>OX451741.1:1131155234-1132600302 GCA_948472305.1 Vicia faba | reverse complement strand
CCTTGGTCCATAATTTGTTATTTTATATAATTTATTTTCTATTTAATTGAATAAAAATCAAAACAAATATAAATAAATAATAAAAAATCATGGTAAGATATGAATGAGTTTAGGAGTCCACTATAAGGTTATGAACATGTTTAGACCTTATAATATAGGTCCACTAGTCCAAAATTTCAAAATTTCTTAATTGAGGTTTCATGTATTTCTCAAAATTTCTCAACTTGCACCAATCATAACTCACTTAATTTTTGTCATATGAAGGTGATCTTGGACTTTTTGGAAAGTTCAGTTGACTTCTCCTTAAGAAACCCTAATTTAGTGACTTTTGACTTTGATGAATCTTGAGTTTTATTGAGGAATCATGATCAACCCTTGAATAAATGATGAATGTGACCTCAAAATCTTGATGTTGACCAAAAAACTTGAAGTTTGACTGTATGTTGACCACAATTGAATTTTTGTTCAATATAGTTGACTTTCACTCATCTGAGCAAACTTGTGATGCAAGGCTTGAAACTTGACATGAAGATTCTTTGAAGCATATGAGGAACCATGAAACTTACTTGAGGCATTAGAAGCTCATTTTCTTTGAAAAAATCCAAACCCTAGTTGTAGGCCAACTGCTTAGGAGGTGGGTTTGTCTGACCAATTCCTTTAGTTGTCTTGAGTAATTGAGAATCATAGGAGCATGAGGAGGTGTCTTGAATCAATTGTCTTCAAAGTTCGGAGGGAAAATTTTGGGGTACAACAGCTGCCCCTGTTCAATCTTCTTAACTTGAAGAATTTGATTGGCATGTCCATTGTGATCGGTGGATCTGGAACTGACTGTTTAAAGCTGGTTCGCGAAATGTCGCGGAAGCAAGAGTCGCCACCGTCTTTTATTTTCTCCAAATGGAAAGGACAAAAGCACAGAAAAATTCCTTAAAGAGATTGCTCTCGGTTCGGGAGGTAGGTTATAGAAAGGAAGGTGTTAGCACCCTTTCTATCCGTGGTTATCCACCTTTCTATCCGTGGTTATCCACGGGCTCTTAGATACTTGCTCACTTGTGTTTTCAAAAATGGTTTGTTTGCTTTTCAATTGTGGGTTTTAAAAAGTTTCTTTGAAAATTCCAGTTCGACTCTTGTATCGGTCCTCAAGAGTGTTTAAAAAATTGCTTTCGAAAGCTTTTTGAAAAGGTGTCGGTGTGAAAAGTATTTTTGAATTTTGTTTTTGAAATTAGAGCAAGTATCTAGAGTCGTCTACCTACCCTAAGGAATTCGTCTGTGTAAATGTCCTTTAAAGTAGTGCCATCCCACCATTGAGAGGTAGGTAGCACCACCGTTGGAGGTGTTCGGGTCAATTCGAGTTTGTAGGGACATGGTGATCACCAGAGCAATGGGAAGACACCTTAGAAGCTACCCTCATGCCAGGTTCCCAGATCATGAGGACTTACTAAGACATTCTCTACTCGACGATCACCTTTCGAGGCAAGGCAACAGTGAGGCGTACCCTAGGGGTGGTGTGTGCGATTCGTGTGTCGTTTTCATTTGTATTTGTCTTGTCATGTTATTGGTTTTCTACGCTTGATTTTATTATGTCCATTCATTCTTGCATGCTTTTTTAACAGTTAAAAGTTTGCGAGAAAAAGTAAATCTAAAGCTATTACAAATGGCGCGGGTCCACATCGCCAAAATTAAACCGGACCCGATTTGACGGAAAGTAAATAAAACTAAAAGAATTAAAAGTGCGAGAAGTAAATGTTACAAAGCTTTGGGAGAGATACATAATTATTTAAGCGAAATAAAATAAAGATGCGAAATTAAACAAAATTATCGAAAATGAGGGCGTTGGACCCTTTTGCAAAATTAAATTAATAAGGAATTAAAATTAAAAATAAAAAGAAAGAGTGTTTTTGGTATTTTTAATGTTTTTAGGAATTTGATGAGAAAAATAATTAATTAAAATTAAAATAATAGGCAAACCCTAATTCTAGTTATTTTTTATTATTTATTAAGAAATATTGAAATTTGACCTAATTTAAACCTAAGTTATTTTCATGCATAATTTAATTATAAAAAATAAATAAAATAAATAACATTATTGTGAAAAAGAAATATTAAAAAAAAGAATAAAAATTAACTAAACCTAATTCTACATTTTTTAGATTTTATTATAAAAAGAATTAAAATTATAACCTAATTTAAAACTAATTAATTACATGCTAATTTATTTACAAGAAAATATCAAAATAAATAATCATTATATTTTTTTATCTTTTTCTGAGTTTTTTTTGTGTGTTTTATATTTTGTAAAAAAAATAATTAATTAAATTAAAACAATCAAGAAAATAAAATAACAATTGGAAAATAAAATATAAAGAAAATTGCAAACCAGGGGGGGTGGAAGTCCCAAATTGGAGGTAGGACTTTGAATAGTCTGGCCCAAAAACCCTGGATCCGTTTGACTTTCCAGATGACCTACTGACATGTTGACCAGCGCTTATGGTGTTCAGCAACTTTGAGCCTTTGATCTGAAGCAGCTAGACGCGTGGCTGGCTTGATGGTGATGGAATATGGTGTGCCTTAACGCTAGCGCTGCATGGAAAGATTTATAGAAAAATAATATGGACATTATGTAAGACCTGGGGCTCGAACCCAGGTCATGTGTATTACCAGCGCTTTCTCCAACCAGCTGTGCCAATCAACGTATTTGATATATAATAAGCGAATAAATATAATAAAGGAAAACAATCCCTTAATGCATCCAACGCGCGAAATTTTGAATTGGCCTATCCTCGCTTGACATGGCATCGTCTTCTCCATTGTTTCATTCTTCCTGAAAAATAATAAACATTTAACGGGGGTTTTGAACCCCCTCAAAACAGGCTTAATTCAATAATAGCGATTAGACCCTGAAGGCCTTTAAATTGAGCGCGAGTACGTTAATCTCTTCGTCCAAGCTCCCTGAATCCATCCATGGCATTGTGGTGGTCGAATTTTACGTTATTAGGAAACCCCTAATTGGGAGCTCAAGAAACCCTAGACTGCATCAATGGCAACATCACGTATATAGCACAAAAACGCAATTAATTGGCATGGTTAGTTTCAGAAACTCATAACAAACATTAATCAATGAATAAAAATTGCAAAGTATGCACAAATCATGATGCACGATTCTGAAAATTTCTTGACACAGTTTGAGTCCTAGGTACCGATTCTTGGCGTTTGAGTGGAGGTTTTTGATTGGAACGTGATCAGCAATCCTTGAGGAAGCTATTGAAAAAAAAATTGTGCCTTGAATCCACCTCTAACAATGATTTCAGTTTTGAGTTTTATGGAGAAAATTTCAAGTTTGTAATGGCCTTTCTTGCGCAGCTGAGAGTCTATGGGCATTAGGTTTATGATCAAGCATATGTAGTGAGGCTATTAGGTTAACAAAAGTAGAACAAATCCAATGAATTAATGGTTTTTGAAAATTTGATTTCTTAAGATCTTCCATATCTTTTTTCATGTGTATTTTGTGTCAATTATGCTCAAATCAAACCAAATCTTTCCATGTTGGGATGTGCACGAAATATTAAGGCTGAAATGTGTACAAAAAGATTGGTTAGGGTGAATTAAGTATTTTCCATATATTAAAATGATTTAAATGAATTAATATGAATAAAAATTCAAATAAATAAATAAAAAATGAGAAAATACTTCCCTTTGGGCCAAGTGGTCGTGCACATGCTTAGAATGATGAATCATGGAAGAAAAATGGGCCCATTAGCAATTTTAGGTCATTTGGATCAAAGTTGACTTTTCAAAATATCCAAAAATTTCCCAACTTCCACAAGGCATAACTTGCTCAATTTTTAAGCTTTTCTCCTGTTCTTTGACATTTTGGAAAGGTCTTTGAGTCCTCTAACCAATGCCTTTGGTCCCATGTCATTTTGATTTACCAATCTCAAGTTATGGCCTTTGACTTAAAGTCCCTTTTTGTTGACTTTTGAAAATGACCTATAATGTTGAAATTGATAACTTTTTGTGAGAGAATTTCTTGGATTTGAAGTATGAAGATGAGTTGTAGGAAATGTCTTTCTCTTCAAAATGAGCTTTGGATGGAATTTTTCTGATAATCCATGTGAAAGTTATGCCCTGGTCAATTTCAGTTGACTTTTTCAGCTGTCCAAATAAGGAAACTTTTGCATCTTTGATGATTTCTGAGCCAAATTTTGAGAATCATGATCAAGCATTGATCAAATGATGTTTGTGGCTTCAAAATGATATGTTGACCAAAAATTTGAACTTTTGACTGCCAAATGACCATTTTGCCCCTACAGTTGACTGTAGTGCAATTAGGGTTTTTGACTGTACAATTTTGAGCTGAATGTCTTGAAATTTGATATGAAGATGCTTGACCACATTTGTAGGCATGTGAGACTTGATTGGGCCTTTGAAAACTTCCTTTTCTTGATCAGAACACAAACCCCAGTCTTGACTGTATAGGAGACCTTTGCACTGTGCAACCCTTGGGGAGTTTTGTGACTTGGCTTGGCAATTTCTTGAAGAATATGGGAGGGCAAATTTTGGGGTACAACAATTGCCCCTGTTCAATCTTCTTAGACCTGAGGATGCAGATTGGCTGACATGCCTTTCGTAATCTGAAGGTGGAAGATGATTGAACACTAGAGTGCCCAGAAATTTGCGCTCACATAGTAGCAGTGATGGCGGAATGGGCTTATAGATGCCATTTAGAGGTTGCTGGATAGGGTGATGGGCTTATAGATGCCATCTGGATGTTGATTGCGTAGGAGATTCCTTAGCGAGAACCTGCATACCTGCAAAAGAACAAATGAGTACCTGACACGTTGCAGGAGCTGGTTTTCAGATGCTTGGCATAGATGTGTCCTGACTGGTTACAGGAGCTGGACCTGGAGTTTCAAAAGATGATGAATGAACCAGGTATGGTTACTGCCTTAGCATGAATGGTAAGAGAACCTTGGGTGATTTTAACTTCAACAACGCTCGTTGAGAAAATCTTGGTGGGAAATACCATCTTCGCAGGATCGGAACGAGAACCATAGGCCATTATAATCTGAAAGGGAATCACCTCACTCGCCGTCGGAGAGGGAATCATAGGAAAAGGAATTGTCACCTCACTCACCGTCGGAGAGGGAACCATAGGAGACTATCACCTCACACTCACCGTCGGAGAGGGAAACATCTGAAAAAGGAATTACCACCTCACTCGCCGTCGGAGAGGGAACCATAGGAGACTATCACCTCACACTCACCGTCGGAGAGGGAAACATCTGAAGAAGGAATTACCACCTCACTCACCGTTGGAGAGGGGACCATAGGAGACTATCACCTCACACTCACCGTCGGAGAGGGAAACATCTGAAAAAGGAATTACCACCTCACTCGCCGTCGGAGAGGGGACCATAGGAGACTATCACCTCACACTCACCGTCGGAGAGGGAAACATCTTGAAAAAGGAATTACCACCTCACTCACCGTTGGAGAGGGGACCATAAGAGACTATCACCTCACACTCACCGTCGGAGAGGGAAACATATGAAGAAGGAATTACCACCTCACTCACCGTTGGAGAGGGGACCATAAGAGACTATCACCTCACACTCACCGTCGGAGAGGGAAACATCTGAAGAAGGAATTACCACCTCACTCACCGTTGGAGAGGGGACCATAAGAGACTATCACCTCACACTCACCGTCGGAGAGGGAAACATCTGAAAAAGGAATTACCACCTCACTCGCCGTCGGAGAGGGGACCATAGGAGACTATCACCTCACACTCACCGTCGGAGAGGGAAACATCTTGAAAAAGGAATTACCACCTCACTCACCGTTGGAGAGGGGACCATAAGAGACTATCACCTCACACTCACCGTCGGAGAGGGAAACATCTGAAGAAGGAATTACCACCTCACTCACCGTTGGAGAGGGGACCATAAGAGACTATCACCTCACACTCACCGTCGGAGAGGGAAACATCTGAAGAAGGAATTACCACCTCACTCACCGTTGGAGAGGGGACCATAAGAGACTATCACCTCACACTCACCGTCAGAGAGGGAAACATCTGAAGAAGGAATTACCACCTCACTCACCGTTGGAGAGGGGACCATAAGAGACTATCACCTTACACTCACCGTCGGAGAGGGAAACATCTGAAGAAGGAATTACCACCTCACTCACCGTTGGAGAGGGGACCATAGGTTCTGCTGAGTCTTTATCAGAAAAATCTGTTGGGAATCGATTTAGCTGGACTAGAGAAGGCTTTGAAATATGTTTGAGCATTTTAACTGCGTCTTTCCTGAAAGGTAAAGGTCAGTCATATGCAATGCATGATATGGATCGAGCAATGATGTTCTCAACATAAATGAGATTTGTATGATATGATGCGTCTATGCATGCTATAATGATGTATGTGATGTTTTATGAATGTTTTCGTCTAGGAAAGTAGATCCTTGACGGGTGCCGGGAAGTCGTATCCTGGGCTAATGCTGAAGAATAGATTTTGCTTCCGCTGGGGATGATAGTTGCAAGAATACCGGTAGGAGAAGATGACTCCGTTGAGGAATAAACTTGGCAAATGAAGGATTCTGCGGGGAGAAAAGATACCCTAACGACCATGCTGGGAAGCAATACTCTGTGGGAGAAGGGATGCCTTGCTGAGTGTTGATAGTTACTTGCTGGGGATATTTTGGCTGTATTGGAAGTGTTGATAGACTTCGCTGGGGATAAGAAGACTTCGTCGAGGACACTCTTTCCGTGGCATTTGGCTGAGGATAACCCATTTATATCCTGTTAAGGAAATAACTCTTTAAATAAAGCCGGACGACGCGTTCGCGCTTTGCGAGGGATAAGCTTCCAGAATCTACTGGGGATAAGCTTACTGCTTGGGGAGAGATGGGTTCCAACTTTCCTTGGGAAACTGGATTAGACTCTCTTGGGGAAGCTTTGATATGCTGGGGAAAGTGATTCCTTTGAGTATTTGATATGCCGCCGGGGAACAATCTTTAGACCAAGACTGCCGGGGACGCTTGTTAAGAATGTATATACATGCTGCTGGGGAATGTTGAGATCTATTGGAGGATACTCAACTTCTTTAAGGTTTGATAACTCTGCTTGGAGAAGAATGCACTGTTTTGCTGAATCACTCTCTGGGGGATTAATATGTACTGGTCATGTTCTTTGGCTGAACCTACCTTGGTACCTTGGAGGATAGAACAATTAGATCGCTTGGACAACTCCTCATTGCCCCTGTTTCTGAGGTGGGAGAGGAAGACCTGTGAGGTGCTGATAGTTGTTGATGGACAAACTCTCTTCTGGTAGGCAAGTGACAAGATGCCGGGACATAGTCGTACGCTTTTGATCCCTAACTTTTTCCTGGACCGCCCTTTCGGGTTTTCAGTCCACCGGGATACCCATTTTTGCCCAAGCCGCCTTTTCAGGTTTTCGACTTGCCGGGTGTACAGATTTTTTTCATTTTCATCCCTTATTTTGCCCGAACCTTTTTGGTTCGCCGGGAAGCCCTTATTTTTGCCTAGGTATATCAACCTAGCGGGTCTTTGATTTTGCGTAGTATTTTTTCGACTATGTCCGTGCTCCCAGGATGTAGGGAGTTGTCCCTGTTAGAAGTGTTTTGTCATGCCACCAGAAAGTGTTTGATCAGGCAAGATTCGTTGCTGGAGTGCCCCAAGTGACTCAGGCGGAGATTTGCCCCAGGCTATTTGGCCTTTTGAGAGATTCTCTGAATCTTGATTGGACTGCCCCAGATGGTAGACTATGATCATGCCGTGCCCCTTGATGGAGATACTCTTGTTCATTAGATTTTCATCATGCGAATTTCTATGCTGTTCAAACAAAAAGTCATATGCAAACAAAGTTATGTTAAAAATGCAAAGCTTATGTCTGTCTCAGAGATTTTGAAAACGCATTCTTTTTTTTTCATAAAACAAGTGAATGTTTGTAAAACGTGATGTCAACTCCGTATTTACCGTAGGCCTTAAGGAGTCAGGATACCTTTTCGTAACAATATGCTTTCGAACTAACCCATGATTCAGCTAGGACTTTTAAGGGTTATAACGTGGCTTGGTTCACGGTTTAAGAAACAAAGGATAAAGGCTCAAATTTTATTTGTACCCACCCGTTCTTCGTGATGTTCTTCAAACCTAAACTCAACTGATCGTGCGTTAGACCTTGTTTGAGTCTTTGTCCTGATGTTCCAATGATGGTTCGGATACTGGTGATTTATTTTGGAATGAGCAGTCATTTTTTTTTCGTTGAGGGTTTGTAAGACCTCTTTTTTTGTCTGATTTTTGTTATCCCTATTTTTTGCCTGAACTGTTTCTTTTTGGAATTACAGTCAGCGGGATGCCCCAGTTTCATAAGTCCCTTTTTATAGGTTTTGACTTTTTGGGCTTTTCATTTATGAAATTTTTTTTTTGATAATGACTGCCTGTCTTTATTGATTATTCGGAACCATCACTGTCTTTCTTCGTTTTGTAAGGACCTCTTTGGTGCCATTCGTTATGCACTTGGATCAACTGAGAGACTACCCTGCCCCAGGTTATGATTAAGGGTTTTAAATTTCGAAAAGAAAAACTCCTACTTCTTTGGCTCAGAGGGGTTGACGAGGGATTATCATCCTTATAACTCCAGTGTTTAGGGATTGAAACAATGCCTGTACCTCATCAGCGGGGTCTGTTCAAAAGCATATTGTATGTCGTGGTATTGTTTTCGTCATCCTCCCTCAAGAGGCTTAGAATTATTGACTGCGAGTTGACATCAGAAAAAATATGAAAATAATTTGCGTATAGTGAATACGAATATATTGATTCAAAATAGACATAAGCGATGCATTAATGAAATAACAATGTTTTAACAATGAGTAAATGTTTGAACAAAAGAAAATTGCAACTTGAACATTCGAATGAACAAAAGTCTTTTCAGTCCTAGCCATGTTTTGGCAAGGGAGCAATGATCATATTGGGAGTCTCGGCGGGCTCGGACTCGATCTCTTTAGCATCGATCATATTTTGAATCTTGTACTTTAGTGCCCAACAGTCCTCAGTATCGTGCCCCGGGCTACCAGAATGGTAAGCGCACCTTGCTTCTGGGTTGTAGCTTGGAGAGGAGGTCTTTGGATTTGCAGGAGGGTTGATCACCGCAATCAGGTTCATCCTTAGCATGTGCTGCAAAGCTTGTGACCATGACATATTGATGTTGGTGAATTGTCTCTTAGGCTTGTCCGACCCGTTCTGGTCAACCCGCTGTTCTTGGCGAGGTCGTTGTTGGACCTGTGAAGTAGTAGCAACTCGGAGAGGTCTATTCATTGGACCCGGCCTTTTCCTTCTTGGAAGCTGTTCCATGACCTGGTCCCTGATTTGGGCTGGTTGCTTCATTCCTTGAGGAAGCTGACTGATCATGGCTCTCAGCTCTCCTTGCTCCTGAGCTAAACCTTGAATGAGGGCCCTTTGCCCCAGCATCTGGGTTTTCAATGTGTCTACCTCAGCTTGTAGACGTTTCAGTTGTTCGTCCTTGTCATCTTCAGGACTCTTTCTGATCAGATTCCCCATGAGGAGTGTCCTCAACTCTTCCTGCCCCTTGGATAGGCTTAGAAGGATCTCCTTGAACTGAACCTCTTGAGCAAGAAGGTCTTGGTTATCTTGTTGGGAAGCCATTGCTGAAATAAACAGCGAGAAGGGTAAGTGACCTGCAACAAGGATACCTGCTATGCAATGATGTGTATGATATGCATGCAATGTTTTCAAGGATCTCGCGGGGTAAACAAGAAAATTGTTAGAATTTGAATCTGGTAGCTTGATTGAAGGAACTTCATGTTGTTGAGAGTCCTTCTTCAAGGGTCAAGGCTCACCATATCTAGTGGGTCATAGCCCCTGACTTTAGTCATCATGTCTGGTTTTGATTTCCAAACAACCTTGGTTAAGGGAACCTTCTTCAAGAGTCAGAGCTCACCATATCAAGTGGGTCATAGCCCCTGACAACCTTGGCTAGAGGAAAATAAATCCTCTTTGCCCCTTGCTAGATGTTTGATTCATCATGACCTGCATCACAAGCCCTTGAGATCCTTGAAATGGGTTAGGATGTATGCAATGGTATGATGCTATGGTATGCATGGGGTAATGTAAGTAACCCTGTTATGAGTCCCAATTAAGGACTGTAAACAAAACCTGCAAGAAAACTCAAGTGTTAGGTAACAAGCATGCAGATAGTCAAGTACGAAGGCACACAAGTCACACAAGGGAGAGCCCTTAAGGTTTAAGGCCAGCATGAGGTCTGGGTATTACCCTCTTGAAGTTGGTGGGTTCAACTTGTCCTATCAAAGTAACCGGGTTCTTAGAGGATCCCAATATCATTGACTACCCTCAATCGGTCATAACTCCAGCATCGCAATCTTTTCTTGCAGCCAGAACCATCACGAGAGTTTAGCCTCAATGGGCGTAGCATACTGCTACTGTTCTAATGGCCAAGTTGTGTCAATTAAGGTTCTAAGGTTGTTGGTGCTTAATGACTCCTTAGAAGACCCATATTCTCCTCGTTGCGACACAAGGGATATCGGTACAGACTAAGGTGCCACACCAACGTAGCCACTGCTTCACCTGTGTCGGTCTACGCCGGACAGGTCCCTCACAGCTTATGCTACCTAACAGGGTATCCCCAGATCCGGGTTAGGATCTATGTAACTCCGATACAACCCACAATAATAAAGCAAGCAAAGAAGACAATTGAAAACACAGTTATGAACTAGCCCTAAGGTACACCCCACTTTATAAGATATCTCCCCAGCAGAGTCGCCAGTTCTGTGATCGGTGGATCTGGAACTGACTGTTTAAAGCTAGTTCGCGAAATGTCGCGGAAGCAAGAGTCGCCACCGTCTTTTATTTTCTCCAAATGGAAAGGACAAAAGCACAGAAAAATTCCTTAAAGAGATTGCTCTCGGTTCGGGAGGTAGGTTATAGAAAGGGAAGGTGTTAGCACCCTTTCTATCCGTGGTTATCCACGGGCTCTTAGATACTTGCTCACTTGTGTTTTCAAAAATGGTTTGTTTGCTTTTCAATTGTGGGTTTTAAAAAGTTTCTTTGAAAATTCCAGTTCGCCTCTTGTATCGGTCCTCAAGAGTGTTTGAAAAATTGCTTTCGAAAGCTTTTTGAAAAGGTGTCGGTGTGAAAAGTATTTTTGAATTTTGTTTTTGAA
Source organism: Vicia faba (assembly GCA_948472305.1). Taxonomy (NCBI): domain Eukaryota; kingdom Viridiplantae; phylum Streptophyta; class Magnoliopsida; order Fabales; family Fabaceae; genus Vicia; species Vicia faba. The sequence goes on along the minus strand of OX451741.1, from coordinate 1,132,589,088 downwards.
ATTAGAGCAAGTATCTAGAGTCGTCTACCTACCCTAAGGAATTCGTCTGTGTAAATGTCCTTTAAAGTAGTGCCATCCCACCATTGAGAGGTAGGTAGCACCACCGTTGGAGGTGTTCGGGTCAATTCGAGTTTGTAGGGACATGGTGATCACCAGAGCAATGGGAAGACACCTTAGAAGCTACCCTCATGCCAGGTTCCCGGATCATGAGGACTTACTAAGACATCCTCTACTCGACGATCACCTTTCGAGGCAAGGCAACAGTGAGGCGTACCCTAGGGGTGGTGTGTGCGATTCGTGTGTCGTTTTCATTTGTATTTGTCTTGTCATGTTATTGGTTTTCTACGCTTGATTTTATTATGTCCATTCATTCTTGCATGCTTTTTTAACAGTTAAAAGTTTGCGAGAAAAAGTAAATCTAAAGCTATTACAAATGGCGCGGGTCCACATCGCCAAAATTAAACCGGACCCGATTTGACGGAAAGTAAATAAAACTAAAAGAATTAAAAGTGCGAGAAGTAAATGTTACAAAGCTTTGGGAGAGATACATAATTATTTAAGCGAAATAAAATAAAGATGCGAAATTAAACAAAATTATCGAAAATGAGGGCGTTGGACCCTTTTGCAAAATTAAATTAATAAGGAATTAAAATTAAAAATAAAAAGAAAGAGTGTTTTTGGTATTTTTAATGTTTTTAGGAATTTGATGAGAAAAAGAATTAATTAAAATTAAAATAATAGGCAAACCCTAATTCTAGTTATTTTTTATTATTTATTAAGAAATATTGAAATTTGACCTAATTTAAACCTAAGTTATTTTCATGCATAATTTAATTATAAAAAATAAATAAAATAAATAACATTATTGTGAAAAAGAAATATTAAAAAAAAGAATAAAAATTAACTAAACCTAATTCTACATTTTTTAGATTTTATTATAAAAAGAATTAAAATTATAACCTAATTTAAAACTAATTAATTACATGCTAATTTATTTACAAGAAAATATCAAAATAAATAATCATTATATTTTTTTTATCTTTTTCTGAGTTTTTTTTGTGTGTTTTATATTTTGTAAAAAAAATAATTAATTAAATTAAAACAATCAAGAAAATAAAATAACAATTGGAAAATAAAATATAAAGAAAATTGCAAACCAGGGGGGGTGGAAGTCCCAAATTGGAGGTAGGACTTTGAATAGTCTGGCCCAAAAACCCTGGGTCCGTTTGACTTTCTAGATGACCTACTAACATGTTGACCAACGCTTATGGTGTTCAGCAACTTTGAGCCTTTGATCTGAAGCAGCTAGACGCGTGGCTGGCTTGATGGTGATGGAATATGGTGTGCCTTAACGCTAGCGCTGCATGGAAAGATTTATAGAAAAATAATATGGACATTATGTAAGACCTGGGGCTCGAACCCAGGTCATGTGTATTACCAGCGCTTTCTCCAACCAGCTGTGCCAATCAACGTATTTGATATATAATAAGCGAATAAATATAATAAAGGAAAACAATCCCTTAATGCATCCAACGCGCGGAATTTTGAATTGGCCTATCCTCGCTTGACATGGCATCGTCTTCTCCATTGTTTCATTCTTCCTGAAAAATAATAAACATTTAACGGGGGTTTTGAACCCCCTCAAAACAGGCTTAATTCAATAATAGCGATTAGACCCTGAAGGCCTATAAATTGAGCGCGAGTACGTTAATCTCTTCGTCCAAGCTCCCTGAATCCATCCATGGCATTGTGGTGTTCGAATTTTACGTTATTAGGAAACCCCTAATTGGGAGCTCAAGAAACCCTAGACTGCATCAATGGCAACATCACGTATATAGCACAAAAACGCAATTAATTGGCATGGTTAGTTTCAGAAACTCATAACAAACATTAATCAATGAATAAAAATTGCAAAGTATGCACAAATCATGATGCACGATTCTGAAAATTTCTTGACACAGTTTGAGTCCTAGGTACCGATTCTTGGCGTTTGAGTGGAGGTTTTTGATTGGAACGTGATCAGCAATCCTTGAGGAAGCTATTGAAAAAAATTTTGTGCCTTGAATCCACCTCTAACAATGATTTCAGTTTTGAGTTTTATGGAGAAAATTTCAAGTTTGTAATGGCCTTTCTTGCGCAGCTGAGAGTCTATGGGCATTAGGTTTATGATCAAGCATATGTAGTGAGGCTATTAGGTTAACAAAAGTAGAACAAATCCAATGAATTAATGGTTTTTGAAAATTTGATTTCTTAAGATCTTCCATATCTTTTTTCATGTGTATTTTGTGTCAATTATGCTCAAATCAAACCAAATCTTTCCATGTTGGGATGTGCACGAAATATTAAGGCTGAAATGTGTACAAAAAGATTGGTTAGGGTGAATTAAGTATTTTCCATATATTAAAATGATTTAAATGAATTAATATGAATAAAAATTCAAATAAATAAATAAAAAATGAGAAAATACTTCCCTTTGGGCCAAGTGGTCGTGCACATGCTTAGAATGATGAATCATGGAAGAAAAATGGGCCCATTAGCAATTTTAGGTCATTTGGATCAAAGTTGACTTTTCAAAATATCCAACAATTTCCCAACTTCCACAAGGCATAACTTGCTCAATTTTTAAGCTTTTCTCCTGTTCTTTGACATTTTGGAAAGGTCTTTGAGTCCTCTAACCAATGCCTTTGGTCCCATGTCATTTTGATTTACCAATCTCAAGTTATGGCCTTTGACTTAAAGTCCCTTTTTGTTGACTTTTGAAAATGACCTATAATGTTGAAATTGATAACTTTTTGTGAGAGCATTTCTTGGATTTGAAGTATGAAGATGAGTTGTAGGAAATGTCTTTCTCTTCAAAATGAGCTTTGGATGGAATTTTTCTGATAATCCATGTGAAAGTTATGCCCTGGTCAATTTCAGTTGACTTTTTCAGCTGTCCAAATAAGGAAACTTTTGCATCTTTGATGATTTCTGAGCCAAATTTTGAGAATCATGATCAAGCATTGATCAAATGATGTTTGTGGCTTCAAAATGATATGTTGACCAAAAATTTGAACTTTTGACTGCCAAATGACCATTTTGCCCCTACAGTTGACTGTAGTGCAATTAGGGTTTTTGACTGTACAATTTTGAGCTGAATGTCTTGAAATTTGATATGAAGATGCTTGACCACATTTGTAGGCATGTGAGACTTGATTGGGCCTTTGAAAACTTCCTTTTCTTGATCAGAACACAAACCCTAGTCTTGACTGTATAGGAGACCTTTGCACTGTGCAACCCTTGGGGAGTTTTGTGACTTGGCTTGGCAATTTCTTGAAGAATATGGGAGGGCAAATTTTGGGGTACAACATCCATCATTTGTGATCTAAAGGTGGAAGAGGATTAAATACTTAAGTGCCCAGATTTTCACTCGTCGGCGCACGGAGTAATGTTGTTGGTTGATATTATTGCTTCAATGGGCTTAAAAATTCCATTTGGAGAGGTGATAAAGGGTTTTTGGAGATGGAATTACAGATGCCATCCAAAATAACTATTGATATGAGTATCAAAATGAGTCTACGCTTGTCTGTATCTAAAGAATGATTTTCAGCAGAAGAATGCTCGCCAGAGTTCTGTCACTGGGGGAATGCTTTTTCAGAACGGAGGCCCTGAAGGAGAATGCTCATCAGAATTTGGTCTCTGAGGGGGAATGCTTGTCTGAATTCAGTCTCTGAAGGAAATCATTTGGTCATGCAAATAGTCACTATTGTACCCTAAAATTTTCCCTCCCATTTCACTTAAGATATGCCCATTGAAATCCCAAACCTGCCCTAGGACGACCAAGAATTGACCAGACAAATCCTCCTCCTAAAATAATAAGCCGCAAACTAGGGTTTCACTCCTCATCAAGATGGTTGAGTTCCAAGGGTACCAAATGGTCTCCATTGTCCTAATATGTCCTCAAGATCATCCATGCCAAGTTTCATGCCTTGCACAACAAGTTTGCTCAGTCAACTGCTCAAATGCCTGAAAATCAGTTGTACTAGTTCAAAGTCAACTGTGGACAAAATACAGTCAAACTTCAAGATTTTTGGTCAACATCAACATTTTGGAGTAATATCCATCATTTGATCAATGGTTGATCATGATTCCTCAAGAAATGTTCCTAACTCATCAAAAGTAAAAAATGGCAAATTAGGGTTTCTATAGGAAAAGTGAACCAAACTTTGACCATGCATAACTTTCTCATACTTTATCAGAAATTTTCCAACCAAGGCTCATTTTGAAGAGAATCCAATTCCATACAATTTCTCTTCATCCCTCAAGTTCAAGAAATGCCTCAATCAAAAGATATAAGCTCAGACATTATAGGTCCATTCAAAAAGTCAACAAAAACACCTCTTGGGTCAAAGCTCCTTACATGAACATGGAAGATCCAATTGAGATGAGACTAAATGGGTTGTTTAGAGGACATACTAATATTTCTAAAAAGTCCAAGAACACCCTCTTAGGGTTAAAAATGAGAAAGTTATGCATTGCTAAAATTGACCAATTTTTGGAAATGTGCATGAAGCTAATATTGACCTAACTTGAATTTTTTCCAAATGGGTCCATGTTTTCATGCTTGCAACTTGTTCCTAACATGGCCCACGAACCTTGAGCTCACTCATATATTATTCCATTATTTTTATTATCTATTTTTATTATTTATTCATTAAAAGTAAAAATTAAATAAAGAAATAATAGAAAATATGTAAGATATGATTTTAAAATCTTTTCCTTATCAAATAATCATCAAAACATGCTATAAAATCAAAGCAAAATCGTGGAGGAAGGAAAAGATTGGATTTGTTCCAAAAATAAGCAAAAATCATATAATTGAAAGGAGGATATTTTCTCATGAAATCATTGGATTCTTTCCACATTTGCAACCCTAATGAGATACACTACATAAACACAAGAATCCTAGGTCAAAGGGGACGTGAAAGTTGCCTCCATAAGTCCAGAAAAGTTTCAAATTCTTCACAAAAAAAGTGCCAATCGGATTCATAGTTACGGAGGGATTCAAAGTATCCTGAGGCTTACAATCGATTGTTGGAGGTACTCTAAAACTAGTTGCATCACCCCCGAACGCCAAAGCTCTAAGAATCATCACCTACATCATCACGGTTTGCTACATTTTTTCAAATTCGTATATGTGCATTCTTGCATTATTAATCTGTTTTGATTGCATATTTGTGTTTGTATGGATGCATAGAAAGTTTCTGTATAGTTGAATTCGTGTTTAGATGCAGGATGTGTGATATGCCATTGCTAGGGTTTTGAGGTCCCAAATTGGGAATTCTGTATACAGGCCAAATTGGGCCATGATAAGGACGCCATCACGTTCAAGGACTACTTTTCGAGTGGAACCATGTTTTTGGTTTGGATTTATTGTGTATATGTGATGTTTTGAGCTTGACAGGTGCTATGGTGACGGCGAAAAACTGTCACTATAAATTACTACCCTAAAACGACGGAGGGATGGGGAAGACGAAGGCGTGGCATGATCTTGTTGGGCCACTCAAACCTGCGCGCACGTTTTTTTTCATAATTGAAGGAGATTCGTATTTTATTATTTTGGTTCACTTTGAATAATGAATTGACAATCAGCGCAGTGGTAAAGGATGAGGCCGATAATCGGGAGGACCTGGGTTCGATCTTAGGTCCATGGTTTTTTCATATTTTCTTGATATTTCTTGCAGATTCCAATGCATCATTACCCCATGCGTGCATCATGCGCTCTCACGCTCAGCCATAGGATCACCCCTTCATCCAGATCCAGCGCTTGGAAGCGCATCCCTATGGTGGACCTCCAAACATGCCTCCCACTGGATCCAATGCAGCTGTGGACCAACCAGATTTGGGCCTTGACAAATTCCAACAGGCCTACCCTCCAATTGAGTTTCTCACCCCCATCAGGCCCATTATTTTACCTTTTCTTTATTTTTTTATTTAATTTATTTTTATTTTAATTATTTCAAAACAAATTAATTTTTTTATTTAATCATAAAATCAGTAAAATCACCAAAAAAATAGGATTTAGGTTTTTTTATTAAAATAAATTTTGTAAAAATTAATTTGATTTAGATATTTTGATTTGTTTCTCTTTTAAACAAAATCAATTAGAACCTAGGTTTAAATTCCAAATCTTTTTCTTAAAAAAAATCAAAAATATTTTTATTCATATTTAATCACTTTTTTTCATTAATAATTTTTCCAATTAATTAATTACTTTTCCATCATTTAACCTTTTTTCTCAAATAAAAAACAACAAAAATACTTTTTTTTAATCTATGCGTGTTTTAGGGTTTAGACGTGTTGCGTGTTTATTATCTTTGCTGTATTATTTATAATTATGTAATTGCTCCCAGTTTGTAATAGTTTAATTAGGGTTTTCAATTCCCGCACTTTATTTTTCGTTCATTATTTATGTATCTACACCAAAGCCTTGTAATAGTTGTAGGATCTTTATTTCTCGCTTTTATATTCCTTGTATGCCTGTATATAACTGTTAGTAATTTAGGCGTGCATGACAAGATAAATCAATCAATCTGGTAGACCACTAAATTGCAAGATAAAATATCTTAAAAAAGCACACTACTACACACTTGCACCCTTAAGGTATGCCCTCACTCGGTTGCCTTTGAATTACGGTCCACAATTCTCGAAACGTGAGAATTTTTAGTGGCTGTCCTTAAGTCTAGAGATCACTAGTCCCTCGATGACCCTCTCGACTGTTGTCTCGGCATAAAAGTGATCTTAGGGCTTTAGAATAGTTACTAAGATATCTTGCCCTATTGCCTTAGTGATCGTACGTCCCTTTCGATAGTCCCTCAAGCATCCAACGACTAGGGCTACTACTCACTAATAGTAGGATAACATTGTATAAAGGATAGGAGGAAAAGAACAAACTTTTTTGAGTAGGTAGATAACTGTTAGGTACTTGCTCAAACAATTCTTTTTACACACCACACTTTCAAACACTTTTCAAACAAAGTTGTCAAAACTCTTTATCACACTCTTGAGGACTGATACAAGGGTTATCATAAAGCGAATCACCACACTAAGGCATTTTCAAAGCTTTTCAAAACACACAAACACAAGCAATATTAGAAAATGAGCAAGTACTTAAGAGCCCGTGGAAAACCATGGATGGAAAGGGTGCTAACACCTTCCCTTTCCATAATCTACCCCCCCCCCCCCCCCCCCCCCCCCCCCCCCCCCCGTACTTAGAAATCTCGAAAAAAAGTCTTTTTATGTTCTTTTCACCCTTTCCTTGTTGGATAAAAGAAAAGTCAGTGGGGACTCTTGCTTACCGCACATTGCGAATATAAAACGCAAAACTAGTATTAACAGTCGATTCTGCCACCGTATCACAGAAGTGGCGACTCTGCTGGGGAAAATTATAAAGTGGGGTTTACCTTAGGGTCTACATCATTCTAAATTTCTTTCTTTGCTTGCTTTGATTGCTTTACTTTTAAGGGTTTGTTGGGGTATTCTTGTAAAGATCCTATATGTAACACCCCAATTCTACCCCAAGCAAATTATGCAAAATAAATTAGAGTTATAAAATTTCATTGATACAAACGAATCGGGACGTCACAAATTATTCTAACAAATTCATTGCACTCATCATGGATATATAACACTTTTTCAAACATCGGATGAACCATCTACATAGCATCTTTAATAAAATAATTCAACAACTACACAACGGAATTCTTCAATGACATCTCTAAATAAAACAACAACTTCGAAACATCTCTTATCTAATAATAAACAATTTAAGGTTCAACAACTAAAAATCAATAATCAAAAATCAGCAAGCGTTCATCCCCCTGAGTGTTACATATCAGAGAAATAACACTGACTCGAACTATTGAAGGTATATAACCTTCACTCAAGATTACCTGCAGGTTACCAACATAGGGGCAACATTCAAACAGAAGGGGTGACATATCTAACAATATAATAAAGCGCATGATAATTAATATATTAAATCAGATCAATAATATCACCACTTCTCATCTCATAATCAACAATAATTACAGCATATATACTCATTCATCAACATCAAATACATTTCATTATTCAATCATATAATGCGACTCAAAACTGTGCAAATGCGTGTGGTACCATTGGAGCAGAACTCCGATCTCAAAAATCTTCCAATTAATAGAGGCATCAACAAGGCATAGTGTTTTACCCCAAAATTTTCCCTCCCATATTTCTTAAAACATTGCAAGAAAGATCCTCAAGTTGCTCAAGGTAGTCCAAGGGTTGGCCAGACAAGCTCTCTCCTAAGGCAGTCTACCCCAAACTAGGGTTTCATGTTGCATGAAGATACTTGAGTCAAAGTGATCCCAAATTCTCACCAATGTCCTAATATGTTCTCAATATCATCCATGTCAAGTTTCAAGCCCTGCAGAGAAAGTTTGCTCAGTCAATTGCTCAAAGGCCTGAAAATCGAATGTGTTAGGGCAAAAGTCAAATGTGGCCCACATACAGTCAAACTTCAAGATTTTTGTTCAACATCCTCATTTTTAAGTATATTTCATCATTTGATGAAGGGTTGATCATGATTCATCAAGGATTGCTCATAATTCATCAAGACTCAAAAGTTGCTAAATTAGGGTTTTGCAGGAAAAGTCAACTCAACTTTGACCAAGCATAACGTTTTCATACTTTATGATAAATGACCCATCCAAATCTCATTTTTAAGAGGATTCAATTTCCTACAATCCATCTTCATCTCCCAAGTTCAAAATATTCACTCACAAGAATTTATGAATTTGGACATTATAGGTCATTTTGAAAAGTCAACAAAAACACCTTTTTTGTCAAAGCTTCATACATGAGCATGGAATATCAAAATGAGATGAGACCAAAAGGGTTGCTTATAGGACATCTCAAGCTTTCTAAAAAGTCCAAGAACACCTCCAAAGAGTCAAAATTGAGGAAGGTATGCATTAGTGAAGTTGACCTTTTTTGCAAAATTGCCAAAAGTCAACTATGCCCAAAACTTCAAATTTTGTCAAATGGGCCCAATCTTTTTCACTTGTTTTGAGTTGGCAACATAGCCCACGTGCTCTAGCCTTTTCCACTTGTCCATATTTTATTTTTATTATTTATTTTGGTTTTTATTTGAATTAATTGAATTTAAATCAAAATAAATCATATAAAATCAAAAATATTGAAAACCAAGGATTTTGTGATTATTTCAGGTCTTAAACACAGCTAGCATCATTCAAATTCGTGCAAATGCATAGAGTGGACAAAAAGATTGAAAAAAGCCATGTTTGGAAAGGTTTTAAAAGGTGAATCAAATCAAATCAAAAAGGATTAAAGGAGGGAGATTTGGATCAATTATCAACCCTGATTCATTCTTTGTTACATAAGGAGTGCGGCCAGACCTAGAAACAAGTGAGAAGCAGGCGAGAGAGAGAGAGAGAGAGAACCAAATATGAAAAATCAAGGAAAAAGTGTGAGATCGAAATCCCACTTAGAGGCATTCTCAAGGCTCGTTACCTATCCCAATCGCTTCCTGGGACTCTCAAGAAGCTAAAGCCATCAAGAACCAGTCCATTCAAGTCCCAAAACACACTGTAAGTCGTTCACAACTTTGCCCTGTTCTTGAATTCGTGTTTCATAATATAGTTATTGTTAGGATAAATTAATTGCATATTCTTGATCTATGAGGTATTTGAAAACTTTCTGCATTATTTGATTTCATTTATATGGCCTATACTGTAAATCACCATTGCTAGGTTTTCGAGCTTGGTTTTAGGGTTTTTGATTACAGGGACAATTGGTTTTCCTAAGTGGTACGGTTGTGATCAGGAGGACGAGACGAACATAACCATGGCACTAGATGTTATTTCCATGGCTTGTGGAAGATTTTGAGAAAGCATAGCCTGTAGCAACGGACATTTGTCCGTAGGTATAGGTTAATAAACCTTTAGCCACGGAGAGAGGAAGGAGACGATGGCGTGGCTCCACATAATTGGCCCATTCAAATTTCTGCGCGCATTTTTTTATTATTTCCAATAAATCTTTGTTTTATATATTATTATTATTTTCCATTATATGTACAAACAGAAGCCAATGGTCCAGTGGTAAGCGTAGCATGGAATTTTCCTTGGGGTCTGGGTTCGAATCCCAGGTCCCCTTATTTCTCTATATTCTTTTCTTGCAGGCAATCCAATGCGCGCGTGAGCTTGAGATCCACCATATGCCTTCATCATCAAACGTGCCAGATGGCCAGATGGCCACCATTGAAGGTGCACCAAAAGCCAGGTCAAACGTGCCATACAGGATCAAGAAAGCCAGCGTGGACCTCCACAAATGGGCCCAGATTTCAGCTATTCACACCCCTCAAAATCACATTCCAGGCCCAATTTTCTTTCTCTATATTCATTATTATTTTATTTATTTCATTTAATTTTATTTATTGAATTACTAACCAAATAATTTTCTTTTTTTATCAAAAAATCACCAAAAATATTTTTACGTCCAATTAAAAATTAGAATTTTTATTTTTCATCAATAAATTAATTACTTTAATTAGGTTTGATTAAATTAGAAAACTTTAATTTCTCTTTTTGTAAATAATTAAAATCAATTAGAATAAATAGGATTTATCCTAACTTAATTGTATTTATTTTTTTTACCTAAAATAACAAAATCCAAAAATATGTCTTTTAATTATTTTTCATTAATTAATTTAACAACTAATTAATTTGGCATTTTTATTTAAAAAAACCTAATTTCTTTCCTTAAAAAATATCAAAAATATCAAAAATAACAAAAAAAAACAATTTTCTTTTAATTAGGTTAGGAGGGTCAAAACCCTAATTTTTCGCATTCGATCTAATTTTCTCGCGCGCTCTATTTTTATCCCAATTATTGTATCTGCTCACAGTTTTTAATAGATTTAATTAGGACTTTTACATTTACCGCTTTTATTTTCAAAGGGTTTGTTTTTGGCTATGTAAATACCCGAAGCCTTGTAATAGCTTAGTTTAAATTCCGCATTTTTAATTCCGCAAAATCATTAACTGTTAGATGTATGAATAATAGGATGCATGACAAGAATGTATGTTTAATCTTAAAACGATTAGATCACCCTAAACATGTGCAAAGATAAATAAATTTGAAACTGAATCACTCGCACATGCGCATTCCTAGGGTACACTCCCACTTGGTTGCCTTTGTTAAAACGGTCATTAAGTATAAGTTGTTTTAGAGGTCGTCCTCTTGTCTAAAAGATCAAAGTTGCCTCGAAACGGTTGCCTCAGATATTGTTGCCTCAGATAAATGATCTAAGACATTAGGGTTACCACTAAGACGTCCCAACGTTGCTTTAGTGACTGTATGTCCCTTTCGAATTGACCCTCAAAACTCCAACGACGGTGTTACCTACTCACTAATAGTGGGATAGCATTGTCCAAAGGAAACAAACATATAACGATTCCTTTTTCGAGTAGGTAGATTAGTTCTTAAGTACTTGCTCAATCAAAATAAAACTTTTTCACACCTACACTCTTTTACGAACAAGTTTTCAAAAACACTTCATTACACTCTTGAAGACAGAAGCAAGAGTTAAATCGAAGTTAAAACAAAAACTTTTCAAAAACCACAAACACAAAGAAAACAATTTTGAAAATGATGAGCAAGTACCTAAGAGCCCGTAGATAACTACGGATAGAAAGGGTGCTAATACATTCGATTTCTATAATCTACCCCCCGTACTCAGAAATATCTCGAAAAAGGAATTTTTCTGTGCTTTTTTCCTTTCCTTGTTAGATAAAATAAAAGTCGGTGGCGACTCTTGCTTACCGCAATATTTTGCGAAAACAAACGCAAAACACAAACCAACATTCCAAAACAGCCCAGTTATGGCCACCGTATCACAGAACTGGCGACTCTGCTGGGGAAAATATAAGTGGGGTGTACCTTAGGATTAGTTCATTTTTCAATTGTTTGATCTGTTTGTTTATTTTGTGGGTTTGAATTGGAGTTACTATAGATCCTAACTCGGATCTAGGGATACCTTTTAGGTAAGTAGCAATAGACTGTGAGGGAACTGTACGGCGTAGACCGATACAGTTGAAGTAGTAGCTACGTTGGTGTGACACTTTAGTTTGTACCGATATCCCTTGTGGAGGAACAAGGAGAATATGGGGCTGCTAAGGGGTCATTAAGCACCAACTGACCTTAGAACCTATAATTGACCAACTTGGCTATATAAAAGTAGTAGTATGCTACACTCATTGAGACCATACTCTCGCGATGATTCCGGCCGCAAGAAAAGGTTGCTAAACTGGAATTATGACCGATCGAGGATGGTCAGTGATATTGAGAACCTCTAGAACCCGGTTACTATTACTAGGACAGGTTGAACCAACTAAACTGAAAGAGGGTAGTACCTAAACTCCATGCCAGCCTGAAATTTAAGGGCTATTGTGTGACTTGTTTTCGCTTACCATGTTTGCTATCTGTGATACCTGTGGTGTGTTCTTATCATGACATCATGCATCATGACATTGCATGCATATTTCGTTAGACTAACCATTTCAAAGACCGATGGGATTCATCTTTGTTCTGTTTTGCAGATCATGGCATCTATGCATAAAAACACTATTCGGATCAGCTTCGTACAAACTCCTGCTCAGCTTAGAGAGTTGGTTTCAAAGGTCCCTAATACTTCTTCTTTTGTCAGAAGACATGGTCACCTCCTCATCCTAGTCACTTCCAAGCTGGATGAACAAATGATGAGTGCCTTGTTCCAGTTCTTTGATCCATTTCACCACTGCTTCACCTTCCCGGACTATCAGTTGGTCCCTACTTTGGAGGAGTTCTCAGATTTACTTGGCATATCCATTCTGGAGAAGACACCTTTTACAGGTTTGGAGATAGCTCCTAGGCCGGAGGATATTGCTTCAGCCCTCCATCTTACAAGGGCTGATGTGGTGTCTAACTTGGACACTCGGAGTGGGATAAAAGGCTTTTTGGCTAAGTTCTTGATTGATCAGGCTCATCAATTCTGGGATAGTTTGGACTTTCAAACGTTTGAAGACATCCTGGCTCTTCTCATTTATGGCTTGGTTCTGTTCCCAAATCCAGATTCCTTTGTTGACGTGAACGCAGTGAAGATATTCATGTCCTGTAATCCAGTGCCCACTCTCTTAGGTGACATCCTACATGCTCTCTATGCCCGTACTGCTCGGAAACGGGGGACTCTCATGTGCTGTGCACCATTGCTGGCGAGGTGGTTTATTTCTCACCTCCCTAAATCTGTTTTGAAGAATGAGGAAGGCATGGGTTGGGCCTATAGAATTATGTCCCTTGCTCATACGGACATCATCTGGAGTACTAAATACATGGAAGAAGTAGCTATTATTGATCGCTGTGGGAAATACCCCAATGTTCCATTACTTGGAATTAGAGGAGGGATCACCTATAATCCTTATTTGGCCTTACGACAGTTTGGGCGAGCTAGGAGGAACGGACCTCATGAGTTGCTGCTTCCAAGCATTGTCTTTGACTTCCAGGGAGATGTTGAGGGACATCGCCGCAGATTTATACGAGCCTGGGACAGGGTAAACAGGTCTGATCCACATGAGCTAGGCATGAATACTTCTCTCCCGATGCAACCGTATCTCCGGTGGGTTCGAGCCCGTGCTCAAAAGCTAGGGATACCCTACGAAGCTGTTTTTCCTGTGATAGTAGAGCATACTGATGAAGAAGGGGCTCCTTCTACCATCCTCCATCCATACATGCCTACTGACATTGGGGCATTAAAGAGGTCTTGGGTCCAGCTAAGGGAAGAACGGGATACTTACAGAGAAAAGTATCATGAGCAGGAGTGGAAGATCCTGAAGCTTACAAGGCAGCTGGAGAATGAGAGGGTCCTCAACGACTATGTCAGCACCAAAGGAAAACGACCATGGGAGCGCTGATTGTCTTTTATTGTTTCTAGCGTAGATTTTCTTTCAGTATTCCTTTTGTCACGCCTTAAAGGCATTTGTCAAACATTGTTTCAAGTTTTTACCTAATAAAGTGTGTTTCGTTTTGGTTTACAAATTTGAATCTCCCTAAAAGTCTTTGAAATCATATCATACGCATTCCATTCCCATGCACCTCATTATAGGCACCCTTACAGGTTTCTCATCTTCTTCGCTGTTTATTTCAGCAACCATGTCTTCTGAAATAACTACTGATCAAGCCATCAAGGCTCTGCAAGCTCAGAATGCTCAGTTCCAGAAAATGTTCATGAACTTGGCCAAGGTTCAGCAAGATCTGAAGACTCTGATCTTGAAGGATAAGAAGAAGTAGAAGAAGACGGTCCTCCTGAATATGGGTCACAGGTTTAGAAACAAGTTGCGGGAGGAAGTTGATTTGTCCCACTCATCTGGAGGGGGAGAGAATCAAGAAGAAAGGAGGGCACCTAGCCCTGTGGTATCTGACCATGACACTGATTTCGATGAAGACCAGTGTGATACGGTGGGAGAACTAACTTGAAGTTTTGCGTTTCGTTCGCACTTGTGCGGTTAGCAAGAGTCGCCACCGACTTTTCTTTTATCCAAAAGGAAAGGTAAAAAAGCACAGGAAAGACCTTTCGAGAATTTTCTCGGGTTCGGGGGGTAGATTATGAAAAGGGAAGGTATTAGCACCCTTTTCATCCATGGTTTTCCATGGGCTCTTAGTTACTCGTTTAGATCACTTGCTTTCATTTGATTGTGGGCTTGTGGTGTGAGCTTTGAAAGTATTTTGAAAAATCTCTTTGTTAATGGTTCTCGTCTCTATAAGAACGTATATAAAGTTTTGTTTTGAAAAGTGGTTCAAAGATGTGTTTGTGAATCGTGATTCGAAAACTGTTTTGAAAAGAGGTTTTGCAATGGTTCTCGTCTCTATAAGAACGTATACAAAACGTTTTGGCTTTTAAAAATGTTTTGAAATGGAGGTGTAGGTGTAAAAGTTTTTGTCGTGAGCAAGTGAGTAACTAAGAGCGAATCTATCTACTCGAAAGGTCTTAAGTTGTTCTTTTCTTCCTCCTTTTAATGGTGCTATCTTACCATTGATTTGGTAATAAGCCCCATCGTTGGATGTGAAGGGACATGCGCGGGTCAATTTTACAATCATTGAAGGCAACTTGTGAGACGCTTTAGCAATTTTTGTAAGGGACGCGATCATTTTAATCGAAGGCAACATCGAGGGACTACGATCGAAGGGTCATTGCTAGAGCGTCCCATATTCGAGGGACATGATTGTATTTCCGAGGCAACGAGCGGGGTTACCCTAGAGGTGCGCGTGTGAGAAAGTGTGTTGGTTTCAAGTTATTTATTCTTTGATTAGGTCATCTAGCAATTGATTTTTGAATCTTGCCATACATGCCTAGTTACTATACAATATATGAAAAACAGTAAATTGCAATTGAAATTCTAAGCTATTAAAGAATGTTCGGGAATGGGGGTACAATTGTTACGAATGGGGATGAATCAAATGAAATAGCAATGTCCAAATATCAAACAATACAACCAAATCGAATTTTTGTGCGATTTAATATAAAGTTATGACAATTTATGAAAATAAAATCAACAAAGTATGAAATGAAATGTATTTACTTGAAAAGAGAAAAATAAAACCTATTCTAAAAAGAAATTGATTTAAATTAAAATCTTCATTTTTTGTGTTTTATTAATTATGTAAATAAATTTTAAGAAAGAAAACAAGCTAAGTTAATTTTTTGATGTTTTATTAAATGTAAAAAATTAATCAAAACAAGTTTATATAAAAGAGAAAATGATAAAAATTAATCATAAAAACTTAAATCAAATTAATGAAAATGTTTTAAGTTAAATTAGTATATTGTATAAAAAAGAAAATAAGAAGAGAAACAAATAACAAAGCAAATGGGCTTAAGTGGATTTAAGAGTGTTAGGCCCAAAGAAACATAGTTGTTATTGCTGAAACAAAAGAAACAGACCAAGGGGGGGGGGGGGGGGGGGGGGTATGACCAGGCAATACGAATGGGCCTAAAGAAAATGGGAACAAAACAGGCCCAACCTTTAAACTGTATTAGTTGTTTGGATTAAGAGAGAAAAATGGAATTAGGGTTTGAGACCCTTTGCTCACAGCGCCGCTCTCATCGTCACTTTCGCTCCTCTCTTGTTCATCCTTCTCACTAAACGTCCCTATTCCTCTTTGCGAACGAAATCACTCTTGGCCTCTCTAACTCATCATGATTTGCGTTATTTTCTAAAAACCCTAAGTTTGAAATGAATTTATGTCTAATGGGTTCAAAATTTGTTTATCTGATCCTCCCTCCCCAGCTCTCAGTTGCCGGAACGCTCTCTCTCACCTTCTAACCAAGATCTATTAGTTTTTCTTGAAAAACGTAAAGTTATATTCTTTCTCAATTTTACGAATTTCATTTTAATTGATCTTTGGATATTCTGTTAATTGTTGAAGTTCTTCCTTTTAAATGCATGAAAAGCATGATTACGAAAGATTTGGAATGAGAGAAAAAACCTACCTGTTGAAGTACTTTCTGCGAAATTGAAAGGGGACGACGAGATGATGACCACGTTCCTTGGTGGCCGGATCTTGCGAGGGAGGAGATGAGGATGGAGACCTTGCTTTTCTGGCTTGAGTTCCTTTTGATAGGTAACGATTTTCTTGTTGTTTTTTGTTGAATGATAAGGGTGTTGTTTGATAGATTTGGGGATTTTTGTGAGTTTGCTAATGTTTTGAAAATAACTCTAGGCTTTTGGGATGGTGTTACTGTGTTTTGAGTTTGTTGATGGTTTACGGTTTTGGTTGGTTTGAGACCTTGAGGTTTTTTGGGCTTGAAAATGTTTGACAGGTTTGATGAGTTTGTTGGATATTTGTGTATCAGTTTGAATGGTTTACTACTGTTTCGTGAGTTTGGAAATGATAACTATGCTTGAGATTTTGGCTTTGGTTTTGAGTTACAGGTTTGAGACTTCTGTTGTTTTTTGAGGTTTGGCCTTTTGAATTTGGTTTTGTGGATTTGTTACTGTTTTGTTGATGAACAGGTTGCAGGTTTGGTTGATGGTGTTGAAATGGTTTGACAGTTTGGTTTTGAATGTTTTGAGGTGGTTGCTATTTCTCTGGTTTTTGATTTGTTGGTTTAACAGGTTTGATGAGTTTGATGATTTTTGTGGTTTTAGGTATTTAGCTTATGTTGGTTTTTGAGGTCCTCAGACTTTGACAGTTTTTGGAGGTTTTGTGATGATTCTTGCTGTTGGTTTTTGGTGTTTGGCTTTGTTACAGTTTTGAGAGTTTTATCAGTTTGGGACTTTGACAGTTTTGGAGGTTTTAGGTTATATAGGTTTTGAAGGTTGGAGACTTGTTTTCAGTTTTTCTGAGTTTGATAAAATGTTTTTCTATGCCCCCATCTGCTTGAGAGTTTTACTGTTATATTGATGTTGCTTTAGTTGAATCCTTATTCAAAATGGTGGGAAAACCATCAAATTTTGAATATTTTGGCATATTGTTCTTATGCCCTTTTTGTTGCAGTTTTTATTTTTTTGCAACTTCTATGCAATTGTGACAGTCAAGGCAGCAGGGTTGTGCATCCCTAGGTGACTTCTTTCCTCTCTTCTATCTTAATGATACTAAGAAAGTCAATTTCTCTTTTGCCTTTTTCTGAAAAGTTTGCAATAAAATGGAAAATGATGAATTGGCTTATTGAACAAGTTTCTGCTTGTTTGACTTAGTTTATTATATTGCTATACTTTCTTGGCTGCCTGCTCTAGCTTATGCTGTTTGTTGTTGCCCCGTTTGCATTTTGTATTGCCATACTGCTGTTTGTTTTTAATGTTTGGGAAATTTTGTTTGGCTCAGTTTGCGCCTTCAGTTTGGTGATGTTGTTTGGGTAATTTTGTTTGGCTCAGTTTGCGCCTTTTGTTTGCTTCTGGACAGTTTTGCTGCGTTTGTTCTTGTTTGGATAGCCTTGTAGCATTTGGACAGTTTTGCTGCATTTGTTCGTGTTTGGATAGTTTGCTTGCATTTCTTCTTTTTGTGAACCAAGAAGAATAATCTTCTTGTTATTTGCAATTAGAGAAAATAAATTGTGATGAATTAAAAATGGCCTTCTGATTCCAAATTGCAAACTTTAATGATGAATAGCATTTTTTCTTTTGAAAATTCTTGCTCATGCCCAAATAATTTTATACTAATCACATTTCCTTTCTTTTATTTTCATGTGAGCACAATTGGATGGTGGAAAAGCAGGGGAAGCAAGAGACTTTGTGGCAAGTATGGAAGCAAAAGAACTTCAGTCAACCTTAGGCATAGATCCATTTAGATTTTCTTTGTAATTTAGAGAGAAACATTCTTGTATTATATCCATCAATTATACTAATTTATCTTTTAAATACAGTAAGTTGTAAAACCTAAATTATTTAAATAGTAAATTGTTTTGTAACAACTTTTGAAATAAATGGAGAAAGTCTTATGAGATATTCTGGTGTCCATTGAAACCCTTTACTGTCAATAATTTGTAATTTTCTCTCTGCATCCTAACTGATTCTTAAAGATTCCCAATCAAGATAATTGAAACAAAATGCTCCAATCTGATAATTTAAATTCCAATAAATTTTGTAATCTTGCAACTGCATTCCAAACAAACACCCACTGTGTATTCCATTTCTTAACCAAGCAAATGTTTTAAAATACGTAAATCATCTGGTTAACCTGGATCAAACAATCATGAGTGTCCCAAATGACAGTCTTAGTCTTTTGTCCCAAACAATCATTCCTTAAGAACAAACACTTCCTTTTCAATAAACTTGTGAAAGCATGAAGATCTGTGAAAACCAATTGAATCTTTGAGAATTCATTTCTTTTGAGAATTGCAAGAAAAACCCTAATTGCTGGTTTACTGCCACAGAAGAAAATCTTTCTGATCGATTCCTGAGCCAACTTGAATATTTGAGAAACCCTAGGGTTGTGTTTTCTATGAAAAATGGGAGGGTAAATTTTGGGGTACAACAGCTGCCCCTGTTCAATCTTCTTGAACCTGAAGAGTTAGATCGGCGAGTTTTTCCGTTCGTGACTCGAAGGTAAAAGATGATTGGACACTAGAGTGCCCGTAAATTTGCACTCGGAAAAGGTGTAACTGAGGGAATGGGCTTAAAGATGGCATTTGGTGAGTATGTTAGAATCTTGTTGGAGATGGGCTTGTAGATGCCATCCAAGAATGTTTGTTGTAAACCACAAGAATAAGCATCAGAATGGTGTCTGTATTTGGAACGTATCTGAACTGCATCTGTACTTGAATCCGAATAAGCGACAGAATGGCTTCTGTGTCTGGAGCGTATTTGGACCGTATCTGTAGGATGAAACTGAATAAGCGACAAAATGGCTTCCGTGTCTGGAGCGTATCTGAACTGTATCTTGAAATTAATTCTGAATGAGTAACAAAATGACTTTCGTGTCTGGAGTGTATCTGTACTGTATCGGTACTTGGAGTTTGAATAAGTATCAGGATGGCATCCTTGTCTGGAGCGTATCTGAACTGTATCTGAAGTTGAGATCTGAATGAGTGACAGAATGACTTCCGTGTCTGGAGTGTATTTGTACTGTATCTTGAAATTAAAATCTGAATGAGTGACAGAATAACTTCCGTGTCTGGGGTGTATCTGTACTGTATCTGAAATCTGGGATCTGAATGAGTAACAAAATAACTTCCGTTTCTGGAGTGTATCTATACTGTATCATGAAATCTTTGAATATTTGTTAAAGATAGCTGTTAATCTTATCCTGAAAAGGGTAAAATATTAGCTAAAACACAAAGTTATGTCGCATGAAATGTATGATGCAATAAATGTGTTTTATCCATGTTTATGATATATGAATGTAATGTATGCGCATGTAAGCTGATTTGCTGTATTGTTGGGGAAAATAAATCCTTGACTGCTGAGGATTCCGTTGTGAGAGTAGTGCCATATACTTCTTGAGGAATCTGCTTGGGGAATCCAGGGAATTTTAATGACTTCTACTGGGGATTATTGACGGGAGTCTTTGTTCTGCCGAGAAGCAATAAAAACTCTGTGGGGAAAAAGTTTATCCTGTAGTGAAAACTCTGTGGGGAAAAGCTTAATTCCGCTGGGGAGTTCAGGAGTTTGGGTTGTATGCCAATCTACTGGGGAATTACCCTAGGTTGGTGAGAAACAAAAGTTAACTGTTATCCGGTTGATTTTCAAGCTTCAAGACAACTTGCTGGGGAAACTTGGATAAACTGGATGATTTCCACTGTGGGTTGAAAGTTTCAGCTCTGTTGGGGATTGGTAGTTGGTAGTCTCAGCTCCACTGGGGATTTGTATGAAGTGCTGTAGGGATTGCTCGTGGAATAGCCTAAAGACATTTTCCTAATCTTTCTACCTGTCAGTAATTACTCTTTTCATCATGTTTATTTGTAAACAGTAATTATGTTCAAATGCATATGTTCATTAATGAATCATTGGACGTTTTTGCAAATAAAACACAAGTGTAAAGAAAAAGGCAAATAGTTTTCTGTACTTTGAAAGAGATATCTTTGTATTTACTTTGAATAAGTGTTTTGTACAAAGGAGACAGACATCCTAGTAAGAGGATGGTGTCATAAAAGTAAGAAAAATTTATACAAAGAAAGATAGCTATGTGTGTAAAAATCCCATGGGGTTCCCATTCTGCTATAGCCTTCGTATCTCCAAATATCTCGTCCATTTGTTGCTTCGTCTGAGGATGATTGAATTGATCAGAAACTCCGAGCTTGTCCGTGAAGAGATTGTCCTTAAAGTGATCCGACGAGACATAGCCATACGCTTTAATTCCCTACCTTTTTCCTGGACCGCCCTTTCGGGTTTTCAGTCCACCGGGAAACCCTTTTTTGCCCAAGTCGCCCTTTCAGGTTTTCAACTTACCAGGTGTACAGATTTTTTTTGTTTTATCCCTAATTTTTGCCTGAAGCGCCCTTTCGGGTTTTCGATTCACCGGGATGCCCTTGTTTTGCCTAGGTGTGTCAACCTAGCGGGTCTCTTATGCGTAGTATATTTTGACTATGTCTGTATTCGCAGGGTGCGGAAGGTCGTCGCCGTCCATGGCGGTTAAAATCATTGTCCCACCAGAAAAGATGTTCTTGATCACAAATGGTCCTTCGTAGGTGGGAGTCCAGTTTCCCCTGGGATCACTTTGTGGCAAGATGATGCGCTTGATCACAATATCTCCAACTTGATACACTTGGCATCTGACTTTCTTGTTGAAAGCTTTGATCATTCGTTTTTGATACGTCTGACTGTGGCAAACAACAGTAAGTCTCTTTTTGTTAATTAAATTCAACTGATCAAGTCGGGTTTGGATCCAATCGTCTTCACTCAAACCTGCATCCTTCATGATTCTCAAAGAGGGGATCTGGACCTCAATAGGTAGAACATCCTCCATGCCATATACCAAAGAATAGGGCGTTTCCCCAGTTGATGTGCGAGCAGTGGTACGGTACCCGTGGAGAGCAAACGGTAGCATCTCATGCCAGTCCTTGTAGGTGACTTTCATTTTTTGTATGATCTTTTTGATATTTTTGTTCGCAGCTTCGACATCACCATTCATCTTTGGCCGATAGGGAGACAAATTATGATGTTGAATTTTGAATTGTTTGCACAAGGCGGTGATCATAGTATTGTTAAGGTTGGTACCGTTATCAGTGATGATCCTTTCAGGGATACCGTACCGACATATAAGGTTCTGCTTGATGAAGCGGGCAACAACATTCTTAGTGATGGATGTGAAGGAAGCTGCTTTGACCCACTTGGTGAAGTAGTCAATGGACACCAGAATGAAGCGGTGTCCATTGGATGCTGTAGGCTTGATCTCTCCAATCATGTCGATTCCCCACATAGAGAAGGGCCAAGGAGCTGTTAAGACATTTAGAGGAACCGGAGGCACGTGCACCTTGTCTGCATAGATTTGACATTTATGGCAGGTTCGAGAGTGTTGATAGCAGTCAGCTTCCATGGTAGACCAGTAATAGCCTGTCCATAGAATTTTCTTTGCCATCGTATGCCCGCTAGAGTGAGTGCCGAAGGTACCTTCATGCAATTCGGCCATAATCTTTTCAGCTTCAATCTTATCCACACAATGAAGCAGAATAAAATCATGATTGCGCTTGTACAGGATGCCATTACTTAGGAAGAACTTAGAGGAGAATCTCCTTAAGAACTTTTTGTCATTGACTAAAGCTCCTTCAGGGTATTCTTGAGCCTCGAGATACCTTTTGACTTCATGAAACCAAGGCTGGTCCACTACTTCTTCGGTATTAATCTCGTGACAGTGTGCAGGTTCATCCATCCGTTCAATGGTGATCTGGGGAGCCTCGTTGTCCCAATTAAGTTTAAACATGGATGACATTGTAGCTAGAGCATCTGCTAGCTGATTTTCTTCTCGCAGGAAGTGCTCGAAGGTAATCTGCTCGAAATGTGGTAGCAACTTTAAGACATGTTCTTTGTAAGGGATGAGATTTGGATGCTTAGTATCCCATTCTCCTTTGATCTCACTGATGACCAAAGCTGAATTTTCAAACACAACCAAAGATTTGATTCCCAGGTCTATAGCAGCCTTGAGTCCAAAGATGCATGCTTCATACTCTGCCATATTGTTCGTACAGTTGAAGCAAAGTCTGGCAGTGAAAGGAGTATGGCATCCTTCTGGAGATATGAGCACAGCACCGATATCGTTGCCAAGTGCATTAGAGGCACCATCAAAGTACAGGGTCCATTGGGATCCTTGTTCAGGTCCGTCATATGGTCTGAAATCTTCAACATTGTCCAATGTCATGATGTCTTCGTCAGGGAAGTCAAACTTCATGGATTAGTAATCTTCAACAGCTTGATGAGCCAGATGGTCAGCTAGCACACTCCCCTTTATAGCTTTTTGGGTCGTGTACTGTATATCGTATTCTATTAGGATCATCTGCCATCTAGCTATTCTCCCAGATAGAGCAGGCTTCTCAAAGATGTACTTTATCTGATCAATCTTAGATATCAGCAAAGTGGTATGAGTCAACATATACTGCCTTAGCCGGCGAGCAGCCCATACCAAAGCGTAGCAAGTTTTCTCGAGCAATGAATATCTGGGTTCACAGTCGGTAAACTTTTTGCTAAGGTAATAAATGGCATGCTCTTTTCGGCCAGACTCATCATGCTTCCCCAGTACGCACCCCATTGAATTCTCTAGGACGGTTAGATACATGATTAGCTGTCTTCCTTCGACGGGTGGAATCAAGATAGGAGGCTCTAGAAAATACTCCTTGATTTTATCGAAAGCAATTTGACATTCATCATTCCATCTAACTACCTGATCTTTCTTCAACAGCTTGGAGATTGGTTCACAAGTAGATGTTAGGTGAGAAATGAACCTAGCGATGTAGTTTAGGCGTCCCAAGAACCCTCTGACCTCCTTCTCAGTGCGAGGAGCAGGCATTTCTTGTATCGCTTTGACTTTGGTAGGATCAACCTCGATGCCTTTGTTGCTGACAATGAAACCTAAGAGCTTACCGGACCGGACTCCAAATGTGCACTTGTTTGGATTCAATCTTAGCTTGTACTCCTTCAACCTGACAAACAACTTTTGCAAGTGATCAAGGTGTTATTCTTCAGTTTGCGATCGGGCTATCATGTCATCTACGTAGACCTCTTTCTCATGATGTATCATATCATGAAACAAAGCTACCATGGCGCGTTGATAGGTTGCCCCGGCATTCTTCAGTCCGAATGGCATCACTTTGTAGCAGAACGTACCCCACTGTGTAACAAAAGTAGTTTTCTCCATGTCTTCAGGTGCCATTTTGATCTGGTTGTAACTTGAAAATCCGTCCATGAAAGAAAATACTTTGTGCTGGGCTGTATTGTCGACCAGGATGTCGATGTGTGGAAGTGGAAAATCATCTTTAGGGTTGGCCCTATTTAATTCTCTATAATCCATGCACATTCTCACTTTGCCGTCTTTCTTAGGCACGGGCACAATGTTAGCAACCCATTGAGGATAGGAAGTAACAGCCAGAAATCCAGCATTGAACTGCTTCATAACTTCTGCTTTGATCTTCTCGGACATGTCAGGTCTCATGCGGTGGACCTTTTGTTTCACTGGTGGACGGTCTTCTCTCGTGGGTAGACGGTGTACCACAATGTATGTATCATGTCCCGGCATGTCTTCGTATGACCAGGAAAAGATCTCAACATTGTCATGAAACAGCTGAATTAGGCGCTCCTTGACACTTGGCTCTAGATTGGCACCCACTCTGATTTCCTTTCTGTCATCCTCAGTTCCCAAGTTGATTGTATCCAACTGCTCTTCATGAGGCAGAATATCCTTTTCCTCTTGTTGTAGAAGTCTAGCCAATTCCCCTGGCACCTCACAATTTTCCTCACCTTCGTATTGGGCTTGGTAGATCAGATCTTCAGAGTCACTGAAGGCTATAGAAGTATCGTTATCCATGGGATCCGGAATGGAAGGGTACTTGCATTTGTGAGTGTGGATGTGTGTAAGGGTATAGCCACCTTTAAACAAATAAAAATGTAAAAAGAAAGACAATGAACACAAAACTTTATATGAAAAACGTCCATGATTCATTAAATGGCATATGAAGATGAAAAATAAGAACCCTTACAAATGGAGCTTTGTGCCTCGGGTAAGACACAAGGTTAAGAAAAAAGTACGAATTGTTTGTGAATTATTATAGATCCAACAAGAATGGAAAAGATAAATTACCGCGGTATGAAAGTAATCGGAACAAAGTCTTTTGCTTCCCAGTTGCACAGTCCTCCGCTGACAGTAGGAAATATCCAGTCTTCCAGGCTGCCCTCTTCTTCACTGTCCTCTAGTGCATTAACCCCTTGGTGACTGATCTTCACAGGTGGACCTCTGGCACGGGAGCGGCGCACAGCCTTCTGACCATTCAAAGTAAATCCCAAGCCGAATTTGTCTGATTTGAAAGGAAAGTCTGGAAGCTTCCCCCAGATTGTGCTTCCTCCCTCTTCAATTACTACCTTTGCATCCTTGAGAGATGACATCCGAGGCGGAGGTCTGGTAATCGTGGGTACAGTGGACACTGTCTTGGTCGCCGTTATCTCCTGAGCTACCTCTTCAAAATGCTGGAAAGGAGTTTCGATGAATTCGCCATCCAATTCTACATAACGGAAAGAATTCAGATGACTGATCATGTATTCCTCTTCGCCGTGAACAGTTATGATTTTCCCTTGGACAGGGTACTTGAGCATTTGATGCAGAGTAGAAGTGACAGCTCCAGCATGGTGGATCCAAGGTCTTCCCAACAGGCAAGAATAAGAAGTATGGATGTCCATCACATAGAATGTGGAGTTGAAGGTTTCAGTTCCCACCTTAATCGGGATGTCCACCTCCCCGTGGACCATCCTTTTAGAACCATAAAAGGCTCTGAAAATGATATTGTTGGGTTTCAGGGTTAAGCCTTCACAATCCAGTCTATCCAAGGCTTTCTTCGGCAAGACGTTCAAAGACGAACCAGTGTCTACCAGTACGTGTGTTAGGGTTGCCCTCTGCATTCCACCGAGACATGCAAAGCATCATTATGTTTTCTTCCTTTCGAAGTTAAATCTGCATCGGAGAATCCTAGACCATTGTCAGCTGTTAAACTAGCCACACATTCCTGGAACTGATCAGCGGAGGTTTCTTGTGGCACGTGGGCCGTCTTCAAAAATCTTATCAGAGCCTTAGCATGAGCTTCTGAATAAAGCAACAGGGCCAACATGGAGATCTTTGAGGGGGTTTTCCCCAACTGTTCCACCACATCATAATCGCTTTTCTTGATTATTTTCAAAATTTCCTCCATTTCTCTTTGAGAGGTTTCAGGGATGATCAATGGCTGAGCCCTCGTCCTGACGGGCTCTTCTTGGATCCCTTTCCCTCAAACATCAGTAGCAGCAGAGGGGATAACCACGGGGGTTGTGACTTCTTCTATGATTGGTGTACTTGCAGATATGTTTACCGGTGTAGAGATAACCTTAGGAGCAGTTGAGGGTCCAAAAGTTGCCTTTGGAGGGGCAATCTTTGGAGAAAAGATTCTTCCACTACGGGTAACTTTGCTTGTTCCGGCAATGTTACTGATGTCGAAATTGTCTTCTTCAGAACTCTCTTCCTCGGCAATCTGTTCAATCTGTTTGACACCATGATAGTAGATTTCTCCACCATAGTTCCATGGTACTGATTTGTCGGACTTGTATGGGACTAGCCCGGGCATGGTTATCTTCAAAGGTGCAGCCTTCAAAGCGGATGTAATCCTAACAGGTCTTTTAGGGACCTTGGAAGGATTGGCGGATATGGTTATTATTGAAACATCGTTAACAAGAGTTGATAAAACAGAAGTCTTCTCAAATAGGATTTCTTGGTTATCAATTAGGCGTTGGATGCCTATCTTCAACAATGGACAATGGGTTAATGAGGATGAACAAAGGTGACAATCTTCTTCACAACCTAGGAAAACCCCAGCCTTCAACAAATTTAACTTGATTATAAGGAGCGAAGTTATCAAATCATCTACAGTAGCAACAAATAGATCCTCCTCAACAACATGGGTGTTGTGGCCGTGCCTTGGCATTGGAGCAGAGATAACATTGGGTTTTTCATGTGCTTCGAATTCAACTTCTTTAGCATCTATCAAATCCTGAATTTTATTCTTCAGGGCCCAACAATTGTCAGTGTCGTGCCCTGGGCTCTCCGAATGGTAAGCGCACCTGGCTTTCGGATGGTAATATGGAGAAGCAGTGTTAGGATTTTTAGGGGCCTCTTTCAGCATGGCCAAATTCAACTTCAGAAGATGTGGTAGGATTTGAGCAGGAGTCATGTTTATCTTGGTGAATTGCTGTACATGCCTTTCCACCCATTGATGGTTATTTCTAGGCTGATCATTCCTCGGCTGATTGTTTCTTGGCTGGTCTGATGCAGACTTTTGAATCATAACGGCCCCCACCGCTGGTTGGTGCTCAACTCTTCCTTGACCCCTCTGAGAGTAGACAACTGATACTTCCTTCTTTCCCGTGAAAGGTTTTCTGATGGCAACAGAAGTAGATGCATCTTTTTGAATTTTCCCGCTTTTTATACCGGCCTCCACTCTTTCTCTGGTTAGAATCAATTCAGTGAACCCAGCAGACGAAATTCCAATCAGGTGATTGAAGAAAGGACCTGACAGGGTACCCAGGAACATGTCTACTAGATCCCTCTCAGATAGGGGCGGTTTCACCCTTCCGTCCAAATCCCTCCACTTTTGGGCGTAGTCTTTGAAGCCCTCATTGGTAGCCATGGCCATACTCT
Organism: Vicia faba; assembly: GCA_948472305.1. Taxonomy (NCBI): domain Eukaryota; kingdom Viridiplantae; phylum Streptophyta; class Magnoliopsida; order Fabales; family Fabaceae; genus Vicia; species Vicia faba. The sequence goes on along the minus strand of OX451741.1, from coordinate 1,132,561,719 downwards.
GTAGCTGAGTACGGGTTGGCGCCAAGTCGGCGTTGTATTGATACTATTTATAGAAGGCAGCTGCCAAGTCTTCCCAACTATGCACATCAGACCTCTCCAACTGGTAGAACCAATTAAGCCGCGTTCCTGACAAACTATCCTGGAAAAAGTGGACCCATAAATTTTTGTCAGCAGAATGCGGTTGAATCTTCCTGACATAAGATCGTAGGTGCATCTTGGGACAAGACACCCCATCGTACTTGGCAAATAGAGGTACTTTAAACTTAGGCATGATTACAATTCCGGATACCATCCCCAACTCCTCAAAGTCCAGCCCCGGTACTCTCTGCACTTCCATAGCAGCTAAACGCTCTTCCAAGTTTTTGTATTTGTCATCGGCCGAAGGGTATTGCTGTTCATAATAGTCCTCATCTTCATCTTCTTTTGCTTCAGAATCATATGGCACTGTCGTTCCTTTTCCTTTTCCTTCCCCCTCTTCAGATGTTGATGGGAATTCCAAAGTCCGTCTGGATTATCCTTCAAACCTTCTGCCCATGACAACCACACCGACTCGCTTCTTCTTCTTTTTCTCTTTCTCTTTCTCTAGCAGAGTCTTGAGCTCCTCCTGCCCCTTGGCTAAGGTCAAGAGTAGCTGTTGAAATTGTGAATTATGAGCTTGTATGTCTTTGACCATTTGTTCTAGATCCATCTTGCTGAAATAAACAGCAGAGAGATGAGGAAACTTGGTGTGAAGACATGCTTATGCATATGAAGAATGATATGTATTCATGCAATGCTTTCAAGGATTCAGAAATTCAAATTTGTTTTAAACAGAAAATGAACACACGTCATATTAAATAAAACCAAGTTTGAATACATCAGGCTTCCTTGGGCTTACAAAGAAAGAAACTAAAATATAGCAAAATTCTCAAGACAAAAAGACCGAACGCATCCTTTTTGGAGCAATGTAAGTATTCAAATTCTTCTCTTCATGAAGCAGCTTGGTGAGCTCCAGAACCTTCTTCCCACTGGCGTAGTACTTGGTTTCAAAGGTGTCTCGCTCTTCCTTCAACTGAATCCAGGCTTTCTGCAGGTCTTCGAGAGAGGTAGGCATGTTAGGATGAAGAATAGTGTATGGGACGTCTCCTTCAATAACAGGCTCAATGATGACAGGAAGGATGGAAGGGTAAGGCATTAAGAGACTCTGGGCACGAGCCCGTACCCACTTAAGGTAAGGCTCGAGAGGGATAGAGTTGTTATGTCCCAAAGTCCTACTATCCACTTTGTTCACCATTCTCCAAGCACGTGTAAACCTCTGGCGGTAACCTTGGTCTTCTTTGTCGTAGTCAAAAACCAGACCTCGGATGAGCACCTTATGAGGGCCGTCCCTTAGGGCATACCCAAACTGCCGAAGAGCTAAACACAGGTTGTAGGTGATACCTCCCCTAATACCTAGAAGACGTACGTTAGGGAACTCACCACAGCGGTCGATGATAGAGATATCTTCCAAAGATCTTGAGCACCAACGGATATCAGAGTGAGTGAGAGACATCATCCTTTAAGACCAAGTCAATCTTTGCTCATTCTTCAATGTTGACTGAGGCAGGTGTGAAGTGAACCACTTAGCGAGTAGGGGCATACAACACAAAAGGTTACCTCTTTTCTTCATGGTACGGGTATGAAGGCAATGCAAGATGTCTCCTAGAAAGGTGGGTATAGGATTGCGAGAGAGAAATACTTTGATTGCATTAACGTCTATGAATTGGTCCGAATTAGGAAACAGAACCAAACTATAAATGAGGAGAGCTAACACGTCTTCAAAAGCTTGGAAATCCATGTCATCCCAGAATGAACGAGCTTTTTCCAACAGAAACTTAGCTAAAAATCCTTTAACCCCACTTCTTGTCTCCCAATTGGCTGTGACGTCGGCCCTTTTCACATGTAAAGCTTCGGCGATGACTTCAGGTTTTGGAATTCCTTCTAGACCGGTGAATGGTATCTGATTAAGAACGGGCACCCCTAAGAGTAGAGAGAACTCTTCCAATGTAGGTACCAGCTGATAGTCTGGAAAAGTGAAACAATGATGTACGGGATCAAAGAATTGGAATAGTACATACATCATCTCTTCTTGGAAGTTTGATGTAGCCAAACTGAGGAGTCGACCATACTTCTTGGTAAAAGGAGAATCCCCGGGCACTCTTGAGGCTAGCTCTTGAAGTTGAGGATGCGCTTTTACGAAGCTGATTCGGATGGTGTTTCTTCGGAGAGGATTCATTTCCTACAAAACAAAAACAAAGATAAATTTCTAAATCCTTGAAATGGTTAGTGAGCATGCATATGATGTTGATGATGTTTATGTACAAGCAGACATATATACACACAACAAACAGATCCTTATGTTTCAGGCTTGCATGAGTTTGTAGGTAAGTACCCTCTTGAAGTTTTAGTTGGCTCAACCTGTCCTAGAAATAATGATCGGTTTCTAAAGGATCTCAATATCACCGACCTTTCTTTTAGGCATTGTCTCAGCTCAATCAATCTTTTCTTGCGGCCGAGATATCCCAAAAGTCTAGCCTCAATGAGTGTAGTATCGAGTGTCAACCAATTTTCAGCTTTACACTGAAATCGGTTACCTCACTACGTCCTAATGGCCAAGTTTGTTCAATTAGGGTTCTAAGGTTTATTAGTGCTTCGTGATGCCACTCAGCAGCCTCGTATTCTCCTCGATTCACCACGAGGGATACCGGTACCCACAAATGCGTCACACTAACATAGCCATTGTTTCAACCATATCGGTCTACGCCGTACAGTCTCCACAATCTATTGCTATTTACCTAAAAAGGTGCCCCAAATCCGGGTGGATGATCAAAGCAAGCCCAATACAAAGAACCAATCATAAGGCATACAAATCAAATAATGAAAGCGAGTAAAAGTGACATATCCCTAAGGTAACCCCAATTTTAAAGTTTTCCCAAGCAGAGTCGCCAGTTCTGTGATGCGGTGGGAGAACTGACTTGAAGTTTTGCGTTTCGTTCGCACTTGTGCGGTTAGCAAGAGTCGCCACCGACTTTTATTTTATCCAAAAGGAAAGGTAAAAAAGCACAGGAAAGACCTTTCGAGAATTTTCTCGGGTTTGGGGGGTAGATTATGAAAAGGGAAGGTATTAGCACCCTTTTCATCCATGGTTTTCCATGGGCTCTTAGTTACTCGTTTAGATCACTTGCTTTCATTTGATTGTGTGCTTGTGGTGTGGGCTTTGAAAGTATTTTGAAAAATCTCTTTGTTAATGGTTCTCGTCTCTATAAGAACGTATACAAAGTTTTGTTTTGAAAATTGGTTCAAAGATGTGTTTGTGAATCGTGATTCGAAAAATGTTTTGAAAAGAGGTTTTGCAATGGTTCTCGTCTCTATAAGAACTTATACAAAATGTTTTGGCTTTTAAAAATGTTTTGAAATGGAGGTGTAGGTGTAAAAGTTTTTGTCAAGAGCAAGTGAGTAACTAAGAGCGAATCTATCTACTTGAAAGGTCTTAAGTTGTTCTTTTCTTCCTCCTTTTAATGGTGCTATCTTACCATTGATTTGGTAATAAGCCCCATCGTTGGATGTGAAGGGACATGCGCGGGTCAATTTTACAATCATTGAAGGCAACTTGTGAGACGCTTTAGCAATTTTTGTAAGGGACGCGATCGTTTTAATCAAAGGTAACATCGAGGGTCATCGAGGGACTACGATCTTTTTTATCGAAGGGTCATTGCTAGATCGTCCCATATTCGAGGGACATGATTGTATTTCCGAGGCAACGAGCAAGGTTACCCTAGAGGTGCGTGTGTGAGAAAGTGTGTTGGTTTCAAGTTATTTATATTTTGATTAGGTCATCTAGCGATTGATTTTTGAATCTTGCCATACATGCCTAGTTACTATACAGTATATGAAAAACAGTAAATTGCGGGAATTGAAATTCTAAGCTATTACAGAATGTTCGGGAATGGGGGTACAATTGTTACGAATGGGGATGAATCAAATGAAATATCAATGTCCAAATATCAAACAATACAACCAAATCGAATTTTTATGCGATTTAATATAAAGCTATGACAATTTATGAAAATAAAATCAACAAAGTATGAAATGAAATGTATTTACTTGAAAAGAGAAAAATAAAACCTATTCTAAAAAGAAATTGATTTAAATTAAAATCTTCAATTTTTGTGTTTTATTAATTATGTAAATAAATTTAAAGAAAGAAAACAAGCTAAGTTAATTTTTTGATGTTTTATTAAATGTAAAAAATTAATCAAAACAAGTTTATATAAAAGAGAAAATGATAAAAATTAATCATAAAAACTTAAATCAAATTAATGAAAATGTTTTAAGTTAAATTAGTATATTGTATAAAAAAGAAAATAAGAAGAGAAACAAATAACAAAGAAAATGGGTTTAAGTGGATTTAAGAGTGTTAGGCCCAAAGAAACATAGTTGTTATTGCTGAAACAAAAGAAACAGGCCAGGGGGGTATGACCAGGCAATACGAATGGGCCTAAAGAAAATGGGAACAAAACAGGCCCAACCTTTAAACTGTATTAGTTGTTTGGATTAAGAGAGAAAAATGGAATTAGGGTTTGAGACCCTTTGCTCACAGCGCCGCTCTCATTGTCTCTTTCGCTCCTCTCTTGTTCATCCTTCTCACTAAACGTCCATATTCCTCTTTGCGTATGAAATCACTCTTGGCCTCTCTAAGTCATCCTGATTTGCGTTTTTTTTCTGAAAACCCTAAGTTTGAAATGAATTTATGTCTAATGGGTTCAAAATTTGTTTATCTGATCCTCCCTCCCCAGCTCTCAGTTGTCGGAACGCTCTCTCTCTCTCTCCTCCTAACCAAGCTCTAATGGTTTTTCTTGAAAAAGGTGAAGTTCTGTTCTTTCTCAATTTTATGAATTTCTTTTTAATTGATCTTTGGATATTCTGTTATTTGTTGAAGTTCTTCCTTTTAAATGCATGAAAAGCATGATTACGGAAGATTTGGAATGAGGGAAAAAACCTACTTGTTGAAGTACTTTCTGTGAAATTGAAAGGGGACGGCGAGATGATGACCGTGTTCCTTGGTGGCTGGAGCTTGCGAGGGAGGAGATGAGGATGGAGACCTTCCTTTTCTGGCTTGAGTTCCTTTTGATAGGTAACAGTTTTCTCATTGTTTTTTGTTGAATGATAAGGGTGTTGTTTGATGGATTTTGGGATTTTTGTGAGTTTGCTACTGTTTTGAAAATAACTCTAGGCTTTTGGGATGGTGTTAATGTGTTTTGAGTTTGTTGATGGTTTACTGTTTTGGTTGGCTTGAGACCTTGAGGTTTTTTGGGCTTGAAAATGTTTGACAGGTTTGATGAGTTTGTTGGATATTTGTGTATCAGTTTGAATGGTTTACTACTGTTTCGTGAGTTTGGAAATGATAACTGTGCTTGAGATTTTGGCTTTGGTTTTGAGTTACAGGTTTGAGACTTCTGTTGTTTTTTGAGGTTTGGCCTTTTGAATTTGGTTTTGTAGATTTGTTACTGTTTTATTGATGAACAGGTTGCAGGTTTGGTTGATGGTGTTGAAATGGTTTGAGAGTTTGGTTTTGAATGTTTTGAGGTGGTTGTTGTTTCTCTGGTTTTTGATTTGTTGGTTTAACAGGTTTGATCAGTTTGGTGATTTTTGTGTTTTTAGGTATTTGGCTTATGTTGGTTTTTGAGGTCCTCAGACTTTGACAGTTTTTGGAGGTTTTGTGATGATTCTTGTTGTTGGTTTTTGGTGTTTGGCTTTGTTACAGTTTTGAGAGTTTTATCAGTTTGGGACTTTGACAGTTTTGGAGGTTTTAGGTTATACAGGTTTTGAAGGTTGGAGACTTGTTTTCAGTTTTTCTGAGTTTGATAAAATGTTTTTCTATGCCCCCATCTGCTTGAGAGTTTTACTATTATATTGATGTTGCTTTGGTTGAATCCTTATTCAAAATGGTGGGAAAACCATCAAATTTTGAATATTTTGGCATATTGTTCTTATGCCCTTTTTGTTGCAGTTTTTGTTTTCTAGCAACTTCTATACAATTGTGACAGTCAAGGCAGCATGGTTGTGCATACCTAGGTGACTTCTTTCCTCTCTTCTCTCTCAATGATACTAAGAAAGTCAATTGCTCTTTTGCCTTTTTCTGAAAAGTTTGCAATAAAATGGAAAATGATGAATTGGCTTATTGAACAAGTTTCTGCTTGTTTGACTTAGTTTATTATATTGCTATACTTTCTTTATTGTCTGCTCTAGCTTATTCTATTTGTTGTTGCCTCATTTGCATTTTGTATTGCTATACTGCTATTTGTTTTTGCTGTTTGGGCAATTTTGTTTGGCTCAGTTTGCGCCTTCTGTTTGGTGATGCTGTTTGGGTAATTTTGTTTGGCTCAGTTTGCGCCTTCTGTTTACTTCTGGACAGTTTTGCTGCATTTGTTCTTGTTTGGATAGCCTTGTAGCATTTGGACAGTTTTGCTGCATTTGTTCTTGTTTGAATAACTTGCTTGCATTTCTTCTTTTTGTGAACCAAGAAGAATAATCTTCTTGTGATTTGCAAATAGAGAAAATAAATTGTGATGAATTAAAAATGGCCTTCTGATTCCAAATTGCAAACTTTAATGATGAATAGCATTTTTTCTTTTGAAAATTCTTGCTCGTGCCCAAACAATTTTATACTAATCACATTTCCTTTCTTTTATTTTCATGTGAGCACAATTGGATGGTGGCAAAGCAGGGGAAGCAAGAGACTCTGTGGCAAGTATGGAAGCAAAAGAACTTCAGTCAACCTTAGGCATAGATCCATTTAGATTTTCTTTGTAATTTAGAGAGAAACATTCTTGTATTGTATCCATCAATTGTACTAATTTATCTTTTAAATACAGTAAGTTGTAAAACCTAAAGTATTTAAATAATAAATTGTTTTGTAACAACTTTTGAAATAAATGGAGAAAGTCTTATGAGATATTCTGGTGTCCATTGAAACCCTTTACTGTCAATAATTTGTAATTTTCTCTCTGCATCCTAACTGATTCTTAAAGATTCCCAATCAAGATAATTGAAACAAAATGCTCCAATCTGATAATTTAAATTCCAATAAATTCTGTAATCTTGCAACTGCATTCCAAACAAACACCCACTGTGTATTCCATTTCTTAACCAGGCAAATGTTTTAAAAGACGAAAATCATCTGGTTAACCTGGATCAAACAATCATAAGTGTCCCAAATGACAGTCTTAGTCTTTTGTCCCAAAAAATCATGCCTTAAGAACAAACAATGTCTTTTCAATAAACTTGAGAAAGCATGAAGATCTGTGAAAACCAATTGAATCTTTGAGAATTGCAAGAAAAACCCTAATTGCTGGTTTACTGCCACAGAAGAAAATCTGTCTGATCGATTCCTGAGCCAACTTGAATATCTGAGAAACCTTAGGGTTGTGTTTCTATGAAAAACGGGAGGGTAAAATTTGGGGTACAACAACCAGTATCCTCCTGCTGAGGATAGGTATAAGCAACTCGAAGATCGGTTGAGCGCAATGGAGGTCCAGAAAGTCCTTGGTCTAGACTTTGGAGATTTAGGTTTGGCATCTGAGGTGGTGATTCCCCACAAGTTTAAAGCGCATGTCTTTGCTAAATACGATGGGGTCTCTTGCCTGAAGTTACACCTCTATTCGTATGTTAGAAAGATTCAACCATATACTGCTGATAAGAACCTATGGATTCATTTCTTTCAAGACAGTCTGTCAGGGACTCAACTTGAATGGTTCTACCAACTGGAAGGAGCTAACGTCCGTAACTGGGAGGATCTTGCCGCTTCTTTTTACAAGAAATACCAGTACAATGCCGACCTTGCTCCCACGCGTACCCAACTTCAGGGTATGTCTATGGGTGCGAGCAAAGGTTTTAAGGACTACGCTCAGAAGTGGAGAGATCTTGCAGGAAGATTCCAACCCTCTCTGGCTGATAGGGAGTTGGTGGATATGTTTCTTGGGACCTTGTATGGTCCATATTTCAACCACTTGGTCGGTTTCTCATCGTCTGGGTTCACCGAATTGATAATGACTGGGGAGAGAGTTGAGGTCGGTATCAAAACTGGCAAGATACAGAAAGGTGCTTCATCAAGCACGGAGAAGAAGCCTTTTAAGAAGGAATCTAACGCAGTTTACAGCTTGAAGAGCCAAAACCATCCTGAGTGCCTCCAAGCTGTGAATGTGGTGGTAATATCAAGACCTGTTGTTGCCCCTCAGCGCAACAATCAGCCAAGAGCAGAGAGGCCTCCAAGATAGTTTACTCGGCTCAGTATGACCCTGTCTCGAATTCTGCTGCAGTTATTAAAGACCAACTTGGTGACTCTGAGGGAAGCCCCGAAGAATCCCATTACCATCTCTCCGTCGTATAATCTGAATGCCCGTTGTGATTTTCACTCCGATAGCCCGGGGCATGATACGAATAACTGCTGGGCCTTGAAGAATAAGGTGCAAGATTTGATTGAGGCTAAGGAAATTGAGTTTGAAGCGCCATAAAAGCCCAACGTCATAACGGCACCTATGCCAAAACATGACGTGGGAGTCAATTCTATTGGGGATGATGAAGAGGAGTCAAATTTCAAAAGCTGGATTTACTCGACTACCGACGGAGGATTAAGCAATTGGACGGCAAAGGACTTCGTGCCAATTTCTTTTATTACACAATAATAAGAATTTTGTTTCAAGTTTTGTAACAGACAATTTTAAACTTTACGGCTCGGTGCCTTGCCCGAGACACCGTGGCTTTGTTTGAGGGCTTATTATGTGTCATTGCCATATATCATCAATAAAAGCATTGGACGTTTTCTTGCATTATGAATTTTGCGCTCCTTATTTTTCTTTTCTATCTTGCAAAACAGCTATTTGTCTTACACACACTCACATATACAGGTCTACATCCACTATGGATCCCACTGATAACGACTCTTCTACTGCCAGTTATGACTTCGAAAGTTCGATCAACCAAGTCGAGGACGAAGGTGAGGACGATTGTGAAGTGCCTGGGGAACTTGCTAGACTGTTACTTCAAGAAGAGAGGGCCATACAACTGCATGAAGAGCCGATGGAATCAGTGAATCTGGGTACAAAGGTAGACAAGAAAGAGGTCAAGATCGGTGCAAATCTGGAGCCTAGTGTTAAGCAACGGTTGATTCAGATGCTGCGTGACTACGTTGAGATCTTTTCCTGGTCTTATGAAGATATGCCTGGGTTGGATACCGATATTGTGGTTCACCTCCTGCCTACCAAGGAAGACTGTCCTCCAGTGAAACAGAAAGTTCGCCGAACGCGCCCAGAGATGTCTGAGAAAATAAAGGCTGAGGTTATGAAACAGTTTGATGCTAGTTTTCTAGCAGTTACTTCTTACCCGCAGTGGGTTGCCAATGTGGTTCCAGTACCGAAAAAGGATGGTAAGGTTCGTATATGTGTGGACTATAGGGATTTGAACAGGGCGAGCCCCAAGGATGATTTCCCTCTGCCTCACATTGACATTCTGGTTGACAACACCGCACAACATAAGGTCTTCTCCTTTATGGATGGTTTTTCCGGTTACAATCAGATTAAGATAGCTCCTGAAGACATGGAGAAGACAACCTTTGTCACGCAGTGGGGTACCTTTTGCTACAAAGTCATGCCTTTCGAATTGAAGAATGCTGGGGCAACGTATCAACGCGCCATGGTCGCCTTGTTCCACGACATGATTCATCATGAGATTGAGGTATACGTTGACGACATGATTGCAAGATCCCAGACTGAGGAAGAACATCTGGACCATCTTCAGAAGCTATTTGACAGGTTGAAGTTGTATAAGCTGAGGTTAAACCCGAACAAGTGCACCTTCGGGGTGAGATCTGGTAAACTGTTGGGTTTCGTTGTTAGCGATAAAGGTATTTAAGTGGATCCCGCAAAGGTGAAGGCTATACAGGAAATGCCAGCTCCCCGGACAGAAAAAGAAGTCATAGGCTTTTTAGGACGGTTGAATTACATTGCCCGATTCATTTCACATCTGACCGCTACTTGTGAGTCAATCTTCAAGCTGCTGAAGAAAGATCAAGTGGTAAGATGGAATGATGAATGTCAGGCCGCTTTCAAAAGGATCAAGCAATATCTCCAAGAACCACCTATTATGATGCCTTCAGTTGAAGGGAGACCTTTGATCTTATACTTGACAGTACTCGACAATTCAATGGGGTGTGTGCTAGGGCATCATGACGATTCTGGCCGAAAAGAGTATGCTATTTATTACCTTAGCAAAAAGATTACCGACTGCGAGACCCGATACTCGTTGCTTGAGAAAACTTGCTGCGCTTTGGCATGGGCTGCTCGCCGGCTGAGACAGTATATGCTGACTCACACTGTAAGTGTTTGTTTGTTGGCATTTTTTTTGGTAAAACCAGATTTGTGAATGTCATGACTGACGTCTTAACATTCTGGGATAAAGGTACATTCTGTAGAAAAGAATGTTCTATAGGAACTACTCAGTATGAGTGATTATCATGATCGTTAAGCTATGATCATATATATTGAATTCTACCAAAATCAGTGAGCAAGATACATGATGTCATAACCAATGTTAAGACATCCTGTACTGATCAAGTTGTTGTGCAAATTTATTATTCCTGAGATTTTTCAGGAAACTGGTGTGCTGCTCTGTGTTGAAAAAGTATTGTCCAGATCAGCTGCTCATGTGGACATTAGGTTAACCTTGTTTAACCCTAATCTGTCATAAAAAAGCCCTAGACCAAGTCTTTAGGTTAACTTTAGTTAACCCTAGCTATTTTCATGGAAGCCCTAAATGAGGAATAGTCTGCTTATATATTTCTCACGAAGCCTAATGGACTGAGATACTTTTTGACAGAAGATCAATAAGGGATTGTATAGTTGTAACTACTGTGAGCCAAGCAATTATCGTTTTGATAAGTGACTTGGAGTAGGATTTGATTGTAAGGGTTGTTTATCACTCTAAGCTTTGAAGCACGAGTGTTTGGGTCTCTTGGTTAAAGCTTTGAAGCAAAATCAAGTTAGGTTTGTTTATCACTCAAAGCTTTGAAGCACGAGTGATTGTGTCTCTTGATTAAAGCTTTGAAGCAAAATCAAGTGTGTGTATTGAAGAATGTATTCATAATCTCAATAATCAATAGTTTAGTATCACTGTTGTGATTGAGGGGGAGTGAGTAGGAACTCAGGTTTAAGTTGAACTTAGATTGAAGTTGCATTGGGTAGGTCTTAAGTGAAGGAGATAAACTGGTTGGTTTATTCCTAAATTAATATCTCTTATAGTGAATTTCCTCCCTGGCTTGGTAGCCCCCAAAGTAGGTGTCGTTACACACTGAACTAGGTTAACAATTGATTGTGTTCTTTACTGTTTTTAAATTACTGTCTTGAAGTGTGTATAAGTTTGTCAGATACGGTGTCATAACATTCACTGTGACATTAAGTATCTGTTGCCAGAATTTCAATTGGCATCAGAGCAGGCACCCTGCCTGTCTTTCTGGGTGAGATCTAAGGATATTATTTTCTGGTGCTATGGACAAGGAAGGAGGATTTGGGAACAGACCACCTATTCTGGATGGATCAAATTATGACTACTGAAAACCTTGTATGATTGCCTTCTTGAAGTCACTGGACAAAAAGGCTTGGAGAGCTGCTGGCAAAGGATGGAACCATCCCACCATAACTGGGAAAGATGGGACGACCAGTCTGAAACCTGAGGAAGAATGGAGCAAAGAAGAAGATGAGTTAGCCTTGGGTAACTCCAAAGCATTAAATGCCTTGTTCAATGGAATTGATAGAAACATATTCAGACTAGTACATCAATGTGAACTGGCCAAGGATGTTTGGGACACTCTCAAAACCACCCATGAGGGTACATCCAAAGTAAAAATGTCAAGACTTTAGATGCTTACTACCAAATTTGAGAACCTAAGGATGATGGAAGATGAGACCATTCATGAGTTTCACATGAACATCTTGGAAATTGCCAACACCTCAGGAGCATTGGGAGAAAAGATGTCAGAATAAAAGCTTGTGAGAAAGATTCTCAGATCCTTGCCTAAAAGGTTTGCAATGAAGGTGACTGTTATAGAGGAAGCTCAGGATATCTGCAACTTGAAAGTTGATGAACTCATTGGATCACTTCAGACTTTTGAGATGGGGATCAGTGACAATGTTGACAAGAAAAACAAGAGCATAACACTTGTATCTAATATTGAAGATGAAAACAAGGAGGGTGAATATTTCAAAAGCTATAGCTATGCTTGGAAGGCAGTTCAACAAACTCATCAAGAGAATGGACACAAAGTCAAGGTCAAATGTCAAGAACATTCCCTCTGACATTAGCAGATCCTATGACTCCAGCAGAAGACCTAAGTCTGAAGAAAAGGGAAATCAAAGCAGAGGAATCCAATGCCATGGATGTGAAGGATATGGGCACATTCGAGCTGAATGTCCTACCTTTCTTAAGAAACAAAAGAAAGGAATGTCTGTTACTTGGTCTGATTGTGACTCAGAAAGTAACTCTGAAGAAGAATCTGCTAAACTAGTTACTGCACTAGCTGGTATTTGTAACTCTGATAGTGACTCTAGTGATTAGGAAGTGACATTTGAAGAACTTGCTGACTCCTACAAGAAGCTATGTATCAGAAGTGCTGAAGTCTGTCAGCAAAATGAGAAATAGAAAAAACTCATAGTAAAGTTGGAGGCTGAGAAGAAGGCAGACACTGATACTATAAGCCATCTCAAAGGTGAAGTTCAAATGCTGAACTCAAAACTTGATCAGATGACCAAGTCTGTCAAGATGCTGACAAATGGAACTGACAAGTTGGAAGAAATCCTTCAGGCTGGACAAAATGTGGGAAACAAGTCTGGTCTAGGATTTGTGGCTGCAAAGAAATCTACTGTAGACAAGAAGAAGATCAGGCCTGATAAACAAATGTGAAAGCAGATGTCACAACATAGCACTCAACATCGAGAACAGAGAAATATGAAGAAAAAGTATCAAAGATGGAGATGTCATCATTGTGGAAGGTTTGGTCACATAAAGCCATTCTGCTTCAGATTATATGGATATCCAAATCAGAACCCAGATTTCAAACCTAAGTCTAACAAGGCACCATATACTCAACAATGGAAGAAAAAGTCTGCAGCCCTGATAGCTCACACCTCCCTTAGAGTTTCTGCCAAGGAAGACTGGTACTTTGACAGTGGATGCTCTAAACACATGACTGGAATCAAGAATATTTTGAATAATGTTAAACCTCATACTACCAGTTATGTCACTTTTGGAGATGGTGCTAAAGGAGAAATCAAAGGAGTTGGAAACTTGGACTACCCTGGAGTTCCAAACCTAAATGAAGTGTTACTGGTAAATGGCTTGACTGCTAATCTCATAAGTATCAGTCAACTATGTGATCTAGGATTCAAGGTCAACTTCACCAAGTCTGAATGTCTTGTAACTAATGAAAAACAAGAAGTTGTAATGAGAGGAATCAGATCAAAAGACAACTGTTACTTATGGGAGTCTGAGAACACTAATTACTCTTCTGTATGCTCTATAGCCAAAGAAGAAAAGGAAGTGAAACCGTGGCACCAAAAACTTGGTCATTTACATCTAAGAGGGATGAAAAAGATCATATCCATGGAGGCAGTCAAAGGGATTCCAAGGCTTCAAATTGATGAAGGGAGAGTCTGTGGTGAATGTCAGGTTGGAAAGCAAACTAGAATGTCACATCCAAAGACAAGACATCTGACCACCTCTAAGGTGCTAGAACTTCTACATATGGATCTGATGGGTTCAATGCAGGTGGAAAGTCTTGGTGGAAAGAGATATGCATATGTTGTTGTGGATGATTTTTCCAAATTCACCTGGATTAACTTCATTAGGGAAAAGTATGATGTATTTGATGTATTTAAGGAACTGTGCAAAAGAATTCAAAGAGAAAAAGATGGATGCATTGTCAGAATCAGAAGTGATCATGGTAAGGAATTTGAAAACAGTAAGTTTGATGAGTTCTGTTCCTCAGAAGGAATCAATCATGAGTTCTCTTCACCCATAACTCCTCAATAAAATGGAGTTGTGGAAAGGAAAAACAGGACTATACAGGAATCTGCCAGAGCAATGATACATGCCAAAAGACTTCCTATTCATTTTTGGGCTAAAGCTATGAATACAGCCTGTTATGTCCATAACAGGGTCACCTTGAGAAAGGGAACATCATCCACCATTTATGAAATATGGAAGGGAAGAAAGCCTACAGTAAAGTACTTCCATGTCTTTGGAAGCAAATGCTATATTCTGACAGACCGTGAACAAAGGAGAAAGATGGAGCATAAAAGTGATGAAGGAATATTCCTATGATACTCTACCAACAGTAGAGCATATATGGTATTCAATTCCAGGACCAAAGTCATGATGGAATCTATAAATGTCATAGTTGATGATCACCATGAGGAAACAAATGTTCCATATGACGTTGAGACATTCTTTGAGACTTCAACTCAAGTAACTAAAAAGAATGATGTACCTAAAACTACTCCATCAGAGTCTGAATCAAAGGAAGATAAAAAAGTTCCTTCCATCAGAATTCAGAAAGATCGTCCTAAGGAACTCATCATAGGAGACCCTAACAGTGGAGTCATTACAAGATCTAGAGAAATCATCACAAACTCTTGTTTTGTATCTAAGATTGAACCAAAAAATGTTAAAGAAGCCTTGACTGATGAATACTGGATTGGAGCAATGCAAGATGAATTGAACCAATTCAAGCAACATGAAGTATGGGAGTTAGTTCCTAGACCAGAAGGAACAAACATCATTGGCACAAAGTGGATCTACAAGAAGAAATCAGATGCTGAAGGAATTGTCACCAGGATTAAGGCAAGACTTGTTGCTCAAGGATACACTCAAGTTGAAGGGGTTGATTTTGATGAGACTTTTGCTCCTGTAGCCAGACTGGAATCAATCAGACTTCTATTGGGAGTTGCTTGTCTTCTTAAGTTCAAGCTATTTTAGATGGATGTGAAGAGTGCCTTCCTAAATGGGTACTTAAATGAGGAAGTATATGTGGAACAGCCTAAAGGATTTGTGGATCCAAATTGTCCTGATCATGTCTACAAATTGAGAAAAGCTCTATATGGTCTGAAACAAGCTCCTAGAGCTTGGTATGACAGGTTGACAAAATTCCTCACTGATAAAGGATACAGGAAATGAGGGTTGGATAAAACTCTCTTTGTCAAAAATGAAGGAGGAAAGATAATGGTAGCTCAAATTTATGTTGATGACATAGTGTTTGGAGGAATGTCAGATAAAATGGTTAAACATTTTGCTGACCAGATGCAAGCTGAATTTGAAATGAGCCTCATGGGAGAATTGACCTACTTTCTTGTACTGCAAGTCATACAGATGGAAGACTCAATTTTTCTGTCTCAAAGCAAGTATGCAAAGAATATTGTCAAGAACTTTGGAATGGAGAATGCCAGTCACAAAAGAACTCCTGCACCTACTCATTTAAAGTTGTCCAAAGACACAAGTGGGGAAAATGTGGATCAAAGCTTGTACAGAAGCATGATAGGAAGTCTGCTATACTTAATAGCCAGCAGACCTGACATTGCTTTTGCAGTTGGAGTATGTGCAAGATACCAGGCTGAACCCAAAGTAAGTCACATCAACCAGGTGAAAAGAATTCTTAAGTATGTGAGTGGAACTTACAACTATGGCATGCTGTACTCTCATGGATGTGAACCAATTCTATCTGGTTACTGTGATGCTGATTGGGCTGGTAGTGCTGATGACAGAAAGAGCACCTCTGAAGGATGCTTCTTTTTGGGAAATAATCTTGTCTCTTGGTTCAGCAAGAAACAGAATTCTGTGTCTCTATCTACTGCTGAAGCTGAATACATAGCAGCTGGTAGCAGCTGTTCTCAAATGATCTGGATGAAACAGACGCTAACTGAGTATAATGTCACACAAGATGTCATGACATTGTACTATGACAATCTGAGTACTATTAACATTTCCAAGAATCCTATACAGCACAGCAGGACTAAGCATATTGACATTAGACATCACTTCATCAGAGATCTTGTGGAGGAAAAGGTGATTAAGCTGGAACGTGTTGCCACTGAACTACAACTGGCTGACATTTTTACCAAGGCACTTGATGCTAATCAGTTTGAAAATTTAAGGGGCAAGCTGGGTATTTTCCAATATGAAGAGATGTAGCAATTAATTTTGCTTAAAACAAGGGATGAAAGAGATTTTTTAGTCAAGTCTATTCTGATTGGGCTAATCATTTGTTTCCCTCTTTCTTTCCAAAATTTTAAGAAGTGGAATAGACATTCATATATCTCCCTCTTCTCGCTTTTCTGCAACAGTCTCCATTCCCTCAAACGAAGATTTTAAACTCGCTGTTACTTGTTCTCTAAATCTCTCGAGATGTCTCAACAATCAATGTCATCATCTTCAAAGGCGACTGCTTCTTCCTCACCTTCTGACACTGAACCTAGGGCAATCGTAAACTGCATGGATGCTGATGTTCTTGAGATAACTCCTCTTCGTGAAATGGCAGCTGATCCTACTAAGGTCAAGAAGCTGCGAACCAGACATGCAAGAAGATCACAAGCTTATCCATCTGGTAAACCTTCTCAACCATCATCTTATGTTCCTCCAGAAATAGCTAATAGGGAAGGTTTTTCTTATGTATATCAAGCTATTGCCAGACTAGTCACTAGGATTCTTAATGTGAATCACTTTGTTCCTGCCATATATGTTCCTTTGAACCAAGAAACTGCTAGACCTAATGTAGAAAGGGATCCAGATGTCACTCAGAATGTTGAGACACCTGATGACAACATTAGGAAATCTCCAGAAAAACCTGATGATCACCAGAACCCTACTGACAAGGCTGTTGATCATCCTGTTATTGATGTTGATGAAGACTTTTCTGACAATGATTTAATTTCTAATATCAACCCTAGCATAGCTAGAAGGATGATGAGTAGAAAAGAAAAGCAGAATGCTGCCTAGAGTCCCTCCAAAGACAAGGATACTGAAATTGTTCATAAGAAAACTAGGCCTGAAAACAAGACTAGAGTAGAAGCTGAGAAGGATCAAAAAGCTGGAACGTCTAAAGGAAAGGGGAAGGTAAAAGCTATAGTACCTATTGGTAGTCTCTCAAAACCTTTGAGACAACCTATATCCAAGAAAAGAAAGGATCCTGAACCATCTGAATCTGATGAGGAATCAGACTTTGATTTTGATGTTGAGAGCAATGTTCCAGACGTTCCTCTCAGGAAGAAACCATCCTCTAGCAAACTGCCTAAGGTTCCTGAAGTTGCCATTGATAACATCTCCTTTCACCATCCAGAAAATGCAAGCAGGTGGAAGTATGTGTTTCTGAAAAGGATTGCCTTGGAGAGAGAGCTGAACAGCAGTGCTATTGAGTGTAAGGAAGTCATGGATCTAATCAAAGTTGCTGGCCTAATGAAAATTGTGGTCAAGTTTTCCAACTACTATAAGATTCTTGTCAAAGAATTCATAGTAAATTTGTCTGATGGTTGTGCTGATGGAAAGTCAGCTGATTTTAAAAGTGTTTATGTGAGAGGAAGGAAGGTAAATTTCTCTCCTACTGTGATAAACAAGTTCCTAGGAAGACCTGATGATGCTCAACCTGAGCTTGAAGTTTCTGACAACCAGGTTTGTCAAACCATCACTGCCAAGCAAGTCAAGCACTGGCCCTTGAAAGGGAAGCTAACTGCAAGCAAGCTGAGCATGAAGTTTGCCATACTGCACAAAATTGGTGCATCTAACTGGGTTCCCACCAACCACAAATCCACCATTTCCACAGGTTTGGGAAAATTTATCTATGTTGTTGGAACCAGAACAAACTTTGATTATGGCAAGTACATCTTTGATCAAACATTGAAACATGCTGGAAGCTGTGCTATTAAAGGCCCTATTGCTTTTCCCTCTCTCCTGTGTGGTATAATCACTGATCAGTATCCTGATATTCTGGTTGAAAAAGACTCTGTTTGCAAAAGAGCCCCTGCACTTGGTTTGCACTATAAGCTGTTTCAGGGAACACATGTCCCTGACATTGTTATGACATCTGCTGAGACATCAAATGTCAAAACTCATTCCAAGAAAACTGATGTTATAGCTGTGCTAAAAGAAACCTGCAGAGAGCTTGATACAAGAAAAAGGACTCTTGAAGAGCTGATTGCTAGACTAGAATAGGAGGAGAATGAAGAACAAATAAGGGAAGAGGATGCTGATGAAGACCAGCATCATGCTGAAAATAGTGCTTCCTCATGGGATGACATTGCCTGAAGGTCAGTGTTTGCTGAAAAGATTGCTGCTTGAACTTGTTGCTGCCAAATGACTTCTTATTATTTCTGTGTTTTTTTAATTTCCTTTTGGATGACTGTATAACTTAAAAGTACAAGTATCTTTGGCCTCTTTATGGCTAAAAAGGGGGAGAAGAAACTATGATAATTTTGGTAGATTTAGATATTGGTAGTTGTTATTAAAAATTCTGCTTCTTTCTAATCTCTGATTGTTTAGGGGTTTTAGCCAAAAATTTGCCAAAGGGGGAGTTTGTAAGTGTTTGTTTGTTGGCATTTTTTTGGTTAAACCAGATATGCGAATGTCATGACTGATGTCATAACATTCTGGGATAAAGGTACATTCTGCAGAAAAGAATGTTCTATAGGAACTACTCAGTATGAGTGATTATCATGATCATTAAGCTATGATCATATATATTGAATTCTACCAAAATCAGTGAGCAAGATACATGATGTCATAACCAATGTTAAGACATCCTGTACTGATCAAGTTGTTGTGCAGATTTATTATTCCTGAGATTTTTCAGGAAACTGGTGTGCTGCTCTGTGTTGAAAAAGTATTGTCCAGATAGCTGCTCATGTGGACATTAGGTTAACCTTGCTTAAACCTAATCTGTCATAAAAACGCCCTAGACCAAGTCTTTAGGTTAACTTTAGTTAACCCTAGCTATTTTCATGGAAGCCCTAAATGAGGAATAGTCTGCTTATATATTTCTCACGAAGCCTAATGAACTGAGATACTTTTTTACAGAAGATCAATAAGGGATTGTATAG
This sequence comes from Vicia faba, assembly GCA_948472305.1. NCBI lineage: Eukaryota > Viridiplantae > Streptophyta > Magnoliopsida > Fabales > Fabaceae > Vicia > Vicia faba. Next base: position 1,132,542,571 of record OX451741.1, on the reverse strand, counting down.
TTGTAACTACTGTGAGCCAAGCAATTATCGTTTTGATAAGTGACTTGGAGTATGATTTGATTGTAAGGGTTGTTTATCACTCTAAGCTTTGAAGCACGAGTGTTTGTGTATCTTGGTTAAAGCTTTGAAGCAAAATCAAGTTAGGTTTGTTTATCACTCAAAGCTTTGAAGCACGAGTGATTGTGTCTCTTGATTAAAGCTTTGTAGCAAAATCAAGTGTGTGTATTGAAGAATGTATTCATAATCTCAATAATCAATAGTTTAGTATCACTGCTGTGATTGAGGGGGAGTGAGTAGGAACTCAGGTTTAAGTTGAACTTAGATTGAAGTTGCATTGGGTAGGTCTTAAGTGAAGGAGATAAACTGGTTGGTTTATTCCAAAATTAATATCTCTTATAGTGAATTTCCTCCCTGGCTTGGTAGCCCCCAGAGTAGGTGTTGTTACACACTGAACTGGGTTAACAATTGATTGTGTTCTTTACTGTTTTTAAATTACTGTCTTGAAGTGTGTATAAGTTTGTCAGATATGGTGTCATAACATTCACTGTGACATTAAGTATCTGTTGCCAGAATTTCACACACCACCTTATTGATATCAAAGATGGATCCAATCAAGTATATCTTCGAAAAGCCTGCCTTGTCCGGAAGAATAGCAAGATGGAAGATGATCTTAACTGAGTATGACATCCAATACACGACCCATAAGTAAATTAAGGGAAGTGTGTTGGCAGATCATTTAGCACATCAGGCAGTGGATGATTACCAGTCTATGAACTTCGAGTTCCCGGATGAAAACATCATGTTGGTAACTGACTGTGAGACACCTGGACTGGATGAAGGACCTGAGGAGGGATTCCGATGGTCTATGTACTTTGATGGAGCTTCAAACGCTCTAGGTAATGGCATTGGTGCCGTGATCATATCTTCTGAAGGCTCTCATACTCCATTTACCGCCCGATTATGTTTCAACTATGCCAACAATATGGCGGAGTATGAAGCGTGCATCATGGGTCTTCGAGCATTAATTGACCTAAGGATTAAGTTCTTGAGTGTGTTCGGAGATTTCGCTCTCGTGATCAATCAGATCAAAGCCGAGTGAGATATGAAGCACCCAAATATTATTCCTTACAAAGAGTATGTATTGACGTTGCTTCCAGACTTTGAGGAGATAACCTTTGAACACTTCCCAAGAGAGGAGAATCAGTTGGCAGATGCGCTAGCTACAATGTCTTCTATGTTCAAGGTCAAGTGGGACAACGAGGCTCCCCAGATTACCATTGAAAGATTGGACGAACCCGCACATTGCTGCAACATTGAGACTGAAGAGATAGCAGATAAACCCTGGTTTCACGAGGTAAAGAGGTATCTTGAGGCTCAAGAGTACCCCGAGGGTGTATTTGTTAATGATAAGAAGTTTCTGAGGAGGTTCGCGGCGAAGTTCTTCATCAGTAACGGTATCCTTTACAAGCGTAACCATGATTCAACCTTACTCCGATGTGTGGATAAGGACGAAGCGGAAAGAATTATGGTAGAGTTACATGAAGGTACTTTCGGGACTCATTCCAGTGGACATACCATGGCAAAGAAGATGCTACGGGCAGGATACTATTGGTCCACAATGGAATCCGACCGTTATCAACATTCTCGGACTTGTTACAAGTGCCAAGTCTATGCTGATAAGGTGCACATACCTCTAGTTCCTCTGAACGTCTTGACGGCTCCTTGGCCTTTTGCAATGTGGGGCATCGACATGATCAGTGAGATTAGACCTACGGCATCCAACGGGCATCGTTTCATCCTGGTAGCAATTGATTACTTTACAAAGTGGGTTGAAGTAGCTTCCTTTGCTACTGTGAGCAAGAACGTCGTGGCACAGTTTATTCGGCACAATCTGATCTGTCGATACGGTGTACCAGAGAGGATAATTACAGATAATTGTACAAATCTCAACAATACGATGATCACCGAGCTCTGCAAGAAGTTCAAGATACAACATCATAACTCTTCTCCCTACCGGCCGAAGAGGAATGGGGTTGTTGAAGCAGCTAATAAGAACATCAAGAAGATTGTGTAGAAGATGACGGTGACATACAAAGACTGGCACGAGATGTTACCATTTACTCTTCATGGGTACCGTACCTCAGCGCAGACGTCAACAGGGGAAACACCCTATTCCTTGGTATATGGCATGGAGGCAGTATTGCCCATTGAAGTTCAGATACCCTCTCTTCGGATTATGAAGGATGCAGGTTTGAGCGAAGATGACTGGATTCAGACCCGGCTTGATCAATTGAACTTAATTGATGAAAAGAGACTTACTGCTATTTGTCATGGTCAAACGTATCAAAAACGGATGATCAAGGCATTTAACAAGAAAGTTAGACGACAAGAATATCAAGTCGGAGATCTGGTGATCAAGCGCATAATCCTACCACAAGGTGATCCCAGGGGCAAATGGACCCCTACTTACGAAGAGCCATTTATGGTTAAGAACATTTTCTCAGGAGGAGCTATGATTCTAACCACCATGGATGGTGACGACCTTCCTCACCCCGTCAATGCAGACATAGTGAAAAGATACTACGCATAATCAAAGACCCGCTAGGTCGACTGGCCTAGGCAAAAATAAGGGTTTCCCGGCGAACCAAAAGGGTTCGAGCAAAAATAAGGGATGAAAATGAAAAAAATCTGTACACCCGGCAAGTCGAAAACCTGAAAAGGCGGCTTGGGCAAAAAATGGTATCCCGGTGGACTGAAAACCCGAAAGGGCGGTCCACGCAAAATTAGGGATCAAAGCGTAACACTATGTCTCATTGGATCACCTTGCAACCAGACTTCGGTATCAACTATCAAGCTCGGACGACACTAATCAATCTGATCTACCTTCAACCAAGTAGCAAAGTGATGAGATGCTCGAGGATATAAGGGCAATAGAAGAGTCGGAACCCAGTGGGATTATTCACATAGCTATTTTTCTTTGTCTTTTCACAAATTGTATAAACTCTATTGTTCGGCAGCGTTCTCTTACTAGGACGTCAGCCTCTTGTACAAAAAAACCTATTTACAGGCCAAACTTCAAAGTCAATACAATTCATTTTCAAAGAAATTTCAGACTGTTTTTCATTTTTCTGTTTTGTTTTGCAAAGAACGTCCAATGTTCATTTTTGATATATGCATTTGACATTAATTGCTGTTCATTTACATGCAAAACAAAAGACGATTACTCGTAATATCAGGAACAGGGGCAAAAAAGAATTGTCCAGACCTTACAGTTGCTTTGTCCACCAGGTACAAGGATAGATTTAGCTGAAGAATATGACTGAAGTACATCTACTCCCCGCAAAGTAAGAAAAAGACAGTAGAGTTAACTCTCCCCAACTGAGGCTCGCAATCGCGAATGAGTCGACAATATTCTCCCCAAGCAGAGTTTATCCATCATCAGCACTAGACAATTATCCCCAGCGGAGTCTGAAAAATCATCCCCAGTGGAGTTGGAGAATCATCCCCAGTAGACTCTGGAAGATTGTCCCCAGTAGAGTCTAAAAGGTTATCCCTAGTGAAGTCGCAAGTAGAAAACCATCCCCAGCGGAGTTCATTCCTTTCACAAATAGAAACTCAATCCCCAACAGGTTTCATTATTGCCAACAACGGTAATTCTTCCCCAGCTGAATTTGTCAGCGGAATCCTCAGTAGAGCATGTCCTCCCCACAGAGCCGTTTCCTCATCAGTTTATTCCCCAGTGGAGTTATCCTCTCCTGCAGGTTTATTCTCACAATCATCTTCATTCACTATCCCCAGCGGAAATGAAGGATTCAACTCTCTTCTCCAGCAACAATCCGGGATTTATTTTCCCTAGCTAAAAACATCACATTTCCATACATCATGACACATGCATATACGCATCACACAACACAATCTCATTTATTTTGAGAACATCATTGCCTGATACATATCATGCATCACATACAGCTAACCTTTACCTTTCAGGAAAGATACAATCAAATTCTCACAAAAGCAAGCTATGAAGCCCAGATTCGACTGGACAATAGTTTAAATCCTCAACAAGCCGTGAATCTCGGATTATGACGGGATAACAGCTCAGCAAATTATTGTGAAGCCTGGATTACGACCAGACAACAATACAAGTTCCTGTGAAACCTGGATTACGACCAGATAGCGGTTAAAGACACTATGAAGGCTGGATTTCAACCAGATAACAGATAAGGGATATTGTGCATCTTGGTTACGACTAAATAGCAGTTCACCCGGCCAGATATTATGAAGCTCGGATTACAAACGAATGTTAGTAGGCCCAAAGTAAAATGGAAATCCCAGATTACGACCGAATAGCCATTTGATCTCTTCTGAAGACTGGATTACGACCAGACAAGAAGTAAAGTATTATAAAGACTGGATTTCAACCAGATAATAGATAAGGGATACTGTGCAGCTTGGATTACGACCAAATAGCAGTTCACCCAGCCAGATACTATGAAGCTCAGATTACGACCAGATGTTAGTAGGCCCAAAGTCAAAGGGAAGTCCCGGATTACGACCGGATAACCATTTGATCTCATTTAAAGACTGGATTACGACTAGATAAGAATTAAAGTATTGCGAAGCCTGGATTACGAACAGACAGCAATACGGAACACCATGAAGCCTGGATTATGACCGAATAATGATAAAAGGACTGGAGCCTGGATTACGACCAGATAGCAGTACAAGACCCTGCAAAGTTTGGATTTCGACCAAATAGCAGTTTACCTGGATAGTTACTAAGAAGTCTGGAGTCGACCGGATATTAGTGTGCCATAAATTCAAGTTAAAGCCCGGATGCGATCGAATAACATTTGAGTTCCTTCTGAAACCTGGATTACGACCAGATAAGAATTGAGAAGTTGCAAAACCTGGATTACGACCAGATAGCAAGTTTAATCTCATCTCCCCAGTAAGTCACTGTAAGGCCTGGATTACGACCAGGTAGCAGTTGGTCTTATTACTATGAAGCCTGGACCACGACCAGATCACAATTCATTTTCACCTCCTCGACTAAGAGATGTTTCCTCAGTTGAGTACGGACGATCGAAGTTCCTAAATATCAGCAGAGATGATTCCTCAGTTGAGTACGGACGATTGAAGTTCCTAAATATCAACAGAGATGACTCCTCAGTTGAGTACGGACGATCGAAGTTCCTAAATATCAATAGAGACGACTCACCAGCAGAATAACGGACGCCGAAGCTCCTAAATTTCTACTTCTCTCAACAAAGATCAGACTTCCCCAGCGGAATATTCCTCAAACAACAGGTATACGAGCTCTCGCTAAGGAATCCCTTACGCGATCGACACTCCTTTAGATGGCATCTTTAAGCCCATTCCCTTGTCAGCAATTTCCAAATGGCATCTATAAGCCCATTACCAACATCACAAGACGATTACCACTTCATGCGAGTGCAAATTTCTAGGCACTCTAGTGTTCAATCATCTTCCACCTTCGGATCACGAAAGGCACGCAAGCCAATCTACATCCTCAGGTTTAAGAAAATTGAACAGGGGCAGTTGTTGTACCCCAAAATTTCCCCTCCCATATTTCTCAAAACATTGCAAGAAAGATCCTTAAGTTGCTCAAGGTAGTCCAAGGGTTGGCAAGACAAGCTCTCTCCTAAGGCAGTCTACCCAAAACTAGGGTTTCATGTTGCATCAAGATACTTGAGTCCAAGTAATCCCAAATTCTAACCAATGTCCTAATATGTTCTCAATATCATCCATGTCGAGTTTTAAGCCCTACAGAGAAAGTTTGCTCAGTCAATTGCTCAAAGGCCTAAAAATCGACTATGCTAGGGCAAAAGTCAACTGTGGCCCACATACAGTCAAACTTCCAGATTTCTGGTCAACATCCTCATTTTGAAGTATATTTCATCATTTGATCAAGGGTTGGTCATGATTCATCAAGGATTTCTCATAATTCATCAAGACTCAAAAGTTGCTAAATTAGGGTTTTGCAGGAAAAGTCAACTCAACTTTGACCAAGCATAACTTTCTCATACTTTATGAGAAATGACCCATCCAAATCTCATTTTGAATAGGATTCAATTTACTACAATCCATATTTAGCTTCCAAGTTCAAAATATGCACTCACAAGAAGTTATGAATTTGGACATTATAGGTTATTTTGAAAAGTCAACAAAAACACCTTTTTTGTCAAAGCTTCATACACGAGCATGGAATATCAAAATGAGATAAGACCAAAAGGGTTGATTATAAGACATCTCAAGCTTTCTAAAAAGTCCAATAACACCTCCAAAGAGTCAAAATTGAGGAAGTTATTCATTGGTGAAGTTGACCTTTTTTGCAAAATTGCCAAAAGTCAACTATGCCCAAAACTTCAAATTTTGCCAAATGGGCCCAATCTTTTTCACTTGTTTTGAGTTGGAAACATAGCCCACGTGCTCTAGCCTTTGCCACTTGTCCATATTTTATTTTTATTATTTATTTTGGTTTTTATTTGAATTAATTCAATTTAAATCAAAACAAAATATAAAATCAAAAATATTGAAAACCAAGGATTTTGTGATTATTTCAGGTCTTAAACACAACTAGCGTCATTCAAATTCGTGCAAATGCATAGAGTGGACAAAAAGATTGAAAAAAACCATGTTTGGAAAGGTTTTAAAAGGTGAATCAAATCAAATCAAAAAGGATTAAAGGAGGGGGATTTGGATCAATTATCAACCCTGATTCATTCTTTGTTACATAAGGAGTGCGGCCAGACCTAGAAACAAGTGAGAAGCAGGCGAGAGAGAGAGAGAACCAAATCTGAAAAATCAAGGAAAAAGTGTGAGATCGAAATCCCACTTAGAGGCATTCTCAAGGCTCGTTACCTATCCCAATCGCTTCCTGGGACTCTCTAGAAGCTAAAGCCATAGAGAACCAGTCCATTCCAGTCCCAAAACGCACTGTAAGTTGTTCACAACTTTGCCCTGTTCTTGAATTCGTGTTTTATCATATAGGCATTGTTAGGATAAATTAATTGCATATTATTGATCTATGAGGTATTTGCAAACTTTCTGCATTATTTGATTTCATTTATATGGCCTATACTGTAAATCACCATTGCTAGGTTTTCGAGCTTGGTTTTAGGGTTTTTGATTACAGGGACAATTGGTTTTCCTAAGTGGTACGGTTGTGATCAGGAGGACGAGACGAACATAACCATGGCACTAGATGTTATTTCCATGGCTTGTGGAAGATTTTGAGAAAGCATACCCAATAGCAACGGACATTTGTCCGTAGGTATAGGTTAATAAACCTTTAGCCACAGAGAGAGGAAGGAGACGATGGCGTGCCTCCACCTAATTGGCCCATTCAAATTTTTGCGCGCATTTTTTTATTATTTCCAATAAATCTTTGTTTTATATATTATTATTATTTTCCAGTATATGTACAAACAGAAGCCAATGGTCCAGTGGTAAGCGTAGCATGGAATTTGCCTTGGGGCCTAGGTTCGAATCCCAGGTCCCCCTATTTCTCTATATTATTTTCTTGCAGGCAATCCAATGTGCGCATGAGCCTGAGATCCACCATATGCCTTCATCATCAAACGTGCCAGATGGCCAGATGGCCAAATCTGATGGCCACCATTGAAGGTGCACCAAAAGCCAGGTCAAATGTGACATACAGGATCAAGAAAGTCAGCGTGGACCTCCACAAATGGGCCCAGATTTCATCTATTCACACCCCTCAAAATCACATTCCAGGCCCAATTTTCTTTCTTTATATTCATTATTATTTTATTTATTTCATTTAATTTTATTTATTGAATTACTAACCAAATAATTTTCTTTTTTTATCAAAAAATCACCAAAAATATTTTTATGTCTAATTAAAATTAGAATTTTTATTTTTCATCAATAAATTAATTAATTTAATTAGGTTTGATTAAATTAGAAAACTTTAATTTCTCTTTTTGTAAATAATTAAAATCAATTAGAATAAATAGGATTTATACTAACTTAATTGTATTTATTTTTTTACCTAAAATAACAAAATCCAAAAATATGTATTTTAATTATTTTTCATTAATTAATTTAACAACTAATTAATTTGGCATTTTTATTTAAAAAAACCTAATTTCTTTCCTTAAAAAATATCAAAAACAACAAAAAAACAATTTTCTTTTAATTAGGTTAGGAGGGTCAAAACCCTAATTTTTCGCATTCGATCTAATTTTCTCACGCGCTCTATTTTTATCCTAATTATTGTATCTGCTCACAGTTTGTAATAGATTTAATTAGGACTTTTACATTTACCGCTTTTATTTTCAAAGGGTTTGTTTTTGGCTATGTAAATACCCGAAGCCTTGTAATAGCTTAGTTTAAATTCCGCATTTTTAATTCCTCAAAATCATTAACTGTTAGATGTATGAATAATAGGATGCATGACAAGAATGTATGTTTAATCTTAAAACGATTAGATCACCCTAAACATGTGCAAAGATAAATAAATCTGAAACTGAATCACTCGCACATGCGCACTCCTAGGATACACTCCCACTTGGTTGCCTTCATTAAAATGGTCATTAAGTATAGGTTGTTTTAGAGGTCGTCCTCTTGTCTAAAAGATCAAAGTTGCCTCGAAACGGATGCCTCGAATATTGTTGCCTCGGATAAATGATCTAAGACAATAGGGTTACCACTAAGACGTTCTAACGTTGCTTTAATTACCGTATGTCCCTTTCGAATTGACCCTCAAAACTCCAACGACGGTGTTACCTACTCACTAATAGTGGGATAGCATTGTCTAAAGGAAACAAACATAGAATTATTCCTTTTTCGAGTAGGTAGATTAGTTCTTAAGTACTTGCTCAATCAAAATAAAATTTTTTCACACCTACACTCTTTTACGAACAAGTTTTCAAAAACACTTCATTACACTCTTGAAGACAGAAGCAAGAGTTAAATCGAAGTTAAAACAAACACTTTTCAAAACCCACAAACACAAAGAAAATAATTTTTAAAATGATGAGCAAGTACCTAAGAGCCCGTAGATAACTACGGATAGAAAGGGTGTTAATACCTTCTCTTTTTATAATCTACCCCCCGTACTCAGAAATATCTTGAAAAAGGAATTTTTCTGTGCTTTTTTCCTTTCCTTGTTGGATAAAATAAAAGTCAGTGGCGACTCTTTCTTACCGCGGCATTTTGCAAAAACAAACGCAAAACATAAACCAGCATTCCAAAACAGTCCTGTTCTGGCCACCGTATCACACATAGCCTTCATCTCAAAATTTGCCAGTCCAGGCCATCTCAACGAGCATAAGCTCCATCTCAAAAATGCAATGTATGCGACTCATCATGAATGTAATGTCAACACTCAATCAACCACATCTCAATTATCTCAAAACAACAACATCTCACAAACATCTCAAAACAACAACATCTCATAAAGATCTCAGAATACAACATCTCATAAACATCTCAGAACAACAACATCTCATAAACATCTCAAAACAACAACATCTCAATCATCTCAAAACATCTCAATTACAGCGTCTCATAAACATATCAAAACAACAACATCTCATAAACATCTCAAAACAACAACATCTCAATCATCTCAAAACATCTCAATTACAGCGTCTCATAAACATCTCAAAATAATTTATTAAACATTATTTATTTATCAAACGTCATTGGTTCATCATAATTACCAAACACAACTTTAATAACCACATCTCGCTAATAACTCAGTTGTATATCAATAGTACAATAATCCATATTGTTATTCTGAATTTTTACGGTTTTACTATCACTAATCCTACTGTCATAATCCTAACAGCAACCTCTAAACATCTCATGTTCATCATTCTTTCCAAAACATCAGCACAACGACCAATCACGGGAATTAATCCTAAATTCGAAATTATTTACTAGGATTACACTTCTTATTCATCATTTTAATCCTCTAGAATAGAGTTCATCGCGTTAGCTAATCAACGCTTCGAACGACATCTCAAACAACATCCTAAAACTCAAGTTACAGCAATTTAAAACTGATTCTGTCAAAATTAGTCAGTATGGGTCGACACGAAACTCAATGGATCGACGCGTAATGCTTCTCCTGCACAGCATGAGTCAACACATCCTCCTCATGGATCGACTCATCCTACTTCAAATCACAGCATGTATCGACACATGCACCTTACTGATCGACTCATCCTGAGTCTTACAACTAACATGTATCGACGCAAGCCCTGCATGCATCGACTCATCCTGAGTCTAACCTCGCCCATGTATCGACTCATCCAGCTTGAGGTCGACACATCCTGGTTCCTCCTGCATAATTCTGTGATTTCCTCTGTGTTTTCACTATGGGATTTCATATTACAGCCCTACAAACCTTATTATAAACATAATAAATCATCACCTAACATTAACCTATAATACTACATCGATCAAACGATATCATAACGTCATTATTCATTCAAATGCATCAAATCTTCATCATACATCATCTAATTCAAGAACAAAAACAGAAATCCTCTAACCCCACATATCAAACATCATGAACCCAATTATAAAGTCAGAACCCCACCCTTACCTTGGATTGAAGGTCTCTCTACAATTTCCGAGTTGAATCTTCGTTCTTGCCATTTCCTTCTATTTCCAGCAGCTTCACGTTCTCCTCAAATCCTTATTTTCTCTTCTTACTGCTTCCTCCTTCTATTCTTCTCACAAATAATAAAATAACCTAATATTATTATATTATTCCTTATTGGGCTCCAAACCTACACCCCCTTATTACTTCCACTCACACCATATAGGCCCACATGAAATAATATTAGCTTCTAACATTATTTCACCAAACAGTAATATTATACCTCTAATATTATTATTTCTCCACTTAATAAAATAAATCCAATTTAATAACACTTCTTCACAAATATTCTAAAAATAATTTAATTAAATAATTAATTAAATCACGGGCGTTACACTATACCCGGATCTGGGGTATCTTTTTAGGTAAACATCAATAGATCGTGGAGATTGTACGGCGTAGACCGATATGGTTGAAGCGATAGCTGTGTTAGTGTAACACTTGGGTTGGTACCGGTATCCCTTGTGTTGAATCGAGAAGAGTACGGGGCCGCCGTGTGGTTTCGTGAAGCACTAACGAACCATAGAACCTTAGTTGAACAAACTTAGTCATTAGAAAGTAATGAGATAGACGGTCTCGATGTAAAGCTGGGAATTGGTTGATACTCGATACTACACTCATTGAGATCGGACTTTGGGGATGTTTCGCCGTAAGAAAAGATTGCAAAGTTGAGATAATACCGATAAAGAAAGATCAATGATATTGAGACTCCTTAGAACCCGATTACTATTTCTAGGATAGGTTTGAAATCAACTAAACTTCAAGAGGGTATTTACCTATAAACCCCATGCAAGCCTAAATCTAAGGTCTTGTGTGCTTTTCTTGTGTGTGAATAATTTACTTAAACATAACATCATGCATCATAAACATTCATTCTTCATTACACTAACCATTTCAAGGATTAGAGGAATTTATCTTTGTTCTGTTTTGCAGATCATGGCTTTCGCTCGTAGAAATACCATCTGAATCAGCTTTGTGAGAATACCGCTTCAACTCAAAGAGCTAGTATCCAGGGTTTCTGAGACTTCCTCATTCACCAATAACTACGGTCGACTCCTCAATCTGGTTACCTCGGGTTTTGATGAGAAGATGATGAGTGTGCTCTTTCAGTTCTTTGACCCTAAGAACCATTGCTTCACCTTTCCAGACTATCAGTTGGTACCCACCATGGAAGAGTTCTCTCAGATATTGGGCATACCTATTTTTGATCAGTTGCCTTTCACTAGTTTGGAAGAAACTCCGAAGCCTGAGGTCATTGCAACAGCTTTACACCTGAAACGGTCCGACGTTGTATCCAACTGGGAAATAAGAAGCAGAGTTAAGGGTTTTCTAGCCAAGTTCCTAATAGAGAAGGCTCAGTTGTTTTTGGGATGATTTGGACTTCCAGGCTTTTAAGGAAGTCTTGGCCCTTCTCATATATGGGTTAGTATTGTTTCCTAATCCATACTTACTCATAGATGTGAATGTTATCAAGGTCTTCCTTTTTCGTAACCCTGTGCCTACTTTACTCGGAGACATCTTGCATACCTTCCATACCCGCACCACAAAGAAAAGAGGGATTCTTATGTGCTGTGTGCCATTGCTTTTGAGGTGGTTTATTTCTCACTCCCTAAGACAGTACTGAAGAATGAAGAAGGTTTAGGCTGGTTGCAAAGGATAGTGTCACTTTCTCACGTGGATATTCTCTGGTATTCCTGATTTATGGGAGATATTTCTATTATTGACCGCTACGGGGAATTCCCTAATGTCCCACTACTTGGCATTAGGGGAGGAATAACCTATAATCCTTCTCTGGCTCTGCGACAATTCGGTTACGCTCGAAGGGATTATCCTCATCATATGCTTATCTAGGGCATTATGTTTAACTATGAGGATGATGTTCAAGAGTATCGCCAGAGGTTCATACGAGCTTGGGGCATGGTAAACAGATTTGACATCAGGACTTTGGGACCGAAGAATTCCATTCTTATGGAACCTTATCTCCAATGGGTATGAGCTCGTGCTCAAAATCTTATGATGCCATATGTATCCATCTTACCAGTGATTGTGGAGCCCATTACTGAAGTGGATATTCCCTATACAGTTCTTCATCCTGATATGGCCATTAATCTTGAAGAATTATAGAGGTCCTAGATTCAGCTGAAGAAGGAGCAGGATACTTATCGGGACCAGTTCTATGCCTAGGAGAAGAAGGTTTTAGAGCTCACGAAGCAACTTCATGAGGAAAGAAGCCTCAATGTCTATCTCGGTGCAAAGAGGAAGCGCCCATGGGAAACCTGGTTTTTTTTAGTTCTTAGAATCTTCAATTGAAACGCCTAAAAGGAAATTGTATTTTGAATTCTACTAATAAAATATTCGTTTCATTTTGGTTCGCAAATTTACATTTCCCGAAATCCTTGAAATCATTGCATACACATGTCATACATATCATCGCATAAACAGGTTTCTCATCTTCTTCGTTGTTTATTTCAGCAAGTAAAAGAAATGGCTCTAGAACAAATTGTGAAAGACTTACAGACTCAGAACGCATAATTCCAACAGATGATCATGGCTTTAGACAAAGAGCACAAGGAACTGAAAGCCCTGATTGTTAAAGACAGGGCTAAGAAGCCAAGAAGGACAGTTGGTGTGGTAAATCCGGGAAGAAGATTCAAGGGTCCGTTGAAGCAAATGGTTGATCTGACCTCTTCATCCAAGGAAAGAGAGAACCAAGAGGGTGAGACAAGAGAGGAAGACCCTAGTCCGGAGAATTCTGATAATGACACTGATTACAATGAAGAGCAGTATCCTCTGGCTGACGAAAAGTACAAACAGCTGGAAGAGCATCTGAGTGCAATGGAGATTCAGAAAGATCCTGGGCTGGACTTTGAAGAGTTGGGTTTGGTGTCTGGGATTGTTATTCCGCCAAAGTTCAAGGCACCAGTGTTTGCTAAGTACGATGGGGTTTCGTGTCCCAAGACGCACCTCCGATCTTATGTGAGGAAGATACAGCCTCACACTGCTGACGGAGACTTGTGGGTCCATTTCTTTCAGGATAGTCTATCTGGAACACAGCTAGATTGGTTCTATCAGCTGGAGAGGGCCAACATCCATAATTGGGAAGACCTGACCGCTGCTTTTTATAAGAAGTATCAGTATAATAAAGACCTTTCTCCCACCCGTACTCAACTCCAGAGTATGGTTATGGGTTCGAGCAAGGGTTTCCACAACTACGCTCAGAAGTGGAGGGACTTAGCAGGAAGAGTCCATCCTCCCCTATCTGATAGGGAGCTAGTGGACATGTTTCTGGGTACCCTGTCTGGTCCGTTCTTTAATCATCTAATTGGAAGTTCCTAGACCGACTTCACTGAACTAATTTTGACAGGGGAGAGAGTGGAAGCTGAAATTAAGAATGGGAAGATCCAAAAGAACGCATCCTCCAGTGCCATGAGAAAACCATTTACTGGGAAGAAAGAGGTTAGTATTGTGCACCATCAACGGAGTCAGGACATAACTGAATGTCGTCCAATAGTAGGGGATGTCGTGATCCCTAAGCCCGAACCCACTCAACTGAGGAATAATCAGTAGAGAACAGAAAGTCCGGTAAGACAATTCACCTGGATAAAATATGACTCTAGCCCCAGTTTTGCCCCATTTGTTGAGATCCAATCTGGTAACCTTGCGGGAAGCGCCGAAGAATCCCAACACTACCTCTCCCCGCTACAATCCAAATGCCTGTTGTGCTTATCATTCGGAAAGTCCAGGTCATGATACAAACGACTGCTGGGCTTTGAAAAACAAGGTACAAGACCTTCTCGAGGCGAAGGAAATTGAATTTGACGCCCTTGAGATTCTAAATGTTATCACTCTTCCTATGCCCAAATATGGTCGTGGTGTTAACACTATCGATGACGATGTGTTTGTTACTGTTGTCGAAGAACTTGTTACTCCTCTTATGACCGTTAAAGGGAATTTGTTAAAGGCCGATTTATTTCCGGGCTGTGGAAAAGGTTGTCACTTCTGTTTATCTCTACACACTGGTTGTCATTTGTTGAAGGTAGGTGTTTAGCGCCTGATGGATGATAGAGAGATTTTGTTTGAAAATAATCTTGTCCCGACTATTTCCTACAAAGATGTTTCAATAATAACCATTTCCTCCAATCCTCCCAGGGTCTCCACCAAAAGACCCGTCAGGATTACATCTACTCTGAAGGTTACTCCATTGATAATTACTGGGCCAGGGCCAATCCCATACTCCTCAGACAAAATTGTTCCTTGGAACTATGGGGGTGACGTCTACTACCACGGCGTCAAGCAAGATTGGCTGGCTGATGAAGACCAGGTCTCTGAGAATGCTAATCCCGACATTGTCAACATTTTTGGAACCAGCAAAATAACAAGAAGTGGAAGAGTGTTCTCCCCTGAGATTTCTACTCCGAAAGCTGTTATTGGTCCTGTGATTATTCTTACTTTTGTTCCTCCTCCTACTACTACTACAATTCCTTTGATTACTCCTACTGACATCCCTATCACCAAGTCGACCGAGACTCGGGGCAAAGACATATTGGTTGAGCCTGTCAGGATGAAGGCATATTCAGTATCTATCCCAGAGGCTTCCAAGAAGGAGATGGAAGAAATTCTAAAAATTATCAAGAAAAGCGACTACAACATGGTCGAACAGCTAGGGCAGACCCCTTCAAAGATCTCTATGCTAGCCTTGTTGTTATGCTCTGAAGCTCATGTGAAGGCTTTGGTAAAGTTTATGAAAACTGCCCATGTGCCCCAGGAAACCTCTGCTGACCAATTTGAAGATTGTGTGGCCAGTTTGACGGATGATAGCAGTTTGGGCTTTTCTGATGCTGATTTGACTCCTAGAGGGAGGAAGCACAATGATGCATTGCATGTCTCTGTCGAATGCAAGGGCACCACTTTTGCCCATGTCCTAGTAGTCACTGGTTCGTCATTGAATGTGTTGCCTAAGAATACTCTGGATAGACTAGACTGTGAAGGTTTGACTTTGAATCCCAGTAATATTGTAGTGAGGGCTTTTGACGGCTCAAAGAGAATGGTGCACGGGGAGGTGGACATCCCCATCAAAGTTGGTTCTCAGACTTTCGACTCTACCTTCTACGTGATGGATATCAAACCATCCTACTCTTGTTTGTTGGGTCGCCCTTGGATTCATGGGGCGGGTGCTGTTACGTCCACTCTGTATCAGATGATGAAATACCCGGTCAAAGGGAGAATTGTCACTATACACGGGGAAGAAGAGTACATGGTCAGTCACCTGAATTCACTCAGACATGTGGAAATGAAGGGTGAGTTCATCGAGACTCTGTGCCAGAATTTCGAGGAGGTACCTCAGACTCTGACTGCAACTGAATATGCCGAAGATCACAAGACCTCCCTTGAAGATGGCCTCTCTCAAGGATGCAAAAGCAGTTATTGAAGAAGGTGGGTCTACAATCTGGGGTCAGCTCCCTGATATTCTGTACAAGTCTGATAAATTTGGTTTGGGTTTATCTTCAGAGGCTCAAAGGGTTGTTCGACGTGCTCGTGCTGGAAGACCTCCCCTACGTATCACCAATCATGGGGTCAACACTGTAGAAGAAGGAGACGGTGATAATGACATGGATAGATGGATCTTCCCTATTACCAATTGTGGACCTAGTAACTGGATGGAAAAGGATTTTGTACCTATTACTTTTTGGATATGTAATAAACAATATAACTTTATGGCCATGTGTCTTACCCGGGGCACATCGGTTTATTTGTGAGGGTTATCATGTTTTATTTTCATATGGCATTAATAAAGCATGGGGAATTTATGCATACAAATTTTGCGCTCTTTGTTTTTCTTTTCTACTTTTACTTTGTCTATACAGCTATGCTCTTACACACACTCACGTATCAAACTGCAGATCCATATCCACTTTGGATCCCATTAATAACAGTTCTGCTATTTCCAGTTATGACTTTGAAAATACGATCAACCAAGCCGAAGACGAAGGTGCGGAAGATTGTGAGGTACCTGGAGAACTTGCTAGGCTCTTACAACAAGAAGATAGGGTTATACAGCCTCATGAAGAGCAAGTCGAGACAGTGAACTTGGGCACAGAGGTAGATACAAAAGAAGTCAAGATTGGCGCAAATCTGGGGCTTAATGTCAAACAGCGGTTGATACAAATGTTGCATGATTATGTCGAGATCTTCACCTGGTCATATGAAGACATGCCGGGACTGGATACAGATATTGTGGTTCACCGTCTGCCAACTAAAGAAGATTGCCCTCCGGTAAAGCAGAAGGTTCGTCGCATGCACCCTGAAATATCAGAGAAGATCAAAGTAGAGGTTATGAAGTAATTCAATGCTAGGTTCTTAGCTGTCACCTCTTATCCCCAATGGGTTGCCAATGTCGTGTCGGTGCCTAAAAAAGACGGTAAGATACAGATGTGTGTGGACTACAGAGATCTGAACAGGGCAAGCCCCAAAGATGACTTTCCGCTCCCCCACATTGACATCCTGGTTGACAACACCGCGCAGCACAAGATCTTTTCCTTCATGGATGGTTTCTCTGGTTACAATCAGATCAATATGGCACCCGAAGATATGGAGAAGACAACCTTCGTCACGCAATGGGGCACTTTCTGCTACAAAGTGATGCCGTTTGGATTAAATAATGTTGGGGTTCAGCGAGCCATGATCGCCTTATTCCACGACATGATTCACCATGAGATAGAGGTATATGTGGATGACATGATAGCCAGGTCTCAAACTGAGGAAGAGCATCTTGATCATTTACAAAAGATGTTTGATAGGTTGAAGACATACAAGCTGAGGTTGAATCCAAACAAGTGAACCTTCGGGGTAAGGTCTGGTAAACTGCTAGGTTTCATTGTCAGTGACAAGGGCATTCAGGTAGACCCTGCAAAAGTAAAGGCTATACAAGAGATGTCGGCTCCTCGCATTGAGAAGGAAGTCATAGGCTTTTTGGGACGACTAAATTACATAGACAGGTTCATTTCCCATCTAACTGCTACTTGTGAGCCAATCTTCAAGTTCCTGAAGAAAGATGAAGTGGTAAAATGGAATGACGAATTCCATATTACCTTCGAAAGAATCAAGGAATACCTTCAAGAACCACCAATTCTGATGCCTCCGATTGAAGGAAGACCTTTGATAATGTACCTAACAGTGTTAGATAATTCAATGGGGTGTGTACTGGGGCAGCATGACGAGTCTGGTCGAAAAGAGCACACAATATACTACCTTGGCAAAAAGTTTACCGACTGTGAAATAAGATACTCACTGCTCGAGAAAACTTGTTGCGCTTTGGCATGGGCTGCTCGCCGACTGAGACAGTATATGTTGACCCACACTACTTTGTTGATATCTAAGATGGATTCGATCAAGTACATCTTCGAGAAGCCCGCCCTCTACGGAAGAATAGCAAGATGGAAAATGATCTTGACCGAATATGATATCCAATACACAACCCAGAAAGCAATAAAGGGGAGTGTACTAGCTGATCATTTGGCTCATCAGGCCGTGGATGACTACCAGTCCATGAATTTTGAGTTTCCGGACGAGAATATTATGCTAGTGGCTGACTCTGAAGAACCTGGACCGGATGAAGGACCTGAAGAAGGATCCCGATGGATTATGATTTTTGACTGAGCCTCAAACGCACTTGGAAATGGCATTGGTGATGTAATTATATCTCCTGAGGGCTGTCATACTCCTTTCACTTCCCGATTATGCTTCAATTGTACCAACAACATGGCAGAATATGAAGCATGCATCATGGGTCTTAAAGTTTCTATTGACTTGAGGATCAAGTTCTTGAGCGTTTTCGGGGATCCAGCCTTGGTGATAAGTCAGATCAAAGGAGAGTGGGATACGAAGCACCCGAATCTCATCCCGTACAAAGAACATGTGAAGCCATTGCTTTCACACTTTGAAGAGGTCACCTTTGAACATTTTCCACGAGAAGAGAATCGGTTAGAGGACGCACTAGCTACCATGTCCTTTATGTTCAAGGTCAGGTGGGACAACGAGGCTCCTCGGATCACTATGGAGAGGTTGGATGAACCAGCATACTGCTATGAGATCGACACTGAAGAAGTAGCATACAAACCTTGGTTCTATGAAGTGAAAAGATATCTCGAGGCTCAAGAGTATCCTGAGGGGGCATCTGTCAATGATAAGAAGTTTTTGAGAAGGTTCGCCATAAAGTTCTTCCTCAGTAATGGAATCCTCTACAAGCGCAACCATGACTCTACTTTACTTAGGTGCGTAGACAAGAGTGAAGGGAGAGGATTATGATAGATCTACATGAAGGTACCTTCGGAACCCATTCGAGTGGACATACCATGGCTAAAAAGATCCTACGGGCAGGATACTATTGGTCCACTATGGAAGCAGACTACTATCAGCATTCCCGAACTTGTAACAAATGTCAGATCTATGCTGATAAGGTGCATGTACCTCCAGTTACTTTGAACGTATTGACGGATCCTTGGCCCTTTTCAATGTGGGGCATTGACTTGATCAGAGAGATTAGACCTACCGCTTCCAATGGGCATCGCTTCATCCTGGTGGACATTGATTACTTCATGAAGTGGGTGGAAGCTGCCTCTTTTGCTACTGTTACCAAGAACGTTGTGGCGCGGTTTATCAAGCATAACCTGGTTTGTTGGTATGGTGTTCCAGAGAGAATCATCACTGACAATGGTACGAATCTCAACAACACGATGATCACTGAACTTTGTAAACAGTTCAAGATCCAACACCATAATTCTTCCCCTTACCGGCCGAAGAAGAATGGCACTGTGGAGGCTGCTAACAAGAACATTAATAAAATCATACAGAAGATAACGGTGACATACAAAGACTGGCATGAGATGTTACTATTTTCTCTTCATGGTTATCGCACCTCAGCACGAACATCGATAGGGGAAACACCCTACTCTCTCATATATGGTATGGAGGTTGTCCTGCCTATTGAAGTCTAGATCCCTTCTCTGAGAATCATGAAGGAGGCGGTTTGAATGAAGATGATTGGATCCAGACTCGACTTGATCAAATGAATTTGATTGATGAGAAAAGGCTTACTGCTGTCTGTCATGGTCAAATGTATCAAAAACGGATGATCAAGGCTTTCAACAAAAAGGTCTGACACCAAGTATATCAAGTCGAGGATCTAGTGATCAAGCGTATCATACTGCCGCAAGGTGATCCCATGGGAAAATGGACTCCCACATATGAAGGGCCATTTGTGATCAAAAGCATATTTTCAGGAGGAGCCATGATCCTGACCACCATGGATGGTAACGACCTTCCTCACCCTGTTAATGCAGACATAGTGAAAAGATACTACGCATGATTAAAGACCCGTTAGGTTGACTGGCCTAGGAAGGGCATCCCGATGAACCAAAAGGGTTCGGTCAAAAATTAGGGATGAAAACAAAAAATATATGTACACCCGGAAAGATGAAAACCTAAAAAGGTGGTTTGGGCAAAAAAGGGTATCCCAATGGACTGAAAACCCGAAAGGGCTGTCCAGGCAAAAGTTAGGGATTTGAAGCGTATCACTATATCCCATTGGATCACCTTGCGACCAGAATTCAACATCATCTATCAATCTCAAAACGACAACGATCAATCCATTCATCTTCGGACAAGTAGCAAAGTGATGAGGCGCTCGAAGACATAGTGGCAATAGCATAATTGAAACTCGATGGGATTATTACACATAGATTTTTGCTTCTCTTTGTACATAATATTGTATAGCTTTCATTTTCACGGCGACGTTCTCTTACTAGAGCGTCATCCTCCTAGTACAAAAACGCTTGTTATAGGCCAACTTCAAAATCAATACAAGTCATTTCTATGCAAAAACTATTCGTTTTTCTTTTTTTGTTTTGTTTTGTTTTGCAAAAAGTCCAATGATTTATTTTTGACATGTGCATTTGAATATTATTGCTATTGACAAATATTTTCATAAGAAACGGAAAGACAGTTGCTTATGACTTAAGGAACGGGGCAAAATCTTAAAAAAAAAAGAAATAATAAAAAAAACATGTCAATCTCGACAGTTACTCCTTCCGGCGGGTACCGGGGCAGAGACAACTTTGAAACGAAGTCACCATTACATGCGCCCCTGTGACGTCTATGTTCCCCATAGAGTAGAGGCAACCAAAAGTTTTGACATCTGCTTCCCTAAACAGGAGTTACTTTCCCCAGCAAAGTTCCTTCAGAGAGCCGATATCTATATCTCCCAGCCGAGTTTTATAATCGCAAACGGGTTATAAATTTGTCTCCTTAATAGAGTTTATTTCTCCAGCTACGGAAGTTCATCCCTCGGCGAAATCTATTTCCTAGAATCGGCAAAATCTTCCAGCAAAGCATCTCCTCTCGCAAATGAAGTTATTCCCCCACAGAGTTATTCTCAGGCAGAGTCTCCCCCCAGTAGAATATTCACAAACAGAAAGGAGTAAATCCCCAGCATATACATCTCCAATC
Organism: Vicia faba; assembly: GCA_948472305.1. Lineage (NCBI taxonomy): Eukaryota > Viridiplantae > Streptophyta > Magnoliopsida > Fabales > Fabaceae > Vicia > Vicia faba. The sequence continues at coordinate 1,132,521,408 of OX451741.1, read as the reverse complement.
ACCATCCCCAGCAGAAATGAAGGGTTCAACTTCCTAATGCCGTTCAGCAGCAGTCTGGGATTTATTTTCCCCGACTAAAAATTACCGCAATAGCATCCCATATTCATACATCATGGCATACGCATACATATTGCATACATCACAATCTCATTTATTTTGAGAATATCATCATGATGCATTTCATACTCATGACATTGCATACGATTAACTCTTTACCTTTCAGGGAAAAGATCAAATCAACAAGCTACGTCTAACAAAGGGCTATTCCAAGATTTTCCTCAGAAAGATGTCCTCACAAGATTTTCCCTGGGTCAGACATGTCGACACTAAGATCTCTCTAATTACTATGCTAGTGGAAGATGTACCAAGACTTTCATCTGGGTCAGTTGAATCGCTACTAAGATTTTCTTAACTACTATTCCAGTAAAAGTTAACCTAAGATTTTCTCTGGATCAGCCAGATCGACACTAAGATCTCTCGGATTACTATACCAGTGAAAGATGTACCAATAATTTCGTATGGGTCAGTTGAATCGCTACTAAGATTTTCTTGATTACTATTCCAGTCAAAGTTAACCTAAGATTTTCTCTGGATCAACCAGATAGACACTAAGATCTCTCTGATTACTATGCCAGTAGAAGATATTCCAAGACTTTCGTCTGTGTCAGTTGAATCGCTACTAAGATTTTCCTGATTACTATGCCAGTCAAAGTTAACCTAAGTGTTGTACCCCAAAATTTTCCCTTTCATTTATCAAGACTTTTCTCACAAGATCTCTTTGACTCAAGACTAGTTTAGGGTATGGTCAGCTCAAGACATCTCATCTTGCACTGACAACCCAAAAATTAGGGTTTGAGTTTTCACAAGGATTTTTGGACTATCAATGCTTCATATGACTTTCAAACATCATTATGGACCCCTAAGATTGCTCATGACAAGTTTCAAGCCTTGAACCACATTTTTGATCAGTCAATTGGACAGTTGACCCAAAAATCAATTGTATTGGGGAAAAGTCAACCATGGCCAATTTACAGTCAAACTTCATAATTTTTTTTCCACATCAACATTTTAAAATTACATGTGTCATTTGGTCAATTTTGGATCATAATTCCTCAAGAAATTTGGTCAAATCACAAAAAGGGCAAAATGGTCAAAATTAGGGTTTTGACTGAGGAAGGGATATTTCTGATTTTTAACCTAGAAAATGACCAATTTAGTTAAAGCATGATTTCAAGGATTCAATTACATCATCTTGGATTAATTACATGGCTTAAAACATTTCAAATTCATTGGATTGACAGATGAAATTTGCAGTCAACTGATCAAAAGTCAACTGTATACTGAAAAGTCAAACTTTGAATTTTTGGTCAAAATCAAGTGCCAAGGGTCATAATTCATCAAGACATGTCAAAATGTGAAACTTGTTCACCAAGAAAACCAAATTTGAAAATTAGGGTTTGAATTTGAAAATTTTCCTAACTTGGAAGTTTTCTAAGTATGGAAAATTTTCTTATTTTTTCTCAACTTTAGGCCACTTTTTCACCATGATGCATAATGATTCAAAGAAAGTTGCAAACATGAAAGTTATAGATCTCCATGAAATATAAAACTTTTCCTCACAAACGTTTCCCTAAATATGCTTGGATCTCAAGATATAAATTTGTGAAGACATGGTCATGAACTTGTTAACTTAGTGAAATTTTGCCCTAATTTAGGCAGGTTTTGGACCCAACTTCATGGAAATTTTTCACCTAGTTCCAAGAGGTATCTCAAAATTCATTTCAAATGTGAGTTATATAGCACATTGCAAGATTTCCAAAATGTCCAAGAACTCCCCAAGATCATTTTTGAGTAGGGAGAATCGAAGAGATGAAGTTGGCAATTTCTCACTTTTAGTCCAAGTCATTTCATGAAGAACAAAGTTGCAAATCAATCCTATGCTGGCTAATATATGCTTTAAAGATCCTAGACTTGTTCCACACTCCTTAATTAAATGCTTACTCAGTTGAAAAAGCTTCTATCCATGCCTTAGGATCATTATCCAACTTGCAATTCCATTTATGGCAAAAAGGTTCCATTGCCATTTTGAAAAAGAGCAACTTTTGCAAACTTTACAATTTTGAGCCTTGGACCTGTCCCCTTGGCACATATAAGTCTCACAGGTCTCAAGTAAGTTGTATAAACTGATATCAACCCTAAGGGAGCAAGTACAAGCATGGCAAATATAGTCACTTCACTTTACTTCAAATGCAAGGAAAGTTGCAAAAAGGCTAGAGTTTACCGATCTATTAGAGGGTTAACACAAAACCATTTCAATACTAATATACAAACATTATACAACACAACACACGTTTAGCAAGGACCTAAAACACTCCCAAGCTGAAAAACACCAAAAATATATTCAAACCTACAGTTTCTACACAAGCACATCCATCTTCCCTTTGGCTCATGCATTTTGAGTTTGGATCATTCAAACATATTATATACTTGATACCTAGCCAATCTAGGCTTCATCCCTGTTCTGTAATCACTCCTCCACCATCTTCCATTGTTGACTTCAGAGCTTGCAGTTTTACTTGGCCAAAGAGTTCCAGCTACTCTCAGAGCAAGGCAAGGGTTGGGATACATCCAGGGAAATTCAAGGAAGCTCAAGCAAGCATCAGGCCTCCCTCAAACTCACCCTAGTTCCATTCACGATTCCAACTGAAGGAGGTAAAATTTGAAACTCTATCTCCTTGTACAGGCAACCTTAGGCCACGATTTGTGGATAAAAAATGTAGTCCTCATCATAACAAAGCTGTACATACCATTATCTTGCATTGATTTTACTTGTGCTGAGATAATTTAGAACTTGAAATTTCTGGAAATATTAGGTCAAGATTTAGGGCTATTAAAATTCTCTTTGTTCTTTGATCAATAGTTCACATAATTTATATGGTTGGAATCGTGTGCTCAAGTACTATAACTTTCATGTTATGAATTTTCATTTTTATGGAAGTATGAGAGAGTTACAGGATGTTTGGCCAAAGCTTGAGGAAGAAGATGAAATAGGGCAAGGACTTGGTTCAGAATATGTTATTTTTGTTTCACTTAAGATAATAAAAGTATAGCCACCCCAGTGGCAAAGTAGCGCGCTGGTGAGACCCATGTCCTGGGTTCGAACCTGGGCGCGCTACTTTTGTATTTTTCACTCTTTTTCTTTTCCATTTCTATATTTTTTGCAGGTTTGGCTTGTCTTTTGGGCCAGAGTTTTTTTTGCTAATATCATCACCACCAATCTGCTACATTACCCCCCCCCCCCCCCCCCCCCCTTGCCAACTTTTATATTTTTATTTATATTTGTTTTATTTTCATTTTTAATATTTTAATGTTTTCCTTAATGCATAAAAATCTTTAAAAATATAAATTAATAACATTGCACTTTATTTTATTTTTATTTTATTTCTCACATAAAAAATATATTTTATTTTAATAGGATATCATTTATTTTCTTAATAAACTTGTAAATATAATTAAACATATTTAGTTTAATTTATTTTTCATTTCATACTTAAAAATACCTATTTTTGCATATATATAATTTTATACTTTTTTATGCAATATTATTTATTATTTTTATACAAGAAAATACACAAAATAATACCTATAAAAACTTTATTTTCTCTTAAATAATAATTAGGGTTAAACCCCTTTTAAAAATTAATTCCTTTTCTTTATAATTTTAGGTTTAGATTAAATTTTCTTTTACCTAAAAAAGACACAAAAATATTTTTTTACATGTACATTGCATTGCATTTTCTTTTTAATATTGTATTGTATTTATTCTAATTCGTACAAATTCGATTTGGTTGTAATAATTTATTTAGGTTTATATTCTTGCAAATCCCTATTCAAATTTGTATTCCCCCCTCCCATAAATTGTTGTAATAGCTTAGAAATATTTACATTACGCAATTTATCGCTTTATATGCCATGATTAGTAATTAGGGTTTCTATGACAAGAACAAAACAAAGCAAAATAGAAAACCCTAAATACAACACAAAAATCAAAGCATGAAAATGATACACTTGCACACAAGCATCCTTAGGGTTTCACCACTTGGTTGCCTAAAACAAAAATGGCCATATTACGCATGTCAAGTATCTTTGCAAAACAAAACAAATATAAGATCATAGTCCCTCAATGACGTTATTCAAAAGTTTCCTTACAAAATGATCTTGGTCCCTCAAAAATGCTAAGATACTTTGCAAACATTGCTAATCATGGTCATACAATGACCCACGCCCGTCCCGTTTACATCCAAAGATAGGGTTGCTTACCAAATCAATGGTAAGCCAACAATGTCAAAGGAATATAAAATACATAAGAAATACATTTGAGTAGGTAGATAGCTTCTAGTTACTTACTCCATTTCAAAAAAAATCCTTTCTATTTTCAAAAAAAACACACACACATTTCAAAAACATCTTACAAACATTGAAAACATTTTCAAAAGACAAACGTCTTTGTATACATTCTTACAAACGAGAATCATTACAAAGATTGCCTAAATGAATGGCCTCTTTTATAAAATACTTTCAAAACCACACCAAACACAATTTCAAACAAACAAAAGCAAGTGATCTAAGCAAGTAACTAAGAGCCCATGGAAAACCATGGATGAAAAGGGTGCTAGCACCTTCCCTTTTCATAATCTACCCCCCGAACTCAAGAAAACATCTCAAAAGTCTTTCCTGTGCTTTTTCACCTTTCCTTTTGGATAAAAGAAAAGTCGGTGGCGACTCTTTATAACCGCAATGTGATACGGTGGGAGAACTGACTTGAGGTTTTGCGTTTGTATTCGCACTTGTTCGGTTTAGCAAGAGTCGCCACCGACTTTTATTTTATCCTAAAGGAAAGGTTAAAAAGCATAGGAAAAACCTTTTGAGATGTTTCGTGGGTTCGGGGGTTAGATTATGAAAAGGGAAGGTATTAGCACCCTTTTCATCCATGGTTATCCATGGGCTCTTAGTTACTTGTTTTAGATCACTTGCCTTTGATTTTCAATTGCTTGAAATGGTGGTGTGTGTGTGTGTGTGTGTGTGTGTGTTTTGAAAATGTTTTGAAAAAGATGCCTTGTCTAGGCAACCGTTGTAACAATTCTTTACTCGAATGTTTTACAAAGGTGTGTGTCTTTTCGAAAAGATATTTCAAATGTTTTTGGAAGTTATTTTGAAAGTTTTTTTTTGAAAGTGTGTTGTGGAGTGGGTTTTGAAAAGTAGGCAAGTGTGTTTTGCAAGTTGATCAAGTAACTAAGAGTTGTCTACCCCTAAATTTACTCAAAGATTTTTCTCATGTTTTAACCCTTTTAACAGTATCGTTCCACCATTGTATTTGGTGGACAATCTTGTGTTAGGATGTTAACGGGACAGGCGCGGGTCATCGTATGGACCATGAATGCAATGGTGCCAAGTGTCTTTGGCAATTTTCTTGAAGGGACTATGATCATTTCGTTTAGGCAACTTTCGAAAGCGTCATCGAGGGACTATGATCATTTGATTTGTTTTTGTTTTGCCAAAGAAACTCAACATGCAAGCATGGCCCATTTTGGAAGGCAACGAACGGGATTACCCTAGGGGTGCAAGTGTGAATTGTGTATTGATTTTCATGCATTTATCTTGTATTAGGTTATCTAGCGGTTGATTTTGAATCTTCGCATACAAACCCTAATTACTATACAGTATATAAAAAGCGATAAATTGCGGGAATTTAAAGTCTAAGTTATTACAAATAAGTATCCGGGGATGGGGGTACAAATATTTACAAATGGGGATGAGACTTGTTAGGAGAGTAGTGTCCAAATATATTTACAACCAAATCGAATCGCATTCTCAATGTAACATGTATCAATGCATAAGAATAAAAGATAAGCAAATGTATTGGTGTAAGTGTATGTGAATATTTACAAGTGATGCAAGATGCAAAATTAAGTATTTTGTTTATTTCTTTTTGTGTTTTTTGTTGATTATGTACAAAACAAAAGTTTCAAAGAAAAGAAAAATGTTTTAAGTTTAAAGAAAATTATTATTTGTGTATTTTAGTTTATATTTTTATGTACAAGGAAAAATATTTAACTCCAAATTTATTCTTATGTATTTAATTATACTAACTAAAATAAAAAAAGTAGTTAAGAAAGTCTAGTAAAAAAAGTTGACGTATTATTTTTATTTACAAAAACAAAATATATTAGTTTAAACTATAGAAAAATAAAATGATGAGAAAAAATGTTAGTTTATGTACAAAACAACAAAAAAGAAAAGGAATGGGCTTTAGGGGGGTCTGGGCCCAAACAAACAAATAAGCAGAAGGAGAAATGGGGGGGGGGGGGTGCACGCCAGGAATTAGATGGCCTTTAGGCATTTGTGGGGCAAGGTCCAATGTGCGTTTCACAAATTGTAAGGGTTTCATGAGTTTTGTTTTACTTTCTGGATTAGGGTTACAGTGGATAAACGATGCTCATCTTCTTCTCCGTTCCTTCGTTCTTTCAAGCTTCTGACTTTTCTCTCCGTCTATGGCCACCAAGCGCCATCATCCCTCTCTCCTTCCTCCACGGTCAAGCAAGGCGGCATTACGAAAAGGTTTGACTTCTTAGTTCTGTACGTTTTACGCTTTGCATGTTTTTGATCTTGACACGTTCTGATTATTTATGTTATCATTGCTTGTGTGAGGTATGAAAAGAAGGAGTAGAAATACTACCTTTGGAGGATTCGTTGCTTGGAGAGGAGGAGAGAGCTGGAGGTGCTTTAGGCGGCCAGGGGCGAGGGAGGACAACGCTGATGAGCTTGCTTGGAAATCCGGTACCTTTGTCTTTGCCTTTTTTAGGGTTTTGTGATGATGGTCTCTGAAAACCCTTAGATTTATTTGTTTCTGAACACTTCTTTTCCTCGCTTCTGTATGCTTGTATGCTTGCCCCTCTGATATGCTTGATACGCTGAGTTGCCTTGTATGTTTATAACCTTATGATGAGGTTGCTCTGAGGGTGTGGTTGGTTTGAACGTTTTGTGTATTTTGTTTCTGGTATAGGCTTGCTGGGTTTTACAGGCTACACAGGGTGTTGAGTTTGAATGCTTTAGTGTTTGATGTACTGGTTTGAATACTTGGGGCTTTGTAAGCTTGTATCAGTTTGTATGGCTTTTGGTGCTTGGCAAGGATTAAGGCTTGGACAGGTTTGTGTTACAGTAGTGTGAAATGGTTTGATGCTTTGAAACAGGTTTGTTTGAGGCTGTTAGTTTGGTGTAGATTTAGGCTTGGCTTGAACTTCTGGTTTTGATTTATGAGTTTGATGGCTTCATGTTTGAGGCTTGACACAGGTTTACAGGCAGGTTTATGCTTAGCAGTAACAGGTTTGAGCAATTATGTGTTTAAGTTGAAACAGGTTAGCAGGTTTATGCTTAGCAGATAGTTTGAATGTTTAGGTTTTTGTTTGACACAGTTTGTGTTGGAGGCAGCTTTGAGAATTTTGGCTTTGTTGTTTGAAGTCAGGTTACAGGCTTGGCTTGAGCTTCAAACCAGTTTGAGGCAGTCTTGAAAATCTTTGATTCAGTTTGTGTTATTTTTGCTATGTACTCTGCCCCCCTGAAACTGTTCTGATATCTTTTGTTATATATTTGTCTTCAAGCCTGCTGTAAGCCTATACTTCTTTTCCTCTTTCTCTCTCCCTACAAATTAAAGCATTTGTTTATGGCTTAAAAGTAGTTTTTCTGAAAAAGTAGCTGGCTGGAAAATGATGTATCTTGAACATGGCTTGCATTAGTTGTTTTCCTCTGCATAATTCCTGCTTTCCTGCGTATTGTTGACAGCTTTTTGTACTTGTTGATAGCTTGATATCTTTCTATATCTCTTGGACAGCTTTGGACAGTTTCCTTTGACATTCAGTTTGCCTTTTGAACTTGGTTAGGCATTTTGGACTTTATAGTTTGTACATGCTGTTTGTTTTGAACTGTGCAGCTTGTTGACAATTTGAATTTATGCAGTATGTTTGACAATTTGAATTTGTGCAATTGTAGCTTTGTGCATTTCAAATTCTTTTGCAAGCATATTTCTATCCCTCTTTGTGAACCAAGAATTTTCTTGTGATTTGCAGAGAGGGTGAACAACTGATTCCGGCCAGTCACTTTTAATGATGAGCTTTTTAAATTAACTGTCTGCTTTTGATTATTTCATCTGTATTTGACTTTCTTTTCTTGTTTTTGCAGGTAAAAAAAATAATTGGGCAACGGGGAGCAGCAAATAGAAGATGAAGGCTTAGGAATTTTTTAGGATAGAGTTTTATTTTACTTTTAATCAATGTAATAAATATTATTATAAATACTTGTAAATAATTACTGTATTTAAATAATACTTGTACAAATAATTAAAAATAAATAAAAGTCTTTTGTCAATTAATCTCTTTTAACTCTACTGTCTATTTAATTATTTAAGCTTTCTTGAACTAAAATAACTGGAAGTAGATCCAATTATTCTGACTTAGATAACGTAAATAATTAACAAACATTATAGTCTTGCAATCAATTAATAACCTGGCGTCCCAATTAAACATAAGCAATGCACAGTCAAATCCAACAAACATCCACATGCTTATCCCTTTTACTGATTAAATCAAACATTGCAAGTTCTCAATCAACAGCCTCAATCCAAATCTCAGAGTAAACTGAAAAGAACTGTAGAATTAATTCTTTCTGAGAATGCGCACACAAGACCCTGATTCTTGATTAAATTTCAAAGAAAGCGCCTGCCTGATCAAACCATGAGCCCAAACTCAAACAAACCCTAGCAATCTGCTTGAACTGTTCCAGAGCCATGAAAACCCTAATTTGGCTAGACTGACAAGAAAAAGTCTGTTTGACTGATTCTTATGCCAATTTGAAAAGTCAGGGAAAACCCGAAGCTGTGATTTCTTGTGGAAAAATAGGAGGGAAAATTTTGGGGTACAACATGCAACATTTGCGATAAAATGCAAAACCTTCAAGTCAGTTCTCCCACCGTATCAAAGAACTGGCGACTCTGCTAGGGAATTTATAAAAGTGGGGTTACCTTAGGGTTTAGATCACATTTATTTACTTACATTGTTTGACTTGTTTGCTTTACATTATGGTTCTTTGTTTGGGTTTGAATCCTCCACCCGGATTTGGGAAACATTATAGGTAAATAGCAATACATTGTGGAAACTGTGTGGGGTATACCGACATGGTCTAAGCAATAGCTATGTTAGTGTGACATATTTGTGGGTACCGGTAGCCTTTGAGTTAATCAAAGAGAATACGGGTCCGCTGAGTGATGTCATGAAGCACTAATGAACTTCTAGAACCCTTTACTTGACCAACTTGGCCTTTAGAATGTAGTGAGATGACCGGCTTTGGTGCAGTTCGAAGTTGGTAGATACTCGATACTACACTCATTGAGGGTTGGTTTCTTGGGATATTTCGGTCGCCATTAAAGAGGCTTGAGCTGAAACAATGACCAAGGAAACAATCCAGTGATATTGAGCTCCTTAGAACCCGGTTACTATTGTTAGGACAGGTTGAGCCAACTAAACTCCAAGAGGGTACTTACCTATAAAACCCCATGCAAGCCTAAACTAAGAACTTGTTTGATTTTCTTGTATATTCATACTTGTACATAACATCATGGACATCATGAACATCATATGCATCCATTAACCATTTCAAGGATTTTGGAGAATCATCTTTGTTCTCATTTTGTAGGATATGGATTCGCTTCGCAGGAAAACTATCCAAATCAACCTTGTAAGAATTCCTCCACAACTCAAGGAGCTAGCTTCAAGGATCCATGAGAACTATCCATTCACCGAGAGGCATGGTCGTCTACTCAACTTGGTCACCTCCAACACAGAGGAGGATATGATGAAGGTTCTCTTCCAGTTCTTTGACCCTTTGCATCATTGCTTCACATTTCCCGACTATCAGCTTGTGCCTACTTTGGAAGAGTTCTCTCAACTCTTGAGGATTCCTATTCTCAATCAACTACCTTTCAACAGTAAGGAAATAGATCCAAAGCCAGAGGAGATTGTTCAAGCTTTGCACTTGCACTCATCTGATGTCACAACCCATTGGGAAACTAGAAGTGGTGTCAAAGGCTTCTTAGCAAAGTTCTTGTTTGAGAAGGCCCAAAGTTGTTGGAATTCCTTGGACTTGCAAGCATTTGAGGAAATTGTGGCTCTTCTTATCTATGGGATGGTCTTGTTCCCCAATCATGACCAACTCATAGATGTGAGCGCCGTCAAAATCTTCATGTCACGCAATCCAGTGCCTACATTACTAGGGGATATCTTACACTCTTTTCACACTCGTACAATGAGGAAAAGAGGTGTTCTTATGTGTTGCACTCCTCTCCTGGCAAGATGGTTTATTTCTCATCTTCCCCAATCAGTCTTAAAGAATGAGCAAGGTTTGAGGTGGTAACAAAGGTTGATGATGCTTAAACATTCATATATTCATTGGTGCTCCCGATCCAAGGAGAATGTTATCATTGTTGACCGTTGTGTGGAATTCCCTAATGTCCCTCTACTTGGAATTAGGGGAGGCATCACCTACAACCCATGTTTAGCTCTAAGACAATTTGGTTATTCCCGAATGGATGGCCCACATGATATGCTGATTCAAGGCTTGGTTTTCGACTACGACAACGACGATCAAGGACTTTGCCAGAGATTCATCTGAGCTTGGAGGATGCTAAACAAGGTGGATAGCAACACTTTGGAACACAAGAATTCCATCCCTCTTGAGCCTTACCTCAAGTGGGTACGAACCCGCGCTCAAAGTCTTATGATGCCTTATCCTTCCATTCTCCCGGTGATCATTGAGCCTGTTAAGGAGGGAGAAGTTCCATACACTATCCTACATCCTGCTTGCCCATATCTCTTGAAGACCTACAAAGGGATTGGATACAGCTCAAAGGAGAGCGTGATACTTTCGAAGCCCAATTCTACGCAAGTGAGAAGAAGGTTTTGGAACTCACTAGGCTACATCATGAGGAGCAGCCTCTAAATACTTACATAGCACCAAAGAGGATGCACAACACATTTTTATCTTAGAATTTTGTATTATTTTGCCCAAGGGGCATTGATGTACTCAAATTCTATCTTATTAATATAACGTGTGTGTTTTTTTTGTTTAAAACAAATTTGAATTTTTAAATCCTTGAAATCATTGCATGTATACATATCATTCATCATAACATAAACAGGTCTTTGCAACAAGTTTCCTCATCTCTCTACTGTTTAATTCAGTAAGATGGATCTCGAACAGACAGTCAAAGATCTTCAAGCTCAAAACATGCAGTTTCAACAGTTACTCACAACCCTGGCCAAAGGGAAAGAGGAGCTGAAGACTCTGTTGGCAAAAGAGAAAAAGAAGAAAGAGAAGAAACCAACCGGTGTGGTAATCATGGGGAGAAGGTTTCAAGGACAGGCTAGAAGAACCTTGGATTTTCCAGAAACATCTGATGAAGGAGAAAGAAAAGGAAAAGAAACAGCAGTTCCATCAGAGTCTGAAAAAGAGGAGGAAGAGGAAGATTACTCCGAGGAATAGTATCCTCCAGCGAATGATAAATACCGACATCTTGAAGAGCGTCTAAGAGCTATGGAAATACAAAAGGTACCAGGTCTAGACTTTGAGGAATTGGGGCTAGTGTTAGGAATTGTGATCCCACCAAAGTTCAAAGTGTCGTTATTTGCAAAATATGATGGGGTGTCATGTTCTAAAATGCACCTCTGATCATACGTCAGAAAGATTCAACCGCACTCCACCGACAAAGATTTATGGGTCCATTTTTTCCAAGATAGTTTATCCGGAACACAACTCGATTGGTTTTACCAATTGGAAAGGGCCGACGTCCACAACTGGGAATAACTTGCCGCAGCTTTCTATAAACAATACCGGTATAATGTAGATTTGGCGCCTACCTGTACTCAACTTCAGAGCATGGCTATGGCTTCAAATGAGGGTTTCAAAGATTACGCGCAGAAATGGAGAGATCTAGCTGGGAGAGTGCAACCCCCTCTGTCTGAAAGGGAGTTGGTGGATATGTTCTTGGGCACCCTATCGGGACCTTTCTTCAACCATTTGATTGGAAGCTCATCTGCTGGGTTTACTGAGTTAATATTAACCGGAGAAAGGGTGGAAGCTGGTATAAAAAGTGGAAAGATTCAGAAGGATGCGTCTGCCTCTACAGCTATGAGAAAACCTTTCACTGGGAAGAAGGAGGTATATGATGTTTATTTACAAAGGAATCAAGGAAGAACTAAACTCCGACCAGTGGTGTGGGCCGTTATGATCCCAAAGCCTGTATCTGATCAACCAAGAAATAACCAGCCAAGGGTGGAAAGGCCAGTCCGGCAATTCACCAGGATTAATATGACTCTAGCCCAGGTTCTACCACATCTTCTGAAATTGAATCTCGCAACTTTAAAGGAGGCCCCAAAGAACCCCAACACTGCGTCCCCTCATTATCACCCAAATGCTAGATACGCATACCATTCTGAAAGTCCGGGTCACGACACTAACCACTGTTGCGCCCTGAAAAACAAAATTCAAGACCTTATAGATGCAAAAGAAGTTGAGTTTGACGCACCTGAGAAACCAAATGTCATTTCCGCTCCAATGCCTAGGCATGGTCACAACACCAACGCTATCGAGGAAGATTTATTTATTGCCACAGTGGATGAACTTTTGACTCCGCTCCCAATCATTAAGACGAACTTGTTGAAAGCTGGTGTATTCCCAGGTTGTAAGGAAGACTTCCATCATTGCTTATCCTCACTGATTGTTTTCCCTCTATTGAAGACAGGCATTCAACGCCTAATAGACAATCAAGAAGTTTTGTTTGAAAATGCTCCCGTTTTACCTATTCCTGTTGAAGACATTTCAATCATAACCATCTCCGCAAATCCTTCTGGGGTCCCTAAAAGACCCGTTAGGATTACATCAGTTCCAAAAACTATTCCTCTTAAGATCACAATGCCCGGGCCGGTCCCGTATGAGTCAGCAAAATAGTACCATGGAATTACGGTGGAGAAATCTACTACCATGGTATCAAACAAGATGAACTGACTGTCGAAGAAGTGAGCTCCGAAGAAGAAAACTCCGACATTAGCAATATTGTAGGAACTAGCAAGATTACCCGTAGTGGTATAATCTTCTCTCCAGAGATTGCCCCTCCAAAGGCAGTTTTTGGACTCGTGGCCATTCCGAAGATTACCTCTGTACCAATGATCATAGTTGCAAGTGTACCTACCGACAAAGACGACACAATCCCTGTTGTTATCCCTACCAATACTTCTACTGCTGAAAATCGAGGAAAAAGCATTCAAGAAGAGCTTGTCCGGACAAAGGCTCAATCACTAGCTATCCCCGAAACATCCAAGAAGGAAATGGAGGAGATCCTGAGGATAATAAAGAAGAGTGACTATGACGTGGTTGAACAGTTGGGGCAAACTCCCTCCAAGATCTCCATGCTAGCATTGATGTTGTGTTCTAAGGCACATGCGAAAGCTCTGGTAAAATTTATGAAGACGGTCCATGTGCCACAAGAGACATCTGCTAACCAATTCCAGGATTGTGTGGCCAGTTTAACAGCTAATAATGGCCTAGGCTTCTCTGATGCTGATTTGACACCAAAAAGGAGAAAACACAATGAGGCATTACATGTCTCAGTGGAGTGTAGAGGAACAACTATCGCCCATGTCTTGGTGGACACTGGTTCATCTTTGAACATCTTACCGAAGAAAGCTTTTGACATATTGGATTGCGAAGGGATGACATTGAAACCCAGTAACATAATTGTGAGAGCATTTGATGGCTCAAAGAGGATGGTCCACGGGGAGGTGGACATCCCGATAAAGGTGGGAACTCAGATTTTCAATTCAACCTTCTATGTGATGGACATCCGTCCCTCTTACTCCTGTCTGTTAGGACGGCCCTGGATCCATAATGTCGGTGCTGTCACTTCCATGCTACACCAGATGTTGAAGTACCCGGTCCAAGGAAAGATCATAATTGTCCACGGGGAGGAGGAGTACATGATTAGTCATCTAAATTCTTTCTGATATGTGGAGTTGGATGGCGAGTTCATTGAAACTACTTTTCAACATTTCGAGGAGGTCTCTCAAGAAGTAGTAGTAACCAAGGCGGTATTCCTGATTCCCAAGATCACAAGACCTCCGCTTCGGATGTCATCTCTAAAGGACGCCAAGGAGATAGTAGAAGAGGGTGGATGCACCATCTGGGGGCAGCTTCCAGACATTCCGTATAAATCAGACAAGTTTGGCTTAGGGTTTACTTCAACTACTCAGAAGGTTGTGCGTCGTGCCCGTGCTGGATGTGACACCCCAAATAATCCGATTATTAAATAATTAGAATTTTTAATTATTAATTTAATTGGAAATTTAATTATTGGTATTTTTGGATTATTGGAATTAATTTAATTAATTAAAGGAAAGAAGTATTGGTGGTGTGAAGAGTGATTAGAGGGTGTGAGGGGTAAAATACTCTACTCTTACTAATTACTAATTTAATTATTTTATTGGAATAATAAAAGGAGTATTAAAAGGAAAAAGAAGAGAAAGAGAGTTATTTTGGAATATTCATCATACGTGCATTTGAGAAGAGGAAAAAGAAGGAGAAAACCGGAAGCGTCAGAATTCGAAGAACCCACAAGGTAAGGGGTGATTTCGATTAGTTAATTCGTATTATCGGTTTAGATATTCAATAGTATGGATCATAGTATTTTAGGGAATCCCGGTTTGTAATTCTAAGGTTCCGTAGAATTGTCCCTATTGCGTCGAATTGTAGGTTGAAAACCATTAAGGTGTCAGATGATAAAAAGGAATGATGAAATAATGTTGTTTGATGTTATAATGGTGCAAAATGGATGTGTTTTGGTGTTTCTCATGTTTTAATTCGTATGGGTATGTTTGAAATTGGTTTAGAATGAATAAATGTTGTCAAAAGTGCAGAATTTGACTCTGCAGGTCGTGGGAACCGGTTCCCAGTGGGGAGGAACCGGGTTCCACTGTGTGAATTTATAAAAATTGGCAAGAATGCACGTAGGAACTGGTTCCTGTATAGGTAGGAACCGGGTTCCCATACATTTTTCCAGAAGCGTGATTTTTGAACTTCGCAGGAACCGGTTCCTGCATATGTAGGAATCGGGTTCTGCTGTAACTTTTTGAAAAATATTAAACTTTGAAAATTCATAACTTTCAAACCGTAAGTCTGTTTTGAGTGCCGTTTTGGACGTTATTTCTTAAATTTAATGCTCTATTTTATAAAATGAAAAGATTTCCTAAAACCTGAAATTATTTTGAAAATGAGTCAAATCCCGGAATAAGTGATTATTGGCTAACGCACATGGGTGTGTATGTAGCAGTGAACCTGTGATGGATGGATGTATTAGTATTGTGTGAATGAAAGGCATGTTTATGTTGATAATGATGGTGTGCATGATCGTTGAGATATCATGTTTTTGGTTTTGGTTCAGTTATGATAAATTGATGTATTTCATAGACTGATTTGATGTTGCATGCTAGTGATGTGCATGCATATGCATTGTTTTGGTGAAGTTAATTACCATTGTGTGGAATTTGACTTGTATTGCTGTTAACCGATACCTGGGTGATGATGGGTGGTTAGGATGGATTCGTGTCTGGGTGTTTATGGACGAATCGATGGTTGCTGTATCCGGTTGATGATGGATCAGTGTTGGGTGACTTGGTCACGTGTTGGTACCACATGCATTGTGTCTGCATTTGTGTTTGCATGGAATTGTAACATGTTAGGATGTCTTCCAGTGTTACAATTCTTTGGTTGATTATTGATTCGTGCATAATGACTTGTATGATTGGAACTGCGTGTTGAATCTGAATTTATGCTAAAATGGGTGAAATAATATGCTTGTGATATAATGTTGATTGAGAAGCTTATAATGCATGTTAATTATGATAAATATCACCCTTACTTTAACAATTTCAGATTAAAGTTAGCAGCTCAGGAGTTGGTGAGGATGGCTCTAGAGCTATGTTACTTTAAGTCCGCGTGTCAGTGTCGTGCTCTGATAGGTTGTAACACTGGGGAACATTTAGTTGAGGAATTAGTTATTATTCAATTGTTTCTTTGAATTTCATTGGGAATAATTATGTTTTGGTTTATTCCGTTTTGGTTATGGTATTTTTCCGCTGTGTAAGACATGGTCTTAATTTGATTGAATTATTTGAATAATGACCCTCAGTGTAGCATGACTACTGTTTTATTGGAAGTTTTATTTATTTCATAATTGTGACATCCCTTGTTCCGTGTTAACTCTGATGGAATATGTCTTTAATCATTGATATAATTAATATTATTCGGGGTATTTTAGAAGGGGTGTTACAATAGTGTTATCAGAGCATAGTCGGTCTTGTCTTGTGTCGTTATCCCTTTTGTATGCGACTAGTGTAAGATGACACTGTCGATACTTGTGTGGTGATGAGGTTGTTTTGTAATGTTACAGAATAATGGCTGGAAGAGGTAACGGAAGAAACGACGATGCTATTGCTGAAGCATTGGGAATGTTGGTTGGAGTACTCGGAGGGAACCAGCAGGGAGCTGTGATTGGTGCTGACCGACAATTGGGGAATTTTCAGAGGAATAATCCTCCGTTGTTCAAGGGTGCACATGATCCCGAAGGTGCTCAGAAGTGGTTGAAGGAGATCGAGAGGATCTTTAGAGTAATTGACTGTGCTGAAGGGCTGAAGGTGAGATACGGAACTCACATGTTAGCAGAGGAAGCTGATGACTGGTGGGTTGCTACCAGAACTGAAATGGAAGAAGATGGTATTGCGTTGACTTGGGCTATGTTCAGGAGGGCTTTTCTGAGGAGGTACTTTCCTGAGGACATCAGAGGCAAGAAGGAGATTGAGTTTCTGGAACTCAAGCAGGGTAACAAGACTGTCAGTGAGTATGCTTCGAAGTTTACTGAGTTAGCGAAGTATTATGCTCATTATACTAACGATGCAGATGGAGAATTTTCCAAATGTATCAAGTTTGAGAATGGTCTTCGTGATGAGATTAAGCAGGGTATTCGGTATCAGCGTATCCGAAGATTTCCTGATCTGGTTGACTGTAGTAGGATTTTAGAGGAGGATCTTGCTAGCACTAAGTCGAATGCTCGAGGGTATGTTGATAGGAAGGGTAAGCAACAGATGGATCGTGGTAAGCCTTATGATAGAAGTAATCAGAGACCCGGTGGTTGGAAGAAGTTTGGTGGAGGAGATTCTAGTTCTTCCATTAAGTGCTACAAGTGTGGTGAGACAGTACATCGTATGATGGATTGCAAAAGTAATGATAAGAAGTGTTTCAAGTGTGGGAAACTCGGCCATGTGGCCAATGATTGCAGAGTAAGAGTGGTGACTTGTTACAACTGTGGTGAAGAAGGTCATACTCGTCCTCAGTGTACAAAACCCAAGAAGGAGCAAGCTGGTGGTAAAGTGTTTGCATTGTCTGGGTCAGAGACTAAGCCAGATGATCGGCTGATTAAAGGTACATGTTTTATTAATGACATACCTTTGATTGCGATTATTGATACTGGAGCTACGCATTCTTTTATTTCTTTGGATTGTGCTAAAAGATTGAATTTGGAAATTTCTAATATGGATGGAAGTATGGTTATTGATACTCCTGCGTCGGGTTCAGTGACTACTTCGTATGTTTGTAGGAATTGCCCTATTGTGATTTTTGGTAGGGGTTTCGGTATGGATTTAGTGTGCCTACCGTTAGAACAACTTGATATCATCCTTGGAATGAACTGGTTGGAATTCAACCAGGTTCATATCAACTGTTTTGCGAAGACGGTTATTTTTCCTGAAGAGGTTGGTGTCGAAGATGTGACTATGTCGGTTAAATATATGAACCTAGCTGTGAAAGATGGTGTTGTGGTATTTATGTTGTATTCTGCAATAGAAGCGGAGGGAAAAGCAAAGAGTGATGGATTGTCAGTGGTGAATGAATTTCCAGAGGTGTTTCCGGAAGATGTTAGTGAATTGCCACCTGAGAGGGAGGTAGAATTTACTATAGATTTGATTCCTGGAACTAGTCTGATGTCGATGGCGCCTTACCGTATGTCAGCATCTAAATTAGCGGAGTTAAAGAAACAGTTGGAGGAGTTACTTGAGAAGAAGTTTATTCGTCCGAGTGTTTCGCCGTGGGGTGCTCCGGTGTTGTTGGTTAAGAAGAAAGAAGGTTCAATGAGATTATGTGTTGATTACAGACAGCTGAATAAAGTTACAATCAAGAATCAGTATCCTTTGCCGAGGATCGATGATTTGATGGATCAACTAGTTGGAGCTTGTGTATTTAGTAAGATTGATCTGAGATCTGGATATCATCAGATTCGTGTGAAGTCGGAAGATATTCAGAAAACTGCATTTAGAACGAGGTATGGACATTACGAGTATTCTGTTATGCCGTTTGGAGTTACTAATGCACCTGGTGTTTTCATGGAGTATATGAACAGGATATTTCATCCGTATCTTGATAAGTTTGTGGTAGTGTTCATTGATGATATTCTAATTTATTCGAAGAGCGATGAAGAGCATGCATAACATCTCAGAGTTGTGTTAGAATTGTTGAAAGAGAAGAAGCTTTATGCGAAGTTGTCCAAGTGTGAATTCTGGTTAAGTGAAGTAAGTTTTCTTGGCCATGTAATTTCCAAGAATGGAATTGCTGTGGATCCTACGAAGGTAGAAGCAGAGTGGGAAGCGCCGAAGAATGCTTCTGAGATCCATAGCTTTCTAGGTCTTGCAGGTTATTACAGGAAGTTTATAGAAGGATTTTCCAAATTAGCGTTACCGTTGACTAAGTTGACCAGGAAGGGTCAGATATTTGTTTGGGATGTTGAATGTGAGAAAGGATTTCAAGAGATGAAGAGGAGGTTGACAAGTGCTCCGATCTTGATTTTGCCAAATCCGACTAAGTCTTTTGTTGTGTATTGTGACGCATCATTAATGGGATTAGGTGGTGTGTTGATGCAAGATAAGCAGGTGGTGGCTTATGCTTCGAGACAATTGAAAGTACATGAAAGGAATTATCCGACTCATGATTTGGAGTTGGCAGTTGTTGTGTTTGTTTTGAAGTTGTGGAGGCATTATTTATATGGTTCTCGGTTTGAGGTGTTCAGTGATCACAAAAGTCTGAGGTATCTCTTTGATCAGAAAGAGTTGAATATGAGGCAGAGGAGATGGTTAGAATTTCTAAAGGATTATGATTTCGGTTTGAATTACCATCCTGGTAAGGCAAACGTTGTTGCGGATGCCTTGAGTAGGAACTCCTTGCATATGTCGATGTTAATGGTCTGTGAGTTAGATTTGGTTGAGCAATTTAGAGATTTAAGTTTGGTATGTGAAACTACTCCGAATAGTGTGAAATTGGGTATGTTGAAACTGACTAGTGGTATTCTGGAAGAAATTCGGAATGGACAGAAGTCTGATGTTGGGTTAGTTGATAAATTGACATTGATCAACAAAGGTCAAGGAGCCGAGTTCCGGATTAATGAGAATGGTGTTATGAGATTTGGTAATAAGGTGTGTGTTCCGGATGTTGCATAGATTAGGAAGAGTATTTTGGAAAAAGGACATCATAGTGGATTGAGTATTCATCCTGGTGCTACTAAAATGTACCATGATTTGAAGAAGTTGTTTTGGTGGCCGAGAATGAAAAAGGAAATTGCTGAGTTTGTGTATGCTTGTTTGGTTTGTTAGAAGTCGAAGATTGAGCATCAACAACCGTCAGGATTGATGGAACCGTTGTTTGTTCCGGAATGGAAATGGGATGGAATCTCTATGGATTTTGTGTCTGGTTTGCCAAGGACATCGAAGAATTGTGATTCTATCTGGGTTATTGTTGATCGGTTGATGAAATCTGCTCACTTTATTCCGATAAGAATGGATTATCCGATGGAAAGGTTGGCAGAATTGTATGTTGAGAAGATTGTGAGTTTGCACGGTATTCCTTCTAGTATTGTGTCGGATCGAGATCCGAGGTTTACATCTAAATTCTGGACGGGATTGCAAGAAGCTTTGGGTACTAAGTTGCATTTGAGTTCCGCTTATCATCCACAGACATATGGTCAGACGGAGAGAACGATTCAGTCGTTGGAAGATTCGTTAAGAGCTTGTGTGTTGGAGAAAGGTGGAGCTTGGGATAGTTATCTACCATTGATTGAGTTTACCTACAACAATAGTTTTCATTCGAGCATTGGTATGGCTCCGTTTGAGGCATTGTATGGTAGGAGGTGTCGGACACCGTTGTGTTGGTATGAATCTAGAGAGAGTGTTGTGATTGGACCGGAAATTATCCAACAGACTTCGGAAAAGATTAAGATGATTCAGGAGAAGACGAGGACTTCTCAGAGTCGTCAGAAAAGTTATCACGATAAGAGGAGGAAAGATCTTGAGTTTAGCGAAGGAGAACGTGTTTTTATGCGAGTTACTCCGATGACTGGTATTGGTCGAGCTTTGAAGTCAAAGAAGTTGACTCCATGTTTTATTGGTCCGTTTCAGATTACCAAGAGAGTTGGGAAAGTTTCTTATCAGATTGCTTTGCCGCCGTCACTTGCAAATTTGCATGATGTTTTTCATGTATCTCAGCTAAGGAAGTACATTGCTGATCCGTCTCATGAGATTCGGGTAGACAATATACAGGTACGAGAGAATTTGACTGTGGAAGCGGTACCTGTGAGAATTGAGGATCGGAAGTTGAAACAGTTGCGAGGCAAGGAGATCGCGTTGGTAAGAGTGGATTGGGGAGGACCAGTAGATGGAAATGTCACTTGGGAGCTGGAGAGTCAGATGAAGGACTCGTATCCCGAACTGTTCGTCTAAGGTATGTTTTCGAGGACGAAAACTCTTTTAGTTGGAGAGAGTTGTGACACCCCAAATAATCCGATTATTAAATAATTAGAATTTTTAATTATTAATTTAATTAGAAATTTAATTATTGGTATTTTTGGATTATTGGAATTAATTTAATTAATTAAAGGAAAGAAGTATTGGTGGTGTGAAGAGTGATTAGAGGGTGTGAGGGGTAAAATACTCTACTCTTACTAATTACTAATTTAATTATTTTATTGGAATAATAAAAGGAGTATTAAAAGGAAAAAGAAGAGAAAGAGAGTTATTTTGGAATATTCATCATACGTGCATTTGAGAAGAGGAAAAAGAAGGAGAAAACCGGAAGCGTCAGAATTCGAAGAACCCACAAGGTAAGGGGTGATTTCGATTAGTTAATTAGTATTATCGATTTAGATATTCAATAGTATGGATCATAGTATGTTAGGGAATCCCGATTTGTAATTCTAGGGTTCCGTAGAATTGTCCCTATTGCGTCGAATTGTAGGTTGAAAACCATTAAGGTGTCAGATGATAAAAAGGAATGATGAAATAATGTTGTTTGATGTTATAATGGTGCAAAATAGATGTGTTTTGGTGTTTCTCATGTTGCAATCCGTATGGGTATGTTTGGAATTGGTTTAGAATGAATAAATATTGTCAAAAGTGCAGAATTTGACTCTGCAGGTCGTGGGAACCGGTTCCCAGTGGGGAGGAACCGGGTTCCACTGTGTGAATTTATAAAAACTGGCAAGAATGCAAGTAGGAACCGGTTCCTGTATAGGTAGAAACCGGGTTCCCATACATTTTTCCAGAAGCGTGATTTTTGAACTTCGCAGGAACCGGTTCCTGCATATGTAGGAATCGGGTTCTGCTGTAACTTTTTGAAAAATATTAAACTTTGAAAATTCATAACTTTCAAACCGTAAGTCCGTTTTGAGTGCCGTTTTGGACGTTATTTCTTAAATTTAATGCTCTATTTTATAAAATGAAAATATTTCCTAAAACCTGAAATTATTTTTAAAATGAGTCAAATCCTGGAATAAGTGATTATTGGCTAACGCACATGGGTGTGTATGTAGCAGTGAACCTGTGATGGATGGATGTATTAGTATTGTGTGAATGAAAGGCATGTTTATGTTGCTAATGATGGTGTGTATGATCGTTGAGATATCATGTTTTTGGTTTTGGTTCAGTTATGATAAATTGATGTATTTCATAGACTGATTTGATGTTGCATGCTAGTGATGTGCGTGCATATGCATTGTTTTAGTGAAGTTAATTCCAATTGTGTGGAATTTGACTTGTATTGCCGTTAACCGATACCCGGGTGATGATGGGTGGTTAGGCTGGATTCGTGTCCGGGTGTTTATGGACGAATCGATGGTTGCTGTATCCGGTTGATGATGGATCAGTGTTGGGTGACTTGGTCACGTGTTGGTACCATATGCATTGTGTCTGCATTTGTGTTTGCATGGAATTGTAACATGTTAGGATGTCTTCCACTGTTACAATTCTTTTGTTGATTGTTGATCCGTGCATAATGACTTGTATGATTGGAACTGCGTGTTGAATCTGAATTTATGCTAAAATGGGTGAAATAATATGCTTGTGATATAATGTTGATTGAGAAGCTTATAATGCATGTTAATTATGAGAAATCTCACCCTTACTTTAACAATTTCAGATTAAAGTTAGCAGCTCAGGAGTTGGTGAGGATGGCTCTAGAGCTATGTTACTTTAAGTCCGCGTGTCAGTGTCGTGCTCTGATAGGTTGTAACACTGGGGAACGTTTAGTTGAGGAATTAGTTATTATTCAATTGTTTCTTTGAATTTCATTGGGAATAATTATGTTTTGGTTTATTCCGTTTTGGTTATTGTATTTTTCTGTTGTGTAAGTGTTGTACCCCAAAATTTGCCCTCCCATATTCTTCAAAGATTTGCCAAGTCAAGCTTCAAAATTCCCCAAGGGTTGCACAGTTCAAGGGCCTCCTAAGCAGTCAAAATTAGGGTTTGTGTTCTGATCAAGAAAAGGAAGATTCCAAAGGTCCAATCAAGTCTCACATGCCTACAAATATGGTCAAGCATCCTCATACCAAGTTTCAAGACTTTCAGCACAAAATTGCACAATCAAAACCCTAATTGCACTACAGTCAACTGTAGGGGCAAAATGGTCATTTGACAGTCAAAAGTTCAAATTTTTGATCAACATATCATTTTGAAGCCACAAACATCATTTGATCAATGCTTGATCATGATTCTCAAAGCTTGGCTCAAAAATCATCAAAATGCAAAAGTTTCCTTATTTGGACAGTTGAAAAAGTCAACTGTAAATTGACCAGGGCATAACTTTCACATGGATTATCAGAAAAATTCCATCCAAAGCTCATTTTGAAGAGAAAGACATTTCCTACAACTCATCTTCATACTTCAAGTCCAAGAAATGCTCTCACAAAAAGTTATCAATTTCAACATTATAGGTCATTTTCAAAAGTCAACAAAAAGGGACTTTAAGTCAAAGGCCATAACTTGATATTGGTAAATAAAAATGATATGGGACCAAAGACATTGGTTAGAGGACTCAAAGACCTTTCCAAAATGTCCAAGAACATGAGCAAAGCTTAAAAATTGAGCAAGTTATGCCTTGTGTAAGTTGGGAAATTTTTGGATATTTTGAAAAGTCAACATTGATTCAAATGACCTAAAATTGCTAATGGGCCCATTTTTCTTCCACAATTCATCATCCCAAGCATGTGCACGACCACTTGGCCCAAAGGGAAGTTTTATTCATTTTTATTTATTTATTTGAATTTTTATTAATAATAATTCATTTAAATCAATTAAATATATGAAAAATACTTAACCTAACTTATCAAATCTTTTTGTACATGTAATAGGCTCAATGATTCGTGCATAATCAGATTTGGAAGGAATTGGATTGATTGGATCATGATTGGTACAAAATTGCATGAAAAAAGATTGAAAAAATATGATTGAAAATCAAATCTCATAAACCATCAATTCAAAGATTTGGATCAAATTTCTTAACCTAATTCACTCTTACATAAGTATAGAATCAAAACCTAATGCATTTAACCATTGAGCTGCGCAGGAACCTGAAGATCATACTCACACTTTTTCTTAAAAAATCTCAATTCTGAAAACACCTTTGCAAGGCGATTCAGGGCAAAATAGTGATTCCTTTAGCTCCTTATAACTCCTACAAGTGTACCTGTTCCTGCTGCTGATCCAATTGTTTCTCCTGCTGCCGAGTCATCCAACGCTCGGGGAAAAGGAATTGAAGTTGAGCCTGCCCAGATGGAGGCACCTATACCTGTAACTGCTGAAGCCTCCCAACAAGAAATGGAGGAGATTCTAAAGATAATAAAGAAGAGTGATTTCAATGTTGTGGAATAGCTGGGGCACACGCCCTCCAAGATCTCCATGCTCTCTTTATTGCTGTGCTCCGAGGCCCATGCTAAGGCCTTAATCTCATTCCTCAAGACGGCCCATGTGCCACATGAGACATCTGCAGTCCAGTTCACTGATTGCGTAGCAAATCTGACAGCAGACAATGGCTTGGGTTTCTCAGATGCTGACCTGACCGCGAAGGGAAGAGACCATAATGATGCCCTGCATGTCTCTATCGAATGCAGGGGCACTACTCTGGCACATGTATTGGTGGATACTGGTTCTTCTTTGAATGTGTTGCCCAAGAAGGCTTTGGACCGTTTAGATTGTGAAGGCCTGGAATTGAAACCCAGCAATATCATCGTCAGGGCCTTTGACGGTTCAAAAAGGATGGTTTATGGAGAGGTGGACATTCCGATTCGTGTGGGCTCTCAGGTGTTCGACTCTACTTTTTATGTGATGGATATCCGTCCATCGTACTCTTGTCTACTGGGTCGACCTTGGATACATAAGGCTGGGGCAGTAACCTCTACCTTGCACCAGAAGCTGAAATACCCCGACAGAGGGAAGATCGTCACTGTGCAGGGAGAGGAGGAATATATGGTAAGCCACCTGAATTCCTTCAGATACATTGAGATGGATGGGGAGTTTATTGAAACCCCCTTTCAGCATTTCGAGGAGGTGCTTCCAATTGCAGCAGCAGCAGAAACAGCAGCAGAAGAAAGTGTTCCTTTGAAGATGGCTTCCCTGAAGGATGCCCGGGCTGTGGTTCAGAAAGGTGAAAGTGCTAACTGGGGCAGGCTTCCAGACTTTACACAGAAGACTGATAAATTTGGGCTGGGCTTTACTGCAGAAGGTCAGAAAGCTATGAGGAAAGCGAAGATCGGAAAACCTCCTGTGTTCATTACAAATCCAGGAGTGAATGCTGTTGGGGAAGACAACGAAGTGGATGAAGCGGAATTCAGTAGCTGGATCTACCCGACCACCGAAGGCGGACTGAACAATTGGATTGCCAAAAACCATACCCCTATTACCTTTGTGACGCAGTAATAAATTTCTTTGTTTCGTTATTTTGTAATAAACAATAAATAAACTCTATGGCCCGGTGTCTTACCCGAGGCACCGTGGTTTCATTTGTGAGGGCATATAAATTGTCATTTCATATATCATGAATGAAAATCTTGGACGTTTTCTCGCATTGCAAATCTTATGCTCCTTTTCTGTCTTTCTTTTCTTTACATATATTTCAAAACAGCTGTATTTACACACACACTCACTCATACAGGTTTCAATCCACTCTGGATCTCACTGATAACGACTCTGCTACTGCCAATTATGACTTCGAAAATCCGATCAACTTAGCCGAAGACGAAGATGAAGATGATTGCGAAGTGCCTGGCGAGCTTGCAAGACTGTTACTTCAGGAAGAGAGGGCAATTCAACCCCATGAAGAGCCAGTGGAAACAATAAACTTGGGTACTGAGGCAGACAGGAAAGAGGTAAAGATTGGTGCCAACCTAGAGCTCAGCGTGAAGCAACGGTTGACTCAAATGCTGCATGATTATATGGAGATCTTTGCCTGGTCCTACGAAGATATGCCCGGGTTGGATACCGATATTGTGGTCCATCACTTGCCAACTAAGGAAGACTGCCCTCCGGTCAAGCAAAAGGTCCGTCGTATGCGTCCAGAGATGTTTGAAAAGATTAAAGCCGAGGTTATGAAGCAGTTTGATGTTGGGTTCCTTGCAGTGACTTCCTACCCTCAGTGGGTTGCTAATGTGGTTCCGGTACCAAAGAAGGACGGTAAGGTCAGAATGTGTGTCAACTACAGGGATCTAAACAGGGCCAGCCCCAAAGATGACTTCCCCCTACCTCACATTGATGTCCTTGTTGATAATACAGCTCAGCATAAGGTGTTCTCTTTCATGGATGGCTTCTCAGGTTACAATCAGATCAAGATGGCACCTGAAGACATGGAAAAGACTACATTTGTTACTCAGTGGGGCACCTTCTGTTACAAGGTCATGCCATTCGGGTTGAAGAACGCTGGGGCAACCTACCAACGTGCCATGGTTGCTTTATTTCATGATATGATCCATCATGAGATAGAAGTGTATGCCGACGACATGATCGCAAGGTCCCAGACTGAGGAAGAGCACCTAGATCATCTGCAGAAGTTGTTTGACCGGTTGAAAATATACAAGCTGAGGTTGAACCCGAACAAGTGCACCTTCGGGGTAAGATCTGGAAAGTTGCTAGGCTTCGTGGTAAGTGACAAGGGTATTCAAGTGGACCCTGCTAAGGTCAAAGCTATTCAAGAGATGCCAGTTCCTAGGACAGAAAAAGAGGTCAGAGGCTTTTTAGGACGACTGAATTACATTGCTCGATTCATCTCACATCTGACTGCTACCTGTGAGCCAATCTTCAAGATGCTGAAGAAAGATCAGGTAGTACGTTGGAACGATGAATCTCAGGATGCTTTTGACAGAATCAAAGAGTATCTCCAAGAACCACCTATCCTTATGCCACCGGTTGAAGGGAGATCTCTGATACTATACCTGACAGTACTTGACAATTCAATGGGGTGTGTGCTGGGGCAGCATGACGAGTCTGGCCGAAAAGAGCACGCCATTTATTACCTTAGCAAAAAGTTTACCGACTGTGAGACCCGATACTCACTGCTTGAGAAAACTTGTTGCGCTTTGGTATGGGCTGCTCGCCGGCTGAGACAGTATATGCTGACTCACACTACCTTGTTGATCTCAAAGATGGATCCTATAAAGTACATATTCGGAAAGCCTGCTCTGTCTGGGAGAATTGCAAGATGGCAAATGATCTTGACGAAATACGACATTCAGTATACAACCCAGAAAGCCATCAAGGGAAGTGTATTGGCAGACCACCTGGCACATCAAGCTGTAGATGACTATCAGTCAATGAACTTTGAGTTTCCGGATGAAAGCATCATGATAGTAACTGATTGTGAAGTACCTGGACCGGATGAAGGACCTGAACCAGGATCCCGATGGTCTATGCACTTTGACGGAGCCTCCAATGCTTTGGGAAACGGTATCGGCGCCATAATCATATCACCTCAAGGTACTCATACTCCACTCACTGCCCGACTATGTTTCAACTGCACCAACAACATGGCGGAGTATGAGGCGTGCATCATGGGTCTTCAAGCTGCGATCGATCTAAGAATCAAGTTTCTGAGTGTCTTCGGAGATTCCGCTCTTGTGATCAATCATATCAAAGGAGAGTGGGATACGAAACATCCAAACCTGATTCCTTATAGAGAATGTGTGTTGACCCTGATCCCCCACTTCACAGAGATAACCTTTGAACACTTTCCAAGAGAAGAGAATCAGTTGGCGGACGCGTTAGCTACAATGTCTTCTATGTTCAAGGTCAAATGGGATAATGAGGCTCCCCGGATCATCATCTGGAAACTGGACGAACCGGCATACTGTTGCGATCTCGAGACTGAATTGGTAACTGAGAAGCCTTGGTACCATGAAGTGAAGAGATATTTGGAAGCTCAGGAATACCCTGAAGGTGCCTCTGTCAATGATAAGAAGTTCCTGAGGAGGTTCGCAGCAAAGTTCTTCCTTAGTAACGACATATTGTACAAGCGAAACCATGATTCAACCTTACTGCGTTGTGTGGATAAGACTGAAGCAGAAAGGATCATGGAAGAGCTACATGAAGGGACCTTTGGTACACATTCCAGTGGGCATACTATGGCTAAGAAAATCCTACGGGCAGGATATTACTGGTCCACAATGGAAGCTGACTGCATCCTCAGGTCTAAGAGGATTGAACAGGGGCAACTGTTGTACCCCAAAATTTGCCCTCCCATATTCTTCAAAGATTTGCCAAGTCAAGCTTCAAAATTCCCCAAGGGTTGCACAGTTCAAGGGCCTCCTAAGCAGTCAAAATTAGGGTTTGTGTTCTGATCAAGAAAAGGAAGATTCCAAAGGTCCAATCAAGTCTCACATGCCTACAAATATGGTCAAGCATCCTCATACCAAGTTTCAAGACTTTCAGCACAAAATTGCACAGTCAAAACCCTAATTGCACTACAGTCAACTGTAGGGGCAAAATGGTCATTTGACAGTCAAAAGTTCAAATTTTTGATCAACATATCATTTTGAAGCCACAAACATCATTTGATCAATGCTTTATCATGATTCTCAAAGCTTGGCTCAAAAATCATCAAAATGCAAAAGTTTCCTTATTTGGACAGTTGAAAAAGTCAACTGTAAATTGACCAGGGCATAACTTTCACATGGATTATCAGAAAAATTCCATCCAAAGCTCATTTTGAAGAGAAAGACATTTCCTACAACTCATCTTCATACTTCAAGTCCAAGAAATGCTCTCACAAAAAGTTATCAATTTCAACATTATAGGTCATTTTCAAAAGTCAACAAAAAGGGACTTTAAGTCAAAGGCCATAACTTGAGAATGGTAAATCAAAATGACATGGGACCAAAGAAATTGGTTAGAGGACTCAAAGACCATTCCAAAATGTCCAAGAACATGAGCAAAGCTTAAAAATTGAACAAGTTATGCCTTGTGTAAGTTGGGAAATGTTTGGATATTTTGAAAAGTCAACATTGATTCAAATGACCTAAAATTGCTAATGGGCCCATTTTTCTTCCACAATTCATCATCCCAAGCATGTGCACGACCACTTGGCCCAAAGGGAAGTTTTATTCATTTTTTATTTATTTATTTGAATTTTTATTAATAATAATTCATTTAAATCAATTAAATATATGAAAAATACTTAACCTAACTTATCAAATCTTTTTGTACATGTAATAGGCTCAATGATTCGTGCATAATCAGATTTGGAAGGAATTGGATTGATTGGATCATGATTGGTACAAAATTGCATGAAAAAAGATTGAAAAAATATGATTGAAAATCAAATCTCATAAACCATCAATTCAAAGATTTGGATCAAATTTCTTAACCTAATTCACTCTTACATAAGTATAGAATCAAAACCTAATGCATTTAACCATTGAGCTGCGCAGGAACCTGAAGATCATACTCACACTTTTTCTTAAAAAATCTCAATTCTGAAAACACCTTTGCAAGGCGATTCGGGACAAAATAGTGATTCCTTTAGCTTCTTTGAGGATTATAGGACATATTCTAATCATTCCCCAAGCCCCATACTCAAGAAAACGCAAGATCACCATTGAAGTTGGTAAAGAAAATTTCTGAATCGGTTTCTATCATACATGCATTGTTAACATATTTTGTTGTTATTTTTGTGTTTAGAACAATGTTTGCAAGCTAATCATGTACTTTGATTGAAGTTTTACGCACTGTATGCAAAGATGCCATTATTGTTTTCTAGGGTTTACAGGACTTGGAATTAGGGGTTTTTGAATGAGGAAAAATTAGAACCCCTGAGTACCACCATTGACACAAGCGCGTTTGGACGAAGAAGACGGCACCCTCGCGCTCAATTTATGAGCATCCATGGCTTAATCGTTATTTTCTTGTATCATGCCTGTGGCAACGCGTGAAAACCGTTGCCAATGTTTTATATGTTTCAGGAAAATAAAACCACGCGAAGGAGACGATGAAGTGGCAAGATGTGATAGGCTAGTTTAAATTTCGCGCGCTGATTTCCACTAACCATTATTTTCTCATTATATTATTCTTCAGTTATTACATATACAACACGCGCATCTGGCTCCACTGGCAAGCATAGTGACTGGTAAACCAAAGGACCTGGGTTCGAGCCCCAGGTCCTCACTTCCTTTCACATTATTTTTCAATTCATGGTTATGTACAGTTTCAGCCTAAGGGGCACACCATACGCTCCACCATCAAGCATGCCACGCGTTCAGTTTCATGAATTCAAAGGCCAAGATCCAAGGAACATGGTAGGCCCTAGTCAATGCATCACACGCTGCCTGGAAAAAGTCAAAAGGGCTCAGAAATATTGGGCTTTCACCTCCTATTTGGGGTCTGAACCCCCTAGGTTTGCATAGTTTTTTTTACTTTCTTTATTATTTTTATTATTTATACTTCTTTTTATTATTGTTTTATTAATTAGTTTTATTATTTTCATAAATATAAAAATACCATAAAAAAAATCAGAAAGAAGGAAAAAATATAATAAATATTTTATTTTAGTATTTTCATAAATAAATTTGCATGTAATTAAATTTAGTTTTAAATTAGGTTTTAATTTTAATTCTTTTAATAAAAATCTAAAAAACATAGAACTAGGGTTCATATTAATTTTTTATCCTTCTTTTCTTTTTCTCCCATAATAATTAAATAATTAAATATTTATTTTTTATAATTAAATTTGTATATAAAAATTAGGGTTAATTTAGGTTAAAATTCAATGTTTTCTTAATAAATTAAAAAACAATAGAATTAGGGTTAGCATTTAATTTCAATTAATTCTTTTTCATATTAAATCATAAATACTAAAAAATACCAAAAACATCTTCTTTTTCTTTATTAATTAATTCCATGTAATTTTAATTTTGCAAAAAGGGTCCAACGCCCTCGTTTTTAATTTAATTCGCATATTTATTTTATTTCGTTTAAATATTTATGTATCTCTCCCGAAGCCTTGTAAATTATTTGTCGCACTTTATTTACTTTATTTATTTATTTTTATGTCAAAATCGGGTCCTGGTTTAATTTTGGCGATGTGGACCCGCGCCTTTTGTAATAGCTTAGAATTTTTACTTTCCCGCAATATTTTTAACTGTTAAATAATGGCATGAAAGAATGGATGGACAAAAATAAAAACAAGCGTAGAACACCAATAACATGACAAGACAAAATAACTGAAAACGACACACGAATCGCACACACCACCCCTAGGGTACGCCTCACTGTTGCCTTGCCCCGAAAGGTGATCGTCGAGTAGAGGATGTCTTGGTAAGTCCTCATGATCCGGGAACCTGGCATGAGGGTAGCTTCTAAGGTGTCTTCCCATTGCTCTGGTGATCACCATGTCCCGAACCTCGAATTGACCCGAACACCTCCAACGGTGGTGCTACCTACCTCTCAATGGTGGGATGGCACTACTTTAAAGGACATTTACACAGACGAATTCCTTAGGGTAAGTAGACGACTCTAGATACTTGCTCTAATTTCAAAAACAAGCCAAAAATACTTTTCACACCGACACCTTTTCAAAAAGCTTTCGAAAGCAACTTTTCAAACACTCTTGAGGACTGATACAAGAGTCGAACTGAAATTTTCAAAGAAACTTTTTTAAAAACCCACAGTTGAAAAGCAAACAAACCATTTTTGAAAACACAAGTGAGCAAGTATCTAAGAGCCCATGGATAACCATGGATAGAAAGGGTGTTAACACCTTCCCTTTCTATAACCTACCTCCCGAACCGAGAGCAATCTCTTTAAGGAATTTTTCTGTGCTTTTGTCCTTTCCATGTTGGAGAAAATAAAAGACGGTGGCGACTCTTGCTTCCGCGACATTTCGCGAACCAGCGTTAAACAGTCAGTTCCAGATCCACCGATCACAGAACTGGCGACTCTGCTGGGGACCAAACTTAAAGTGAGGTGTACCTTAGGGCTAGTTCATAACTGTGTTTTCAATTGTATTGATTTGCTTGCTTTACTATTGTGGGTTGCATCGGAGTTACATAGATCCTAACCCGGATCTGGGGATACCCTGTTTAGGTAGCATAAGCTGTGAGGGACCTGTCCGGCGTAGACCGACACAGGTGAAGCAGTGGCTACATTGGTGTGGCACCTTGGTCTGTACCGATATCCCTTGTGTCGCAACGAGGAGAATATGGGTCTTCTAAGGAGTCATTAAGCACCAACAACCTTAGAACCTTAATTGACACAACTTGGCCTTTAGAATTGTAGCAGTATGCTACGCCCATTGAGGCTAAACTCTCGTGATGGTTCTGGCCGCAAGAAAAGATTGCGATGCTGGAGTTATGACCGATTGAGGGTAGTCAATGATATTGGGATCCTCTAAGAACCCAGTTACTTTTGATTAGGACAGGTATGAACCAACAAACTGAAAGAGGGTAGTACCTAGACCTCATGCTGGCCTAAACTTTAGGGGCTTGCCTTGTGTGACTTGTGTGCCTTACCATGTTTGCCTCTGTATCTATATGTGGTGTGCTTTATCATAACATCATAGCATCATGAGCATTGCATGCATCCTGCATAAGGACTGACCATTTCAAAGACAAGAGGGTTTCACCTTTGCTCTGTTTTGTAGGACATCATGATGCCTGTGCGAAGGAATACTATCCGGTTCAACTTTGTTCGTTCACCTGAGTTGCTTGATGAGTTGGTTAGCAGAATTCCAAATACCACTTCCTTCATCCAGAGGCATGGTTCTCTTCTCAGTTTAGTCACTGCAAAGCGGGATCAACAGTTGATGAGTGTTCTGACCCAGTTCTATGACCCTCTGTACCAGTGCTTCACCTTTCAAGACTTCCAGCTGGTCCCTACCCTGGAAGAGTTCTCTGATTTGCTTGGTATCCCTATCTTGGATCAGACTCCCTTTACTGGTTGGGAAAAGACCCTCAGGCTTGAGGATGTGGCTGCAGCTCTTCCTTTGACTCATCAAGAGGTAACAGACAACTGGGTGACTAGAAGCGGAGTTAAGGGTTTCTTGGACAAGTTTCTGATTGGTAAAGCTAACAGTTTCTGGAGTGACCTGGACTTTAGGGCATATGAAGACATCTTGGCTCTCCTAATCTATGGGTTAGTCCTGTTTCCTAATCCTGACAACTTCATCAATGTCACTGCCATAAGGATCTTTATGTCTCAGAATCCTGTGCCCACTCTCTTGGGTGACATCTTGCAACAACTTTATGCCCGTACTACCCGAAGACGAGGAACCCTATGGTGTTGTATCCCTTTGTTGGTGAGGTGGTTTATTTCGCACCTCCCTAAGTTCGTACTGAAGAATCAAGAAGGAAGAGGTTGGGCTCATAGGTTAATGTCTCTCACCGACAAAGACATCATTTGGACTTGCAGAGGTTTGGATGAGATAGCTGTTATTGATCGATGCGGTGAATACCCCAATGTTCCTCTGATTGGTACCCAAGGAGGAATCTCTTACAATCCATGTCTAGCGCTCCGTCAGTTTGGAAGAGCAAGAAGAGCAGGTCCCCATGAGATGTTGGTGCCTCACATCAGTTTTGAATTTCAGGTGGATAGTGACGAGCTACGTCGTAGGTTCATCAAGGCTTGGGACAAGGTTCATAAAGCTGACCCACAGGAGTTAGGGCCAAAGACTTCTTTACCTATGGAAGCCTACTACAAATGGGTTCGCATCCGTGCTCAGAAATTAGGTATGCCGTATGAAGCCGTCAGACCTATCATTCTTGAGTGTCCTGATAAAGATGGGGTTCCTCCAACTGTCCTTCCTCCTTAGATACCTACTGATTATGAGACATTGAAGAGATCTTGGTCGCAACTGCGAGACGAGCGGGATTCTTATCGGGAAAAGTTCAACGAGCAGGAATCAAAGATCCAGAAGCTGACAAAGCAGTTGGAGAATGAGCGAGCTATGAATGCCTACATCCGTACTGAGAAGAGGAGACCATGGGATCAATAAGGAGCTCTGGATGTTCTTTCACAATTTGATTCTCCTTTTCAGTATTTCCTTTCATGTAACGCCTAAGGGCAACCTGTTGAATAATTTCAGTTTCAAAGTTGAATCTAATGAAGTGTGTTCCTTTTTGTTTACAAAGTTGATTCCCGATTGTCTTTGAAAACATAATTCATACGCATTTCATACATCATGTGCATAGCAGGTTTTTCCTCTTTTCAGGTTGCTTACAGTTCTTCGCTGTTTATTTCAGCATCATGAATCCCGACTCGTCATCAACTGAGACATCCATCAAGGCTCTTCAGGCGCAGAATGCGCAGTTTCAGGAATTAATCAAGGGTTTGGCTCAAGGCCAAGAAGAGCTGAAGGCTATGCTCCTGAAGAAGGAGAAGAAGAAGAAGAGAAGAACTGTTCTATTCAACTCGGGCCGAAGGTTTGGCAATGCTCTGCAGCAGGAAGAGGCTGGTTCTTCTGTTGGCAAGAGTTCTCCTCAGGAAGAAGCAAGGGTTCCTAGTCCGGTAGTCTCCGACAACGAGACTGATTTTGATGAAGAGCAGTACCCTCCTGCAGAAGACAGATACAAGCAACTGGAGGATAGGCTGAATGTTATGGAGATACAACAGGTACCTGGGCTGGATTTCGGAGATCTGGGTTTGTCTACTGGTGTGATTATTCCTCATAAGTTCAAAGCACCATCTTTCGCTAAGTATGACGGGGCGTCTTGTCCCAAGCTACATCTCAGGTCCTATGTTCGAAAAATCCAACCGTACTCAGCGGATAAGAATTTATGGATCCACTTCTTCCAGGAGAGTCTTTCAGGGACTCATCTCGAATGGTTCTATCAGCTGGATGGGACCAAGGTTCATAACTGGGAGGAGTTGGCTACTGCTTTCTACAAGCAGTATCAATATAATGCCGACCTTGCTCCTACACGTACCCAACTCTAGGGTATGTCGTTAGGTTCAAGTGAAGGTTTTAAGGAGTACGCTCAGAAGTGGAGAGACCTGGCTGGCAGGGTACAGCCACCATTGACTGATCGGGAGTTGGTAGACATGTTCTTGGGGACCCTATCTGGGCCGTTTTTCAACCATCTCATCGGGAATTCATCTGCAGGGTTCACTGATCTGATTCTGACTGGAGAGAGAATTGAGGCTGGGTTAAAGTCTGGTAAGATTCCGAAGGGTGCATCGTCTAGTTCTGAGAAGAAACCCTTCAAGAAGGAGGCTAGTGCCGTGTATGGTTCCAAGAGATCAGAGAGACCTGAGCGCCGCCAATCTGTCAGTGCGGTAATGATTGCTAAGCCTGCTGCCGCTCCTCGGCCGACCAATCCTCAAAGGGCTGAAAGACCCCGGAGAGAGTTCACCCGCTTGAGTATGACCTTGTCGCAGATCCTGCCACAGTTGCTATCCTCCAATTTAGTGACTGTCAGGGAGGCTCCGAAGTTCCCCAATACTGCATCTCCTAAGTACAACCCGAATGCTCGTTGTGCTTACCATTCAGATAGCCCGGGGCATTCTACTGATGACTGTTGGGCATTAAGGAGTAAGGTGCAAGACCTTATCGACGCGAAGGAGATACAATTCGAAGCGCCTGAGAGACCGAATGTGGTTACTGCTCCTATGCCTCAGCACGGGGTAAATGCTGTGGACGAAGATGTTTATGCTGTTTCTGTGGATGATCTAGCCACTCCTCTGAAGACCGTCAAGAAGAACCTGCTGCTGGCCGGTTTATTTCCGGGTTGCAGTGAGGGTTGCCTGTTCTGTGCTGTGTCCCTATCTGGTTGTCCCTTGCTGAAGTTAGGCATCCAAAGCCTAATGGATAGCAAGGAGATTCTGTTTAAGAAGTCTGCTGTTCAGTTGGTTCCGGTGGAAGAAGTTTCTGTGGTTACCATATTCAATAATCCAGTCAAGGTTCTCCCGAAGAAGCCCGTCCAAATCATGACCGTCGCACCTATTGTTATCACTGTTCCGGGGCCCCTGCCCTATGTATCTGATAAAGCTATCCCCTGGCATTACGGGGCAGATGTGTATGTAAATGGGATTAAACAAGAGTTCAACGCTGGCGCCAGCATCTGTGACATCACTGGCCCAGCCAAAGTCACCCGCAGCGGCAGGCTCTTCTCGCCTGACATTGCACCGCCTGCTGCTCGAAGACCCCTCCTTATAACTCCTACAAGTGTACCTGTTCCTGCTGCTGATCCAATTGTTTCTCCTGCTGCCGAGTCATCCAACGCTCGGGGCAAAGGAATTGAAGTTGAGCCTGCCCAGATGGAGGCACCTATACCTGTAACTGCTGAAGCCTCCCAACAAGAAATGGAGGAGATTCTAAAGATAATAAAGAAGAGTGATTTCAATGTTGTGGAATAGCTGGGGCACACGCCCTCCAAGATCTCCATGCTCTCTTTATTGCTGTGCTCCGAGGCCCATGCTAAGGCCTTAATCTCATTCCTCAAGACGGCCCATGTGCCACATGAGACATCTGCAGTCCAGTTCACTGATTGCGTAGCAAATCTGACAGCAGACAATGGCTTGGGTTTCTCAGATGCTGACCTGACCGCGAAGGGAAGAGACCATAATGATGCCCTGCATGTCTCTATCGAATGCAGGGGCACTACTCTGGCACATGTATTGGTGGATACTGGTTCTTCTTTGAATGTGCTGCCCAAGAAGGCTTTGGACCGTTTAGATTGTGAAGGCCTGGAATTGAAACCCAGCAATATCATCGTCAGGGCCTTTGACGGTTCAAAAAGGATGGTTCATGGAGAGGTGGACATTCCGATTCGTGTGGGCTCTCAGGTGTTCGACTCTACTTTTTATGTGATGGATATTCGTCCATCGTACTCTTGTCTACTGGGTCGACCTTGGATACATAAGGCTGGGGCAGTAACCTCTACCTTGCACCAGAAGCTGAAATACCCCGTCAGAGGGAAGATCGTCACTGTGCAGGGAGAGGAGGAATATATGGTAAGCCACCTGAATTCCTTCAGATACATTGAGATGGATGGGGAGTTTATTGAAACCCCCTTTCAGCATTTCGAGGAGGTGCTTCCAATTGCAGCAGCAGCAGAAACAGCAGCAGAAGAAAGTGTTCCTTTGAAGATGGCTTCCCTGAAGGATGCCCGGGCTGTGGTTCAGAAAGGTGAAAGTGCTAACTGGGGCAGGCTTCCAGACTTTACACAGAAGACTGATAAATTTGGGCTGGGCTTTACTGCAGAAGGTCAGAAAGCTATGAGGAAAGCGAAGATTGGAAAACCTCCTGTGTTCATTACAAATCCAGGAGTGAATGCTGTTGGGGAAGACAACGAAGTGGATGAAGCGGAATTCAGTAGCTGGATCTACCCGACCACCGAAGGCGGACTGAACAATTGGATTGCCAAAAACCATACCCCTATTACCTTTGTGACGCAGTAATAAATTTCTTTGTTTCGTTATTTTGTAATAAACAATAAATAAACTCTATGGCCCGGTGTCTTACCCGAGGCACCGTGGTTTCATTTGTGAGGGCATATAAATTGTCATTTCATATATCATGAATGAAAATCTTGGACGTTTTCTCGCATTGCAAATCTTATGCTCCTTTTTTGTCTTTCTTTTCTTTACATATATTTCAAAACAGCTGTATTTACACACACACTCACTCATACAGGTTTCAATCCACTCTGGATCTCACTGATAACGACTCTGCTACTGCCAATTATGACTTCGAAAATCCGATCAACTTAGCCGAAGACGAAGGTGAAGATGATTGCGAAGTGCCTGGCGAGCTTGCAAGACTGTTACTTCAGGAAGAGAGGGCAATTCAACCCCATGAAGAGCCAGTGGAAACAATAAACTTGGGTACTGAGGCAGACAGGAAAGAGGTAAAGATTGGTGCCAACCTAGAGCTCAGCGTGAAGCAACGGTTGACTCAAATGCTGCATGATTATATGGAGATCTTTGCCTGGTCCTACGAAGATATGCCCGGGTTGGATACCGATATTGTGGTCCATCACTTGCCAACTAAGGAAGACTGCCCTCCGGTCAAGCAAAAGGTCCGTCGTATGCGTCCAGAGATGTCTGAAAAGATTAAAGCCGAGGTTATGAAGCAGTTTGATGCTGGGTTCCTTGCAGTGACTTCCTACCCTCAGTGGGTTGCTAATGTGGTGCCGGTACCAAAGAAGGACGGTAAGGTCAGAATGTGTGTCAACTACAGGGATCTAAACAGGGCCAGCCCCAAAGATGACTTCCCCCTACCTCACATTGATGTCCTTGTTGATAATACAGCTCAGCATAAGGTGTTCTCTTTCATGGATGGCTTCTCAGGTTACAATCAGATCAAGATGGCACCTGAAGACATGGAAAAGACTACATTTGTTACTCAGTGGGGCACCTTCTGTTACAAGGTCATGCCATTCGGGTTGAAGAACGCTGGGGCAACCTACCAACGTGCCATGGTTGCTTTATTTCATGATATGATCCATCATGAGATAGAAGTGTATGTCGACGACATGATCGCAAGGTCCCAGACTGAGGAAGAGCACCTAGATCATCTGCAGAAGTTGTTTGACCGGTTGAAAATATACAAGCTGAGGTTGAACCCGAACAAGTGCACCTTCGGGGTAAGATCTGGAGAGTTGCTAGGCTTCGTGGTAAGTGACAAGGGTATTCAAGTGGACCCTGCTAAGGTCAAAGCTATTCAAGAGATGCTAGTTCCTAGGACAGAAAAAGAGGTCAGAGGCTTTTTAGGACGACTGAATTACATTGCTCGATTCATCTCACATCTGACTGCTACCTGTGAGCCAATCTTCAAGCTGCTGAAGAAAGATCAGGTAGTACGTTGGAACGATGAATGTTAGGCTGCTTTTGACAGAATCAAAGAGTATCTCCAAGAACCACCTATCCTTATGCCACCGGTTGAAGGGAGATCTCTGATACTATACCTGACAGTACTTGACAATTCAATGGGGTGTGTGCTGGGGCAGCATGACGAGTCTGGCCGAAAAGAGCACGCCATTTATTACCTTAGCAAAAAGTTTACCGACTGTGAGACCCGATACTCACTGCTTGAGAAAACTTGCTGCGCTTTGGTATGGGCTGCTCGCCGGCTGAGACAGTATATGCTGACTCACACTACCTTGTTGATCTCAAAGATGGATCCTATAAAGTACATATTCGAAAAGCCTGCTCTGTCTGGGAGAATTGCAAGATGGCAAATGATCTTGACGGAATACGACATTCAGTATACAACCCAGAAAGCCATCAAGGGAAGTGTATTGGCAGACCACCTGGCACATCAAGCTGTAGATGACTATCAGTCAATGAACTTTGAGTTTCCGGATGAAAGCATCATGATAGTAACTGATTGTGAAGTACCTGGACCGGATGAAGGACCTGAACCAGGATCCCGATGGTCTATGCACTTTGACGGAGCCTCAAATGCTTTGGGAAACGGTATCGGCGCCATAATCATATCACCTCAAGGTACTCATACTCCACTCACTGCCCGACTATGTTTCAACTGCACCAACAACATGGCGGAGTATGAGGCGTGCATCATGGGTCTTCAAGCTGCGATCGATCTAAGAATCAAGTTTCTGAGTGTCTTCGGAGATTCCGCTCTTGTGATCAATTAGATCAAAGGAGAGTGGGATACGAAACATCCAAACCTGATTCCTTATAGAGAATGTGTGTTGACCCTGATCCCCCACTTCACAGAGATAACCTTTGAACACTTTCCAAGAGAAGAGAATCAGTTGGCGGACGCGTTAGCTACAATGTCTTCTATGTTCAAGGTCAAATGGGATAATGAGGCTCCCCGGATCATCATCTGGAAACTGGACAAACCGGCATACTGTTGCGATCTCGAGACTGAATTGGTAACTGAGAAGCCTTGGTACCATGAAGTGAAGAGATATTTGGAAGCTCAGGAATACCCTGAAGGTGCCTCTGTCAATGATAAGAAGTTCCTGAGGAGGTTCGCAGCAAAGTTCTTCCTTAGTAACGACATATTGTACAAGCGAAACCATGATTCAACCTTACTGCGTTGTGTGGATAAGACTGAAGCAGAAAGGATCATGGAAGAGCTACATGAAGGGACCTTTGGTACACATTCCAGTGGGCATACTATGGCTAAGAAAATCCTACGGGTAGGATATTACTGGTCCACAATGGAAGCTGACTGCATCCTCAGGTCTAAGAGGATTGAACAGGGGCAACTGTTGTACCCCAAAATTTGCCCTCCCATATTCTTCAAAGATTTGCCAAGTCAAGCTTCAAAATTCCCCAAGGGTTGCACAGTTCAAGGGCCTCCTAAGCAGTCAAAATTAGGGTTTGTGTTCTGATCAAGAAAAGGAAGATTCCAAAGGTCCAATCAAGTCTCACATGCCTACAAATATGGTCAAGCATCCTCATACCAAGTTTCAAGACTTTCAGCACAAAATTGCACAGTCAAAACCCTAATTGCACTACAGTCAACTGTAGGGGCAAAATGGTCATTTGACAGTCAAAAGTTCAAATTTTTGATCAACATATCATTTTTAAGCCACAAACATAATTTGATCAATGCTTGATCATGATTCTCAAAGCTTGGCTCAAAAATCATCAAAATGCAAAAGTTTCCTTATTTGGACAGTTGAAAAAGTCAACTGTAAATTGACCAGGGCATAACTTTCACATGGATTATCAGAAAAATTTCATCCAAAGCTCATTTTTAAGAGAAAGACATTTCCTACAACTCATCTTCATACTTCAAGTCCAAGAAATGCTCTCACAAAAAGTTATCAATTTCAACATTATAGGTCATTTTCAAAAGTCAACAAAAAGGGACTTTAAGTCAAAGGCCATAACTTGAGATTGGTAAATAAAAATGACATGGGACCAAAGACATTGGTTAGAGGACTCAAAGACCTTTCCAACATGTCCAAGAACATGAGCAAAGCTTAAAAATTGAGCAAGTTATGCCTTGTGGAAGTTGGGAAATTTTTGGATATTTTGAAAAGTCAACATTGATTCAAATGACCTAAAATTGCTAATGGGCCCATTTTTCTTCCACAATTCATCATCCCAAGCATGTGCACGACCACTTGGCCCAAAGGGAAGTTTTATTCATTTTTTATTTATTTATTTGAATTTTTATTAATAATAATTCATTTAAATCAATTAAATATATGAAAAATACTTAACCTAACTTATCAAATCTTTTTGTACATGTAATAGGCTCAATGATTCGTGCATAATCAGATTTGGAAGGAATTGGATTGATTGGATCATGATTGGTACAAAATTGCATGAAAAAAGATTGAAAAAATATGATTGAAAATCAAATCTCATAAACCATGAATTCAAAGATTTGGATCAAATTTCTTAACCTAATTCACTCTTACATAATTATAGAATCAAAACCTAATGCATTTAACCATTGAGCTGCGCAGGAACCTGAAGATCATACTCACACTTTTTCTTAAAAAATCTCAATTCTGAAAACACCTTTGCAAGGCGATTCAGGACAAAATAGTGATTCCTTTAGCTTCTTTGAGGATTATAGGACATATTCCAATCATTCCCCAAGCCCCATACTCAAGAAAACGCAAGATCACCATTGAAGTTGGTAAAGAAAATTTCTGAATCGGTTTCTATCATACATGCATTGTTAACATATTTTGTTGTTATTTTTGTGTTTAGAACAATGTTTGCAAGCTAATCATGTACTTTGATTGAAGTTTTACGCACTGTATGCAAAGATGCCATTATTGTTTTCTAGGGTTTACAGGACTTGGAATTAGGGGTTTTTGAATGAGGAAAAATTAGAACCCTTGAGTACCACCATTGACACAAGCGCGTTTGGACGAAGAAGACGGCACCCTCGCGCTCAATTTATGAGCATCCATGGCTTAATCGTTATTTTCTTGTATCATGCCTGTGGCAACGCGTGAAAACCGTTGCCAATGTTTTATATGTTTCAGGAAAATAAAACCACGCGAAGGAGACGATGAAGTGGCAAGATGTGATAGGCTAGTTTAAATTTCGCGCGCTGATTTCCACTAACCATTATTTTCTCATTATATTATTCTTCAGTTATTACATATACAACACGCGCATCTGGCTCCACTGGCAAGCATAGTGACTGGTAAACCAAAGGACCGGGGTTCGAGCCCCAGGTCCTCACTTCCTTTCACATTATTTTTCAATTCATGGTTATGTGCAGTTTCAGCCTAAGGGGCACACCATACGCTCCACCATCAAGCATGCCACGCGTTCAGTTTCATGAATTCAAAGGCCAAGATCCAAGGAACATGGTAGGCCCTAGTCAATGCATCACACGCTGCCTGGAAAAAGTCAAAAGGGCTCAGAAATATTGGGCTTTCACCTCCTATTTGGGGTCTGAACCCCCTAGGTTTGCATAGTTTTTTTTACTTTCTTTATTCTTTTTATTATTTATACTTCTTTTTATTATTGTTTTATTAATTAGTTTTATTATTTTCATAAATATAAAAATACCATAAAAAAATCAGAAAGAAGGAAAAAATATAATAAATATTTTATTTTAGTATTTTCATAAATAAATTTGCATGTAATTAAATTTAGTTTTAAATTAGGTTTTAATTTTAATTCTTTTAATAAAAATCTAAAAAACATAGAACTAGGGTTCATATTAATTTTTTATCCTTCTTTTCTTTTTCTCCCATAATAATTAAATAATTAAATATTTATTTTTTATAATTAAATTTGTATATAAAAATTAGGGTTAATTTAGGTTAAAATTCAATGTTTTCTTAATAAATTAAAAAACAATAGAATTAGGGTTAGCATTTAATTTCAATTAATTCTTTTTCATATTAAATCATAAATACTAAAAAATACCAAAAACATCTTCTTTTTTTTTATTAATTAATTCCATGTAATTTTAATTTTGCAAAAAGGGTCCAACGCCCTCGTTTTTAATTTAATTCGCATATTTATTTTATTTCGTTTAAATATTTATGTATCTCTCCCGAAGCCTTGTAAATTATTTGTCGCACTTTATTTACTTTATTTATTTATTTTTCTGTCAAAATCGGGTCCTGGTTTAATTTTGGCGATGTGGACCCGCGCCTTTTGTAATAGCTTAGAATTTTTACTTTCCCGCAATATTTTTAACTGTTAAATAATGGCATGAAAGAATGGATGGACAAAAATAAAAACAAGCGTAGAACACCAATAACATGACAAGACAAAATAACTGAAAACGACACACGAATCGCACACACCACCCCTAGGGTACGCCTCACTGTTGCCTTGCCCCGAAAGGTGATCGTCGAGTAGAGGATGTCTTGGTAAGTCCTCATGATCCGGGAACCTGGCATGAGGGTAGCTTCTAAGGTGTCTTCCCATTGCTCTGGTGATCACCATGTCCCGAACCTCGAATTGACCCGAACACCTCCAACGGTGGTGCTACCTACCTCTCAATGGTGGGATGGCACTACTTTAAAGGACATTTACACAGACGAATTCCTTAGGGTAAGTAGACGACTCTAGATACTTGCTCTAATTTCAAAAACAAACCAAAAATACTTTTCACACCGACACCTTTTCAAAAAGCTTTCGAAAGCAACTTTTCAAACACTCTTGAGGACTGATACAAGAGTCGAACTGAAATTTTCAAAGAAACTTTTTTTAAAAACCCACAGTTGAAAAGCAAACAAACCATTTTTGAAAACACAAGTGAGCAAGTATCTAAGAGCCCATGGATAACCATGGATAGAAAGGGTGCTAACACCTTCCCTTTCTATAACCTACCTCCCGAACCGAGAGCAATCTCTTTAAGGAATTTTTCTGTACTTTTGTCCTTTCCATGTTGGAGAAAATAAAAGACGGTGGCGACTCTTGCTTCCGCGACATTTCGCGAACCAGCGTTAAACAGTCAGTTCCAGATCCACCGATCACAGTAAGACATGGTCTTAATTTGATTGAATTATTTGAATAATGACCCTCAATGTAGCATGACTACTATTTTATTGGAAGTTTTATTTATTTCATAATTGTGAAATCCCTTGTTCCATGTTAACTCTGATGGAATATGTCTTTAATCATTGATATAATTAATATTATTCGGGGTATTTTAGAAGGGGTGTTACACTGGAGGGCCACCTTTGAAGATTAGTAATCAGGAGGTCAACACAGTGGAAGATGTTGAAGAAGTTGGAAGCTTGGAAGATTGTATATTTCCTACTGTCAACGGAGGACCTCGCAATTGGGAAGCCGGAGACTTTGTCCCAATAACTTTTATCTCTCAGTAATTTATCTTTTACATTTCTGTTGGACTTGTAATATTCACGAACAATTCACACTTTAAAAACCTTGTGTCTTACCCGATGCACAATGGTCCATTTGTAAGGGTTTTTATTTCATCTTCATATGACATTCAATGAATCATGGACGTTTTTCCACATACAAACCTTTTGTGCTCATTGTCTTTCTTTTACATTTTATTGTTTAAAGATGGCTATACCCTTACACACACACACACTCACAAATGCAGGTACCCCTCCATTCCGGATCCCATGGGTAACGATACTGCTATGGCCTTTAGTGACTCTGAAGATCTAATCTATCAAGCCGAATACGAAGGTGAGGAAGATTGTGAAGTGCTAGGGGAATTGGCCAGACCACTACAACAAGAGGAAAGAGCTATTCAGCCTCATGAGGAACTATTGGATACAATCAACTTGGGTACCTAGGAAGATAAAAAG
Source organism: Vicia faba (assembly GCA_948472305.1). Lineage (NCBI taxonomy): Eukaryota > Viridiplantae > Streptophyta > Magnoliopsida > Fabales > Fabaceae > Vicia > Vicia faba. The sequence continues at coordinate 1,132,476,776 of OX451741.1, read as the reverse complement.
GAAATCAAGGTGGGTGCCAACCTAGAGCCGAGTGTCAAGGAGCCCCTAATTCAGCTATTGCATGATCATGTTGAGATCTTTGCCTGGTCATACGAAGACATGCCAGGACTTGATACAGACATTGTGGTACATCATCTACCCACAAGAGAAGACTATCCACCAGTGAAACAAAAAGTCCACCGCATGAGACCTGACATGTCGGAGAAGATCAAAGCGGAAGTCATGAAACAGTTCAATGTTGGATTTTTGGCTGTCACTTCCTATCCTCAATGGGTTGCGAAAATTATTCCTGTGCCTAAAAAGGACGGTAAAGTACGAATGTGTGTGGATTATAGAGATTTAAACAGGGCCATCCCTAAAGATGATTTTCCACTTCCCCACATTGACATCCTGGTTGATAATACGGCCCAGCACAAGGTGTTTTCCTTCATGGACGGATTCTCAGGCTATAACCAAATCAAAATGGCACCTGAGGATATAGAGAAAACTACATTTGTCACACACTGGGGCACGTTCTGCTACAAAGTGATGCCGTTCGGACTAAAGAATGCTGGGGCAACCTATCAACGCGCCATGGTAGCTTTGTTTCATGATATGATACATCATGAGATATAGGTCTATGTAGATGACATGATAGCCTGATCACAAACTGAAGAGGAGCACCTTGATCATTTGCAAAAGTTGTTTGTGAGATTGAAGGAGTACAAACTAAGGTTGAATCCAAACAAGTGCACATTCAGAGTCCGCTCCGGTAAACTCTTAGGTTTCATTGTCAACAACAAAGGCATCGAGGTTGATCCTTCCAAGGTTAAAGCGATACAAGAAATGCCTGCTCCTCGTACTGAGAAGGAAGTCAGAGGATTCTTTGGACGCCTGAACTATATTTCCAGATTCATTTCTCACCTAACATCTACTTGTGAACCAATCTTCAAACTGTTGAAGAAAGATCAAGTAGTCAGATGGAATGATGAATGTCAAATTGCTTTCGACAAGATCAAAGAGTACTTACAAGAGCCTCCTGTCTTGATGCCACCAGTCGAGGGAAGACCATTGATCATGTATCTAACAGTTTTAGAAAACTCAATGGGGTGTGTATTGGGGCAGCATGACGAGTCTGGCCGAAAAGAGCACGCTATTTACTACCTGAGCAAAAAGTTTACCGACTGTGAAACCAGATATTCACTGCTTGAGAAAACTTGATGCGCTCTGGTATGGGCTACTCGCCGGCTAAGACAATATATGTTGACTCATAGCACTTTGTTGATATTTAAGATGGATCCGATAAAGTACATCTTTGAGAAGCCTGCTCTGTCTGGAAGGATAGCTAGATGGCATATGATCCTAACAGAATATGACATACAGTACACTACCCAAAAAGCTATAAAGGGAAGTGTGCTAGCTGATCATCTTGCTCATCAAGCTGTAGAAGATTATCAGTCCATGAAGTTTGAATTCTCGGATGAAGACATCATGACATTAGACAACTGTGAAGAAATCAGACCATATGACGGACCTGAACAAGGATCCCGATGGACCCTGTTCTTTGATGGGGAATCCAATGCACTTGGTAATGGTATCGGCGCTGTACTCATATCTCCGGAAGGGTTCCATACTCCTTTTACTGCCATACTTTGCTTCAACTGTACGAACAACATGGCGGAATACGAAGCATGCATCTTTGGTCTCAAGGCTGCCATGGACTGGGGAATCAAATCTTTAGATGTGTTTGGACATTCATCTTTGGTCATCAGTCAGATCAAAGGAGAATGGGACACTAAGCACCCAAACCTTATCCCTTACAAAGAACATGTCTTGACATTGCTACCACATTTTGAGAAGATTACCTTCGAGCATTTCCCGCGAGAAGAAAATCAGCTAGCAGATGCTCTAGCCACAATGTCATCCATGTTTAAACTTAATTGGGATAACGAGGCTCCACAGATCACCATCGAACTAATGGATGAACCAACATACTGTCACGATATTAATACTGAAGAGGTAGTGGACCAGCCTTGGTTTCATGAAGTCAAGAGGTATCTCGAGGCTCAAGAATATCCAGAAGGAGATTCTTTGCTAAGTTCTTCCTGAGTAATGGCATCTTGTACAAGGGCAATCATGACTCTGTTCTTCTCCGTTGTGTGGATAAAATTGAAGCGGAAAAGATCATGGCTGAATTGCATGAAGGTACCTTTGGCACTCACTCCAGTGGGCATACGATGGCGAAGAAAATCCTACGGGCAGGCTATTATTGGTCTACCATGGAAGCAGACTACTATCAACATTCTCGGACCTATCATAAATGTCAAATTCATGTTAACAAGGTGCACGTACCTCCGGTTCCTCTGAATGTCTTGACAGCTCCTTGGTCCTTTGCTATGTGGGGAATCAATATGATTGGGGAGATCAAGCCTACAACCTCCAATGGACACCGTTTCATTCTAGTGGCCATTAATTATTTCATAAAGTGAGTCGAAGCAGCTTCCTTCGCATCTGTTACTAAGAATGTTGTTGCCCGCTTCATCAAGCAGAATCTCATTTGCCGGTACGGTATCCTAGAAAGGATTATCACTGGTAATGGTACGAACCTTAACAATACTATGATCACCGCCTTGTGCGAGCAGTTCAAGATTCAACATCATAATTCATCCCCCTATCGGCCAAAGATGAATGGTGCAGTCGAAGCTGCTAATAAAAACATTAAAAAGATCATACAGAAAATGGCAGTCACCTACAAGGACTGGCATGAGATCCTGACATTTGCTCTCCATGGGTATCGTACCACGGCTCGCACATCAACTGGGGCAACACCCTATTCTTTGGTTTATGGCATGAAGGTTGTCTTACCTATTGAGGTTCAGATCCCCTCTTTGAGAATTATGAAGGATGCAGGTTTGAATGAGGACGATTGGATCCAGACTCGACTTGATCAACTAAACTTAATTGATGAAAAGAGACTTACTGCTGTTTTCCATGGTCAGATGTATCAAAAACGGATGATCAAGGCTTTCAACAAGAAAGTCAGACGCCAAGTATATCAAGTTGGAGATCTAGTGATCAAGCGCATTATCTTGCCACAAAGTGATCCCAGGGGAAAATGGACTCCTACCTATGAGGGACCATTTGTAATCAAGAACATCTTCTCCGGTGGGGGAATGATCTTAACCACCATGGACGGTGATGACCTGCCACACCCCGCGAACGCGGACATAGTCAAAAGATACTACGCATAAGAGACCCGCTAGGTTGACACACCTAGGCAAAACAAAGGCATCTCGGCGAACCAAAAAGGTTCGGGAAAATATTAGGGATAAAATATAAAAAATATGTACACCCGGCAAGTTGAAAACCCGAAAGGGAGACTTGGGCAAAAAAGGGTTTCCCGGTGGACTGAAAACCCAAAAGGGCGGTCCAGGCAAAAGTTAGAGAATTAAAGCGTATGACTATGTCCCATCATATCACTTTGAGGACAATCTCTTCACTGACAAACTCGGAGTTTCTGATCAATTCAATCATCTTCGGATGAAGCAACAAATAGACAAGATATTCGGAGATATGAAGGCTATAGCAGAATGGGAACCCCATGGGATTATCACACATAGCTATCTTTCTTTGTATAAATTTTTTCTTACTTTTACGGCACCATCTTCTTACTAGGATGTCTGTCTATTTTGTACAAAATACTTATTCAAAGTAAATACAAATATATCTCTTTAAAGTACATAAAATTATTTGTCCTTTTCCTTTACACTTGTGTTTTATTTGCAAAAACGTCCAATGATTCATTAATGAACATATGCATTTGAACATAATTATTGTTTACAAATAAACAAAATGAAAAAAGACAATTACTGACAGGTTGAAAGAACAGGAAAACATCTTTAGGCTATTCCATGAGCAATCCCCATGGTACGTCATTTAAATTCCCGACGGAGCTAAAACTTCAAACTATTAATCCCCGGTGGAAACCATCCAATTTCTCCAAATTCCCCAGCAAGTTGTTTTGAAGCCTGAAATCCAACCGGGTGACAATTGACTTCTGATACTCCCCAACAGAACAAAGGCTCCTGTTATTAATCCCCAGTAGAAGTCATCAAAATTTTCTGGATTCCCCAAGCAGATTCCACAAGCAGTATACGACATTGCTCTCACAACAGAATTTTTGTCAAATACTCCAACTTTAAGACATGAAGAATCAACATATCCTCAACAGCAGTCGAGGATTTATTTTCCTCAGCAATACAGCAAATCAGCTTACATGCGCATACATTACATCCACATATCATAAACATTGATAAAACAAATATATTGCATCATACATTTCATGCAACGTAATTTTGTGTTCCAATTAACATTTTACCCTTTTCAGGATAAGATTAACAACTACTGTTAAACAATGTGCAATCATGATACAGTTCAGATACGCTCCAGACACTGATGCCATTCTGTTATTTATGTAAATTCAGCTTTCAGATACAGTTCAGATACGCTCCAGACACGGATGCCATTATGATAATCATTCCGTTTTCAAGGTTCAGATACGCTCCAGATACGGATGCCATTCTGATACTCATTCAGACTTCAACCATCATATACAGTTCATATACGCTCTAGATACGGATGCCATTCTAACACTTATTTAGATTTCAAGTTCAGATACAGCTCAGATACGTTCCAGACACGGATGCCATTCTGATACTCATTCTTTCAGATTACAAGTTACACTTCAACAAACATTCTTGGATGGCGTCTACAAGCCCATCTCCAACAAGATTTTATCACTTCTCCAAATGGCATCTTTAAGCCCATTTCCTCAAATACACATCACCGAGTGCAAATTTATGGGCACTTTAGTGTCCAATCATCTTTCACCTTCGAGTCACGAATGGAAAAGCTCGCCAATATAACTCTTCAGGTTTAAGAATATTGAACAGGGGCAGTTGTTGTACCCCAAAATTTTCCCTTTCATTTATCAAGACTTTTCTCACAAGATCTCTTTGACTCAAGACTAGTTTAGGGTTTGGTCAGCTCAAGACATCTCATCTTGCACTGACAACCCAAAAATTAGGGTTTGAGTTTGCACAAGGATTTTTGGACTATCAATGCTTCATATGACTTTCAAACATCATTATGGACCCCTAAGATTGCTCATGACAAGTTTCAAGCCTTGAACCACATTTTTGATCAGTCAATTGGATAGTTAACCTAAAAATCAGTTGTATTGGGGAAAAGTCAACCATGGCCAATTTATAGTCAAACTTCATAATTTTTTATCCACATCAACATTTTAAACTTACATGTGTCATTTGGTCAAGTTTGGATCACAATTCCTCAAGAAATTTGGTCAAATCACAAAAAGGGCAAAATGGTCAAAATTAGGGTTTTGACTGAGGAAGGGCAATTTCTGATTTTTAGCCTAGCAAATGACCAATTGAGTTAAATCATGATTTCAAGGATTCAATTAATCATCTTTGATTAATTACATGGCTCAAAACATTTCAAATTCATTGGATTGACAGATGAAATTTGCAGTCAACTGATCAAAAGTCAACTGTATACTGAAAAGTCAAACTTTGACTTTTTGGTCAAAATCAAGTGCCAAGGGTCATAATTCATCAAGACATTTCAAAATGTGAAACTTGTTCACCAAGAAAACCAAATTTGAAAATTAGGGTTTGAATTTGAAAATTTTCCTAACTTAGAAATTTTCTAAGTATGGAAAATTTTCTTATTTTTTTCTCAACTTTAGGCCACTTTTTCACCATGATGCATAGTAATTCAAAGAAAGTTCCCAACATGAAAGTTATAGATCTCCATGAAATATATAACTTTTCTTCACAAACTTTTCCCTATAGATGCTTGGATCTCAAGATATAAATTTGTGAATACATGGTCATGAACTTGTTAACTTAGTGAAATTTTGCCCTAATTTAGGCAGGTTTTGGACCCAACTTCATGGCAATATTTCACCTAGTTCCAAGAGGTATCTCAAAATTCATTTCAAATATGAGTTATAGAGAATATTTCAAGCTTTCCAAAATGTCCAAGAACTCTCCAAGATCATTTTTGAGTAGGGAGAATCGAAGAGATGAAGTTGGCAATTTCTCACTTTTTGTCCAAGCCATTTCATGAAGAACAAAGTTGCAAATCAATCCTATGCTGGCTAATCCATGCTTTACAGGTCCTATACTTGTTCCACACTCCTTAATTAAATTCTTACTTAGTTGACAAAGCTTCTATCCATGCCTTAGGATCATTATCCAACTTGCAATTCCATTTATGGCAAAAAGGTTCCATTGCCATTTTGAAAAAGAGCAACTTTTGCAAACTTTACAATTTTGAGCCTTGGATCTGTCCCCTTGGTGCATACAAGTCTCACAGGTCTCAAGTAAGTTGTACAAACTGATACCAACCCTAAGGGAGCAAGTACAAGCATGGCAAGTATAGTCACTTCACTTTACTTCAAATGCAAGGAAAGTTGCAAAAAGTCTAGAGCTTGCAGATCTGTTAGAGGGTTGACACAAAACTATTTCGATACTAATATACAAACATTATACAACACAACACATGTTTAGCAAGGACCTAAAACAATCCCAAGCTGAAAAACACCAAAAATCTATTCAAACCTACAATTTCTGCACAAGCACATCCATCTTCCCTTTGGCTCGTGCATTTTGAGTTTGGATCATTCAAACATCTTATATACTTGATACCTAGCCAATCCATGCCTTCATACCCATTCTGTAATCACTCCTCCACCATATGCCATTGTTGACTTCAGAGCTTGCATTTTGACTTGGCTAAAGAGTTCCAGCTACTCTCAGAGCAAGGCAAGGGTTGGGATACATCCAGGGAAGTTCAAGGAAGCTCAAGCAAGCATCAGGCCTCCCTCAAACTCACCCCAGTTCCATTCACGATTCCAACTGAAGGAGGTAAAATTTCAAACTCTATCTCCTTGTACAGGCAACCTTAGGCCACGATTTGTGAATAACAAATGTAGTCCTCATCATAACGAAGATGTACATACCATTATCTTGCATTGATTTTACTTGTGCTTAGATAATTTGGAACTTGAAATTTCTGGAAATATTAGGTCAAGATTTAGGGCTGTTAAAATTCTCTTTGTTCTTTGATTAATAGTTCACATAATTTATATGGTTGGAATTGTGTGCTCAAGTACTATAACTTTCATGTTATGAATTTTCATTTTTATAGAAGTATGAGAGAGTTACAGGATGTTTGGCCAAAGCTTGAGGAAGAAGATGAAACAGGGCAAGGACTTGGTTCAGAATATGTTATTTTTGTTTCACTTAAGATAATGGAAGTATAGCCACCTCAGTGGCAAAGTAGCACGCTGGTGAGACCCATGTCCTGGGTTCGAACCTGGGCGCGCTACTTTTGTATTTTTCACTCTTTTTCTTTTCCATTTCTACATTTTTTGCAGGTTGGGCTTGTCTTTTGGGCCAGAGTTTTTTTTTTGCTAATATCATCACCACCAACATGCTACATTACCCCCCCCCCCCCCCTTGCCAACTTTTATATTTTTATTTTTATTTGTTTTATTTTCATTTTTAATATTTTAAATGTTTTCCTTAATGCATAAAAATCCTAAAAAATATAAATTAATAATATTGCACTTTATTTTATTTTTATTTTGTTTCTCACATAAAAAATATATTTTATTTTAATAGGATATCATTTATTTTCTTAATAAACTTGTAAATATAATTAAACATATTTAGTTTAATTTATTTTTCATTTCATACTTATAAATACCTATTTTTGCATATATATAATTTTATACTTTTTTATGCAATATTATTTATTATTTTTATACAAGAAAATACACAAAATAATACCTATAAAAACTTTATTTTCTCTTAAATAATAGTTAGGGTTAAACCCCTTTTAAAAATTAATTCCTCTTCTTTATAATTTTAGGTTTAGATTAAATTTTCTTTTACCTAAAAAAGACACAAAAATCTTTTTTTTACATGTACATTGCATTGCATTTTATTTTTAATATTGTATTATATTTATTCTAATTCGTACAAATTTGATTTGGTTGTAATAATTTATTTAGCTTTATATTCTTGCAAATCCCTATTCAAATTTGTATTCCCCCCTCCCATAAATTGTTGTAATAGCTTAGAAATATTTACATTACGCAATTTATCGCTTTATATTCCATGATTAGTAATTAGGGTTTGTATGACAAGAACAAAACAAAGAAAAATAGAAAACCCTAAATACAAGACAAAAATCAAAGCATGAAAATGATACACTTGCACACAAGCATCCTTAGGGTTTCACCACTTGGTTTCCTAAAACAAAAATGGCCATATTACGCATGCGAAGTATCTTGGCAAAACAAAACAAATATAAGATCATAGTCCCTCGATGACGCTATTCAAAAGTTGCCTTACAAAATGATCTTGGTCCCTCAAAAATGCTAAGATACTTTGCAAACATTGCTAATCATGGTCATACAATAACCCACGTTCGTCCCGTTTACATCCAAAGATAGGGTTGCTTACCAAATCAATGGTAAGCCAACAATGTCAAAGGAATAGAAAATACATAAGAAAGACATTCGAGTAGGTAGATAGCTTCTAGTTACTTGCTCCATTTCAAACAAAATCCTTGCTATTTTCAAAATAAACACACACACATTTCAAAAACATCTTACAAACATTGAAAACATTTTCAAAAGACAAACGTCTTTGTATACATTCTTACGAACGAGAATCATTACAAAGATTTCCTAAACAAATGGCCTCTTTTACAAAATACTTTCAAAACCACACCAAACACAATTTCAAACAAACAAAAGCAAGTGATCTAAGCAAGTAACTAAGAGCCCATGGAAAACCATGGATGAAAAGGGTGCTAGCACCTTCCCTTTTCATAATCTACCCCCTGAACTCAAGAAAACATCTCAAAGGTCTTTTCTGTGCTTTTTCACCTTTCCTTTTGGATAAAAGAAAAGTCGATGGCGACTCTTGCTAACCGCAACATTTGCGATAAAATGCAAAACCTTCAAGTCAGTTCTCCCACCGTATCACACTAAGATTTTCTCTGGATCAGCCAGATCGACACTAAGATCTCTCTGATTACTATGCCAGTAGAAGATATTCCAAAACTTTCATCTGGGTCAGTTGAAACTCTACTAAGGTTTTCCTGATTACTATGCCAGTCAAAGTTAACCTAAGATTTTCCCTGGGTCAGACAGGTCGACACTAAGATCTCTCTGATTACTATTCCAGTGAAAGATGTACCAAGACTTTCGTCTGGGTCAGTTGAATCGCTACTAAGATCCTCCTCATTACTATGCCAATCAAAGTTAATTCAAGGCCTTTCTCGGGTTTAGTCAAATCGATACTAAGATTTCTATCTCAGTTGAAGACAACTTGAGACCTTTCTCTGGTACAGTCAAATCGATACTAAGATTTCTATTCAAGTTAAAGAAGTTATGAAGCCCGGAAATTGACCGGATAATAGTCAATCAACAATTCAAGATACTGTGAAGCATGGAGTACGACCAAATAACAGTTTAATCTCATTTCCCCAGTAAGTCGCTATGAAGCTTGGAGCACGGCTAGATAGCAGTCAGCCTTATTATCCTCAGCAAGTCACTGTGAAGCAAGGATCTTGATCATATAGAAGTTCACTTCCCTATCTTCAATCAAGAGATGACTCCTCAATAGAGTAACGGACAACTGGAGCTTCTAGACTCTATTCCCCAAGACAGAGACCAACATTCCTCAGCGGAGTCCTCCCTAACAACAGGAACAGGAATTCCCACAAAGGAATATCTCACGAAATCATTTGAAGGTGGTTTGGAATAGTCTGCATATTATGGCGCCCCTGACCCCTTCGTAGTCAAGGATGGCGTCGATATTCTCTATGTGTTCATCAGGATCGATCATACCATCATAGGTTCCCAGTGGGGGTGGCTTCTCGAGGCCAATTGGGAGCTGAGCCTTTGTAATCTCTCTTGATAGCGGACCGCGGGGCTTATCATTGTCTCTTTCCACAAGAGATGGAGATGGGGAGTGGTAATTCCTACCCTGTCGGGCATTGTTGTCTCGTCGGGGGAAGGAATCCTTCGTTGCTGTCATGGCTTGGGTGATGGTGATTGACTGCAGTCAATTTTGAAATAACTCTTCTTCTTAGATGATAGAGAGTCTTGGTCTTTCGTGGAAGGTGTGTGGTTGTGTTTCTTGAAGAAAGAAACATTGTGCCTCTCTTTTATTGGCAGATGGCCACGTCTAGGTGGAGATATGCTAGGGGAATCTTGTCGTCGGGGTCTCTGAGGAGGAGACTTTGATTGCTTCTTCTCCCATGCCTTTATCTTTTTGTTATGCTGCAGGATATGGGTGTTGGTCTAGTTGATGGCACCAAGCAATACTTTAATGGACAGATCAGCATTGTGAGCGTGATACGGTGGGAGAACTGACTTGTTTTTGCATTTTATCTCAAATGTTATGGATAGTAAGAGTCTCCACCGACTTTTCTTTTATCCAATAAGGAAAGGGTGAAAAGAACAGGAAAGACCTTTTAAGATTTTGAGTTAGGGGGTAAGTTATGAAAAAGGAAGGTGTTAGCACCCTTTTCATCCGTAGTTATCTATGGGCTTTTAATCGCTAGCTCACTTTGAAAATTGCTTTGTTTGTGTGATTTGAAAATATTTTTGAAAAGCCAGAGTACGGCTAACTTTGTAATGGTTCTTGTATCAGTCCTCAAGAACGCGTACAAAGTGTTTCAAAATATTTTTTAAAAAAGGTGATGTGTAAAATGTTTCTTTTTTAGCAAAGAGTTGTGAGCAAGTGATTAAAAGTTCTTACCCACTCAAGGTCGTTCTTATTCTTTTCCTTCTCCTTTGGAGATGGTGTTATCCGTACCATTAGTTGGTAGGTAGCCCTATCTATTGGATGTGAAGGGACATGTGAAGGGTCATCGAATGGTCATAGAAAGCAACATATAGAGATACTTTAGCAATTGTGTCGGAGAGACTAGATCATTTTTCATAGGCAACATCGAAGGGTCATCGATGGACTGTGATATTTATTCGAGGGTCTTTTGCTAAAGCATCCCTATTTTCGAGGACATGACCATTTTTTCTGAAGGAAACAAATGAGGTTACCCTAGAGGTATATGTGTGCAAAGTGAGTTCAGTTCAGTTATGTTATCTTGGAATTGTTTAAGGTTATCTACTGTTTAATTTTATCTTGCCATACAAGTCTATGACTATATATATATATATATATATATATATATATATATATATATATATATATATATATATATATATATATATATATATATATATATATATATATATATATATATATATATATATATATATATATATATATATATATATATATATATATATATATATATATATATATATATATATATATATATATATATATATATATAAGACATAAAGAATAAGTGCGGAAAAGTAAAGTCCTACGCTATTACAGGGTGTTGGTGCAGTTACATGATAAAGAAATTGTGCGGTAATTTAAACTAGGTTATTACAAAAAAATTGTGCAACCTATGCAATTGTTTCTAGGAATTTAAATGCAAAATAAAAATTAAAAAAAAATGAAAGAAAGATTATCCTAAAGTCCTAAAATCTAAAATATTATAAATCAATTTTTTGTGTATTTTTGTTTTGATTTTATATGTTAATAATAAAAAAACCTAATGTCTAATTTTAATTACAAACTAATTAATTCAATTGCAAAAACCTAATTCTAAATTAATTAAATTAATTGATAAAAAAAAGACTAAACCTAATTTTTGATTTTATAAGTTTTTCTGATTTTTCATTGGATTAAAAAAATAGTTAAAAAATGAACTAATGGAAAATTAATTAAGAAAGAAAGAAAAAAAGAAAAAGGGTTAAAAATAAATAAGAAAAGGGGTTGCAGGCGCTGGGGCTTGAACCATTACATATGATCACATTAACCCGTTCTAAACATCATCCTAAACACACAAGATTAGTTAACAATGCGAGAAATAGAAGTTTAAAGTTTTGGAAAAGTTACCCAACCGATGTTCTTGAGAGAGCACGTTCTGGGATACCTCGAGCTTATTGAAAGACTACAAACGACTCCTGGGATCTTCAAGAGTATGTTTGGATGCTTGGTTTTGATGGAAAAAGCCCGGAGATATGATTTCGACTTTACCCTAAATCTTGATATTTTTGTGATTTCTTGAGACTTGCTTTGGAGGTAGAAATTCGTGTCTTATTCAATGATGTTGTGTGTATTTATAGAGGAAGAAAATAGATCAAGACAAAAGAGGAAAATACCAAGTATTCATTGCCTTGCCAAAACACAAAAAAAAAAGTTTTGAAACATTCCATTTTGAGAAGATTATGTCCTAATCTTGCCTCCCACGATTTTAGCAAGTCGGATATGTGTTCCTGGGCCTCAAATTTGATCCAAAACCAAGCTCACATGCCTTGGTCCATAATTTGTTATTTTATTTAATTTATTTTGTATTTAATTAAATAAAAATAAAAACAAATATAAATAAATAATAAAAAAATCATGGTAAGGTATGAATGAGTTTAGGAGTCCTCTATAAGGTTATGAATAGGTTTAGACCTTAGAAGATAGGTCCACTAGTCCAAAATTTCAAAATTGCTCAATTAAGGTTTCATGCATTTCTCAAAAATTTCTCAACATGCACCAATCATAACTCACTTAATTTTTGTTATATGAAGGTGATCTTGGACTTTTTGGAAAGTTCAGTTGACTTCTCCTTAAGAAAACCCTAATTTAGTGACTTTTTACTTTTGATGGATCTTGAGTTTTATTGAGGAATCATGATCAACCCTTGATCAAATGATGAATGTGACCTCAAAATCTTGATGTTGACCAAAAAACTTGAAGTTTGACTGTATGTTGACCATAATTGACTTTTTGTTCAATATAGTTGACTTTCACTCACCTGAGCAAACTTGTGATGCAAGGCTTGAAACTTGACATGAAGATTCTTTGAAGCATATGAGGAACCATGAAACTCACAAGAGGCATTAGAAGCTCAATTTTCTTTGAAAAAAGCCAAACCCTAGTTGTAGGCCAACTGTTTAGGAGGAGGGTTTGTCTGACCAATTCCTTGAGTAGTATTGAGTAATTGAGAACCATAGGAGCATGAGGAGGTGTATTGAATCAATTGTCTTCAAAATTGGGAGGGAAAATTTTGGGGTACAACAGCTGCCCCTGTTCAATCTTCTTAAACCTAAAGAATTAGATTCGCATGTCTATCATTCGTGATCTAAAGGTGGAAGAGGATTAAGTACATAAGCTCCTAGAAATTCGCACTCGTCGGTGCACAGAGTAATGTTGTTGGTTGATATTATTTCTTGAATGGGCTTAAAAATTCCATTCGGAGAGGTGATAAAGGGTTTCTGGAGATGGACTTACAGATGCCATCCAAAATAACTATTGATATGAGTATTAGAATGAGTCTACGCCTGTCTTTATCTTAAGAATGCTTTTCAGCAGAAGAATGCTTGCCAGAGTTCTGTCATTGGGGGAATACTTTTTCAGAACAGAGGCCCTGAAGGAGAATGCTCGTCAAAATTTGGTCTCTGAGGGGGAATGCTTGTCAGAATTCAGTCTCTGAAAAAAATCATTTGGTCATGCAAATATTCATTGTGGTACCCAAAAAATTTCCCTCCCATTTCACTCAAGACATGCCCATTGAAATCCCTAACCTGCCCTAGGACGACCAAGAATTGACCAGACAAATCCTCCTCCTAAGACAATAAGCCTCAAAATAGGGTTTCACTCCTCATCAAGATGGTTGAGTTCCAATGGTCCTAAATGGTCTCCATTGTCCTAATATGTCCTCAAGATCATCCATGCCAAGTTTCATGCCTTGCACAACAAGTTTACTCAGTCAACAGCTCAAATGCCTAAAAATCAGTTGTACTAGGTCAAAAGTCAATTGTTGCCCAAATATAGTCAAACTTCAATATTTTTGGTCAACATCAACATTTTGAAGTAATATTGATCATTTGATCAAGTTTTGATCATGATTCCTCAAGAAATGCTCCTAACTCATCAAAAGTCAAAAACGGCAAATTAGGGTTTCTATAGGAAAAGTCAACCAAACTTTGACCAGGCATAACTTTCTCATACTTTATCAGAAATTTTGCAACCAAGGCTCATTTTGAATATAATCCAATTCCCTACAATTTCTATTCATCCCTCAAGTTCAAGAAATGCCTAAATCAAAAGATATAAGCTCAGACATTATAGGTTCATTCAAAAAGTCAACAAAAACACCTTTTGGGTCAAAGCTCCTTACATGAATATGGAAGATCCAATTGAGATGAAACCAAAAGGGTTGTTTAAAGGACATCCTAAGCTTTCTAAAAAGTCCAGGAACACCCTCTTAGGGTTAAAAATGAGAAAGATATTCATTGCTAAAATTGACCAATTTTTGGAAATGTGCACGAAGCTAATATTGACCTAACTTAAATTTTTTCCAAATGGGCCCATGTTTTCATGCTTGAAACTTGTTCCTAACATGGACCACGACCCTTGAGCTCACTCATATATTACTCCATTATTTTTATTATTTATTTTGATTATTTATTCATTAAAATTCAAAGTTAAATAAAGAAATAATAGAAAATATGTAAGATATGATTTTCAAATCTTTTCCTTGTCAAATAATCATCAAAACATGCTGGAAAATCAAAGAAAAATCGTGGAGGAAGGAAAAGATTGGATTTGTTCCAAAAATAAGCAAAAATCACATAATTGAAAGGAGGATATTTTCTCATGAAATAATTTGATTCTTTCCACATTTGCAACCTAATGAGATACACTACATAAACACAAGAACCCTAGGTCAAAGGGGACATGAAAGCTGCCTTCGCAAGTCTAGAAAAGTTCCAAATTTTTCACAAAAAAGTGCCAATCAGTTTCATAGTTGTAGAGGGATTCAAAGCATCTTGGGGCTTGCAATCGATTGCTGGAGGTACTCTGAAGCTAGTTGCATCACCCCCGGACGCCAAAGCTCCAAGAATCATCACCTACATCATCACGGTTTGCTACATTTTTTCAAATTCGTATCCTTGCATTCTTGCATTATTAATCTGTCTTGATTGCATATTTGGGTTTGTATGGATACCTAGAAAGTTTATGTATAGTTAAATTTATGTTTAGATGGAGGATGTGTGATATGCCATTACTAGAGTTTTGAGGTCCCAAATTAGGAATTCTGTACACAAGCCAAATTGGGCCATGATAAGGACGCCATCACGTTCAGGGACTAGTTTCATGTGGAACCATGTTTTTGGTTTGGATTTATTGTGTATATGTGATGTTTTGAGCTTGGCAGGTGCTATGGTGATGGAAAAAAACCTTCACTATAAATTACCACCCTAACACGACGGAGGGCTGGGGAAGACGAAGGCGTGGCATGATCTAGTTGGGCCATTTAAACTTGCACGCACGTTTTTTTCATAATTGAAGGAGATTCGTATTTTATTATTTTGGTTCACTTTGAATAATGAATTGACAATCAACGCAGTGGTAAAGGACGAGGTCGATAATCAGGAGGACCTGGGTTCGATCCCAGGTCCATCATTTTTTCATATTTTCTTGATATTTCTTGCAGATTCCAATGCATCATTACCCCAGGCGCGCATCATGCACTCTCACACTCAGCCATAGGATCACCCCTTCATCCAGATCCAGCGCTTGGAAGTGCATCTCTATGGTGGACCTCCAAACATGCCTCCCACTGGATCCGGCACATCTGTGGACCAACCAGATTTGGGCCTTGACACATTCTAGCAGGCCTACCCTCCAATTGAGTTTATCACCCCCATCAGGCCCATTCTTTTACCTTTTCTTTATTTTTTTATTTAATTTCTTTTTATTTTAATTATTTCAAAACAAATCAATTTTTTTATTTAATCATAAAATCAGTAAAATCACCAAAAAATAGGATTTAGGTTTTTTTTTATTAAAATTAATTTTGAAAATTAATTTGATTTAGATATTTTGATTTGTTTCTCTTTTAAACAAAATCAATTAGAACCTAGGTTTAAATTCCAAATATTTTTCTTTAAAAAAATCAAAAATATTTTTATTCATATTTAATCACTTTTTTTCATTAGTAATTTTTCCAATTAATTAATTACTTTTCCATCATTTAACCTTTTTTCTCAAATAAAAAACAACAAAAATACTTTTCTTTTAATTTATGCATGTTTTAGGGTTTAGACGCGTTGCGTGTTTATTATCTTTGCTGTATTATCTATAATTATGTAATTGCTCCCAGTTTGTAATAGTTTAATTAGGGTTTTTAATTCCCGCACTTAATTTTTTGTTCATTATTTATGTATCTACACCAAAGCCTTGTAATAGTTGTAGGAACTTTATTTCTCACTTTTATATTCCTTGTATGCCTGTATATAACTGTTAGTAATTTAGGCGTGCATGACAAGATAAATCAATCAATCTGTAGACCACTAAATTGCAAGATAAAATATCTAAAAAAAGCACACTGCTACACACTTGCACCCTTAGGGTATACCTCACCCGGTTGCCTTTGAATTACGGTCACAATTATCAAGACGTGAGAATTTTTAGTGGTTGTCCTTAAGTCTAGAGATCAATAGTCCCTCGATGACCCTCTCGACTGTTGCCTCGGTATAAAAGTGATTTTAGGGCTTTAGAACAGTTACTAAGAGATCTTGCCTTGTTGCCTTAGTAACTGTACGTCCTTTTCGATAGTCCCTCAAGCATCCAACGACTAGGGCTACCTACTCACTAATAGTAGGATAGCACTGTCTAAAGGATAAGAGGAAAAGTATAAACTTTTTCGAGTAGGTAGATAACTGTTATGTACTTGCTCGAACAATTCTTTTTACACACCACACTTTCAAACATTTTTCAAACAAAGTTTTCAAAACGCATTATCACACTCTTGAGGACTGATACAAGGGTTATCATAAAGCAAATCGCCGCACTAAGGAATTTTCAAAGCTTTTCAAAACACACAAACACAAGCAATTTTAGAAAATGAGCAAGTGCCTAAGAGCCCATGGAAAACCATGGATGGAAAGGGTGCTAACACCTTCCCTTTCCATAATCTACCCCCCGTACTCCGAAATCTAAAAAAAAAAAGGTCGTTTTTTATTCTTTTCACCCTTTCCTTGTTAGATAAAATAAAAGTCGGTGGCGACTCTTTCTTACCACATATTTGCGAATACAAAATGCAAAACCAGTATTAACAGTCGATTCTGCCACTGTATCATAGTCGCCCTGTCCTATTTCTAGAATTGATCTACAATTTGTTTTTTGTTGGTAAACCCGTCCTATTTCAGGAATTCATATCGCCTGGTCATATAGATAGTTTCCCCCATTCTATTTCGGGAATTAATCTCTGACCTGCTTTCTTGTTGGTAAACATGTCCTTTTTCAAGAGTTCATATCGCTTGGTCATATAGATAGTTGCCTCATCCTATTTCGGGAATTAATCTAGGACCTGTTTTTTGTTGGTAAACTCGTCTTGTTTCAAGAATTCATATTGCCTGGTCATATAGATAGTTGCCTCGTCCAATTTCGGGAATTAATCAGCGGCCTGTTTTTTGTTGGTAAACTCGTCCTGTTTCAGGAATTCATACCGCCTGTTCATATAGATAGTTGCCCTGTCTTGTTTCGGGAATTAATCTGCGACCTGTCTTTTGTTGGTAAACCCGTCCTATTTTAGGAATTCATATCTCCTGGTCACATAAATAGTTACCCCGTCCTGTTTTGGGAATCAATCTACGACCTGTTTTTTATTGGAAAATTCGTCCTGTTTCGGAAGTTTATATCGGCTGGTCATATAGATAGTTGTCCTGTCCTGTTTCGGGAATTAATCTGCGACCTATTTTTTGTTGGTAAACCTGTCATGTTTTAGGAATTCATACCGCCTGGTCATATAGATAGTTGCCCCGTCCTATTTCGGGAATTAATCTGCGACCTATTTTTTGTTGATGATATTCGTCTGTTTGTGACCTAAAAAGAAAAAATTAGCTTTATGTAATATCATGATGTATGTAATTCATTACATAATGATACTCTCAAAATAAATGAGAATGTCATATGCGTTTCGGTATGCATATGCTATGATGTATTGTGAAATGATTTATGGATGAAATATGTCATTGAAGCGTATCGGTAGCTCCTTGTAACAACTCTGGCTAGGGAAAATAAATCCCTGACTATTGTTGGGGATTAAGAGAGTGATTCTTTAACTTTTGTGGGAATAATTTTCTGCAGATTCCCGCTTTCTGTTTGAGGATACTCTATTGGGGATCTTCGACTTCTGCTTGAGGGTAGAGGCATTCAGGAAGAGTCGGTCGTTTGCCATTCTTTTTGAAGGATTTGATTCTTAAGTATCCTGACCGGGGATAAAAGTGAAGGATATTCCTATGGCATGCTATATGTCTTCAGATACCATAGCAAATCTTCTAGGGATAATAACTTTGATTAAACCCTACTGGGAAGAGAATTTTGTTAGAGATTTATGGCGTTGGAGTAATAAACTCTGATGGAGATTGGAATTTTATAAGCTACACCGACAAAGTCTCCACTGTATGTTGGGGAAATGATCAGACTTCCTTATCCGCTAGGAGACCTTTTGGGGATGATGATCAGGTCAAGCTATCCATTAGGAATATGGAGGTGAACTGCTGGAAGATGCCTCAAATTCTGTCTGAGGGCATACTAAACTTACTGAGGAATATATCTTTGTCAAGGATGAGCTTGTGAAGGTAGCTCTGTAGAGATAGTTCCATGGAGATTGCTCTGTGGGGATTTATGGATAACTTTGAACATTATTACAACTCCTAGAGTGATAAATCCTCTACTGATAAACAAGTGATGAGATAACGAGACATAGTCGTACGCTTTAATCCTTAACTTTGGCCTGGACTATCTTTTCAGACTTTCAGTCCACCGGGATACCCCTTTTTGCCCAAGCCGCCTTCTCAGGTTTTCAAATTGTCGGGTGTACAATTTTATTTATATGTCCCTAATTTTTTCCCGTACCCTTTTGGTTCGCCGGGATACCTTTATTTTTTCCTAGGCCAATTAACCTAGAGGGTCTCTTTTTCATGCGAAGTATTTTTGACTATGTCTGTGTTCATAGGGCACGGAATTTTCACTGTCTATGGTAGTAAGTGTTGTAGTACTGCCAGAAAATATTTTCTTGATCATACGTGGCCCTTCGTATGCGGGAGTCCATTTTCCCCTGGAATTAGTCTGGTGCACCCGATGTTTAAAGTTATTCATCAATCATTGATTACCAGGTTTTTAATAGTCTTGACCTTCCTCAGTATTTTTTCTAAGAACTGCCCCGGTGGAATGACGCCATTTAATACTGCTGACATAGACAAGCAATTTGGTGATACCAAAGATTCAATTTTCATAGTGTCTTTTGCTGAAATTCATGATCAATGTAACATTCCCCAAGTGATTTAGATGGAGATCTGCCCCCTGGCTATTCATCATTTTTGAGAGATTCTTTGAATCTTGACTTGACTGCCACAAATGAGTTGGACAATAACATGTCACGCCCCTTGATTTATAACCAATTATGTCCATGAAAGGCCTGTTAATGGAAGTGTCTTTCTCTTTGACCCATCCTCTGAAGTAATATTGTCCATTGGGAGTATTTTCATTCATTGAATATTCGTCATGCAAATTTTTCTGCTGTCAAACACTTAGTCATATGCAAACAGTGGTATTAAAATGCAAAGATTATGTCTGTCTTGAAGTTTAAAAAATGCATTTTTTAGTAAAACAAAATTTGTAAGAATGTGATATTAACTCAGGGTTTATAGTAAGCCTTACATGAGTCAGGATACATTTTTGTAACAATATGCTTTTGAACTAGCCCATGCTTCAGTTAGGACTTTGAAGGGTTGTAGTGTAGCCTGGTTCACAGTTTAAGAAATAAAGGATAAAGGCTCAAAGTTTATTTGTATCCAACCCTTTCTCCATGATGTACTTAAGTCCTATACTCATTTAATTATGCATTTAGGTTCTAATAGAGTTTGGAATTATAACACTGAAACTTGGTGATGGTTTAGAAACTGAAAGTTTATTTGAGAAGACAGTCATTTATCTTGTAACATCTTTCTTTTGTTGAGCATTTATAGCGACCTATATTTGACTTTATTATCCATAACTTTTGCCTGAACTGTTTTATTTGAGATTACAGTCAGTGGGGTGCCCCAGTTTTTTCCTAACTCTCCTTCATAGGTTTGACTTATCAGGCTTTTCTTTTGAAAAATAATGACTACTCGATTTAGTGATTACGAGTAACCATCACCGACTTTTGATTTGGAATGGTGTCTTCGATACTACCTACTGTGTACAAAGGAAAAGCTTGTGTTTGAAGGCACAATTGAATTAACTGAGAAACTACCCTGCCCCAGGTTATGATTAAGGGTTTCAATTTGTGTGAAAAAGAAAACTCATACTTCTTAGGCTCAAAGGGGTTGGCTAGGGATTAACTTCCTTATATCTCCACTGTTTAGGAATTGAAGCAACGCATGTACATTGTCATCAAGGTCTGTTCAAAAGCATATTGTATGAGATTATGGTATCGTTTTTGTCATCCTCCCTCTAAATGCTTATAGCTTTAACGAGAGTTGAATATCACAAAAAGGAAGTAAAAAGCACATTTTAAATATAGTTAAAATGAATGGACTAATTCAAGGCAAACATATGCAATGCATTAATGTGAAAAACCAAAGCTTGACATAAAGATAAGTGTTTGAACAACTAAAGAAATTACAAATAAAAATTCAAATGATTTTGAAGCTTCTCTGCCTGAACTTGTCACTTCAGAATGGCGTGCCTTGCAATTTCGATATTTGAGGGATGATAGAAAAACTCAATCTGACCATCTTGTGTGAATTCTAAAACTCCTTCGTCAATCAGGTCCTGAATCTTATATTTCAACGTCCAACAGTTGTTAGTGTCATGTCCAAGACTATTGGAGTGATATGCATACCTAGCATTAGGATTGTAGCTAGGAGCAGAAGTATTGGGATTCTGAGGAGGATCCTTCAATGTGACCAAATTCATCTTCAACATGTATTTCAAAGCTTGCCACATCGGCATGTTAATTTTGGAAAATTGTCTTTTGGGTGTATCCTACTTACACTGATTACCCTATTGTTATTGTTGGCGAGGTCATTATTGAGCTGGCGATGTCATAAAAAACTGGAAAGGCCATTTTCCGTTAACTAAAGGATTAGCAATGTTGTCTCTTTCCATCTCTTATTCCCCTCCTACTTTCAACCAAGTTAGTTTCCTGTCTCATTAGAGGCTGGTTAATGATCATATCCCCAACTCTAGTAGTTTGTCCTATACAGTCATATCCGTTCTGATGAAGCTTGCTGATGAGGATTCTCAACTCTTTTTGTCCCCGAGCTAAATTTTGGATAAGAGCCATCTGACCAATCATCTGGATTCTCATCTCAGCCTGCAGTTGTTCCAACTGGTCATCTTTGTTGTCTTTAGGATTCTTCTGGGTCATGTTCTCAGCTATGAGTGCTTTCAATTCCTCTTGCCTCTTGTATAAGCTTAGAACCAATTCCTGAAAGTGAGCATTTTGAGACTGGATATCCTTCACTGTTTGTTCGAGAGCCATTTCTGCTGAAATAAAAAGATAAAAAGATGAGAAAACCTGTCTTGAGAACACCTGTTATGTAATGATATGAATGACATGTAAATGCATATGCAATGTTTTCAAGGATCTTATGGGATTTAAAATATTAGAAAAAGAATCTGGTTGCAGCTTTGTCTTTGAAGAACTTTGAGTTTTCATCTTTGGACGTCCTTCTGTAATAATCAATCTCACCATATCAAGTGGATCCTAGCCTCGGACTCAAGAAAATGCACTTTGATCTTGACGGCATCTGGCTAGAGAAAAATAAATCCTCTTTCCCCTTGATAGAATTTTGGCTTATAATAATTCTGAAAATATTGCACCATAAATCTCCAATATCCTTGAAATGGTTAGTAACAATGCTATGTTATAAGATGACATGATGTGTATACCATGCACTAAGCAAAAGCGTAAGGTGGTGAGAACACATGAGTTTACACAAACAAATCTCGTGAGTAATTCAAGTTATTAGATAGTTTATACAAACAAGTCACACAAGTAGCCTTAGGATTAAAGGCTTGCAAGAGGTCCATAGATAAGTACCCTTTTCTATTAGAGTTAAGTTGGCTCAACCTGCCCTAAAATAGTAACCGGTTTCTAGGGATCTCAATATCACTAATTTTTCTCATAGGTTTTATTTAGCAGGCCAACTGACTTGCCACAAAAAAAAACCCAAGAGTCGAATCTCAATGAGTGTAGCATCGAGTATCAACCAACTTCGGACTGCACCAAAGCCGGCTATCTCACTATCTTCTAATGGCCAAGATGGGTCAATTAAGGTTCTAAAAGTCAGTTAGTGCTTATGACACCACGCGGCAACCCAATGTTTTCCTCGACTGACTTAAGGAACATCGGTACAAAGCAAAGTGTCACACTAATGTAGCCATCACTTCAACCATATCAGTCTACACCATACAATTTCCATGATCTTTTGCTACTTACCTAAGGCATCCCTAGATTCGGGTGTAGGATCTTTACAAGTAATGAAACCCAGGAAACCCTTAAAGATAAAGAAGACAATGCAAATAAAGTAAAGGTAAAGTGATCTACATTCTTGAGGTAACCCCTCTTTTTTAAGTAGTCCCCAACAGAGTCACCAGTTCTGTGATATGGTGGGAGAACTGACTTGTTTTTGCATTTTATCGCAAATGTTGCGGATAGAAAGAGTCTCCACCGAATTTTATTTTATCCAATAAGGAAAGGGTAAAAATAACAATAAAGACCTTTTAAGATTTTGAGTTCGCGGGGTAAGTTATGAAAAGGAAAGGTGTTAGCATCCTTTTCATCCGTAGTTATCTACGGGCTCTTAATTGCTAGCTAACTTTGAAAATTGCTTTGTGTGTGTGATTTGAAAATATTTTTGAAAAGCGAAAGTACAGATAACTTTGTAACAGTTCTTGTATTAGTCCTCAAGAACGCGTACAAAGTGTTTCAAAATATTTGTTTTGAAAAGGTGATGTGTAAAATGTTTCTATTTTAGAAAAGAGTTGTGAGTAAGCGATTAAAAGTTCTTACCCATTCAAGGTCGTTCTTATTCTTTTCCTTCTCCAATAGAGATGGTGCTATCCGTACCATTAATTAGTAGATATCTGTATCTATTAGATGTGAAAGGACGGTCGAAGGGTCGTTGAATGGTCATAGAAAGCAACATATAGAGATACTTTAGAAATTGTACCAGAGGGACTAGATCATTTTTCGTAGGCAACATCGAAGTGTCATCGAGGGACTATGATGTTTATTCAAGGGTATTTTGCTAAAGCATCCCTATTTTCGCTGGACATGGCCATTGTTTTCCGAAGGCAACAGAAGAGGTTACCCTAGAGGTGTATGTGTGTAAAGTGAGTTCAGTTCAGTTATGTTATCTTGAAATTGTTTAAGGTTATCTACCGTTTAATTTTATGTTGCCATACAAGTCTATTAGACATAAAGAATAAGTGTGGAAAAGAAAAATCCCACGCTATTACAGTGTCTTGGGGCAGTTACATGATAAAGAAATTGTGCGGGGTTAAATTAGGTCATTACAAAAAAACTGTGCGACCTATACAATTGTTTCTAGGAATTTAAATGCAAAATAAAAATAAACAAAAATGAAAGAAAGTTTATCCTAAATTCCAAAAATCTAAAATATTATAAATCAATTTTTTGTGTATTTTTGGTTTGATTTTATATGTTAATAATAAAAAAACCTAATGTCTAATTTTAATTACAAATTAATTAATTTAATTGCAAAAATATAATTCTAAATTAATTAAATTAATTGATAAAAAAACACTAAACCTAATTTTTTATTTTATAAGTTTTTTCTGATTTTTCATTGGATTAAAAAAATAGTTAAAAAAATGAACTAATGGAAAATTAATTAAGAAAGAAAAAAAGAAAAAGGGTTAAAAATAAATAAGAAAAGGGGTTGCAGGCGCTGGGGCTTGAACCTTTACATGCGATCACATTAACATGTTCTAAACATCATCCTAAACACACAAGATTAGTTAACAGTACGAAAAATAGAAGTTTAAAGTTTTGGAAAAGTTACCCAATCGATGTTCTTGAGAGAGCATATTCTGGGATACCTCGAGCTTGTTGAAAGACTAGAAATGACTCCTGGGATCTTCAGGAGTATGTTTGGATGCTTGGTTTTGATGGAAAATCCTGGAAATAGGATTTTGACTTTGCCCAAAATCTTGATATTTTTGTGATTTCTTGAGACTTTTTTTGGAGGTAGAAATCTGTGTCTTGTTCACTGATGTTTTGTGTATTTATAGAGGAAGAAAATAGATCAAGACAAAAGAGGAAAAAACCAAGTATTCAATGCCTTGCCAAAAAAAAACATGTTTTGAAACATTCCATTTTGAAAAGATTATGTCCCAATCTTGCCTCCCACGGTTTTGGAAAGTTGGATATGTGTTCTTGGGTCTCAAATTTGATCCAAAACCAAGCCCACATGCCTTAGTCCGTAATTTGTTATTTTATTTAATTTATTTTGTATTTAATTGAATAAAAATCAAAATAAATATAAATAAATAATAAAAAAATCATGGTACGGTATGAATGAGTTTAGGAGTCCTATATAAGGTCATGAACATGTTTAGACCTTAGAAGATAGGTCCACTAGTCCAAAATTGCTCAATTGAGGTTTCATGCATTTCTTAAAAATTTCTCAAATTGCACCAATCATATCTCACTCAATTTTTGTCATATGAAAGTGATCTTGGACTTCTTGGAAATCTCAAGATGTCTCCTACAACTCTCATGTTTGTCACTTTTTCATTTTAAGTCTTTGTCTTGATGTAAATTGCTTTGACAAAAGATGACTTTTTGTTGACTTTCAAAATGACTTGTAATGTTTTGGCTCATATCTCTCAAATGAAGCATTTTTTGGACATAATCTTAGAGAGACCAAAAAGTGTTGTGATACCTAAAAAGTGCCCCCAGATCCGGGTGTAGGATCTATAGTAACCCAAGAAAGACCCTTTAAGAATAAAGCAAGCAAGCAATAAAGCAATTTTGTAACATGACCTAGATCCTAAGGTATACCCCACTTTACTTCTCCCCAACAGAGTCGCCAGTTCTGTGATACGGTGGCAGAACCGACTGTTAATACTAGTTTGCGTTTTGTATTCGCAAATGTCGCGATAAGCAAGAGTCGCCACTGACTTTTATTTAATCCAATCAGGAAAAGGAAAAAGAACAGAAAAAACCTTTTTTCGAGATATTCTGAGTACGGGGGATAGATTATAAAAAGGGAAGGTGTTAGCACCCTTTCTATCCGTGGTTTTCCACGGGCTCTTAGGTACTTGCTCATTTTTCAAATTTATTTTGTGTGCTTGTTTTGAAAATGTTTTACTTTGTGATAACCCTTGTATCAGTCCTCAAGGATGTGACGAAGTTAGTTTTGAAAATTTGTTTTGAAAGGTGTTTATGTGAAAAGTTTTTATTGAGCAAGTACTTAAGATTCTTCCTACTCAAAAAAAGATTATTTGTTCTCGTTTCCTTTAGACAATGCTATCCCACTATTAAGGAGTAGGTAGCCCCGTCGTTGGAGCTGTAAGGGACGTCCTAAAGGGACAAGTACAATCGCCAAAGCAATAGTTAGAAAACCTTAGTAGTCACCCTAAAGTCTTAAGACCTTTCCGAGGCAACATTTCCGAGGCAACATTCGAATGGGACATTGTGATCTTTTAACTAGAGGGCAACCACTAAAATCTCCTATGCTTAATGATTGTTTACCGAAGGCACCCGAAGTGAGGTAAACCCTAGGAGTGAATATGTGCATCTGAATTGTTTCAATTATATAGTCTTTGAACATTAGGTGATCTACCGTTTTAATTTCAAGCATTCTTCCCATACAATCCTATTAATCATGCATCTAACAGTTAATTATTTGCAGGAATTTAAAGTACAAAAAATAAACCTAGCTATTACAAGGCTTTGACAGTTACATAATTGTCTTGACGGGAAATAAAAGTGCAGAATTTTAATACCCTAATTAAAACTATTACAAACTCGAAACAGTTACAATAATAATAAAACAAATTAAAATGCGCGCAGCAAATTTAATGCGAGGAGAAATTGAAAACCCTAAAATCTGACTAGAAAATATTTAAGTTATTATTTTGAGAAAAGAATTAATTAAGTTATGTACGGCTAAAACCCTAATTCTAATTATTTTAATTATAAAAAAAATTGAAATTAACCTAATCTAAACCAAATTAAATAATTTCAAGAAAAATAAAATATTTTACAAAAGATTTTGTGTATTTTTGTGGTTTTTTATTTGAGAAAAGAAAAAAAAACAATTTAATTACAAAATTAAAACCTAATTTCTATTTAATTTTAATTGAAACAAAATAATCAAATAAACTAATTAACCTAATTTATTTCAAAAATATTAATTTGAATAAATATTATTTCTAGGTTTTTGTGATTTTGGTTTTATAAAAAATAATAATTTTTGTGTTAATTAATTAAAACAAATAAAAGAAATTAATTAAAGAAATTAAAAAGAAAATAGAAAAGAAAATGCAAACTGGGCCTGTATGTGCAAATGGGGAGGTGCCAATCTGAATTCTTCAAGCCCAATAACCCTTCAAGCCCGGCCAACATTTGATTCCTTGTAGCATTGACTTGAAATGTACCATGGTCCTTCATGGATTTGAGCGCTGGATTTGGCTAGCAATGGATCCAATGGCTAGATCAGTGAGGTGCATGGAAGACACTTGGCAAGGTGGTATATAGAATCTGCAAGCACAAAGTTGGAAAAAGAAAATTTGCTGGGACCTGGGATCGAACCCAGGTCCTCCCACCCAATACCAAGCGCGCTTTACCACTGAGTCATCTGCTTTATCTTATTAGTATAACAAAAGCAATTAATATTACATAAAAACTAATGGATTAATGAAATAAAACAAAATGCACGCCAGTTATGTGAGTGGCCCAATGATGGTTGATCACATCATCATCTTCTTCCTCATCTGTCTCGTGTTAGGTATGAAACTTATACCTACAGACAAATCGCCATAGCTATAAACCTGTGAGTTTCAAAAATCATCAGAACGCATTATAAATTGAATGTAGTTACATGGATCGATTCGTCTTGATGCCACGAGCATCACGGTACCCTTTTTGTTGTCCAATTTAACCTGTGTAAGAAAACCCTAAAACGGAAAGCTGAACCCTAGCAATGGCACTCAAGCATACATGCATCAAAACACGAAATTATGTACACCAAAACATCCCAAATGATAATACAAACACAATGCTATGTTTAATAATGATTAATTATGCGTAAATCATGAAATCAAATTCAAGCTTAGAGGTGCAAACCGTGGATTTGTAACTCGAGCTTCTGGGTGTTAGAATGCCTGCAATTGGTTGGGACACGTTCTGGAGATGTTCAGGAGTCTATTGGTAGTGTTAGAATGGCTTGAATCGCCCTCTAGGTCCAAGAATGATCTACCACTTTCTTGCAAATTTTGAAGTTTTGTTCTCTCACTTTCACGACTGCCAAAACCCTGTCCCGTGCTTTGTTCTTGTCCAATATATATCTAGGAATGAATTAGGGTTACAAACTTGGATTGAATCTTTGCAATTATGGGAGATTTGATTTGATTTTCAAGCTACATGTAAACTTGCTATTTTGAGCCAAATCATCCCTTTCTTGTACCAATTATACTTGATTCATTTTGGCCTTGATAACTCAGCATATTTGATTGCCAACCTGTCCAAAAACCAAATCAAATCATATATTTGCTATTATTCATCAATTATTTAATTTAATTTAATTTTTAATTAATAAAAAATCAAAGTAAATTGAAAAATGAAGCAAATAATATGCGGATGAATGCTTGGGTCGTGGACCACATTATAAGTGAGGTGTAAGCATAAAAGTTAGGCCCATTTAGCAAAAAATTCATTTTTGAGCATATTTGACTTTTGTCAATTTTGCAAAAAGGGTCAACTTTGACAAGGCATATCTCCTCCAATTTTAACCCTAGAGAGGTGTTCTTGGACTTTTTATAAATCTTAGTATGTCCCCTAAGCAGCCCTTTTTGTCTCATCTCAATTGAGTCTTCCATGTTCATGTAAGAAGCTTTGACCCAAAAGGTGTTTTTGTTGACTTTTCAAGAAGACCCATAATGTAGAAATTCATATCTTTTTATGAGTTAATATTTAGAACTTGTGGGATGAATATGAGTTGTAGGTAATTTCATCCTCTTAAAAATGATCTTTGTATGGAGAATTTCCAATAAAGCATGTGGAAGTTATGCTTGGTTAAAGTTTGGTTGACTTTTACTAAGAAACCCTAATTTAGCAACTTTTGGGTTTTGATAAATTTAGAGCATTCCTTGAGTAATCATGATCAACCCTTGATAAAATGATGAAATTAACTTCAAAATGTTAATGTTGACCAAAAATCTTGAAGTTTGATTGTATGTGGGTCACAGTTGACTTTTGACCTAATATAGTCGATTCTCAAGCATCTGAGCAGTTGACTGAGCAAACTTCTTTTGCAAGGCATGAAACTTGACATGTAGGGTCTTGAGAACATATTAGGACCCTGGAGAGCATATGAGGCCTTTGGGGTTCACCCATCTTGATGAAAATGGAAACCCTAATTTGAGGTACACTGCCTTAGGAGAGAGTTTGTCTGGTCCATTCTTGGGCAACCTTGGGCAAATTGAGGATCTCAATGGACATGTATTGAGTAAAATGAAAGGGAAAATTTTGGGGTACAACAGCTTCCCCTGTTCAATCTTCTTAAACCTGAGGATGTAGATTGGCTCGTCCGCCTTTCGTGATCTGAAGGTGGAAGATGATTGAACATAAGAGTGCCCAAAAATCTGCACTCATATGAATTGACACTTGATTTGTGATGTCGAGAATGGGCTTATAGATGCCATTCAGAAGTTGATAATGGAAGATTGTCGGAGATGGGCTTAAAGATGCCATCCTGGATGTGACGGAGAATCGTCGGAGATGGGCTTAAAGACGCCATCTAGAGAAGGTTGATTTCCTGAGATATTCCTTTGATGAGAGTCCCTGTTCTTGTCGTTGAGGAGGAATCTACTGAGGAACGTTGTTATCTGTCTTGGGAGAAACAGAAATTTAGGAGCTTCAGTTGTCCGTTACTCTACTGTGGAAATTCGAAACCAATCGTGTTTGATCCGATCCCGGTCTTACAGTGTTGTGGATTGTTGTTTGGAGATGAGAGAAGGAACCTGGATAGTAAGGTTATGAGAAGGAACCTGGAAGTAGGGTTGTTTCGATATGAAATCCTGGATAGTAGGGCCATGAGAAGGAACCTGGATAGTAGGGTTACTTCGATATGAAAGCCTGGATAGTAGGGTCGTGAGAAGGAACCTGGATAGTAGGGTTACTTCGATATGAAAGCCTGGATAGTAGGGCCGTGAGAAGGAACCTAGATAGTAGGGTTACTTCGATATGAAAGCCTGGATAGTAGGGCTATGAGAAGGAACCTGGATAGTAGGGTTACTTCAATATGAAAGCTTGGATAGTAGGGTTGTGAAAAGGAACCTGGATAGTAGGGTTACTTCAATATGAAAGCCTGGATAGTAGGGCCGTGAGAAGGAACCTGGATAGTAGGGTTACTTCGATATGAAAGCCTGGATAGTAGGGATTTGAGAAGGAACCTGGATAGTAGGGTTACTTCGATATGAAATCCTGGATAGTAGGGCCGTGAGAAGGAAACTAGATAGTAGGGTTACTTCGATATGAAAGCCTGGATAGTAAGACTGTGAGAAGGAACCTGGATAGTAGGATTACTTCGATATGAAAGCCTGGATAGTAGGGCTGTGAGAAGGAACCTGGATAGTAGGGTTACTTCGATATGAAAGCCTGGATAGTAGGGCTGTGAGAAGGAACCTGGATAGTAGGGTTACTTTTATATGAAAGCCTGGATAGTAGGGTTGTGAGAAGGAACCTGGATAGTAGGGTTACTTCGATATGAAAGCCTGGATAGTAGGGTTACATCAAAATGAAAGCCAGGATAGTAGGGCTGTGAGAAGGAACCTGGGTCGTAGGGTTACTTTGATATGAAAGCCTGGATAGTAGGGCTGTGAGAAGGAACCTAGATAGTAGGGTTACTTCAAAGCGACAGTATAGATTAGTTGACCCGTTTGATTTTGAGAACTGAGTTTCCATTAGTCGTCTATAGATGTGATCTGTATAACTACTGGATTTGTTGAAGCTAATCGTCTTTTCCTAAAAAGATTCCAGGGTTAGTTATATGCGATGTATGAAATGCAGGGTGAGATGATATTCTCAAAATAAATGAGATTATGCTGCATATGATATGTATGTGTATGTCATGATGTATGTTTATGAAATGCTATCAGGGTATGCTCGCGTCTTGGGAAAATAAATCCCTGACGGTTGCTAGAGATTTGTAAATATTCTGTCGGGAAGGGATGTTGGAGAATAAATCTACGGGGACCAACTTAGGGGAAGAGATACTCTATTGGTAGACTTGCTGATCTAGAGGAATAAACTCGGCTAGGGATGAAGTTCCGTTGCTGGAGATGATGAGCTCTATTGGAGATTGAGCTTCTGTATCTGGAGAAATAAACTCCGCTTGGGGGCTGAAATTTACTGACTCGCCCGCGATTATGAACCTTAGTTGGGGTGGTTACTTCCTATTTTGGGAAAGCTGACATCAATTCCTTTGGATACTTTTACTCTGTGGGGAGTGTATGTACCGATAATTATGTTCCCAAGCTGGCTTTATCCCGGTACCTGCTGGGCAGAGTAATTGTAGGGTTTGGCACTTCTTGTTTTTTCCTGTTTCTAGAATTACGAGTAATTGTCTTTTGTTTCTTATGTAAATACTTATGAGCAGAAATCATTTTCAAATGCATATATCAAAAATAAGTCATTGGACGTTCTTGTAAAACAAAACAGAAAAAGAAAAAAACAAATTGAAGTTTCTTGTGAAAATGACTTGTATTGATTTTTGAAGTTGGCCCTTAATAGGCGTTTTGTACAAAGAAGCTGACGTCTTAGTAAGAGAACACCGCCGAAAGATAGAATTTATACAATTTGTGTAAAAGAAAGAAAAACAGCTATGTGAAACAATCCCATTGGGTTCCAACTCTACTATTGCCTTTATATCTTCAAGCGTCTCATCACTTTGCTACTTGACCGAAGGTTGATCAGATTTGTTGGCGCCATCAGAGCTTGATAGTCGATACCGAAGTCTGGTGCAAGATGATCCAATGAGACATAGTGATACGCTTCAATCCCTAACTTTTTCCTGGACTGCACTTTCGGGTTTTCAATCCACCGAGATACCCTTTTTTTCCCAAGCCTCCCTTTCGGGTTTTCGACTTGCCGGGTGTACAAATTTTTTCCTTTTCATCCCTTACTTTTTCTCGAACCCTTTTGGTTCATCGGTAAGCCCTTATTTTTTCCTAGGCCAGTCAACCTAGCGGGTCTTTGATTAGGCGTAGTATCTTTTCACTATGTTTGTATTGATAGGGTGAGGAAGGTCGTCACCACCCATGGTGGTTAGAATCATAGCTCCTCCCGAGAAAATGTTCTTAACTACAAATGGCCCTTCGTACGTGGGGGTCCATTTTCCCCTGGGATCACCTCACGGCAGTATGATGCGTTTGATCACTAGATCCCCGACTTGATATTCTTGGCGTCTGACTTTCTTGTTAAAAGCCTTGATCATTCGCTTTTGATACGTCTAACCATGGAAGATAGCAGTAATTCTCTTCTCATCTATTAGATTCAACTGATCAAGTCGGTTTTGGATCCAGTCGTCTTTGTTTAAACCTGCATCCTTCATAATCCTGAGAGAAGGTATTTGGACTTCGATGGGTAGGACTGCCTCCATACCATATACTAGAGAGTAGGGTTTTTCCCCTGTCGACGTCCGTGTTGAGGTTCGGTATCCATGAAGAGTGAATGGTAACATCTCATGTCAGTCTTTGTATGTCACTGTCATCTTCTGTAAAATCTTCTTGATGTTCTTGTTAGATGCTTCAACATCTCCATTCATCTTTGGTCAGTAGGGAGAAGAGTTATGATGTTGTATCTTGAACTGTTTACAGAGCTCGGTGATTATTGTGTTATTGAGATTCGTACCATTGTCGATAATAATTCTCTCTGGCACACCATATCGACAAATCAGGTTATGTCGGATAAACCGCGCCACAACGTTCTTGGTTATTGTAGAAAAAGTGGCTGCCTCAACCCACTTCGTGAAGTAATCAATGGCTACTAAGATGAAGCGATGTCCATTGGAGGTGGTGGGCCTGATTTCTCCGATCATGTCGATGCCCCACATTGCAATGGGCCAAGGAGTCGTCAAGACATTCAAGGCAACCATAGGCACATGCACCTTATCAGCATAAATTTGGCATTTATGACATGTTCGAGAGTGCTGATAACAATCGGCTTCCATAGTGGACCAGTAACATCCTGCCCGTAGGATCTTCTTAGCCATGGTGTGTCCACTAGAATGGGTTCCGAAGGTGCCTTCATGTAGATCTGTAATGATCCTCTCTGCTTCACTTTTGTCTACACATCATAGTAGTGTGGAGTCATGGTTGCATTTATAGAGGATTCCATTACCGAGGAAGAACTTTGCAGTGAACCTTCTCAGAAACTTCTTATCATTGACAAATTCCCCTTCGGGATACTCTTGAGCCTCGAGATACCTTTTCACCTCATGAAACCAAGGTTTGTCTGCCACTTCTTTGGTATCTATTTCACAACAGTGTGCTGGTTCATCCAACCTCTCAATGGTTATTTGGGGAGCTTCATTGTCCCACCTAACTTTGAACATAGAAGACATGGTAGCTAGCGCGTCCGCCAAATGTTTCTCCTCTCGTGGGAAATGTTCAAAGGTTACCTCCTCAAAGTGTGGGAGAAATGTTAGTATATACTCTTTGTAAGGAATGAGATTAGGGTGCTTCATATCCCACTCGCCTTTGATCTGACTTATCACCAAAGCGGAATCCCTGAATACACTCAAGAACTTGATCCTTGGGTCGATAGAAGCTCGAAGACCCATAATACATGCTTCATACTCCGCCATGTTGTTGGTACAGTTGAAACATAATCGGGCAGTGAACGGAGTATGACAGCCCTCGGGGATATGATTATAGCGCCAATGCCGTTACCCATGGAATTTGAGGCTCCATCAAAATACATAGACCATCGGGATCCTTCCTCAAGTCCTTCATCTGGTCCAGGTTCTTTGTAGTCAATCACCAACATAATATTCTCATATGGGAACTCAAAATTCATGGACTGGTAGTCATCCACGGCTTGATGAGCCAAATGATCATCCAATACACTCCCCTTTATTGCTTTTTGGGTTGTATATTGTATGTCGTACTCAGTTAAGATCATTTTCCACCTTGCTATCCTTCCGGAGAGAGCGGGCTTCTCGAAAATATACTTGATCGGATCCATCTTTGATATCAACAAGGTAGTGTGAGTCAGCATATACTGTCTTAGTCGGCGAGCAGCCCATGCCAAAGCACAACATGTTTTCTCAAGCAATGAGTATCGTGTCTCACAGTCGGTAAACTTTTTGCTAAGGTAGTATATTGCGTGCTCTTTTCGACCAGACTCGTCATGCTGCCCCAACACACACCCCATTGAATTGTCTAGCACTGTCAAGTATAATATCAAAGGTCTTCCTTCAACTGGAGGCATCATAATTGGTGGTTTTTGAAGGTATTCCTTGATTCTTTCAAAAGTGGTCTTAAACGTTTAAGGCAATAAAGTCTTTACATATGTGTAAATTCTTTACACATAAGTCTTTACCGGTTTGGTTGTTACATAATGACCCTTTTTAAAACATAGTTTAAAAGGGAGTTACCTTAAATATCTTGAAATATTAGACATAATATTAGACATAATATTAGATATAATCCAAGTTATGTAATCCGAGCCCAAGCCCAATTAGGATTTGTTAGCCTACATAGTGTACAAGTTAGTTGTATATAAATATACTAGTTTGTAAATCAGTTTGTAATAATTCAATTCAATAATACAATACTTATTTCCTTATTATCTCTCTTTCTCACCTTACTAAAGGTGCATCACGCACTAACAAATTGGTATCTAGAGCCCCGATTATATTCTTGATCATATTTTTCATAATCTCGCATTAGAGATTGTGTTTCCGAGATTGTGGGTTATTGTCAATTAATCACTATGAAGATGAATGGTACTAACGACATTCCAAATTATCTTCCAACTTTTGAAGGTAAGAATTAGATTTGATGGAGAAAACCAATGTAATCTCTGTTTGGATTTCATGAAACCCTATAAGTGGTTACTAATGGTGTTCCTACGCTGGGTGCGAATGCAACTGACGCACAGAGAGCCGCTCACAATGAAGCCAAGAAAAAGGATTGCAAGGATGCTTCTTGCATTCAAACAGTGGTAGATTCTGCGAACTGCGACGGAATCTCTCATGCTGAATTAGCGAAGGAGGCATGGGATATTATTGTCAAGTATTATGGATGTGAGAAAGTCAAGGTTGTCAAGTTTAAAACCTTGCGACGATAATATGAATTGTTGTTAATGGCAGAATACGAAAGGATTGTAGGCTATGTGTAGAAGGTGCAAAAACTCGTCCATCTCATGAAGTGTTATGGTGAAATCCTAACTGATAAGATGATAGTTGATAAGGTAATGCGTATATTTACCTCTAACTTTGATCATGTTATCATAGCTATTCATGAATTCTACTAGCTTGAAACCCTAAAATTGGAAGACTTGGTTGGTTCGTAGGAAGCGCTTGAGATTAGGATTTTCGAAAGGAAAGGAGTTTAAGACTCGATACAAGCACTGCATGCTCAGACATGGAAAAAGAATGGTGGTTCCAAAAAATTCAAAGGAAAATTCGACAAGACTTAGGGTAAGAAGTCTTGGTTGAATCCCCACAAGAATAAGGTCGATGACAGGGCTTCTGAATCCTCGAAAAGAGGAGAAGGAAATTCCTATTAGAAAGACAAAGAAGAAAAAATGGGTGCAATGCCATAACTATGAAACATGGAGTCACTTGGCCAAGCATTGTTGGTACGGGAAAGACAAGGGATCGATAAAAGGAAAGGATGAAAGGAGCGGACTTTGCACGTCAAGATTTAGATGATTCTCATGATATGGGGGTTATGGATGCATTCACAGATAACCATGTTGGATCCAAGATCTGGTTCCTCGACTGTGGCTGCTCGAATCACATGAATGGTCGAAAGGAGTGGTTAGCAGAGTTCGATGAGTCGAAGAAGAGAAAGGTTAAACTTGTTGATAATAACTCATTATAAACATAAGGTACTGGCGACATTGTTGTTTAAAGGAGCAATGGAGCTAAAGCTTTGATCAAAGATGTACTTTATGTACCTAGCATAAAGTGCAATTCACTAAGTGTTGGAATAGTGGTTGAAAAAAGTTTCTCAGTCGCCATGAAAGATGGAGCTTTAGAATTGTTTGAAACCTATAACTATTTGGTCTTGAAATATCATATGTCGAAGAACATGATGTTTAAGACTATGATCAGTTCAACAGCGGTACAATGCTTCAAAACAGTTGTCGACCACAAGGATAGTTGGTTATGGAATTTGAGGTTTGGCCATCTGAATTTTAGGTCACTCAATCAGCTGATTACTCAAGAGATGGTAAATGACATACCAAGTCTTATGATGCCCGATAAACTCTGTGAAGGTTATTTAGTTGAAAAGCAATCCAAAAATTCTTTTGTTTCGACTATGTCAATGAGATCCTCCTACATACTCGAAGTTGTAGATTCAAATGTATATGGACCATTCGAAGAAAATACCATTGGCAGAAACATGTATTTCGTCTCATTTGTCGATGAGTATAGTTGAAAACTCTGGATCTATGTGATCAAGCAAAAGGAGGAATTATTCGAAATCTTTAAGAGATTTAAGATACTTGTCAAAAACCATAATGAAAAGAACATCAAAGTTCTGTGAACAGATGGAGGTAACGAATACACGTCCAAGATGTTTGAAGATTTCTATGCAGAACATGGAGTCGATGATAAGGTAACTGCTCCTTATACGCCTCAACATAAAATAATTATAGAAAAAAGAAACAAAACCATATTGGATATGGAAAGATGTATGCTGAAGCAGAAGAATTTTCCAAAATCCTTATGGGGTGAAGCTGTTTCGACTATAGTTTATATTTTGAACATGTGCCCTACCAAGAAATTGAAGAACAAGGTTCCTGAAGAAGTATGGAGTGGAAACCTACCAACAGTGAGTCATCTAAAGGTGGTTGGATCTATGTGTTACAAGCATGTTCATGATATAAGAAGAAGGAAACTTGGTGACAAGAGTGAACCTATGATTCTAGTAGGATATCATAAAGCTGGTGCATATAGGATATTTAATCTAATTAATAAGAAGATTGTGTTGAGTCAAGATATTGTGATTGATGAAAATTATACCTGAGATTGGAATTATGGTGATGCAGTTAACAAGCCATTGATGAGTTATGGCTTCGACGAATAAAATGATGAAGTCTAAGTAGAAGAAATTGCCAATATTCCAGTCTGAGTCGAAGTTGAAGCACTAGCTGACATTCCCGACACAGTCAAAGTTGAAAAGGTGTGGCGAGCATAAGCCAAAGACCTCAAAGAACTAGAGGTCATCCAATAAGACTTCAAGACTATGAAGTGACTATTGATGATGAAGTAACACCAGATGGAGAATTAGTTCATTTTCCATTACCTGCAGGTGTTAAACCATTCAACTATAGTGAGGCTTTAAAGAATAAGCAATGGAAGTCTGCTATGGTTGAAGAGTTACAGTCAATCAAAAGAAACAACACATGAGAGTTAGTCGAATCGCCAACACACACAAAAGCTATCAAAGTAAAGTGGGTGTTCAAGTTGAAACCCAATGCTGATGGGTTGATAGAAAGACACAAGGCGAGATTACTAGCTCGAGGATTTCTTCAGAGAGTAGGACTCGACTATTCTGAAGTATTTGCTCCAATAGAAAGAGCGGAAACTGTTCGATAGTGGTAGCCTTAGCATGTAAGAAAGGTTAGTCGACATTTCACTTAGATGTGAAATAAACATTTTTGAATGGTCCTTTAGATGAAGAGGTCTATGTCACTCAACCTATTGAGTTTGTGATTCAGAAGGAAGCGAGTAAAGTATATAATTTGCACAAAGCGCTCTATGGCCTCAAGTAGGCACCTAGGGCATGGAACAAGAAGATTGACTCATACTTAATCGAATTGGGATTTGTAAAATGCAAGTCTGAGTATGGTGTCTATGTACAGGTTGTAGCACAAGATATAATAATCATTTGCTTATATGTCGATGACTTGCTGGTAAATGGAAATAGCTTAGAGAAATTGTCGAAGTACAAAGAGCTGATGATGAAGGAATTTGAATTGTCAGATCTGGGAAAATTTTCTTATTTCCTAGACATGGAATTTAAAATGTTAAAGCAAGGAATGATGCTACATTAAAAGAAGTATGTCAAAGAGATACTCAAGAGATTCAGGATGGATGATTCGACTTCTGAATCCTCGTATGTCGAACCAAATTTGAAGTTGGAGAAGCATGGAGAGGAAGACAAAGTCAATGTAACTTTGTTTAAAC
This sequence comes from Vicia faba, assembly GCA_948472305.1. Lineage (NCBI taxonomy): Eukaryota > Viridiplantae > Streptophyta > Magnoliopsida > Fabales > Fabaceae > Vicia > Vicia faba. The sequence continues at coordinate 1,132,438,942 of OX451741.1, read as the reverse complement.
ACATAGTTGGATCTCTGAGGTTGTGTGCAACAGTCGACCTGGTATAGGCTTCATTGTCGGATTAGTGAGCATATACATGAGTGAACCAAGGGTGTCACACATGAAGGTTGCAAGAAGAATTTTGAGATACTTAAAAGGATCGATAAACTGTGGAATACTATTTCGACGAGACTTTGAAGCAAAAAAGCTATGGTTACTTGTTATTCGGACACTGATTGGTGTGGAGATAAGGATGATCGAAGAAGCACAACTAGTTATTTCTTTCAAGTCTTTGGTGCCCCAATCTCATGGTGCTCAAAAAAATAACCTGTGGCGGCATTGTCATTGTGTGAGGCTAAATATATAGCAGAATCCTATGTTGTATGTCAAGCAACTTAGATCAGATCTGTGTTGGAAGAGATTGGGGTCGAAGTGAAGAAACCTCTAGTGCTGAGATCGAAAAGAAGTCATCCATTAATCTTGTAAAAAATCTAGTTTTGCATGGAAGAAGTAAGCATATCGAAACTAGATTTCACTTCTTAAGGGAAAAGGTAAATTGAGGTGAACTTGAAGTAAGGAATTGCTCAAGTGAAGCACAGTTGGACGATATTTTCACTAAAGGATTGAAGATCGACAAATTCCTGAATTTAAGAAAGAAATTAGAAATAGTTCAGATCGACTATGACTCACGTAGGTTCGACAACTTGGATTATGGGGGATATATTGAAATATTAGATATAATTTTAGACATAATCCAAGTTGTGTAATCCGAGCTCAACCCAATTAGAGTTTGCTAGCCTACTTAGTATACATGTTAGTTGTATATCAATAGACTAATTTGTAAATCAGTTTGTAACAATTCAATTCAATAATATAATTCTTATTTCCTTATTATCTCTCTTTCTCCCCTCACTAAAGGTGCCTTACGCACTAACAAAATTACCATATTAAACAAATGCTCCACTTTTATGATGTTCTTTGAAGCCTGTCAAAAAAAGATCAAAGAGGTACAATTAAATTTTATGTTTGTGACAAAGCAACTTTTCTGGGAAGATGGGTGCCCATCATAACTCCTACACGATTTCTCTATTTTCTAATTGGAGAGCTCTCATATAATGATAGTTTTAGTGCATGTATGGATTGACTTCTACAAGCCCCAAAATCAATTCTATATATGTAGTATTGATTATGTGTGATTTTGAGGTGTTTGATTTATCAAAAGTAGATTTGATTTTACCTCCAGAATTGATTATATTTGAAGCTAGAATTTGTAGCTTCTGCCTCCATAATTGATTCTAGGTGATTTTTATACTTAAATCAGTTTAACATAAATGTATTAAAATATAAATCAATTATGCTAAACTCAATAATGTTAAAATCAATTTTAACAAACTCAATTCTGCTATAATCAATTCGGTTCACCGTCAATCCAAACATACCCTTAAACAAAATTATAATTCGGACTTCATCGAACTATCCTACTTTGATCAGTAGATTTTCTTGAGTGTGTTTCTAGAACGTTTACCATATTGCCGAGAGTGGTATTTAGAGGATTGTTTCTTTTATGAATTGGACTTGACTCAACCCTAAACACTAGAACCCAATAATTTTTTTTTAGGTTTTGCAATACTTCATTAGTGTAGGTTTAAATTTGAATTCTATTTTGTTTAGGTTATGTTTTTTTTTGTGAGTAAAAGAGAAAAAATATTTTTAAAATAAAATTATAGCAAAATAATTTAAAAGATTTTTTTTAAAATATATCATTTTAAGGAGTTTATTGCTCAAATAATGCCATAGATACGCGGAAAAACGCACAAGTTACCTAAACATGGTTTTAGTGAATTTTCTATTGGAGAATTTAGTTGTCTCTTAATTCTTAAGTTTTATTTCTTAAACTTTTTTTACCATTGAAATGGGTCTATCTGGCATGTCAGATTGCTTAAAACTAAGTACTAGAACTTCGGTATGCAATCTCAAAAGTTAAGAGAATTTAATATTAAATATAATGTTTTACTATTGTAATGTTGTCCAATCAACAACAAAATATCTCACATAATATTGAGACAATATAGAAGATGATATGATTTGACGGATTGAAGAATAAATTAAATAATTGGTAACTTAGTTCGTCGCAACATTACCAACGCTTAAAGGACTGTAGTTCAATGAAATGAAATGAAATTCAGTAATTTAAATAGTCAATAGTACACGACGAACTCATCTGAACTATTTTAATTCAATGTTTTTTTCTTTCTAATACTACCCGCGAATTTCAACAACCAGACTCCCCTTAAATCTAAGAATATCTCACTTTCACTCAAACACTCTTTCAAGTGTTTGCAAAAAAACAATTATAAGTAGAATGATTCAAATCAAATTTACATTCCAAATATATATCCTTCTAAAATAAGAAAGACAATCAAGATAAAGTATTACACAAGCAAATACACAAGACTAAAAAACGACGCTCAAAATAAATTTTCAAAATCGATGAACTTCATGGAGAACCATATCCTTAAATAGAAAATATGATCCATTATAAAAGTCATGTTTCGCTCCAGAACCATAATTATGTGTCTGACAACGATGATGAATCTTGAATCGATGGTGGTAATCTCCAATATGATGACAGATGAGTGAACTTGCAACGTTGACACTCCAACACCCAGATCAGTTTTTTCCCCCAAAACTTTTGCCATGCAAAACTGTCATTTTTTTAGTGTTTAATTTTTTATTCTTAAGTCTTAGCAAGTGACCTAACAACCTCTTAGCAAGATCCTAATTAATCTATTTATATAAGCAAAGTATTGTTGGGTTCATGATCCTTAGTTACATGATATAATAGTGATCACATATTAGAATCAAATGACACTGTTAGAGAAAGAGAACACTAACCAATATTCCCGCTATATTGATAGGCCGACCATAGGACAAAATATGTTACAACACTAAAATCTGTTTAAGACAACTGTGACATCATACTACCAACTTAAAATAAATTAATACAAAACAAAACCAGCATCTTATTTTCTTTCATGTTCTTTATGGCATCTAGATTAGATTATAACCTTAATTTAATACATGAAACAATATTGAAAATTCAATAATAAACGTAACGACTGCACCAAGACATCACAGGTATAAAAAAAAGTCATGTGGAATCTCAGTTCATCCTCCTCGGTACCATAATAATATCATGTCCACGCCTTATGTTCCCAAATTGTTCTACATTGTTTCATTATCTTTTCTAGTTCAATAATATAAAAACTAGTTTATCAGTGGTTGTTCATCTAACTGCAGGTTTTGTCTCGCCAATTATGATATTATACCTCAACACTCATGATTTGATTATGTGATTAGTAAGGAGATTGTAGTAGTAAAGTCTCGATTTTCCTTGACATAGTATTTTAAACTAGTAGCACAAAGATTTAGTCAACCGGTTTTAATGGCTTTAAATTTATCTTTTTTATAACATGGAGAGATGGTATAATTTCTTGCTTTTTCTAGAAGAATGCCAAGATTTCTGTGAAAATATTAATAAAAAGTATACCTATTTTTGTCAAGGTTGGAATTGAATATCTACCGATCTCGTGTGTATAGTGCAAAAATCTATTCAGATTTTGATATGTTTTTGTTCTTGGAATATATATCCCCTATTTAAGGAGAAGGATTATTATTGTTAAAGAGAGATTCAGAATATATTTTCAAAAGCTTCTTAAATAAATAAATAAATAAATAAATAAATAAATATATATATATATATATATATATATATATATATATATATATATATATATATATATATATATATATATATATATATATATATATATATATATATATATATATATATATATATATATATATATATATATATATATATATATATATATATATATATATAGTAACTTGAAATATTAGTATGACATGGATTAAATAAATTTAGGAGGGGTTACTTTTCTCTCTATTGAAATAATAATCTTATTTCAGTATTGAAAAAATATCTTCAATATATATAGAAAATTGATGATGTATTGTAAGTGTAAATTAATTTTACAATTTAACATTATAGAATTCTTGATTTTGAAATTTCATTTTCGCATGTTTTTTAATTATTGTCGTCTATATTTGTTTTTGCCTCTTATTAAGGACATATTATTGTTATTGTTTGTGTGATACAGTGGGAGAACTGATTTGAGGTTTTGCGTTGGTGTTCGTAAATGTTGTGGTTAGCAAGAGTCGCCACCGATTTTTCTTTTATCCAAAAGAAAAGGTAAAAAAGTACAGGAAAGACCTTTGAGATGTTTTCTTGAGTTCGGGGGTAGATTATGAAAAGGGAAGGTGCTAACACCCTTTTCATCCATGGTTTTCCATGGGCTCTTAGTTACTTGTTTAGATCACTTGCTTTGCTTTTTCAATTGTTTGAAATGGTGTTTTGTGTGGTTTTGAAAGTATTTTGAAAAGAGGCCATCATTTAGGCAATCTTTGTAATGATTCTCGTTCGTAAGAATGTATACAAAGATGTTTGTCTTTTGAAAAATGTTTCAATGTTTGAAAGTTGTTTGGAAATGTTTTGAAAATGTGTGTGCGTGTTTTTGAAAATAGCAAGGATTGTTTTGAAATGATCAAGTAACTAGAAGCTTATCTACCTACTCAAAAGTCTTTCTTGTACATTTTTATTCCTTTGACATTGTTGACCTACTATTGTTTTAGTAGACAACTCTATCTTTGAATGTTAAACGGGATGGGTGTGGGTCATCGTATAACCATGATAGCAATGGTGCCAAGTATCTTAGCTTGTTTGAGGGACTAAGATCATTTGTTTTTAGGCAACCTTTTGATAGCGTCATCGAAGGACTATGATCTTTTTGTTTTGTTTGATTTTGCCAAGATACCTAGCATGCATACCATGGCCATTTGTTTAGGCAACCAAGTGGGTGAAACCCTAGAGATGCTTGTGTGCAATGTGTTGTCATTTTTCATGCATTTTGTTTGTCTTGAATTAAGTCATTCTATTTGTTTGATTTTGTCTTATCATACAAACTCTAATTTACTAAACATGTATATAATGCGATAAATTGCGTAAAATAAATCTAAGTTATTACAACAATATTATGGGAGAGGGGATACAAGTTTTTGAATGGGGATATTTGCACAAAATAAAACCCTAGTTTACTATTACAACCCAATTGAATTAATTGTACAATAAATAAATAAACAATTATTTAAATATGCAATAAAAATGTAAATATGCAAAAAATGTTTTGTAATTGTTTTATGTATGAGAGAATAAAATTATCTAAGTCCTAAAAATAAGAAAAAAATAGTATTATTATTTTTAAAAGGGGAAACCCTAATTTTGATTAAAAAGAGAATATGCTTTCTATTATTATTTATTTATTTATGTACAAAAATAATAATAATTAATATAATACATAAATATTAAAAATTAAATATGTGTGAAAATAATGTTTTGTGTGAAAAATAATAAAATAAAAATGTATAGTATTTTTTTAATTATTTACAAGTTTTTATTTAGGAAAATAAAGTATAAAATCCTAACAAACTATTTATTATGCAAAAAAGTAAAATAAAAAAATATAAAAACTGCAAAAAATAAAGAAAATATTTTTTGTGATTTTTTAATGTTCAGAAAAAAATAAATGCAAGTCAAAATATAAAATATGCAAGAAAATATAAAAAATAAAAGAAAATGGTCAGGGGGTGTGAAAGTAAACAGGGGGGTGTGAAAAGTAGAAAAATCAAGGCCCAGGCGCGCCAGGCCTAGACAGGTCGTCCCTGTCCTCCAGCTCTTCTCAAACGCGCGTTTCTGTGCTTCAACCTGTAACTTGCTATTCTTTGCATAAAATCAAAAACTTGTAACATGAAAAATATAGCTCATGATCTCACGATTCTAGTGATATAAAGTTTGAAACCTAACTCTAAGAAACCAGGGAGAATTTTAGTGGCCCTAATTCCTGACCTAATTTTTTCATGAACTTCAACAATCAAATACTCTTAGCTCAGTTAATATAAATGACAACTATGCATATGTACAGCTTAAGCAAGTTAAGAACTACATTTTTGCTTCACAAATCGTGACCTAAGGATGCCTAAATAGAGAGATAGAAACTTGAAAAATACCTTGTTCAGCTGAATTTGGATATGGCAATGTGGGGACTTTGAGTGAGGCCTGAAGATCGTGTGAGCTTCCTTGAAGTTCCCTCAAGCTTTTACAATGCTTAGCTGGCTTTGTAGATGCTTGAATCTCCTTGTAGAAGTCAACCTGCAAACCTCCAAAATGAAAATGGTGATGCTTGAAACAGGGGTTACAGTTGCAAGACAAAGGCATGGACAACTTGGATGTGATGTAGGGAAGATGTTTCAAGGGATGAAAGGAAAAACGCATGAGCCAATATTGAAAGGGCTTGAGTTCTGCAGATGATGCCCTGTTTGGACAAAAAAAAGTGGTTTTGGTGTTTGAGAGTGTTTTGAATGTTGTGAATTCGTGTCTTAGGCTTGTAACAAGTTTCTCAAGTTGTTTCAAATGATGCTAAGGCTTCTCTTTTATCAGCTGGACAAGTTGTCTTGACTTTTGCAAGTTTGCTTGCTTTTGAAGAAAGTTGAAATGACAATGCCCAAGGTGTTGTACTTGCTAGTTCTAGGGCTGCAAGGAGTTGGTATGCTTTGCCTGATGTTTATGGATCTTGCTTGTAACAAAAGATCAGGTCCATGGCTTAAGAATTACAAAGTTGCAAAAAGCATGCTTTATCAAAGTAGTATTGTGAACTTTATGCCATAAATGGATTAAACTTTTGTACAATGCTCCATAGGTCAGAATAAAGCCAATATCCATTGAATTTGCATTTAATTATGGAGTGTAGAAGGGATTAGGACCTGTAATACCAAGTACAAGCATGCTGTGACAAATTTGCAACTTGAACCATTGTGAAAATGCCTTGAACAAAAGTGATAAATTGCCATTTTCCCTTCTTCGATTCTCCCTAACCATAAATGATCTTGGAGAGTTCTTGGACATTTTAGAAAGCTTGTAAAATTTTCTACAACCCATCTTTGAAATGTATTTTGAGATACCTCTTGGAACTAGGTGAAAAATTGCCATGAAGTTAGGTCAAAAACCTGCCTAAACTAGGGCAAAATTTCAATAAGTTAAAAAGTTTATGGACCCCTATTCATAAAATCATAACTTGAGATACAAGCATCTTTTGGGAAAGCTTTGTGAATCAAAGTTGTAGATTTCATGGAGGAATACAACTTTCATGTTGGAAGTTTTCTTTGAATCCAATTGCATCATGGTCAAAAAGTTGTGGAAAGTTGGGAAAAAATAAGAAATTTCCATAACTTAGAAAAATTCTAAGTTATGAAAATTTTTAAATTAAAACCCTAATTTGCAAATTTAGGTTTCTTGGTCAACAAGTTTCACATTTTGACATATCTTGATGAATTATGACCCTTGTCACTTGATTTTGACCAAAAAGTCAAAGTTTGACTTTTCAGTGCACAGTTGACTTTTGATCAGTTGACTGGAAAATTCATTTGTCAATCCTATGCATTTGAGATATTTTGAACTATGTGATTAGGTCAAAATGATGCCACTGAGTCCTTGAAATCATGCTTGAACCCAATTGGTCATTGGCTAGGTTAAAAATCAGAAATTGCCCTTTCCTAGTCAAAACCCTAATCTTGACCATTTTGCCCTTTTGATGATCTGATCAAATTTCTTGAGGAATTGTGATCCAAACTTGATCAAATAGTACATAGGAGCCTAGAATGTTGTTGTGGATCAAAAATTATGAAGTTTGACTGTAAATTGGCCATGGTTGACTTTTCCCCCAATACAGTTGATTTTTAGGTCAATTGTCCAATTGACTGGGCAAAAATGTGATTCAAGGCTTGAAACTTGGTATGAGCAATCTTAGGGGTCCAAGATGGTGTATGAAAGTCACATGAAGCATTGATGGTCCAAAAATCCTTGTGCAAACTCAAACTCTAATTTCAGGTTATCAGTGCAAGGAGATGTCTTGAGCTGAGCAAACCCTAATCTGGTCTTGAGTCCAAAGAGTCTTGTGAGAAAAATATTGATAAATGAGAGGGCAAATTTTGGGGTACAACAGCTGCCCCTGTTCAATCTTCTTGAACCTGAAGAGTTAGATTGGCGAGCTTTGCCGTTCGTGACTCGAAGGTAAAAGATGATTGGACACTAGAGTGCCCGTAAATTTGCACTCGTCAAAAATGTAGTTGAAGGAATGGGCTTAAAGATGCCATTTGGAGATGTGATATAATCTTGTTGGATATGGGCTTAAAGATGCCATCCAAGAATGTTTGCTGAGTTGTAAGTTGAAAGTCAAAAGAATGAGTATCAGAATGGTGTCCGTATCTGGAACGTATATGTACTGTATCTGGGGACTGAATCTGAATGAGCAAAGGAATAGTATCCGTATCTGGAGCGTATCCAAGCTGTATCTGAGTGTTGAATCTGAATAAGTGACAGAATAGCATCCGTTTCTGGAGCGTCTCTGAGCCGTATGAGCAATAGAATATCATCCGTGTCTGGAGCGTCTCTAAGCTAGGGAGAATCAGAATAAGGGACAGAATGGCAACCGTGTCTAGAGCGTATCTGGTCTGTATCTGAGGCTGAGTCTGAATGAGCAATAGAATAACATCAGTGTCTGGAGTGTATCTAAACTGTATCTGAGATCTGGGTCTGAATGAGCGACGGAATGACTTCCGTGTCTGGAGTGTATCTGAGCTTGAAATTAAATAAGTGACAAAATGACTTATGTGTCTGGAGCGTATCTGGACTGTATCTGAAATCTGAATTTGAATGAGCAACAAAATGACATCCGTATCTGGAGTATATCTGTATTGTTTCTGATAGTTGAAATCTGAATAAGTATCAGGATGGCATCCGTGTCTAGAGCGTATCTGAACTGTATCATGATTGCTGAATCTTGAACGAGTAATAGAATGACTTCCGTATCTGGAGTGTATCTAAACTGTATCATTATTGTATACCGTTAACGGTAGCTTGTTAATCTTATCCTGAAAAGGGTAAAATGTTAGCTGAAACACAAAATTATGTTGCATGAAATGTATGATGCAATAAATGTGTTTTATCGATGTTTATGATATATGAGTGTAATGTATGTACATGTAAGCCGATTTGTTGTATTGCTGAGGAAAATAAATCCTTGACGGTTGGGGATAATAAAATCTTTGACTGCTGCCGGGGAAAATAAATCCTTGACCGCTGCCGGAGATTCAAAATCTTTGATTGTTGAGGATGAGAAATCCTTGGTGACTGTTGGGGATAAAAAATCTTGACAACCTTTGTGGGGATATGAGGATCCTTCATGTCTTGAAGTTGGAGTAATGAAAAAATCTATTGTGAGAGTAATGCCAAACTGCTTGAGAAATCTGCTTGGGGAATCCAGAGAACTTTGATGACTTCTATTGGGGGTTGCACAATGGAAATCTTTATTCTGCCGGGGAATAGGGAAGACTCTGATGGCTTCTGCGGGGAACTAAGAATGAGAATCTTCATTCTGTTGAGGAGCAATGAAAACTTTGGTGACTTCACTGGGGAAATGAGAATGAGAATCTTCAATCTGCTGGGGAGTAATGAAAACTTTGACGACTTCACTGGGGAATTAAGAATGAGAATCTTCATTCTGTTGAGGGATAAAAAACTTTGCGGGGAAGAAAGCTTACTGCTGAGGAGTAAGTTCAGGAGTTTTCGGTTGTCTACCACTCTACTGGGAAGTTATCCTAGGTTGGGGAGAGACAAAAGTTAACTGTTATCTGGTTGATTTCCAGGCTCCAAGATAACTTGTTGGGGAATTGGATGGTTTCCGCTGGGGATTGATAGTTAGAAGTCTTGACTTGACTGAGGAAGAAGGTTTCAGCTCCGCTGGGGATCTGTAACTCAAAGTTTTGGCTTCGATGTGGATTGGGAGTTTGAAAACTTAACTCTGATGGGAATTAAGGGTTTGAAATTATAACTACGCTGGGGATCTGTATTTATTTCAAGGTTTTAGCTCCGCTGGGGATCTAGATGATGTATTGTAGGGATTGCTCCTGGAGTAGCCTAAAGATGTTTTCCTATCCTTTCAGTATGTCAGTAATTGTTCTTTTTCATCCTGTTTATTTGTAAACAGTAATTATGTTCAAATGCATATGTTCATCAATGAATCATTGGACGCTTTTGCAAATAAAAACACAAGTGTAAAAGAAAAAGACAAATAGTTTTTGCACTTTGAAAGAGACATCTTTGTATTATTTTGAATAAGTGTTTTGTATAAACAAGACAGACATCCTAGTAAGAGGATGGTGTCATAAAAGTAAGAAAATTTATACAAAGAAAGATAGCTATGTGTGAAAAATAAAATCCCATGGGGTTCCCATTCCGCTATAGCCTTCGTATCTTCGTATATCTTGTCCATTCGTTGCTTCGTCCGAAGATGATTGAGTTGATCAGAAGCTCAGAACTTGTCAGTGAAGAGGTTGTCCTTAAAGTGATCCGACGAGACATAGTCATACGCTTTAATTCCCTAACTTTTGCTTGGACCGCCCTTTCGGGTTTTCAGTCCACCGGGAAACCCTTTTTTGCCCAAGTCGCCCTTTCGGGTTTTCAACTTGTTGGGTGTACAGTTTTTTTTATCCCTAATTTTTGCCTGAACCGCCCTTTCGGGTTTTCGATTCATCGGGATGCCCTTTTTTGCCTAGGTGTGTCAACCTAGCGGGTCATTTATGCGTAGTATCTTTTGACTATGTCTGTGTTCGCAGGGTGCGGCAGGTCGTCGCCGTCCATGGTGGTTAAGATCATTGCCCCACCAGAAAAGATGTTCTTGATCACAAATGGTCCTTCGTAGGTAGGAGTCCATTTGCCCCTGGGATCACTTTGCGGCAAAATAATGCGCTTGATTACTAAATCCCCGACTTGATATACCTGGCGTCTGACTTTCTTGTTGAAAGCTTTGATCACCCGTTTTTGATACGTCTGACCGTGGCAAACAACAGTAAGTCTCTTCTCATCAATCAAGTTCAACTGATCAAGTCGGGTTTGGATCCAATCGTCTTCACTCAAACCAGCATCTTTCATGATTCTCAAGGATGGAATCTGAACCTCGATAGGTAAAACAGCTTCCATGCCATATACCAAGGAATAGGGTGTTTCCCCAGTTGATGTGCGTGCCGTGGTACGGTACCCGTGGAGAGAAAACGGTAACATTTCATGCCAGTCCTTGTGGGTGACTGTCATCTTTTGTACGATCTTCTTGATATTTTTGTTTGCATCTTTGACTGCACCATTCATCTTTGGCCGCTAGGGAGATGAATTGTGATGTTGAATCTTGAACTGCTCGCACAAAGCGGTGATAATAGTATTGTTAAGGTTTGTACCGTTATCCATGATAATCCTTTCGGGGATACCGTACCGGAAAATAAGGTTCTGTTTGATGAAGCAGGCAACCACATTCTTAGTAACGGATGCAAAGGACGCTGCTTCGACCCACTTGGTGAAGTAGTCAATGGCCACTAGAATGAAACGGTGTCCATTGGATGTTGTAGGCTTAATCTCTCCAATCATGTCGATTCCCCACATAGCGAATGGACAAGGAGCTGTTAAGACATTTAGAGGAACATGAGCCACGTGCACCTTGTCTGCATAGATTTGACATTTATGGAAGGTGCGGGAGTGTTGGTAGCAGTCAGCTTCCATGGTAGACCAGTAGTAGCCTGCCCGTAGAATCTTCTTAGCCATCATAGGCCCGCTAGAGTGAGTGCCGAAGGTACCTTCATGCAATTCAGCCATAATCCTTTCAGCTTCAGCTTTGTCCACACAACGGAGCAGAATAAAATCATGATTGCGCTTGTACAGGATGCCATTACTCAGGAAGAACTTTGCCGAGAATCTCCTTAAGAACTTTTTGTCATTGACTGAAGCTCCTTCAGGGTATTCTTGCGCCTCGAGATACCTTTTGACCTCATGAAACCATGGCTGGTCCACTACCTCTTCGATATTAATCTCGTGAAAATGTGTCGGTTCGTCCATCCGTTCAATGGTGATTTGGGGAGCCTCATTATCCTAGTTAAGTTTAAACATGGATGACATTGTAGCTAGAGCATCTGCTAGCTGATTTTCTTCTCGCGGGAAGTGCTCGAAGGTAATCTGCTCGAAATGAGGTAACAATGTTAAGACATGTTCTTTGTAAGAGATGAGGTTTGGATGCTTAGTATCCCACTCTCCTTTGATCTGACTGATGACCAAAGCTGAGTCCCCAAACACAATCGAAAATTTGATTCCCAAGTCTATGGCAGCCTTGAGTCTAAAGATGCATGCTTCATACTCTGCCATGTTGTTCGTACAATTGAAGCAGAGTCTGACGTTGAAAGGAGTATGGCAACCTTCTAGGGAGATGAGTACCGCGCCGATACCGTTGCCAAGTGCATTGGAGGCCCCATCAAAGTACAGGGTCCATCGGGATCCTTGTTCAGGTCCGTCATATGGTCTGAAATCTTCAATGTTGTCCAATGTCATGATATCCTCGTCAGGGAAGTCAAACTTCATGGATTGGTAATCTTCGACAGCTTGATGAGCCAGATGGTCAGCTAACACACTTCCCTTTATTGCTTTTTGGGTCGTGTACTGTATATCGTATTTCGTTAGGATCATCTGCCACCTTGCTATTCTTCCAGACAAAGCAAGCTTCTCAAAGATGTATTTTATCCGATCCATCTTAGATATCAGCAAAGTGGTACGAGTCAACATATACTGCCTTAGCCGGCGAGCAGCCCATACCAAAGCGCAACAAGTTTTCTCGAGCAGTGAGTATCGGGTCTCACAGTTGGTAAACTTTTTGCTAAGGTAATAAATGGCATGCTCTTTTCGGCCAAACTCGTCATGCTGCCCCAGTACGCACCCCATTGAGTTCTCTAGGACGGTCAGATACATGATTAGCGGTCTTCCCTCGACGGGTGGCATCAAGATAGGAGGTTCTAGCAAATACTCCTTGATTTTATCGAAAGCAACTTGACAGTCATCATTCCATTTAACTACCTGATCCTTCTTCAACAGCTTGAAGATTGGTTCATAAGTAGATGTTAGGTGAGAAATGAACCTAGCAATGTAGTTTAGGCGTCCCAAGAAACCTCTGACCTCCTTCTCAGTGCGAGGTGCAGGCATTTCTTGTATAGCTTTGACTTTGGCAGGATCAACCTTGATGCCTTTGTTGCTGACAATGAAACCTAGAAGTTTACCAGACCGGACCCCGAACGTGCACTTGTTTGGGTTCAATCTGAGCTTGTACTCCTTCAACCTAACAAACAGCTTTTGCAAGTGATCAAGGTGTTCTTCTTCAGTTTGTGATCGGGCTATCATGTCATCTACGTAGACCTCTATCTCATAATGTATCATATCATGAAACAAAGCTACCATGGCGCGTTGATAGGTTTCCCTGACATTCTTCAGTCCGAATGGCATCACTTTGTAGCAGAACGCACCCCACTGTGTGACAAAAGTAGTTTTCTCCATGTCCTCAGGTGCCATTTTTATTTGGTTATAGCCTGAGAATCCGTCCATGAAAGAAAATACTTTGTGTTGAGCTGTGTTGTCAACCAGGATGTCGATGTGCGGAAGTGGAAAGTCATCTTTAGGGTTGGCCCTGTTTAAGTCTCTATAATCCATGCACATTCGGACTTTGCCTTCTTTCTTAGGCACGGGCACAATGTTAGCAACCCATTGTGGATAGGAAGTAACAACCAGAAATCCAGCATTGAACTGCTTCATAACTTCTGCTTTGATCTTCTCTGACATGTCATGTCTCATGCGGCGGACCTTTTGTTTCACTGGTGGACAATTTTCTCTCGTAGGGAGACGGTGTACCACAATGTCTGTATTGAGTCCCAGCATGTCTTCGTATGACCAGGCAAAGATCTCAACATAATCATGCAACAGCTGAATTAGGCGTGCTTTGACACTCGGCTCTAGATTGGCACCTATCTTGATTTCCTTTCTATCATCCTCAGTACCCAAGTTGATTGTATCCAACTGCTCCTCATGAGGCCGAATTTCTCTTTAATCTTGCTGTAGAAGTCTGGCAAATTCCCCTGGCACCTCACAATCTTCCTCACCTTCGTATTCGGCTTGGTTGATCAGATCTTCAGAGTCACTGAAGGCTATAGCAGTATCGTTACCCATGGGTTCCGGAATGGAAGGGTACCTGCATTTGTGAGTGTGGGTGTGTGTAAGGGCATAGCCATCTTTAAAACAACAAAATGTAAAAGAAAGACAATGAGCACAAAAGGTTTAAATATGAAAAGCGTCCATGATTCATTAAAATGACATATGAAATGAAGATAAGAACCCTTACAAATGGACCTATGTGCCTCGGATAAAACACAAGGTTGAAAAAGTACGAATTGTTTTGTGAATTATTACAGTCTAACAGAAATGGAAAAGATAAATTACTGATTTATGAAAGTAATCGAAACAAAGTCTTTTGCTTCCCAGTTGCACATTCCTCCGCCAACAGTAGGAAAAATCCAGTCTTCCAAGCTTCCCTCTTCCTCACTGTCCTCTAGCGCATTAACCCCTCGGTGGTTGATCTTCACAGGTGGCCCTCCGGCACGGGAGCGACGCACAACCTTCTGACTAGCCAAAGTAAATCCTAAGCCGAATTTGTCTGATTTGAAAGGAAAGTCGGGAAGCTGCCCCCAGATAGTGGATCCGCCTTCTTCCAATACTGCCCTAGCATCCTTGAGAGATGACATCCGAGGTACAGGTCTTGTGATCACAGGAGTTGAAGATACTGCCTTGGTCGCCGCTATTTCTTCAGAAACTTCCTCAAAGTGTTGGAAAGGAGTCTCTATGAATTATCCATCTAACTCCACATAAAAGAAGGAGTTCAGATGACTGATCATATATTCCTCTTCGCCATGAACAATTATGATTTTCTCCTGGACAAGGTACTTGAGCACCTGGTGCAGAGTAGAAGTGACAACTCCAGCATGGTGAATCCAAGGTCTTCCAAACAGGAAAGAATAGGAAGGACGGATGTCCATCACGTAGAATGTTGAATTGAACGTCTGGGTACCCACCTTGATCGGGATGTCCACCTCTCCATGGACCATCCTCTTAGAACCATCAAAGTCTCTGACAATTATATTGCTGGGTTTCAGGGTTAAGCCTTCACAATCCAGTCTATCCAAGGCTTTCTTTGGAAAGACATTTAGAGATGATCCAATATCAACCAAAACATGAGCTAGGGTGGTTCCCCTACACTCCACCGAGACATGTAGTGCATCGTTATGTTTTCTCCCTTTGGAGGTCAATTCGGCATCGGAGAAACCCAGGCCATTGTCATCCGTCAGACTGGCTACACACTCTTGGAATTGATCCGCCGAAGTCTCTTGCGGCATGTGCGCTGTTTTCAAAAACTTGACCAAAGCTTTAGCATGTGCCTCAGAGCACAGCAACAGGGCTAACATAGATATTTTGGAGGGGGTCTGCCCCAGTTGTTCAACAACATCATAATCACTTTTCTTAATGATCCTCTGAATTTCTTCCATCTCTTTCTGGGATGTTTCAGGAATGATTAGTGACTGAGCCTTCGTCAAGACAGGCTCCTCTTGAACATTCTTTCCTTTTTTCTCAGCAGCGAAAGTAGGGATGGGAATTGCATTGTCATTGTTGGCGGGTACACTTGCAGGTACAGTTACTGGTATAGGTGTAATCTTCGGAATGGCCGCGGGTCCAAAGACTGCTGTTGGAGGAGCAATCTATGGAGAAAAGATTCTTCCACTACGAGTAACTTTGCTTGTTCCGGCAATGTTACTGATGTCGGGATTATCCTCCTCAGAGCTTTCTTCTTCAATGGTCTGTTTAATCTATTTGACACCATGGTAGTAGATTTCTCCACCATAGTTCCATGGTACCATTTTATAGAATTTGTATGTGGTTGGTCCGGGCATTGTTATCTTCAACAGAGTAGTCATAGGAGCAGATGTAATCCTAACAGGTTTTTTAGGAACCCTGGAAGGATTGGCATATATGGTTATTATCGAAACTTCTGGAACTGGAATGGGTGAGACAGGAGCTTTCTCAAACAAAATTTCCATGTTATCAATCAATTGTTGGATTCCTTTCTTCAATATAGGAGAGTCAAATGGGGAGGACAGGCAAGCATGGAAATCTTGGTCACAACCTGGGAACACCCCAGCTTTCAGCAAATTTAACTTGATGGTTAGGAGAGGAGTTAACAATTCATCCACAGTAGAAACAAACAGATCTTCTTCCAAAGCACTGGCATTGTGTCCATGCCTAGGCATTGGAGCGGAGATAACATTCGGCTTTTCAGGAGCTTCAAATTCCACTTCCTTTGCATCAATCAGATCTTGAATCTTATTCTTCAGGGCCCAACAGTTGTTGGTGTCGTGCCCCGGACTTTCTGAATAGTACGCACATCTGGAGTTGGGATGGTAATGCGGAGAAGCAGTGTTAGGATTTTTAGGGACCTCCTTTAGCATGGTCAGGTTCAACTTCAAGAGATGTGGTAAGACTTGAGTAGGAGTCATGTTTATCTTGGTGAATTACCTTACAGGCCTTTCCACCCTTTGCTGGTTATTCCTCGACTGATCATTTCTCGGCTGGTTGTTTCTCGGTTGGTCTGATGCAGACTTTTGAATCATAACGGCCCCCACATTTGGTCATCTTTCAATTCTTCCTTGATTTCTCTGGGCATAGACAGCAGACACTTCTTCTTTCCCGTGAAGGGCTTTTTTACAGCAGCAGAGGTAGATGCATCTTTCTGGATTTTCCCGCTTCTAATACCGGCTTCAACCCTCTCGCCAGTTAGAATCAACTCAGTGAAACCTGCAGAGGAGCTTTCAATCAGGTGATTAAAGAAAGGACCTGACAGAGTCCCCAGGAACATGTCTACTAGTTGTCTTTCAGATAAAGGTGGTTGCACCCTTCCGGCTAAATCCCTCCATTTTTGGGCGTAGTCTTTAAAGCCCTCATTGGTAGCCATAACCATACTTTGTAGCTGAGTATGGGTTGGAGCCAAGTCGGTGTTGTATTTATACTGTTTATAGAAGGCGACTGCCAAGTCCTCCCAATTATGGACATCTGCTCTCTCCAACTGGTAGAACCAATCAAGCTGCGTTTCTGAAAGACTGTCCTGGAAAAAGTGGACCCACAGGTCTTTGTCAGAAGAATGTGGTTGAATTTTCCTGACATAGGATCTGAGGTGCATTTTGGGACAAGACACCCCATCGTACTTAGAAAACAATGGCACTTTAAACTTAGGAGGGATTACAATTCCAGAGACCAACCCTAACTCCTCAAAATCCAGCCCCGGTACTCTTTGTATCTCCATGGCAGCTAAACGCTCTTCCAAGTTCTTGTATTTGTCATTGGCCAGAGGATACTGCAGTTCAGAATAGTCCTCATCCTCTTCTTCTTCTGCTTCAGACTTAGATGGCACTGCAGTTCCTTTACCTTTCCTTCCCCCTCTTCAGATGTTGATGGGAAATCCAAAGTCCGTCTGGCTTGTCCTTCAAATCTTCTGCCCATAATAACTACACCGACTCTCTTCTTCTTCTTTTTCTCTTTTTCCTTCTCTAGTAGAGTCTTGCGCTCCTCCTGCCTCTTGGCCAAGGTCAGAAGTAGCTGTTGAAATTGTGAATTCTGGGCTTGCAAAACTTTGACCGTTTGTTCAATATCCATCTTGCTGAAATAAACAGCAGAGAGATAAGGAAACTTGGTGTGAAGACCTGTTTATGCATATGATGAATGATATGTATTCATGTAATGCTTTCAAGGATTAAGAAATTCAAATTTGTTTTAAACAAAAAAGAAACACACGTCATATTAATAAGATAGAATTGTTAGTACATCAATGCCCCATGGGCAAAATAATACAAAATTCTAAGGTAAAAAGATGTTACACATCCTCTTTGGTGCAATGTAGGTGTTGAGAGTCTGCTCTTCATGAAGTTGACGAGTGAGTTCTAAAACTTTCTTCTCGCTTGCGTAGAATTGGGCTTCGAAAGTATCGCGCTCTCCCTTGAGCTGTATCCAACTCCTTTGTAAATCTTCAAGTGATGTTGGCATGCCAGAGTGTAGAAGGGTGTATGGAACCTCTCCTTCCATAACAGGCTCTATAATCACAGGGAGAATGGAGGGGTAAGGCATCATAAGACTTTGGGCGCGGGTTCGTACCCATTTGAGGTAAGGCTCAAGGGAGATGGAATTCTTGTGTCCCAGAGTCTTACTGTCTACCTTGTTGGGCATCCTCTAAGCTCAGATGAACCTTTGCCGGAGTCCTTGATTGTTGTTGTCGAAGTCGAAAACCAATCCTTGAATCAGCATGTCATGTGGTTCATCCCTTCGGGCATACCCAAACTGTCTCAGAGCCAAGCAAGGGTTATAGGTGATGCCTCCCCTAATGCCAAGTAGAGGGACATTAGTGAATTCCCCACAACGGTCAATGATAATAACATTCCCTTTTGATCAAGAACACCAATGGATATCTGAATGTGTAAGGGTCATTAACCGTTGTGACCACCTCAAGCCTTGCTCATTCTTCAAAACTGATTGGGGAAGATGAGAAATAAACCATCTTGCCAGTAGAGGAGTGCAACACATGAGAACACCTCTTTTCCTCATTGTACGCGTGTGAAAAGAGTGGAGGATATCTCCAAGCAATGTAGGCACCGGGTTGCGAGTCATGAAGATTTTGACAGCACTCACATCTATGAGTTGGTCAGGGTTAGGGAACAAGACCATCCCATAGATGAGAAGAGATACAATCTCCTCAAAAGCTTGTAAGTCCAAAGAATTCCAGCAGCTTTGGGCCTTCTCAAACAGAAACTTTGATAAGAAGCCTTTGACACCACTTCTAGTTTCCCAATGTGTTGTGACATCAGAGGAGTGCAAGTGTAAGGCTTGAGAAATCTCTTCTGGCTTTGGATCTCTTTCCGTACCGTTGAAGGGTAGTTGATTGAGAATAGGAATCCTCAAGAGTTGAGAAAATTCCTCCAAAGTAGGCACAAGTTGGTAGTCAGGAAATGTAAAGTAGTGATGAAAAGGGTCAAAGAACTGGAAGAGAACCTTCATCATGTCTTCCTCTGTGTTGGAAGTGACTAGGTTGAGTAGACGACCATGTCTCTCGGTGAATGGAGAGTTCTCAGGAATCCTTGAAGCCAACTCCTTGAGTTGTGGAGGAATTCTTACAAGGTTGACTTGGATAGTTTTCCTGCGAAGTGAATCCATAACCTACAAAACAGGAACAAATATGAAAATCCAAAATCCCTGAAATGGTTAGTGCATGCATATGATTCTTCATGATGTCCATGATGTTATGCACAAGTATATATGTACAAACAAATCACACAAGTTCCTAGTTTAGGCTTGCATGGGGTTTCATAGGTAGGTACCCTCTTGAAGTTTAGTTGGCTCAACCTGTCCTAGAAATAGTAACCGGGTTCTAAGGAGCTCAATATCACTGGATTGTTTCCTTGTTCATTGTTTCAATTCAGCCTCTTTACTGGCGACCGAAATATTCCAAGGAACTAACCCTTAATGAGTGTAGTATCGAGTATCTACCAACTTCAGACTGCACCAAAGCCGGTCATCTCACTACACCCTAAAAGGCCAAGTTGGTCAAGTAAAGGTTCTAAAAGTCCATTAGTGCTTCATGACATCACTCAGCGGCCCCGTATTCTCTTTGATTGACTTAAAGGCTACTGGTACCCACAAATATGTCGCACTAATATAGATATTGCTTAGACCATGTCGGTATACCCCGCACAGTTTCCACAATGTATTGCTATTTACCTATGAATGTTTCCCAAATCCGAGTAGAGGATTCAAACCAAAACAATAGAATCAACGTGAAAAGCATACAAGTCAAACAAGATACACATGTAAAGGTGATCTAAAACCCTAAGGTAACCCCACTTTTATAATATCCAATATCCCCAGTAGAGTCGCCAGTTCTGTGATGCGGTGGGAGAACTGACTTGAGGTTTTGCGTTGGTGTTCGCAAATGTTGCGGTTAGCAAGAGTCGCCACCGACTTTTCTTTTATCCAAAAGGAAAGGTAAAAAAGCACAGGAAAGACCTTTGAGATGTTTTCTTGAGTTCGGGGGGTAGATTATGAAAAGGGAAGGTGCTAGCACCCTTTTCATCCATGGTTTTCCATGGGATCTTAGTTACTTGTTTAGATCACTTGCTTTGCTTTTTCAATTGTTTGAAATGGTGCTTTGTGTGGTTTTGAAAGTATTTTGAAAAGAGGCCATCGTTTAGGCAATCTTTGTAATGATTCTCGTTCGTAAGAATGTATACAAAGATGTTTGTCTTCTGAAAAATGTTTCAATGTTTGAAAGTTGTTTGGAAATGTTTTGAAAATGTGTGTGTATGTTTTTTAAAATAGCAAGGATTGTTTTGAAATGACCAAGTAACTAGAAGCTTATCTACCTACTCAAAAGTCTTTCTTGTACATTTTTATTCCTTTGACATTGTTGACCTACTATTGTTTTAGTAGACAACCCTATCTTTGGATGTTAAACGGGATGAGCGTGGGTCATCGTATAACCATGATAGCAATGGTGCCAAGTATCTTAGCTTGTTTGAGGGACTAAGATCATTTGTTTTTAGGCAACCTTTTGATAGCGTCATCGAGGGACTATGATCTTTTTGTTTTGTTTGATTTTGCCAAGATACCTAGCATGCATACCATGGCCATTTGTTTAGGCAACCAAGTGGGTGAAACCCTAGAGGTGCTTGTGTGCAATGTGTTGTCATTTTTCATGCATTTTGTTTGTCTTGAATTAGGTTATTCTATTTGTTTGATTTTGCCTTATCATACAAACCCTAATTTACTAAACATGTATATAATGCGATAAATTGCGTAAAATAAATCTAAGTTATTACAACAATATTATGGGAAGGGGATACAAGTTTTTGAATGGGGATATTTGCACAAAATAAAACCCCAGTTTACTATTACAACCCAATTGAATTAATTGTACAATAAATAAATAAACAATTATTTAAATATGCAATAAAAATGTAAATATGCAAAAAATGTTTTGTAATTGTTTTATGTATGAGAGAATAAAATTATCTAAGTCCTAAAAATAAGAAAAAATAATATTATTATTTTTAAAAGGGGAAACCCTAATTTTGATTAAAAAGAGAATATGTTTTCTATTATTATTTATTCATTTATGTACAAGAAAAATAATAATTAATATAATACATAAATATTAAAAATTAAATATGTGTGAAAATAATGTTTTGTGTGAAAAATAATAAAATAAAAATGTATAGTATTTTTTTAATTATTTACAAGTTTTTATTTAGGAAAATAAAGTATAAAATCCTAACAAACTATTTATTATGCAAAAAAGTAAAATAAAAAATATAATAAAATGCAAAAAATAAAGAAAATATTTTTTGTGATTTTTTAATATTCAGAAAAAAATAAATTCAAGTCAAAATATAAAATATGCAAGAAAATATAAAAAATATGAGAAAATGGTCAGGGGGTGTGAAAGTAAACAGGGGGTGTGAAAAGTAGAAAAAACAAGGCCCAGGCGTGCCAGGCCCAGACAGGTTGTCCCTGTCCTCCAGCTCTTCTAAAACGCGCGTTTCTGTGCTTCAACCTGTAACTTGCTATTCTTTGCATAAAATCAAAAACTTGTAACACGAAAAATGTAGCTCATGATCTCACGATTCAAGTGATATAAAGTTTGAAACCTTACTCTAAGAAACCAAAGAGAATTTCAGTGGCCCTAATTCCTGACCTAATTTTTTCATGAACTTCAACAATCAAATACTCTTAGCTCAGTTAATATAAATGACAACTATGCATATGTACAACTTAAGCAAGTTAAGAACTACATTTTTTCTTCACAAATCATGACCTAAGGATGCCTAAATAGAGAGATCGAAACTTGAAAAATACCTTGTTCAGTTGAGTTTGGATATGGTAATGTGGGGACTTTGAGTGAGGCCTGAAGATCGTGTGAGCTTCCTTGAAGTTCCCTCAAGCTTTTACAATGCTTAGCTGGCTTTGTAGATGCTTGAATCTCCTTGTTGAAGTCAACTTGCAAACCATCAAAATGAAAATGGTGATGCTTGAAACAGGGGTTACAGTTGCAAGACAAAGGCCTGAACAACTTGGATGTGATGTAGGGAAGATGTTTCAAGGGTTTAAAGGCAAAACGCACGAGCCAATATTGAAAGGGCTTGAATTCTGCAGATGATGCCCTGTTTGGACAGAAAAATGTGGTTTTGGTGTTTCAGAGTGTTTTGAATGTTATGAATTCGTGTCTTAGGCTTGTAACAAGTTTCTGAAGTTGTTTCAAATGATGCTAAGGCTTCTCTTTTATCAGCTGTACAAGTTGTCTTGACTTTGGCAAGTTTGCTTGCTTTTAAAGAAAGTTGAAATGACAATGCCCAAGGTGTTGTACTTGCTAGTTCTATGGATGCAAGGAGTTGGTATGCTTTGCCTGATGTTTGTGGACCTTGCTTGCAACAAAAGATCGGGTCCATGGATCAAGAATTACAAAGTTGCAAAAAGCATGCTTTATCAAAGTAGTATTGTGAACTTTATGCCATAAATGGATTAAACTTTTGTACAATGCTCCATAGGTCAGAATAAAGCCAATATCCATTGAATTTGCATTTAATTATGGAGTGTAGAAGGGATTAGGACCTGTAATACCAAGTACAAGCATGCTAGGACAGATTTGCAACTTGAACCATTGTGAAAATGCCTTGAACAAAAGTGATAAATTGCCATTTTCCCTTCTTCGATTATCCCTAACCATAAATGATCTTGGAGAGTTCTTGGACATTTTGGAAATCTTGTAACATGCTCTACAATCCATATTTGAAATTTATTTTGAGATACCTCTTGGAACTAGGTGAAAAATTGTCATGAAGTTAGGTCAAAAACCTGCCTAAACTAGGGCAAAATTTCACTAAGTTAAAAAGTTTATGGACCCCTATTCACAAAATCATAACTTGAGATCCAAGAATCTTTTGGGAAAACTTTGTGAATCAAAGTTGTATATTTCATGGAGGACTACAACTTTCATGTTGGATGTTTTCTTTGAATCCAATTTCATCATGGTGAAAAAGTTGTGGAAAGTTGGGAAAAAATAAGAAATTTCCATAACTTAGAAAAATTCTAAGTTATGAAAAATTTCAAATTAAAACCCTAATTTGCAAATTTAGGTTTCTTGGTCAACAGGTTTCACATTTTGACATATCTTGATGAATTATGACCCTTGGCACTTGATTTTGACCAAAAAGTCAAAGTTTGACTTTTTAGTGCACATATGACTTTTGATCAGTTGACTGGAAAATTCATATGTCAATCCTATGCATTTGAGATCTTTTGAACTATGTGATTAGGTCAAAATGATGCCATTGAGTCCTTGAAATCATTCTTGAACCCAATTGATCATTGGCTAGGTTAAAAATCAGAAATTGCCCTTTCCCAGTCAAAACCCTAATTTTGACCATTTTGCCCTTTTGATGATCTGATCAAATTTCTTGAGGAATTATGATACAAACTTGATAAAATGGTACATAGGAGCCTATAATGTTGTTGTGGATAAAAAATTATGAAGTTTGACTGTAAATTGGCCATGGTTGACTTTTTCCCCAATACAAATGATTTTTAGGTCAACTGTCCAATTGCCTGGGCAAAAATGTGATTCAAGGCTTGAAACTTGGTATGAGCAATCTTAGGGGTCCAAGATGGTGTATGAAAGTCACATGAAGCATTAATGGTCCAAAAATCCTTGTGCAAACTCAAACCCTAATTTCAGGTTATCAGTGCAAGGAGATGTCTTGAGTTGAGCAAACCCCAATCTGGTCTTGAGTCCAAAGAGTCTTGTGAGAAAAATATTAATAAATGAGAGGGAAAATTTTGGGGTACAACAGTTTGGATAGTTAGTAATTGGCAGACTTCATCCCGTTTTTTGTTGTCGTTTAATCTGTATAATTCTATTCGTTTGATCGTCTACGTCAAATGTTTTTTATGCAAAATGGTTACTTTCTTTTATTGATGATACTACTCGAGTAACTTAAATTTCCTCGAAGAATAGTAAATAAGAAGTACTATAATTATTTATTCAATTTTACAATATGGTACGAACACAAATTGGAAAAGGTATAAAAAATAATTTTTCTGACAATAGTAAAGAATATGTCAATCATGAATAAGAATATGTCAATTATGAATTTTTCAACTTCACAAGTAAACATAGCAATATTCATGAATTCACATGTGTCGACATTTCTCAACAAAACTATGTTACTGAAAGAAAAATCTTCAATTACTTGAAGTTATTATATCTTTCATATTTCAATTGTTTGTTGCCAAGTCTTATTGAGATGAGGCAATTCTTACTATTATTTATCTGATTAATTGGGTTCCCTCTCAAAATCTTAGGTAGTGTAAGTCTTGTTCAATTTATGCTCCCATGTTTTTCTTTTGTCCCCATATTACAAAATCTTAAGTCTCGTTTGTTTGGTTGTGTTGTGTTTGTTCACGTTCATAAACAATATCACAATAAGTTGGATTACTGTGTAGTCCTATGTATCTTTATGACTTATACACCTAACAAAAGAGGGTACAAATGTTATCATCTTCCTTATTAGAATTATTTTATCTCTAAATATGCCACCTTCCTTTAAAACGTGTCATAATTCACTTGTTCTCAATCTCAGAGGGAGAACATAAATAACCAAGAACACGAGTCTAATTTTTTTACCATTAGCCTTATAAGAGCACGTATCCCTGTTCTCATTTTGAAACTAATTTGTTACCTATGTCGAGTCTAATCCATAGTTTAACACTTGAACCTAAGTCTATTATTTTATATGGTTCTCTAATGGTTGAACATGAACCAGAGTCTATAATTTTTCCTTTCCCTACAATGCCTTCCTTATTACAAGAATCACCACCTTCAATGCCAACTTTGGTGTATCAGAGAAGAAGGAAATTCAACTATTTGACCTAGAGGTAAATACTAAAAATATTCTTCAATTGGCCATTCTTATATTTATGATACTTTTGATACTAGCCTAGATGATTTACCTATTTCTTTGAGATTAGATAAAATAGCATGTCCATTCATATAGAGATATCTTGTTTCTAAAGTTTTCTATTCTAAACAATTATCTACACATTGTTAGAGTTTTATTGCAAATATTGATTTTGTAAAAAAATTGGCATCAACTCAAGAGGTATTGAAAACTAATAATTGGATTCAAGTTATGGATAAGTAAATGAAAGCACTTGAAGAATTAATTGTGATTTGGGAGATGGTCTAGAGATAAATAGGTAAGAAACCAATTGGATGCATATGGAATTATATTGTGGAACACAAGTCATATGACACCCTTAATCGTTACAAGTTCAAATTAGTGTCAAAAGGATATCCTCATACACACGATAATGATTAGGAGGAGACATTTTATATAGTGTAGAGGATGAATATTTTTAGGATAGTAATATATCATGTTGCTTACTTTGGTTGGGAAATTCACCAACTTGATGCTGAAAATGCTTTCTTACATGGAAGCTTAGAGGATGGGGTGTATATTGACATTTCATCTAGTTTTGATCTCATGGGTGGAACCATCATGGTGACTATTGAAGAAAGTCTTATTGTGGATTTATGTGCTTGCAGGTATAAAGCTGGAACATTTCGCAATAGATCCATCTGAAGTTTTGATGACGACAACAATGATAAAAGTTGGCGGAAACATCTTTCAACTCTTTGATGATTGTTACTTAACTAGAGAAACATCTCACGCCTCATCAATAGAAATAGACTAAAAATTAAAGTGCTTATATGATCAGGAGCATCCATCAAAGAATCTTGAAGCCTCAGATAAAGTGTGAAAGTTCTTCAGGTCGTGTGTGACTGTCTGTCTATCTGAGTGATCTGAATTTTGTAAAAGCAAGGAAGTAACTTTTAAGTACTAAGACAACTCACACACACATCAAAATATGCTTTTCAAACGTTTTTCTCTTAAAAATTATTTTCTAGGCCAAGACAAATGATTAAGAAGTTGTTCAATCTCTTTCCAAAGAGTTTTTGAACTAACTAATCGATTAGAAAAAAATTTCTGAGCCAAAAAATTGATCGAAACTTTAAGCCAATCGACCGAGAAAGGGATAAATGATTAACCAAATGATTAGGAATACACCTTAATGACTTGCAACAACTCTATATCCAATATTTTTTTAGGCACGATAGTCGATTAAAAATGACTTGGTCAATCAATTGGAACATCATGCCAATCGATTGGCTCATCAATTCCGCCATGGATTATTTCCTTTTCTGATTTTTCCAACTCCTATATAAATGAGACTCACATCCTCTTCATTTTACGCCACTTTCAAAAGCTTCACATTTTCTTTGAAATTTATCTCTCAATTTTCTCTCTAGAAACATTTCTCTTTCACTTAAAGTTTCCATAGTGCTTTTGAGTGAAACTTTGCTTATGAGGAAGAATTTGTAAGTGGTTGTTTTGTTTATTTAATTCTTGAAAGTGTGATTCTCTTGAGAAGATTGAGTTTGATTTGTGAGATAAGTCAACCATAAAATCTTTGTTTTAGTTTATTGAGCTTTACCAATACAAGTTTTCTTTTTAGTTATTAAGATCAGCTTGAAAATCTCTAAGAAGATTTGTTAGCTTAGTCTGTGGTAAAAACTATCTTTGGTTGGGGATAAGTATGTGAAATCTCAATATCAGATTGTATAAAAGGTTCGTTGGCATAATCTTCAACAACTCAAAGTTTATAGTCAAACTCTCAAAAAATCCTCTTGCTGATAGGACTAGGCCAATATTGACTAAACTTGTATAAATATCGGGTACAATCTCTCTAACCTTATCCTCTTTAATTTTTTATGTTTAACTTTACTATTTTATTTCCGCATTTATTTACTCTTAAGAAACTACTATCACAATTTAAGCTTAATTGAGAAAAACATAAAAGTAATTGTGAATTTTAAATACCATAGTTCACCTCCTCTTGTGTTTGAAGTCACTTGTACAATGTGACATCATAGCCTAACTACTAATAAGGACTAATCATCTCGGAAGAAAAATTGTCTTCAAGCTATTCATGAAATAAAGGGTTAAATACACTTTACTCCTACAATGTTAGTGAGTTTCGGTTTATCCTCTATAAGTTTAATTTTTTGGACTCCCTCATAATTTTAAGATTTCGTTTATTTGGCTCATGAGGTGACGTGACATGTTTAGGTGAAATTGTTTATTTATTTTTTAAAATCCAAGTGAATTTTTTTAATTTTTTAAATATTTAAATATTTAAATATTAAATTATTTTTAATTACGGAGGAGTGCAAATCAAAACTCGCTAAAATTATAGGAGATAACCAATATAAACCAAAAAATCAAGGGTTAATACTCACTTTCTCCTCTACCATATGTTTAGGTGAAATTGTTTATTTATTTTTTAAAATTCACGTGGATTTTTTAAAAAAATTTAATTTTTAAAAATTTAAATATTAAATTATTTTTAATTATAGTGGAGTGTAAATTAAAATTCGCTAAAATTACATAAGATAACCAATATAAATCAAAAAATCAAGGATTAATACTCATTTTCTCCCATGCCATATGGGGGAATCCGAAAAAAGTCCCTGTAAAAAAACATAGCTCCTTTGACATTTCTAGATTCCCCTATTATAACTCTTGAATGAATTTGGCTAAAGGACTTTTTTAATTCTTTTAAATGCATGTGTTTTTTTTTTTGGCTTTGAAGTCTAAAAACATAAAAAAAAAACTAAAATTAGTCCCATTTTTGCTTTGAAGATTAAAAATATGTAAAAAAAACTAAAATTGGTCCCAAATGGACTTAAAAGAAAAACTAAAATTGATCCCATTTTTGCTTTGAAGATTAAAAATATGTAAAAAAACTAAAATTGGTCTCAAATACAGTTGAACCCTGTACCCTTTAACACACTAATCCTTATAGAGAATCTACTACTATTGGGCAGGATATTTTTATTTGAGACCTTTCTTCTCAAATCATATTTATAACATATTTGTTACCTTGATCTTTTTTATATCACTCTGTTTTATATAACTAAAAGTATATCATTATTATATAATTAAATGTATTAAGTAAATGTTTAGATAACTAATGTATAAGTTGTTCTGTATTATATAATTTTAATGTTAGAAAGAAAATTAAAATTAAAAAAATTACTTCGGAACTATCATATAGATTTTCATGTTTTATTGTAGTTTTGTTTTACGTGTTTGAAAATGTGATTTTTTATAATTATTTTTTCATTGAAATTATTTTATTCTTTAGATATATATATTTCTAATTATGATAGTTTAGTTAAATTATGTATAAATAATATTTAAATATATTTTAATGTGTACAAATTGTAAGAATAAGATTTGGTTCTGCATCTGGCTTTTAGTTTTGATGATAATAATATATTATTTGTTAGAGAGTAATTTTGTATTCTAATTATTATGTCTAGTGTGTAATTGTTGCTAATAGGTTTTGACTTTAATAGAATGACATGTGATGTCATCAGTTTATGGAATCAACACACTCTGACTTTAGAGAGATACAAAGTACGTGTTACGAGACATTGCCAAGTTCTGGAATGCTTCTAAACAACGGTTCTGATGTACGTTAGTCTAGAGCTTATGACTGTGACTCTGATGGTAGAGCTTCTGAGAACTTCTCAAGCTCTGAGGTTCTAAAGAACAAGTTCTGAAGATAAGGTTCTACTGAATAAATTTTGAAGACTCTTTAGACAAGGTTATGAAGATTATGCACTCTCAAGTTCTGAAGTTCTGAAGACTCTGAAGATAAGGTTCTGCTGAACAAGTTGTGAAGACCCTGAAGACAATGTTCTGAAGACTTGCATTGTGTTTTAATCCTTCTAAGCATGCTTCACCATCACACTTTCTAAAACCTCTAAAGATTAGAAGATAAGATCAAAATATTTTACGTGAGTAAATAGTACATGATACAATATCAAATATTCCTTCCACTATAATGATTTTGTGGTACAAGGACAATACTATGGTACGATGTTGTCTATCACTCACACTGACCGCTATGCAAGAATACAATTATAATTTGGAATTCTCATTCTATCCTCCAACGAATCTTTCTTTGGCTATATAAGAAAGACTTGGAAGAATGTAAAGAAAATAACTTTACACCATTAAAAATAAACTCTGCGCAAAAAGCAATGAGTTTTTGTTCATTAACTTGCTAAAAAAACTTTTGTGTTTATCATTGTATCTAAATTTGTGTAAATCTACTTTCTTAGAAGCATTTTGTAGACACACCTCTTCGTATTTCAACCTTTGAGTTAGTTGTTCCTTGAGAGACTAGGGTATAGTCAAAATTTCTCAAGAAGACATTGACGGATAGTCTTTGTAGATTGCAATCACTTTTGTTATAGTTGATTAAATCCTTGTGGAGAAAGAGAAAATCACTTTGGCGGGTGGACTGAATTAACTTTATTAACAGTAAATCAGGATAAAAATAATTGTGTTTATTTATTTTTATCTTTTTTCATCTTTGATTGTTTGGGAAGAAAAAGTTTCAATACTAAAAACCTAATTTAAATATCCATTTCTTGTATTTCATGTACCTTCACAAATAATTTTTTAAAATCTTATATATATATATATATATATATATATATATATATATATATATATATATATATATATATATATATATATATATATATATATATATATATATATATATATATATATATATATATATATATATATATATATATATATATATATATATATATATATATATATATATATATATATATATATATATATATATATATATATATATATATATATATATATATATATATATATATATATATATATATATATACAAATAATAACTTTTTAATCTTATTTAGTTATATAAGATTAATGTGTACAAATAATATTTAAATATTTTTCACATAAATATTTTTATTTTAACCATTTTAATATCATTGTTTTTATTCATATTTGTGTTGTTTTTATGTCTATGTTTTAAAGTATTAATCAATTAATTAAAATTTTCATTAATACAGAAAATATATGTTATAAATATAATTGAAGAAGAAAAATATCAAATAGAAAATACTAGTCTAGTGGTAATATATGTGTCATAATAAAGAGTGAAGTAAATGTAGGTCTAGGGTTCAACTCATTTTGATTTTTTTTTGTGTTTTTACATGTTTTTATAATTTAAAGCAAAAAATAAAAGAAACATGTGGAATTTTAAAAAATTAAAAAATTAAAAAGTTAATATGAATAATCCATGTTATCTAAAATAAATTAAAAATTACTAAAAATGTCAACACAACAGCGATACGTCGGATATATTTTTGACCAAATTCACTCAGGGCTATAATAGGGGAGTCTGGAAACGCCTAGGGGGATATTTTTCTGAACTCGCCCCATAAAGCAGGGGAAATGGGTACTAACCCAAAAACCAATTACACTTCATATTTTCCCAATCGAATGTGAGATTATATACAAAAGAATATCAACATAACTACTATATGATAGTTGAGTTAGTTATGTAACAATTAACATATAGGCACCACTTTATTATTCATGTATATAAACAGCTTACTAGATGTAACCATTATTCAATGATTATGAGAAATATTTTTTCCCAAGTTTCTTCTTCTTGCAATACCAACATGGTATCAGAGCTCCATGAGCTCTTGTGACCATTCCTCATTCTTCTTCTTCTCCTTCTTTGTTCAAGTCTTCACAGCGTCAAAGCCTTGAACACTCTCTTCTTCTTCTACACATTTCTCTAATGCGTTTCTCATATGGATCACCAGAGCTATGCCGACTTTACAACAAACTCTATAAACCCTTACTATGTGCACCCAAATTAAAGTCTCGCGCTGATTCTTGTTGCTCTGCCGTTAGACAACAGGAATTACTGCACATGGTCCCGATTAATGCACATTGCATTGATTTCGAAGAACAAGAAGAAATTAATTGATGGATCATTCCCCAAACCCTTCATTTTCAATCCTCTTTACGCTAAGTGGATTCGATGCAACACCATGGTACTTTCTTGGATTCAAAGATCGATTTCAGAATCCATTGAGAAATATGTGCTATGGATTGATACGACTTTAGGCGTTTGGAAGAATCTTCATATTAGGTTTTCGTAGAGTGGTGTTTTTTGCATTTCCGATATTCATGAAGAACTTTATCTTTTCTGCCAAGGTACACTCAATGTTTCTGAATACTTTACTCAATTGAAAATACTTTGGTATGAACTGGAGAATTATTGTCCTATTCCCTGTTGTACTTGCTCATTTTCTTGTTCTTTTGGTGTTGTTGATTATGCTAAAATGTACCGTGAGCAAGATTACATTATCAAGTTCTTGAAAGGGTTAATTGAGCGATTTGTGCATTCAAAATCCAAAATTATGATGATGAACCCTCTCCCTCACATAGACAAATCCTTTTCTTTGGTTATTCAGAAATAACATGAGTTGAACTTTGTATTACCACTAGATTCCACTAATTTTGTTGTCATTGCATTACATGTCAATGCTCAGAACTCTTCCAATGGAAAAGGCTCACAGTTTTTCAGAGGCAAAGGTTCTTATTCTCCGAAAGGATCTCATAAAGTTTATACACATTGTGGGAGAACAAATCATATTGTGGAAACTTGTTTCTTGAAACATGGTTATCCACCAGGTTACAAGCAGAAAGGTAACAACCATAATCATGCTCAAGATTCATCACAATCTCATGCCAATAATGCTTCCAGTCCTGCAGAAGATGCATCAGGTTCCTCTTTTGGCTTTACTCAAGAGAATTTTCAAAGCATTCGGGCCTTACTCCAACAGTCCAAAGCAACTCCTGCTGCGAATTCTATCACAACCTCTAATTTTTTAATGAATTCACACTCTCCTACAAGCATTGGTAAGAACTTCAATCTTTGGATTTCAGATACAGGCACCACTGATCATATCACCTTTAATCTTGCTGCTTTTGCCTCACATCAAACCATTGTTCGTGTGTCTGTATCTTTGCCAAATGGTTCTCACATAGATGCTTGCATCTCTGGCAATATTACCATCTCACCCACTTTGACACTTTACAATGTTTTGTACATTATAACCTTTCATGCCAATCTAATCTCTGTTACAAAGTTAACTAGCAATAGTGATTTTCATCTAAATTTTTCTTCCAACATGTGTCACATTTTTTAGAACCATTTGAGGCAAACAATTGGTACAACTAGCCTGCAAAGAGGCCTCTATGTGATAGATACCAATAATGCTTTCTCTCAGTGTAACTCTATTGTTTCTGATTCCTTTGAAACTTGGCATCTAAGATTAGGCCATGCTTCTAATTCAAGAATGAATACTTTAGTTAAAAAACTTTCCTCTTATTCCCTGTAAAAATAGCATGAACCCTTGTGATTCTTGTCATTATGCAAAACACAAGAAATTACCTTTTCCCAATAGTATTACTCATACTCATGCTCTTTTTGAAATTCTGCATGCTGACTTATGAGGCCTATTTGCCATTGAATCCATTATAGGCCATAAGTACTTTCTTACACGTGTAGATGATTTTTCACATTTTACTTGGATAATATTTCTCAAATCTAAAACTGAAACTAAACAAAGCATCATTCAATTTATTACTTTTGTAGAAAATCAGTTTAACACCCCACTCAAATGTCTTAGATCAGACAATGGTTCTGAATTCTTATCCTTGAGTTATTTTCTTCTGTCCAAAGGCATCTCTCACCAAAGATCTTGTGTAGAAAGCCCCCAACAAAATGGGGTGGTTAAGAGAAAGCATAAACATATACTCAATGTGGCTAGAGCTATCACCTTTAACTCTAATGTTCCTCTAAATTTGTGGAACTTTAGCATTAAACATGTTGTTCACTTGATCAATAGGATCCAGTCTTTTGCTCCAATCTAAATTTCCTTATGAAATATTATTCAATTCATTCCCTGTCATAATTCATTTGAATGTTTTTGGCTGCCTATGTTTTGCTACCACACTCCAAGCCCGTAGAAAAAAGTTTGAGCCTCGAGCCAGAAAAGTTATTTTTCTTGGCTTCAAAGATGGTACAAAAGGCTAGTTGCTCTATGACCTAAAATCTCATGACTTGTTTGTGTCCATAAATGTCATCTTTTATGAGACAATTTTCCCTTTCAAATGTCATGTCACATCTGTTGACCATGAGCCCATACCTAGACTAGTGGATAATAACCATACCCTTGAAACTGATATAGTTCATGTTGTACCAACTGTTGTGCCCATTACTGTAACCAGTCCACATCCCCTTGAAACCAACAATCCTCCCAATTTAGACCCCCAGTCCTACTGTCATTGACTCTGACCCTAATGTCAGTGATGACACCATTCATCATAGCTTGGATTCTGACCTTCATCTTTCTCACCCTACTGTATCCACACTGGCCCAACCCATTCGAAAATCCACTAGATTCAAACACCCTCCTACCTATCTTAAACACTTCCATTGTAATATTTTTTCCACTAATCCTCACACCCTCGTCCTTCCACTCCTTATCCTCTCTCAAATTCTTTATCTTATGAAAAATGTTCTCCATCTTACAAACATTTCTGATGTAATATTTCTTCTACTTTTGAACCTAAAACATACCTTCAAGCCTCTAAACATGATTGTTGGAGAAAGGCTATGGATGCAGAGATGACTTCTCTTAAGGATAACCAAACTTGGATCCTTGTGGATATTCCTATAGGTAAAGTTCCAGTTGGTTACAAATGGCTCTATAAGATCAATTATCATGCCAATGGAACCATAGAGAGGTACAGGGCCATGTTGGTAGCAAAGGGTTATACTTAGGTTGAACATGTGGACTACTTTGACACTTTCTTCCCTGTTGCAAAAATTACAACTACCAGGGTTCATTTATCCATTGCAGACATCAAGCATTGGCATCTTGAACAGCTTGATATCAATAATGCTTTTCTACACGAGGATCTCAATGAGGAGGTGTTTATGTCTCTTCCTCATGGCTATGGTGTTTCATATTCTAACAAGGTATGCAAGCTCAGTAAATCCTTGTATGGCTTGAAATAAGCCAGTAGACAATGGCATGCTAAACTTTCATTAACTTTAATCTCTTTGGGCTATAAAAAATCTGTAGCTGACCATTCCTTGTACACCAAAAGCACTTCACATGGTCTCACTGGTATTCTTGTGTTTGTTGATGATATTATTCTGACAGGTGATTCTATCACATAAATCAACAATGTTAAGCTTTCTTAGATCACAAGTTTCACATAAAGGACCTTGGTCAACTTAGGTACTTTTTGGGCTTGGAAATTGCTAGGTCCACTTCTGGCATTTTTCTCAATCAAAGGAAATATGTCTTGGTGGAATTACTTGAAGACACAGGTTTTCTTGGGGCCAAACTTGTCTTTATCCCCATTGACCCTAACACTAAACTCTCTTCCACTGAAGGGACTCCCCTAGCTGACCCCTCTTCCTATAGAAATCTGATTGGAACGCTATTATACCTCACAAATACACGTCCTGATATATCCTTTTGTGTTTAGCATGTTAGTAATCAGTTTGTAGCTAATCCTTTGGACACTCTCTATTAAGCTGCTACCCGTGTCTTACGATACCTGAAAGCTTTCCCTGCACTAGACATTCTTTTCTTCAGTTTTAGTCCCCTTAAGCTTCCTGGATTTGCTGGTTCAGACCGGGCCCGCTGTCCCAATTCTAGGAAATATTTTACTGGTTTTTGTTTGCTTCTTGGAAACTCTCTTCTTTCATGGCGTTCGAAGAAGCAAAATATTGTATCTCCTTCTTCTATTGAAGCAGAGTATCGGGTTATAGCATCCCTTACTTATAAAATACAATGGCTATGCTACCTTTTTGTAGATTTCCGTATCCCTTTTCCTGATCCCGCATCCATATAATATGATAGCAGATCTACCATCTACCTTGCGCATAATCTAACTTTTCACGAACGCAACAAACATATTAAATTAGACCGCCATGTGATTCGAGAAAAGATGACTTCAAAACTGCTTCATTTACTGTCTGTGCCTTCTAGCTCACAATTAACTAATGTATTAACTAAACCTTTACATTTTCCTTTGCTTAGCTCTCTTTTATCCAAGTTAGAATTATGTAATCTACATATTTCAACTTATGGGGAGGTATCAACATAACTACTATATGATAGTTGAGTTAGTTATGTAAGAGTTAACATATAGACACACTTTATTATTCTTGTATATAAATAGTTTACTAGATGTAATCATTATTCAATGATAATGAGAAACATTTTCTCCCAAATTTCTTCTTCTTGCAATATCAACAAAGACATGTATATACTCCAAATTATAACTCCAAATAAATAGCAAAATGTCTAAATCAAATTTTTGCGAGTTTTGAATTTGAATACTCTTGTTTGAATTTTTGCGAGTTTTAAATTTGAATACTTCAAATAAACAGCGAAAAGTCTAAATAGCAAAATATATACTCCGTTTGAATTTGAATACTCTCTTCATACGACTTCTAAGAGCTAAAAAAACATATTGTTTTTAAAAATTATCGACATTAATTAAATTACAATAACAGTAATAAAATAAAACATTGCAATTTCAACAGTCATAAAAATTAAGTAACACTAATATTATTATTAATATAAATAGCTCATTCGTTTCATCATATTTTTCATTCACATCTAGGATAAATTTCTTCTCTTTTAATTTTTTTCTACATATTTTATTAGACGATGAATCCTAATTAACATAATACTTAGTTCATTTTTATGCAAAATGATGGAAGTCACTGTTGTATCTTAAATCAACAAAATTCATATTTTGAAAATGCATCTTTTACCTCAAACCTACACCATTATTCAAATTTTTAAATATATATATATATATATATATATATATATATATATATATATATATATATATATATATATATATATATATATATATATATATATATATATATATATATATATATATATATATATATATATATATATATATATATATATATATATATATATATATATATATATATATATATATATATATATATATATATATATATATATATATATATATATATATATATATATATATATATATATATATATATATATATATAAAAGTTGACAAGTTGAAGTAATTGATCTAGTGGTAAAATACTCTTGCAAGAGGAAGGCTATGGTCTTGGGTTTGAAATTAAATGGAATTATTATTTTTCTATTTTTTTTAACGTTTTAATATCTCAAAAAATTAAAATATTAAAGAAAAAATTGTAAAAAAATTAAAAATTAATTTGTTTTTTAAATCCACATGAATTTTAAAAAATAAATAAATAATTAAATAATATGCCATCTACACTGTCAATTCAGCAAATATCAAGATTTTATAGTTGACTGGTCAACAAAGGGATCAAATAAACAGAATCTAAACATTACAAGGAAGGAATCCAAAAAATTAAACTTACATGGGATAAACTGAAACTCACTAACATTGTAGAGAGGTATAATGTATTTAACCCTTAAATAAACTCATGTCCTTCAATGGAGAAGAGTATAGTTTGTTGAAAGAGAAAATAAAAATTTTCATAGAAAATGATGGATCGTAATATTTGGAAGACCGTGAAAGAAGGTCCATTTGTCCCTACACATGAATTAAATGGTGTTGTAATAGATAAACCTAAAAGAATTGGACCAAATATGATAAAGAGATTGTGCAGCGCGGTTTGAAAGCAAATACTGTCATCACTATCGCTCTAGGTCTTGATGAATTTTTGTGATTTTCTCACTGCGAAATTGCAAAAAGAAATATGGGACATCCTCCAAATAATCCATGAAGGAACTACTGAGGTAAATAGGGTAAGGTTGGGAATATTAACCCATGAGTATGAACTCTTCATAATGAAACCTGAAGAGAGCATAAGTTAAATGCAAACACGATTTACCCATATCATAAGTCATATAAGAACTCTGGGGAAAACATTCTCAAATGAGAAACTAGTAATAAAAATTCTTAGATGTCTAAACAGTAGTTGGCAACCCAAAGTCAATGCAATTTTTGAATGTAAGGATTTAATGAATACAAACACACACACACACACACACACAAACACACACACACACGCACACACTTTAATAAATTTTAGGAAATGAAATGGAACTCAAAAGGCTTGTCATAGATGAAGAAAGAGAAAAGAAAAACAAAAGTCTAGAACTTAAACCTTAGGAATCCGATTCTGATAGTGACATGGCTCTCATAATAAAGAACTTCAAGAGATTCATTAAGAATGTCAATAAGAAAAAGGAAGAACAAGAAAAGGGTGAGGAAAAGACACAATTCATTTAAACATTCTACAATTATGGAATGTAATGTCACATCAAACCATAGTTCCCCTATTCAAACAGGATAATAATTTTTTTTTTAAAATATCAAAAAAAGAAGAACGTTTATGTAGCATGAGAAGACAATGATATGGAATCCTCGGATGATAAAGAAGAAGAAAAATTCAAAAACTATCTTATTACAAACCATCAAGATACTGATGTAACCTCTCAATTATCCTATTATGATCTCTTTAGAATTTGCAAGAAACTAATAAAAGAAACAATTAAACTAGAACAAATTGTTTCTGCATCTAAAAATAGTATCTTCTCTCTTGAACTTAAAAATAAAATCCTTGAAAAAGATATAGTACTCTTTAGAGAGAAAAATGATCTAGTTCAAAATTCTTCCCTTAAGAGAAGATGATGAAACTGTCATGGAAGATAAATGTGACAATGTAAAAAAAATTCAAACTTCAAAAAAAACTTGTCAAGTTCACTAAAGAAAGAGCCAACTTAAATTATTTTATAGGTAATCAAATAGCATCCTATAACAAAGTTGACCTTGGATATGAACCAAATAGTAACTGTAAAAACTTTGATAAACTTACAATCAATGGATGATTTAGTGGCATGAATGGCAGTTATTTCATCCTAGAGTTTCTTGGCTGCATCCACATGTTGCTAACTTTGAGCAATTTCACGCTCCATTTCAGTGTAATTTATCTGCTCAATAACTTTTTGGTGTGCTTTCATCTGAGAAATATTTTCTTTCAACTCCTTGATTTGCTCTTTCCAGAAAGAGATAGAGCGAACGTTGGTATCGAACTCCTCTTTGGCATTTTTAAACTCTTTGCCAAGTTTCTCAGCTTTGGTAGTAGAGTCAAGGGCTTTCGACCACTTAGTCTCTTGAAGAGTTAGTTTTTCTTTGAGCTTCAAGGATACATCCTAATCCCTAAGGAAATCTGCACTAATTGTATTGATCAGAGTAGTCACATCCATCAGGACTTCATTAGTCTCAGAAGGACAAGTGACTATATCGATTTGATTTATCAATTTCTTGAGTATAGCACTTGCAGTGGAATTATCCTTCAAGACTTCGAACAAGTCAGCTTCGAAGATTTTCTCTTTGATTTTCTGGAGAATTTATTCATTGGTTTCAGCTTGGGAACTCCCACTCAAAGTTGCAGATGGACTAGGGTAAGTCTTTTGTGCAAATGGTACCATTTTTTCCATCATTAGCCTTACATACACAAGAAGATTATCTTTTTTCAGTGCATCCACTGTTTCTTGAGAAAGTTCTGTGGAGGTATTGCTTTGAGGTTGTTGATTTACAAGAGTAACTTTATCTTGGGAGTTGGCTTGGACTTGAGGTTCCTTATCTTCTTCTCCTTAAGTTTCTTCTTTTTTTTCTACTTCTTCATCTTCAACGAAGTACTGTGCAATTTCATCATCAATAAGAGGTTCATCATCACCGAGAAGATCATCAACAAATTTAATATTTTTTGGTGAAGAGTCACCAGGGCTATCATTATTCTCCCTTTCGTCATCACTAGCTCTCTTGGCCCCTTGATGTACCCCTGGGGTCATTCTTAATTTGGGGAATGTTTTCCTTTTCTGATAGTACAGTTGCATCAAGTTTGTTAATAGCAGACGAAGACCCTTTACTGAATTGTTTGTCACTTGACAAGGGATGGTACGAAGCAGTACCACTATCAAGAAAAACACTTTGCTTGGTGGGAGACTCAGTGAGAGTTGTTTGATTTTCTTGTAACATGAAAAAGAAATTAGTTCAAATAAAAGAACAACGGTGGTCGAAGAAATGTAACGAATACAAGTTATACCTTTTGTCCATCAGGACTTGAGTTGTCACTTTCAACCCTCTCCAAAACATCAACTCCAGATGGTTGAGACGTTTTTTCTCTTTTGGCTTTAGGGGCAGTATAGTAAGTTCAGGCTTCTTCTTAGTTGTTTGCGAAGAGGCTACATCAGAAGTTTTTGCCCTCTTCTTCTTTATCTTCTTAGTTTGTAAAGGAGTTGGAGGAGTTTCTTCATCATCTTCGACATCCACTGGAGCGTCATGTGTGGACTTTCTTTTGTGTGGAGATTTTGGATGTAATTTACTAGCCTGGAAAAATAATACTGTCAGAAAAGTAATATAGTACAGAAAGCAGATAAAATGTTGAATGATACCTTTGATGCTTTTGATTTCTTGGTATATGGGGTAGTGATTTTTGTTGAGGTGTTGGATGGTTTGGAAGTTCTAGTTAAACCTGTCTTCGAACTAGGTTGTTCTTTCTTGGTACTTTTCTTTTCGACGGCTAGAACAATGTACATGACAACATTGGTTAGTAATAGATATAAAAGAAACAACAAAACAATCGAAAGGACCAAGGAAATCCATTGGTTCCACACCTTCACCTATCGGAGAAAGAATGGAGATAGCTGACAAGTCATAGTGAAGGAAGACTTTGAAACTGTCTAAGGTATGTTTAGTCGAAATTACTCGGTTAGCAGGTTTTTGTGACTCTTGTCTTAAAAAGTTAAGATAATCACCGCAAATGAACCAGTTTGGGTAAGGAGGATAAAAATCCAGACCAAAATCAGCGCTAGGCAGTTTTAGAAATTTTGGTTGTTGAAGTTTGAAAGCTAAGTCATATCTATGTTCAGGTGTGACACGGTAGGAATGTTTAAATGAGGAAGCCTTTTGGTAAATTTCCCTTTTAAAATTTGGGTTGCGTTGAAAGTGATTCGACTAAGGTTATTTGGATCATAGACAGTTTCAAAATACTTTTGGAACGTCTGGATTTCCTTGATATACGTGTGCTTACCTTTGTGGCTCATATTCTACATAGATGCAAAAGCTTTCGTCAGATATTCACTGAGAAAAATGGTGTCGAACATATTCTTTGAATAGAGATCTTTCCACCAAATATCAAAGCCCTTCAAGCAAGACAAAGATGTATGAAAAGGAACAAGTTTAAATTCTGCAAAGTTGACATGATAATCCATGTGTTCTTCCAAGTCTAGGAAAAAGAACTTCATCCTTGTTGTGCAAAGTTCGCGTTTTCTTCTGAAGATAGGCTCAGGGATTATTTGGCAAAGCCCAAATTGTCGAGACACAAAATGGGTTGGTAGGAAAGCATGAAGATAATGCTTTCACAGGAATTACCCTCGAGACAATCAATCTAGGGAGTAAAAAATCTCTCAAGATGTCAACAATATCTGTATCTTCAGGCGAAATGTCAAAAAGAGATCTAGTTAACCATTCAGGGCCATGAGTCCTATTGTCAAAAGGAGCCATCGAAGGACTAAAGATATGTCGTTTGAAAAACATCATGACGTACTTAGTGAAGCACTCACCAAAGTTCTTTTTGTCATCATCAGAAGTTAGTTAAAGCAGTCTTATTCCTTCGACAGTTTGATTTTGGATTTCAAGATCTTCATTGTTCACTGTGCTAGAAGTACTAAGGGATGGTTCGAATGTTGCATTAAGCCACAATTGGAGAATCCAATATGGTCCAGCTAGGAGTAAGTTTGTGCCTACCTTGTATTCTTTCCGTTTGGAAGTAGAGGATCTAAGGCTTTCATATACCCAGTGAGAATTAACTCACTAAGGCACACTTTTCAACCAGAATGGAGTTGGTTTGATAAAGTAAGGAATCTTTTGGAAACTTGTAAGGATTTGCAGCAAAAGATACACCTTGATATCCAGAGAGCGAGTAAATCTATATTCTCAACGTCAGACACTTCGTCTCCTTCAACATGGTAAAGATTCATGTATTTAGTAAAGGCGGCATTTTCGACGACAAAGTTGATGGTGTTCTCTTCATGTTGATAAGGACCAAAAGTTTCTCCAATGGGTGTGAGTCCAGTAATAGAAGCCACATCAAAGAGAGTGAGGGTTATTATTTTTCAGTGGATATGGAAAGTATTGTAAGTACTATCCCAGAATTACAATGAGGACATCAACATGGGTTGGTAATAACTAAAACCTATCTTCGACATTTGAATCAAGTTGAAGATGCCTAAGTCTTTCCAGGCTTGGGATTTTATTTTTGACTTTAGCCAGCCAAGCAAGATATTGTTTGTATGCTACAGGGCAATACCTAAAAGGTCTAAAGTTCCTAGTTACATAGTCGAACTAAAAGGGTTTGTCCTCAGTTATAGGAATTGGGAGATGTTATTTTTGGATTTTCTCTACATATGATTCTGCTAATTGTTTATCAGGATTGTCATTCTTTTTCTTCTTAGGGGGATCAACTTTATTAACAATGGGTTTTATATCATAGTAAACTGGCAAATTTTCCTTAATTTGTTCTAAACATGAAGAGGATAACATAGGACCCATATACCCTAGGGTTTTATCAGCAAGGGTAAAAGGGATTATTACCCGAGAAGCATAAATTGCTTGTTGTTCAGTAGAAACATGTGGTGTTGGAACCAATTCTTGATTTCCAACAAGAAGGAGTTTTGTGATGTGGTGAATCAGTTGAAATGCAGTGTCATTGTTGTTCTTCACTTCTTTGTTCTTCACATTCTTATCAGATTTGCTACCTTTTTTGGATGGTGCCATGGTTGAAAGTTCAAACTTTGGACGATTGGAGGTTTTTTTAGAAAGATAGAGCGTAAGTTTTTGAAAAACAACATTTAAGAAGATGAAAAAGTGTGTTTGAGGAAGAAGAAAGGAATTTATAGCTGGAAATCATTCCGTTTATATTTAAATATTTTAGTAGGCGGAACACATGGTTCATTTGTGAAAATTTCAATAGCTCAATGGTTTATCAGAAATTATCCTCTCAGATATTTCGTGACCAGAAGGAGAAATTGGATCAAGATGGATAATGAGTGAGTCATGGATAGTGGTTTCTTTGTTAAAGAAGACAAAGTGAAGATTGGTATTAAAAGTTGAAAAA
Source organism: Vicia faba (assembly GCA_948472305.1). Lineage (NCBI taxonomy): Eukaryota > Viridiplantae > Streptophyta > Magnoliopsida > Fabales > Fabaceae > Vicia > Vicia faba. The sequence continues at coordinate 1,132,396,584 of OX451741.1, read as the reverse complement.
TGAGAAGTTTGTGGAAGTGATTGAGATGAGGTTAATGGAGATGTAGAAGTGTGTATTGATAATGATGGAATGGAGGTAGTGAGAGATGGAATAGGATTTGAAGCAAGAACTTGTGTGGTGGTGGTGGATTTAGAAATGATTGTTGTTGATGGCGGAAAAGACTCATTTGTATTTACAGGAATTTCAGTTGTTGTGGTATCAAAAACAGTTGGAGTATTTGTAATTGGAACAAAAATAGAAGTGGTAATGGTAGATGATGGAACAAAAAATGATGTAAGCGATGATGTTTGTGTTATGGTGGTTAGAATGGATGAGACTGCATCAATAATATTAGAAACAAATAATGAAACAAGTATAAAAGTTTCAGACTTACTAGACGTTACCGAGGTTTCAACTCCTAGAATGGCATCTTTAAGAAGTTTAGACTTTTTTTTCTTTTTCTGTTCAGGATTAGAACCATCTGATTTTTCTTTCCTTTTTCCTTTAGAACACTCAACTTCCTCAGCAAAATATTTGGTGATGTCAAAATTAGACATATCATGTCCTGCTCTAGCCATTCTTACGACATATGCAGCTACGTCAGCTAAGTTACCAGTCTTGGAGAATAGAGGAAAGTTGTCAACGGGGATTCTTCTATTCCTGGTGACTTCAGCTGGCTCACCCAAGTGTTTCTTTTTCAGTTTTGGGATTATCTTCATGTTTCTCAAGTTCTGTCCATTAAATGGTTCTCCAACACTGGAAATCAAGTATTTAATGAACTTGGCCTCTTTTGTCAGAAAATCTACAAAGCCACTTTCTACAAAGATATCAGTCAGAAGACGTCCAAATGGAATGTTAGAAGATACCTTTTCTCTTGATTCGCAGTGGTTCTTGATTTCCTGATAGCCTCCTTCAAATGACTAAACATAACAAAGGGAAGATTCACCTTCTTTTTGGAAAGCAAATAGTACATGAACTGCTGACTGATGTTGAAATAATCAGAAGAACTTGTTGAAGGTCTAGGTTTTATGCAACCCAGAATGATGTTGTGCCAAATTCTCAAATTGTCATAAAGATCCTTACTTTTATATTCTTTCTTCTCAGTGGTGTAATATTTAAACAACAATTGACGAATATCATTCTTTTGAGCATTAGACATAAACTCCATTTCAAATGTACATTTTCCTTTCAAAAACTCCAGACCTAGAAGATCTGCAATAGAATTTTCTATGATGATTATTCTTTGACCAATCACATCTGGGACAATGTGAAGATCATCACAATCAACATTCTTCCAAAAATCCTTTACTAAGGCTCCATAAATTGGACCATGTAACCTTTGAAATTAGTTTTCCCATCCTTGAGCTTTTAACTCCTCTCTAATTTCACACCCATTTTCAGCAAGATTATCAAAATTGACCATGTATTCACGAAGAACTACTAACTCAGATGGGGGAACGATACAGTGAACTTGAAAAGATTTGTGAGTGATATGGTTCGCGTCAATTGTTGGATTGAAAGATGAAGTTGAGGAAATTGCAGTTGTAGGCGGAGCGGTTGAAGAGGAAGGAACCATTGTTGAAGACAAAGATGCAATAGTTGACGATGTTGCGACATATAGATTTAGGGATTGTTTCAATTCACTAGAAAATTTAACAACTTCTTCTTGATCAGGAGTCATCTGATCTTTCCAGTTAATCAGAACCTGGAGAACGACCACAGGATGATCTGCAGTCGGGCTGTAAGCTAAGGAGAAAAAAGGGGGTTGTACCTGCAAGGCACTGCAACGATCAAGTAAGAACGGGAACATGGAGGTACAAGCAGTAATATCAGGTAGTAAATGGTGAATATTAGATACATGACCCTCACATGTGTGAGGGTTTATATAATTCCCCTGGCGCGTGGCCATTGGTTCCTGATTTCTCGCCTAGATACACGGGTCCTTGAAATCAGGTAACTGCCAGGACTTGGTCAAACCGGACATATGTGCTTGCAACTAGCCGTTGGTCCTAGGGGGGTTTAGTTACGGGTATCTCTCTAGTTGATTCCTGGTGGTCTGCACGACGTAGATGTCGGGCTGACATAGAGGATGCTCATCGATCATCTTGGGCCAGAGGTGACGCTGAAGGGAGAATGGCTACCGTGCTCGAAAAGAGAGGGTCGTGCGGGCGATTTGGGTTATGGTCGTATAGACCGTACCCAAGGAGATCTATTAGACTGGGCCTAGTCAAACTGTCGGGCCAGTCCAGAACAATATCCCCCCAATTCGTTTCTTCTGGGCACATGAGTGGCGATTTTGACATCAGCTCGAGGAACGGGGCATGTCTTACGGGCGTGTCATTTCTCGTTACGCCTAGATTGCAGGGAGGCGAGGCGTTTGGCCGTTAGAACTTTTGAATTTGGAGAGGTAGCATGTTTTGGGAAGCGTGCTGGCGAAGTGGCACAATGATGACCTAGGGCTAGGGTATCATGATGACGGCCTTAGAGTTCCCCAGGCATGTGTTTTGCATGCACGGGCTATCTCAACTATAAATACGAGAGGAACAAGGCGTTTAGTATTTTCTCCTTGGATTTCATCTGCTCGTATTAGCTCGACATTCGACCACCAATGTTTTCTTAGCTTCTCTGCTCACGGTCATTTAGTTTTATCTCTTCTTCTTCTATTGGTAAGTTTCCGATCTTCCATTGTTGTTTTCCTTCACATTTTCGCTTCCTACTTTCTAGAGATGCATGTGGTTGGGATTTAGGGTTCTGTTAGGGAGGAGGTCATTGGAGACTCTTGGTAGTGGACGAAATTACCAGGGCGTAGGACCGTTGGAGTTGCTGTGGGCCCTCTTCGGGGATTCCGTGTTGCGTTGTAGGGTTTAGGGCTTTTTCTGCAACCCACGCCCGTTAGAGTGCCTCAGTGAGTTTAGGGATTTTTCTGCAACCCACGCCCATTAGAGTGCCTCAGTGAGGGTTCTGGTCGGGGATATGATCCTCATTTCCCAGCGTCCTTTCGCTTGTTTAGTAGTGGAAGGGTGGTTCTTGTGTTTATGCCGAGCTTATCTTTTTCCTCTGCTTTTCAGGTGCCATGGCTGATGATGCTCAGGTCATTAGTTCGAGCGAATCTACAGAGTCCTCCAGAAGATCTTCGAGCGAGACCAGCAGCTCGTCGAGCATCTTGGAGGTCTCTGGGGAAATGCATAACCAGACGGACCAACAGATGGGGGAGCCCAATGTGGGTGTGACCTCTGTGGTTCAGGGCAGCTTGTTTCCTCCTCGGGACAATGAGGACCCTCGAGATTGGGTCGCGAAAGACCTTTGGGAGTGGCGGTCGTATTTCTACGAGCACGAGGAGGATGTTTTTACTGACGTGTATACTCACGAGGAGGGGGCCCTGAAAGAGTGGTCGTTGTATAACCTTGGGAAGGACAGCAGGATCTGCTCGAGGTATGATAGGAGGCGGAACCCGATGTATGATATTTTCTTTCGAGAGATGGGTCTTCGCCTTCCCTTCTCCGACTTCAAGGTGGCAGTATTTCGGCATCTGCATGTGGCTCCTTCTTAGTTGCATCCAAATGGTATTACGTTCGTGCGGGCGTTCCAAATAGTGTGCGACCATCTAAAGATAAGGGCCACAATCCCATTGTTTTTCTACTGTTTTCACATCCAGAGGAGTAAGACTGACAGAAAGTGGGGATAGGTATCCCTCAAACAAGGAAATGGGAAGTTATTCAAGGTCTATCTGGAATTTGTCCATCATTTTAAGGACAAATATATCTTGGTGCATCCCTCTTTGATGAAGGCGATGTTGAGCGTTTTTAGGACCGTGCCGCCACTCAACGAGGATGGGACTCCTCGTATGAACGAGTTGGTGGAGCCTACTGCGATGCTGATTTGCAAGTTCCCGTTTCAATGGACCAGTAAGAACTTCGAGCGAGAATTGGGCGCCTACATTTGGAGAGAGGGGGAGCTCGGGGATGAGGATCTAGAGAGCTTTGCCACTCTGACCTCGTTTGTAGCTCAAATCCCTCCGATCCAGCAAGTTGGTCGGGGGTAGCCAAGTGCTAGATAGGAACGGGGAGCCCGTGTATGAGTCGGGTCTTATAAACGTCAGGGAGCTCCTTGGGAGCGAGGATCCCGTTAGATATTTGGGTATATATTTTTAATAGCAGTAAGTGATCGTTGTTTGTTTGATTCCTCGTTTTGCTGACTATTCTCTTTTTTTGTTTGTTTTGCAGAAAGTATGAATCCCGTCCAGGAGCGTTTGGCCAAGACACTTGTTGCTCGAGCAAGGAGAGCTATGAAGGATACACAGGCTGGCGCGGGGTCAACTCCTGCCTCGGGGTCGGGCGGATCGTCCTCAGCCCAGCCCACAGTCTCCCTGTCTCCTGTTTCCGTTTCTTCAAAGGCGAAGATGCCACGAGCTAATGGGAGTGTCGACCTTACCGTGGAAACAGGGAAAGGGACTTATGACCAGCCTCCATGCTGGTTAGGGAGGTCTTTCTTCGAGGGTTCAGCTCTACGTCTCCCCCGTGCCGAATCTCTCCTCCTCGAGGGAATGAGCCGTCCGGAGAAGAGGGTGACGCTGGCTCAAGATGTGGGGGGTTTGATGCGGATTTTGGAGATGGCCGTTATGTACACCGAGGGAAGTTCATCCCTGGAGGCAGAGATGAAGAATCTTTGGCCAAGCTGGAGGCGACTGAGAAAGCCTTGGTTGAGAAGGATAAATCCCTAAAGTTGTCCAAGGCAGAGTCGCGGAAGCTCTCTGAGGAGCGCAAGGTCCTTTTGCTTATGAGAGAGGGCCTTGAGGGAAAGGTAGCGGTATTAACTGCCGAGATTGCGCCTGCTGAGGACGAGTCAGAGGACACTAAAGATCTGAAGACTCAGGTCAAATTAGTTGCTCGTTTTCAGCTTGTTGTGGATGATGCCTAGGCCGCTTATGAGGGGAGCTTCGAGAACACAGTGAATCAGATGCATGTGTTAAACCCTGGTGTCGAGCTCAACGCTTTGGGCATGAGGATCAATTACTACGTGGCTGATGGCCAGATTCTGGTTCCTGATTACCTGAGGGACACCATTACTCAACCTGTCGGGGGTCTTGCTCAACTGTCGCCTATTATCGAAGGGGAAGAGGAAGGATGATTGTGTTTGTTTCGGCCTGCATGCCAATTTTGATATATTTATTTTCTCGGGCTGTTGCCTGTTTATGTAATATTCGTACAATATCGGCCCAAGTGGTCGTTTTATTTATATTCTGACCATTAGTCGTTTTGCTTTGAATGTTTAACTTATGTTATTTGCGTGCCTGCTGACAAATTAGTCCATTTAGGACGTTTAATATTTTGCTAAGAGTTGGTATCGGGGGTATGCTCGTTTTGTATGTTCGTCAGTGTGGGGAAAACGATCAAATGGCCAGGATGAATATCGGGCGAGGGCCGTGACTTGGGCCTCGTTACGAGGGGATCAGGTTTGGCAGCGTGAACTTCCCTTCGCGAGTCAGGCGTTCTACTGTCCTGGCACAAAGACTATGGAGCTCGGTCAAGTTATTCACATCGGGCTAAGGGTGCGCTCATCAAAAGAGCGGAGCCTCGGCCCTTCTGAATACTTTGGGTGCTATGCTCGTGCCTAGGCACGCACGCGTGGTCGGGCTTGGACGAGTTTGTCTTATCGACCAAACTCGCTGACTGCTCAGTGTTCTCAACTGTAATATTGTTTTAGCTTTCCAGCGTTCCATGATTGAACGAGATGTTCCCCTTGTAAGTTTTCCAAGTAATACGCTCCAGTCCCTGTTTTCACGTAGACGTGATAAGGACCTTCTCAGTTCGTTGCGAGCTTGCCCTTGCAAGATTCTTTACGATTTCTCTTCAAGACAAGGCTGCCGACCTCGAACTCTCGTTGTATGACCTTCCTATTGTAGCGTATGACTATTTTTTTTAGTGAGGCCTCTCGTAGAGCCGCCCCTGTTCTGATTGGTTCAGACCACGAACGGGCCGAGGAGGTCTAGTCCCCACCAGGCGAAGGGCCAGGGAGAGGAGTGGGATTTAAGCTTGCTAGGAGGAGCTAAATGCATGTCTCTATGCTGTTGGCATTTATTGCATCTCTTTACATGCTCCTTTGCATCATGTTGCATGGTGGGCCAGTAGTATCCATCCCGCAAGGCTTTCCCCGCGAGGTCTCTCCCGCCCAGATGATGATTGTTGATGCCTTCGTGGATTTTGAGCAGTATGCGTTCCGCTTCGATCGACACACTTGAGGAGTGGAATGGAAAATACTCTTCTGTAGAGTTTTCCTTCAACCAAGATGTATGAGCAAGCCCTCCACCTGACAACGGCCGCTTCTTTTGGGTCATCGGGGAGTTTTCCCTTAGTGAGATAGTCGTGTATCGGGGATATCCAGCAATCGTTGTCCCCGATGGCGAATACTTCTAGGGTGGAAGATGGCTTCTGGATGCTTTGTCGAGGTAGTATCTCCTGTATCACAGATTTATTTCCTCCCTTTCTCTTTGTGCTCGCCAATTTGGATAAGACATCTGCGCGGGCATTGTGCTCACGGGGAACGTATTATACGTCCACCGATTTGAACTTCCTTTTGGCCTCCTGGACCAGGGCCCAATATTCGGTGAGTTAGTCGTTTTTGACTTGATATTCACGTCGGACTTGAGAGGCAACCAACTGAGAGTCGGTGAAGATTTTTACTTCCTCGGCTCCTAGATCTCCGGCCAGTCGTAAGCCCGCGAGGAATGCCTCGTATTTGACCTGATTGGTAGAGGTTAGAAAAGACAGGGCGAGGTAGACTTCGACTAGAGTCCCTTCTTCATTTTCTAGTATGATTCCCGCACCGCTTTCGGTCTAATTGGAGGCGCTGTCGACGAAGATCGTCCAACAACGCGACCCATCGGGGCTCGCAGGCAAGGTCATTTCCGACATAAAGTTGGCCAAGGCCTGTGCCTTAATTGATTTCTTGCTCTCATATTGGATATCAAATTCAGAGAGTTCCAAGGACCATTTCAACATTCTGCCGGCCATGTCTGTTCTTCCGAGCAGTTGTTTTATCGGTTGATCCGTCCGAACCATTATGGTGTAAGCCAGGAAGTAGTGTCTTAGTCTCCTCACTGCAGTAACAAGGGTTAGAGATACTTTTTCAATTTGTTGATATCTTGCTTCCAGGCCTTACAGGGCCTTTCCCGTGAAGTAAATTAGCCTTTGTCCTTCTGGGGTTTCCCTTATCAGCGCCGCGCTTATTGCTTCGGAGGCGACGGCTAGGTAAAGGTAGAGGACTTCGTCTTTCTCGGGCCGAGATAAGACAGACGGTTGCGAGATTGCTCTTTTCAAATGAACGAGGGCTTGTTCGCATTCGGGTGTCCACTCGAAGGTGGCTTCCTTGCGCAGTAGCTTGAATAAGGGAAGCGCGAGCTGAGCGGACTTTTCCATGAATCGGGAAAGTGAAGTGAGCATACCATTCAAGATCTGGATAGATTTTTTCAAGGTGGGCGTCAGAAATTCAGAGAATGCTCGACATTTTTCGGGGTTTTCCTTGATACCTCATTCTGTTAAATAGAATCCGAGGAATTTTCCTGCCCGTATGCCAAAGGTGCATTTTTCGGGTTGAATCGCATCCGGCATTTTCGAGCCTGCTCAAATACTTTTTTCAAGTGGGCGGCATGGTTGAGCTCTTCTATGGACTTGACGATCATGTCGTCCATATAGACTTCAAGCATGTCGCATATCTCGTCGTGAAAGACTTATTTCATCATGCGTTGGAAAGTAGCGCCCACGTTCTTTAGGCCGAAGGGCATTACATTGTAGTAATAGTTGCCCGACTCAGTCATGAAAACGATATATTTTTTGTCTATTTTTGACATGGGGATCTAGTTATAACCAGAGTATGCATCCATGAATGATAGCGGTTTGAAACCGGCCGAGTTATTGACCAATTTTTCAATATTGGGAAGGGGATAAGCATCTTTCGGGAAAGCCCGATTGAGATCAGTATAGTCAATGCACATGCGCCATTTTCCATTAGATTTTTTAACGAGGACTACATTCGAGAGCCAGGTTGTATACCGGGCTTCAGAAATAAAATGTGCCTCTAGGAGGTCTTTTACATCTAATTTAGCAACATTTGCTTTCTTGGTCGACTGCTTCCTTCTGCGTTGCGCGGCCGCTTTAATGGTAAGATCAATGGTCAGGTAATGGCATGCAACCTCAGGGTCTAAACCGGGCATCTCGGCCGCACTCCAGGCAAACAGATCGACATTGTCCCTCAAGCAAGCTTTTAGTTGCCTTTTCGCCAGGTCAGGGAGGTCTGCTTCGATTTTCACTCCCCTGGCGGGGTCTTCTCTGAGAGGAACTAGCTCGAAGTTGCCGTCTGGGATGAGTTATGCATGACTTGAGAGTTCGTTATGATCATCAGAGGAGGTTGATTCTTCATCTTTGACCATCGGCTCCTTCCCTTTCCTCCTTTGCTCGACCCGGTCTTCTATGGAGAAACGACTGTCGAGGTCAATAGTGTCAACCCTCGACAGTGGTCTGGCTTCCTCGGAGCTGGAGGGAAGCGTGGCTCCAGTTGTCGTCTGAGGTTGGGTGTTGATGGAGTTGAGGCCCTTGGTAGAAGCTTCGAAGCACCTCCTGGCTGCTTGGATATCCACGTGTGTAATACCCCAAATTTGTCCCACCCTTTTACTTTTTATCTGGCTTATGCATCTCGCATTTTCCTCATGTATATAACTTCCATTAGGACATTTTACGCATCATGCATTATTAATTAATAAATTTGGCTTGGGATCAAGGTTAGGGATAGAGTTAGGGTTCACATGGTTTGAGGTGCGTATTTCATACAAGTTTTGATCTAATGAAGTCTTCATGGTCTTGAATCAAATTTTAATCATATGGTCATTATGGACTTCTTATTCGACTTCATGCAAGGCTTATTTTCATTAACACATTCTTTAATCATGGAGTAGAGTTTATTTCTCTATACTTGGGTTTGTCAAGAGCATCGGATATGAGAAGGGCATGGTGTACTATTGGGCTATGCAAGATTGGAATGGACATTGTTGAAACTTTGGCGAAAACCCTTGTCAATTTTCTTGTTGGCTATCATCTTATATGATACTTGTTCAAAATTCAAGCGGAATGATAAAGTGCATATGGGAATTAATTGGATAACATTATTCATAGTTTCGTTCAAACGCTAGGCAAAGTTCATAAGCATTTTCATGGAGTCCGAGAAGGTAATCTTCATTTAATATTATTTCAAGGAGATTCAACCATATCATACAGATTTCATCAATGTTCCTTCAATTACAAGCACACAAATTCATCAAATTTCACTTAGATTTCTAGCAATTTCCAATTCCCCTATTCATCATAAAAAATCATCATTATTCTGTATACAATACGAAATCAGAAGAAGAAGCACACAATTTGAAAGAGAATTTTGTTTTGGATTGGAATTTATCATTGAATTTGCAAGATTACATGGTCATTATGCTTTAAGTTTCTATTATTACATCACAAAGTATATGTGATGCGGTGGGAAAACTGACTTGAGGTTTTGCGTTTGTGTTTGCAAATGTCGTGGTTTAGCAAGAGTCGCCACCAACTTTTGTTTTATCCAAAAGGAAAGGTAAAAAAGCACAGGAAAGACCTTTGAGATGTTTTCTTGGGTTCGGGGGGTAGATTATGAAAAGGGAAGGTCCTAGCACCCTTTTCATCCATGGTTTTCCATGGGCTCTTAGTTACTTGTTTAGATCACTTGCTTTTGCTTTGAAATTGTTTGAAATGGTGCTTTGTGTGGTTTTGAAAGTATTTTTAAAAGAGGCCATCGTTTAGGCAATCTTTGTAATGATTCTCGTTCGTAAGAATGTATACAAAGATGTTTGTCTTTTGAAAAATGTTTCAATGTTTTGAAAGTTGTTTGGAAATGTTTTTTGAAATGTGTGTGTGTTTGTTTTTGAAAATAGCAAGGATTGTTTTGAAGTGTAACAAGTAACTAGAAGCTATCTACCTACTCAAATATCTTTCCTATGCATTTTTATTCCTCTGACATTGTTGATTTACCATTGATTTGGTAAATAACCCTATCTTTGGATGTTAAACGGGACGGGCGTTGGTCATCGTATGACCATGATAACAATGTTGCCAAGTATCTTAGCATGTTTGAGGGACCAAGATCATTTTGTTTAGGCAACCTTTTGATAGCGTCATCGAGGGACTATGATCTTATTTTTGTATTTTGTTTTGCCAAGATACTTCGCGTGCGTAACATGGCCATTTGTTTTAGGCAACCAAGTGGGTGAAACCCTAAGGGTGCTTGTGTGCAATGTGTGTTTGATTGCATGCATGATTTTATCTTGAATTAGGATTTTCTATTTCTTTGATTTTATCTTGCCATACATATCCTAATTGCTAGCATTTACATTTGAAAGCAATAAAAATGTGGAAATGTAAAATCCTACGCTATTACAATATTTAGGGGGCGGGGGATACACATTTATAAATGGGGAATCCAGCGAGAAAAATAAAGAAAAATAACAAGGGGAAGAAAAAGAGAAAGAGAGAGGGGGCTAGCGCGCTGCTGAGAGGAAGTCAGAAGTTCTGACCCAGGCCTGCTGCAGGATATCAACCTGTTAGAGAAAATGTATGAGTTAGAACTTCTGACTCTGGTGCGCTTCAAAACAGAAACCTGTTAGTGGGGAGGTAAGAAGTTCTGACTCCCATGCGCTGCAAAACAAAAATTTATTAGTGGGGAAGTCAGAAGTTCTGACCCTGTTGGGAACACAAAAATTTCAGAAGTTCTGATATCATTGATAACAAAACAGGTCTCGGAAGTGCTGGCGTCAAAGTCAGAACTTGGTTTCCCGTTGTGCTAGTCAGAACATCTGCAATTTGGTTATTCCTCCCCAAAACAGAAAACATGCCTAAGGAACTTTCAGCAGGTATCATAGCGCCTCAGAAATAAAGAGAAACAAAAACAAAAAAAAGCAGAGACAAGTATGCCTTTGCTAATTCTAACTCTGAGTCTCAGTTCTTCCAGACAGTTCTGAGCTGATTCGTTCTCCACTTAAGCATGCAGAGGCGTAAAAATCTCAGAACGTAAACAACATCAGAAGCATGATATTTACATTGTGTTTATTGAGCATGCAAATCTAATGATGCTTAGCAGCGTGGTGAGAGTCAGCAGGTGCTTACCTTGTTGTTGGAAGAAAATCTGTGAATTGGCGCTAACTTTAGCTCTGATGGTGTTCTGGACAGGTTCTTTTTTAAATGGGTGGATGAAGAGTATATATATATGGTCAGAAACTGTATGGGTGTTTTCTAATCAAGAAGCAAATTGGGTACAGATGAAGTTTGTAGGCAGGAGGTTCAAAGTTATGAAACACTAGGAATTTTGGCAGAGTTTCACAATGTTTTCTTGCTAGAATTTTCTGTTCCTCTTCTTGCAATTTTTCTGGGTTTTTGGACCGGGCTTTTTTAGTGGACAATGGTGCTCTATTTATAGGCAAGGCTTTGTGGATTTTTTAAACGTTTAAGTGGCGCCAATACCATGCAATAGGTGTTGACTTTCTCTTGAAGGAAGTTCATGAAAAGTTATGATGATGGACATCTTTTCAGCCTAGGCTGGAATAGTAAGCGAGGATTAAGGAAAAGTGACACCCATAAGCGAAAAGTGGCGCATAGATCCATGCCTAAGCCTGTACGAGGTGTTACTATGCCACACATGGAGAGACCCCTTAGATGAATGCTCAAAAGTGGTTGTGAGCATTAATAAGCATTAAACGGTGATGAGATTTGTCAAAATCAGAAATCTTATAATAGGAGATTTTGCATCATTACCTAAAACCTGAGCCAACAGTTCTGCTTCACCAAAAAAACAACGCAAACCAAGCTCTGACCTTGGCCTCCTGCTGCTTCAGCAAATTCTGAGGGTTTTCTAGATTTTCCAGCATGTTCTTTTGATCTGCCTCTGAAAACTCTGGACTTAGAGATTTTGCTTCAGTGTTACACCCAATCTTCTGATCCCATTACCTACTGAAGGAGTTTTCAGGCTTCGTTGCTTTCTTTGCATTTCTCTAGCAAACTCTGGCTGAACTTACGTAACTGCTGAAAGAGCCATGTTCTGTTTAAAGATTACGTGTTGAACCACGTTTACAACCTCTAACTGAGTTGGTGTAGCTGCTGAAGAGCCAACTTCTGACTGAATGTTATGTGCTGAGCCAAGTTTGCAACTTCTGACCATTTCTACCTGGAGGTTGGTTCAGAAGTTCTGAAGTGCCATTTTTCTTAAACACTTCAGAAAAATTCTAAGTATTTGGAATTTAACATTTTTCAAGGTAAAAATTTAACTTTTGAGCTTGCAAATGACCACTTTGCTCTTGTAAATGGTTTACTTGGAAAGGAATGATAATTCAGGGCTTGGATTTGTTTAAGGGAAACTCTGAGAATCCAGGATGATTTCCTGAAGAATGAGAGGGAAAATTTTGGGGTATAACAGCTGCCCCTGTCCGATCTTCTTGAACCTGAAGAGTTAGATTGGCGAGCTTTGCCATTCGTGACTCGAAGGTAAAAGATGATTGGACATTAGAGTGCCCATGAATTTGCACTCGACAAAGTGTAATTGAGGGAATGGGCTTAAAGATGCCATTTGGAGAGGTGACAGAGTCTTGTTGGAGATGGGCTTGTAGATGCCATCCAAGAATGTTTGCTGAATTGTGAGTTGTATGTCAGGAGAATAAGTATCAGAATGGTGTCCGCGTCTGGAACGTATCTGAGCTGTATCTGGAGTCTTAAAATCTGAATAAGGGCCAGAATGGCATCCGTGTCTGGAGCGTATCTGAACTTGAAATCTGAATGAGTATCAGGATGGCATCTGTATCTAGAGCGTATTTGAATTGTATCTGACTGTTGAAATCTGAATGAGTAACAAAGTGACTTCTGTGTCTGGAGTGTATCTGTATTGTAATCTAAAGGAAATCTGGAATAAGTATCAAAATGTCATCCGTATCTGGTGCGTATCTGAACTATCTCTAGAAGGAAATCTGGAGCGTATCTGAACTATCTCTAGAATCTGAATTTGAATGAGTATCAGGATGGCATTTGTGTCTGGTGCGTATCTGAACTGTATCTGAAAGAAATATGGAATAAGTATCAGAATGTCATCCATATCTGGTGCGTATCTGAACTGTCTCTAGAATCTGGATTTAAATGAGTATCAGGATGGCATTCGTATCTGGTGCGTATCTGAATTGTATCTAAAAGGAATCTGGAATAAGTATCAGAATGTCATCCATATCTGGTGCGTATCTGAATTGTCTCTAGAATCTGAATTTGAATGAGTATCAGGATGGCATCCGTATCTGGTGCGTATCTGAACTGTATCTGAAAGGAATCTGGAAAAAGTATTAGAATGTAGTCCATATCTGGAGCGTATCTGAACTATCTCTAGAACCTGAATTTGAATGAGTATCAGGATGACATCCGTATCTGGTGCGTATCTAAACTATATTTGAAAGGAATCTGGAATAAGTATCAGAATGTCATCCATATCTGGTGTGTATCTGAACTGTCTCTAGAATTTGGATTTGAATGAGTATCAGGATGGCATCCGTATCTGGTGCGTATCTGAACTGTATCTGAAAGGAATCTGGAATAAGTATCAGAATATCATCCATATCTGGAGCGTATCTGAACTATCTCTAGAACCTGAATTTGAATGAGTATCAGGATGGCATCTGTATCTGGTGCGTATCTGAAATGTATCTGAAAGGAATCTGGAATAAGTATCAGAATGTCATCCATATCTGGAGCGTATCTGAACTATCTCTAGAACCTAAATTTGAATGAGTATCAGGATGGCATCCATATCTGGTACGTATCTGAATTGTATCTGAAAGGAATCTGGAATAAGTATCAGAATGTCATCCATATCTGGAGCATATCTGAACTATCTCTAGAACCTGAATTTGAATGAGTATCAGGATGGCATCCGTATCTGGTGCGTATCTGAACTGTATCTGAAAGGAATCTGGAATAAGTATCAGAATGTCATCCATATCTGGAGCGTATCTGAACTATCTCTAGAACCTGAATTTGAATGAGTATCAGGATGGAATCTGTATCTGGTGCGTATCTGAATTGTACATGAAAGGAATCTAGAATAAGTATCAGAATGTCATCCATATCTGGAGCGTATCTGAACCATCTCTAGAACCTGGATTTGAATGAGAGAGATCTTAGTGTCGATCTGACTGAAACAGAGAAGGTCTTGAATTAACTTTGATTGGATAAGAATCAGAAAAATCTTAGGATTGATTTAACGGAACCGGACAAAAGTCTTGGAATATCTTCCACTGGAATAAGAATCAGAGAGATCTTAGTGTCGATCTGACTGAACCAGAGAAAAATCTTGGCAAGACGATGAAGGAATCTTTGACGACTACTCCTCCAAAAGAAAATGATAACCTTTATCTGTCGTTCGATCTTTCCTGAAAAGGTAAGAGTTAGTTGTATGCAATGTCATGATGTATGCATTGCGTAATTATGTTCTCAAAATAAATGAGATTTATGTTATATGTATTTTATCATGTATGTAAATATGAAATGTGAAATGTTAAAGAATATATTTTTGTCTGGAAAAAATAAATCCTTGACAGATATCGGGGAACCGTTGAATCCTAGACTGCTGTTTAAGAAGTATGTGTGTCTTCAAACTTTGCTTAGAATGTTTCCACTAGGGATTCCTATTTTGTTGTTTGAGGAGAACTCTACTGGGAAATATTGAAAACTCTGTGGGGAGTATGTTTATTCCTGCTTGGTAAAAGAGTTCAAAAGTCTCAGTTATCCGTTGCTCTTACTAGGGAAACGAAGTTAAACTGATATTTGGTCGGGTCCAGGTTTCGCAGTAACTTGTTGGGGATTGTAGGGTAGTCTACTGGGGAAGAGGAGTTGTTGTCCTTTGATTTGTAGTAGTCGGAAAGGCTACCTCAAGCTAGGGGGGTCCTGTCGTTTGTTGGGGAAATAAACCCTGTTGTTGGGAATTTGACGTTTAATGCCCTAAGTGATGCATATGGAGATTTGCCCCTGGTTACTTTGCATTTTGAGATATTTCTTGAAATCTTGACTGGACTGCCCCAGGTGTGCTAGACAGTGACATATCATGTCCCCTTATTGATAGGAGATCTTTTTGCAATGGAAGTGTCATCCCATTTGAAGTGACTTTGTTCATTGAGAGAGCTTTTCGTTCATTGGATATTCATTGTGCGAATTTCTTCGCTATCAAACAAATAGCCATATGCAAACAGTGATATTCAAGTAATGCAAAGTTTATGCTTGTCTTGAAACTTTGAAAATGCGTTTTAGCGAGTAAAGAAGTTTTGTGAGAGAAATTCAAACTCAAGATTTAGAATAAAGCCTTACAGGAGTCAGGATACCTTTTGTAACAGTATGCTTTCGAACTAACCCATGCTTCAATTAGAACTTTTGAAGGGTTGTAACGTGGCTTGGTTCACGGTTTAAGAAACAAAGGATAAAGGCTCAAAGTATTTGTACCCACCCGTTCTTCGTGATATTCTTCAGTCCTAAGCTCAGTTAATTGTACGTTTGAACTCCAATTGAGTCTGGAATGACGTTTTGGTGATGGTTCAAATAAGTTAAGTTTGTTGGAAGGCAGTCATTCTTGCAACATTTTTTGTTGTTGAGGATTTGTAGTGACCTTTTTCTTTTTTATTTGTTATCCCTAATTTTGCCTGACTATTCCTATTTTGAGATTACAGTCAGCGGGATGCCCCAGTTTTCTTAAGTCTTCTTTGTAGGCTTTGACTTAGTGGGCCCCTTTTTTTTGAGAGATAATGACTGCCTATTTGGTAGGGAACCATCACTGTCTTTTGATCCCAGAGGAATGTTTTTTGACGTCATTCGTTGTATTACGAGATGAGAATTTGCAGCTTAACACGCATTTGAATTAACCGAGAGACTACCCTGCCCCAGGTTTTGATTAAAGGTTTCAATTTGTGTTAAAACAGAGAACTTCTACTTCTTTGGCTCGAAGGGGTTGACTAGGGATTATCTTCCTTATAACTCCAGTATTTAGCATTTGAAAGAACGCCTGTACATCGTCAGCAAGGTCTGTCCAAAAGCATACTGTATGAGATTATAGCATTGTTTTCGTCATCCTCCCTCTAAAGGCCTGTAACTTTTAGCAAGAGTTGAATGCCATAAAGAAAGTAAAAAGCATAGTTTAAATATAGTGAAAACGAATGGATGGATTCAAGACAATCATATGCAAAGCATTAATGAAACAAAGTTTGACATTAATAGATAATTGTTTGAACAACAAAAGAGATTACAATTGAAAATTCAAATGAACAGATGCCTCTTTATATGAACTTGTCACTTTAGGTGTTGAGCCTTCGAGGGATGACAAAAGAACTCAGTCTGGTCATCTTGTGTGAACTCCAGCATTCCTTCGTCGATTAAGTCTTGAATCTTGTACTTCAGCGCCCAACAATCGTTTGTATCATGCCCAGGACTGTCAGAATGATATGCACACCTGGCATCAGGATTGTAGCTGGGACAAGAAGTTTTGGGATTTGGATGAGGTCTTATTGGTGTAATCAGTTTCATCCTCAGCATGTGTTGCAAAGCTTGAGACAGTGATATGTTGATGTTGGTAAACTGTCTTTTGGGATTGCTTTGCCTTTGCTGATTTTCTGATTGATGTTGACGAAGCCGTTGTTGGGCTCGTGGTGTGGCAGAAGATTGGGAAAGTCTACCAGCTTCTTGTCTTATGGGAGGCTGAATAGCGACTTGATTTCCAATCCTAATTGTTTGCCCCATACGGTTGCAACCGTCTTGACAAAGTTGGTTGCCAAGAACTTTCAGCTCTTCCTGTCTTTGAGCCAGATTTTGAATAAGAGCCATCTGTCCCACCAGCTGCCCCATCATTTGGACCCTCATCATGGCTACTTCAGTTTGTAGCTTTTCCAACTGATCATCCTTGGTGCCCTTCGGACTTCCCATGATCATCCCTCTAGTGAGGAAAGCTTTCACTTCTTCTTGCCCCTTGGATAGGTTCAAGAACATCTCTTGAAGTTGAATGTTTTGGGCCTAAATGGCCTTGATAGTCTGTTCTAGAGCCATCTCTACTGAAATAAACAGTAGGCAGATAAGGAAACTTGTACGGGAGAAACCTGTCATGATATGATGCATGATATGTGGATGCATGTTTTCAAGGATCTAGAAATTCAAATTTGTTTCAAACAAAAAGAAACACACGTTATATTAATAAAATAGAATTTGAATACATCAATTCCCCTAGGGAAAAATAGTACAAAATTCTAAGATAAAAAGACGTTACGCATCCTCTTTGGTGCAATGTAGGTGTTGAGAGTCTTCTCTTTGTGAAGGGACCGAGTGAGTTCCAAAACCTTCTTCTCGCTTGCATAGAATTAGGCTTCGAAAATATCGCGCTCTCCCTTGAGCTGTATCCAACTCCTTTGTAAGTCTTCGAGTGATGTTGGCATGTCAGGATGTAGGAGGGTGTATGGAACCTCTCCTTCCTTAACATGCTCTATAATCAATGGGAGAATGGAGGGATAAGGCATCATAAGACTTTGGGCGCGGGTTCGTACCCACTTGAGGTAAGGCTTAAGAGGGATGGAATTCTTGTGTCCCAAGGTCTTACTGTCTACCTTTTTTGGCAGCCTCCAAGCTCGGATGAATCTCTGACGGAGTCCTTGGTCGTTGTTGTCGTAGTCGAAAACCAATCCTTGAATCAGCATGTCATGTGGGCCATCCCTTCGGGCATAACCAAACTGTCTTAGAGCCAAGCAAGGGTTGTAGGTGATGCCTCCCCTAATGCCAAGTAGAGGGACATTAGGGAATTCCCCATAACGGTCAATGATGATAACATTCTCTTTGGATTGAGAACACCAATGGATATCTGAATGTGTAAGTGTCATCAACCTTTGTGACCACCTCAAACCTTGCTCATTCTTCAAGACTGATTGGGGAAGATGAGAAATAAACCATCTTTCCAGGAGAGGAGTGCAACACATGAGAACACCTCTTTTCCTCATTGTACGAGTGTGAAAAGAGTGGAGGATATCCCCAAGAAATGTAGGCATCGGGTTGCGAGTCATGAAGATTTTGACAGCGCTTACATCTATGAGTTGATCAGGATTAGGGAACAAGACCATCCCATAGATGAGAAGAGCTACAATCTCCTCAAAAGCTTGCAAGTCTATAGAATTCCAACAACTTTAGGCCTTCTCAAACAGAAACTTTGACAAGAAGCCTTTAACACCACTTCTAGTTTCCCAATGTGTTGTAACATCAGATGAGTGCAAGTGCAGGGCTTGAGAAATCTCTTCTGGCTTTGGATCTCTTTTCGTACTGTTTAAAGGTAGTTGATTAAGAATAGGAATCCTCAAGAGTTGAGAGAATTCTTCCAAAGTGGGCACAAGTTGATAGTCAGGAAATGTGAAGCAATGATGCAAAGGGTCAAAGAACTGGAAGAGAACTTTCATCATATCCTCCTCTGTGTTGGAAGTGACCAAGTTGAGTAGACGACCATGTCTCTCGGTGAACGGAGAATTCTCAGGAATCCTTGAAGCTAGCTCCTTGAGTTGTGGAGGAATTCTTACAAGGTTGATTTGGATGGTTTTCCTGTGAAGTGAATCCATAACCTACAAAACAAGAACAAAGATGAATCTCCAAAATCCTTAAAAAATGGTTAGTGAATGGATATGATGTTCATGATGTCCATGATGTTATGCACAAGTATATATGTACAAACAAATCACACAAGTTCCTAGTTTAGGCTCGTATGAGGTTTATAGGTAAGTACCTTCTTGAAGTTTAGTTGGCTCAACCTGTCCTAGCAATAGTAACCGGGTTCTAAGGAGCTCAATATAAATGGATTGTTTCCTTGTTCATTGTTTCAGTTTAAGCCTCTTGAATGGAGACCAAAATATTACAAGAAACCAACCCTCAATGAGTGTAGTATCGAGTATCTACCAACTTCGGTCTACACCAAAGTCGGTCATCTCACTACATCCTAAAAGGCCAAGTTGGTCAAGTAAAGGTTCTAGAAGTTCGTTAGTGCTTTATGACATCACTCAGTGGCCCCGTATTCTCTTTGATTGACTCAAAGGATACCGGTACCCACAAATATGTCGCATAAATATAGCTATTGCTTAGACCATGTCGGTATACCCCGCACAGTTTCCATAATGTATTTCTATTTACTTATAATGTTTCCCAAATCCGGGTATAGGATTCAAACCCAAACAAAGAAACATAATTGTAAAGCAAACAAGTCAAGCAATTGCAAGCAAATAAAGGTGATCTAAATCCTAAGGTAACCCCACTTTTAGAATTTTCCCCAGCAGAGTCGCCAGTTCTGTGATGCGGTGGGAGAAATGACTTGAGGTTTTGCGTTTGTGTTTGCAAATGTCGCGGTTTAGCAAGAGTCGCCACCGATTTTTATTTTATCCAAAAGGAAAGGTAAAAAAGCACAGGAAATACCTTTGAGATGTTTTCTTGGGTTCGGTGGGTAGATTATGAAAAGGGAAGGTGCTAGCACCCTTTTCATCCATGGTTTTCCATGGGCTCTTAGTTACTTGTTTAGATCACTTTATTTTGCTTTGAAATTGTTTGAAATGGTGCTTTGTATGGTTTTGAAAGTATTTTGAAAGAGGCCATCGTTTAGGCAATCTTTGTAATGATTCTCGTTTGTAAGAATGTATACAAAGATGTTTGTCTTTTGAAAAATGTTTCAATGTTTTGAAAGTTGTTTGGAAATGTTTTTGAAATGTGTGTGTGTTTGTTTTTGAAAATAGCAAGGATTGTTTTGAAGTGTAACAAGTAACTAGAAGCTATCTACCTACTCAAATGTCTTTTCTATGCACTTTTATTCCTTTGACATTGTTGATTTACCATTGATTTGGTAAATAACCCTATCTTTGGATGTTAAACGGGACGGGCATGGGTCATCGTATGACCATGATAGCAATGTTGCCAAGTATCTTAGCATGTTTGAGGGACCAAGATCATTTTTTTAGGCAACCTTTTGATAGCGTCATCGAGGGACTATGATCTTATTTTTGTATTTTGTTTTGCCAAGATACTTCGCGTGCGTAACATGGCCATTTGTTTTAGGCAACCAAGTGGGTGAAACCCTAAGGGTGCTTGTGTGCAATGTGTGTTTGATTGAATGCATGATTTTATATTGAATTAGGATTTTCTATTTCTTTGATTTTATCTTGCCATACATATCCTAATTGCTAGCATTTACATTTGAAAGCAATAAAAATGAGGAAATGTAAAATCCTACGCTATTACAATATTTAGGGGGCGGGGGATACACATTTATAAATGGGGAATCCAGCGAGAAAAATAAAGAAAAATAACAAGGGGAAGAAAAAGAGAAAGAGAGAGGGGGCTTGCACGCTGCTGAGAGGAAGTCAGAAGTTCTGACCCAGGCCTGCTGCAGGATATCAACCTGTTAGTGAAAATGTATGAGTCAGAACTTCTGACTCTGGTGCGCTGCAAAACAGAAACCTGTTAGTGGGGAGGTCAGAAGTTCTGAGTCCCATGCGCTGCAAAACAAAAATTTATTAGTGGGGAAGTCAAAAGTTCTGACCCTGTTTGGAACACAAAAATTTCAGAAGTTCTGATATCATTGATAACAAAACAGGTCTTGGAAGTGCTGGAGTCAAAGTCAGAACTTGGTTTCCCGCTGTGCTAGTCAGAACATCTGCAATTTGGTTATTCCTCCCCAAAACAGAAAACATGCCTAAGGCACTTTCAACAGGTATCATAGCGCCTCAGAAATAAAGAGAAACAAAAACAAAAAAAATCAGAGACAAGTATGCCTTTGCTAATTCTAACTCTGAGTCTCAGTTTCTTCCAGACAGTTCTGAGCTAATTTGTTCTCCACTTAAGCATGCAGAGGCGTAAAAATCTCAGAACGTAAACAACATCAGAAGCATGATATTTACATTGTGTTTATTGAGCATGCAAATCTGATGATGCTTAGCAGCGTGGTGAGAGTCAGCAGGTGCTTACCTTGCTGTTGAAAGAAAATATGTGAATTAGAGCTAGCTTTAGCTCTGATGGTGTTCTGGACAGGTTCTTTTTTGAATGGGTGGATGGAGAGTATATATATATATATATATATATATATATATATATATATATATATATATATATATATATATATATATATATATATATATGGTCAGAAACTTTATGGGTGTTTTCTAGTCAAGAAGCAAATTGGGTACAAATGAAGTTTGTAGGCAGGAGGTTCAAAGTTATGAAACACTAGGAATTTTGGCAGAGTTTCACAATGTTTTCTTGCTAGAATTTTATGTTCCCCTTCTAGCAATTTTTCTGGGTTTTTGGACTGGGCTTTTTCGGTGGACAGTGGTGCTCTATTTATAGGCAAGGATTTGTGGATTTTTTAAACGTTTAAGTGGCGCCAATACCATGCAATAGGTGTTGACTTTCTCTTGAAGGAAGTTCATGAAAAGTTGTGATGATGGACAGCTTTTCAGCATAGGCTGGAATAGTAAGCCAGGATTAAGGAAAAGTGACACCGATAGGCGAAAAGTGGCGCATAGATCCATGCCTAAGCCTGCACGAGGTGTTACTATGACACACGTGGAGAGACCCCTTGGATAAATGCTCAAAAGTGGTTGTGAGCATTAATGAGCATTAAATGATGATGAGATTGGTCAAAATCAGAAATCTTGTAATAGGAGATTTTGCATCATTACCTAAAACCTGAGCCAGCGGTTCTGCTTCACCAAAAAAACAACGCAAACCAAGCTCTGACCTTGGCCTCCTGCTGCTTCAGCAAATTCTGAGGGTTTTCTAGATTTTCCAGCATGTTCTTTTGATCTGCCTCTGAAAACTCTGGACTTAGAGATTCTGCTTCAGTGTTACACCCAATCTTCTGATCCCATTACCTTCTGAAGGAGTTTTCAGGCTTCGTTACTTTCTTTGCATTTCTCTAGCAAACTCTGGCAGAACTTGCATAACTGCTGAAAGAGCCATGTTCTGTTTAAAGATTACGTGCTGAACCACGTTTACAACCTCTAACTGAGTTGGTGTAGCTGCGGAAGAGCCAACTTCTGACTGAATGTTATGTGCTGAGCCAAGTTTGCAACTTCTGACCGTTTCTACCTGGAGGTTGGTTCAAAAGTTCTGAAGTACCATTTTTCTTAAACACTTCAGAAAAATTCTAATTATTTGGAATTTAACTTTTTTCAAGGTAAAAATTTGACTTTTGAGCTTGCAAGTGACCACTTTGCTCTTGTAAATGGTTTACTTGGAAAGGAATGATAATTCAGGGCTTGGATTTGTTTAAGGGAAACTCTGAGAATCCAGGATGATTTCCTGAAGAATGAGAGGGAAAATTTTGGGGTATAACAGTATATTACAAAGGGAAATTTACACAAAACAAAAACCTATCCTAAGAGCTTTACGCTTCCATCCTCATTTTCTCAAAGATTATTCATGTTCTAATCCCTACACCATAACCTCCATCTTCACCTTTCTTTCTAAGCTCATAATCATTCTTCAAGAATTGCAGAAAATATCTAACAAACTCTCTTTGCACTTCACAAACACTTCCTTCTGCATACTCTTTGCTTCAACCGCAACACTCAATCTTCTTCAATAATATTCTCAACATTGCAATGTTATCACAACAATCTTCTCATCAATTTGTAAAGCAAAATCTGCAATATTCTGCTACTACAACAACAACACTTCACATAATTTTCATCCTTCATCATGGCACATATTCTGCTTCACAACAACTTCGACCACCTATATTTTCAATACAATAATGAAACACATAAAAATAGTTAACAACATAATAATGTAATGTCTGTCACCAGATATTCAAAAACTCAGAAGGAGACTCACGATTTCAGAAGGAAACGTAACAGAAAATAGACAGAAACTAACAGCCCTGTCCATAACCCTTCAAACTCTTACCAACCGAATTCCAACCCTATAACAGAAAACAGATTTCCTAACTGCCTCTAACAGGCCATAACAGAATTGCAGCTAACCTAATAACAGTTAAAACTACCTTTTAACTATATAATTAAATTTACAAAATTCCAACTTCCAAACCCCTAATTGTTTTCTCTAACAGATTTTAACCTCTAAACAACAACCTGTAACTAACCATTAAACCCTTCTCAATCTCACCCTCGATTTAATAACCACCTCACTCCCAACTAAATAACAGAATTCTTAACTCCCTAATATCGTATCTAACTTTCAGCAAAAATAACCAAAACAGTTGACACTCCAACAATTCCCTCTTATCTTTTTACTACCTCTAACAACCTCTAACCGCTTCTAGAAGAAGCCAAAAACTATAACTAAATGTTAACAGAACAGTCCCAAAAAAACAGCATAACAGAATTTCACTCCCTAACAGATTCCAGCAAAACTTCTAACAGAAGAGATCATAACAGAAAAATAGAAAAGGGAGGAGGAAGTTCAAGATTCAGGATATAACAAAAAAAGGATCCAACAGAAAAGAGAGGAGAGAGTTGAGAGTCATAACAAAAAATAGAATTCAACACAGAAACTCACCAGATTCAATCTCTCCATTCCTCATCTTCAATCTCACCTTCAACAACTAACCTTCATCCTTTGTAACCGTTCTTCAATCTCTAAATTACTCTATGAAATCTTCCTTCTCTCGTCATTCTCTCTTAACTCTCTTTGAATCCTTCCATCAGCTTCATCAATTCTTCAATTGAAATTCTTTGCAAAACCTTGCTTCCTCATCTTCATCGACTTCAGCATTGCATATCGATGGTCAAATTCTCTCTGCAATCTTCATCTCAGAGCCTTTATTTCTCTCCATTTCAACATTCACGAAGCCTGCAAAAACCTCGTTGCATCGACACCTCTAGCATCCTCATCTTTAGTGATTTCCCTTCAACCACCACAAACAATTCAACATCATCAATGCACAACATTGTCGAATCCTCGTATCAACATAACTCAGAAAGTGCATATAAATACGCAGAAGAAGTAGAGAAATCAAGAACAGGTACCCGAATCACGCTTAAGGTGTGAAGTGAGATCGAAGCATTGAAGAGATTCGAGTCATAAAGATAGGAACTGAACAAGATGGAAATCACGCGAATAGAACAAAATCAAAGCGCGTCATAGAGGTGGCATCGAATGTCTGGATTGAAGAAGAATATCGGAGATGAGGAGGTTGAGAACAGAAGATCGATGAGACAATGTCGAGGTGGAAGAAGCTAAACCATAAAATGGAATCGAAGGAGGTTGAACTGCAGACTCAAATTGGAGATCACCGGTGATGGCACCATGGCGTTGAGAATTGAGGCGAGGGAGGAAGAGAATCAAAAAAGCTGGAGAGTCACAACCGATTCAACCCTAATCTTCTCCAAATGGAAACGTATCGTCCATTTACTTCAATTTTAATTTTTATTGTTATTGAAACATATGCTGAAAATATTTGATGAATTTAGCACAGTTTTGTTGGATTCTTTGGACCCATCATCGCTCAAACTCCCTAAGGCCTAATATCATCACTTTTTGGTGATCTTGTTTGTTGGTGAACAAAAAAGGGATTGCTGGGTTGTTTATAATTGGGCCTTGTTTCGATTCCAACATTATAAATCTAATAAAACTTATATACTCCCCTGTTTAGAATTGTGAAATTTCTTTTTGATTGGCTTTCATTTTAATTTTTCTTGGTCATGATTTTTGTTAATACATGACAAAACAATAAAAAGATGTTAATATAACTTTTGGAATTTATTTTTAGAATTTTGATTAGAGTTTATTATCGTTTTTATGTTTGCTAATCATTTGGTTGCCATTGTTATTGAGAGTTTATGACAGTATTGAGGCAAATCTTCGGTGATATGGAATGCTCGGAGATTAATTTTTCGATCACTTGTGTGAAGCATCTTCGATAGAGTTTTCTTATCGCTTGCGTGGTTTTGAAGAGGCAACAGACTTTCTCTGTTCGGTATCATCTCAAATTTATTTTATTCCTTATTTCCGCACTTTACTGCTTTTCTAGATACCATGAGAAGTAGGAAATAAAGAGCGTGCGCTCGAAGTCGCTATTTAAAGACCTGTAGTAGGCATTCCACACTTTATTTGCTATATGTGTTGTGCTTGCGTTTGTTTCTTTGGTTGTTGATCGATGAGTCACTCAATTTAGGAATTGTCATTACGACTTCGCTCTCATTTCATGTTCCCTATAGGATTTTATCGCTTTTCTTTATTTCTTGTTGATCAATGAGTCACTCAATTTAGAAATTGAGATCACGACTTCGCTCTCATTGTATGTTCCCTATAGGATAGTTTTGTTAGACTTTATTTGGCATGCTAACTTAGATAGGATCTCTCTAGGTGTGCTCTTTTGAGCTTATTATCTTGTTTGCTTTATCCTTGTACATACCATGTTCCCTTAGGATGCGCTTACTCCATTCAGATGCAGGTAAGACCTTAGGTTGTAAACCATGCATGCTAACATTAGGTAGACATTTCCTTTTTGTTAATCCAAATCTTAGGACTACCATTGTATGATAACATTAGGTTTAGAAATAGGCTAGTCTCCCTTAGACTATTTTCTTCCCCTTTTTGCATATACATTTAAAACTAAAACTTTTTTCTTAGAAAATAAAAAACATGATAATCTCACTTAAACCCTTTTTCAAGGTAAAAAAATACAAACCAACTCAAATCTTTTTGTGCGCCTAAGCACCTTTTCTCTAAAACCCTTTTCAGGTAAGGACTTGATTAATTTACTTATGTGCCAACGCATAAGTCTCCAAAGGTCGAGCTGCGATAGAAGGCGGAATTAGCATTGTCCATAAAAAACACCAAACAAACAAAAACATGTGAGCCAAACTACGATAGCTCTGATTCCTCAAAAAGGATACGTAGGCATTAAGGTAGGGCCCAAGCGAGTACAACTTTATTTTCCCTACATTCTTTTATCTTTTATTTTGTATGCATTCTCCCTTTAGAAGTAGTAAGCAGTAAGCATAGATTAAATACACCCATAAGATAGGCAACAAGAGTGGATACCATAGAGTACTACGGGCATGTAGGGTGCTAATACCTTCCCCTCGCGTAACAGACTCCCTTACCCAATCTCTCGGTCGCAAGACCGTGACTTCTCCCTTCTCAGGTTTTCTCGATGTTTACCTTTCCCTTCATGTGGGATAAAAGAGGTTCGGTGGTGACTTCATTGTTTGATGATTTTCAGCCGGTTGTTTCAGCTGGCGACTTCACTGGGGATAGGTCGACCAAATGCTAGTCCATCCCGGAGTCGATCCTAACTCTTGCTTTCTTTTCTTTGGGTGTTCATTTTTATGATTTCTGTTTATTTATTCATTTTATATATACCTGAGCATATGTATGCATTGCATTTTACTGTTTCCCATATACTACTGCTATATTGGATCTTCTTCTTGTTGGGTGGGTGTTACTATGAGGTAAAATGCCCAATACCCAGGCCAAAGTTGTATACCATAGGAACCCTAGGAATAGAGTGGAACATGAACGACTAGTTGACTTAGGTCTCACTATCGCCGCCATGTCGTCCATGCTCAGATGAGGTACAAATGAGGGGCTATCGTTTTCACGTAGGTGATACGACGATAGTTTTTCAGGAGTACCCTCGATTCTGAATTACCCTTGCCTTACCCTGACCTAGTATTCACCTGTGAATAGGGAGGGAATTATTATCACAAGTATAGATGGTAACTATGTTCAGATGGTTACTCATGCACATGTGGTGACTATAATCATACAATGACTATTGGTTCTAATGGTTATGTTCTGGATTTCTGTTGGTGACTTATTCAGATGCTATATTCTGTTGGTGACTATGGGGTTCTCGGATTCATTTTCTGAGTTCCTTACTTGTATATTTGGAGGTTCATTGGGTCCTTCGATCTTGGTATTCCCAACATGTTCAACAAAAGGCTTAACAGTATTCGATGTTCCAGAATCCTTGATCCCGTACAATGGGAGATCTACATGGTACTTGGTTCTTGTATATGCATAACCTATGTCAGACCTTTGATTTGATAATATCCATATGGTTCAGAACAGTGCAACAATCATATTCATAAGTGATGGAACTTTGATCCCATGTCTTTGCATACATAACATGGTTAACCACATGCTTAACATACATGTTTTGTTATTTCCAGGGAAGTATATTTGCAAGTCTTGTGCTGAAATTTTCCATCCCTTACTTGCGTAAAATCAAAATCAAAGTCCGTAAATTCCATAGAAATGACAAAACATGACATGGCATTCATTCATGCACCCCATGCATATCCATGCATCCATGACAGGTATTTGAAGATTGGGGATTCTTATTCAGACTTGGTGCTCTCTTAAGAGATTCAAACTTGATTTCTTGCTTAACATGCTCAGAGATCAGTTATGGAATAACTCCGAGTGATATACATGCAAGCCTTGGCCTATGGTCAGGAATTCTTCGAGAAGGAATATAATCAATTGAAGACTCAGATAAGCCAGATCATGGAATGTTTAATGATGATGTCAACAATCTTGCACCTACTACCGCAACAAAGGTTCTCTCTTCTCCTCATCTTTTGGGGATTGCTTTCAACCATGGAATGCTACACAATCTTGAGTTCTTGAAGCATCTTATCAGCAGATGGTTCACATTTACTGTGGGATCTTATATCAATGCTTCATTCTTGTTGACCAACGTCAGATATGGTTACCACGCCAAAGCATCCGACTATTCAATCAGGGGCACTCTCCACAGCTTTGCGTTCCATGATCTGTTTGACAGTAGCCAGTCTTTGCTCCCCTAGTGAATTCACGGGAAAAAGCTCTTAAGCAAAAACAGAAGAAGCCTGATGAGCATGTTGATGTGATCTCAATGCATTACATCCTGTTATTTCAAGCTCTGATCTTTGGGGTCCTCCTCCCATAAACATCTCTTCTGATTACGATACACATGCTAGATTGTTGTACCCTAAAATTTTCCCTCTCATTTTACTCAAGGAATGCTCAATGAGGTCCCCAAATTGCTCAAGGATGGCCAAGAATTGACCAGACAAATTCTCCTCCCAATGCAATGAACCTCTAACTAGGGTTTCAATTTTCATCAAGATGTATGAACTCCAAAGGTACCAAATGATTTCCATGGTCATAATATGCCTTCAAGATTTTCCATTCTAAGTTTCATGCTTTGCACAACAAGTTTGCTCAATCAATTGCTAAAATGCTTGAAAATTAACCGTGTCAGGTCAAAAGTCAATTGTGGCCTATATACAGTCAAACTTAAAGATTTTTGGTCAACATCAACATTTTGAAGTGATATCCATAATTTGATCAAAGGTTGATCATGATTCCTCAATAAATGCCCCTAATTCATCAAAAGTCAAAATTGCTAAATTAGGGTTTCTATAGGAAAAGTCAACTGAACTTTGACCAAACATAACTTTCACATACTTCATCCATTTTCCCAACCAAAGATCATATCAAGATAATCTCATTTCCTACAACTTATCTTCAGCCCTCAAGTCCAAGAAATGCACCATTTGAAAGATACAAGCTCATACATTACAGGTCATTTTCAGAAAGTCAACAAAAGCCACTTTTTGCCAAGACCTTTTACATCAAGATAAAATCTTCAAATGCAAAATTGATCAAAAGAGGGATTTAAGTAGATATCTTGGGATTTAGAAAAATTCCAAGGTCATTATCATGAGATAAAAATTGAGCAAGTTATGACTTGCCCAAGTTGGGAAAATTTGGGAATTTTCAAGAATTATGCATTGAGCAAATTTGAAGTTTTAAGGCAAGGGCTCAATTTCTTGGACTTCAAGCATCTTCCTAAGTTTATAGAGGACCTCTAAAATTATTCTTTCCATGTCTTGCATTTTTTAACTATTTTATTTATATTTATTTTAATTTATTTCAAATAAATATAAAATAAAATATATAAAATAATTGGAAATGGGCTTTGAGCTTTGGGTTGATGTTTTGGACAACCTAGGCCCATAAAATTTCATGCAAAGGTGTCCACATTCATTCAAATTCAAAAAAGGACAAGTTTCCTTATTTTTGGCCAAAGTTACTAATTTTATTCATGGCTTTAAAACGTTTGCTTTAAGGTTGTTTAAACCTTTGTTTTCTTGTCTCCTCATTCCTCTCTATATAAACAAGCATCTAGCAAGCATTTCAACATGCCTACACAACCTAGAGAAAGCTCTACCATTTTTGCAAAATTATCAAAAGCGGTAAAAATTCGAAACCCACTTTGCAGGTACTTTTGGTCCGAACTAGTAATCATACATTGCTCTTAGGTTCCCAAAGACTTGTTCTAACCATCCTCAAAGCTTGCAAGGTCCCAGATCACCGGATCCAAGCTATCACCATTTTGGTATAATTTCAAATTCGAATCTCTATTTTTATTAATTGTTGAATGTTCTAATGTGTGTATATGAGTTCTTGGATATCCTTAGAGCAGGTTAGGGGAATTACATGGAATGCATGACATCTAGAACATGAGATACCATGTACCACAAGTACTGCCCACACTGGATCCAAGGATGGACCTGGGCTTCACAATCTGGGCTTAGCGAAATTTTAATTATAATAATAAAAAAACTCACAAAAAAATTTAGGCCTAGATTTTTTTAATTAAATAATTAATTTTTTTAACTAATTAATTAATTAAAACTTTAACTTTTTTCTTAATTAAAAATGAATTAGAATTTAAGTCTAATTACTTTCTTTTCATAATAAAAAAAAACACAAAAAGGCTTAGTTTATTTTTCTTAATTTGATTTTCTAAGTAGACTTTAGGATGATTAATTTAATTATTTTTCTTAAATCAAAAACAAAAAAAAAAAATTTCTCACTAGGTTTTAGAACATATTTTCATTCTTTCGGGCATTATTCATTTTTCGCATTTTTTATATATATTCATGTAACTATTATTTGGGATGTAATAGTTTTAAGTAGGACTTTTCATTGCTTTCTTTATTTTTCCCCCCAATTGTTTGTACACTGTAAATACCCCATCCTCGAAGCCATGTAATAGTGTAGGTTTATATTTTCGCACTTTATTTTTCTGTACAATATTATTGCTAGTAATTAGGCATGTATGACAAGACTAATAATCAAACATTAGCAAACTTAACAAAAAGACAAAAATAATTGAACATAATGCACTTGCACATATACACCTCTAGGGTACCCCACTTTGGTTGCCTTCAGAAATAAAACAGTCATGAGGAAGGAACGCTTTAGCAAAGACTCATAAATCAAAAGATCATAGTCCCTCGATGACTCTACAATTGCCTTCTCGGTAAATAATCTAGTCCCTAAAAGAAAGTTGCTAAAGCGTCTCCACAAGTTGCCTTCGTGATTGTAAAACGTCCCTTTGATAGTCCCTCAACATCCAACGATAGGGTTACCTACTCACTAATAGTAGGATAGCACCATCTAAAGGAAAGGAGGAAAAGAACATCCTTTTTCGAGTAGGTAGATAACTCTTAAGTACTTGCTCAAACCTAAGTTTTCACACTTACACACTTTTCAAAAAGCTTTTTCAAAAATGCTTTATTACACTCTTGATGACTGGTACAAGAGTTACCATAAAGCAAACTAAAAAAACATTCAAAACACATAAACACAAACAGTTTTCAAAATGAACAAGTACCTAAGAGCCCGTGGAAAACCACAGATAGAAAGGGTGCTAACACCTTCCCTTTCCATAATCTACCCCCTTACTCAGAAAAATCTCAAAAAAAGGTCTTTTTCTGTTCTTTTCACCCTTTCCTTGTTGGATAAAAGAAAAGTCGGTAGAGACTCTTGCTTACCGCGAATTTGCAAACAAAAAATGCAAAACCAGTATTAAACAGTTGGTTCTGCCACCATATCACATAACTGGCGACTCTGCTGAGGAAAATAATAAAAGTGGGGTTTACCTTAGGGTCTAGATGATTTTGCTTCTTTGACTGTTTGTTTGCTTTATTTTTAAGGGTACTGTTTGGGGTTACTTTAGATCCTACACCCGGATCTGGGGAAACCTTTTAGGTAAGTAGCAATAGATCATGGAAACTGTGCAGGGTATACTAACACGGTTATAGCGATGGCTATAGAGATGCGACACTTTGGTTGGTACCGGTAGGCCTTGAGTTAATCAAGGAGAATACATGGCCGCTGCATGGTGTCATGAAGCGTCAACTGACCTTAGAACCTTTAAATGAACAACTTGGCCATTAAGACGTAGCAAGATGGCCGTCTTTGGTGTATTCTCAAAGTCGGCAGATACTCGATGCTACACTCATTGAGATTTAACTCTTGAGTTTTGTTTGGTTGCGAGTCAGTCGCCTATCGAACGAAACTTGTGGGAAAGATCAGTGATATTAAGATCCCTTAGAACCCAGTTCCTATTTATAGGACAGGTTGGGCCAACTAATTTTCAAGAGGGTACTTACCTACAAACCCCATGCAGGCCTAAACCTAAGGCTGCTTGCGTGATTTGTTTGCTTTCAACTTGAGCTACTTGCTGTGTTTTTATCTAACAACATGATATCCTTGAAGGATTTGTTTACAGTCATTATCCAGTAACCTGGACTTCTTAGACTCACTTGTCTTCATCACCTTACACTTTTTCTTAACGCGTAGCATACACATCATAACATCATGCCACAACATTTCCTTAACCATTTCAAGGATCTCAAGGGTTTGTGATACAGGTTATGATAAATCAGACGTCTAGCAAGGGGATTTATTTTCATCTAGCCAATGCCGTCAAAAGATCAAAACTTAACAACTTGAGTCAGGGGATATGACCCACTTGATATGGTGAGTTTGGCTCTCGTAGAAGGACACTCAATGATACAAATTTATTCAATCAAAGCTGTAAATTTCAACTTCTGACATTTTCTTGTTTACCCCGCGAGATCCTTGAAAACATTGCATACATGCCATTTCATAACAGGTCTTCCAGTATAGTTTTCTCATCTTTTCGATGTTTATTTCAGCAAAAGAAATGGCCCTTGAACAAACAGTAAAAGACCTTCAAGCTTAAAACGCTCCATTCCAACAAATGTTTATGGCTTTGGCCCAGGGGCAGGAAGAACTGAAAGCTCTCATCATCAAAGAGAAGAAGAAGAAGGCAAAGAAACCGGATGGCATCTTGAATATGGGAAGAAGACTCAGAGGACCGGTTAAACGAGCTCTAGATCTCACAACCCTATCAAACAAAGGGGATAATCATGAATAAGTCAACAACCCCGAGGCTAATAAAGAAGAAGCTGATTACTCTGAGGAACAATATCCTCCTGTTGACGATAAATACAAACAGCTGGAGGATCGTCTCAATGCTATAGAGATTCAGAAGGTACATGGCTTGGAATTTAAAGAGTTAGGGTTGGTTCCTAGAGTGGTCATCCCACCAAAGTTCAAGGTTACCACATTTTCTAAGTATGACGGTGTCTCCTGCCCTAAGTTGCACTTAAGGTCCTATGCCAGGAAGATCCAGCCTCACACTGCTGACCGGAAGTTATGGGTCCATTTATTCCAAGAAAGTTTAGCTGGCACGCAACTGGAGTGGTTCTATCAGCTGGAAAGAACAGACATTCATACCTGGGAAGACTTGGCTGCTGTTTTCTACAAGCAGTACTAATACAATGATGACCTCTCTCCAACTCGTACACAACTTCAAAGCATGTCTATGGGTTCTAGCGAAGGCTTCAAGGAATATGCCCAGAAATGGAAGGATCTAGCTGGCATGGTACAACCTCCTCTGAATGATTTGGAAATGGTAGATATGTTCATGGGCACTCTGACAGGCCCGTTCTTTAATTTACTGATTGGGAGTTCCTCATATGGGTTCACAGAGATGGTTATGACTGGGGAAAGGATCAAAAGTGGTATCAAGAGTGGGAAGATCCCGATGGCTGTATCTTCTAATGATGAGAAGAAGCCATTTGCTGGTAAGAGGGAAGCAAATGCTGTGTATGGCCAGAATGGTCGTAATAAGGTAGACTACCACTAATCTGTAGGGGCAATGTTGGTCTCTAATTTGGCATGCATGCAACGACCATAATAACGGAGTAATCAGTGAAGGCAAGATGAGCCTAAGAGACAGTTTACCAAGATCAACATTCCGATGTCTCGAGCATTACAACATATGTTAAGAATGAATTTGATTAGGTTGATAGGACCTCATACAAGCCCTAAGACTTATTCTCCTAACTACAATCCTGATGCAAGTTGTGCCTATCATTCTGGCAGTACTGGGCACGATACTATGATTGTTGGGCACTAAAATACAAGATTCAAAATACGATTGCCACCAAGGAGATTGAGTTCAACCCTCCTGAGACTCCCAACGTGATCACTGCTCCCATGCCAAATCATGGCTAGGATTGAGAGAATTTTTGTTCATTTGAATTCTCAAGTTGTATTTTCTTTGTTTATTCAAACAATTATTGTCATGTCAAACTTTGTTATTTCATTAATGCATTGCACATGTTTGTATTGAATTAATTTGTTTTCATTATGCTTAAACTAATTTCTTACTTACTTTTTGTGATATTCAACTCTTGATTAAAAGCTCTAAGCCTTTAAAGGGAGGATGACAAGAATGATACCACAATCTCTACAGTATGCTTTTGAACATACCATGCCGATGATATACAGACGTTGTTTCAAATCCTAAATAGTGGAGTTATAAGAAAGATAATCCCTAGTCAACCCCTTTGAGCCTTAGAAGTAGGAGTTTTCTTTCCACACAAATTAAAACCGTTAATCATAACCTAGGGCAGGGTAGTTTTCTCAGTTAATTCAGATGTGCATTCAGTCGCAAGCTTTCCCTTCATACACGACAAATAGTGTAGAAGATGCTCTCTAAAAGATGGTGATAGTTCCACATAATCATTAAGAACAGGCAGTCATTATCTCTCAAAATAAAAGGCAATTAAGTCAAAACCCATGAAGGAGACTTAAGAAAAAAACAGGGGCATCCCGCTGGCTGTAATCACAAAAGAGACAGTTCAGGAAAAAGACAGGGATATCAAAATCAAAAAAGAAAGAGGTCCTAAAAATCCTCAACAAAAAGAAAAGGTCACAAAAATGAATGCCTTCTGAAACAAACATTCAATTTATGAACCATCACTTGAATATCGGGGCCAACATTCCAGAACTCAACTGGGAGTCGAAATTCACAATTAACTGAGCATAGGACTGAAGAACATCACAAAGAACGGGTGGGTACAAATAAATTTTGAGCCTTTATCCTTTGTTTTTTAAACCGTGAACTAGGCCACGTTACAACCTTTAAAAGTCCTAGCTGAAGCATGGGTTAGTTCAAGAGCATATTGTTACAAAGGTATCCTGACTCCTGTAAGGTTTGCTATAAATCATGAGTTGATATCACATTCTTGCAAATTTTGTTTTACTACAAAAAACGCATTTTCAAAAAATTTCAAGACAGACATAAGCTTTGCATTCTTTAAATGACATTGTTTGCATATGGTTAATTGTTCAAATGGCAGAGAAATTCACACAACGAATATTCAGTGAACAAAGACCCCCTCAATGAACAGAATCACCTCAGACGGAAAAAACATTCCCAATAACAAGCCTTTCATAACCAAGGGTCGTGATATGGTGTCTAATTAATCTGGGGAAGTCAAGCCAATATGCAAAGAATCTCTCCAAAAATGCTGAATAGCCAGGGGTCAGATCTCTATCTAAATCACTCGGGGGCTGTTATGTTGATCGGGGATTCCATTAGAAAATCACTGTGAAATTTGTATCTTTGGTACCACCAAATTGCTTGTCTGTGCCAGTAGTATCAGATGGTGTTAGTATCATGTCTTCGAATCCTTCCATGACAGTTCTTAGAAAAGATACCTAGTAAATTCAAGACCATCAGAAACTTGATCAAACATCAGGTGTACCAGATTCATCCTGAAGCAGTCCCACACAGGCTCCCACATATGAAAGGGCACATGCGATCACATAAACATTTTCTGGCCTTTCTACAACACTTGTTGTCATAGACGGTGACAACTCTCCACATCCTATGAGCGCGGACATAGTCAGAAAATACTACGCATGAAAAATACCTGCTAGGTTGATACGCCTAGTCAAAATTAAGGGCATCCCGGCGAACCAAAAGAGTTCGGGAAAAAATTAGGGATATATACAAAAAAATTGTACACCCGACAAGTCGAAAACCTGAAAAGGCGGCTTGAGAAAAAAAGGGTATCCCGGTGGACTGAAAACCTGAAAGGGAGGTCCAGGAAAAAGTTAGGGATTAAAAATGTACCATTATGTCCCGTCATCTTGTCATTTGTTTATCAGTACTGCCCACACTGGATCCAAAGATGGACATGGGCTTCACAATCTGGGCTTAGCGAAATTTCAATTCCACCCCCATTCTACTTCAGTCGTCAAGCCCAATTCCTTTTCTTTTTGCTTTATTTAATTATTTCATCTCTTAATCATTTTAATTATAATAATAAAAAAACTCACTAAAAAATTTAGGCTTAGAGTTTTTTAATTAAATAATTAATTACAACTTTAACCTTTTTCTTAATTAAAAATGAATTAGAATTTAAGTCTAATTACTTTCTTTTCATAATAAAAAAAACCACAAAAAAGGCTTAATTTATTTTTCTTAATTTAATTTTCTAAGTAGACTTTAGGATAATTAATTTAATTATTTTTCTTAAATAAAAAACAACAAAAAATATTTTTCTCAATAGGTTTTAGAACGTATTTTCATTCTTTCGAGCATTATTCATTTTTCACATTTTTTATATATATTCATGTAACTGTTATTTGGGATGTAATAGTTTTAAATAGGAATTTTCATTGCTTTCTTTATTTTTTCCCACAATTGTTTGTACATTGTAAATACCCTATCCCCGAAGCCATGTAATAGTGTAGGTTTATATTTTTGCACTTTATTTTTCTCTACAATATTACTTCTAGTAATTAAGCATGTATGACAAGACTAATAATCAAACGTTAGCAAACTTAACAAAAAGACAAAAATAACTGAACATAACACACTTGCACATATACACCTCTAGGATACCCCACTTTGGTTGCCGTCAGAAATAAAACAGTCATGAGGCAGGAACGCTTTAGCAAAGACCCATAAATCAAAAGATCATAGTCCCTCGATGACCCTACAGTTGCCTTCTCGATAAATGATCTAGTCCTTAAAATAAAATTGCTAAAGCGTCTCCACAAGTTGCCTTCGTGATTGTAAAACGCCCCTTCGACAGTCCCTCAACATCCAACGATAGGGCTACCTACTCACTAATAGTAGGATATCACTACCTAAAGGAAAGGAGGAAAAGAACATCCTTTTTCAAGTAGGTAGATAACTCTTAACTACTTGCTCAAACCTAAGTTTTCACACTTACACACTTTTCAAAAATATTTTTCAAAAATGCTTTATCACACTCTTGAGGACTAATACAAGAGTTACCATAAAGAAAACAAAAAAAACTTTCAAAAACATAAACACAAACAGTTTTCAAAATGAGCAAGTACCTAAGAGCCCGTGGAAAACCACGGATGGAAAGGGTGCTCACACCTTCTCTTTCTATAATCTACCCCCTTACTCAGAAAAATCTCGAAAAATGTATTTTTCTGTTCTTTTCACCCTTTCCTTGTTGGATAAAAGAAAAGTCGGTGGCGGCTCTTGCTTACCGCGACATTTATGAACAAAAAACACAACCAGTATTAAACAGTCGATTCTTCCATCATATCACATATATGTATCTCCTATTCTGTGGCACCCGATTTTGATATTGAAAATTGTAAAGAGGTTAAAGTATAAAGTCCAGCATCTATCTGACGTCTCTTCCAAAAGTACAATTCCTATTTGGCCAACTGTCGGACTCTTTCTCACCAGGTGGATGCTTTTGTTGTGATAGAAGACAAATTGTATTATTTCTATATGGCGTAATATGCTTGGTGATGCAGTTTATACCGATTCACTTGATAAAGAATTCATTCACTCTCCTAAATGAATCTTCTACGCATATTATTCTGGGGAACATGGCTATTCGATTAAAGATAGTATGTCATCCAGAGACAAGATCCAAGACCGGATCAATCCAGATACTGTTATGTTCACATCAGATCATAAGGGGAATTCTCTCGCCCATTCAGACATAAAGACTACAGAAAGTCGTCAGAATAAATAAATCTATACGGAGTCAAGTCTCCTCAACGATGGCAATAATTGGTTTCTTTACCGCATTTTCATTTGCATTCTTGCTTGTTTGTTTAAACATTGCTTGCATGTAGAAACTTATCTATTTTTGAGTGAAAATCTTAATGCAATAAATATGCTTATCTTGAAGTGTTTCTTTTGTTTTTATTCATTCGTTCATTATCACTCTTTAAATGTTTTACTTGCATATTGATGCCAAGTTTCCAAGTCTTATGCTTAGGTAAAGATTGAAGGGAGGATGACGATAATCTAAAAACGCAAAAAACTCTCTGGTTGGTATGGTTTTGAGTAAGACCCTGCTGACGATGTACAAGCATTGTTTTTATTCCTAAACATCAAAGTTATAAGGGAGATAGACCCTCGCTAACCCCTCTGAGCCTTCGAAGTACGTGTTTCTTTTCTGTTCAGGAAAAAACGTCATTTTAACCCTAGGGCGGGTAGTGTTCCGTTAATCTGATCAAATGTTCATAACTCATCAAGAGTGTGCATCCAAGGATACAACAATGGTTATCCATCAAAAGGTTGAGGAAAGTCAAAACCACAATGGTTAACCCTCATTTATCAGCAACGTAAATCAACTAACGATATCCCAATGGGTATCTCTCGCACTTCAGGAGGTCAATAGATGACGATACAATAATGACTATCCCTCATCTACCAAAGACTCAGACAGTCACGATCACTTCTAACAAATGAAAGAGAACACAAAGGAAAAAGAAAGAAACAAAAAGCCCCGCTAGGTCGAAACTTGAAAACAAGTCGCTTAGGCAAAAGTTGGGGCATCCCGCTGGACTTCCAAATCGAAATTCAAAAGAACTTGTCCAGGAAAAAAATTAGGGAAAGCAAGAAAAAAGTTGAAAAGCCTAAAAGGCGAGAAAAAGATTACCAATAAAATCCTTATCGAAAGAACAAGGTTGTGTGATCAAACACCTAAATCAAAAGTTAGTGACTGTCGTGTCCAAGAAACCGCTGTAGTTCCTCAATCATCGCAAACTCTTATCAAGAAATGAATGCTTGTATCGGGTCAATTGAATATAGTAATAAAGAAAATCATGGAGAATGGATGGGTACCAAATAATTTTGAGCCTTAAATCCTTTTTTCTAAAATCGTGAACCAGGCCACGTTACAACCCATAAAAAGTACTAACTAAAGCACGTGTCAATTTGGAAGCGTGCTACAATGAGATAACGTTTAATTGACTCCTAAGAGGTATGTTTAAATATTTGTGTTGGCATCATATGCTTGCATTACCTTTCATGAAAAGGAATTTGCAAATGTTACTCTCTAGCTAGTGACTCGTTCACAACAAAGTTGTGACGTCATTTCATTCAAAGTTTTTTCAAACTTCAAGACTTACGTACGTGTTGCATTAGAATTATCATTCTCATAATAAACATTCTTCTGCATACAAAACAAATGATTGACATCAAGTAAGTTTACACAATGAACAATCGGTAAAAAGCTCAATCTTGTCAGAGAAGAGAATCTTGAATACTCTATTGAAGCAAAATTCAGTTGTCACAAGAGAAATGACTTATCTAGGGGCATGTTAACTAGTGATTCTGTCAAGAGAAAGAATCTTGGTGCTTCACAGTCTGAGTACCCTTTAGGGATGAAGTTAGCAGATTCTGCCAGTCTGGGGCAATCAAGTCGAGAGTCGATCTCTACAAGGTCAGCTAATTTAGGGGCATTCTCTCAAAGCTATTAATCAGGGGCTATCATGTCGATAAATATTTTCAAGCTATACTCAATCAAGGTCTATCACATCAATAAATCTCTTCAAGCTATACTCAATCAGAGGTTATGACGTCGATAAATCTCTTCAAGCTAATATCAATGAGTGGCTATCACATCTAAATCTATTCAGAATTCATTCAACCTGGGGCAGTAACATAGAGATTTACCAAATCTCTCCAAGAAATTTGTAATTAAGAGCAGTTTATTTCATGGCTCAAGACATTGGGGTAGGCCACCTCATATTGTATTGTGGCGTGAGTATTCTGGTCTTCTATTCAGTATATATTCTTTCAGAAATCCCACAGACAGGTGCATTCCGTATTCGTACTCACAAATTTTCTCAAGACAATTATGTTGTACAATATGAATCAAGCTAAAAGCGTCATAACGGTCACCCTGACCTAGCCAGTGCACGAAGCTGCCTTCATCTACTACAGGCAATTTCAAACCTGATTCCCCAAGTGAAATCAGAAACTTCGGAGTTTCCGTTTGACTTGGCACGCGCGAGTGCACTCCCAGTGGAGTTAATCAAGTGCATCCCCAATGGAGTAAACCGGGGCATTCACAGAGCTAAATCGAGGCGTTCGTAGGTCTCCATGCCCATCTTTTATCCCCAAGTGATTCAAAAGGTAATTCCCCAATGCGGCGTAAACTTGGGGCATGTATTCAAAGAAATCCACATGGTTTTTTTTGTACCCCAAAATTTTCCCTCTCACTTATCAATAATTTGCTCACAAAATCTCCTTAGGCTCAAGACTGCACTAGGGTTTGATCAGCTCAAGACACCTCCTTATGCACTGATGACCAAAATTAGGGTTTGAGTTTGCACAAGGATTTTTGAACTTTCTATGTCCCATATGATTTTTATGGATCATTATGGACCCCCAAGATTACTCATGTCAAGTTTCAAGCCTTGGATCACATTTTTGATCAGTCAATTGAGCAGTTGACCTAAAAATCAACTGTATTGGGGAAAAAGTCAACTATGGCCAATTTACAGTCAAACTTCATAATTTTTGGTCCACATAAACATTTTAAACTCATTTGTATCATTTAATCAAGTTTGTATCACAACTCCTCAAGAAATTTGATCAAATCTCCAAAAGGGCAAAATGGTCAAAATTAGGGTTTTGACTGGGAAAGGGCAATTTCTGATTTTTGACCTAGAAAATGGTCAATTGATTCAAGGAATGATCTCAAGAGCCCAATTACATTAATTTTACCTAATGACATGGTTCAAAACATTGCAAGTCCATTGGATTGAGAAATGAATTTTGCAATCAACTGATCAAAGGTCAATTGTATACTGAAAAGTCAAACTTTGACTTTTTGGTCAAATTCAAGTGCCAAAGATCATAATTCATCAAAACATGTCAAAATATGAAACTTATTCATCAAGAAATCAAAAAGTCAAGATTTCATTTTGAAAAGTCAAAATTTCTAAACTTAGAAAAATCTAAGTGTTGGAAATTTCATGTTTTTTCATAACTTTGAGCAGAATTTTCACCATGATGCAAGATGATTCAAGAGAAACTTCCAACATGAAAGTTGTAGGTCTCAATAAAGTATACAAATTTTATTTACACAACTCCTTCCAAAAATGCTTGGATCTCAAGTTATAATTTTATGAACATGTGGTCATGAAACTAAACACTTAGTGAAATTTTGCCCTAATTTGATCAGGATTTTGACCCAACTTCATGGCACTTTTTCATATAGATCCAAGGGGAATATTCAAAATAAATTCAAATATGGGTTGTAGAGAACATTGCAATATTTCCAAAATGTCCAAGAACTCATTGAGATCATTCTTGAGTAGGGAGAATCAGAGAGATGAAGTTAGGGTTTTATCACTTTTATTACAAGTCATTTTAGTGATGAACAAAACTCAAATTCAAACCATGCTGCATAAACACTACTTTGTAGGCCTCAAACTTGACATGCTTTTTATCCATTTTTGGAAGAAAGGTTACATTGCCATTTTGATAAAGTGACTTTTTGTACAAAACATGTTCTTGAGACTTGCACTTGTTCTCTTTTGATCAAACAGGTCCTATAACTCATGAGAAATGTTCCAAACACTTACAATCACCCATCCCATGCTTGTACCTCTCCTTGAAACTTGTTTCCCTATTTTCTTCAAAATCAAGTAACCTAGCCAAAAGCTAAGAACTGGTGCTTCTGACTGGCCAATGCGCTCAAACACTTTTGTTTATACATACACAAACTATTTGACACAAACATACGAACGCTCAAGCCTTGAAAGAACCTACAACTCAGAATCATACTTCACACTTCCATTTTTACACAAACTGACCA
The DNA here is from genome assembly GCA_948472305.1 of Vicia faba. NCBI lineage: Eukaryota > Viridiplantae > Streptophyta > Magnoliopsida > Fabales > Fabaceae > Vicia > Vicia faba. Next base: position 1,132,355,267 of record OX451741.1, on the reverse strand, counting down.
AAAACTTGAAACTCATAATCTACTCGTGCGTTTCTTGGCCTTTTGGTTTCTAAAGTTTCTAAACATCATATAGAGTTGATCCCACACCCTGTTTTAGAACTGTAACACCATTAACACCATCCTCTATTTTCAAAAACTCAGCTCTGCACATTGACTTCTCCAGACCATTTCAGCCATCCATTATTCAAGCTAATCATTACATTAGCTTCCTAGGACCTAAAGGAAGCTAACCTGATCATCACCATCAATTGAAACAAGCTCAAACTCAAAACACGATATCCAGTTTTGAGGTAAGTTTTTTCAACTTTGAACTCTTCATACTTGAATCATCAATAGTTTATTTATGAACAAAACATGTAGATATCATTGCCCTAAAGCTAACCATGTCCATAGTTTCCATTAATTTTGCTTGAGCTTAGAGAATTTTGAAACTGAAATTTCTGAGAATTTTAGGGTTTAGATTAGGACCATTAAAATTCATGCTTATCTTTGATCTATAGTTTTAATGCTTTATATTTCTAAAACCGTGAGAAAATTTGCTACAAGTTTCATATTTACAATTTTCATTTTTGATGAGAAATGAGCAAGTTACAGTTGGTCTGGATGGAGGTTGAAGATGAAGTCATCAGGGCGCGTTTTGCCTTGTATATTTATTGTTTTGCTTATGTTAACGGAAGTATAGCCACCCCAGTGGTAGAAGCGTGCGCCTGTAACCTTTGGGACCTGGGTTCGAGTCCCAATGGTACCCTTTTAATTTTTTTCACATTTTGCTTTATGATTTTTGGCTTTTTGGCAGGCGCTGGGCCTCTTTGGGCCTGACTTGTTTTTTTTTATTTTTGCTAACTAACCCCCTACAGGCTGTTTGCGCCCCCTGGCCCAAGTTTATTTATTTTTCTTTTTTCTTTTTATTTATTTCATTTATATTTTCTTAATTATTATTTCTAATATTAAAAAATACAAAAAATGATAGATTTATATTTTAACTTAGTTTATTTTATTTTTTCTCACAAAAAATATTTTTATTAACTACACCTTATTTATTTTTACTTATTATCTTGTAAAATTTAATTAAAACTAAGTTATTTACTTATTTTCTTTTACACCAATTAAAATATATTTTTTAATATAAAAAGGCCAAAAATATTTTTATAATGCTATAAATATTTTCAAGACAAAAATACCAAAAATACTTTTTCTAAACTTATTTTATTTTAATCAATTAATAGAACTAGGGTTTTATTTAAAATCTTGTCTTAATAAATTTAAGTTTGATTAATTATTTTCTTTAATTAATTAGGTCAAAACAAATTCCCTTTTTCTCATGAAAACCAAAAAAAATCCATTTACTTCACATTTTGCATTTTTCTACATTTATTCATTTTATACTTTGTACTTATTTATTTCCTTGCACATTGATACCCATTCAATATGGTTGTAATAGACTAACTAGATTTACATTCTTGCAATCCCCATTCAACTTGTATTCCCCCTCCCATAAAAAAATTGTAATAGTTTAGTAACTTTAAATTCCGTAATTTATCGCTTTTATACATAATATGCTAGTAATTAGGGTTTGTATGAAAAGACTAAAACCGATGTTTAGAAAATCCTAATTCAAGACAAAAACAAGCACGAAAACAATACATTTGCACACAAGCACCCCTAGGGTTATTCCACTTGGTTGCCTTAAACAAAATGGCCATATTACGCATGCGAGGTATCTTAGCAAAAACAAGCAAATATAAGATCATAGTCCCTCGATGACGCTATCTAAGTTACCTTTCAAATGATCTTAGTCCCTAAAAGAGAAATGCTAAGATACCTTGCAACATTGCTAATTATGGTTATACGATGACCCACGCCTGTCCCGTTTACATCCAAAGATAGAGTTACTTACCAAATCAATGGTAAGATAACAATGTCAAAGGAAAAGGAAAATGAACAAGAAAGACTTTTGAGTAGGTAGAATGCTCCTAATTACTTGCTCAATTTCAATCAAACATACTTTCTATTTTCAAAAACAAACACCTACACTTTCAAACATCTTACAAAATTGAAAACATTTTCAAAAGATCAAACATCTTTGTATACATTCTTACAAACAAGAATCATTACAAAGATTGCCTAAATAATAGCCTCTTTACAAAATACTTTCAAAAACCACACCAATCACAATTTTCAAACAAAAAGCAAGTGATCTAGCAAGTAACTAAGATCCCATGGAAAACCATGGATGAAAAGGGTGCTAATACCTTCCCTTTTCATAATCTACCCCCGAACTTAAGAAATAATCTCAAAGGTCTTTCCTGCGCTTTTTCACCTTTCCTTTTTGATAAAAGAAAAGTCGGCGGCGACTCTTGCTAACCGCAACAATTGCGATCAAACGCAAAACCTTCTAGTCAGTTCTTCCACCGTATCACAGAACTGGCGACTCTGCTGGGGAAAATTCTAAAAGTGGGGTTACCTCAGGGTTAGATCATATTTACTTGCTTGCATTGTTTGACTTGTATGCTTTACATTATGGTTCTTTGTTTGGGTTTGAATCCTCTATCTGAATTTGGGATACATTATAGGTAAGTAGCAATACATTGTGGAAACTGTGTGGGGTATACCGATATGGTCTAAGTAATAGCTAGTTAGTGCAACATATTTATGGGTACCGATAGCCTTTGAGTTAATCAAAGAAAATACGGGGCCACTGAGTGATGTCATGAAGCACTAATGAACTTTTAGAACCTTTACTTGACCAACATGGCCTTTAGGATGTAGTGAGATGGCCGACTTTGGTGCAGTCCGAAGTTGGTAGATACTCGATACTACACTCATTGAGGTTTGGTTTCTTGGGATATTTCGGTCGCCATTAAAGAGGCTTGTGCTGAAACAATGACTAAGGAAAAAAACCAGTGATATTGAGCTCCTTAGACCCGGTTACTATTACTAGGACACATTTGAGCCAACTAAACTTCAAGAGGGTACTTACCTATGATACCTCATGCAAGCCTAAACCTAAGGACTTGTTTGCTTTGTTTGTATATACATACTTGTACATAACATCATGAACATCATAACATCATAAACATCCACTAACCATTTCAAGGATCTTGGGATTTATCTTTGTTCTATTTTGTAGGATATGGATCCTCTTCGCAGGAAAACTATTCAAGTCAACCTTGTAAGGATCCCTCCACAACTTAAGGAACTAGCTTCAAGGATTCCAGAAAACTCTCCATTCACCTAGAGACATGGTCGCCTACTCAACTTGGTCACCTCCAACACAAATGAGGACATGATGAAGGTGCTCTTTCAGTTCTTTGATCCTTTACACCATTGCTTCACATTTCCCGACTATCAACTTGTGCCTACTTTGGAAGAATTCTACCGACTCTTGAGGATTCCCATTCTCAACCAACTACCTTTCAACGGTACGAAAAGAGACCCAAAGCCAGAAGAGATTGCTCAAGCTCTACACTTGCACTCATCTGATGTCATAACTCATTGGGAAACAAGGAGTGGTGTCAAAGGTTTCCTAGCAAATTTCTTGTTTGAGAAAGCCCAAAACTGTTGGAATTCCTTGGACCTGCAAGCTTTTGAGGAAATTATGGCTCTCCTCATCTATGAGATGGTTTTGTTTCCAAATATTGACCAACTCATAGACGTGAACGCCATCAAAAATCTTCATATCCTGCAACCCGATGCCTACATTGCTAGGGGATATCCTACACTCTTTTCACACTCTCATAATGAGGAAAAGAGGTGTCCTTATGTGTTGCACTCCTCTCTTGGCAAGATGGTTTATTTCGCATCTTCCCCAATCTGTATTGAAGAATGAGCAAGGTTAAAGGTGGTCACAAAGGTTGATGACGCTCAAACATTCAAACATCCATTGGTGCTCCTGATCCATAGAGAATGTTACTATTGTCGACCGTTATGGAGAATTTCCTAATGTCCCTTTACTTGGAATTAGAGGAGGTATCACCTACAACCACTGCTTAGCCTTAAGACAGTTTGGTTACGCGCGAAGGGATGGCCCACACGAGTTGTTGATTCAAGGTTTGGTGTTTGACTACGAGAACGACGATCAAGGTCTTCGCGAGAGATTTATCCGAGCTTGGAGGATATTAAACAAGGTAGATAGCAAGACATTGGGGCATAAGAATTCCATCCCTCTTGAGCCTTACCTCAAATGGGTACGAACTTGTGCTTAGAGTCTTATGATGCCTTATCCCTCCATTCTCTCGGTAATCATTGTGCCTGTTATGGAGGGAGATGTTCCATACACTATCCTACATCCTGACATGCCCACCTCTCTTAAATACCTACAAAGAGATTGGATACAACTCAAGGGGGAGCGAGATACTTTTGAAGCCCAATTCTACACAAGCGAGAAGAAGGTTTTGGAACTCACTAGGCTACTTCACGAGGAGAAGACTCTGAATGCCTACATCGCACCAAAAAGGATGCGTACTACCTTTTTATCTTAAAGTTTCTGTATTATTTTGCCCAAGAAGGCATTGATGTACTCAAAGCTTTAATTTATTAATATAACGTGTGTTTCCTTTTTGTCTAAAACGAATTTAAATCTTTAAGATCCTTGAAATCATTGCATACGCATTTACCATTCATCATAACATAAGCAGGTTTCTTGCAACAAGTCTCCTCATATCTCTACTGTTTATTTCACTAAGATGGATCTCGAGCAAACGGTGAAGGACCTCCAAGCTCAGAATACGCAGTTTCAACAATTGTTCTTAACTCTAGCCAAAGGACAAGAAGAGTTGAAAACCTTGTTGGCTGAGGAGAAGAAAAAGAAGACGAAGAAGATAATCAGAGTTCTAAAAATGGGAAGAAGAATCCAAGGGTAGACAAGAAGGGCCTTAGACTTTGCAATGACATCCGGTGATAAAGACAATCAAGATGGGAAGGGCAAAGAAACAGTTGTCCAGTCAGAGTCAGAAGAGGAAGAGGAAGAAGAAGACTATTCTGAAGAACAATACCCTCCAGCCGACGACAAGTATAAGCATCTAGAAGAGCGGTTGAGGGCAATGAAAACCCAAAAAGTGCCTGGATTGGACTTTGAGGAGTTGGGACTAGTATCGAGAATTGACATTCCTCCAAAATTCAAAGCACCTGTGTTCGTCAAATATGAAGGAGTTTCATGCCCTAAAATGCATCTCCGGTCCTATGTGAGGAAAATCCAGCCCCATACCGCTGACAAAGATTTATGGGTACACTTCTTCCAAGATAGTCTGTCTGGAACTTAACTTGATTGGTTTTATCAGCTAGAAAGAGCCAATGTTCATAACTGGGAAGATCTTTCTGCAGCCTTTTACAAACAATACCAATACAAAGCTAATCTTGCGCCTACCCGTACTCAACTCTAGAGGATGGCCATGGTTTTGATGAAGGCTTCAAGGACTATGCGCAAAAATGGAGAGACTTGGTCGGAAGAGTTCAAACTCCCCTATCTGAAAGAGAGTTGGTAGACATGTTTTTGGGCACCTTGTCTGGTCCCTTCTTCAATCACTTAATTGGGAGTTCATCGGCAGGTTTTATTGAATTGATATTGACCAGAGAAATGGTAGAAGTCGGGATAAAGAATGGAAAGATTCAAAAAGATGCATCCTTTGCTGCTGTAAGGAAGCCATTCATCGGAAAGAAAGAAGTGGTTGTTGTATATCCTTAAAGAAATCAAGATAGAGCTGAACGCCGTCCTATGGTGGGGGCTATTATGATTCCTAAACTCGTGCCTGATCAGCAAAGAAACAACCAACCAAGAATGGAAAGACAAGTCAGACAATTCACCCGAATTAGTATGACACAATCTTAAGTATTGCCACATTTGTTAAGACCCAATCTAGTGACCTTGAAAGAAGCTCCAAAGAACTCTAACATAACTTCTCCTTACTATCATCCTAATGCCCACTGTGCATACCATTCTGAGAGTCCCGACCATGACACTAACAACAGTTGGGTTCTAAAGAACAAAGTACAAGACCTTCTTGAAGCCAAAGAGATTGAATTCGATGCGCCAGAAAAGCCCAATGTCATTTCTGCCCTATTGTACTGCAAAATTTGCTCTCTCATTTGTCAAGTATTTGCTCACAAGAGGTTATCAAAGATTGAAACTCTGGCTGGGAGCCATCCTATGAGAAGGATTTTGGAGGGATTTGTCACTGCCCCAAGTAGCGAGTGTTTATGACTTTGCCAGAAAATGTTTGACTGTATGTAACCCTTTGTTGGGATTGACGTTCAATGCCCCAAGTGACGGTGACGAAGACTTGCCTCTGGCTACTCTGCACTTTGAGAGATTTGTTGAAATCTTGACTAGACTGCCCCAGACTTATTGAACAATGCCATGTCATGTCCCCTTGTTGATAGGAGATTTTTGCAATGGAAGTGTCATCCCACTTGAAGTGATTTTGTTCACTGAGAGAGCTTTCGTTCATCGGATATTCACTGTGTGAATTTCTTTGCTGTCAAACAAATAGCCATATGCAAACAACGATACTCAAATAATGCAAAGTTTATGCTTGTCTTGAGATTTTGGAAAATGCGTTTTTTAGCAGAAAAATTTTATAAGAAAAATTCAACTCAAGATTTAGAGCAAAGCCTTACAGGAGTCAGGATACCTTTTGTAACAATATACTTTCGAACTAACCCGTGCTTCAATTAGGACTTTTGAAAGGTTGTAACGTGGCTTAGTTCACGGTTTTAAGAAACAAAGGATAAAGGCTCAAAGTATATTTGTACCCACCCGCTCTTCGTGATGTTCTTCAATCCTAAACTCAGTTAATTGTGCGTTTGAACTCCAAATGAGTCTGGAACGACATTTTGGTGATGGTTCACACAAGTTGAATTTGTTGGAAGGCAGTCATTTTTGCAACATTATTTTTGTTAAGGATTTGTAGAGACCTCTTTCTTTCGATTTATTATCCCTAATTTTTGCCTGACTGTTCCTGTTTTTTTTTATTTACAGTCAGCGGGATGCCCCAGTTTTCTTAAACCTCTTCTGTAGGTTTTGATTTAGTGGGCTTTTTATTTTTTGAGAGATAATAATTGCCTATGTGATAAGGAACCATCACCGTCTTTTGATTCCAAAGGAATGTTTTTGATGTCATTCATTGTATTACAAGATGAGAGTTTGCGACTTCAACACACATTTGAATTAACTGAGAGACTACCCTGCCCCAGGTTTTGATTAAAGGTTTCAATTTGTGTTAAAACAGAAAACTTCTACTTCTTTGGCTCGAAGGGGTTGACTAGGGATTATCTTCCTTATAACTCCAGTGTTTAGGATTTGAAATAAACACATGTACATTGTCAGCAAGGTCTATCCAAAAGCATACTGTATGAGATTATGGCATTGTTTTCGTCATCCTCCCTCTAAAGGTTTGTAACTTTTAGCCAGAGTTAAATCTCATAAAGAAAGTAGAAAGCATAGTTTAAGTATAGTGAAAACGAATGGATGAATTCAAGACAAACATATGAAATGCATTAATGAAACGAAGTTTGACATTAATAGATAATTGTTTGAATAACAAAAGAAATTACAACTTGAAAATTCAAATGAAACAAAAGCCTCTTTGTCTGAAATTGTCACTTTAGGTGGAGAGCCTTCAGCGGAAGATTTTCATCTGGCCATCTTGTGTGAAATCCATCACTCCTTTGTCAATCAAGTCTTGGGTCTTATTTTTCAAAGCCTAACAGTCATTCTTATCATGCCCATGATTATTGGAGTGGTATGCACATAATGCATTGGGATGATAGGTAGGAGCAGTGGTATTGGGATTCCAAGGAGGATCCCTTAATACAGTCAGCTTGACCTCCAACAAGCGTTGCAGTACTTGAGATAATGGCATGTTAATCTCAGTGAAGTGCCTTCCAGATGTATTTTGCTTACGCCGATTACCCTGCTGACGTTGGTGAGGTTGTTGTTGGGCTTGTGACCCTGAAGCAAACTGGGGAAGTTTTCCCTCGACTTCTTGTCTCGAGGGAGGCTGAATGATGACTTGATCTTCAACCTTATTTGTTTGCCCCATTTGGTTATGTTTGCCTAGATGAAGTTTGTTGATGAGGACCTTTAGCTCCTCTTGTCCTTGAGCCAGGTTTTGAATAAGAGCCATCTGGCCCACCAGTTATCCCATCATCTAGATTTTCATTGTCCCATCATCCAGTTGTCCCCCTGAATTCCCTATGACCATGCCCCTTGTGAGGAGAGCTTTCACCTCTTCTTGTCCCTTGGACAAGTTCAAGAACATTTCTTGAAGTTGAGCGTTTTGAGACTGGATGTCTTTGATAGTTTTCTCTAGAGCCATCTCTACTGAAATAAATAGTAGGAAGATAAGGAGACCTGAAAGGGAGAAACCTGTCATGATAAGATGCATGATATATGGATGCATGTTTTCAAGGATCTCGCGGGGTAAACACAAGAAAATGTCAGAAATTGAACATCTTTGATTGGAGAGCTTCGTATCGGTGGGTGTCTTTCCACGAGAATCAAGCTCACCATGTCAAGTGGGTCATAGCCCTTGACTCAAGTTGTTGTACTTGATCCTTGACGGCATTTGTTTAGAGGAAAATGAATCCTCTTGCCCTTTGGTAGATGTCTGGTTCAACGTGACCCTGCATCAAAGACCCTCGAGATCCTTGAAATGGTTATTGAAAATGCTATGGTATGATGTTATGATGTTATGTACAGATATGCGAAGTAAGCAAGGTTATATACAAATAATCATATTCACACAAAGCAGACAAGTCCTTAGGTTTAGTCTTGCATGGATTTTGTAGGTAAGTACCCTCTTGAAGTTTAGTTGGCTCAACCTGTCCTAGAAATAGTAACCGGGTTCTGAGGAGCTCAATATCACTGGATGGTTTCCTTGTTCATTGTTTCAATTTAGCCTCTTACAGGCGACCGAAATATTCCAAGGAAACAACCCTCAATGAGTGTAGTATCGAGTATCAACCAATTTTCAGCTCTACACCGAAACCGGTCATCTCACTACGTCCTAAAAAGGCCAAGATGGTCAAGTAAGGTTCTAAGGTCAGTTGATGGTTCACGACACCACACGGCGGCCCCGTACTTTCCTTGATTCAACTCAAGGGTTACCGGTACCAACCAAAGTGCCACATCAACATAGCTACTGCTTCAACCATGTTGGTATACCCTGCACAATTCCCTCATAGTTTATTTCTACTTACCTAAAAGGTGCCCCCAAATCCGGGTGTAGGATTTAAAACAAACCCAAACAAGGAACAAAAAAAGTAAAGCATACAAATCAAACAAGATAAGCATGTAAAGGTTATCTAAAACCCTAAGGTAACCCCACTTTTATGATATTCCCCAGCAGAGTCGCCAGTTCTGTGATACGGTGGGAGAACTGACTTGAGGTTTTGCGTTTGTGTTCGCAAATGTTTCGGTTTAGTAAGAGTCTCCACCAAATTTTTATTCTATCCAATGGAAAGGCCAAAAAGCACATGAAAGACCTTTGAGATGTTTTCTTGGGTTCGGGGGGTAGATTATGAAAAGGGAAGGTGCTAGCACCCTTTTCATCCATGGTTTTCCATGGGCTCTTAGTTACTTGTTTAGATCAATTGCTTTTGCTTTTCAATTGTTTGAAATGGTGCTTTGTGTGTGGTTTTGAAATATTTTGAAAAGAGGCCTTTGTCCAGGCAACCTTTGTAACAATTCTTGTTTGAATGTTTTACAAAGGTGTTTGTCTTTTGAAAAATGTTCCAATGTTTGAAAGTTTATTTTGGGAAAATGTTTTGAAATTGTGTTGTGATGTGTTTTTTTGAAAATAGCAAGGATGTTTGCAAGTTTGATCAAGTAACTAGGAGTTGTCTACCCTACTCAAAGATCTTTCCTACACATATTTAACCCTTTGACATTGTTGTTTTACCATTGTATTTGGTAAACAACCTTGTGTTTGGATGTTAAATGGGACGGGCGCGGGTCAAATTTAAAATCATTGAAAGCAACTTGTGGGACGCTCTAGCAATTTTGTAAGGGACGAGATCGTTTTATCGAAAGCAACATCGAGGGTCATCGAGGGACTACGATCTTTGTTTATTGAAGGGTCATTTGCTAGAGTATCTCATATTCAAGGGACATGCTTGTATTTCCGAGGCAACAAGTGAGGTTACCCTAGAGGTGCGCGTGTGAGAAGTGTGTTGATTTCAAGTTATTTATTCTTGGATTAGGTCATCTAGCGATTGATTTTTGAATCTTGCCATACACGCCTAGTTACTACACAGTATATAGAAAGCAATAAATCGCAGGAATTAAAATTCTAAGCTATTACAAAAGTATCCGGGAATGGGGGTACAATTGTTACAAATGGGGATGAATCAAATAAAAATAGCAATATTCAAATATTACAACCAAATCGAATTGTTGTGCGATTTAATACAAAGCTATGACAATTTATGAAATAAAATCAACAAAGTATGAAATGTATGTATTTACTTGAAAAGAGATAAATAAAAATCTATTCTAAAAAAGATTAAATTTTTTTATTATTATTATTCTTTTATGTATTTTTATTAATTACGTAACCTAACTTTAAAAAAAGAAAATAAATTAAATCAAATTTTGATGTTTTTATTAAGTGTAAGAAAATTAATAAAGACAAATTAAAAAAGGAAAATGATAAAAAGAATTTATTTCAAGACTTAAATTAAACTATGAAAATGCTTTTTTTTATTTTAAAAGTTCTAATTAGTAATTTTATAAGAAAACAAGCAATAATGGGCTTAAAAGAAATTGCAAGATGCTAGGCCCAAAGAAAAGATTATTATTTTGCTGAAACAAAAAGCTCAAAAAAGGGGGTGGATGATTAGTGAACGTATGGGATTCAGGTTTGAAACTTAAACAGGCCCAATGCGTTTTGTTATCTAATTTCTGATTAGGGCGGACAAGGAAATTAGGGTTTATGGTTCGTTAGAATGGCACCGTCGCCTCCTTTATTCTCCCTTCATCTCTTTCTCCCTCATTCATCTTTCTCACTCAAAGTCCCTTATTCGTCCCTGATTCATGAAGGAAATGCTTTTTTCCGGAAGACCTAGGTTCTAAAGTGGAATCTATGTCTGAAGGGTTTGACACGCACTAATCTAATCTTCTCTCTACTCTCTAGTTGTCGGAGCTTTATTTCTCTCACCTCCTCACAATGATCAGCGATTTTGCTTTGAAAAGGTATGGTTTGAAAGTTTGGCTTAACAGTTCATAGATTTCACATGCTTTGTTCATGTTTCTTTTTTATTAACCTATTGTGATATGCTTGAGACGCAAGAATTGTTATGAGGGAGATAAAGTAGTCATACATGTGGAATTTTCTCTGTGAAAAGAAGAGGAAAGGTGAGATGGAAAATAAAGCTCCCTGGTGGCCGGAGGAGTGAGGTGGAAGAGATGAAGATGAAAGGACGCGCGCTCCTGGTAACCTCTTTTTGTCTCTTGAACCTTGAATGATGATGGTATTGCTTCTGACTTTGTTGGATAATGGTTGATGATAATGATGCTTCTGATTGTTAGATGCTGTGTTTGAAACTTTTGGGTTATGAACAATTGGATGTGGTTTTACAGTTCTTTTTGGTTTGGTATTGTTGCTGTTGGTTTTACAATTTTTTGGTTTGATATTGTTGATGTTGGTTTTGATGATGTTGATAGAATGTTGGGAGGTTGATGGTTGGTTATTGTTGGAATGTTTTGTGAGTTACAGGTTTTGAATGTTTGGAGATTGTTATGTTTTGTTGTTGTTTGGTGGAAGATGTAGGGAATTTTTTGATGCTTTAGACAATTTGGAAAAATGTTGCAGTTTTGTGACTTTGTATGTTTGAATTTGGTATGTTCTTGATGGTTACAATTTTGATACTTTTCTGAAGGTTGTTTGAACTTGCTATACAGATTTTGAACTGTTTGAGCTTGTTATGTTTTGTTTTGGTTGTTTTTGAGAACTGTTTTGTTTACAGTTTGGCTTGGGGGTTTTGACAGTCTGCTACAGATTTTTGTATGTTTTGGACTGGGTTACAGGTTTGGCTATTTGTGAGAGTTGGTTCACAGGTTTGGAGGTTTGTTGTTGTTGAACTGAGTTGAATCTTTGTGAATGTTTTTTTGTTGACAGTTTGGTTAGGCTTTATAAGTTTGGGAGTTTTTGAGAACTGTTTTGTCTACAGTTTGGCTTGGGTTACAGGTTGAAGGGTTTTTTTGAAATGAGTTACAAGCTTTGTTGGTATTGAACTGAGTTTTGATGGTTTGAATCTTTTGCAGTTTTTTGTTCTGCAAGTTTTGTTTTCTCAGTTTTACCAAAAAAATGTTCTTTTTCTTTCTTACAGTTTGCCTACTGTTATATCCTTTTCTCTTTGATAGCCTGTGGGTAGGATGGCCAATCTGTACCTTTCCAACAATTTAGGTGATATCTCTCCTCTCTCTCCTCTCTCAATGATAAAAGCAAAAATGCTTTTTCACCTTTTTCTGAAAAGTTTGCCCAAATTTCTTGGAAAATGATGAAAAGCTATTGCAATAAGCCCTTTTCTTGTTATTTGGTTTACCATACTGCTTTCTTTCTTCTTGCCTGCTGTTGCTTGTACTTTGTTGCAGTCTATACTGCTATGCTGTTGTCTTAGTTGCTTGCCATGCTGCATTGTTTAGCCTTGTTGAGTTTTCCTTGTTCAGTTTGGCTTTGGTGCATTTAGTTTGGCGCCTTGTTTGCTTGTTTGTGCTGTTTGGACAACATGCTGCAGTTTGGAATATGTGTTGCATTTGGACCATTTGCTTTGCATTCTCTTTTACTTGGACAACTTGCATTTTTATTTTTATTTTTGTGAACCAAGAAGAGTAATCTTCTTGTGATTTGCAAAGAGAAAAATAAAAACGTGATGAATTGAAAATAGCCCTCTGATTCCAAACGGCAAACTTTAATGATGAACATTTTTCTTTCTTTTTTTTGGAAATTCTTGCTTATGCTTAATTAACTGTGCTAATTATTTTTCTGTCTTTCTTTCATGTGAGCGCAAACTGGATGGTGGAAAAGCAGAGGAAGCAAGAGATTCTTTGGCGAGCATGGGAGCAATGGAAGCTTAGTCATCCTTAGGCTTAGACTTTTCTTTGTAACTTAGAGAGAAATACTCAAACAATTGTACAAATTCATTTTTCAAATACAATAAGTTGTAAAACTTAAAGCACTTAAATAATAAATTGTATTGTAACAATTTTTTTGAAATAAATGAAAAAGCCTTTATGAGATAATCTGATGTTTAATAAAATCCATTACTGTTAGTAATTTATAATTCTCTCCTTGTGTCTTCACTGATTCTTTAAGATTCCTGATTAAAATAACTGAAACTGTATTCCAATAATTCCAATCCAGATAACTTAAACTCCAAGTAATCCAATAAATTTGTAATCTTGTAACCTTGCAACTGTACTCCAATCAAAACACGCACTGTGTATTCCAATAGACAAACAAATGTTTATTCCATAAACAAGCGAATGTTTTAAAAGACGCAAATTATTCGGTTAACCTGGATCAAACAAACACTGCCTTTTCAGTAAATTTGAGAGAGCATGAAAACATGTGAAAATCAATTGAGTTTCTGAGAAATCAATTCCTTCTGAGAAATGGGAGAAAAACACTAATTGCTGATTTACTGTCACATGAGAAAATATGTCAGATCGATTCCTGAGCCAATCTTGGATATTTGAGAAACCCTAGGGTTGTGTTTTTCTATGAAAAATGGGAGGGCAAATTTTGGGGTACAACAGTATGCACTGAATCAGGAAAAGTCAAAAGGGCTGAGATTTGGTTTGGGCCCAGAATTTCAATAGCACACCCCCACAATTGCTAAATGATATCAGACCCATCTCTAACCTTTTTTTTATTTCTTTCTTTTCTTTAATTCTTTTTAATTTTCTTTTAATCTTTTAATTGACAAATTAACTATTTTCCATAAAGTTATAAAATCAATAATTCACAAAAATTAAGATTAGTTTTTTTTTAATTATTATTATCAAAATTAATTTAATTTACTTTAACTTAGGAAAATTGTAATTTATTTTCATAAATAAAATCAAAATATAAATTAGGTTAAAACTCTTGATTTAATTTTATTTTCTCTTTTTCTCAAATAAATATAAAAATACAAAAATAGGTTTTAGAATAAATTAATTTATTTTTCTTAATTTAAAATTAATTATAATTAGGATTTTATTTTTAATTTAATGATTTCTTTATTTTCTTAAATAACAAAACGTGACAAAAACATTTTCTTAATCAATCACAATTAGGTTTAGTCAAGGGCCAAAACCCTAATTGTCTCGTATTTGATTCATCGCGTGCGTGTTAATTGTTTTTGTCAATATTTTTGTAACTGTTCATGGTTTATAATAGTTTAATCTAGGGTTTTTTTTACTTATCGATTCTTCCCCTGGTTTTTGGCTATGTAATTAATTCCCCTCCCCGAAGCATGCACACTGGATTGGGGCGAAGTCAAACAGGCCTCTGTCCATTTGGGCCCATAAGTTCATATTCCAACCCTCCCAATTGTTAAAGCACTAACAGGCCCATTTACTAACTTTTTTTAATTTTATTTTGATTATTATTTAATCTTTAAATTTCCTTTACTTATTTAATTAACAAATTAATTTATTTTTTTCATAAAAATCAATAATTCACAAAATTGGTATTAGTTTGTTTTATTTATCAAATTTAATTTAAATTAGTTTAATTTAGGAAATTATAATTTGTTTCAAAAAAAAATAAAACCAAATAGAAATTAGGTTAAACTTTTGATTAAATTCAATTTTGCTTTTTTTTTAGATAAAAATACAAAAAATAGGTTTTTTAGAATAAATTGATTTATTTTTCTTAAATTAAAATTAATTAGAATTAGGGTTTTCTTTTTTAATTTAACGGTTCCTTTATTTTCTTAAATAAACAAAACAAAGAAAAAATCTTTTTTTTTAACTAATCGCAATTAGGTTTAGGTAAGGGTCAAAACCCTGGTTGCTCCGCATTTGATTCATCGCGCGCGTATTATTATGTATACCAATATTTCTGTAAATGCTCATGGTTTGTAATAGTTTAATCTAGGACTTTTTTATTTATCTTCTTTTGCAGGTATTTGGCTATGTAATTAATTCCCCTCCCCGAAGCCTTGTAATAGCGTAGATTTACTTTCTCGCATTTTTAATTCCCGCAAATATTTAACTGTTTAGATGTATGCTAATAGGATTGTATGACAAGAATGCATGACAAATTAATACAGTTAGAAAACCCTAATGTGCAAAGATAAATAACTGAATCACTCACACATATCACTCTTAGGGTATACTCTCACTTCGGTTGCCTTCGGTAAACAATCATTAAGTATAGGGTGTCTTAGTGGTTGCCCTCCTGTCTGAAAAAGATCAAACGTCTCATTCGAATGTTGCCTCGGAAACGTTACCTCGGAAACGTTGCCTCAGAAATGTTGCCTCGAATATGATCTTAAGACTCTAGGGTTATTACTAAGGTGTCCTAACATTGCTTTAGTGATCGTACGTCCCTTTCGAATTGAACCTTACAACTCCAACGACGGTGTTACCTATTTCTCAATAGTGGGATAGCACTGTCTAAAGGAAACGAGAATAGAAACAATCTTTTTTCGAGTAGGTAGATGCTAGTAGGTACTTACTCAAATCAAAGCTTTTCACACTCACATTTTTCAAAACAATTTTCAAAAACAACTTCGTCACACCTTTAAGGACTGATACAAGGGTTATCATGAAGTCAAACTTTTCAAAAACAAAGCACACACACAAGCAATTCTAAAAGATGAGAAAGTACCTAAGAGCCCATGGAAAACCATGGATAGAAAGGGTGCTAATACCTTCCATTTCTATAATCTACCCCCGTACTCAGAATATCTCGAAAAAGGATTTTTTCTGTACTTTTTTTCTTTTCGATTGGATGAAATAAAAGTCGGTGGCGACTTTTGCTTACCGTGACATTTTGCAAACACAAAATGCAAAATAAAAACCAGCGTCAAACAGTCGGTTCTGCCACCATATCACAGAACTGGCGACTCTGCTGGGGAGTTAATAAGTGGGGTATACCTTAGGATCTAGTTTATCTTAATTGCTTCTCTTGATTGCTTTGTTTGCTTTACTTTTGAGGGTTTTGTTTGGGGGTTACTATAGATCCTAACCTGGATCTGGGGATACCTTTTAGGTAAGTAGCAATAGACTGTGAGGGAACTGTACGGCATAGACCGATACGGTTGAAGCAGTAGCTACATTGGTGTGGCACATTGGTTGATACCGGTATCCCTTGTGGAGAAACGAGGAGAATACGGGGCCGTTGCGTGGTGTCATTAAGCATCAATTGACCTTAGAACCTTTAATCGCCTAACTTGGCCATTAGAAAGTAGTGAGATAGACGACCTCGGTGTAGAGCTGAGAACTGATTGATACTCAATGCTACACTCATTGAGACCATACTCTCGAGATAGTTTCGGTCGCAAGAAAAGATTGCGTGAGCTGAAACCATGACCGATGGAGGATGGTCAATGATATTGAGATCCTCTAGAACCCGGTTACTTTTCTAGGACAAATTGAAACCAACTTAACTTCAAGAGGTTATTACCTTTGACCTCATGCAAGCCTTAAACCTAAGGGCTTTATTTGATTTGACTGTGATTGCAATATTTGTGTTTTCTATACCTGTGGTTTATCATGACATCATGCATCATAACATGGCATTCATGCTTCATTACACTAACCATTTCAAAGACCAAGGGAATTTATCTTTGTTGTTTTTCAGATCATGGCTTCCGTGCGCAGAAATACCATCTGAGTCAACTTTGTGCAAATACCTGCCCTACTTAAATTGCCAGCCTCAAGAGTTTCTGAGACTTCTATGTTCATTAAGAGACACGGTCAACTTCTCAGCCTAGTTTCTTTAAAACTTGATAAACAGATGATGAGCGTACTATTTCAGTTCTTTGATCATGTGCATCATTGCTTCACCTTTCTAGATTACCAGCTGGTACCCACCTTGGAAGAGTTCTCTAATCTATTTTGCATATCCATTCTCGAACAGGTACCCTTCACAGGTATTAAAGAAGTTCCTAGGTCAGAAGACATTTCCTCAGCTCTGCATTTGAAATGGGTCGATGTGGTATCTAATTGGGAAACTCGAAGCGGGGTCGAAGGTTTTCTAGCCAAATTTCTGATGGACCAGGCTCAACTATTTTGGGATGATTTGGATTTTTAGGCTTTTGAAGATGTCTTGGCTCTTCTTATCTATGGTTTGGTTCTCTTCCCTAACTCAGACTCCTTTGTAGATGTGAATTGCTGTTAAGATTATCCTTTCTCTTAACCCTGTGCCTACCTTGATTGGAGATATTTTGCATGCTCTCTATACTCGTACCGTAAGGAGAAGAGGGACTCTTATGTGTTGCATGTCGTTGTTGTCGAGGTGGTTTATTTCTCACCTCCCTAAGTCTGTGCTGAAGAACGAAGAAGGTTTGGGTTGGTCGTACAGAATAATGTCACTTGCCCATACAGATATTCTTTGATGTTCCCGAGCTATGGAAGACACTGTTGTTATTTACCATTGTGGGGGGTACCCTAATGTCCCATTACTTGGTATCAGAGGGGGTATCACTAACAATCCTTGTCTAGCTTTACGACAATTTGGTCGTGCTCGGAGAGATGGTCCCCATGAGTTACTTCTCGAGGACATTATATTCGACTATAAGGAGGATGTTAAGGAGCATCACCAGAGGTTCATACGAGCTTGGGACATGGTAAACAGATCTGACCCCCAAGAGTTGGAACCAAAGACTTCCCTTCCTATGCAGCCTTACCTCCAATGGGTCCGAGCCCGTGCCCAGAAGCTCATGATGCCTTATGAGGCCGTATTACCAGTGATTGTGGAGCCCACTAATGAAGAAGGCATTCCTTACATGGTTCTCTATCCTTACATGCCTACTGATCCTGGGGAGTTACAGAGGTCTTGGATTCTGCTGAGGAATGAGCGGGATACTTACCGGGAACAGTACCATGAGCAAGAAAGGAATATTTTGAAGCTCACCAGGCAGCTCGAGGAGGAAAGAGTGATCAATGATTATATCAGCACAAAGAGGAAGCGACCATGGTACTTTTGATTTTGCTTTTTCTAGTTTTAGCTTCTATTTTATATACTTACTTTGTAACGCCTTAAAGGCATTGTTAAACCTTTCAAAGTTAACCTAATAAAGTTTTGTTTATTTTTGGTTTGCAAATTTAAATCTCCCAAAGTCTTTGAAATCATTACATGTGCATCTCATTATCATACACATCATTACAAGTACCCCTGCAGGTTTCTCATCTTCTTCGCTGTTTATTTCAGCAGAAATGTCTTCTGATCAAGCCATCAAAGATCTTCAGGAGCAGAACGCCCAATTCCAACAGATGTTCATAAGGCTGGCTAAAGGGAAAGAGGATCTAAAAACCCTTATTCTGAAAGAGAAGAAGAAGAATAATAAGAAGAAGAAGACAAGTATTCTGAATATGGGTAGAAGATTCGGAGAAAGGTTGAGGCAACCAGTTGATCTAACCACCTCGTCCAAAGAAGGGGAGAACCAAGAAAGGGAAAAGGACCCTAGTCCTGCAGTTTCTGAAGACGATACTGATTACAATAATGAGCAATATCCTCCTGTTGAGGATAGGTACAAGCAGCTAGAAGACCGTCTGAGCGCTATGGAGATTCAGAAAATACCTGGTTTGGATTTCGGAGAATTGGGACTGGTATCGGGAGTGGTCATCCCTCATAAGTCCAAAGCTCCGGTTTTTTCCAAGTACGATGGGGTGTCCTTCCCAAAGCTCTATCTTCGCTCTTATGTCCAGAAAATCCAACCCCACACCGCTGATAGGAATTTGTGGGTGCATTTCTTTCAAGATAGTCTGTCAGGGACTCAACTTGAATGGTTCTACCAGTTAGAGGGAGCCAGTGTCCGAAACTGGGAAGATCTGGCTGCTGCTTTCTACAAGCAGTATCATTACAACACCGACCTTGCTCCCACTCGTACTCAGCTCCAGGGTATGTCCATGGGTGCAGGTGAAGGTTTTAAGGACTATGCTCAAAAGTGGAGAGACTTGGCTGGAAGATTCCAACCCCCTTTGTCTGATAGGGAGTTGGTTGATATGTTTCTGGGGATGCTATCTGGTCCATTTTTTAATCACTTAATCGGCAGCTCGTCATCTGGTTTTACTGAGTTGATTTTGACAGGAGAAAGAGTGGAGGCTGGCATTCAAAGTGGTAAAATTTAGAAGGATGCTTCGTCAAGTTCAGCAAAGAAGCCTTTCACCGGTAAGAAGGAAGCTAGTGCAGTCTATAGCCCGAGGGGCCAAAACAGATCTGAACACCGTCAAACGGTAAATGCTGTAGTGATACCAAGACCCACAGTTGCTCCACAACGCAACAATTAACAAAGGGTGGAAAGACCACAACAGCAGTTTACCCGCATCAATATGACTTTGGCTGAAGTTCTTCCTCATCTGTTAAAATCCAACTTGGCGACCTTGAGAGAGGCTCCCAAAAATCCAAACACTACTTCTCCCAGATACAATCCCAACGCGCGGTGCGCCTACCATTCTGAGAGTCCGGGCCACGATACAAACGATTGCTGGGCTTTGAGAAACAAAGTACAAGATTTGCTCGAAGCCAAGGAGATAGAGTTTGATGCTCTAGAAAAGCCGAATGTTATAACCGCTCTATGATACGGTGGGAGAACTGACTTGAGGTGTTTTGCGTTTGTGTTCGCAAATGTTGCGGTTAGCAAGAGTCGCCACCGACTTTTCTTTTATCCAAAAGGAAAGGTAAAAAAGCACAGGAAAGACCTTTGAGATGTTTTTGAGTTCGGGGGGTAGATTATTAAAAGGGAAGGTATTAACACCCTTTTCATCCATGGTTTTCCATGGGCTCTTAGTTACTTGCTAGATCACTTACTTTTGTTTGAAATTGTGCTTTGTGTGTGGTGTTTGAAAGTATTTTTGAAAATGGAACTTCGTAAGGGTTCTCGTCTCTATAAGAATGCCTACAAAGTGTTTGTTTTGAAAATAGTTCAAAGGTGTGTTTGTGAGATGTGTTTTTGAAAGTATTTTGAAAATGAAATTTTGTAATGGTTCTCGTTTCTATGAGAACGCCTACAAAGTGTTTGTTTCGAAAATAGTTCAAAGGTGTGTTTGTGAGATGTGTTTTTGAAAGTATTTTGAAAATGGAACTTCGTAATGGTTCTCGTTTCTATAAGAATGCCTACAAAGTGTTTGTTTCGAAAATAGTTCAAAGATGAGAGTGTGGGTGTATAAAAATGTTTTTGTTGTGAGCAAGCGAGTAACTAGGAGCGAATCTACCTACTCGAAAGGTCTTAAATATGCCTTTACTCCTCCTTTAGATGTGGCTATCTTACCATTGATTTGGTAAGAAGCCCCATTGTTGGATGTGAAGGGACAGGCGTTGGGATATTTGTATAGTCATAGAAGGCAACATATGGGACGTTTTAGCAATGTCCTTTTAGGGACTAGATCGTTTACCGAAGGCAACATCGAGGGTCATCGAGGGACTACGATCTTTTATCAAGGGTCTTTGCTAAAATGCCCATGCTCGAGGGACATGACTATTTTCTGATAGGCAACAAGTGGAATTACCCTAAGGGTGCATGTGTGCAAATGTGTTTGATTGCATGCATTTAGTCTTGATTAGGGTGGCCTATTTGTTGGTTTTATCTTACCATACACACCTAATTACTAGCATTTGTACAAAAGTAATAAAAAGTGCAAAAAATAAATCCTACACTATTACAACCATATTGAAGTGCATAGAAATTTAAAGGCAAAAATAAGATAAAAGCAAGAAAAATGAAGGTCTTTCGATAGGGGCAGAAAACCCTTCGATTATGCACTTTTTGGCTTCCTTCGACTGGAGGATGGCACCAGTGTAGGCGTGTCCTTCGATTGGGGCCTGGAAGTAGCATGTTATGCCTTTTGACTGGGGCAGGAGAACCCTTCGATTTGCATTTCTTGGCCTCCTTCGATTGGGGCTAGCACCAGTGAGGTCATGGCCTTCGATTGGACAAGTATGTGTATGGCGAAGCCTTCTGGTTCTGCCTTGTTGCCTTCTTCGACTGGAGGTCAAAAGAATTGAGGGAATGCCTTTCGACTGAGCCTGGAATCGTGAAGGCATGCTTTTCGTCAAGGCCTAGAAGTCAACATGGTTTTCCTCTTGGTTGTCTCTTTCGTTTGACCTGGAGAAAGAGGGTAGAAGCCAGAAGCTTCGTTTCCTATTTCCTGTTTCCTGTTTCTTTTATTTAAAGCATTAAATGGTAACATGGCCTGAGGCCATGCTAGTATTTGTCTTGTAAAAATTTTAATAGTTAAAGCAAGTTCAGGTAAACAGAAAGCAAAATGAAAGGGTTAGCTCTGAAAAATAGGTTAAAATGGTGGAAACGAAAGGAACAATGGTATGTACATGTTTCAAACGAAAGGGAAAAATTACTATGCCATGAAACAAAAAGTTCAAAGGTAAGAATAACTTACCTTGCATCAGGCCTTGAATGTATGTGGGACCTTGAGTGGAGGCACAAGATGCTGGATTCGAAAGAGGGGGTCAATAGCTGTGCTTGGAATGCTGAATTCGAAGGAAGAGAAAAAGCAAGTGTGATGCTTCTTCGATTTTGAAGGAGACTGAAGTGGGGTTGTTCTTCAGAATTGAAGGAGATGAATGTGATTCTGGGCTTTTTGTGATTTCTCAAGTGTTGATGAACTTGAGAGTTTTTTGTTGTGTTTGAGAAAATTTGGGGGATTCGTTCCTCTGGTCCAAAGATCCTCTTCCTTCCTTGTTCATGGTTTTCTCTATTTATAGAGAAAAGTGGACATGTTTGTCCAAAGACAGCCCTGTAAAGAAATGATAAAATAATGTAACATGAAAGTACAAGTAGGGGCCTTTTGGCAGTTGATTAGAATTGTGCCTCTGGTTCTGCTTTTCGTTCAGACGAAATTCAGGTGGAAAGCTGCTTTTGTGATAAAAGTACTCTCTATGAAAAGAAAGAGTATGTAGCCTTTAACCCATAATAGTAATATCTAAAAGACAAAGTTTAAAACCCTTGTACAAGCCTCTGATTATGTTAAGATTCAGAAGCAACATAGTATGGAAAATGAGATTTGGTCTTGAGTCGAATGCAAGAACGAGATCGAAACACACTTGTTCGAAGGAAGCCTTTGCCTCAGTTAAAGCGTGTGGTCAAAACAAACTTACTCGAAGGAAGTTAATGCCCTGTCGAAGCTTGGATCAAAACAAACAAATTGCCTAATCGAAAGCTCGTGTTCAAAGGAAGCATGTTGCCCAATCGAAGCATGTGGATCGAAACAAACATAAAGGGAGTCATTGCCTTGCGTCTGTTTAGCATGAGGGAAGTTCCTGGCTTCTGAATAGAAGGGTGTTCTTTCAAGGGAAGCAAGAACTTAGACAAATCTTCTATAAAGATATCTCTTCGCTCAAACGAAGTTTGTGAGAGGAAAAGTCTGCAAGAGGTCCTTGGTGCAAGTGGATTCAAAGGATGCATAGAGATGGATACTTTGTCCCATCTAAGCTTTTTCAAATGAAAACAAACATGCAAGAAGCATATGCCCAATCAAAGTAGGCTTGTAGGCAGTAAACTTGTCTAAATCGAAGCAGGCTTGCAGGTAGCTACTTGTCCAAATCAAAGCAGGTTTACCGGCAATATGCTTGGTGAATCGAAGGGTTTGCCTTGCATGGGGCACGTGTGGCCAACATGTCATAGCCTTCGATTGCAAGCATGCAGGAAGCAAACTTATCCAATCGAAAGGCTGAATCGAAAGAGGCCTATTTTCTCCAAATTTGTCAAAATGTTATTTTTATCTGTTTTCTCCCTTTTTGACAGTTTCCTTTTAATTTTGGTACTGGAAATCCCAATGCACTTGTGCAAGCTTAAATCCTGAGAATCTTTATGAGAAAAGCCTTGAAAATGAGAGGGCAAATTTTGGGGTGCAACAGCTGCCCCTGTTCAATCTTCTTACACCTGAAGAGTTAGATTGGTAATTCTGCCATTTGTGACTTGGAGGTGGAAGATGATTGGACACTAGAGTGCCCAGAAATTTACACTCTATGATGTGGTGGTTGATTATGTAGGGAATGGGCTTAAAGATGCCATTTAGAGATGTGATAGAATCCTACTGGAGATGGGATTGTAGATTCCATCCAGAAATGATCGCTGGGCTGCACATGTAGGCTGGAACTGAATGATTATCAGCATGGCACCCGTGTCTGGAGCGCATCTGAACTGTATCGGAAGGTTGGGTTGTTTGATGATGAGTCCGTGTAAAACTGCATCTGGAAGTGAGAAGGAACCTGTGTAGGGTTACTTCATGATGAGTACGTGTAAAACTTCATCTTTGGAAAGAGAAGGAACCAGTGTAGGGTTGCCTGATGATGAGTTCGTGTTAAAAATTCATCTTGGAAGGAAGGAACCTGTGTAGGGTTGCCTGATGATGAGTGTGATACGGTGGGAGAACTGACTATGGTTTTTGCGTTTGTATTCGCACTTGTTCGGTTGAGCAAGAGTCGCCACCGAATTTTTATTTTATCCTAAAGGAAAGGTTGAAAAAGCACAGCAAAAACCTTTTGAGATATTTCGTGGGTTCAGGGGGTAGATTATGAAAAGGGAAGGTATTAGCACCCTTTTCATCCATGGTTATCCATGGGCTCTTAGTTACTTGGTTTTTAGATCACTTGCCTTGATTTTCGATTGCTTGAAATTGTGGTGTGTGTGTGTGTTTCGAAAATGTTTTTGAAGAAGATGCCTTGTCTTAGGCTACCCTTGTAACAATTCTTTACTCGAATGTTTTACAAAGGTGTGTATCTTTTCGAAAAGATGTTTCAAATGTTTTTGAGAGTTTGTTTTGAAAGTGTTCGTGGAGTGTGGTTTTTGAAAAGAAGGCAAGTGTTTTTGCAAGTTGATCTCAAGTAACTAAGAGTTTTGTCTACCTCTATTGTACTCAAAGGTTTTCTCTATGTTTTCAACCCTTTTTTAACAATTTTGTTCCACCATTGAATTTGGTGGACAATCTTGCATTTAGGAAGTTTAACGGGACGGGCGCGGGTCATCGTATGAACCATGAATGCAATGGTGCCAAGTGTCTTTGGCAATTTGCTTTGAAAGGACTATGATCATTCCATTTTAGGCAACTTTCGAAAGCGTCATCGAGGGACTTATGATCATTTGAATTTGTTATGCCAAAGAAACTCGACGTGCAAGCATGGCCCATTTTGGAAGGCAACATGTGGGATTACCCTAGAGGGTGCAAGTGTGATTGTGTATTGATTTCATGTATTTGTCTTTGTATTAAGTTATCTAGCGTTTGGTTTTATATACATGTAAACCCTAGGTCTAAACATAGTATAATTTGAAAGCGGTAAATTGCGGAAATGTAAAGTCTACGCTATTACAAATAGTATCCGGG
Organism: Vicia faba; assembly: GCA_948472305.1. Taxonomy (NCBI): domain Eukaryota; kingdom Viridiplantae; phylum Streptophyta; class Magnoliopsida; order Fabales; family Fabaceae; genus Vicia; species Vicia faba. Next base: position 1,132,330,774 of record OX451741.1, on the reverse strand, counting down.
AGTGGGGGTACAAATTTACAAATGGGGATGAGACTTTAGGAATGTAGTGTCCAATAAGTTACAACCAAATCGAATTTGCGATCAAATGTAAATGTAACGAATAGCAATGTATAGAAATAGCAATTGTATGTGTATAGGAGCAATGTAAATGTATTTGTATCAAGCGTATAATGTGAAATGTATCGTATATTGTGTAAGTGTACGTGTTCATGTATGTAATTTATTTACGGGTGCGAAAATGTGAATTCAAATGTATTATTAAGGATTGTTTAACCTAAATGAAAAGAATTAAATGTTTGTTTAATTAATCTTCGTAATCTTGTATTTTCTTTGATATGTATAAATATTTATTTACTAAAAGAAAAGAAAAATGTTTTAATCTTAATTAAATTATTTTTATTAAAAAAAGTATTTTGTCTTGGTTATGTACAAATATTTCTAAAAAGAGTAATATATCAACTTAGTGAAAATTTATGTATAACTTTAAATAAAAAAAGTGTTTTTAAATAATGTATTTTTATGTATTAAGGCATTAAGATATTAATGTAAAAAATATATTAAGTTAGAGCAAAATATATTGTGTTTAAAATTATGTTATATAAAAAGTTTGTGTTAATTTATTAACAAAATAAAAAAAAAGGGTTAAGTTGATTTATTAATGAAAAGAAGATAAAATATGTTTTATAAAAAAGTTAAAGTTTTTGAATGGGCCTTTGGGAGGTTATGGCCCAAACAGAAGAGAAATGAGGGGGTTGTATGAAGGGAAAACAAAAAAGGCTTGGGCGCTGGAGAAAGGGAAAGGCCCATCAAGCTTGACAAACGTTTTAGGGTTTTGATTATTGTTTTCATTTGAAACGCGTTAGGGTTACAGAAACAGAAGCGCGCCGCTTATGGTTACTGCGTTCGTCCTCTTCCACCTTCGCCTTAGTTCCTCTTGCCCATGGCCACCAGGTGCTTCAGTCAGCTCCCTCTTCTCCAAGGTCGTGTAAGCAAAGGTCTACAAGGTACTGATTTTTATTTGGTATGTTTAACGCCTTCGCATGTTTTTATTTGCTCTTGATTCTTTTATGTTGTTCAATGTTCGCATGAGATGTGGAGAAGAAAGAAATAAAGGGTTATACCTTTTTTTGGGAGAGGAGGTGAGGAGGACCGGAGCACCTAGGGCGGCCAAGGGCGGAGCGAGATGAGATGCGGTGTGAGCTAGTTCACTTTGCTGGATTTTGGTATTTCTGTACCTTTCTTTAGGCTTTGTGATGTTTGTCTGAAAGCTTTTTGTTGATTTCACTTCTTTCTTCTTCGTTGACTCTTTGGCTTGCCTTGGAATATGTTTGTTGTATGCTGAGATTGATGCCTTTGTGCTTGATGCTTGTGTTTCCTGTTGAAATGCTTCTTTATCTCGTCTCTTAGTTGCCTTGGAACACTTGTTAGGGTTTCCTTTTGATTTTTCCTTGAGATGCTTCTTTATCTCGTCTCTCTTTGCCTGGACGTTTGCCCAATGATGAATGCTCTGAGGGCTTTTTGTGGGTTTGGAGATTGGTTCTTTTACTCTTCTCCCTTTGCCTCGTTTGAGTTGCCTTGTGGAACACTTGTTAGGGTTGCCTTTGTATGCTTGAGATGCTTCTTTTATTTGTCCCTGAGTTGCCTTGCTTCGAGTTGCCTCAGTATTTCTTTATCTCCTCCTTCTATTGCCTTGAATGTTTGCCTTTTTTTACTGCCCAATGATGAGTTTTCTGAGGGCCCTGTGTTTGACACTGAGTTGCCTTATTGAGTTGATGATGGTTGGATGGTGTTGGAAGGTTATGTTGAATGCCTTTTGGGCTTGACAGGGTTCAATGGTTCATGGCCTTGTGAGGTTTCTACTGGTTTATGGTTTCTCAGTTTAGGCTTAACAGGTTTTTAGGTTGTGACCTGGATTATTTGGTACAGGTTTGAGGTTCTTTGGTTCTTTAGGCTTTCAGGCAGGTTGGGTTGTGGTGAACTGGTCTTTTGTTGTTTGTGTTTAGGCAGGTATGAGAACTGGTGGTACAGGCTTATGCTTTGATGATAGGCATGTCTGGTGTTAAGCTTGAACACAGTTCAGGCTTGTGCTTCAGGTTTGAAACTGTCTTGCTTTTTATTTTTTGCAGGAGTTTGGCATATGCAGGTCTTGTAGAGGTTTGTTTTTACAGGTTGTGAGGCTTTGGATGTTTGTTCTATATTGTTTTTTAGGTTTTGCAGGCTTGGCCTTTTTTCTTATGCTTGTAAACAAACAGGTTCCAGGTTTTTGGGACTTGGAGGCTTATGCAGTTTTATATATTTTTTGGTGTATTGGTTTGCCTCTCCTCCCTACTGTACTGTGTTCAGTTGTTTTTATATTTCTCTTCTCTCTCAAGCCTAAACCTGTAAGCCCTATTTCTTTGCTCTCTTCTTCTCTCTCCAGTACAGTAAAAATATAAAAATATGTTTGCATTGTACTTTGTTCTGAAAGGGCCACTTTTTGGGAAATGATGAAAAGAAAATATGTTGCTTGCATATCATGCTTTCTCTGCATTTTTTTATCTCTTCTTTTGACAGCTTCTTGTACTTTTTGTATCTTTGATATCTTTCCAAATCTTCTTTTTTTTGACAGCTTGGGTAGCCTTTTGGATCTTTGATATCTTCTTTTGGCAGTTTCTTGAGTAGCCTTGTACAGTTTGACATCTTTGACAGAAAGTTGAATTTGGATTTTTTAGTTTGATTTGAACTATGCAGTTTGATAATTTGACTTGTGCATTTTAGCAAATAAAAATTCGTCCCTCTTTGTGAACCGGGAGAAATCCCGTGATTTGCAGAGAGGGTTAACTGATCCCAATCAGTGGCCTTTAATGATGAACTGTAATTTTATCTGTCTCTTTTATTTATTTATCTGCTATTGACTTTCCTTTTGTTCTTTGCAGATGAATACTTAAAATGGAGCACTGGAGCAAGGGATAGCAGATGAAAAATTGAAGATTAGAAAAATGTTTAGGATAGCTCTTTTTTATTTAAGTTTAAATAAAATGTAAAATCATTGTTGTAAACAACAAAACAATTGTACAATTAATTTAAAAATCAATAAAAGTTTCTTTATCCAATTAATTATTTTTCCTCCTATTGTTTATTTATTATTTATAATTCTTTAATTAAAATAATTGAAAATAAATTCCAATCATTTAATCTTAGAATGATAAATAATTTAAATAAACAATGCTTTAGTATTTGATCAGTTAAACCTGGCATTTCCAACGTCCAAAGCAAAACAGCAGTTAATCACAACCACTGATCAGACGTATTCCCCTTTTTACTGATTTTTCACCAAACTCTGCAAATTCAAACTGAATGTATCCTTTTACTGGTTCAATCACACAGTGCGAACTCAATCCAAAATTTTCAATCCAAATCTCAGCATAACTTGAAAAGTGTTGTAGAATTTAAATCTTTCTGAGAACGCGCGCACAAAAACCCTAATTCCTGATTAAATGCCAAAGAACATTTGCCTGATCCAAGTTGAGCCAAAATCAACCAAAACCCTAAACCAACTGTTTGAAACATTCTAGAGCCCTGAAAATCAGTAAAACCCTAATTGTGTCTGACTGACGAGAAAAGTCCGTTTGACCGATCTTTGAGCCAGTTTGAAAAATCAGGAAACACCTGAAGCTGTGATTTCTTGAGGAAAAATGCGAGGGCAAATTTTGGGGTACAACAGTTGCCCCTGTTCAATCTTCTTGAACCTGAAGAGTTAGATTGGCAAGTTTGCCTTTCGCGACTTGAAGGTAAAAGAAGATTGGACACTAAAGTGCCCAGAAAATTTGCACTCGGGGATGTGATGGTAGAGGTGAATGGGCTTACAGATGCCATTTGGTGATGGGCTTAAAGATTCCATCTGATGCGATAGAATCTTGTCGGGGGATGGGCTTAGAGATGCCATCTGGAAATGGGCTTAAAGATGCCATTTGGTGACTGCTGGTAGGAGGATGGGCTTAAAGATGCCATGCGATGCGATAGAATCTTGTCGAGGGATGGGCTTAGAGATGCCATCTGAGAATGGGCTTAAAGATGCCATTTGGAAAAGTTTAAATGTATGTCAATGGTGAGTGTACGAGTATCAGAAAGGCACCCATGTTTTGGAACATCTCTGAATTGGGGGTCCGAATAAGCAATAGATTGACATCCATGTCCGGAGAATCCGTGAACCGTTTTCAAAAGTTGAAAAGAGTCTGAACAAGTGATAGGTTAACATCTGTTACTGGAGAACCCGTGAACTGTTTTCAGAAGTCTTGAAGTTGAATAAGCAATAGAGCAGCATCCGTTGTTGGGAAGCGTCCGTAAACTGTTTTCAAAAATTGCATCTGAACAAGTGATAGATTAACCTCCGTTGTTGGGAAGCATCCATAAACTGTTTTCAGAAGTCTTGAGAAGAATCTGAACAAGTGATAGGTTAACGTCCGTTACTGGAGAACCCGTGAACTGTTTTTAGAAATCTTGAAGTTGAATAAGCAATAGAGCAGCATCCGTTATTGGGAAGCGTCTGTAAACTGTTTTCAAAAATTGCATCTGAACAAGTTGGTAGATTAACATCCGTTGTTGGGAAGAATCCGTAAACTACTTTCAGAAGTCTTGAAGTTGAATAAGAAATAGAGCAGCATTTGTTGTTGGGAAGCGTCCGTAAACTGTTTTCAAAAATTGCATCTGAACAAGTTGGTAGATTAACATCCGTTGTTGGGAAGAATCCGTAAACTGTTTTCAGAAGTCTTGAAGTTGAATAAGCAATAGAGCAGCATCCGTTGTTGGGAAGCGTCCGTAAACTGTTTTCAAAAATTGCATCTGAACAAGTTGGTAGATTAACATCCGTTGTTGGGAAGAATCCATAAACTGTTTTCAGAAGTCTTGAGAAGAATCTGAACAAGCGATAGGTTGACATCCGTTACTTGGAGAACCCGTGAACTGTTTTCAGAAATCTTGAAGAGGAACCGGTGTAGGGCTTCCTGATGATGCGTCCGTGTAAACTGCATCTGAGTGAATCCGGAATAAGTATCAGAATGTCGCCGTGTCTGGGTCACATCTGAACTATTTCTAGATGAATCTCGGAAGATGATCTGTGTCTGTCGACTGATCTTACCTGAAAAGGTAAAGGGTTAGTTATATGCAATGTCATGATGCATGATACAACGTATGCTATATGATATGAATGTAAATGAATGCGCATGTAAGCTGGAGAGCTGTCTTGCGAAGGATAGATGAATCCGAGATGGCTGAAGATAAAAGAATCTTGACTGCTGCTGGGGAAAATAATTCCTTGGCTGCTGCTGTGGAGGGCAAGAATCTTTTGATTGTTGAAAAATGAGAAGTCTTGGGACCACTGTTGGGGAAATCAGAAGCTTGGGTTGTATGCCAAACTACTGGGGTCTTCCTGTTTTGAGGAGATCTGTGTAGGATTTCCTGATTATGCGTCCGTGTAAAACTGCATCGGGTTTTTGAACACTTTTGGCATTCGAATGGCCCAAGTGGTGATGTAGATAATTTCCTGGCTAGTTACAGGTGTTGATCCACAATCAGTCGTCCACAGATATTTTCCTGGCTTGTTACAGGTGTTGATCTGGAATTAGTCTTCAATAGATATGTCCTGGCTGGATACAGGAATCGAATCTTCAAACTCTTCAGATGTGCCCTGGCTAGATACAGGAATCGAGTCTGGAAATGTGATAGTTAACATATATGCCCTGGCTGGATACAGGAATCAAATCTTCAAACTCTTCAGACGTGCCCTGGCTAGATACAGGAATCGAGTCTGGAAATGTGATAGTTAACAGATATGCCCTGGCTGGATACAGGAATCGAATCTTCAAACTCTTCAGACGTGCCCTGGCTAGATACAGGAATCGAGTCTGGAAATGTGATCGTTAACAGATATGCCCTGGCTAGATACAGGAATCGAATCTTCAAACTCTTCAGACGTGCCCTGGCTAGATACAGGAATCGAGTCTGGAAATGTGATAGTTAACAGATATGCCCTGGCTGGATACAGGAATCGAATCTTCAAACTCTTCAGAAGTGCCCTGGCTAGATACAGGAATCGAGTCTAGAAATGTGATAGTTAACAGATATGCCCTGGCTGGATACAGGAATCGAATCTTCAAACTCTTCAGACGTGCCCTGGCTAGATACAGGAATCGAGTCTGGAAATGTGATAGTTAACAGATATGCCCTGGCTGGATATAGGAATCGAATCTTCAAACTCTTCAGACGTGCCCTGGCTAGATACAGGAATCGAGTCTGGAAATGTGATAGTTAACAGATATGCCTTGGCTGGATACAGGAATCGAATCCTCAAACTCTTCAGACGTGCCCTGGCTAGATACAGGAATCGAGTCTGGAAATAGCCGTCAACAGATATGCCCTGGCTGGATACAGGAATCGAATCCTCAAACTCTTCAGACGTGCCCTGGCTAGATACAGGAATCGAGTCTGGAAATGTGATAGTTGAGTTGTTGAACACTTTTGACATTCGAATGACCCAAGTGGTGATGAAGGAGTCTTGAATCAGATTACTCTGCATATTGAGAGATTTCTTGAAATCTTGACTGGACTGTCCCAGGTTAACTGGATTTTGAAAGATCTGTTGGACCTTGACTGGACTGCCCCAGGTTAATTGGACTTTGAAAGATCTGTTGGACCTTGACTGGACTGCCCCAGGTTAATTGGACTTTGAAAGATCTGTTGGACCTTGACTGGACTGCCCCAGGTTAATTGGATGGTGACATGTCATGCCCCTTGCTGATAGGAGATTTGTAATGGAAGTGTCATCCTCTTGAAGTGATTTTAACTTACTGAGAGAGTTTTCGTTCCTCCGAACATTCGCTGTATGAAATTCTTCGCTGTCAAACAAAAAGCCAAATGCAGACAGTGATATTCAAACAATGCAAAGTTTATGTTTGTCTCGAAGTTTTGAAAAATGCGTTTTTTAGCAGAAAACTTTTTATAAGATAGATCAACACAAGATTTAGAGCAAAGCCTTACAGGAGTCAGGATACCTTTTGTAACAGTATGCTTTCGAACTAACCCATGCTTCAATTAGGACTTTTGAAGGGTTGTAACGTGGCTTGGTTCACGGTTTAAGAAACAACAGAATAAAGGCTCAAAGTATATTTGTACCCACCCGCTCTTCGTGATGTTCTTCGCACCTAAGCTCAGTTAATTGTGCGTCGCACTCTGTTTTGAGTTTGGAACGACTTTTGGGCGATGGTTCATCAGTTGAATTTGGGGAGACAGTCATCATCTCCTTTTTCTTTTTCATTTTTTCATGTTGTTGAGGATTTTGTAATGACCTCACTATTTTGATTTTGATTTGTTATCCCTAACTTTTGCCTGACTGTTACCGTTTTCCAGGATTACCGTCAGCGGGATGCCCCAGTTTTCTTAAGCCTCCTTTATAGGTTTTGGCTTGGTGGGCTTTTCTCTTTTGAGAGATTGACTGTCTATGTGATGGGGAACCACCCTTGTCTTTTGATTCCGAAGGAACGCTTTTCTTTTTTTTGACGTCGTTCGTTGTGTTACGAACTGAGAGTTTGCGACTTCAATGCGCACTTAACTGAGATACTACCCTGCCCCGGGTTTATATCAAAGGTTTTGATTGTTTAGAACAGAAAACGCCTACTTCTTTGGCTCGAAGGGGTTGACTAGGGATTATCTTCCTTATAACTCCAGTGTTTGGGAATTGAAAGAAATGCATGTACATCATCAGCAAGGTCTGTTCAAAAGCATACTGTATAAGATCATGGTATTGTTTCGTCATCCTCCCTCTAAAGGCTTACAACTTTTTATCAAGAGTCAAATATCATAAAGAAAAGCATAAGAGTAGTGAAACGAATGGATGAATTCAAGACAAACATATGCAATGCATTAATGAAAACAAAGTTTAACATCAATAGATAATTGTTTGACAGTAAAAGAAATTACAACTTTGAAAATTCAAAAAGAAGCAAAAGTCTTTCATCTTGAGCTTCGTCACTTCAGGTGGAGAACCCCTTAACGAAATATTTTCATCTCGCCGTCTGGCATGAATTCCAGCACTCCAATGTTGATCAGATCTTGAATCTTGTTCTTCAAGGCCCAACAGTCGTTGGTGTCGTGTCCCGGGCTGTAGGAGTGGTAAACACAAAATGCGTCGGGACGGTAGTTAGGAGAGGAGATATTGAGCTTCTGAGGAGGATCCTTTAAGGTAAGCAGGTTGACCTCCAACAGGCGCTTCAGTATGAAGAATGATGGTATTTCAGTCTCCGTGAACTGTCTTCCCGACGCTTCTTGCTTACGCCGATTACCCCTTTGACGCTGGCGAGGTTGTTTATGGGCTTGTGACCCTGAACCAAGCAAAGGAGCCTTCCCCTTGTCTTCTTGAGTGGATGGAGGCTGAGCGGTGACCTGCTCTTCAACCTCAGATGTTTGCCCCAATTGGTTGTTTGGAAGCAGTTGGCGGACAAGAACTCTGAGTTCCTCTTGTCTTTGAGATAGGTCTTGGATGAGAGCCATCTGGCCCACCAACTGTCCCATCACTTGGGTCCTCAAGGTTGTCAAATCAAACTGCAGCTCCGCAAGCTGATCACTCCTGGTATTGTTTGAATTCTCCAAGCCCTTTGTGAGGAGAGCTTTCATTTCTTCTTGCCCCAGAGACAAGTTCAGGAACATTTCCTTCAGCTGAGCAGTCTGGTTTTGGATGTCTTTGACAGACCTTTCTAGAGCCATCTCTTACTAAAATAAACAACATGAGAGTAAGGAAACCTGAAAAAGGAAAGATCGTCAAAGTGCAATGCATGATATGTGGATGCATGCTTTCAAGGATCGCTTGGGGTAAACACAAGAAAATGTTAGAGGTTGAACTTTGCTCTTGGATTGAAGAACTTCGCACCGGTGGATGTCTTTCCACGAGAATCAAGCTCGCCATGTCGAGTAGGTCATAGCCACTGATTCAAGTTGTTGCACTTGAACTTTGACTGGAGAACTTTGTATCGGTGGATGTATTTCCACGAGAATCAAGCTCACCATGTCGAGTGGGTCATAGCCACTGATTCAAGTTGTTGCACTTGAACTTTGACTGGAGAACTTTGTATCGGTGGATGTCTTTCCACGAGAATCAAGCTCACCATGTCGAGTGGGTCATAGCCACTGATTCAAGTTGTTGCACTTGAAGTTTGGTTGGCATTGGTTAGAGGAGAAACCTCTTGCCCCTTGGTAGACGTCTGGTTCAACGTAACCCTGCATCAAAAGAACCCTCGAGGTCCTTGAAATTGTTATTGAAAATGCTATGGTATGATGTCATGATGTCATGTACATGTATGCGAAAAGCAAGTGAGTGTATATACAGGCAAACATATTCACACAAAGCAAACAAGTCCTTAGGTTTAGGCTTGCATGGGGTTCAGGTACTACCCTCTTTCAGTTTCGTTGGTTAAAACCTGTCCTATCAAAAATAACCGGGTTCTAGAGGATCTCAAATCATTGGCTACCCTCGATCGGTCATAACTCCAACATCACTATCTTTTCTTGCGGCCGGAACCATCGCGAGAGTTTAGCCTCAATGAGTGTAGCATACTGCTACTGTTCTAATGGCCAAGTTGGGTCAATTTAGGGTTCTAAGGTCGGTTGGTGCTTAATGACTCCTTGGAAGACCCATATTCTCCCCGTTTCAACACGAGGGATATCGGTATAGACCAAGGCGCCACACCAACGTAGCCACTACTTCACCCATGTCGGTATACGCCGGACAGGTCCCTCACAGATTATGCTACCTAAAAGGGTATTCCCCAGATCCGGGTTAGGATCTATGAAACTCCGATGCAAAGCCCACAAATATAAAAGCAAACAAGGCAAACAATTGAAAACAAAGGTGATCTAAACCCTAAGGTAACCCCACTTTAAAGAGAACTCCCCAGCAGAGTCGCCAGTTCTGTGATACGGTGGGAGAACTGACTATGGTTTTTGCGTTTGTATTCACACTTGTTCGGTTGAGCAAGAGTCGCCACCGAATTTTTATTTTATCCTAAAGGAAAGGTTGAAAAAGCACAGCAAAAACCTTTTGAGATATTTCGTGGGTTCGGGGGGTAGATTATGAAAAGGGAAGGTATTAGCACCCTTTTCATCCATGGTTATCCATGGGCTCTTAGTTACTTGGTTTTTAGATCACTTGCCTTGATTTTCGATTGCTTGAAATTGTGGTGTGTGTGTGTGTTTCGAAAATGTTTTTGAAGAAGATGCCTTGTCTTAGGCTACCCTTGTAACAATTCTTTACTCAAATGTTTTACAAAGGTGTGTATCTTTTCGAAAAGATGTTTCAAATGTTTTTGAGAGTTTGTTTTGAAAGTGTTCGTGGAGTGTGGTTTTTGAAAAGAAGGCAAGTGTTTTTGCAAGTTGATCTCAAGTAACTAAGAGTTTTGTCTACCTCTATTGTACTCAAAGGTTTTCTCTATGTTTTCAACCCTTTTTTAACAATTTTGTTCCACCATTGAATTTGGTGGACAATCTTGCGTTTAGGAAGTTTAACGGGACGGGCGCGGGTCATCGTATGAACCATGAATGCAATGGTGCCAAGTGTCTTTGGCAATTTGCTTTGAAAGGACTATGATCATTCCATTTTAGGCAACTTTCGAAAGCGTCATCGATGGACTTATGATCATTTGAATTTGTTTTTCCAAAGAAACTCGACGTGCAAGCATGGCCCATTTTGGAAGGCAACATGTGGGATTACCCTAGAGGGTGCAAGTGTGATTGTGTATTGATTTCATGTATTTGTCTTTGTATTAAGTTATCTAGCGTTTGGTTTTATATACATGCAAACCCTAGGTCTAAACATAGTATAATTTGAAAGCGGTAAATTGCGGAAATGTAAAGTCTAGGCTATTACAAATAGTATCCGGGAGTGGGGGTACAAATTTACAAATGGGGATGAGACTTTAGGAATGTAGTGTCCAATAAGTTACAACCAAATCGAATTTGCGATCAAATGTAAATGTAACGAATAACAATGTATAGAAATAGCAATTGTATGTGTATAGGAGCAATGTAAATGTATTTGTATCAAGCGTATAATGTGAAATGTATCGTATATTGTGTAAGTGTACGTGTTCATGTATGTAATTTATTTACGGGTGCGAAAATGTGAATTCAAATGTATTATTAAGGATTGTTTAACCTAAATGAAAAGAATTAAATGTTTGTTTAATTAATCTTTGTAATCTTGTATTTTCTTTGATATGTATAAATATTTATTTACTAAAAGAAAAGAAAAATGTTTTAATCTTAATTAAATTATGTTTATTAAAAAAAGTATTTTGTCTTGGTTATGTACAAATATTTCTAAAAAGAGAAATATATCAACTTAGTGAAAATTTATGTATAACTTTAAATAAAAAAAAAGTGTTTTTAAATAATGTATTTTTATGTATTAAGGCATTAAGATATTAATGTAAAAATTATATTAAGTTAGAGAAAAATATATTGTGTTTAAAATTATGTTATATAAAAAGTTTATGTTAATTTATTAACAAAATAAAAAAAAGGGTTAAGTTGATTTATTAATGAAAAGAAGATAAAATCTGTTTTATAAAAAAGTTAAAGTTTTTGAATGGGCCTTTGGGAGGTTATGGCCCAAACAGAAGAGAAATGAGGGGGGTGTATGAAGGGAAAACAAAAAAGGCTTGGGCGCTGGAGAAAGGGCAAGGCCCATCAAGCTTGACAAACGTTTTAGGGTTTTGATTATTGTTTTCATTTGAAACGCGTTAGCGTTACAGAAACAGAAGCGCGCCGCTTGTGGTTACTGCGTTCGTCCTCTTCCACCTTCGCCTGCGTTCCTCTTGCCCATGGACACCAGGTGCTTCAGTCAGCTCCCTCTTCTCCAAGGTCGTGTAAGCAAAGGTCTACAAGGTACTGGTTTTTATTTGGTATGTTTGACGCCTTCGCATGTTTTTATTTGCTCTTGATTCTTTTATGTTGTTCAATGTTCGCATGAGATGTGGAGAAGAAAGAAATAAAGGGTTATACCTTTTTTTGGGAGAGGAGGTGAGGAGGACCGGAGCACCTAGGGCGGCCAAGGGCGGAGCGAGATGAGACGCGGTGTGAGCTAGTTCACTTTGCTGGATTTTGGTATTTCTGTACCTTTCTTTAGGCTTTGTGATGTTTGTCTGAAAGCTTTTTGTTGATTTCACTTCTTTCTTCTTCGTTGACTCTTTGGCTTTCCTTAGAATATGTTTGTTGTATGCTGAGATTGATGCCTTTGTGCTTGATGCCTGTGTTGCCTGTTGAAATGCTTCTTTATCTCGTCTCTTAGTTGCCTTGGAACACTTGTTAGGGTTGCCTTTTGATTTTGCCTTGAGATGCTTCTTTATCTCGTCTCTCTTTGCCTGGACGTTTGCCCAATGATGAATGCTCTGAGGGCTTTTTGTGGGTTTGGAGATTGGTTCTTTTACTCTTCTCCCTTTGCCTCGTTTGAGTTGCCTTGTGGAACACTTGTTAGGGTTGCCTTTGTATGCTTGAGATGATTCTTTTATTTGTCCCAGAGTTGCCTTGCTTCGAGTTGCCTCAGTATTTCTTTATGTCCTCCTTCTATTGCCTTGAATGTTTGCCTTTTTTTACTGCCCAATGATGAGTTTTCTGAGGGCCCTGTGTTTGACACTGAGTTGCCTTATTGAGTTGATGATGGTTGGATGGTGTTGGAAGGTTATGTTGAATGCCTTTTGGGCTTGACAAGGTTCAATGGTTCATGGCCTTGTGAGGTTTCTACTGATTTATGGTTTCTCAGTTTAGGCTTAACAGGTTTTTAGGTTGTGGCCTGGATTATTTGGTACAGGTTTGAGCTTCTTTGGTTCTTTAGGCTTTCAGGCAGGTTGGGTTGTGGTGAACTGGTTTTTTGTTGTTTGTGTTTAGACAGGTATGAGAACTGGTGGTATAGGCTTATGCTTTGATGATAGGCATGTCTGGTGTTAAGCTTGAACACAGTTCAGGCTTGTGCTTCAGGTTTGAAACTGTCTTGCTTTTTTTTTTTTGCAGGAGTTTGGCATATACAGGTCTTGTAGAGGTTTGTTTTTATAGGTTGTGAGGCTTTGGATGTTTGTTCTATATTGTTTTTTAGGTTTTGCAGACTTGGCCTTTTTTCTTATGCTTGTAAACAAACAGGTTCCAGGTTTTTGGGACTTGGAGGCTTATGCAGTTTTATATATTTTTTGGTGTATTGGTTTGCCTCTCCTCCCTATTGTACTGTGTTCAGTTGTTTTTATATTTCTATTCTCTCTCAAGCCTAAACCTGTAAGCCCTATTTCTTTGCTCTCTTCTTCTCTCTCCAGTACAGTAAAAATATAAAAATATGTTTGCATTGTACTTTGTTCTGAAAGGGCCACTTTTTGGGAAATGATGAAAAGAAAATATGTTGCTTGCATATCATGCTTTCTCTGTATTTTTTTATCTCTTCTTTTGACAGCTTCTTGTACTTTTTGTATCTTTGATATCTTTCCAAATATTCTTTTTTTTTACAGCTTGGGTAGCCTTTTGGATCTTTGATATCTTCTTTTGGCAGTTTCTTGAGTAGCCTTGTACAGTTTGACATCTTTGACAGAAAGTTGAATTTGGATTTTTTAGTTTGATTTGAACTGTGCAGTTTGATAATTTGACTTGTGCATTTTAGCAAATAAAAATTCGTCCCTCTTTGTGAACCGGGAGAAATCCCGTGATTTGCAGAGAGGGTTAACTGATCCCAATCGGTGGCCTTTAATGATGAACTGTAATTTTATCTGTCTCTTTTATTTATTTATCTGCTATTGACTTTCCTTTTGTTCTTTGCAGATGAATACTTAAAATGGAGCACTGGAGCAAGGGATAGCAGATGAAGAATTGAAGATTAGAAAAATGTTTAGGATAGCTCTTTTTTATTTAAGTTTAAATAAAATGTAAAATCATTGTTGTAAACAACAAAACAATTGTACAATTAATTTAAAAATCAATAAAAGTTTCTTTATCCAATTAATTATTTTTCCTCCTATTGTTTATTTATTATTTATAATTCTTTAATTAAAATAATTGAAAATAAATTCCAATCATTTAATCTTAGAATGATAAATAATTTAAATAAACAATGCTTTAGTATTTGATCAGTTAAACCTGGCATTTCCAACGTCCAAAGCAAAACAGCAGTTAATCACAACCACTGATCAGACGCATTCCCCTTTTTACTGATTTTTCACCAAACTCTGCAAATTCAAACTGAATGTATCCTTTTACTGGTTCAATCACACAGTGCGAACTCAATCCAAATTTTTCAATCCAAATCTCAGCATAACTTGAAAAGTGCTGTAGAATTTAAATCTTTCTGAGAACGCGCGCACAAAAACCCTAATTCCTGATTAAATGCCAAAGAACGTTCGCCTGATCCAAGTTGAGCCAAAATCAACCAAAACCCTAAACCAACTGTTTGAAACATTCTAGAGCCCTGAAAATCAGTAAAACCCTAATTGTGTCTGACTGACGAGAAAAGTCCGTTTGACCGATCTTTGAGCCAGTTTGAAAAATCAGGAAACGCCTGAAGCTGTGATTTCTTGAGGAAAAATGCGAGGGCAAATTTTGGGGTACAACAATGAGTCCGTGTGAAACTGCATCTTGGAAGGAAGGAACCTGTGTAGGGTTGCCTGATGATGAGTCCGTGTGAAACTGCATCTTGGAAGGAAGGAACCTGTGTAGGGTTGCCTGATGATGAGTCCGTGTGAAACTGCATCTTGGAAGGAAGGAACCTGTGTAGGGTTGCCTGATGATGAGTCCGTGTGAAACTACATCTTGGAAGGAAGGGACCTGTCTAGGGTTGCCTTATGATGAGTCCGTGTGAAACTGCATCTGGAAAGGAGGAACCTGTGTAGGGTTGCCTGATAATGAGTCCGTGTAAAACTTCATCTTGGAAAGAAGGAACCTGTGTAGGGTTGCTTCACGATGGTTGAGTAGATAGTTGTCCTATCTGATTTTAGGTGTTAATCTTTGACTTGAGAAAGAAAGATAGTTTTCCTGGCTTGTTACAGGTGTTAATCTTCAATCTCCTCATGTAGATAGTTTTCATGGCTTGTTACATGTATTAATCTACAATTAGTCATCCACAGATAGTTTTCCCGGCTTGTTACAGGTATTAATCTGAAACTTGAAAAGGTGGATGGTAGCCATCTGTTGATTGACCTTTTCCTAAAAAGGTAAAATGTTAGCTGTATGCAATGTCATGATGTATGAAATACATGATGTCATGATGTTCTCAAAATAAATGAGATTGTGTCGTATGTACTTATCATGTATGTAAATAAGATGTATGAAATGTGAAATGTTTATGAATGTATTTTTGTCTGGGAAAATAAATCCTTGACAAATGCTGGGGAGTTGTTAAAACCTGGACTGTTGTTGAAGAGTTGGTGTGTCTTCAAACTTTGCTTAGAATGTTTCCACCAGGGATTCCTGTTTTGTTGTTTGAGGAGAACTCTGCTGGGGGATATTGAAAACTCTGTGGGGAGTATGTTTATTCGTGCTTGGGGAAAGAATTCAGGAGTCTCGATTGTCCGTTGCTCTTACTGGGGAATCGAAGTTGAACTGATATCTGGTCGAGTCCCGGTTTCATATTAACTTGTTGGGGATTATAGAATAGTCTACTGGGGAAGAGGAGTTGTGGTCCTTTGATTTGTAGTAGTCGGAGAGGCAAACTTAAGCTGGGGATTTCTGCCGTTTGTTGGGGAAATAAACCCTGTTGCCGGTCTATTTGAGAGGTGACGACTTTGTTGGGGGAAAGTCCTCGAGGATTCTCGAGGTTTTCTCAGCTGGGGGAAGGTTTGCAGAGACTAAACTCTTGTTGGGGAATCATCCTATGAGAAAGATTTTGGGGAGATTTGTCACTGCCCCTAGCAGCGAGTGTTTGTGGCACTGCCTGGAAATGTTTGACTGTACGTAACCCTTTGTCGGGATTGACGTTCAATGCCCCAAGTGACGGAGATGGAGACCTGCTCCTGGTATTCTGCAATTCTTGAGAGATTTCTTGGAATCTTGACTGGACTTCCCCAAGTGTGCTGGATAGTGACATGTCATGCCCCTTTGTTGGTAGGAGGTTTGTCAATGGAAGTTTCATCCTTCTTGAATTGATTTTGTTCACTGAGAGAGCTTTCGTTCATCGGGTATTCGTTGTGTGAATTTCTCCGCTGTCAAATAAATAGCCATATGCAAACAGTGATATTCAAGTAATGCAAAGTTTATGCTTGTCTTGAAATTTTGAAAATGTGTTTTTTAGCAAGAAATTTTGTAAGAAAAATTTAACTCAGGGTTTAGAGCAAATCCAGGAAGGAGTCAGGATACCTTTTGTAACAGTATGCTTTCGAATTAACCCATGCTTCAATTAGGGCTTTTGAAGGGTTATAACGTGGCTTGGTTCACAATTTAAGAAACAAAGGATAAATTCTCAAAGTGTATTTGTATCCACCTGTTCTTCGTGATGTTCTTCATTCCTAAGCTCAGTTAATTGTACATTTGAACTCCAATTGAGTCTGGAATGACGTTTTGGTGATGGTTCAGACAAGTTAAGTTTATTGGAAGGCGGTAATTTTTGCAACATTTTTTTCATGTTGTTGAGGATTTGTAGTGACCTTTTTCTTTTGATTGGTTATCCCTAATTTTTGCCTGACTGTTCTCATTTTGAGATTACAGTCAGCGGGATGCCCCAGTTTTCTTTAAGTCTCCTTCGTAGGTTTTGACTTAGTGGGCTTTTCTTTTTTAGAGATAATGACTGCCTATGTGATAGGGAATTATCACCGTCTTTTGATTTCAGAGTAATGTTTTTTTATATCATTCGCTGTATTACAATATGAGAGTTTGCAGCTTAACGCGCGTTTGAATTAACTGAGAGACTACCCTGCCCTGGGTTTTGATTAAAGGTTTCAATTTGTTAAAACAGAAAACTTCTACTTCTTTGGCTCGAAGGGGTTGACTAGGGATTATCTTCCTTATAACTCCAGTGTTTAGGATTTGAAAGAAACGCATGTACATCGTCAGCAAGGTCTATTCAAAAGCATATTGTATGATATTATGGCATTGTTTTCGTCATCCTCCCTCTAAAGGCTTATAACTTTTAGCAAGAGTTAACTGTCATAAGAAGAATAAAGAGAAAGTTTTAAATATAGTGAAAACGAAAGGATGAGTTCAAGACAAACATATGCAATGCATTAATGAAACAGAGTTTGACAGTAATAGATAATTGTTTGAATAACAAAAGAAATTACAATTGAAAATTCAAAATGAACAGAAGCCTCTTTGTCTGAACTTATAAATTTAGGTGGTGAGCCTTTGAAGGATGGCAGAAGAACTCAGTATGGCTGTCTTGTGTGAACTCCAGCATTCCTCTGTCAATCAAGTCTTGGATATTATTTTTCAAAGCCCAACAGTCATTCGTATCATGCCCAGGATTATTGGAGTGGTATGCACATAATGCATTGGGATGATAGCTAGGAGAAGAGGTATTGGGATTCCGAGGAGGATCCCTTAATGTGACCAAATTCAAGTCCAGCAAGTGTTGTAAGACCTGCGATATAGGCATGTCGAGTTTGGTGAACTGCCTAACGGCTGGGACCTGTTTACTTCGGTTACCCTGTCCTTGTTGACGAGGTGGTTGCTGGATTTGTGACGCGGAAGCAAATTGGGAAGGTCTTCTGGCTTCTTGTCTCATGGGAGGCTGAGCAGTGCCTTTATTTCCAATCCTGATTGTTTGCCCCATATGGTTGCAACCGTCTTGACAAAGTTGATTGACAAGAACTTTCAGCTCTTCTTGTCCTTAAGCCAGATTTTGGATAAGAGCCATCTGGCCCACCAACTGTCCCCTCATTTGGAACCTCATTATGGCTATTTCAGTTTATAGCCTTTCCAACTGGTCATCTTTATTTCCCTCAGGATTCCCCATGGTCATGCCCTTAGTGAGGAGATATTTCACTTCTTCTTGCCCCTTGGATAGGTTCAAGAACATTTCTCGGAGTTGAGCGTTTTGAGCCTGGATGTCTTTCACTGCTTGTTCCATCTTACTGAAATAAACAGTGGGAAGATAAGGAGACCTGTATGGGAGAAACGTGTCATGATATGATGCATGATATGTGGATGCAATGTTTTCAAGGATCTCACGGGGTAAACACAAGAAAAAGTTAGAGATTGAATTTTGATCAACATCTTTGATTGGAGAACTTTGTATCAGTGGATGTCCTTCCATAAGAATTAGGCTCACCATGTCAAGTGGGTCATATCCCTTGACTCAAGTTTTTTGTACTTGATCTTTGACGGTGTTTGGTCAGAGGAAAATAAATCCTCTTGCCCCTTGATAGACATCTGGTTCATTGTGAACCTGCATCAAAGACCCTCGAGATCCTCGAAATGGTTATTGAAAATGCTATGGTATGATGTTATGATGTTATGCAAAAGTATGCGAAGTAAACAAGCTTATACAAATAATCATGTACACGCAAAGCAGACAAGTCCTTAGGTTTAGGCTTGCATGGAGTTTATAGATAAGTACCCTCTTGAAGTTTAGTTGGCTCAACCTGTCCTAGTTAATAGTAACCGGGTTCTAAGGGGTCTCAATATCACTGATCTTTCCCCAAAGCTCCGTTCAATAGGCGATTAACTCGCAACCAAACAAAACTCAAGAGTTAAACCTCAATGAGTGTAGCATCGAGTATCAACCAATTTTCAGCTTTACACCGAAACCGGCTATCTCACTACTTCCTAATAGCCAAGTTGGTCAAGTAAGGTTCTAAGGTCAGTTGATGCTTCACGAAACCACGCGGCGGCCCCGTACTCTCCTTGACTAACTCAAGGGTTCCCGGTACCAACCAAAGTTCCACATCAACGTAGTTACTGCTTCAACCATGTCGGTTACGCTGCATAGTTCCCTCACAGTTTATTGCTACTTACCTAAAAGGTGTCTCCAAATCCGGGTGTAGGATTTAAAACAAACCCAAACAAGGAAACAAAATGTAAAGCAAACAAATAAAACAATGTAAGCAAGTAAATGAGATCTAACCCTAAGGTAACCCCACTTTTCAATATTCCCCAGCAGAGTTGCCAGTTCTGTGATACAGTGGGAGAACTGACTTAAGGTGTTTTGCGTTTGTGTTCGCAAATGTTGCGGTTAGCAAGAGTCGCCACCGACTTTTCTTTTATCTAAAAGGAAAGGTAAAAAATCACAGGAAAGACCTTTGAGATGTTTTTGAGTTCGGGGGGTAGATTATGAAAAGGGAAGGTATTAGCACCCTTTTCATCCATGGTTTTCCATGGGCTCTTAGTTACTTGCTAGATCACTTGCTTTTGTTTGAAATTGTGCTTTGTGAGTGGTTTTTGAAAGTATTTTTGAAAATGGAACTTCGTAAGGGTTCTCGTCTCTATAAGAACTCCTACAAAGGTTTGTTTCGAAAATAGTTCAAAGGTGTGTTTGTGAGATGTGTTTTTGAAAGTATTTTGAAAATGGAACTTCGTAATGGTTCTCGTTTCTATGAGAACGCCTACAAAGTTTTTGTTTCGAAAATAGTTCAAAGGTGTGTTTGTGAGATGTGTTTTTGAAAGTATTTTGAAAATGGAACTTCGTAATGGTTCTCGTTTCTATAAGAACGCCTACAAAGTGTTTGTTTCGAAAATAGTTCAAAGATGAGAGTGTGGGTGTATAAAAATGTTTTTGTTGTGAGCAAGCGAGTAACTAGGAGCGAATCTACCTACTCGAAAGGTCTTAAATGTGCCTTTCCTCCTCCTTTAGATGTGGCTATCTTACCATTGATTTGGTAAGAAGCCCCATCGTTGGATGTGAAGGGACAGGCATTGGGACGTTTGTATAGTCATAGAAGGCAACATATGGGACATTTTAGCAATGTCGTTTTAGGGACTAGATCGTTTACCGAAGGCAACATCGAGGGTCATCGAGGGACTACGATCTTTTATCGAGGGTCTTTGCTAAAACGCCCATGCTCGAGGGACATGACTATTTTCCGATAGGCAACAAGTGGAATTACCCTAAGAGTGCATGTGTGCAAATGTGTTTGATTGCATGCATTTAGTCTTGATTAGGGTGGCCTATTTGTTGGTTTTATCTTACCATACACACCTAATTACTAGCATTTGTACAAAAGTAATAAAAAGTGCAAATAATAAATCCTACACTATTACAACCATATTAAAGTGCATAGAAATGTAAAGGCAAAAATAAGATAAAAGCAAGAAAAATGAGGGTCTTTCGATAGGGCAAAAAACCCTTTGATTCTGCACTTTCTGGCTTCCTTCGACTGGAGGCTGGCACCAGTGTAGGCGTGTCCTTCGATTGGGCCTGGAAGTAGCATGTTGTGCCTTTCGACTGGGGCAGGAGAACACTTCGATTTGCATTTCTTGGCCTCCTTCGACTGGGGCTAGCACTAGTGAGGTCATGGCCATCGATTGGACAAGTATGTGTATGGCGAAGCCTTCTGGTTTTGCCTTGTTGCCTTCTTCGACTGGAGGTCAAAAGAAGTGAGGGAATGCCTTTCGACTGAGCCTGGAATCAGTGAAGGCATGCTTTTCGTCTGGGCCTAGAAGTCAACATGGTTTTCCTCTTGGTTGTCTCTTTCGTTTGACCTGGAGAAAAAGGGTAGAAGCCATAAGCTTTGTTTCCTATTTCCTGTTTCTTGTTTCTTTTATTTAAAGCATTAAATGGCAACATGGCCTGAGGCCATGCTAGTATTTGTCTTGTAAACAGTTTAATAGTTAAAGCAAGTTCAGGTAAACATAAAGCAAAACGAAAGGGTTAGCTCTGAAAAATATGTTAAAAGGGTGGAAACGAAAGGAACAATGGTATGTACATGTTTCAAACGAAAGGGAAAAATTACTATGCCATGAAACAAAAAGTTCAAAGGTAAGAATAACTTACCTTCTTCAGGCCTTGAATGGATGTGGGATCTTGAGTGGAGGCCCAAGATGCTGGATTCAAAAGAGGGGGTCAATAGCTGTGCTTGGAACGCTGGATTTGAAGGAAGAGAAAAAGCAAGTGTGATGCTTCTTCGATTTCGAAGGAGACTGAAGGGGGGTTGTTCTTCAGAATTGAAGGAGATGAATGTGATTCTGGGATTTTTGTGATTTCTCAAGTGTTGATGAACTTGAGAGTTTTTTGTTGTGTTTGAGAAAATTTGGGGGATTCGTTCCTCTGGTCCAAAGATCCTCTTCCTTCCTTGTTTATGGTTTTCTCTATTTATAGAGAAAAGTGGACATGTTTGTCCAAAGACAGCCCTGCAAAGAAATGATAAAATAATGTAACGGGAAAGTACAAGTAGGGGCCTTTTGGCAGTTGATTAGACTTGTGCCTCTGGTTCTGCTTTTGGTTCAGACGAAATTCAGGTGGAAAGCTGCTTTTGTGATAAAAGTACTCTCTATGAAAAGAAAGAGTATGTAGCCTTTAACCCAGAATAGTAGTATCTAAAAGACAAAGTTTAAAACCCTTGTACAAGCCTCTGATTATGTAAAGATTCAGAAGCAACATAGCCTGGAAAATGAGATTTGGTCTTGAGTCGAATGCAAGAACGAGATCGAAACGCACTTGTTCGAAGGAAGCCTTTGCCTCAGTCGAAGCTTGTGGTCGAATCAAACTTACTCGAAGGAAGTTAATGCCCTGTCGAAGCTTGGACCGAAACAAATAAATTGCCGAATCGAAAGCTCATGTTCAAAGGAAGCATGTTGCCCAATCGAAGCATGTGGATTGAAACAAACATAAAGGGAGTCATTGCCATGTGTCTGTTTAGCATGAAGGAAGTTCTTGGCTTCTGAATTGAAGGGTGTTCTTTCAAGGGAAGCAAGAACTTAGACAAATCTTGTATAAAGATATCTCTTCGCTCAAACGAAGTTTGTGAGAGGAAAAGTCTGCAAGAGGTCCTTGGTGCAAGTGGATTCAAAGGATGCATAGAGATGGTTACTTTGTCCCATCGAAGCTTTTTCAAATGAAAACAAACATGCAAGCAGCATATGCCCAATCGAAGTAGGCTTGTAGGCAGTAAACTTGTCCAAATTGAAGCAGGCTTGCAGGTAGCTACTTGTCCAAATCGAAGCAGGTTTGCCGGCAGTACGCTTGGTGAATCGAAGGGTTTGCCTTGCATGGGGCACGTGTGGCCAACATGTCATGGCCTTCGATTGCAAGCATGCAGGCAGCACACTTGTCCAATCGAATGGCTATATCGAAAGAGGCCTATTTTCTCCAAATTTGTCAAAATGTTATTTTTATCTGTTTTCTCCCTTTTTGACAGTTCCTTCTAATTTTGGTACTGGAAAATCCCAATGAACTTGTGCAAGCTTAAATCCTGAGAATCTTTATGAGAAAAGCCTTTAAAAATGAGAGGGCAAATTTTGGGGTGCAACATGCTCCCATGCCCAAACATGGTCGTGGAGTTAATGCTGTTGACACCGATTTGTTCGTGACCTATGTTAAAGAAACTTCCACTCCTCTGATGACTATTAAAAAGAATTTGTTGTTGGCCGGTTTATTTCCGGGTTGTGGTGAAGGTTGCCACATGCGTTCAACTCTACCTTCCGGTTGTTGTTTGTTGAATTCAGGTGTTCAGCGCCTGATGGATAATAAAGAAATTTTGTTCGAAAAGACTATGATTCTGTTTGTTCCAAATGAAGACGTTGCCATTATAACCATCTCCGCCAATTCTTCCAAAGTTTCCTCGAGAAAACCTGTTAGGATTAAACTTGTTCCAAGAATTTATCCTCCAATAATCATTGTTCCTGGTCCCATCCCGTACACCTCAGATAAGGCTGTCCCATGGCATTACGGTGCTGACGTGTATTATCATGGTATTAAGCAAGATCTGAAGATTGAAGAAGTTGATACTGATGTCAATAATATTGTCGGGACTAGTAAAGTTACCCGAAGTGGAAGGGTCTTCTCTCCCGAGATTTCCCCGAAGACTATCATTGTTGTACCCCAAAATTTTCCCTCTCATATTATCAAGATTTTTCCTCACAAAACTTCTTGGACTCAAGACAGAATTAGAGTTTGCTCAGCTCAAGACCTCACCTTGCACTGATGACCTGAAATTAGGTTTTGAGATTTCACAAGGGTTTTTGGACCCTCAATGCTTCATGTGACTTTCATACACCATCTTGGTACCCTAAGGTTTCTCATACCAAGTTACAAGCCTTGAATCACATTTTTGCCCAATCAATTGGACAGTTGACCTAAAAATTAGTTGTATTGGGGAAAAAGTCAACCATAGCCAATTTACAGTCAAAATTCATAATTTTTGATCCACAAAAACATTTTAGGCTCCTATGAACCATTTGATCAAGTTTGGATCACAACTCCTCAAGAAATTTGATTAGATCATCAAAAGGGAAAAATGGTCAAAATTAGGGTTTTGACTGAGAAGGGGCAATTTCTGATTTTTAACCTAGCAAATGGCCAATTGGGTTCAAGCATGATTTCAAGGACTCAATGGCATCATCTTTACCTAATCACATGGTTCAAAAGATCTCAAATGCATAGGATTGACAAATGAATTTTCCAGTTAACTGATTAAAAATCAATTGTACATTGAAAAGTCAAACTTTGACTTTTTGATCAAAATCAAGTGCCAAGGGTCATAACTCATCAAGATATGTCAAAATATGAAACTTGTTGATCAATAAAAATCAATTTTGCAAATTAGGGTTTTAATTTGAAATTTTTTCATAACTTAGAAAATTTCTAAGTATGGAAATTTTCTTATTTTTTCCCAACTTTCCACAACTTTTTCACCATGATGCATTTGGATTCAAAGGAAACTTCCAACATGAAAGTTGTAGTCCTCCATGAAATATACAACTTTGATTCACAAAGTTTTCCAAAATGATGCTTGGATCTCAAGTTATGATTTTGTGAATAGGAGTCCATAAACTTTTTAACTTAGTGAAAATTTGCCTTAATTTAGGCAGGTTTTTGACCTAACTTCATGGGCATTTTTCACCTAGTTCCAAGAGGTATCTCAAAATTCATTTCAAATATGTATTATAGAGCATGTTACAAGCTTTCCAAAATGTCCAAGAACTCTCCAAGATCATTTGTGGTTAGGGAGAATCAAAGAAGAGAAAATGGCATTTGTCACTTTTGTTCAAGCCATTTTTCACAATGCACCAAGTTGCAAATCTGTTCTAGCATGCTTGTACCTTGCTTTACAGGTCCTAATCCCTTCTACACTCCATAATTAAATGCAAACTCAATGGATATTGGCTTTATTCTGACCTATGGAGCATTGTACAAGAACTTAATCCATTTATGGCATAAAGTTCACAATGCCATTTTGATAAAGCATGCTTTTTGCAACTTTGCAATTTTTGAGCCATGAACCTGATCTTTTGTTGCAAGCAAGATCCACAAACATCATGCAAAGTATACCAACCCTCTGTAGTCCACAAGCTAGCCTGTACAGGCCTTTGGCGTAAGTCATGTTAACTTTCTTCAAAAGCAAGCAAATTAGAAAAAAAGTCAAGGGAACTTGCACATTTGTTAAAGAGAGAACTGGGCTTCATTCTAAACAACTTCAGAAACTTGTGACAAGCCTAAGCACGAAAGAACAACATCCAAAACACTCTCAAACACCAAAATCACATTTTTCTGCCCAAATAGGGCATCATCTGCAGAACTCTTGCCAAATCAACATTGGCTCGTGCGTTTCTCATTTTAAGACTTCAAACACCTTACATACATCCTACCTAAACTATCCAGGCCCTTGTATTGCAACTGTAAACCCTATTTCAAACATCACCATTTTCATTTTGGAAAGTTGCAGGTTGACTCGTGCAGGGAGTTTCAAGCATCCTCAAGGCAAGCTGAGCATTGGAGAAGCTTGAGGGAACTTCAAGGAAGCTCACACAATCTTCAGGCCTAACTCAAAGCCCCCACATTGCCTTATCCAAACTAAGTTGAACAAGGTATTTTTCAAAGTTCTATCTCTCTATTTAGGAATCCTTAGGCTTTGATTTGTGAAGCAAAAATGCAGTCCTTAACTTGCTTAAGATGTACATATGCATAGTTTTTATTTATATTAATTGAGTAGTGAGAATTTGAAGCTTGAGGTTCATGAAAAAACTAGGTCAGAAATTAGGGGTGATTAAATTCTCCATGATCCTTGAGAGTTAGATTATGTTTTTTATATCACTGGAATCGTGAGATCATGAGCTACATGTTTTGTGTTATGGGTTTTTGCTTTTGTGCACGTATGTGAGAGTTGCAGGTTTGTAAATGGTATGCGCGCGCGAAGCCAAGGACAGGGATGAAGTTGGTGTTTTGGGCCTGGCGCCTTGGGCCTGTTAGTTTTCACACCCCTCTGTTTCCTATTTGCACCCCCTGACCTATTTTCTTATATTTTTCATATTTTCTTTTCATTTTTATATTTATTTCTTTTATTTATTTTTCTGAACATGAAAAAATCTTGAAAAAAATTTTCTTTATTTTTTGCATTTTTATTTTATTTTTTATTTATTTTTTTGGCATAAAAAATAGTTTATTAGTAATAATATACTTTATTTTCTTAATTAAATTGTGAATATATTTAAATAAATATCATACATTTTTATTTTATTATTCATATACATAAAATATTATTTCCACACATATTTTATTTTTTAATACATGTAAATATTTTTATTTATTTATTTCTTGTACACAAATGAATAAAATAAATGATATAGAACATATTTTCTTTTAAATCAAGAAATTAGGGTTTCCCTTTCAAAAAACAATAATATTATTTTTTCTTATTTTTAGGACTTAAATAATTTTATTTTTTACTTACATAAAATAAATACAAAACATTTTGCATAAATACATTTTATTACATATTTAAATACTTGTTTGTTTATTTATTTGTACAATAAATTCAATTGGGTTGTAATAGTGAATTAGGATTTTATTTTATGAAAATATCCCCATTCAAAACTTGTATCCCCCCTCCCATAATATTGCTGTAATAGCTTAGATTTACTTTACGCAATTTATCGCATTATATATATGTTTGGTAAAATTAGGGTTTGTATGATAAGACAAAAATCAAACAAATAACATGACCTAATACAAGACAAAAAAGCAAGTAAAATGACAACACATTGCACACAAGCACCCCTTAGGGTTTCACCCACTTGGTTGCCTTAAATCATGGCCATGGTATGCATGCTAGGTATCTTGGCAAAACAAAACAAAACAAAAGATCATAGTCCCTCGATGTCGCTATCAAAAGGTTGCCTAAAAAATGATCTTGGTCCCTAAAACTTGTTAAGATACTTGGAAACATTGTTATCATGGCCATACGATGACCCACGCCCATCCCGTGTAACATCCAAAGATAGGGTTGTGTACCAAGCAATGGTAAATCAACAATGTCAAAGGAATAAAAATGTACAAGAAAGACTTTTGAGTAGGTAGATAGCTTCTAGTTACTTGATCAACTTGCAAACAATCCTTGCTATTTTCAAACAAACACACACACATTTCAAAACATTTCCAAACAACTTTCAAAACATTGAAACATTTTTCAAAAGACAAACATCTTTGTATAACATTCTTACGAACGAGAATCATTAAAAATATTGCCAAAACGATGGCCTCTTTTCAAAATACTTTCAAAACCACACAAAGTACCATTTCAAACAATTTCAAAGCAAAAGCAAGTGATCTAAACAAGTAACTAAGAGCCCATGGAAAACCATGGATGAAAAGGGTGCTAGCACCTTCCCTTTTCATAATCTACCCGCCAAACTCAAGAAAATATCTCAAAGGTCTTTCCTGTGCTTTTTTACCTTTCCTTTTGGATAAAATAAAAGTCGGTGGAGACTCTTGCTAACCGCGATATTTGCGAATACAAACACAAAACCTCAAGTCAGTTCTCCCATCGTATCACAGAACTGGCGACTCTGCTGGGGAATATTATAAAAGTGGGGTTACCTTAGGGTTTTAGATCACCTTTACATGCTTATCTTGCTTGACTTGTTTGCTTTACACTCTGGTTCTATTGTTTGGGTTTGAATCCTCTACCCGGATTTGGGAAACATTCATAGGTAAATAGCAATACGTTGTGGAAACTGTGCGGGGTATACCGACATGGTCTAAGCAATAGCTATGTTAGTGCGACATATTTGTGGGTACCGGTAGCCTTTGAGTCAATCAAAGAGAATACGGCGCCGTTGAGTGATGTCATGAAGTAATAATGGACTTTTAGAACCTTTACTTGACCAACTTGGCCTTTTAGGATGTAGTGAGATTATCGGCTTTGGTGCAGTCCGAAGTTGGTAGTTACTCGATACTACACTCATTGAGGGTTGGTTCCTTGGAATATTTCGATCGCCAGTAAAGAGGCTGAATTGAAACAATGAACAAGGAAACAATCCAGTGATATTGAGCTCCTTAGAACCCGGTTACTATTTCTAGGACAGGTTGAGCCAACTAAACTTCAAGAGGGTACTTACCTATGAAACCCCATGCAAGCCTAAACTAGGAACTTGTGTGATTTTCTTGTACATATATACGTGTGCATAACATCATGGACATCATGAAACATCATATGCATCAACTAACCATTTCAAGGATTTTTGAGATTCATCTTTGTTCTTGTTTTGTAGGTTATGGACTCACTTCACAAGAAAACTATCCAAGTCAACCTTGTAAGAATTCCTCCACAACTCAAGGAGCTAGCTTCAAGGATCCTGAGAACTCTCCATTCACCGAGAGACATGGTCGTCTACTCAACTTGGTCACTTCCAACACAGAGGAGGATATGTTGAAAGTTCTCTTCCAGTTCTTTGACCCTTTGCATCATTGCTTCACATTTCCTGACTACCAACGTGTGCCCACTTTGGAGGAATTTTCTCAACTCTTGAGGATTCCTATTCTCAACCAACTACCTTTCAACGGTACGGAAATAGATCCAAATCCAGAAGAGATTTCTCAAGCCATACACTTGCACTCCTCTGATGTCACAACACATTGGGAAACTAGAAGTGGTGTCAAAGGCTTCTTGGCAAAATTCTTGTTTGAGAAGGCCCAAAGCTGTTGGAATTCCCTAGACTTGCAAGCTTTTGAGGAGATTATAGCTCTTCTCATCTATGGTATGGTCTTGTTCCCTAACCCTAATTAACTCATAGATGTGAGTGCTGTCAAAATCTTCATGACTCGCAACTCGGTGCCTACATTGCTTGGGGATATCCTCCACTCTTTTCACACTCGTACAATGAGGAAAATAGGTGTTCTCATGTGTTGCACTCCTCTACTGGCAAGATGGTTTATTTCTCATCTTCCCCAATCAGTCTTGAAGAATGAGCAAGGCTTGAGGTGGTCACAACGGTTAATGACTCTTACACATTCAGACATTCATTGGTGTTCTCGATCAAAAGAGAATGTCATCATCATTGACCGTTGTGGGGAATTCCCTAATGTCCCTCTACTAGGCATTAGGGGAGGCATCACCTACAACCCTTGCTTGGCTCTGAGACAATTTAGGTATGCCCGAAGGGATGGCCCACATGACATTCTAATTCAAGGTTTGGTTTTCGACTTTGCCAACGATAGTCAAGGACTCCGACAAAGGTTCATCCGAGCTTGGAGGATGCCAAACAAGGTGGACAGTAAGACCTTGGGACACAAGAATTCCATCCCTCTTGAGCCTTACCTCAAGTGGGTACGAACCTGCGCCCAAAGTCTTATGATGCCTTACCCCTCCATTATCCCAGTGATTATAGAGCCTGTTATGGAAGGAGAGGTTCCATACACCCTCCTACATCCTGACATGACAACATCACTAGAAGATCTACAAAGGAGTTGGATACAGCTCAAGGGAGAGCGCGACACTTTCGAAGCCCAATTCTACGCAAGCGAGAAGAAGGTTTTGGAACTCACTCGGCTACTTCACGAAGAGCAGACTCTCAACACCTACATTGCACCAAAGAGGATGCACAACGTCTTTTTACCTTAGAATTTTGTATTATTTTGCCCATGGGGCATTGATGTACTAACAAATTCTATCTTATTAATATGACGTGTGTTCCTTTTTTGTTTAAAAAAAATTTGAAATTCTGAATCCTTGAAAGCATTACATCAATACATATCATTCATCATATTCATAAGCAAGTCTTCACACCAAGTTTCCTCATCTCTCTGCTGTTTACTTCAACAAGATGGATCTAGAACAAACGGTCAAAGACTTACAAGCCCAGAATTCAAAATTTCAACAGCTACTCTTGACCTTGGCTAAGGGGCAGGAGGAGCTCAAAACTCTTCTAGAGAAAGAAAAAGAGAAAAAGAAGAAAAAGCGAGCCGATGTGGTTGTCATGGGAAGAAGGTTTGAAGGACAAGCCAGACGGACTTTGGAATTCCCATCAACATCTGAAGAGGGGGAAGGAAAAGGAAAGGGGACTGCAGTGCCATCTGATTCTGAAGCAGAAGAAGAGGAAGATGAAGACTATTCCGAACAACAGTACCCTCCGGCCGATGACAAATACAAGAACTTGGAAGAACGTCTAGCTGCTATGGAAGTGCAAAGAGTATCGGGGCTGGATTTTGAGGAGTTAGGGTTGGTTTCAGGAATTGTAACCTAAATTTAAAGTACCTTTGTTTGCTAAGTATGATGGGGTGTCTTGCCCAAAAATGCACCTACGATCTTATGTCAGGAAAATTCAACCACATTCTTCTGACAAAGACTTGTGGGTCCACTTTTTCCAGGACAATTTGTCAGGAACACAGCTTGATTGGTTCTACCAATTGGAGAGGTCTGATGTCCATAATTGGGAAGACTTGGCAGCTGCCTTCTATAAACAGTATCAATACAACGCCGACTTGGCGCCAACCCGTACTCAGCTACAGAGTATGGCTATGGCTACCAATGAGGGCTTTAAAGACTACGCCCAAAAATGGAGGGATTTAGCCGGAAGGGTGCAACCACCTTTATCTGAAAGAGAGCTAGTGGATATGTTCTTGGGGACTCTGTCAGGTCCTTTCTTTAATCACCTGATTGGAAGCTCCTCTACAGGTTTCACTGAGTTGATTCTAACTGGCGAAAGGGTGGAAGCCGGTATTAGAAGCGGGAAAATTCAGAAAGATGCGTCTACCTCTGCTGCTGCAAAAAAGCCCTTCACTGGAAAGAAGGAAGTGTATGCTATCTATGCCCAGAGGAATCAGGGAAGAATTGAAAGACGACCAACAGTGGTGGCCGTTATGATTCAGAAGTCTACATCAGACCAGCCGAGAAACAACCGGCCGAGAAATGATCAGCCGAGGAATAACTAGCAAAGGATGGAAAGTCTTGTAAGGAAATTCACCAAGATAAACATGACTCCTGCTCAAGTCTTACCATATCTCTTGAAGTTGAACCTGGCCATTCTAAAGGAGGCCCCTAAAAATCATAACACTACTTCTCCATATTACCATCCCAACGCCAGGTGCGCGTACCATTCAGAAAGTCCAGGGAACGACACCAACAATTGTTGGGCCCTGAAGAACAAGATTCAAGATCTGATCAACGCCAAGGAAGTTGAATTTGAAGCTCCTGAAAAGCCGAATGTTATATCCGCTCCGATGCTTGGGCATGGACATAATGGCAACATTGTGGAAGAAGATCTGTTTGTTTCTACTGTGGATGAACTATCAACTCCTCTTCTAACCATCAAGTTGAATTTGTTGAAGGCTGGGGTATACCCAGGTTGTGACCAAGATTTCCATGCTTGCCTATCCTCCCCATTTGAGTGTCCTCTATTGAAGAAAAGAATCCAACAACTGATTGATAACAAGGAAATATTGTTTGAGAAAGCTCCTATTTCACCCATTCCAGTTCCAGAAGTTTCTATAATAACCATATACGCCAATCCTTCCAGGGTTCCTAAAGACCCGTTAGGATTACATCTGCTCCTATGACTACTCCGTTGAAGATAACAATGCCCGGGCCAGCCCCTTACAAATCCGATAAAATGGTACCATGGAACTATGGTGGAGAAATATACTACCATAGTGTCAAACAGATTGAATAGACCATTGAAGAAGAAAGCTCTGAGGAGGATAATCCCGACATCAGTAACATTGTCGGAACAAGCAAAATTACTCGTAGTGGGAGAATCTTTTCTCCAGAGATTGCTCCTCCAACAACAGTCTTTGGACCCGCGGCCATTCCGAAGATTACACCTATACCAGTAACCGTACCCGCAAGTGTACCCTCCAACAATGACAATGCAATTCCCATCCCTATTTCCGCTGCTGAGAAAAAAGGAAAGAATGTTCAAGAGGAGCCTGTCTTGACGAAGGCTCAATCACTTGTTATTCCTGAGACATCCCAGAAAGAGATGGAAGAAATTCTGAGGATCATTAAGAAAAGTGATTTTGATGTTGTTGAACAACTGGGGCAGACCCCCTCCAAAATATCTATGTTATCCCTGTTGCTGTGCTCTGAGGCACATGCTAAAGCTTTGTTCAAGTTTTTGAAGATGGCCCACGTGCCACAAGAAACCTCCGCTGATCAATTCCAAGAGTGTGTGGCCAGTTTATCAACTGACAATGGCCTGGGATTTTCCGATGCAGACTTGACCTCCAAAGGGAGAAAACATAATGACATGCTACATGTCTCGGTGGAGTGTAGGGGAACCACCCTAGCTCATGTCTTGGTTGATACTGGGTCGTCTCTAAATGTCTTGCGGAAGAAAGCCTTGGATAGACTGGATTGTGAAGGCTTAACCCTGAAACCCAGCAATATAATTGTCAGAGCCTTTGATGGTTCTAAGAGGATGGTCCATGGAGAGGTGGACATCCCGGTCAAGGTGGGTACCCAGACGCTCAATTCAATATTCTACATGATGGACATTCGTCCTTCCTATTCTTGCCTGTTGGGAAGACCTTGGATCCACCATGCTAGAGTTGTCACTTCTACTCTGCATCAAATGCTCAAGTACCCTGTCCAGGGGAAAATCATAATTGTTCATGGCGAAGAGGAATACATGATCAGTCATCTGAATTCTTTCCATTATGTAGAATTGGATGGAGAATTCATCGAAACTCCTTTCCAGCATTTTGAGGAGGTAGCTCAGGAGATAGCGGTGACCAAGACAGTGTCCTCTGTACACCCAATTACAAGACCTCCGCCTCGGATGTCATCTCTCAAGGATGCTAGGGCACTGGTGGAAGAAGGCAGAAGCACAATCTGGGGACAACTTCCAGACTTTCCTTTCAAATCAGACAAATTCGGCTTGGGATTCACTTCGACTGGTCAGAAGGCCGTGCACCGCTCCAGTTCCGGAGGGCCACCTGTGAAGATCAGCCACCGAGGGGTTAATGCACTAGAGGACAGTGAAGAAGAGGGCAGCCTGGAAGACTGGATTTTTCCTACTATTGACGGAGGATTGTGCAACTGGGAAGCAAAATACTTTGTTCCGATTACTTTCATACCGAAGTAATTTATATTTTCCATTTCTGTTGGAATGTAATAATTCACAAAACAATTCGTACTTTTTCAACCTTGTGTCTTACCCGAGGCACATAGGTCCATTTGTAAGGGTTCTTATTTCATTTCATATGTCATTTTAATGAATCATGGACGCTTTTCATATATAAACCTTTTGTGCTTATTGTCTTTCTTTTACATTTTGTTGTTTTAAGATGGCTATGCCCTTACACACACCCACACTCACAAATGCAGGTACCCTTCCATTCCGGAACCCATGGGTAACGATACTACTATAGCCTTCAGTGACTCTGAAGATCTGATTTACCATGCCGAGTACGAAGGTG
This sequence comes from Vicia faba, assembly GCA_948472305.1. NCBI lineage: Eukaryota > Viridiplantae > Streptophyta > Magnoliopsida > Fabales > Fabaceae > Vicia > Vicia faba. The sequence goes on along the minus strand of OX451741.1, from coordinate 1,132,298,001 downwards.
AGGAAGATTGTGAGGTGCCAGGGGAATTGGCCAGACTATTACAGCAAGAGGAAAGAGTAATTCAGCCTCATGAAGAGCAGTTGGATACAATCATCTTGGGAACTGAGGAAGACAGAAAGGAAATCAGAGTGGGTGCCAATCTAGAGTCGAGTGTCAAGGAGCGCCTAATTCAGCTACTACATGATTATGTTGAGATCTTTGCCTGGTCATACGAAGACATGCCGGGACTCGATACAGAAATTGTGGTACACCGTCTACCCACAAGAGAAGACTGTCCACCAGTTAAATAAAAGGTTCGCCGCATGAGACCTGACATGTCCGAGAAGATCAAAGCAGAAGTTATGAAGCAGTTCAATGCTGGATTTCTGGTTGTTACTTCCTATCCATAATGGGTTGCTAACATTGTGCCCGTGCCTAAGAAGGACGGCAAAGTGAGAATGTGCATGGATTATAGAGATTTAAACAGGGCCATCCCTAAAGATGACTTTCCACTTCCGCACATCGACATCCTGGTCGACAACACAGCTCAGCATAAAGTATTTTCTTTCATGGACGGATTCTCAGGCTATAACCAGATCAAAATGGCACCTGAGGACATGGAGAAAACTACTTTTGTCACACAGTGGGGTACGTTCTGCTATAAAGTGATGCCATTCGGACTGAAGAATGCCGGGGCAACCTATCAACGCGCCATGGTAGCTTTGTTTCATGATATGATACATCATGAGATAGAGGTCTACGTAGATGACATGATAGCCCGATCACAAACTGAAGAAGAACACCTTGATCACTTGCAAAAGTTGTTTGTCAGGTTGAAGGAGTACAAGCTCAGATTGAACCCAACAAGTGCACATTTGGAGTCCGGTCTGGTAAACTCTTGGGTTTCATTGTCAGCAACAAAGGCATCAAGGTTGATTCTGCCAAAGTCAAAGCTATACAAGAAATGCCTGCTCCTCGCACTGAGAAAGAGGTCAGAGGTTTCTTGGGACACCTAAACTACATTGCAAGGTTCATTTCTCACCTAACATCTACCTGTGAATCAATCTTCAAGTTGTTGAAGAAAGATCAGGTAGTTAAATGGAATGATGACTGTCAGATTACTTTCGATAAAATCAATGAGTATTTACTAGAACCTCCTATCTTGATGCCACCCGTCGAGGGAAGACCGCTAATCATGTATCTGACCGTCTTAGATAATTCAATGGGGTGCGTACTGGGCCAACATGACGAGTCTGGCCGAAAAGAGCATGTCATTTATTACCTTAGCAAAAAGTTTACCGACTGTGAGACCCGATAATCACTGCTCGAGAAAACTTGCTGCGCTTTGGTATGGGCTGCTCATCGGCTAAGGCAGTATATGTTGACTCATACCACTTTGCTGATCTCTAAGATGGATCCGATCAAGTATATCTTTGAGAAGCCTGCTCTATCTGGAAGAATAGCTAGATGGAAGATGATCCTAACGGAATACGACATACAGTACACGACCCAAAAAGCTATAAAGGGGAGTGTGCTAGCAGATCATCTGGCTCATCAAGCTGTTGAAGATTACCAATCCATGAGGTTCGACTTCCCTGACGAGGATATCATGACATTGGACAATATTGAAGATCTCAGACCATATGACGGACCTGAACAAGGATCCCGATGGACCCTGTACTTTGATGGGGCCTCCAATGCACTTGGCAACGGTATCAGCGTGGTACTCATCTCTCCAGAAGGTTGCCATACTCCTTTCACCGCTAGACTTTGCTTCAATTGTACGAACAATATGGCAGAGTATGAAGCATGCATCTTTGGACTCAAGGCTGCCATAGACTTGGGAATCAAATCTTTGATTGTGTTTGGGGACTCAGCTTTGGTCATCAGTCAGATCAAAGGAGAGTGGGATACTAAACATCCAAACCTCATCCCTTACAAAGAACATGTCTTGACATTGTTACCACATTTTGAGCAGATTGCCTTCAAGCACTTCCCGCAAGAAGAAAATAAGGTAGCAGATGCTCTAGCTACAATGTCATCCATGTTTAAACTTGATTGGGACAACGAGGCTCCCCAAATCTCCATTGAACGGATGGACGAACCTGCACATTATCATGAGATTAACACCGAAGAAGTAGTGGACCAGCCGTGGTTTCACGAAGTCAAAAGGTATCTCGAGGCACAAGAATACCCTGAAGGAGCTTCAGTCAACGACAAAAAGTTCTTAAGGAGATTCTCAGCTAAGTTTTTCCTAAGCAATGGCATCCTGTACAAGCGCAATCATGATTCTGTTATGCTCCGTTGTGTGGACAAGATTGAGGCTGGAAGAATTATGGTTGAATTGCATGAGGGTACCTTCGGCACTCACTCTAGCGGGCATACGATGGCTAAGAAGATTCTAAGGGCAGGCTATTACTGGTCTACCATGGAAGCTGACTGTTATCAACACTCTCGAACATGCCATAAATGTCAAATCTTTGAAGACAAGGTGCACGTACCTCCAGTTCCCCTAAATGTCCTAACAGCTCCTTGGCCATTCGCTATGTGGGGAATCGACATGATTAGAGAGATCACGCCTACAACTTCCAATGGACACCGTTTCATTCTGGTGGCCATTGACTACTTCACCAAATGGGTCGAAGCAGCTTCCTTCGCATCCGTTACTAAGAATGTTGTTGCCCGCTTCATCAAGCAGAACCTTATTTGCCGGTACGGTATCCCCGAAAGGATCATCACTGATAACGGTACAAACCTTAACAATACTATGATCACCGCTTTGTGCGAACAGTTCAAGATTCAACATCACAATTCATCTCCCTACCGGCCGAAGATGAATGGTGCAGTTGAAGCTGCTAACAAAAATATCAAGAAGATCATACAAAAGATGACAGTCACCTACAAGGACTGGCATGAAATGCTACCGTTTGCTCTTCACGGGTACCGTACCACGGCACGCATATCAACTGGGGCAACACCCTATTCCTTGGTATATGGCATGGAGGCTGTTTTACCTATCGAGGTTCAGATTCCCTCCTTGAGAATCATGAAAGATGCTGGTTTGAGTGAAGACGATTGGATTCAGGCCCGGCTTGATCATTTGAACTTAATTGACGAGAAGCGACTTACTGCTGTTTTCCATGGTCAGACATATCAAAAACGAATGATCAAGGCTTTCAACAAGAAAGTCAGGCGCCAAGAATATCAAGTCGGGGATCTTGTAATCAAGCGCATCATTTTTCCGCAAAGTGATCCCAGGGGAAAATGGACTCCTACCTACGAAGGACCATTTGTGATCAAGAACATCTTTTCTGGTGGGGAAATGATCTTAACCACCATGGACGGCGACGACCTGCCGCACCCTGCGAGCACAAACATAGTCAAAAGATACTATGCATAAATAACCCGCTAGGTTGACACACCTAGGCAAAAAAAGGGCATCTCGGTGAATCGAAAACCCGAAAGGGCGGTTCAGGCAAAAATTAGGGATAAAACAAAAAAATCTGTACACTCGGCAAGTTGAAAACCCGAAATGGCAACTTGGGCAAAAAAGGGTTTCCCGGTGGACTGAAAACCCGAAAGGGCGGTCCAGGCAAAAGTTAGGGAATAAAAGCGTAGGACTATGTCTCATCGAATCACTTTAAAGATAATCTCTTCACTGACAAACTCTGAGCTTCTGATCAATCCAATCATCTTCGGACGAAGCAGCGGATGGACAAGATATTCGGAGACACGAAGGCTATAGCGGAATGGGAACCCCATGGATTTTTTTCACACATAGCTATTCTTTATATAAATTTTTCTTACTTTTATGACACCATCCTCTTACTAGGATGCCTATCTCCTTTGTACAAAACACTTACTCAAAGTTAATACAAAGATATCTCTTTCAAATTACAAAAACTATTTGTCTTTTTCTTTTTTACACTTGTGTTTTTATTTGCAAAAACGTCCAATGATTCATTGATGAACATATGCATTTGAACATAATTACTGTTTACAAATAAACAAAGTGGAAAAGAACAATTACTGACAGACTGAAAGGATAGGAAAACATCTTTAGGCTATTCTAGGAGAAATCCCTACAGTACATCATCTAGGTCCCCAACGGAGCTAAAACCTTGAAATACATATCCCCAGCGGAGTTATAATTTCAAACCTTAATCCCCATCAGAGTTAAAACTTCAAACTCCCAATCCCCAGTGGAGCAAAAACTTTGAGTTACAGATTCCCAGCGGAGCTGAAACCTCTTTCCCCAGTCGAGTTAAAACTTCAAACTATTTATCCCCAGCAGAAACCTTATCAGTCAATCAAATTTTCCCAGCAAGTTATCTTGAAGCCTGGAGATCAACCAGATAACAGTTAACTTTAGTCTCTCCCCGACCTAGGGTAACCTCAGTAAAGTGGCAAACAACCGAAAACTCCCGAACTTACTCCCCAGCAGTAAGCCTTCTTCCCCACAAAATTTTTGCTTCCCAACATAATGAAGATTCTCATTCTTAATTCCCCAATGAAGTCGACAATGTTTTCTTTACTCCTCAACAGAATGAAGATTCTCATTCTTAATTCCACGCAGAAGTCATCAGAGTCTTCCTTATTCTCCAGTAGATCAAGGATTTCCTTTGTATAATTCCCAGTAGAAGTCTCCAAAATTCTCTGGATTCCCCAAGCGGATTATTCAAGCAGTTTGGCATTACTCTCACAATAAAATTTTTGTCGATACTCTAACTTCAAGACATGAAGGATCCTCATATCTCCACAAAAGTTGTCAAAGATTTTTAATCCCCAACAGTCGCCCAGGATTTTCTTATCCTCGGCAGTCAAGGATTCATTTTCCCCGGCAGCAATCAAGGGTCTTTTATTATCCCCAGCCGTCAAGGATTTATTTTCCTCAGCAATACAGCAAATCAGCTTACATGCGCATACATTACATCCATATATCATAAACATCGATAAAACACATATCTTGCATCATACATTTCATGCAACATAACTTTGTGTTTCAGCTAACATTTTACCCTTTTCAGGATAAGATTAACAGCTACAGTTTAACAGTATACAATCATGATACAGTACAGATAGACTCCAGACGCGGAAGTCATTCTGTTGCTCATTCAGGTTCAGATTTCAGATACAGTTCAGATACGCTCCAGATACGGATGCCATCCTGATACTTATTCAGATTTCAACTATCAGATACATATTAGATACGCTCCAGACACGGAAGCCATTTTATTTCTCATTCAGATTCAACTATCAATTTCAAAGCTCAGATAAACTCCAGACACGAAAGTCATTCTGTCACTTATTCAAATTCTAGTTCAGATACACTCCAGACACGGAAGTCATTTTGTCACTTATTCAGATTCTAGTTCAGATACGCTCTTGACACGGATGCATTCTATCCCTTATTCAGTTTGCCGATTCAGATACAGTACAGATACACTCCAGACACGGAAGTCATTTTGTTGCTCCTTCAGATTCAAACTTCAGATACAGCCTAGATACGCTCCAGACACGGTTGCCATTCTGTCACTTATTCTGATTTTCCCCAGCTCGGATACGCTCCAGACACGGACGCCATTCCATTGATCATTCAGATTCAGTCTCCGGATACAGCTCAGATACGTCCCAGATACGGACACCATTCTGATGCTCATTCTTTTGACTTACAACTCAACAAACATTCTTGGATGGCATCTTTAGGCCCATCTCCAACAAGATTCTATCACATCTCCAAATGTCATATTTAAGCCCATTTCCTCAACTACATTTTGACGAGTGCAAATTTACGGACACTCTAGTGTCCAATCATCTTTTACCTTCGAGTCACGAACGACAAAACTCGCCAATCTAACTCTTCAGGTTCAAGAAGATTGATCAGTGGCAGTTGTTGTACCCCAAAATTTTCCCTCTCATATTATCAAGATTTTTCCTCACAAAACTTCTTGGACTCAAGACAAAATTAGGGTTTGCTCAGCTCAAGACCTCACCTTGCACTGATGACCTGAAATTAGGGTTTGAGATTACACAAGGGTTTTTGGACCATCAATACTTCATGTGACTTTCATACACCATCTTGGTACCCTAAGGTTTCTCATACCAAGTTTCAAGCCTTGAATCACATTTTTGCCCAGTCAATTGGACAGTTGACCTAAAAATCAGTTGTATTGGGGAAAAAGTCAATCATAGCCAATTTACAGTCAAACTTCATAATTTTTTATCCACAACAACATTTTAGGCTCCTATGAACCATTTTATCAAGTTTGGATCACAACTCCTCAAGAAATTTGATCAGATCATCAAAAGGGCAAAATGGTCAAAATTAGGGTTTTGACTTAGAAGGGGCAATTTCTGATTTTTAACCTAGCCAATGGCCAATTGGGTTCAATCATGATTTCAAGGACTCAATGGCATCATCTTGACCTAATCACATGGTTCAAAAGATCTCAAATGCATAGGATTGACAAATGAATTTTTCAGTCAACTGATCAAAAATCAACTGTACACTGAAAAGCCAAACTTTGACTTTTTGATCAAAATCAAGTGCCAAGGGTCATAATTCATCAAGATATGTAAAAATATGAAACTTGTTGATCAAGAAAATCAATTTTGAAAATTAGGGTTTTAATTTGAAATTTTTTCATAACTTAGAAAATTTCTAAGTATGGAAAGTTTCTTATTTTTTCCCAACTTTCCACAACTTTTTCACCATGATGCATTTGGATTCAAAGGAAACTTCCAACATGAAAGTTGTATTCCTCCATGAAATATACAACTTTGTTTCACAAAGTTTTCCCAAATGATGCTTGGATCTCAAGTTATGATTTTGTGAATAGGGGTCCATAAACTTTTTAACTTAGTGAAAATTTTCCCTAATTTAGGCAGGTTTTTGACCTAACTTCATGGGCATTTTTCACCTAGTTCCAAGAGGTATCTAAAAATTCATTTCAAATATCGATTGTAGAGCATGTTACATGCTTTCCAAAATGTCGAAGAACTATCCAAGATCATTTATGGTTAGGGAGAATCGAAGAAGAGAAAATGGCATTTTGTCACTTTTGTTCAAGCCATTTTTCACAATGCACCAAGTTGCAAATTTGTTCTAGCATGCTTGTACCTTGCATTACAGGTCCTAATCCCTTATACACTCCATAATTAAATGAAAAATCAATGGATATTGGCTTTATTCTGACCTATGGAGCATTGTACAAGAGTTTAATCTATTTATGGCATAAAGTTCACAATGCCATTTTGCTAAAGCATGCTTTTTGCAACTTTGCAATTCTTGAGCCATGGACCTGATCTTTTGTTGCAAGCAAGATCCACAAACATCAGGCAAAGTATACCAACCCTCTGCAGTCCACAAGCTAGCCTGTACATGCCTTTGGCATAAGTCATGTCAACTTTCTTCAAAAGCAAGCAAATTGGCAAAAGTCAAGGGAACTTGCACATTTGTTAAAGAGAGAACTGGGCTTCATTCTAAATAACTTTAGAAACTTGTGACAAGCCTAAGCACGAAAGAACAACATCCAAAACACTCTCAAACACCAAAATCACATTTTTCTGCCCAAACATGGCATCATCTGCAGAACTCTTGCCAAATCAACATTGGCTCGTGCGTTTCTTATTTTAAGACTTCAAACACCTTACATACATCCTACCTAAACTATCCAGGCCCTTGTCTTGCAACTGTAACCCCTATTTCAAACATCACTATTTTCATTTTGGAAAGTTGCAGGTTGACTCGTGTAGGGAGTTTCAAGCATCCTCAAGGCAAGTTGAGCATTGAAGAAGCTTGAGGGAACTTCAAGGAAGCTCACACAATCTTCAGGCCTCACTCAAATCCCCCACATTGCCATATCCAAACTCAGTTGAACAAGGTATTTTTTAAAGTTCTATCTCTCTATTTAGGAATCCTTAGGCTTTGATTTGTGAAGTAAAAATGTAGTCTTTAACTTGCTTAAGTTGTACATATGCATAGTTTTTATTTATATTAACTAAGTAGTGAGAATTTGAAGCTTGAAGTTCATGAAAAAGCTAGGTCAGAAATTAGGGGTGATTAAATTCTCCATGATCCTTGAGAGTTAGATTATGTTTTTTATATCACTGGAATCGTGAGATCATGAGCTACATGTTTTGTGTTATGGGTTTTTGCATTTGTGCACGTATGTGAGAGTTGCAGGTTTGTACATGGGATGCGCGCGCGAAGCCAATGACATGGATGAAGTTGGTGTTCTTGGCATGGCGCCTTGGGCCTGTTACTTTTTACACCCCCATGTTTCCTATTTGCACCCCCTGACCTATTTTCTTATATTTTTCATATTTTCTTTTCATTTTTATATTTATTGCTTTTATTTATTTTTGTGAACATCAAAAAATCTTGAAAAATATTTTCTTTATTTTTTGCATTTTTATTTTATTTTTTATTTATTTTTTTGGCATAAAAAATAGTTTATTAGTAATAATATACTTTATTTTCTTAAATAAATTGTGAATATATTTAAATAAATATCATACATTTTTATTTTTATTATTCATATACATAAAATATTATTTCCACACATATTTTATTTTTTAATACTTGTAAATGTTTTTATTTATTTATTTCTTGTACACAAATGAATAAAATAAATGATATAGAACATATTTTCTTTTAAATCAAGAAATTAGGGTTTCCCCTTTCAAAAAATAATATAATTTTTTTTCTTCTTATTTTTAGGACTTAAATAATTTTATTTTTTACATACATAAAATAAATACAAAACATTTTGCATAAATACATTTTATTGCATATTTAAATACTTGTTTGTTTATTTATTTGTACAATAAATTCAATTGAGTTGTAATAGTGAATTAGGGTTTTATTTTGTGCAAATATCCCCATTCAAAACTTGTATCCCCCTCCCATAATATTGTTGTAATAGCTTAGATTTACTTGACGCAATTTATCGCATTATATATATATATATATATATATATATATATATATATATATATATATATATATATATATATATATATATATATATATATATATATATATATATATATATATATATATATATATATATATATATATATATATATATATATATATATATATATATATATATATATATATATATATATATATATATATGATAAGACAAAAATCAAACAAATAGTATGACCTAATACAAGACATAAAAGCATGTAAAATGACAACACATTGCACACAAGCACCCCTTAGGGTTTCACCCACTTGGTTGCCTTAAAACATGGCCATGGTATACATGCTAGGTATCTTGGCAAAACAAAACAAAACAAAACAAAAGATCATAGTCCCTCGATGACACTATCAAATGGTTGCCTAAATAAATGATCTTGGTCCCTAAAACTTGCTAAGATACTTGGCAACATTGCTATCATGGCCATACGATGACCCACACCCGTCCCGTTTAACATCCAAAGATAGGGTTGTTTACCAAGCAATGGTAAATCAACAATGTCAAAGGAATAAAAATGTACAAGAAAAACTTTTGAGTAGGTAGATAGCTTCTAGTTACTTGATCAACTTGCAAACAATCCTTTCTATTTTCAAACAAACACACACACATTTCCAAACAACTTTAAAAACATTGAAACATTTTTCAAAAGACAAACATCTTTGTATAACATTCTTATGAACGAGAATCATTACAAAGATTGCCAAAACGATGGCCTCTTTTAAAAATACTTTCAAAACCACACAAAGCACCATTTTAAACAATTTCAAAGCAAAAGCAAGTGATCTAAACAAGTAACTAAGAGCCCATGGAAAACCATGGATGAAAAGGGTGCTAGCACCTTCCCTTTTCATAATCTACCCCCCGAACTCAACAAAACATCTCAAAGGTCTTTCCTGTGCTTTTTTACCTTTCCTTTTGGATAAAATAAAAGTCGGTGGCGACTCTTGCTAACCGCGACATTTGCGAACACAAATGCAAAACCTTAAGTCAGTTCTCCCACCGCATCACAATCATCAAGCCTACTGTTATTCCAACTGCTGCTCCAACCATCACTCCTGAAATTTCTCCTGTTCTTACTCCAGTTAGTACACCTGCTACTATTCATATCTTTACTCCAGTTATCACCCCTGCTGCTGAGCCATCTGAGATTCAAGGCAAAGAAATCATAGGTGAGCCTGCCCGGACGGAGGCACCTAGGAAAATCATTGTGGAAGCCTCAAAACAGGAAATAGAGGAAATATTGAAAATCATTAAGAAGAGAGACTACAATATGGTCGAGCAGCTGGGGCAGACCCCATCAAAGATATCCATGATGTCTCTGTTGTTGTGTTCTGAAGCCCATGCGAAGGCTTTGATTTCATTTCTCAAGACTGCGCATGTGCCGCAGGAAAATTTAGCAGATCAGTTCAAAGATTGTGTGGCCAGCCTGACTGTTGACAATGGGCTGGGTTTTTCAGAAAGAGTATGTAGCCTTTAACCCATAATAGTAATATCTAAAAGACAAAGTTTAAAACCCTTGTACAAGCCTCTGATTATGTAAAGATTCAGAAGCAACATAGTCTGGAAAATGAGATTTGGTCTTGAGTCGAATGCAAGAACGAGATCGAAACACACTTGTTCGAAGGAAGCCTTTGCCTCAGTTAAAGCGTGTGGTCAAAACAAACTTACTCGAAGGAAGTTAATGCCCTGTCGAAGCTTGGATCAAAACAAACAAATTGCCTAATCGAAAGCTCGTGTTCAAAGGAAGCATGTTGCCCAATCGAAGCATGTGGATCGAAACAAACATAAAGGGAGTCATTGCCTTGCGTCTGTTTAGCATGAGGGAAGTTCCTGGTTTCTGAATAGAAGGGTGTTCTTTCAAGGGAAGCAAGAACTTAGACAAATCTTCTATAAAGATATCTCTTCGCTCAAACGAAGTTTGTGAGAGGAAAAGTCTGCAAGAGGTCCTTGGTGCAAGTGGATTCAAAGGATGCATAGAGATGGTTACTTTGTCCCATCTAAGCTTTTTCAAATGAAAACAAACATGCAAGAAGCATATGCCCAATCAAAGTAGGCTTGTAGGCAGTAAACTTGTCTAAATCGAAGCAGGCTTGCAGGTAGCTACTTGTCCAAATCAAAGCAGGTTTACCGGCAATATGCTTGGTGAATCGAAGGGTTTGCCTTGCATGGGGCACATGTGGCCAACATGTCATAGCCTTCGATTGCAAGCATGCAGGAAGCAAACTTATCCAATCGAAAGGCTGAATCGAAAGAGGCCTATTTTCTCCAAATTTGTCAAAATGTTATTTTTATCTGTTTTCTCCCTTTTTGACAGTTTCCTTTTAATTTTGGTACTGGAAATCCCAATGCACTTGTGCAAGCTTAAATCCTGAGAATCTTTATGAGAAAAGCCTTGAAAATGAGAGGGCAAATTTTGGGGTGCAACAGCTGCCCCTGTTCAATCTTCTTACACCTGAAGAGTTAGATTGGTAATTCTGCCATTTGTGACTTGGAGGTGGAAGATGATTGGACACTAGAGTGCCCAGAAATTTACACTCTATGATGTGGTGGTTGATTATGTAGGGAATGGGCTTAAAGATGCCATTTAGAGATGTGATAGAATCCTACTGGAGATGGGATTGTAGATTCCATCCAGAAATGATCGTTGGGCTGCACATGTAGGCTGGAACTGAATGATTATCAGCATGGCACCCGTGTCTGGAGCGCATCTGAACTGTATCGGAAGGTTGGGTTGTTTGATGATGAGTCCGTGTAAAACTGCATCTGGAAGTGAGAAGGAACCTGTGTAGGGTTACTTCATGATGAGTACGTGTAAAACTTCATCTTTGGAAAGAGAAGGAACAAGTGTAGGGTTTCCTGATGATGAGTTCGTGTTAAAAATTCATCTTGGAAGGAAGGAACCTGTGTAGGGTTGCCTGATGATGAGTGTGATACGGTGGGAGAACTGACTATGGTTTTTGCGTTTGTATTCGCACTTGTTCGGTTGAGCAAGAGTCGCCACCGAATTTTTATTTTATCCTAAAGGAAAGGTTGAAAAAGCACAGCAAAAACCTTTTGAGATATTTCGTGGGTTCGGGGGGTAGATTATGAAAAGGGAAGGTATTAGCACCCTTTTCATCCATGGTTATCCATGGGCTCTTAGTTACTTGGTTTTTAGATCACTTGCCTTGATTTTCGATTGCTTGAAATTGTGGTGTGTGTGTGTGTGTTTCGAAAATGTTTTTGAAGAAGATGCCTTGTCTTAGGCTACCCTTGTAACAATTCTTTACTCGAATGTTTTACAAAGGTGTGTATCTTTTCGAAAAGATGTTTCAAATGTTTTTGAGAGTTTGTTTTGAAAGTGTTCGTGGAGTGTGGTTTTTGAAAAGAAGGCAAGTGTTTTTGCAAGTTGATCTCAAGTAACTAAGAGTTTTGTCTACCTCTATTGTACTCAAAGGTTTTCTCTATGTTTTCAACCCTTTTTTAACAATTTTGTTCCACCATTGAATTTGGTGGACAATCTTGCATTTAGGAAGTTTAACGGGACGGGCGCGGGTCATCGTATGAACCATGAATGCAATGGTGCCAAGTGTCTTTGGCAATTTGCTTTGAAAGGACTATGATCATTCCATTTTAGGCAACTTTCGAAAGCGTCATCGAGGGACTTATGATCATTTGAATTTGTTATGCCAAAGAAACTCGACGTGCAAGCATGGCCCATTTTGGAAGGCAACATGTGGGATTACCCTAGAGGGTGCAAGTGTGATTGTGTATTGATTTCATGTATTTGTCTTTGTATTAAGTTATCTAGCGTTTGGTTTTATATACATGTAAACCCTAGGTCTAAACATAGTATAATTTGAAAGCGGTAAATTGCGGAAATGTAAAGTCTACGCTATTACAAATAGTATCCGGGAGTGGGGGTACAAATTTACAAATGGGGATGAGACTTTAGGAATGTAGTGTCCAATAAGTTACAACCAAATCGAATTTGCGATCAAATGTAAATGTAACGAATAGCAATGTATAGAAATAGCAATTGTATGTGTATAGGAGCAATGTAAATGTATTTGTATCAAGCGTATAATGTGAAATGTATCGTATATTGTGTAAGTGTACGTGTTCATGTATGTAATTTATTTACGGGTGCGAAAATGTGAATTCAAATGTATTATTAAGGATTGTTTAACCTAAATGAAAAGAATTAAATGTTTGTTTAATTAATCTTCGTAATCTTGTATTTTCTTTGATATGTATAAATATTTATTTACTAAAAGAAAAGAAAAATGTTTTAATCTTAATTAAATTATTTTTATTAAAAAAAGTATTTTGTCTTGGTTATGTACAAATATTTCTAAAAAGAGAAATATATCAACTTAGTGAAAATTTATGTATAACTTTAAATAAAAAAAGTGTTTTTAAATAATGTATTTTTATGTATTAAGGCATTAAGATATTAATGTAAAAAATATATTAAGTTAGAGCAAAATATATTGTGTTTAAAATTATGTTATATAAAAAGTTTGTGTTAATTTATTAACAAAATAAAAAAAAAAGGGTTAAGTTGATTTATTAATGAAAAGAAGATAAAATATGTTTTATAAAAAAGTTAAAGTTTTTGAATGGGCCTTTGGGAGGTTATGGCCCAAACAGAAGAGAAATGAGGGGGGTGTATGAAGGGAAAACAAAAAAGGCTTGGGCGCTGGAGAAAGGGAAAGGCCCATCAAGCTTGACAAACGTTTTAGGGTTTTGATTATTGTTTTCATTTGAAACGCGTTAGGGTTACAGAAACAGAAGCGCGCCGCTTATGGTTACTGCGTTCGTCCTCTTCCACCTTCGCCTGAGTTCCTCTTGCCCATGGCCACCAGGTGCTTCAGTCAGCTCCCTCTTCTCCAAGGTCGTGTAAGCAAAGGTCTACAAGGTACTGATTTTTATTTGGTATGTTTAACGCCTTCGCATGTTTTTATTTGCTCTTGATTCTTTTATGTTGTTCAATGTTCGCATGAGATGTGGAGAAGAAAGAAATAAAGGGTTATACCTTTTTTTGGGAGAGGAGGTGAGGAGGACCGGAGCACCTAGGGCGGCCAAGGGCGGAGAGAGATGAGACGCGGTGTGAGCTAGTTCACTTTGCTGGATTTTGGTATTTCTGTACCTTTCTTTAGGCTTTGTGATGTTTGTCTGAAAGCTTTTTGTTGATTTCACTTCTTTCTTCTTCGTTGACTCTTTGGCTTGCCTTGGAATATATTTGTTGTATGCTGAGATTGATGCCTTTGTGCTTGATGCTTGTGTTTCCTGTTGAAATGCTTCTTTATCTCGTCTCTTAGTTGCCTTGGAACACTTGTTAGGGTTTCCTTTTGATTTTTCCTTGAGATGCTTCTTTATCTCGTCTCTCTTTGCCTGGACGTTTGCCCAATGATGAATGCTCTGAGGGCTTTTTGTGGGTTTGGAGATTGGTTCTTTTACTCTTCTCCCTTTGCCTCGTTTGAGTTGCCTTGTGGAACACTTGTTAGGGTTGCCTTTGTATGCTTGAGATGCTTCTTTTATTTGTCCCTGAGTTGCCTTGCTTCGAGTTGCCTCAGTATTTCTTTATCTCCTCCTTCTATTGCCTTGAATGTTTGCCTTTTTTTACTGCCCAATGATGAGTTTTCTGAGGGCCCTGTGTTTGACACTGAGTTGCCTTATTGAGTTGATGATGGTTGGATGGTGTTGGAAGGTTATGTTGAATGCCTTTTGGGCTTGACAGGGTTCAATGGTTCATGGCCTTGTGAGGTTTCTACTGGTTTATGGTTTCTCAGTTTAGGCTTAACAGGTTTTTAGGTTGTGACCTGGATTATTTGGTACAGGTTTGAGGTTCTTTGGTTCTTTAGGCTTTCAGGCAGGTTGGGTTGTGGTGAACTGGTCTTTTGTTGTTTGTGTTTAGGCAGGTATGAGAACTGGTGGTACAGGCTTATGCTTTGATGATAGGCATGTCTGGTGTTAAGCTTGAACACAGTTCAGGCTTGTGCTTCAGGTTTGAAACTGTCTTGCTTTTTATTTTTTGCAGGAGTTTGGCGTATGCAGGTCTTGTAGAGGTTTGTTTTTACAGGTTGTGAGGCTTTGGATGTTTGTTCTATATTGTTTTTTAGGTTTTGTAGGCTTGGCCTTTTTTCTTATGCTTGTAAACAAACAGGTTCCAGGTTTTTGGGACTTGGAGGCTTATGCAGTTTTATATATTTTTTGGTGTATTGGTTTGCCTCTCCTCCCTACTGTACTGTGTTCAGTTGTTTTTATATTTCTCTTCTCTCTCAAGCCTAAACCTGTAAGCCATATTTCTTTGCTCTCTTCTTCTCTCTCCAGTACAGTAAAAATATAAAAATATGTTTGCATTGTACTTTGTTCTGAAAGGGCCACTTTTTGGGAAATGATGAAAAGAAAATATGTTGCTTGCATATCATGCTTTCTCTGCATTTTTTTATCTCTTCTTTTGACAGCTTCTTGTACTTTTTGTATCTTTGATATCTTTCCAAATCTTCTTTTTTTTGACAGCTTGGGTAGCCTTTTGGATCTTTGATATCTTCTTTTGGCAGTTTCTTGAGTAGCCTTGTACAGTTTGACATCTTTGACAGAAAGTTGAATTTGGATTTTTTAGTTTGATTTGAACTATGCAGTTTGATAATTTGACTTGTGCATTTTAGCAAATAAAAATTCGTCCCTCTTTGTGAACCGGGAGAAATCCCGTGATTTGCAGAGAGGGTTAACTGATCCCAATCAGTGGCCTTTAATGATGAACTGTAATTTTATCTGTCTCTTTTATTTATTTATCTGCTATTGACTTTCCTTTTGTTCTTTGCAGATGAATACTTAAAATGGAGCACTGGAGCAAGGGATAGCAGATGAAAAATTGAAGATTAGAAAAATGTTTAGGATAGCTCTTTTTTATTTAAGTTTAAATAAAATGTAAAATCATTGTTGTAAACAACAAAACAATTGTACAATTAATTTAAAAATCAATAAAAGTTTCTTTATCCAATTAATTATTTTTCCTCCTATTGTTTATTTATTATTTATAATTCTTTAATTAAAATAATTGAAAATAAATTCCAATCATTTAATCTTAGAATGATAAATAATTTAAATAAACAATGCTTTAGTATTTGATCAGTTAAACCTGGCATTTCCAACGTCCAAAGCAAAACAGCAGTTAATCACAACCACTGATCAGACGCATTCCCCTTTTTACTGATTTTTCACCAAACTCTGCAAATTCAAACTGAATGTATCCTTTTACTGGTTCAATCACACAGTGCGAACTCAATCCAAAATTTTCAATCCAAATCTCAGCATAACTTGAAAAGTGTTGTAGAATTTAAATCTTTCTGAGAACGCGCGCACAAAAACCCTAATTCCTGATTAAATGCCAAAGAACATTTGCCTGATCCAAGTTGAGCCAAAATCAACCAAAACCCTAAACCAACTGTTTGAAACATTCTAGAGCCCTGAAAATCAGTAAAACCCTAATTGTGTCTGACTGACGAGAAAAGTCCGTTTGACCGATCTTTGAGCCAGTTTGAAAAATCAGGAAACACCTGAAGCTGTGATTTCTTGAGGAAAAATGCGAGGGCAAATTTTGGGGTACAACAGTTGCCCCTGTTCAATCTTCTTGAACCTAAAGAGTTAGATTGGCAAGTTTGCCTTTCGCGACTTGAAGGTAAAAGAAGATTGGACACTAAAGTGCCCAGAAAATTTGCACTCGGCGATGTGATGGTAGAGGTGAATGGGCTTACAGATGCCATTTGGTGATGGGCTTAAAGATTCCATCTGATGCGATAGAATCTTGTCGGGGGATGGGCTTAGAGATGCCATCTGGAAATGGGCTTAAAGATGCCATTTGGTGACTGCTGGTAGGAGGATGGGCTTAAAGATGCCATGCGATGCGATAGAATCTTGTCGGGGGATGGGCTTAGAGATGCCATCTGAGAATGGGCTTAAAGATGCCATTTGGAAAAGTTTAAATGTATGTCAATGGTGAGTGTACGAGTATCAGAAAGGCACCCATGTTTTGGAACATCTCTGAATTGGGGGTCCGAATAAGCAATAGATTGACATCCATGTCCGGAGAATCCGTGAACCGTTTTCAAAAGTTGAAAAGAGTCTGAACAAGTGATAGGTTAACATCTGTTACTGGAGAACCCGTGAACTGTTTTCAGAAGTCTTGAAGTTGAATAAGCAATAGAGCAGCATCCGTTGTTGGGAAGCGTCCGTAAACTGTTTTCAAAAATTGCATCTGAACAAGTGATAGATTAACCTCCGTTGTTGGGAAGCATCCATAAACTGTTTTCAGAAGTCTTGAGAAGAATCTGAACAAGTGATAGGTTAACGTCCGTTACTGGAGAACCCGTGAACTGTTTTTAGAAATCTTGAAGTTGAATAAGCAATAGAGCAGCATCCGTTATTGGGAAGCGTCTGTAAACTGTTTTCAAAAATTGCATCTGAACAAGTTGGTAGATTAACATCCGTTGTTGGGAAGAATCCGTAAACTACTTTCAGAAGTCTTGAAGTTGAATAAGAAATAGAGCAGCATTTGTTGTTGGGAAGCGTCCGTAAACTGTTTTCAAAAATTGCATCTGAACAAGTTGGTAGATTAACATCCGTTGTTGGGAAGAATCCGTAAACTGTTTTCAGAAGTCTTGAAGTTGAATAAGCAATAGAGCAGCATCCGTTGTTGGGAAGCGTCCGTAAACTGTTTTCAAAAATTGCATCTGAACAAGTTGGTAGATTAACATTCGTTGTTGGGAAGAATCCATAAACTGTTTTCAGAAGTCTTGAGAAGAATCTGAACAAGCGATAGGTTGACATCCGTTACTTGGAGAACCCGTGAACTGTTTTCAGAAATCTTGAAGAGGAACCGGTGTAGGGCTTCCTGATGATGCGTCCGTGTAAACTGCATCTGAGTGAATCCGGAATAAGTATCAGAATGTCGCCGTGTCTGGGTCACATCTGAACTATTTCTAGATGAATCTCGGAAGATGATCTGTGTCTGTCGACTGATCTTACCTGAAAAGGTAAAGGGTTAGTTATATGCAATGTCATGATGCATGATACAACGTATGCTATATGATATGAATGTAAATGAATGCGCATGTAAGCTGGAGAGCTGTCTTGCGAAGGATAGATGAATCCGAGATGGCTGAAGATAAAAGAATCTTGACTGCTGCTGGGGAAAATAATTCCTTGGCTGCTGCTGTGGAGGGCAAGAATCTTTTGATTGTTGAAAAATGAGAAGTCTTGGGACCACTGTTGGGGAAATCAGAAGCTTGGGTTGTATGCCAAACTACTGGGGTCTTCCTGTTTTGAGGAGATCTGTGTAGGATTTCCTGATTATGCGTCCGTGTAAAACTGCATCGGGTTTTTGAACACTTTTGGCATTCGAATGGCCCAAGTGGTGATGTAGATAATTTCCTGGCTAGTTACAGGTGTTGATCCACAATCAGTCGTCCACAGATATTTTCCTGGCTTGTTACAGGTGTTGATCTGGAATTAGTCTTCAATAGATATGTCCTGGCTGGATACAGGAATCGAATCTTCAAACTCTTCAGATGTGCCCTGGCTAGATACAGGAATCGAGTCTGGAAATGTGATAGTTAACATATATGCCCTGGCTGGATACAGGAATCGAATCTTCAAACTCTTCAGACGTGCCCTGGCTAGATACAGGAATCGAGTCTGGAAATGTGATAGTTAACAGATATGCCCTGGCTGGATACAGGAATCGAATCTTCAAACTCTTCAGACGTGCCCTGGCTAGATACAGGAATCGAGTCTGGAAATGTGATCGTTAACAGATATGCCCTGGCTAGATACAGGAATCGAATCTTCAAACTCTTCAGACGTGCCCTGGCTAGATACAGGAATCGAGTCTGGAAATGTGATAGTTAACAGATATGCCCTGGCTGGATACAGGAATCGAATCTTCAAACTCTTCAGAAGTGCCCTGGCTAGATACAGGAATCGAGTCTAGAAATGTGATAGTTAACAAATATGCCCTGGCTGGATACAGGAATCGAATCTTCAAACTCTTCAGACGTGCCCTGGCTAGATACAGGAATCGAGTCTGGAAATGTGATAGTTAACAGATATGCCCTGGCTGGATATAGGAATCGAATCTTCAAACTCTTCAGACGTGCCCTGGCTAGATACAGGAATCGAGTCTGGAAATGTGATAGTTAACAGATATGCCCTGGCTGGATACAGGAATCGAATCCTCAAACTCTTCAGACGTGCCCTGGCTAGATACAGGAATCGAGTCTGGAAATAGCCGTCAACAGATATGCCCTGGCTGGATACAGGAATCAAATCCTCAAACTCTTCAGACGTGCCCTGGCTAGATACAGGAATCGAGTCTGGAAATGTGATAGTTGAGTTGTTGAACACTTTTGACATTCGAATGACCCAAGTGGTGATGAAGGAGTCTTGAATCAGATTACTCTGCATATTGAGAGATTTCTTGAAATCTTGACTGGACTGTCCCAGGTTAACTGGATTTTGAAAGATCTGTTGGACCTTGACTGGACTGCCCCAGGTTAATTGGACTTTGAAAGATCTGTTGGACCTTGACTGGACTGCCCCAGGTTAATTGGACTTTGAAAGATCTGTTGGACCTTGACTGGACTGCCCCAGGTTAATTGGATGGTGACATGTCATGCCCCTTGCTGATAGGAGATTTGTAATGGAAGTGTCATCCTCTTGAAGTGATTTTAACTTACTGAGAGAGTTTTCGTTCCTCCGAACATTCGCTGTATGAAATTCTTCGCTGTCAAACAAAAAGCCAAATGCAGACAGTGATATTCAAACAATGCAAAGTTTATGTTTGTCTCGAAGTTTTGAAAAATGCGTTTTTTAGCAGAAAACTTTTTATAAGATAGATCAACACAAGATTTAGAGCAAAGCCTTACAGGAGTCAGGATACCTTTTGTAACAGTATGCTTTCGAACTAACCCATGCTTCAATTAGAACTTTTGAAGGGTTGTAACGTGGCTTGGTTCACGGTTTAAGAAACAACAGAATAAAGGCTCAAAGTATATTTGTACCCACCCGCTCTTCGTGATGTTCTTCGCACCTAAGCTCAGTTAATTGTGCGTCGCACTCTGTTTTGAGTTTGGAACGACTTTTGGGCGATGGTTCATCAGTTGAATTTGGGGAGACAGTCATCATCTCCTTTTTCTTTTTCATTTTTTCATGTTGTTGAGGATTTTGTAATGACCTCACTATTTTGATTTTGATTTGTTATCCCTAACTTTTGCCTGACTGTTACCGTTTTCCAGGATTACCGTCAGCGGGATGCCCCAGTTTTCTTAAGCCTCCTTTATAGGTTTTGGCTTGGTGGGCTTTTCTCTTTTGAGAGATTGACTGTCTATGTGATGGGGAACCACCCTTGTCTTTTGATTCCGAAGGAACGCTTTTCTTTTTTTTGACGTCGTTCGTTGTGTTACGAACTGAGAGTTTGCGACTTCAATGCGCACTTAACTGAGATACTACCCTGCCCCGGGTTTATATCAAAGGTTTTGATTGTTTAGAACAGAAAACTCCTACTTCTTTGGCTCGAAGGGGTTGACTAGGGATTATCTTCCTTATAACTCCAGTGTTTGGGAATTGAAAGAAATGCATGTACATCATCAGCAAGGTCTGTTCAAAAGCATACTGTATAAGATCATGGTATTGTTTCGTCATCCTCCCTCTAAAGGCTTACAACTTTTTATCAAGAGTCAAATATCATAAAGAAAAGCATAAGAGTAGTGAAACGAATGGATGAATTCAAGACAAACATATGCAATGCATTAATGAAAACAAAGTTTAACATCAATAGATAATTGTTTGACAGTAAAAGAAATTACAACTTTGAAAATTCAAAAAGAAGCAAAAGTCTTTCATCTTGAGCTTCGTCACTTCAGGTGGAGAACCCCTTAACGAAATATTTTCATCTCGCCGTCTGGCATGAATTCCAGCACTCCAATGTTGATCAGATCTTGAATCTTGTTCTTCAAGGCCCAACAGTCGTTGGTGTCGTGTCCCGGGCTGTAGGAGTGGTAAACACAAAATGCGTCGGGACGATAGTTAGGAGAGGAGATATTGAGCTTCTGAGGAGGATCCTTTAAGGTAAGCAGGTTGACCTCCAACAGGCGCTTCAGTATGAAGAATGATGGTATTTCAGTCTCCGTGAACTGTCTTCCCGACGCTTCTTGCTTACGCCGATTACCCCTTTGACGCTGGCGAGGTTGTTTATGGGCTTGTGACCCTGAACCAAGCAAAGGAGCCTTCCCCTTGTCTTCTTGAGTGGATGGAGGCTGAGCGGTGACCTGCTCTTCAACCTCAGATGTTTGCCCCAATTGGTTGTTTGGAAGCAGTTGGCGGACAAGAACTCTGAGTTCCTCTTGTCTTTGAGATAGGTCTTGGATGAGAGCCATCTGGCCCACCAACTGTCCCATCACTTGGGTCCTCAAGGTTGTCAAATCAAACTGCAGCTCCGCAAGCTGATCACTCCTGGTATTGTTTGAATTCTCCAAGCCCTTTGTGAGGAGAGCTTTCATTTCTTCTTGCCCCAGAGACAAGTTCAGGAACATTTCCTTCAGCTGAGCAGTCTGGTTTTGGATGTCTTTGACAGACCTTTCTAGAGCCATCTCTTACTAAAATAAACAGCATGAGAGTAAGGAAACCTGAAAAAGGAAAGATCGTCAAAGTGCAATGCATGATATGTGGATGCATGCTTTCAAGGATCGCTTGGGGTAAACACAAGAAAATGTTAGAGGTTGAACTTTGCTCTTGGATTGAAGAACTTCGCACCGGTGGATGTCTTTCCACGAGAATCAAGCTCGCCATGTCGAGTAGGTCATAGCCACTGATTCAAGTTGTTGCACTTGAACTTTGACTGGAGAACTTTGTATCGGTGGATGTATTTCCACGAGAATCAAGCTCACCATGTCGAGTGGGTCATAGCCACTGATTCAAGTTGTTGCACTTGAACTTTGACTGGAGAACTTTGTATCGGTGGATGTCTTTCCACGAGAATCAAGCTCACCATGTCGAGTGGGTCATAGCCACTGATTCAAGTTGTTGCACTTGAAGTTTGGTTGGCATTGGTTAGAGGAGAAACCTCTTGCCCCTTGGTAGACGTCTGGTTCAACGTAACCCTGCATCAAAAGAACCCTCGAGGTCCTTGAAATGGTTATTGAAAATGCTATGGTATGATGTCATGATGTCATGTACATGTATGCGAAAAGCAAGTGAGTGTATATACAGGCAAACATATTCACACAAAGCAAACAAGTCCTTAGGTTTAGGCTTGCATGGGGTTCAGGTACTACCCTCTTTCAGTTTCGTTGGTTAAAACCTGTCCTATCAAAAATAACCGGGTTCTAGAGGATCTCAAATCATTGGCTACCCTCGATCGGTCATAACTCCAACATCGCTATCTTTTCTTGCGGCCGGAACCATCGCGAGAGTTTAGCCTCAATGAGTGTAGCATACTGCTACTGTTCTAATGGCCAAGTTGGGTCAATTTAGGGTTCTAAGGTCGGTTGGTGCTTAATGACTCCTTGGAAGACCCATATTCTCCTCGTTTCAACACGAGGGATATCGGTATAGACCAAGGCGCCACACCAACGTAGCCACTACTTCACCCATGTCGGTATACGCCGGACAGGTCCCTCAAAGATTATGCTACCTAAAAGGGTATTCCCCAGATCCGGTTTAGGATCTATGAAACTCCGATGCAAAGCCCACAAATATAAAAGCAAACAAGGCAAACAATTGAAAACAAAGGTGATATAAACCCTAAGGTAACCCCACTTTAAAGAGAACTCCCCAGCAGAGTCGCCAGTTCTGTGATACGGTGGGAGAACTGACTATGGTTTTTGCGTTTGTATTCGCACTTGTTCGGTTGAGCAAGAGTCGCCACCGAATTTTTATTTTATCCTAAAGGAAAGGTTGAAAAAGCACAGCAAAAACCTTTTGAGATATTTCGTGGGTTCGGGGGGTAGATTATGAAAAGGGAAGGTATTAGCACCCTTTTCATCCATGGTTATCCATGGGCTCTTAGTTACTTGGTTTTTAGATCACTTGCCTTGATTTTCGATTGCTTGAAATTATGGTGTGTGTGTGTGTTTCGAAAATGTTTTTGAAGAAGATGCCTTGTCTTAGGCTACCCTTGTAACAATTCTTTACTCAAATGTTTTACAAAGGTGTGTATCTTTTCGAAAAGATGTTTCAAATGTTTTTGAGAGTTTGTTTTGAAAGTGTTCGTGGAGTGTGGTTTTTGAAAAGAAGGCAAGTGTTTTTGCAAGTTGATCTCAAGTAACTAAGAGTTTTGTCTACCTCTATTGTACTCAAAGGTTTTCTCTATGTTTTCAACCCTTTTTTAACAATTTTGTTCCACCATTGAATTTGGTGGACAATCTTGCGTTTAGGAAGTTTAACGGGACGGGCGCGGGTCATCGTATGAACCATGAATGCAATGGTGCCAAGTGTCTTTGGCAATTTGCTTTGAAAGGACTATGATCATTCCATTTTAGGCAACTTTCGAAAGCGACATCGATGGACTTATGATCATTTGAATTTGTTTTTCCAAAGAAACTCGACGTGCAAGCATTGCCCATTTTGGAAGGCAACATGTGGGATTACCCTAGAGGGTGCAAGTGTGATTGTGTATTGATTTCATGTATTTGTCTTTGTATTAAGTTATCTAGCGTTTGGTTTTATATACATGCAAACCCTAGGTCTAAACATAGTATAATTTGAAAGCGGTAAATTGCGGAAATGTAAAGTCTACGCTATTACAAATAGTATCCGGGAGTGGGGGTACAAATTTACAAATGGGGATGAGACTTTAGGAATGTAGTGTCCAATAAGTTACAACCAAATCGAATTTGCGATCAAATGTAAATGTAATGAATAACAATGTATAGAAATAGCAATTGTATGTGTATAGGAGCAATGTAAATGTATTTGTATCAAGCGTATAATGTGAAATGTATCGTATATTGTGTAAGTGTACGTGTTCATGTATGTAATTTATTTACGGGTGCGAAAATGTGAATTCAAATGTATTATTAAGGATTGTTTAACCTAAATGAAAAGAATTAAATGTTTGTTTAATTAATCTTTGTAATCTTGTATTTTCTTTGATATGTATAAATATTTATTTACTAAAAGAAAAGAAAAATGTTTTAATCTTAATTAAATTATGTTTATTAAAAAAAGTATTTTGTCTTGGTTATGTACAAATATTTCTAAAAAGAGAAATATATCAACTTAGTGAAAATTTATGTATAACTTTAAATAAAAAAAAAGTGTTTTTAAATAATGTATTTTTATGTATTAAGGCATTAAGATATTAATGTAAAAATTATATTAAGTTAGAGAAAAATATATTGTGTTTAAAATTATGTTATATAAAAAGTTTATGTTAATTTATTAACAAAATAAAAAAAAGGGTTAAGTTGATTTATTAATGAAAAGAAGATAAAATCTGTTTTATAAAAAAGTTAAAGTTTTTGAATGGGCCTTTGGGAGGTTATGGCCCAAACAGAAGAGAAATGAGGGGGGTGTATGAAGGGAAAACAAAAAAGGCTTGGGCGCTGGAGAAAGGGCAAGGCCCATCAAGCTTGACAAACGTTTTAGGGTTTTGATTATTGTTTTCATTTGAAACGCGTTAGCGTTACAGAAACAGAAGTGCGCCGCTTGTGGTTACTGCGTTCGTCCTCTTCCACCTTCGCCTACGTTCCTCTTGCCCATGGCCACCAGGTGCTTCAGTCAGCTCCCTCTTCTCCAAGGTCGTGTAAGCAAAGGTCTACAAGGTACTGATTTTTATTTGGTATGTTTGACGCCTTCGCATGTTTTTATTTGCTCTTGATTCTTTTATGTTGTTCAATGTTCGCATGAGATGTGGAGAAGAAAGAAATAAAGGGTTATACCTTTTTTTGGGAGAGGAGGTGAGGAGGACCGGAGCACCTAGGGCGGCCAAGGGCGGAGCGAGATGAGACGCGGTGTGAGCTAGTTCACTTTGCTGGATTTTGGTATTTCTGTACCTTTCTTTAGGCTTTGTGATGTTTGTCTGAAAGTTTTTTGTTGATTTCACTTCTTTCTTCTTCGTTGACTCTTTGGCTTTCCTTAGAATATGTTTGTTGTATGCTGAGATTGATGCCTTTGTGCTTGATGCCTGTGTTGCCTGTTGAAATGCTTCTTTATCTCGTCTCTTAGTTGCCTTGGAACACTTGTTAGGGTTGCCCTTTGATTTTGCCTTGAGATGCTTATTTATCTCGTCTCTCTTTGCCTGGACGTTTGCCCAATGATGAATGCTCTGAGGGCTTTTTGTGGGTTTGGAGATTGGTTCTTTTACTCTTCTCCCTTTGCCTCGTTTGAGTTGCCTTGTGGAACACTTGTTAGGGTTGCCTTTGTATGCTTGAGATGATTCTTTTATTTGTCCCTGAGTTGCCTTGCTTCGAGTTGCCTCAGTATTTCTTTATGTCCTCCTTCTATTGCCTTGAATGTTTGCCTTTTTTTACTGCCCAATGATGAGTTTTCTGAGGGCCCTGTGTTTGACACTGAGTTGCCTTATTGAGTTGATGATGGTTGGATGGTGTTGGAAGGTTATGTTGAATGCCTTTTGGGCTTGACAAGGTTCAATGGTTCATGGCCTTGTGAGGTTTCTACTGATTTATGGTTTCTCAGTTTAGGCTTAACAGGTTTTTAGGTTGTGGCCTGGATTATTTGGTACAGGTTTGAGCTTCTTTGGTTCTTTAGGCTTTCAGGCAGGTTGGGTTGTGGTGAACTGGTTTTTTGTTGTTTGTGTTTAGACAGGTATGAGAACTGGTGGTATAGGCTTATGCTTTGATGATAGGCATGTCTGGTGTTAAGCTTGAACACAGTTCAGGCTTGTGCTTCAGGTTTGAAACTGTCTTGCTTTTTTTTTTTGCAGGAGTTTGGCATATGTAGGTCTTGTAGAGGTTTGTTTTTATAGGTTGTGAGGCTTTGGATGTTTGTTCTATATTGTTTTTTAGGTTTTGCAGGCTTGGCCTTTTTTCTTATGCTTGTAAACAAACAGGTTCCAGGTTTTTGGGACTTGGAGGCTTATGCAGTTTTATATATTTTTTGGTGTATTGGTTTGCCTCTCCTCCCTATTGTACTGTGTTCAGTTGTTTTTATATTTCTATTCTCTCTCAAGCCTAAACCTGTAAGCCCTATTTCTTTGCTCTCTTCTTCTCTCTCCAGTACAGTAAAAATATAAAAATATGTTTGCATTGTACTTTGTTCTGAAAGGGCCACTTTTTGGGAAATGATGAAAAGAAAATATGTTGCTTGCATATCATGCTTTCTCTGCATTTTTTTATCTCTTCTTTTGACAGCTTCTTGTACTTTTTGTATCTTTGATATCTTTCCAAATATTCTTTTTTTTTACAGCTTGGGTAGCCTTTTGGATCTTTGATATCTTCTTTTGGCAGTTTCTTGAGTAGCCTTGTACAGTTTGACATCTTTGACAGAAAGTTGAATTTGGATTTTTTAGTTTGATTTGAACTGTGCAGTTTGATAATTTGACTTGTGCATTTTAGCAAATAAAAATTCGTCCCTCTTTGTGAACCGGGAGAAATCCCGTGATTTGCAGAGAGGGTTAACTGATCCCAATCGGTGGCCTTTAATGATGAACTGTAATTTTATCTGTCTCTTTTATTTATTTATCTGCTATTGACTTTCCTTTTGTTCTTTGCAGATGAATACTTAAAATGGAGCACTGGAGCAAGGGATAGCAGATGAAGAATTGAAGATTAGAAAAATGTTTAGGATAGCTCTTTTTTATTTAAGTTTAAATAAAATGTAAAATCATTGTTGTAAACATCAAAACAATTGTACAATTAATTTAAAAATCAATAAAAGTTTCTTTATCCAATTAATTATTTTTCCTCCTATTGTTTATTTATTATTTATAATTCTTTAATTAAAATAATTGAAAATAAATTCCAATCATTTAATCTTAGAATGATAAATAATTTAAATAAACAATGCTTTAGTATTTGATCAGTTAAACCTGGCATTTCCAACGTCCAAAGCAAAACAGCAGTTAATCACAACCACTGATCAGACGCATTCCCCTTTTTACTGATTTTTCACCAAACTCTGCAAATTCAAACTGAATGTATCCTTTTACTGGTTCAATCACACAGTGCGAACTCAATCCAAATTTTTCAATCCAAATCTCAGCATAACTTGAAAAGTGCTGTAGAATTTAAATCTTTCTGAGAACGCGCGCACAAAAACCCTAATTCCTGATTAAATGCCAAAGAACGTTCGCCTGATCCAAGTTGAGCCAAAATCAACCAAAACCCTAAACCAACTGTTTGAAACATTCTAGAGCCCTGAAAATCAGTAAAACCCTAATTGTGTCTGACTGACGAGAAAAGTCCGTTTGACCGATCTTTGAGCCAGTTTGAAAAATCAGGAAACGCCTGAAGCTGTGATTTCTTGAGGAAAAATGCGAGGGCAAATTTTGGGGTACAACAATGAGTCCGTGTGAAACTGCATCTTGGAAGGAAGGAACCTGTGTAGGGTTGCCTGATGATGAGTCCGTGTGAAACTGCATCTTGGAAGGAAGGAACCTGTGTAGGGTTGCCTGATGATGAGTCTGTGTGAAACTGCATCTTGGAAGGAAGG
Organism: Vicia faba; assembly: GCA_948472305.1. Taxonomy (NCBI): domain Eukaryota; kingdom Viridiplantae; phylum Streptophyta; class Magnoliopsida; order Fabales; family Fabaceae; genus Vicia; species Vicia faba. The sequence continues at coordinate 1,132,270,378 of OX451741.1, read as the reverse complement.
AACCTGTGTAGGGTTGCCTGATGATGAGTCCGTGTGAAACTACATCTTGGAAGGAAGGGACCTGTCTAGGGTTGCCTTATGATGAGTCCGTGTGAAACTGCATCTGGAAAGGAGGAACCTGTGTAGGGCTGCCTGATAATGAGTCCGTGTAAAACTTCATCTTGGAAAGAAGGAACCTGTGTAGGGTTGCTTCACGATGGTTGAGTAGATAGTTGTCCTATCTGATTTTAGGTGTTAATCTTTGACTTGAGAAAGAAAGATAGTTTTCCTGGCTTGTTACAGGTGTTAATCTTCAATCTCCTCATGTAGATAGTTTTCATGGCTTGTTACATGTATTAATCTACAATTAGTCATCCACAGATAGTTTTCCCGGCTTGTTACAGGTATTAATCTGAAACTTGAAAAGGTGGATGGTAGCCATCTGTTGATTGACCTTTTCCTAAAAAGGTAAAATGTTAGCTGTATGCAATGTCATGATGTATGAAATACATGATGTCATGATGTTCTCAAAATAAATGAGATTGTGTCGTATGTACTTATCATGTATGTAAATAAGATGTATGAAATGTGAAATGTTTATGAATGTATTTTTGTCTGGGAAAATAAATCCTTGACAAATGCTGGGGAGTTGTTAAAACCTGGACTGTTGTTGAAGAGTTGGTGTGTCTTCAAACTTTGCTTAGAATGTTTCCACCAGGGATTCCTGTTTTGTTGTTTGAGGAGAACTCTGCTGGGGGATATTGAAAACTCTGTGGGGAGTATTTTTATTCGTGCTTGGGGAAAGAATTCAGGAGTCTCGATTGTCCGTTGCTCTTACTGGGGAATCGAAGTTGAACTGATATCTGGTCGAGTCCCGGTTTCATATTAACTTGTTGGGGATTATAGAATAGTCTACTGGGGAAGAGGAGTTGTGGTCCTTTGATTTGTAGTAGTCGGAGAGGCAAACTTAAGCTGGGGATTTCTGCCGTTTGTTGGGGAAATAAACCCTGTTGCCGGTCTATTTGAGAGGTGACGACTTTGTTGGGGGAAAGTCCTCGAGGATTCTCGAGGTTTTCTCAGCTGGGGGAAGGTTTTCAGAGACTAAACTCTTGTTGGGGAATCATCCTATGAGAAAGATTTTGGGGAGATTTGTCACTGCCCCTAGCAGCGAGTGTTTGTGGCACTGCCTGGAAATGTTTGACTGTACGTAACCCTTTGTCGGGATTGACGTTCAATGCCCCAAGTGACGGAGATGGAGACCTGCTCCTGGTATTCTGTAATTCTTGAGAGATTTCTTGGAATCTTGACTGGACTTCCCCAAGTGTGCTGGATAGTGACATGTCATGCCCCTTTGTTGGTAGGAGGTTTGTCAATGGAAGTTTCATCCTTCTTGAATTGATTTTGTTCACTGAGAGAGCTTTCGTTCATCGGGTATTCGTTGTGTGAATTTCTCCGCTGTCAAATAAATAGCCATATGCAAACAGTGATATTCAAGTAATGCAAAGTTTATGCTTGTCTTGAAATTTTGAAAATGTGTTTTTTAGCAAGAAATTTTGTAAGAAAAATTTAACTCAGAGTTTAGAGCAAATCCAGGCAGGAGTCAGGATACCTTTTGTAACAGTATGCTTTCGAATTAACCCATGCTTCAATTAGGGCTTTTGAAGGGTTATAACATGGCTTGGTTCACAATTTAAGAAACAAAGGATAAATTCTCAAAGTGTATTTGTATCCACCTGTTCTTCGTGATGTTCTTCATTCCTAAGCTCAGTTAATTGTACATTTGAACTCCAATTGAGTCTGGAATGACGTTTTGGTGATGGTTCAGACAAGTTAAGTTTATTGGAAGGCGGTAATTTTTGCAACATTTTTTTCATGTTGTTGAGGATTTGTAGTGACCTTTTTCTTTTGATTGGTTATCCCTAATTTTTGCCTGACTGTTCTCATTTTGAGATTACAGTCAGCGGGATGCCCCAGTTTTCTTTAAGTCTCCTTCGTAGGTTTTGACTTAGTGGGCTTTTCTTTTTAAGAGATAATGACTGCCTATGTGATAGGGAATTATCACCGTCTTTTGATTTCAGAGTAATGTTTTTTTATATCATTCGCTGTATTACAATATGAGAGTTTGCAGCTTAACGCGCGTTTGAATTAACTGAGAGACTACCTTGCCCTGGGTTTTGATTAAAGGTTTCAATTTGTTAAAACAGAAAACTTCTACTTCTTTGGCTCGAAGGGGTTGACTAGGGATTATCTTCCTTATAACTCCAGTGTTTAGGATTTGAAAGAAACGCATGTACATCGTCAGCAAGGTCTATTCAAAAGCATATTGTATGATATTATGGCATTGTTTTCGTCATCCTCCCTCTAAAGGCTTATAACTTTTAGCAAGAGTTAACTGTCATAAGAAGAATAAAGAGAAAGTTTTAAATATAGTGAAAACGAAAGGATGAGTTCAAGACAAACATATGCAATGCATTAATGAAACAGAGTTTGACAGTAATAGATAATTGTTTGAATAACAAAAGAAATTACAATTGAAAATTCAAAATGAACAGAAGCCTCTTTGTCTGAACTTATAAATTTAGGTGGTGAGCCTTTGAAGGATGGCAGAAGAACTCAGTATGGCTGTCTTGTGTGAACTCCAGCATTCCTCTGTCAATCAAGTCTTGGATATTATTTTTCAAAGCCCAACAGTCATTCGTATCATGCCCAGGATTATTGGAGTGGTATGCACATAATGCATTGGGATGATAGCTAGGAGAAGAGGTATTGGGATTCCGAGGAGGATCCCTTAATGTGACCAAATTCAAGTCCAGCAAGTGTTGTAAGACCTGCGATATAGGCATGTCGAGTTTGGTGAACTGCCTAACGGCTGGGACCTGTTTACTTCGGTTACCCTGTCCTTGTTGACGAGGTGGTTGCTGGATTTGTGACGCGGAAGCAAATTGGGAAGGTCTTCTGGCTTCTTGTCTCATGGGAGGCTGAGCAGTGCCTTTATTTCCAATCCTGATTGTTTGCCCCATATGGTTGCAACCGTCTTGACAAAGTTGATTGACAAGAACTTTCAGCTCTTCTTGTCCTTAAGCCAGATTTTGGATAAGAGCCATCTGGCCCACCAACTGTCCCCTCATTTGGAACCTCATTATGGCTATTTCAGTTTATAGCCTTTCCAACTGGTCATCTTTATTTCCCTCAGGATTCCCCATGGTCATGCCCTTAGTGAGGAGATATTTCACTTCTTCTTGCCCCTTGGATAGGTTCAAGAACATTTCTCGGAGTTGAGCGTTTTGAGCCTGGATGTCTTTCACTGCTTGTTCCATCTTACTGAAATAAACAGTGGGAAGATAAGGAGACCTGTATGGGAGAAACGTGTCATGATATGATGCATGATATGTGGATGCAATGTTTTCAAGGATCTCACGGGGTAAACACAAGAAAAAGTTAGAGATTGAATTTTGATCAACATCTTTGATTGGAGAACTTTGTATCAGTGGATGTCCTTCCATAAGAATTAGGCTCACCATGTCAAGTGGGTCATATCCCTTGACTCAAGTTTTTTGTACTTGATCTTTGACGGTGTTTGGTCAGAGGAAAATAAATCCTCTTGCCCCTTGATAGACATCTGGTTCATTGTGAACCTGCATCAAAGACCCTCGAGATCCTCGAAATGGTTATTGAAAATGCTATGGTATGATGTTATGATGTTATGCAAAAGTATGCGAAGTAAACAAGCTTATACAAATAATCATGTACACGCAAAGCAGACAAGTCCTTAGGTTTAGGCTTGCATGGAGTTTATAGATAAGTACCCTCTTGAAGTTTAGTTGGCTCAACCTGTCCTAGTTAATAGTAACTGGGTTCTAAGGGGTCTCAATATCACTGATCTTTCCCCAAAGCTCCGTTCAATAGGCGATTAACTCGCAACCAAACAAAACTCAAGAGTTAAACCTCAATGAGTGTAGCATCGAGTATCAACCAATTTTCAGCTTTACACTGAAACCGGCTATCTCACTACTTCCTAATAGCCAAGTTGGTCAAGTAAGGTTCTAAGGTCAGTTGATGCTTCACGACACCACGCGGCGGCCCCGTACTCTCCTTGACTAACTCAAGGGTTCCCGGTACCAACCAAAGTTCCACATCAACGTAGTTACTGCTTCAACCATGTCGGTTACGCTGCATAGTTCCCTCACAGTTTATTGCTACTTACCTAAAAGGTGTCTCCAAATCCGGGTGTAGGATTTAAAACAAACCCAAACAAGGAAACAAAATGTAAAGCAAACAAATAAAACAATGTAAGCAAGTAAATGAGATCTAACCCTAAGGTAACCCCACTTTTCAATATTCCCCAGCAGAGTTGCCAGTTCTGTGATACGGTGGGAGAACTGACTTGAGGTGTTTTGCGTTTGTGTTCGCAAATGTTGCGGTTAGCAAGAGTCGCCACCGACTTTTCTTTTATCCAAAAGGAAAGGTAAAAAATCACAGGAAAGACCTTTGAGATGTTTTTGAGTTCGGGGGGTAGATTATGAAAAGGGAAGGTATTAGCACCCTTTTCATCCATGGTTTTCCATGGGCTCTTAGTTACTTGCTAGATCACTTGCTTTTGTTTGAAATTGTGCTTTGTGAGTGGTTTTTGAAAGTATTTTTGAAAATGGAACTTCGTAAGGGTTCTCGTCTCTATAAGAACTCCTACAAAGGTTTGTTTCGAAAATAGTTCAAAGGTGTGTTTGTGAGATGTGTTTTTGAAAGTATTTTGAAAATGGAACTTCGTAATGGTTCTCGTTTCTATGAGAACGCCTACAAAGTTTTTGTTTCGAAAATAGTTCAAAGGTGTGTTTGTGAGATGTGTTTTTGAAAGTATTTTGAAAATGGAACTTCGTAATGGTTCTCGTTTCTATAAGAACGCCTACAAAGTGTTTGTTTCGAAAATAGTTCAAAGATGAGAGTGTGGGTGTATAAAAATGTTTTTGTTGTGAGCAAGCGAGTAACTAGGAGCGAATCTACCTACTCGAAAGGTCTTAAATGTGCCTTTCCTCCTCCTTTAGATGTGGCTATCTTACCATTGATTTGGTAAGAAGCCCCATCGTTGGATGTGAAGGGACAGGCATTGGGACGTTTGTATAGTCATAGAAGGCAACATATGGGACATTTTAGCAATGTCGTTTTAGGGACTAGATCGTTTACCGAAGGCAACATCGAGGGTCATCGAGGGACTACGATCTTTTATCGAGGGTCTTTGCTAAAACGCCCATGCTCGAGGGACATGACTATTTTCCGATAGGCAACAAGTGGAATTACCCTAAGAGTGCATGTGTGCAAATGTGTTTGATTGCATGCATTTAGTCTTGATTAGGGTGGCCTATTTGTTGGTTTTATCTTACCATACACACCTAATTACTAGCATTTGTACAAAAGTAATAAAAAGTGCAAATAATAAATCCTACACTATTACAACCATATTAAAGTGCATAGAAATGTAAAGGCAAAAATAAGATAAAAGCAAGAAAAATGAGGGTCTTTCGATAGGGCAAAAAACCCTTTGATTCTGCACTTTCTGGCTTCCTTCGACTGGAGGCTGGCACCAGTGTAGGCGTGTCCTTCGATTGGGCCTGGAAGTAGCATGTTGTGCCTTTCGACTGGGGCAGGAGAACACTTCGATTTGCATTTCTTGGCCTCCTTCGACTGGGGCTAGCACTAGTGAGGTCATGGCCATCGATTGGACAAGTATGTGTATGGCGAAGCCTTCTGGTTTTGCCTTGTTGCCTTCTTCGACTGGAGGTCAAAAGAAGTGAGGGAATGCCTTTCGACTGAGCCTGGAATCAGTGAAGGCATGCTTTTCGTCTGGGCCTAGAAGTCAACATGGTTTTCCTCTTGGTTGTCTCTTTCGTTTGACCTGGAGAAAAAGGGTAGAAGCCATAAGCTTTGTTTCCTATTTCCTGTTTCTTGTTTCTTTTATTTAAAGCATTAAATGGCAACATGGCCTGAGGCCATGCTAGTATTTGTCTTGTAAACAGTTTAATAGTTAAAGCAAGTTCAGGTAAACATAAAGCAAAACGAAAGGGTTAGCTCTGAAAAATATGTTAAAAGGGTGGAAACGAAAGGAACAATGGTATGTACATGTTTCAAACGAAAGGGAAAAATTACTATGCCATGAAACAAAAAGTTCAAAGGTAAGAATAACTTACCTTCTTCAGGCCTTGAATGGATGTGGGACCTTGAGTGGAGGCCCAAGATGCTGGATTCAAAAGAGGGGGTCAATAGCTGTGCTTGGAACGCTGGATTCGAAGGAAGAGAAAAAGCAAGTGTGATGCTTCTTCGATTTCGAAGGAGACTGAAGTGGGGTTGTTCTTCAGAATTGAAGGAGATGAATGTGATTCTGGGATTTTTGTGATTTCTCAAGTGTTGATGAACTTGAGAGTTTTTTGTTGTGTTTGAGAAAATTTGGGGGATTCGTTCCTCTGGTCCAAAGATCCTCTTCCTTCCTTGTTTATGGTTTTCTCTATTTATAGAGAAAAGTGGACATGTTTGTCCAAAGACAGCCCTGCAAAGAAATGATAAAATAATGTAACGGGAAAGTACAAGTAGGGGCCTTTTGGCAGTTGATTAGACTTGTGCCTCTGGTTCTGCTTTTGGTTCAGACGAAATTCAGGTGGAAAGCTGCTTTTGTGATAAAAGTACTCTCTATGAAAAGAAAGAGTATGTAGCCTTTAACCCAGAATAGTAGTATCTAAAAGACAAAGTTTAAAACCCTTGTACAAGCCTCTGATTATGTAAAGATTCAGAAGCAACATAGCCTGGAAAATGAGATTTGGTCTTGAGTCGAATGCAAGAACGAGATCGAAACGCACTTGTTCGAAGGAAGCCTTTGCCTCAGTCGAAGCTTGTGGTCGAATCAAACTTACTCGAAGGAAGTTAATGCCCTGTCGAAGCTTGGACCGAAACAAATAAATTGCCGAATCGAAAGCTCATGTTCAAAGGAAGCATGTTGCCCAATCGAAGCATGTGGATTGAAACAAACATAAAGGGAGTCATTGCCATGTGTCTGTTTAGCATGAAGGAAGTTCTTGGCTTCTGAATTGAAGGGTGTTCTTTCAAGGGAAGCAAGAACTTAGACAAATCTTGTATAAAGATATCTCTTCGCTCAAACGAAGTTTGTGAGAGGAAAAGTCTGCAAGAGGTCCTTGGTGCAAGTGGATTCAAAGGATGCATAGAGATGGTTACTTTGTCCCATCGAAGCTTTTTCAAATGAAAACAAACATGCAAGCAGCATATGCCCAATCGAAGTAGGCTTGTAGGCAGTAAACTTGTCCAAATTGAAGCAGGCTTGCAGGTAGCTACTTGTCCAAATCGAAGCAGGTTTGCCGGCAGTACACTTGGTGAATCGAAGGGTTTGCCTTGTATGGGGCACGTGTGGCCAACATGTCATGGCCTTCGATTGCAAGCATGCAGGCAGCACACTTGTCCAATCGAATGGCTATATCGAAAGAGGCCTATTTTCTCCAAATTTGTCAAAATGTTATTTTTATCTGTTTTCTCCCTTTTTGACAGTTTCCTTCTAATTTTGGTACTGGAAAATCCCAATGCACTTGTGCAAGCTTAAATCCTGAGAATCTTTATGAGAAAAGCCTTTAAAAATGAGAGGGCAAATTTTGGGGTGCAACATGCTCCCATGCCCAAACATGGTCGTGGAGTTAATGCTGTTGACACCGATTTGTTCGTGACCTATGTTGAAGAAACTTCCACTCCTCTGATGACTATTAAAAAGAATTTGTTGTTGGCCGGTTTATTTCCGGGTTGTGGTGAAGGTTGCCACATGCGTTCAACTCTACCTTCCGGTTGTTGTTTGTTGAATTCAGGTGTTCAGCGCCTGATGGATAATAAAGAAATTTTGTTCGAAAAGACTATGATTCTGTTTGTTCCAAATGAAGACGTTGCCATTATAACCATCTCCGCCAATTCTTCCAAAGTTTCCTCGAGAAAACCTGTTAGGATTAAACTTGTTCCAAGAATTTATCCTCCAATAATCATTGTTCCTGGTCCCATCCCGTACACCTCAGATAAGGCTGTCCCATGGCATTACGGTGCTGACGTGTATTATCATGGTATTAAGCAAGATCTGAAGATTGAAGAAGTTGATACTGATGTCAATAATATTGTCGGGACTAGTAAAGTTACCCGAAGTGGAAGGGTCTTCTCTCCCGAGATTTCCCCGAAGACTATCATTGTTGTACCCCAAAATTTTCCCTCTCATATTATCAAGATTTTTCCTCACAAAACTTCTTGGACTCAAGACAGAATTAGAGTTTGCTCAACTCAAGACCTCACCTTGCACTGATCACCTGAAATTAGGTTTTGAGATTTCACAAGGGTTTTTGGACCCTCAATGCTTCATGTGACTTTCATACACCATCTTGGACCCCTAAGGTTGATCATACCAAGTTACAAGCCTTGAATCACATTTTTGCCCAATCAATTGGACAGTTGACCTAAAAATTAGTTGTATTGGGGAAAAAGTCAACCATAGCCAATTTACAGTCAAAATTCATAATTTTTGATCCACAAAAACATTTTAGGCTCCTATGAACCATTTGATCAAGTTTGGATCACAACTCCTCAAGAAATTTGATTAGATCATCAAAAGGGCAAAATGGTCAAAATTAGGGTTTTGACTGAGAAGGGGCAATTTCTGATTTTTAACCTAGCAAATGGCCAATTGGGTTCAAGCATGATTTCAAGGACTCAATGGCATCATCTTTACCTAATCACATGGTTCAAAAGATCTCAAATGCATAGGATTGACAAATGAATTTTCCAGTTAACTGATTAAAAATCAATTGTACATTGAAAAGTCAAACTTTGACTTTTTGATCAAAATCAAGTGCCAAGGGTCATAACTCATCAAGATATGTCAAAATATGAAACTTGTTGATCAATAAAAATCAATTTTGCAAATTAGGGTTTTAATTTGAAATTTTTTCATAACTTAGAAAATTTCTAAGTATGGAAATTTTCTTATTTTTTCCCAACTTTCCATAACTTTTTCACCATGATGCATTTGGATTCAAAGGAAACTTCCAACATGAAAGTTGTAGTCCTCCATGAAATATACAACTGTGATTCACAAAGTTTTCCAAAATGATGCTTGGATCTCAAGTTATGATTTTGTGAATAGGAGTCCATAAACTTTTTAACTTAGTGAAAATTTGCCTTAATTTAGGCAGGTTTTTGACCTAACTTCATGGGCATTTTTCACCTAGTTCCAAGAGGTATCTCAAAATTCATTTCAAATATGTATTATAGAGCATGTTACAAGCTTTCCAAAATGTCCAAGAACTCTCCAAGATCATTTGTGGTTAGGGAGAATCAAAGAAGAGAAAATGGCATTTGTCACTTTTGTTCAAGCCATTTTTCACAATGCACCAAGTTGCAAATCTGTTCTAGCATGCTTGTACCTTGCTTTACAGGTCCTAATCCCTTCTACACTCCATAATTAAATGCAAACTCAATGGATATTGGCTTTATTCTGACCTATGGAGCATTGTACAAGAACTTAATCCATTTATGGCATAAAGTTCACAATGCCATTTTGATAAAGCATGCTTTTTGCAACTTTGCAATTTTTGAGCCATGGACCTGATCTTTTGTTGCAAGCAAGATCCACAAACATCATGCAAAGTATACCAACCCTCTGTAGTCCACAAGCTAGCCTGTACAGGCCTTTGGCGTAAGTCATGTTAACTTTCTTCAAAAGCAAGCAAATTAGAAAAAAAGTCAAGGGAACTTGCACATTTGTTAAAGAGAGAACTGGGCTTCATTCTAAACAACTTCAGAAACTTGTGACAAGCCTAAGCACGAAAGAACAACATCCAAAACACTCTCAAACACCAAAATCACATTTTTCTGCCCAAATAGGGCATCATCTGCAGAACTCTTGCCAAATCAACATTGGCTCGTGCGTTTCTCATTTTAAGACTTCAAACACCTTACATACATCCTACCTAAACTATCCAGGCCCTTGTATTGAAACTGTAAACCCTATTTCAAACATCACCATTTTCATTTTGGAAAGTTGCAGGTTGACTCGTGCAGGGAGTTTCAAGCATCCTCAAGGCAAGCTGAGCATTGGAGAAGCTTGAGGGAACTTCAAGGAAGCTCACACAATCTTCAGGCCTAACTCAAAGCCCCCACATTGCCTTATCCAAACTAAGTTGAACAAGGTATTTTTCAAAGTTCTATCTCTCTATTTAGGAATCCTTAGGCTTTGATTTGTGAAGCAAAAATGCAGTCCTTAACTTGCTTAAGATGTACATATGCATAGTTTTTATTTATATTAATTGAGTAGTGAGAATTTGAAGCTTGAGGTTCATGAAAAAACTAGGTCAGAAATTAGGGGTGATTAAATTCTCCATGATCCTTGAGAGTTAGATTATGTTTTTTATATCACTGGAATCGTGAGATCATGAGCTACATGTTTTGTGTTATGGGTTTTTGCTTTTGTGCACGTATGTGAGAGTTGCAGGTTTGTAAATGGTATGCGCGCGCGAAGCCAAGGACAGGGATGAAGTTGGTGTTTTGGGCCTGGCGCCTTGGGCCTGTTACTTTTCACACCCCTCTGTTTCCTATTTGCACCCCCTGACCTATTTTCTTATATTTTTCATATTTTCTTTTCATTTTTATATTTATTTCTTTTATTTATTTTTCTGAACATGAAAAAATCTTGAAAAAAATTTTCTTTATTTTTTGCATTTTTATTTTATTTTTTATTTATTTTTTTGGCATAAAAAATAGTTTATTAGTAATAATATACTTTATTTTCTTAATTAAATTGTGAATATATTTAAATAAATATCATACATTTTTATTTTATTATTCATATACATAAAATATTATTTCCACACATATTTTATTTTTTAATACATGTAAATATTTTTATTTATTTATTTCTTGTACACAAATGAATAAAATAAATGATATAGAACATATTTTCTTTTAAATCAAGAAATTAGGGTTTCCCTTTCAAAAAACAATAATATTATTTTTTCTTATTTTTAGGACTTAAATAATTTTATTTTTTACTTACATAAAATAAATACAAAACATTTTGCATAAATACATTTTATTACATATTTAAATACTTGTTTGTTTATTTATTTGTACAATAAATTCAATTGGGTTGTAATAGTGAATTAGGATTTTATTTTATGAAAATATCCCCATTCAAAACTTGTATCCCCCCTCCCATAATATTGTTGTAATAGCTTAGATTTACTTTACGCAATTTATCGCATTATATATATGTTTGGTAAAATTAGGGTTTGTATGATAAGACAAAAATCAAACAAATAACATGACCTAATACAAGACAAAAAAGCAAGTAAAATGACAACACATTGCACACAAGCACCCCTTAGGGTTTCACCCACTTGGTTGCCTTAAATCATGGCCATGGTATGCATGCTAGGTATCTTGGCAAAACAAAACAAAACAAAAGATCATAGTCCCTCGATGTCGCTATCAAAAGGTTGCCTAAAAAAATGATTTTGGTCCCTAAAACTTGTTAAGATACTTGGAAACATTGTTATCATGGCCATACGATGACCCACGCCCATCCCGTGTAACATCCAAAGATAGGGTTGTGTACCAAGCAATGGTAAATCAACAATGTCAAAGGAATAAAAATGTACAAGAAAGACTTTTGAGTAGGTAGATAGCTTCTAGTTACTTGATCAACTTGCAAACAATCCTTGCTATTTTCAAACAAACACACACACATTTCAAAACATTTCCAAACAACTTTCAAAACATTGAAACATTTTTCAAAAGACAAACATCTTTGTATAACATTCTTACGAACGAGAATCATTAAAAATATTGCCAAAACGATGGCCTCTTTTCAAAATACTTTCAAAACCACACAAAGTACCATTTCAAACAATTTCAAAGCAAAAGCAAGTGATCTAAACAAGTAACTAAGAGCCCATGGAAAACCATGGATGAAAAGGGTGCTAGCACCTTCCCTTTTCATAATCTACCCGCCAAACTCAAGAAAATATCTCAAAGGTCTTTCCTGTGCTTTTTTACCTTTCCTTTTGGATAAAATAAAAGTCGGTGGAGACTCTTGCTAACCGCGATATTTGCGAATACAAACACAAAACCTCAAGTCAGTTCTCCCATCGTATCACAGAACTGGCGACTCTGCTGGGGAATATTATAAAAGTGGGGTTACCTTAGGGTTTTAGATCACCTTTACATGCTTATCTTGCTTGACTTGTTTGCTTTACACTCTGGTTCTATTGTTTGGGTTTGAATCCTCTACACGGATTTGGGAAACATTCATAGGTAAATAGCAATACGTTGTGGAAACTGTGCGGGGTATACCGAAATGGTCTAAGCAATAGCTATGTTAGTGCGACATATTTGTGGGTACCGGTAGCCTTTGAGTCAATCAAAGAGAATACGGCGCCGTTGAGTGATGTCATGAAGTAATAATGGACTTTTAGAACCTTTACTTGACCAACTTGGCCTTTTAGGATGTAGTGAGATTACCGGCTTTGGTGCAGTCCGAAGTTGGTAGTTACTCGATACTACACTCATTGAGGGTTGGTTCCTTGGAATATTTCGATCGCCAGTAAAGAGGCTGAATTGAAACAATGAACAAGGAAACAATCCAGTGATATTGAGCTCCTTAGAACCCGGTTACTATTTCTAGGACAGGTTGAGCCAACTAAACTTCAAGAGGGTACTTACCTATGAAACCCCATGCAAGCCTAAACTAGGAACTTGTGTGATTTTCTTGTACATATATACGTGTGCATAACATCATGGACATCATGAAACATCATATGCATCAACTAACCATTTCAAGGATTTTTGAGATTCATCTTTGTTCTTGTTTTGTAGGTTATGGACTCACTTCACAAGAAAACTATCCAAGTCAACCTTGTAAGAATTCCTCCACAACTCAAGGAGCTAGCTTCAAGGATCCTGAGAACTCTCCATTCACCGAGAGACATGGTCGTCTACTCAACTTGGTCACTTCCAACACAGAGGAGGATATGTTGAAAGTTCTCTTCCAGTTCTTTGACCCTTTGCATCATTGCTTCACATTTCCTGACTACCAACGTGTGCCCACTTTGGAGGAATTTTCTCAACTCTTGAGGATTCCTATTCTCAACCAACTACCTTTCAACGGTACGGAAATAGATCCAAATCCAGAAGAGATTTCTCAAGCCATACACTTGCACTCCTCTGATGTCACAACACATTGGGAAACTAGAAGTGGTGTCAAAGGCTTCTTGGCAAAATTCTTGTTTGAGAAGGCCCAAAGCTGTTGGAATTCCCTAGACTTGCAAGCTTTTGAGGAGATTATAGCTCTTCTCATCTATGGTATGGTCTTGTTCCCTAACCCTAATTAACTCATAGATGTGAGTGCTGTCAAAATCTTCATGACTCGCAACTCGGTGCCTACATTGCTTGGGGATATCCTCCACTCTTTTCACACTCGTACAATGAGGAAAATAGGTGTTCTCATGTGTTGCACTCCTCTACTGGCAAGATGGTTTATTTCTCATCTTCCCCAATCAGTCTTGAAGAATGAGCAAGGCTTGAGGTGGTCACAACGGTTAATGACTCTTACACATTCAGACATTCATTGGTGTTCTCGATCAAAAGAGAATGTCATCATCATTGACCGTTGTGGGGAATTCCCTAATGTCCCTCTACTAGGCATTAGGGGAGGCATCACCTACAACCCTTGCTTGGCTCTGAGACAATTTAGGTATGCCCGAAGGGATGGCCCACATGACATTCTAATTCAAGGTTTGGTTTTCGACTTTGCCAACGATAGTCAAGGACTCCGACAAAGGTTCATCCGAGCTTGGAGGATGCCAAACAAGGTGGACAGTAAGACCTTGGGACACAAGAATTCCATCCCTCTTGAGCCTTACCTCAAGTGGGTACGAACCTGCGCCCAAAGTCTTATGATGCCTTACCCCTCCATTATCCCAGTGATTATAGAGCCTGTTATGGAAGGAGAGGTTCCATACACCCTCCTACATCCTGACATGACAACATCACTAGAAGATCTACAAAGGAGTTGGATACAGCTCAAGGGAGAGCGCGACACTTTCGAAGCCCAATTCTACGCAAGCGAGAAGAAGGTTTTGGAACTCACTCGGCTACTTCACGAAGAGCAGACTCTCAACACCTACATTGCACCAAAGAGGATGCACAACGTCTTTTTACCTTAGAATTTTGTATTATTTTGCCCATGGGGCATTGATGTACTAACAAATTCTATCTTATTAATATGACGTGTGTTCCTTTTTTGTTTAAAAAAAAATTGAAATTCTGAATCCTTGAAAGCATTACATCAATACATATCATTCATCATATTCATAAGCAAGTCTTCACACCAAGTTTCCTCATCTCTCTGCTGTTTACTTCAACAAGATGGATCTAGAACAAACGGTCAAAGACTTACAAGCCCAGAATTCAAAATTTCAACAGCTACTCTTGACCTTGGCTAAGGGGCAGGAGGAGCTCAAAACTCTTCTAGAGAAAGAAAAAGAGAAAAAGAAGAAAAAGCGAGCCGATGTGGTTGTCATGGGAAGAAGGTTTGAAGGACAAGCCAGACGGACTTTGGAATTCCCATCAACATCTGAAGAGGGGGAAGGAAAAGGAAAGGGGACTGCAGTGCCATCTGATTCTGAAGCAGAAGAAGAGGAAGATGAAGACTATTCCGAACAACAGTACCCTCCGGCCGATGACAAATACAAGAACTTGGAAGAACGTCTAGCTGCTATGGAAGTGCAAAGAGTATCGGGGCTGGATTTTGAGGAGTTAGGGTTGGTTTCAGGAATTGTAACCTAAATTTAAAGTACCTTTGTTTGCTAAGTATGATGGGGTGTCTTGCCCAAAAATGCACCTACGATCTTATGTCAGGAAAATTCAACCACATTCTTCTGACAAAGACTTGTGGGTCCACTTTTTCCAGGACAATTTGTCAGGAACACAGCTTGATTGGTTCTACCAATTGGAGAGGTCTGATGTCCATAATTGGGAAGACTTGGCAGCTGCCTTCTATAAACAGTATCAATACAACGCTGACTTGGCGCCAACCCGTACTCAGCTACAGAGTATGGCTATGGCTACCAATGAGGGCTTTAAAGACTACGCCCAAAAATGGAGGGATTTAGCCGGAAGGGTGCAACCACCTTTATCTGAAAGAGAGCTAGTGGATATGTTCTTGGGGACTCTGTCAGGTCCTTTCTTTAATCACCTGATTGGAAGCTCCTCTGCAGGTTTCACTGAGTTGATTCTAACTGGCGAAAGGGTGGAAGCCGGTATTAGAAGCGGGAAAATTCAGAAAGATGCGTCTACCTCTGCTGCTGCAAAAAAGCCCTTCACTGGAAAGAAGGAAGTGTATGCTGTCTATGCCCAGAGGAATCAGGGAAGAATTGAAAGACGACCAACAGTGGTGGCCGTTATGATTCAGAAGTCTACATCAGACCAGCCGAGAAACAACCGGCCGAGAAATGATCAGCCGAGGAATAACTAGCAAAGGATGGAAAGTCTTGTAAGGAAATTCACCAAGATAAACATGACTCCTGCTCAAGTCTTACCATATCTCTTGAAGTTGAACCTGGCCATTCTAAAGGAGGCCCCTAAAAATCATAACACTACTTCTCCATATTACCATCCCAACGCCAGGTGCGCGTACCATTCAGAAAGTCCAGGGAACGACACCAACAATTGTTGGGCCCTGAAGAACAAGATTCAAGATCTGATCAACGCCAAGGAAGTTGAATTTGAAGCTCCTGAAAAGCCGAATGTTATATCCGCTCCGATGCTTGGGCATGGACATAATGGCAACATTGTGGAAGAAGATCTGTTTGTTTCTACTGTGGATGAACTATCAACTCCTCTTCTAACCATCAAGTTGAATTTGTTGAAGGCTGGGGTATACCCAGGTTGTGACCAAGATTTCCATGCTTGCCTATCCTCCCCATTTGAGTGTCCTCTATTGAAGAAAAGAATCCAACAACTGATTGATAACAAGGAAATATTGTTTGAGAAAGCTCCTATTTCACCCATTCCAGTTCCATAAGTTTCTATAATAACCATATACGCCAATCCTTCCAGGGTTCCTAAAGACCCGTTAGGATTACATCTGCTCCTATGACTACTCCGTTGAAGATAACAATGCCCGGGCCAGCCCCTTACAAATCCGATAAAATGGTACCATGGAACTATGGTGGAGAAATATACTACCATAGTGTCAAACAGATTGAATAGACCATTGAAGAAGAAAGCTCTGAGGAGGATAATCCCGACATCAGTAACATTGTCGGAACAAGCAAAATTACTCGTAGTGGGAGAATCTTTTCTCCAGAGATTGCTCCTCCAACAACAGTCTTTGGACCCGCGGCCATTCCGAAGATTACACCTATACCAGTAACCGTACCCGCAAGTGTACCCTCCAACAATGACAATGCAATTCCCATCCCTATTTCCGCTGCTGAGAAAAAAGGAAAGAATGTTCAAGAGGAGCCTGTCTTGACGAAGGCTCAATCACTTGTTATTCCTGAGACATCCCAGAAAGAGATGGAAGAAATTCTGAGGATCATTAAGAAAAGTGATTTTGATGTTGTTGAACAACTGGGGCAGACCCCCTCCAAAATATCTATGTTATCCCTGTTGCTGTGCTCTGAGGCACATGCTAAAGCTTTGTTCAAGTTTTTGAAGATGGCCCACGTGCCACAAGAAACCTCTGCTGATCAATTCCAAGAGTGTGTGGCCAGTTTATCAACTGACAATGGCCTGGGATTTTCCGATGCAGACTTGACCTCCAAAGGGAGAAAACATAATGACATGCTACATGTCTCGGTGGAGTGTAGGGGAACCACCCTAGCTCATGTCTTGGTTGATACTGGGTCGTCTCTAAATGTCTTGCGGAAGAAAGCCTTGGATAGACTGGATTGTGAAGGCTTAACCCTGAAACCCAGCAATATAATTGTCAGAGCCTTTGATGGTTCTAAGAGGATGGTCCATGGAGAGGTGGACATCCCGGTCAAGGTGGGTACCCAGACGCTCAATTCAATATTCTACATGATGGACATTCGTCCTTCCTATTCTTGCCTGTTGGGAAGACCTTGGATCCACCATGCTAGAGTTGTCACTTCTACTCTGCATCAAATGCTCAAGTACCCTGTCCAGGGGAAAATCATAATTGTTCATGGCGAAGAGGAATACATGATCAGTCATCTGAATTCTTTCCATTATGTAGAATTGGATGGAGAATTCATCGAAACTCCTTTCCAGCATTTTGAGGAGGTAGCTCAGGAGATAGCGGTGACCAAGACAGTGTCCTCTGTACACCCAATTACAAGACCTCCGCCTCGGATGTCATCTCTCAAGGATGCTAGGGCACTGGTGGAAGAAGGCAGAAGCATAATCTGGGGACAGCTTCCAGACTTTCCTTTCAAATCAGACAAATTCGGCTTGGGATTCACTTCGACTGGTCAGAAGGCCGTGCACCGCTCCAGTGCCGGAGGGCCACCTGTGAAGATCAGCCACCGAGGGGTTAATGCACTAGAGGACAGTGAAGAAGAGGGCAGCCTGGAAGACTGGATTTTTCCTACTATTGACGGAGGATTGTGCAACTGGGAAGCAAAATACTTTGTTCCGATTACTTTCATACCGAAGTAATTTATCTTTTCCATTTCTGTTGGAATGTAATAATTCACAAAACAATTCGTACTTTTTCAACCTTGTGTCTTACCCGAGGCACATAGGTCCATTTGTAAGGGTTCTTATTTCATTTCATATGTCATTTTAATGAATCATGGACGCTTTTCATATATAAACCTTTTGTGCTTATTGTCTTTCTTTTACATTTTGTTGTTTTAAGATGGCTATGCCCTTACACACACCCACACTCACAAATGCAGGTACCCTTCCATTCCGGAACCCATGGGTAACGATACTACTATAGCCTTCAGTGACTCTGAAGATCTGATTTACCATGCCGAGTACGAAGGTGAGGAAGATTGTGAGGTGCCAGGGGAATTGGCCAGACTATTACAGCAAGAGGAAAGAGTAATTCAGCCTCATGAAGAGCAGTTGGATACAATCATCTTGGGAACTGAGGAAGACAGAAAGGAAATCAGAGTGGGTGCCAATCTAGAGTCGAGTGTCAAGGAGCGCCTAATTCAGCTACTACATGATTATGTTGAGATCTTTGCCTGGTCATACGAAGACATGCCGGGACTCGATACAGACATTGTGGTACACCGTCTACCCACAAGAGAAGACTGTCCACCAGTTAAATAAAAGGTTCGCCGCATGAGACCTGACATGTCCGAGAAGATCAAAGCAGAAGTTATGAAGCAGTTCAATGCTGGGTTTCTGGTTGTTACTTCCTATCCATAATGGGTTGCTAACATTGTGCCCGTGCCTAAGAAGGACGGCAAAGTGAGAATGTGCATGGATTATAGAGATTTAAACAGGGCCATCCCTAAAGATGACTTTCCACTTCCGCACATCGACATCCTGGTCGACAACACAGCTCAGCATAAAGTATTTTCTTTCATGGACGGATTCTCAGGCTATAACCAGATCAAAATGGCACCTGAGGACATGGAGAAAACTACTTTTGTCACACAGTGGGGTACGTTCTGCTATAACGTGATTCCATTCGGACTGAAGAATGCCGGGGAAACCTATCAACGCGCCATGGTAGCTTTGTTTCATGATATGATACATCATGAGATAGAGGTCTACGTAGATGACATGATAGCCCGATCACAAACTGAAGAAGAACACCTTGATCACTTGCAAAAGTTGTTTGTCAGGTTGAAGGAGTACAAGCTCAGATTGAACCCAACAAGTGCACATTTGGAGTCCGGTCTGGTAAACTCTTGGGTTTCATTGTCAGCAACAAAGGCATCAAGGTTGATTCTGCCAAAGTCAAAGCTATACAAGAAATGCCTGCTCCTCGCACTGAGAAAGAGGTCAGAGGTTTCTTGGGACGCCTAAACTACATTGCAAGGTTCATTTCTCACCTAACATCTACCTGTGAATCAATCTTCAAGTTGTTGAAGAAAGATCAGGTAGTTAAATGGAATGATGACTGTCAGATTACTTTCGATAAAATCAATGAGTATTTACTAGAACCTCCTATCTTGATGCCACCCGTCGAGGGAAGACCGCTAATCATGTATCTGACCGTCTTAGAGAATTCAATGGGGTGCGTACTGGGCCAACATGACGAGTCTGGCCGAAAAGAGCATGTCATTTATTACCTTAGAAAAAAGTTTACCGACTGTGAGACCCGATAATCACTGCTCGAGAAAACTTGCTGCGCTTTGGTATGGGCTGCTCATCGGCTAAGGCAGTATATGTTGACTCATACCACTTTGCTGATCTCTAAGATGGATCCGATCAAGTATATCTTTGAGAAGCCTGCTCTATCTGGAAGAATAGCTAGATGGAAGATGATCCTAACGGAATACGACATACAGTACACGACCCAAAAAGCTATAAAGGGGAGTGTGCTAGCAGATCATCTGGCTCATCAAGTTGTTGAAGATTACCAATCCATGAGGTTCGACTTCCCTGACGAGGATATCATGACATTGGACAATATTGAAGATCTCAGACCATATGACGGACCTGAACAAGGATCCCGATGGACCCTGTACTTTGATGGGGCCTCCAATGCACTTGGCAACGGTATCAGCGTGGTACTCATCTCTCCAGAAGGTTGCCATACTCCTTTCACCGCTAGACTTTGCTTCAATTGTACGAACAATATGGCAGAGTATGAAGCATGCATCTTTGGACTCAAGGCTGCCATAGACTTGGGAATCAAATCTTTGATTGTGTTTGGGGACTCAGCTTTGGTCATCAGTCAGATCAAAGGAGAGTGGGATACTAAACATCCAAACCTCATCCCTTACAAAGAACATGTCTTGACATTGTTACCACATTTTGAGCAGATTGCCTTCAAGCACTTCCCGCAAGAAGAAAATAAGGTAGCAGATGCTCTAGCTACAATGTCATCCATGTTTAAACTTGATTGGGACAACGAGGCTCCCCAAATCTCCATTGAACGGATGGACGAACCTGCACATTATCATGAGATTAACACCGAAGAAGTAGTGGACCAGCCGTGGTTTCACGAAGTCAAAAGGTATCTCGAGGCACAAGAATACCCTGAAGGAGCTTCAGTCAACGACAAAAAGTTCTTAAGGAGATTCTCAGCTAAGTTTTTCCTAAGCAATGGCATCCTGTACAAGCGCAATCATGATTCTGTTATGCTCCGTTGTGTGGACAAGATTGAGGCTGGAAGAATTATGGTTGAATTGCATGAGGGTACCTTCGGCACTCACTCTAGCGGGCATACGATGGCTAAGAAGATTCTAAGGGCAGGCTATTACTGGTCTACCATGGAAGCTGACTGTTATCAACACTCCCGAACATGCCATAAATGTCAAATCTTTGAAGACAAGGTGCACGTACCTCCAGTTCCCCTAAATGTCCTAACAGCTCCTTGGCCATTCGCTATGTGGGGAATCGACATGATTAGAGAGATCACGCCTACAACTTCCAATGGACACCGTTTCATTCTGGTGGCCATTGACTACTTCACCAAATGGGTCGAAGCAGCTTCCTTCGCATCCGTTACTAAGAATGTTGTTGCCCGCTTCATCAAGCAGAACCTTATTTGCCGGTACGGTATCCCCGAAAGGATCATCACTGATAACGGTACAAACCTTAACAATACTATGATCACCGCTTTGTGCGAACAGTTCAAGATTCAACATCACAATTCATCTCCCTACCGGCCGAAGATGAATGGTGCAGTTGAAGCTGCTAACAAAAATATCAAGAAGATCATACAAAAGATGACAGTCACCTACAAGGACTGGCATGAAATGCTACCGTTTGCTCTTCACGGGTACCGTACCACGGCACGCATATCAACTGGGGCAACACCCTATTCCTTGGTATATGGCATGGAGGCTGTTTTACCTATCGAGGTTCAGATTCCCTCCTTGAGAATCATGAAAGATGCTGGTTTGAGTGAAGACGATTGGATTCAGGCCCGGCTTGATCATTTGAACTTAATTGACGAGAAGCGACTTACTGCTGTTTTCCATGGTCAGACATATCAAAAACGAATGATCAAGGCTTTCAACAAGAAAGTCAGGCGCCAGGAATATCAAGTCGGGGATCTTGTAATCAAGCGCATCATTTTTCCGCAAAGTGATCCCAGGGGAAAATGGACTCCTACCTACGAAGGACCATTTGTGATCAAGAACATCTTTTCTGGTGGGGAAATGATCTTAACCACCATGGACGGCGACGACCTGCCGCACCCTGCGAGCACAAACATAGTCAAAAGATACTATGCATAAATAACCCGCTAGGTTGACACACCTAGGCAAAAAAAGGGCATCTCGGTGAATCGAAAACCCGAAAGGGCGGTTCAGGCAAAAATTAGGGATAAAACAAAAAAATCTGTACACTCGGCAAGTTGAAAACCCGAAATGGCAACTTGGGCAAAAAAGGGTTTCCCGGTGGACTGAAAACCCGAAAGGGCGGTCCAGGCAAAAGTTAGGGAATAAAAGCGTAGGACTATGTCTCATCGAATCACTTTAAAGATAATCTCTTCACTGACAAACTCTGAGCTTCTGATCAATCCAATCATCTTCGGACGAAGCAGCGGATGGACAAGATATTCGGAGACACGAAGGCTATAGCGGAATGGGAACCCCATGGATTTTTTTCACACATAGCTATTCTTTATATAAATTTTTCTTACTTTTATGACACCATCCTCTTACTAGGATGCCTATCTCCTTTGTACAAAACACTTACTCAAAGTTAATACAAAGATATCTCTTTCAAATTACAAAAACTATTTGTCTTTTTCTTTTTTACACTTGTGTTTTTATTTGCAAAAACGTCCAATGATTCATTGATGAACATATGCATTTGAACATAATTACTGTTTACAAATAAACAAAGTGGAAAAGAACAATTACTGACAGACTGAAAGGATAGGAAAACATCTTTAGGCTATTCTAGGAGAAATCCCTACAGTACATCATCTAGGTCCCCAACGGAGCTAAAACCTTGAAATACATATCCCCAGCGGAGTTATAATTTCAAACCTTAATCCCCATCAGAGTTAAAACTTCAAACTCCCAATCCCCAGTGGAGCAAAAACTTTGAGTTACAGATTCCCAGCGGAGCTGAAACCTCTTTCCCCAGTCGAGTTAAAACTTCAAACTATTTATCCCCAGCAGAAACCTTATCAGTCAATCAAATTTTCCCAGCAAGTTATCTTGAAGCCTGGAGATCAACCAGATAACAGTTAACTTTAGTCTCTCCCCGACCTAGGGTAACCTCAGTAAAGTGGCAAACAACCGAAAACTCCCGAACTTACTCCCCAGCAGTAAGCCTTCTTCCCCACAAAATTTTTGCTTCCCAACATAATGAAGATTCTCATTCTTAATTCCCCAATGAAGTCGACAATGTTTTCTTTACTCCTCAACAGAATGAAGATTCTCATTCTTAATTCCACGCAGAAGTCATCAGAGTCTTCCTTATTCTCCAGTAGATCAAGGATTTCCTTTGTATAATTCCCAGTAGAAGTCTCCAAAATTCTCTGGATTCCCCAAGCGGATTATTCAAGCAGTTTGGCATTACTCTCACAATAAAATTTTTGTCGATACTCTAACTTCAAGACATGAAGGATCCTCATATCTCCACAAAAGTTGTCAAAGATTTTTAATCCCCAACAGTCGCCCATGATTTTCTTATCCTCGGCAGTCAAGGATTCATTTTCCCCGGCAGCAATCAAGGGTCTTTTATTATCCCCAGCCGTCAAGGATTTATTTTCCTCAGCAATACAGCAAATCAGCTTACATGCGCATACATTACATCCATATATCATAAACATCGATAAAACACATATCTTGCATCATACATTTCATGCAACATAACTTTGTGTTTCAGCTAACATTTTACCCTTTTTAGGATAAGATTAACAGCTACAGTTTAACAGTATACAATCATGATACAGTACAGATAGACTCCAGACGCGGAAGTCATTCTGTTGCTCATTCAGGTTCAGATTTCAGATACAGTTCAGATACGCTCCAGATACGGATGCCATCCTGATACTTATTCAGATTTCAACTATCAGATACATATTAGATACGCTCCAGACACGGAAGCCATTTTATTTCTCATTCAGATTCAACTATCAATTTCAAAGCTCAGATAAACTCCAGACACGAAAGTCATTCTGTCACTTATTCAAATTCTAGTTCAGATACACTCCAGACACGGAAGTCATTCTGTCACTTATTCAGATTCTAGTTCAGATACGCTCTTGACACGGATGCCATTCTATCCCTTATTCAGTTTGCCGATTCAGATACAGTACAGATACACTCCAGACACGGAAGTCATTTTGTTGCTCCTTCAGATTCAAACTTCAGATACAGCCTAGATACGCTCCAGACACGGTTGCCATTCTGTCACTTATTCTGATTTTCCCCAGCTCGGATACGCTCCAGACACGGACGCCATTCCATTGATCATTCAGATTCAGTCTCCGGATACAGCTCAGATACGTCCCAGATACGGACACCATTCTGATGCTCATTCTTTTGACTTACAACTCAACAAACATTCTTGGATGGCATCTTTAGGCCCATCTCCAACAAGATTCTATCACATCTCCAAATGTCATATTTAAGCCCATTTCCTCAACTACATTTTGACGAGTGCAAATTTACGGACACTCTAGTGTCCAATCATCTTTTACCTTCGAGTCACGAACGACAAAACTCGCCAATCTAACTCTTCAGGTTCAAGAAGATTGATCAGTGGCAGTTGTTGTACCCCAAAATTTTCCCTCTCATATTATCAAGATTTTTCCTCACAAAACTTCTTGGACTCAAGACAGAATTAGGGTTTGCTCAGCTCAAGACCTCACCTTGCACTGATGACCTGAAATTAGGGTTTGAGATTACACAAGGGTTTTTGGACCATCAATACTTCATGTGACTTTCATACACCATCTTGGTACCCTAAGGTTTCTCATACCAAGTTTCAAGCCTTGAATCACATTTTTGCCCAGTCAATTGGACAGTTGACCTAAAAATCAGTTGTATTGGGGAAAAAGTCAATCATAGCCAATTTACAGTCAAACTTCATAATTTTTTATCCACAACAACATTTTAGGCTCCTATGAACCATTTTATCAAGTTTGGATCACAACTCCTCAAGAAATTTGATCAGATCATCAAAAGGGCAAAATGGTCAAAATTAGGGTTTTGACTGAGAAGGGGCAATTTCTGATTTTTAACCTAGCCAATGGCCAATTGGGTTCAATCATGATTTCAAGGACTCAATGGCATCATCTTGACCTAATCACATGGTTCAAAAGATCTCAAATGCATAGGATTGACAAATGAATTTTTCAGTCAACTGATCAAAAATCAACTGTACACTGAAAAGCCAAACTTTGACTTTTTGATCAAAATCAAGTGCCAAGGGTCATAATTCATCAAGATATGTAAAAATATGAAACTTGTTGATCAAGAAAATCAATTTTGAAAATTAGGGTTTTAATTTGAAATTTTTTCATAACTTAGAAAATTTCTAAGTATGGAAAGTTTCTTATTTTTTCCCAACTTTCCACAACTTTTTCACCATGATGCATTTGGATTCAAAGGAAACTTCCAACATGAAAGTTGTATTCCTCCATGAAATATACAACTTTGTTTCACAAAGTTTTCCCAAATGATGCTTGGATCTCAAGTTATGATTTTGTGAATAGGGGTCCATAAACTTTTTAACTTAGTGAAAATTTTCCCTAATTTAGGCAGGTTTTTGACCTAACTTCATGGGCATTTTTCACCTAGTTCCAAGAGGTATCTAAAAATTCATTTCAAATATAGATTGTAGAGCATGTTACATGCTTTCCAAAATGTCGAAGAACTATCCAAGATCATTTATGGTTAGGGAGAATCGAAGAAGAGAAAATGGCATTTTGTCACTTTTGTTCAAGCCATTTTTCACAATGCACCAAGTTGCAAATTTGTTCTAGCATGCTTGTACCTTGCATTACAGGTCCTAATCCCTTATACACTCCATAATTAAATGAAAAATCAATGGATATTGGCTTTATTCTGACCTATGGAGCATTGTACAAGAGTTTAATCTATTTATGGCATAAAGTTCACAATGCCATTTTGCTAAAGCATGCTTTTTGCAACTTTGCAATTCTTGAGCCATGGACCTGATATTTTGTTGCAAGCAAGATCCACAAACATCAGGCAAAGTATACCAACCCTCTGCAGTCCACAAGCTAGCCTGTACATGCCTTTGGCATAAGTCATGTCAACTTTCTTCAAAAGCAAGCAAATTGGCAAAAGTCAAGGGAACTTGCACATTTGTTAAAGAGAGAACTGGGCTTCATTCTAAATAACTTTAGAAACTTGTGACAAGCCTAAGCACGAAAGAACAACATCCAAAACACTCTCAAACACCAAAATCACATTTTTCTGCCCAAACATGGCATCATCTGCAGAACTCTTGCCAAATCAACATTGGCTCGTGCGTTTCTTATTTTAAGACTTCAAACACCTTACATACATCCTACCTAAACTATCCAGGCCCTTGTCTTGCAACAACCCCTATTTCAAACATCACTATTTTCATTTTGGAAAGTTGCAGGTTGACTCGTGTAGGGAGTTTCAAGCATCCTCAAGGCAAGTTGAGCATTGAAGAAGCTTGAGGGAACTTCAAGGAAGCTCACACAATCTTCAGGCCTCACTCAAATCCCCCACATTGCCATATCCAAACTCAGTTGAACAAGGTATTTTTTAAAGTTCTATCTCTCTATTTAGGAATCCTTAGGCTTTTATTTGTGAAGTAAAAATGTAGTCTTTAACTTGCTTAAGCTGTACATATGCATAGTTTTTATTTATATTAACTAAGTAGTGAGAATTTGAAGCTTGAAGTTCATGAAAAAGCTAGGTCAGAAATTAGGGGTGATTAAATTCTCCATGATCCTTGAGAGTTAGATTATGTTTTTTATATCACTGGAATCGTGAGATCATGAGCTACATGTTTTGTGTTATGGGTTTTTGCATTTGTGCACGTATGTGAGAGTTGCAGGTTTGTACATGGGATGCGCGCGCGAAGCCAATGACATGGATGAAGTTGGTGTTCTTGGCATGGCGCCTTGGGCCTGTTACTTTTTACACCCCCATGTTTCCTATTTGCACCCCCTGACCTATTTTCTTATATTTTTCATATTTTCTTTTCATTTTTATATTTATTGCTTTTATTTATTTTTGTGAACATCAAAAAATCTTGAAAAATATTTTCTTTATTTTTTGCATTTTTATTTTATTTTTTATTTATTTTTTTGGCATAAAAAATAGTTTATTAGTAATAATATACTTTATTTTCTTAAATAAATTGTGAATATATTTAAATAAATATCATACATTTTTATTTTTATTATTCATATACATAAAATATTATTTCCACACATATTTTATTTTTTAATACTTGTAAATGTTTTTATTTATTTATTTCTTGTACACAAATGAATAAAATAAATGATATAGAACATATTTTCTTTTAAATCAAGAAATTAGGGTTTCCCCTTTCAAAAAATAATATAATTTTTTTTCTTCTTATTTTTAGGACTTAAATAATTTTATTTTTTACATACATAAAATAAATACAAAACATTTTGCATAAATACATTTTATTGCATATTTAAATACTTGTTTGTTTATTTATTTGTACAATAAATTCAATTGAGTTGTAATAGTGAATTAGGGTTTTATTTTGTGCAAATATCCCCATTCAAAACTTGTATCCCCCTCCCATAATATTGTTGTAATAGCTTAGATTTACTTGACGCAATTTATCGCATTATATATATATATATATATATATATATATATATATATATATATATATATATATATATATATATATATATATATATATATATATATATATATATATATATATATATATATATATATATATATATATATATATATATATATATATATATATATATATATATATATATATATATATATATATATATATATATATATATATATATATATATATATATATATATATATATATATATATATATGATAAGACAAAAATCAAACAAATAGTATGACCTAATACAAGACATAAAAGCATGTAAAATGACAACACATTGCACACAAGCACCCCTTAGGGTTTCACCCACTTGGTTGCCTTAAAACATGGCCATGGTATACATGCTAGGTATCTTGGGAAAACAAAACAAAACAAAAGATCATAGTCCCTCGATGACACTATCAAAAGGTTTCCTAAATAAATGATCTTGGTCCCTAAAACTTGCTAAGATACTTGGCAACATTGCTATCATGCCCATACGATGACCCACACCCGTCCCGTTTAACATCCAAAGATAGGGTTGTTTACCAAGCAATGGTAAATCAACAATGTCAAAGGAATAAAAATGTACAAGAAAGACTTTTGAGTAGGTAGATAGCTTCTAGTTACTTGATCAACTTGCAAACAATCCTTTCTATTTTCAAACAAACACACACACATTTCCAAACAACTTTAAAAACATTGAAACATTTTTCAAAAGACAAACATCTTTGTATAACATTCTTATGAACGAGAATCATTACAAAGATTGCCAAAACGATGGCCTCTTTTAAAAATACTTTCAAAACCATACAAAGCACCATTTTAAACAATTTCAAAGCAAAAGCAAGTGATCTAAACAAGTAACTAAGAGCCCATGGAAAACCATGGATGAAAAGGGTGCTAGCACCTTCCCTTTTCATAATCTACCCCCCGAACTCAAGAAAACATCTCAAAGGTCTTTCCTGTGCTTTTTTACCTTTCCTTTTGGATAAAATAAAAGTCGGTGGCGACTCTTGCTAACCGCGACATTTGCGAACACAAATGCAAAACCTCAAGTCAGTTCTCCCACCGCATCACAATCATCAAGCCTACTGTTATTCCAACTGCTGCTCCAACCATCACTCCTGAAATTTCTCCTGTTCTTACTCCAGTTAGTACACCTGCTACTATTCATATCTTTACTCCAGTTATCACCCCTGCTGCTGAGCCATCTGAGATTCAAGGCAAAGAAATCATAGGTGAGCCTGCCCGGACGGAGGCACCTAGGAAAATCATTGTGGAAGCCTCAAAACAGGAAATAGAGGAAATATTGAAAATCATTAAGAAGAGAGACTACAATATGGTCGAGCAGCTGGGGCAGACCCCATCAAAGATATCCATGATGTCTCTGTTGTTGTGTTCTGAAGCCCATGCGAAGGCTTTGATTTCATTTCTCAAGACTGCGCATGTGCCGCAGGAAAATTTAGCAGATCAGTTCAAAGATTGTGTGGCCAGCCTGACTGTTGACAATGGGCTGGGTTTTTCAGATGCGGATCTGACACCGAAAGGAAGAAATCATAATGATGCTCTGCATATCTCGATCGAGTGTAGGGGCACCATTATGGCCCATGTGCTGGTAGATATTGGGTCCTCACTGAATGTTCTACCAAAGAAAGTGTTAGACCATCTGGATTGTGAAGGTTTGATTCTAAAGTCGAGGAACATTGTGGTAAGGGCTTTTGATGGATCAAAAAGAATGGTGCACGAGGAGGTGGACATCCCTGTCAAAGTGGGTTCTCAGACCTTTGGGTCCACCTTCTACGTAATGGATATTAGACCATCATATTCTTGCTCGTTGGGTCGTCCTTGGGTTCATAAGGCTGGTGCAGTTACTTCCACACTCCATCAAATGTTGAAATATCCAGTGAAGGGGAATATTGTCACGGTGCGAGGTGAAGAAGAGTATATGGTGAGTCATCTTAATTCCTTCTTCTATGTAGAGATGGACGGGGAATTCATAGAAACTCCTTATCAAAATTTCGAAGAGGTTCCTCAGTTCTCGGCATCAACTGAAATTACTACCAACAAACCTCCGCTGAAGATGGCTTCTCTCAAGGATGCCAGGGCCGTAGTTGAAGAAGGTGGGTGTACCAATTGGGGTCAGCTCCCTGATTTCACTCACAAAACTGACAAATTTGGTTTGGGCTTTACTACCGGCGCTCAAAGGGCTGTTAGGTGAGCTCGGGCTGGAAGACCTCATCTACACATCAGCAATTGGGGAGTTAATGCAATTGAAGACAATGAAGAGGATTCAGACATTGACAGCTGGATCTACCCAATAACCAATGGTGGACCGAATAACTGGACGGCTAGGGACTTCATACCTGTTTCTTTTATTCCGCAGTAATTGACTCATTTGTTTTAAGATTTATAATTAACAGTTTGAAACTTTATGGCTCGGTGCCATGCCCGAGGCACTTTGGCTTTGCTTGTGAGGGCTATTATTTGTCATTTCATATATCATTAATAAAGCATTGGACGTTTCTTGCATACAAATTTTGCGCTCCTTGTTTTTATTTTCTATCTCTCACTTTATCAAAACAACTATTCTCTTACACACACTCACGTATCATACTGCAGATCCATATCCACTCTGGATCCCATTGATAACAGCTCTGCTGCTTCCAGTTATGACTTCAAAAATCCAATCAACCAAGCAGAGGCTGAAGGTGAGGATGATTGTGAAGTGCCTGGAGAACTTGCTAGACTATTACAGCAGGAAGAAAGGGCCATTCAACCTCATGAAGAGCCAGTTGAGTTAGTGAATTTGGGTACGGAGGAAGACAGGAAAGAGGTTAAAATAGGTGTGAGTCTGGAGCCCAGTGTCAAACAACGGTTAATACAGATGTTGCACGACTATGTTGAGATCTTCGCCTGGTCCTACAAAGACATGCCTGGTTTAGACACTGATATTGTGGTACATCGCCTACCGGCTAAAGAAGACTGCCCTCCAGTAAAGCAGAAGGTCCGCCGTATGCGCCCTGAAATGTCAGAGAAGATCAAGGCAGAGGTCATAAAACAGTTCGACGCATGATTCTTAGCAGTCACTTCTTATCCGCAGTGGGTTGCCAACGTCTTTCTGGTACCTAAGAAGGACGGTAAGGTACAGATGTGTGTGGACTACAGAGATCTGAACAGGGCAAGCCCCAAGGATGACTTCCCACTCCCTCACATTGATGTTCTGGTCGACAACACCACACAACACAAGATCTTCTCCTTCATGGATGGTTTTTCTGGCTACAACCAGATCAAGATGGCTCCTGAAGACATGGAGAAGACGACCTTCATTACACAGTGGGGAACCTTCTGTTACAAGGTAATGCCTTTTGGGTTAAAGAATGTTGGGGCAACTTATCAGCACGCCATGGTCACCTTGTTCCACGATATGATTCACCACGAGATCGAGGTTTATGTTGATGACATGATAGCCAGGTCCCAGACTGAGGAAGAGCACCTTGATCATCTCCAGAAACTGTTTGACAGGTTGAAGACGTACAAGCTGAGGTTGAATCCGAACAAGTGTACCTTCGGAGTAAGGTCTGGTAAGCTTCTGGGTTTCATCGTCAGTGACAACGGAATTCAGGTAGGCCCTACAAAGGTAAAATCCATACAAGAGATGTCGGCTCCCCGCACAGAAAAATAAGTTAGAGGTTTCTTGGGACGTCTGAATTACATCGCCCAGTTCATTTCACATATGACTGCTACTTGTGAGCCAATCTTCAAGCTGCTGAAGAAACATCAAGTGGTAAAGTGGAATGATGAATGCCATACCGATTTCGAAAGAATCAAGGAATACCTTCAAGAACCACCAATTATGATGCCTCCAGTGGAAGGAAGACCTTTGATTTTATACTTGACAGTGCTAGACAATTCAATGGGGTGTGTGCTGGGGCAGCATGACGAGTCTAGCCGAAAAGAGCATGCCATTTACTACCTTAGCAAAAATTTTACCGACTGTGAG
The DNA here is from genome assembly GCA_948472305.1 of Vicia faba. Classification (NCBI taxonomy): domain Eukaryota; kingdom Viridiplantae; phylum Streptophyta; class Magnoliopsida; order Fabales; family Fabaceae; genus Vicia; species Vicia faba. The sequence continues at coordinate 1,132,239,417 of OX451741.1, read as the reverse complement.
ACCCAATACTCATTTCTCGATAAAACTTGATGCGCTTTGGCATGGGCTGCTTGCCGGCTAAGACATTATATGCTGACTCACACTACCTTGTTGATATCAAAAATGGATCTGATCAAGTATATCTTCGAGAAGTCCGCTCTCTCCGGAAGGATAGCAAGATGGAAGATGATCTTGACCGAGTACGATATCCAATACACAACCCAAAAATCAATCAAGGGGAGTGTATTGGCGGATCATTTGGTGCATCAGGCCATGGATGACTACCAGTCCATGAATTTCGAGTTCCCGGATGAGAATGTCATGTTGGTAACTGACTGCGAAGAACCTAGACCAGATGAAGGACCCGAGGAGGGATCCCGATGGTCTATGTATTTTGATGGAGCCTCAAACGCGTTGGGTAATGGCATTGGCACTGTAATTATATCTCCTGAGGGCTGTCATACTCCGTTCACCGCCCGATTATGTTTTAACGGCACCAATAATATGGCGGAGTTTGAAGCGTGTATCATGGGTCTTCGAATTGCTATTGACCCGAGGATTAAGTTCTTAAGTGTATTCGGAGATTCCGCTCTGGTGATAAGTCAGATCAAAGGCGAGTGGGATATGAAGCAACATAATCTTATTCCTTACAAAGAGTATGTACTAACATTGCTCCCACACTTTGAGGAGATAACCTTTGAACATTTCCCACGAGAGGAGAATCAGCTGGCGGACGCGCTAGCTACCATGTCTTACATGTTCAAAGTTAGGTGGGACAATGAAGCTCCCCAGATTACCATTGATATGTTGGATGAACCCGCACACTGTTGTGAGATCGACACCGAAGAAGCAGCAGATAAACCCTGGTTTCACGAGGTAAAAAGGTATCTTGAGGCTCAAGAATACCCCGAAGGGGCATCTGTTAATGATAAGAAGTTTCTGAGAAGGTTTGCTGCGAAGTTCTTCATCAGTAATAGAATCCTCTATAAGCGTAACCATGAATCCACACAACTGCGGTGTGTAGACAATAGCGAATCAGAAAGGATCGTGACAGATCTACATGAAGGCATTTTCGGAACCCATTCTAGTGGACACACCATGGCTAAGAAAATCCTACGGGCAGGATATTATTGGTCCATTATGGAAGCCGATTATTATCAGCACTCTCGAACTTGTCATAAGTTCCAAGTCTATGCTGATAAGGTGCATGTACCTCCGGTTCCCTTAAACGTTTTGACGGCTCCCTGGCCCTTTGTAATGTGGGGGATCGACATGATCGGCGAAATCAGACCTACCGCATCTAACGGGCATTGCTTCATTCTGGTAGCAATTGATTACTTCACGAAGTGGGTTGAGGCAGCTTCCTTTGCTACAGTAACCAAGAACGTCGTGACGCGGTTTATCCGACACAATCTGATTTGTCGATATGGTGTCCCAGAGAGAATTATTACTGACAATGGTGCAAATCTCAACAACAAAATGATCACCGAGCTCTATAAATAATTCAAGATACAACATCATAACTCTTCTCCCTACCGACCGAAGATGAATTGGGTTGTTGAAGCAGCTAACAAGAACATCAAGAAGATTGTGCAGAAGATGACGATGACATGCAAAGACTGGCACGAGATGCTACCGTTTGCTCTTCATGGATACCTACCTCATCACGGACGTCGACAGAGGCAACACCCTACTCTTTGTTGTATGGCATGGAGGCAGTCCTACCCATCAACGTCCAGATACCCTCTCTCAAGATTATGAAGGATGCGGGTTTGAACGAAGACGACTGGATCCAAACCCGACTTGATCAGCTGAATCTAATCGATGAAAAGAGATTTACTTCTATCTGTCATGGTCAGACGTATCAAAAGCGAATGATCAAAGCTTTTAACAAGAAAGTCAGATGTCAAGAATATCGAGTCGGGCATCTAGTGATCAAACGCATCATACTACTGCAAGGTGATCCCAGGGGAAAATGGACCCCCACATACAAAGGGCTATTTGTGGTTAAGAACATTTTCTCTGGAGGAGCTATGATTCTAACCACCATGGATGGTGACGACCTTCCTCACCCCATCAATGCAGACATAGTGAAAAAATATTACACATAATCAAAGACCCGCTAGGTTGACTGGCCTAGGAAAAAATAAGGGCTTCCCGGCAAACCAAAAGGGTTCGGGAAAAAGTAAGGGATGAAAACAAAAAAAACTGTACACCTGGCAAGTCGAAAACCTGAAAAGGTGACTTGGGCAAAAAAGGGTATCCCGGTGGACTGAAAACCCGAAAGGGCGGTCTAGGAAAAAATTAGGGATCGAAGCCTAACACTATGTCTCATTGGATCATCTTGCGACCAGACTTCGGTATCGACTATCAAGCTCAAACAGCGCCAACCAATTTGACTCACCTTTGACCAAGTAGCAAAGTGATGAGGCGCTTGAAAATATAAAGGCAATAGTAGAGTTGGAACCCAATGGAGTTATTTCACATAGCTGTTTTTCCTTCTTTTACATAAATTGTAATTTATTTCAGCAGCGTTCTCTTACTAGGACGTTAGCCTCTTTGTACAAAAATACCTATTACAGACCAATTTCAAAATCATCACAACTCATTTTCATAAGAAATTCCAATTTGTTTTTTCTTTTTCGGCTTTGTTTTGCAAGAACGTCCAATGATTCATTTTTGATATATGCATTTGAAAATGATTGCTGCTCATAAATAATTACATAAAAGACAAACGTCAATTGCTTGTAATTTTAGAAACAAGGAAAATAAGAAGTGCCCAAACCTTACAGTTACTCTTCCCATCAGGTACTGGGATGGAGCCAGGTTGAGAACATGAGTAGTGGTACATACACTCCCCACAGAGTAAAAAGTATCTAAAGACAGTTAGGTTAGCTTTCCCGAATAGGACATAACTCTCCCCAGATGAGGTTCACAATCGCGAGTGAGTTAGTAAATTTGTCCCCAAGCAGAGTTTATTTCTCTCACAAGCAGAAATTCAATCTCCAACAGAATTCATTATCACCAGCAACCGAAATGCATCCCCAGCTGAGTTTATTTCTCCAAATCAGCAGATCTATCAATAGAGTATCTCCTCTCCAACAGAGTTATCTCCATAGAGTTATCCTCAGACAGGGTCTCCTCTGGCAGAATATTCACCAGCTGAATGGATGCGAATCCCTAGTTAGTCATCTTTGTTCACCATCCCCAACAGAAGTAGAGGAACCATGTTTTTTTTACAGCAGTCAAGAGTACCATTTCTCATACTCTCTAAACAGCAGTCAGAGATTTATTTTCCCGGACTCAGATTATTACATCAGCATTTCATGTTCATACATCATGACATGTGTATACATTGCATATAACATAATCTCAGTTATTTTGAGGACCTCATCACAATGCATCTCATGCATCACACATAACTAACCCTGTATTTCTTTCAGGAAAGACAGTTATTATCAACAATTTCCAGCAGGTCCATGATCAACACTCGAAGCTAAATAGAGTAATCATCGGTGCGACAAAAGCAACCTTACCCTGGTTCATCCTGAAGTTTTACACAAACTTATAACCTTACCCAGGTTCCCTCTGCAGTTTTACCCAAACTCCTCACGAAAAAACCTTATCCAGGCTTTCATATCGAAGTAACCCTACTATCCAAGTTCCTTCTCACATCCCTACTATCTAGGCTTTCATATCGAAGTAACCATACTATCCAAGTTCCTTCTCACAGCCCTACTATCCATGCTTTCATCTCGAAGTAACCCTATTATCCAGGTTCCTCCTCACAGCCCTACTATCCAGGCTTTCATATTGAAGTAACCCTACTATCCAGGTTCCTTCTCACAGCCCTACTATCCAGGATTTCATATCGAAGTAACCCTATCATCCAGGTTCCTTCTCACAACCCTACTATCCAGGATTTTATATCGAAGTAACCCTAACATCCAGGTTCCTTCTCAACGCCCTACTATCCAGGTTGTCATATCGAAGTAACCCTACCATCCAGGTTCCTTCTCACAGCCCTATTATCCAGGATTTAATATCGAAGTAACCCTACAATCCAGGTTCCTTCTCACAGCCCTACTATCCAGGCTTTTATATCGAAGTAACCCTACCATCCAGGTCCCTTCTCACAGCCCTACTATCCATGCTTTCATATCAAAGTAACCCTACCATCTAGGTTCCTTCTCACAACTCTACTATCCAGGCTTTCATATCGAAGTAACCCTACCATCCAGGTTCCTTCTCACAGCCCTACTATCCAGGCTTTCATATCGAAGTAACCCTACTATCCAGGTTCCTTCTTATAACCTTACTATCCGGGTTCTTCCTTTCTTATCCCCAGACATCAGTTCACAACACTATAAGACCGGGACCCGATCAAAAACGATTGGTTTCGCATCTCTCCAGTAAGTCACGGTGCAGCATATACCCCGACCAGACACGTAGTTCACTTCTGCTTCCTCAAACCGGAGTTATTCCCCAGTAGAGTAACGGACAACTGAAGCTCCTAAAACTCTATTTCTCCCAAGACAGAGACCAGCATTCCCCAGCGAAGTCCTCCTTAACAATAGGTATACGAGTTCTCGTAAAGGAATCTCTTGTGCGATCGACACCTCTTCGGATGGCATCTTTAAGCCCATCCCCGACAATCTTCAATCCTCAACTTCCAAATGGCATCTATAATCCCATTCCCGATATCACAAATCAAGTTTCACTTCATGCGAGTGCAAATTTCTAGGCACTCTAGTGTTCAATCATCTTCCACCTTCAGATCACGAAAGGCAGACGAGCCAATCTACATCCTCGGGTTTAACAAGATTGAACAGGGGCAATTGTTTTACCCCAAAATTTTCCCTCCCATATTTCTAAGCACATGGCAAGTGAGGTCCCCAAATTGCTCAAGGAAGTTCAAGAATGGATCAGACAAACTCTCTCCTAAGGCAGTATACCTCAAATTAGGGTTTCCATCTTCATCAAGATGTGTGAACCACAAAGGACCCAAATGCTCACCATTGTCCTAATATTTTCTCAAGATCATCCATGTCAAGTTTCAATCCTTGTAGAGGAAGTTTGCTCAGTCAATTGCTCAAATGCCTGAAAATCAACTATACTAGGTCAAAAGTCAACTGTGGCCCACATACAGTCAAACTTCAAGATTTTTGGTCAACATCCTCATTTTGAAGTATTATCCATCATATGATCAAGGGTTGATCATGATTCCTCAAGGATTGCTCACAATTCATTAAAACCCCAAAGTTGCTAAATTAGGGTTTTATAGGAAAAGTCAACTCAACTTTGACCAAGCATAACTTTCTCATACTTTATCATAAATGACCCATCCAAAGCTCATTTTAAAGAGGATTCAATTCCCTACAATTCATCTTCAGCTCAAAAGTTCAGAATATGCACTCACAAAAAGATATGAATTTTGACATTATAGGTCTTTTTGAAAAGTCAATAAAAACACCTTTTGGGTCAAAGCTTCATACATGAACATGGAAGACCCAATTGAGATGAAACTAAAAGGGTTGTTTATATGATATCCTAAGATTTCTAAAAAGTCCAAGAACACCTCTATAGGGTCAAAATTGAGAGAGTTATGCATTGTCCAAGTTGACCATTTTTGCAAAATTGCCAAAAGTCAAATGTGCTCAAATTTGCATTTTTTTCTAAATGGGTCCAACTTTTTATGATTGCACCTCAATTATAATGTGGTCCACGACTCAAATGTTCACTCACCCATTATGTGCTTCATTTTTCAATTTATTTTTATTTTTCATTAATTAAAAAGTGAATTAAATCAAATAAATGATGAAAATTAATAAAGATATGATTTGATTTGTTTTTTTGACAGTTTGGAAATCAAGATATGCTGAGTTTACAAGATCAATTTGAATCAAGGACAATTGGTACAAGAAAGGCATGATTTGGCTCAAAATAGAAACATATCATACAACTTGAAAATCAAATCAAATCTTGGATAAATGCAAAGATTCAATCCAAGTTTGTTAACCTAATTCACTCTAGGTTATATAATGAAGGATTCCAGATCAAAAAAGAAGGGTTAGAGGTCGTGAGAAGCATAGAACAAAACTCAAAAAAGTGACAAAAAGTGTGGGATTGTTTTTGCATCTAGAGATCAATTCAGACCATTCCAACGTTGCTAATCCATTGTCGGACCTTCCCAAAAGCCAATTGGATCAATTTCAAGGCTTGAAGCACTCAGAATCACCAACTGTAACTCACACGGTTTGGCATTTTTTTTAATTCGACTATCACGATTCTTGCATCATTATCACTTTTGGTTGTTATATTTGTGCTTGTCATCATGTTTGCAAGCTAACCATGCCATTTAATTTCATTTTTTATGCATGTACATGATATTGCCATTGTTAGGGTTTCTGTGTTCGTTTTACGGGTTTTCAATGCAGGCAAAATTAGGCCTGGATTCTAGTACCATGATGCTCGTGAGGATGAGACGAGTCGATTGGTACCAGTACTTTTCATTTATCTTGCTCGTATGCAATTTTGGAGATGAACAGGGTTATACCTACAGTGAACGTCTGTAGGTAAAAGTCTTCTTTTCTAAAATGATGGTTGCCAGAAAGAAGACGCTGGCGTGTCAAGCAGCCATTGGGACGTTTGAATTTCGCGCCTTGGATTCAGTTCTTTTGTTTTTTCTCATATTATGTTTTATTGTTATTATAATAACAAGTTGACAATGCAAAACGCAAACCAGTATTAAACAGTCGGTTCTGCCAATGTATCACACCCTCCAATGGACACCGCTTCATCTTAGTGGCTATTGACTATTTTACAAAGTGGGTGGAGGCAGCTTCTTTCGCTTCCGTTACCAAGAATGTTGTCGCCTGGCTCATCAAGCAAAATCTCATCTGTCGTTACGGTATCCCAAAGAGGATCATTACAGACAATGGTATGAATTTAAATAATACTATGATCACAGCCCTGTGCGAGCAATTCAAGATCCAGCATCACAATTCTTCCCCTTACCGGCCGAAGATGAATGGTGTTGTCGAAGCCGCGAATAAGAACATTAAAAAGATCATATAGAAAATGACAGTTACATATAAAGACTGGCATGAGATGCTACCATTATCTCTCCACGGGTACCGTACCACACCTCGCACATCAACCGGGACAACACCCTATTCTCTAGTATACGGCATGGAGGTTGTCTTGCCTATTGAGGTCTAGATCCCCACTCTAAGAATTATGAAGGATGCAGGGCTGAATGAAGACGATTGGATCCAGACTCGACTTGATCAACTAAATGTGATTGATGAGAAAAAGCTTATTGTTTTCTGTCATGGTCAAATGTATCAAAAACGAATGATCAAGTCTTTCAACAAAAAGGTCAGACGCCAAGTGTATCAAGTTGAGGATCTGGTGATCAAACGCATCATACTGCTGCAAGGGGATCCCAGGGTCAAATGGACTCCTACCTACGAAGGACCATTTGTGATCAAAAACATATTCTCTATTGGAGCAATGATTCTGACCACCATGGATGGCGACGACCTGCCGCACCCTGCGAATGCAGACATAGTCAAAAGATACTACGCATAAGAGACCCGCTAGGTTGACACACCTAGGCAAAACAAGGGCATCCCGGCGAACCAAAAAGGTTCGGGAAAAAATTAGGGATAAAACAAAAAAATCTGTACACCCGGCAAGTTGAAAACCCGAAAGGGCGACTTGGGCAAAAAAGGGTATCCCGGTGGATTGAAAACCTGAAAGGGCGGTCTAGGAAAAAGTTAGGGAATTAAAGCGTATGACTATGTCCCGTTGGATCACTTTACGGATAACCTTTGGCTTCAACTGACAAACTCAGAGGTTCTGATCAATCCAATCAGCTTCGGACAAGGCAACAAACAGACAAGATGCTTAGAGATACGAAGGCTATAGCAGAATGGGAACCCCTTGGGACTATTGCACATAGCTATCTTTTATTTGTATCAAATTTTTCATTTTTTTACGACAACATTCTCTTACTAGAATGTTTGTCTCATTGTACAAAAATACTTACTCAAAGTCAATACAAAGATATCTCTTTGAAAGTGCAAAACTATCTGTTTTTATTTACTCTTGTGTTTTGTTTACAAAAACGTCCAATGATTTATTTTTGAACATATGCATTTGAACACAATTACTGTTTACAAATGAACAAAATAAAAAGATAATTGTTGATGACGTTAAGAGGTAGGGAAATCTTTCTAAGTTATCTCCGTAAAATCCCCCACAATGTGCAGTTTAATCCCCAACGGAACAAAGCTTCCAATTATCAATCCCCAGTGGAAGTCGTTCAATTTCTCAAGATTTCCCAACAGGATTTTACAAGCAGTACACGATATTTCCCTTATAACAGATTTTATTTCTCTAAGTGGAAATTCATCAGCATTTCAACTTCACAACACGAAGACTTACACTCCATATCCTCAATAGTATTCAGATATTTATCTTCCCCAAATCCAACAAGCAGTGCAGCAGATTAGCTCACGTACGCATACATCGCATCCATATATCATAAACATTCATAACACGAATGCATTATACCATGCATTTCAGACAACATAACATTGCATATTAGCTGACATTTTACCTTTTCCAGGATAAGATTAATCAACAACTACCATTAACAATGTTCAAAGTTTTCAGATACGCTTCAGACACGGATGCCATTCTGATACTCATTCAACTTACAAATACAGTTCATATACGCTCCAGACACGGATGCCATTCTGATGCTCATTCAAAATTTCTTTCAGATACAATACAGATACACTCTAAACACGGATGCCATTTTGATACTCATTCATACTCAGCTTTCAGATACAGTTCAGATACGCTCCAGACACGGATGCCATTCTGATACTCATTCAGATTCAACTTTCCGATACAGTTCAGATACGCTCCAGACACGGATGCCATTCTGATACTCATTCAATTTTCAACTTTCAGATACAGTTCAGATACGCTCCAGACACAGATGCCATTCTAATACTCATTCAGATTCAACTTTCCAATAGATTTTAGATACGCTCCAGACACGGATGCCATTCTGATACTCATTCATATTCAACTCTCAGATACAGTTCAAATACACTCCAGATATGGACGCCATTCTGATACTCATTCTTTCAGCTTACAAATTACAATTCAGCAATCACTTTGGATGGCATCTACAAGCCCATCTCCAACAACTTTCTATCACCTCTCCAAATGGCATCTTTAAGCCCATTCCCTCAACCATCACATCATCGAGTGCAAATTTCTGGGCACTCTAGTGTCCAATCATCTTCCACCTTCGAGTAACGAAAGGCAAAACTTGCCAATCTAACTCTTCAGGCTTAAGAAGATTGAACAGGGGCAGCTATTGTACCCCAAAATTTTCCCTCTCACTTATCAATAATTTTCTCACAAAATCTCCTTGGGCTCAAGACTGCACTAGGGTTTGATCAGCTCAAGACACCTCCTTATGCACTGATGACAAAAATTAGGGTTTGAGTTTGCACAAGGATTTTTGAACTTTCTATGTCCCATATGATTTTCATGGATCATTATGGACCCCCAAGATTACTCATGTCAAGTTTCAAGCCTTGGATCACATTTTTGATCAGTCAATTGAGCAGTTGACCTACAAATCAGCTTAATTGGAGAAAAAGTCAACTATGGCCAATTTACAATAAAACTTCATAATTTTTGGTCCACATAAACATTTTAAACCCATATGTATCATTTGATCAAGTTTGGATCACAACTCCTCAAGAAATTTGATCAAATCTCCAAAAGGGCAAAATGGTCAAAATTAGGGTTTTGACTGGGAAAGGGAAATTTCTAATTTTTGACCTAGAAAATGGTCAATTGGTTTAAGGCATGATGTCAAGAGCCCAATTACATCATTTTTACCTAATAACATGGTTCAAAACATTGCAAGTCCATTGGATTGACAGATGAATTTTGTAGTCAACTGATCAAAGGTCAACTGTATACTGAAAAGTCAAACTTTGACTTTTTGGTCAAATTCAAGTGCCAAAGATCATTATTCATCAAAACATGTCAAAATATGAAACGTATTCATCAATAAATCAAAAATTCAATATTTCATTTTGAAAAGTCAAAATTTCTAAACTTAGAAATTTTCCTGTGTTGGAAATTTCATGTTTTTTCATAACTTTGAGCAAAATTTTCACCATGATGCAAGATGATTCAAGAGAAACTTCTAACATGAAAGTTGTAGATCTCCATGAAATCTACAAATTTTATTTACAAAACTCCTTCCAAAGATGCTTGGATCTCAAGTTATAATTTTATGAACATGTAGTCATGAAATTAAACACAGTGAAATTTTGCCCTAATTTGGTCAGGATTTTGACCCAACTTCATGGCACTTTTTCATATATCTCCAAGGGAAATCTTCAAAATCAATTCAAAGATGGGTTGTAGAGCATATTGCAAGCTTTCCAAAATGTCCAAGAAATCCTTTAGATCATTCTTGAGTAGGGGGAATCGAAGAGATGAAGTTAGGGTTTTATCACTTTTATTACAAGTCATTTTAGTGATGAACAAAATTCAAATTCAAACCATGCCGCATAAACACTACTTTGCAGGCCTCAAACTTGTTAGGAACTCCATAATTAATGGTTTACACATCTGTTATAGGCCTCACTTCAAACCTTCAATGTATGGACATGCTTTTTATCCATTTTTGGAAGAAAGGTTACATTGCCATTTTGATAAAGTGACTTTTTGTACAAAACTTGTTCTCGAGCCTTGCACTTGTTCTCTTCTGATCAAACAGGTCCTATAACTCATGAGAAATGTTTCAAACACTTACAATCACCCATCCCATGCTTGTACCTCTCCTTGAAACTTGTTTCCCTCTTTTCTTCAAAATCAAGTAACCTAGCCAAAAGCTAAGAACTGGTAATTCTTACTGGCCAATGCGATCAAACACTATTTTTATACATACACAAACCATTTGACACAAACACAAGAAGGCTCAAGCCTTTAAAGAACCTAGAACTCAGAATCACACTTCACACTTCCATTTTTACACAAACTGACCAAAAACTTGAAACTCATAATCTACTCGTGCGTTTCTTGGCCTTTTGGTTTCTAAAGTTTCTAAACATCATATAGAGTTGATCCCACACCCTGTTTTAGAACTGTAACACCATTAACACCATCCTCCATTTTCAAAAACTCGGCTCTGCACATTGACTTCTCCAGACCATTTCAGCCATCCATTGTTCAAGCTAATCATTGCATTAGCTTCCTAGGACCTCAAGGAAGCTAACCTGATCATCACCATCACTTGAAACAAGCTCAAACTCAAAATGCGATTTCCAGTTTTGAGGTGAGTCTTCTCAACTTTGAGCTCTTGATACAGGCATCATCAATAGTTTATTTATGCACAAAACATATAGATATCATTGCCCTAAAGCTAACCATGTCCATAGTTTTCATTAATTTTGCTTGAGCTTAGAGAATTTTGAAACTGAAATTTCTGAGATTTTTAGGGTTCAAATTAGGGCCATTAAAATTCATGCTTATCTTTAATCTATAGTTTTATTGCTTTAGATTTCTGAAACTGTGAGAAAACTTGCTACAAGTTTCATGTTTACAGTTTTCATTTTTTATGAGAAATGAGCAAGTTACAGTTGGTCTGGCTGGAGGTTGAAGATGAAGTCATCAGGGCGCGTTTTGCCTTGTATATTTATTGTTTTGCTTATGTTAACGGATGTATAGCCACCCCAGTGGTAGAAGTGCGTGATTGTAACCTTTGGGACCTGGGTTCGAGCCCCAGTGGTACCCTTTTCATTTTTTTCACATTTTGCTTTCTGATTTTTGGCTTTTTGGCAGGCGCTGGGCCTGGCTTGTTTTTTTATTTTTGCTAACTAACCCCCTGCAGGCTGTTTGCGCCCCCTGGCCCAAGTTTATTTATTTTTCTTTTTTATTTTTATTTATTTCATTTATATTTTCTTAATTATTTTTCCTAATATTAAAAAATACAAAAAATGATAGATTTACATTTTAACTTAGTTTATTTTATTTTTTCTCACAAAAAATATTTTTATTAACTACACCTTATTTATTTTTACTTGTTATCTTGTAAAATTTAATTAAAACTAAGTTATTTACTTATTTTCTTTTACACCAATTAAAATATATTTTTTAATATAAAAAAGGCCAAAAAAAATTTTATAATGCTATAAATATTTTCAAGACAAAAATACCAAAAATACTTTTTCTAAACTTATTTTCTTTTAATCAATTAATAGAACTAGGGTTTTATTTAAAATCTTTTCTTAATAAATTTAAGTTTGATTAATTATTTTCTTTAATTAATTAGGTTAAAACAAATTCCCTTTTTCTCATGAAAACCAAACAAATATCCATTTACTTCACATTTTGCATTTTGATACATTTATTCATTTTATACTTTGTACTTATTTATTTCCTTGCACATTGATACCCATTCAATATGGTTGTAATAGACTAACTAGATTTACATTCTTGCAATCCCCATTCAATTTGTATTCCCCCTGCCACAAAAAAATTGTAATAGTTTAGTAACTTTAAATTCCGCAATTTATCGCTTTTATACATAATATGCTAGTAATTAGGGTTTGTATGGAAAGACTAAAACCACTGCTTAGAAAACCTTAATTCAAGACAAAAACAAGCACGAAAACAATACATTTGCACACAAGCATCCCTAGGGTTATTCCACTTGGTTGCCTTAAACAAAATGGCCATATTACGCATGCGAGGTATCTTAGCAAAAACAAGAAAATATAAGATCATAGTCCCTCGATGACGCTATCTAAGTTACCTTTCAAATGATCTTAATCCCTAAAAGAGAAATGCTAAGATACCTTGCAACATTGCTAATCATGGTTATACGATGACCCACGCCCGTCCCGTTTACATCCAAAGATAGGGTTACTTACCAAATTAATGGTAAGACAACAATGTCAAAGGAAAAGGAAAATGAACAAGAAAGACTTTTGAGTAGGTAGAATGCTCCTAATTACTTGCTCAATTTCAAACAAACATCCTTGCTATTTTCAAAAACAAACACCTACACTTTCAAACATCTTACAAAATTGAAAATATTTTCAAAAGATCAAACATCTTTGTATACATTCTTACAAACAAGAATTATTACAAAGATTGCCTAAACAATGGCCTCTTTACAAAATACTTTCAAAAACCACACCAAGCACAATTTTCAAACAAAAAGCAAGTGATCTAGCAAGTAACTAAGAGCCCATGGAAAACCATGGATGAAAAGGGTGTTAATACCTTCCCTTTTCATAATCTACCCCCCGAACTCAAGAAATAATCTCAAAGGTCTTTCCTGTGCTTTTTCATATTTCCTTTTGGATAAAAGAAAAGTCGATGGCGACTCTTGCTAACCACAACATTTGCGATCAAACGCAAAACCTTCAAGTCAGTTCTCCCATTGTATCACAGTGTTCAATACCCATTCTTCGGCATATTCGGTCTTACCATCCTCTCAAGTGTTCAGGATGCAAGGAAGTCGGACCATATTATCTCTTCCCCAATAATACAATTCAGAATTCAGTGACGTACCCGTAAACTCGCTTCGATGGTTATTCAATCTTCAGCAGAATCATCGATAATCTTTGGTATCATGAGCTCCCTAGTGAAATTTCTTATCAGTATCCCCAGCAATCTTCGGTACTGCAGGTTTCCAGCGTTGATACATATTGGCATCCCCGGTGATGAGCAATAATTCCCAATGAGCCTTTGCTTACCTCCATGAAGTCTATTTCTTTGCATTTGCATATAGTTACCACTGCATAAGATTGTATCCTCAAAAGTACGTAGCCGATCCATCTGAATGGATCTTTGTGGAAAAATAAATTCAAACATGCATACGAAGCATAAGCCAGATCAGGTGCCTTACACAAAAGACCTGAATTATTCAAGGACAAAAATACGTCCCCTTAAGATGGTATCACTCCCAAACCCCCAGCTGGTGACTTTCACCTTCACAATTCCAAGCTAAATCAATACACCTTGTCATTCTAAACCCAGTTTTCATCTAGTAGCCAATTCCCGTCATACAAATAATTCAGTCTCTAAACACTCATCTGTGTCCGTTTCCAAACACTCGTATGTGTTAACTCATAAACACTCATCCGCGTCAGTTCTCCAAACACTCGTTCGTGTTAAATCTTTCTTTGATACTCGTCCGTATCTTCTTTCAATACCCGTCCGTATTGATTCGGACACTCATCTGTGTCAGTTCTCCAAACACTCGTCTGTGTCAGTCTCCCAAACACTAGTTCGTGTTTAACCTTTCTTCGATACTCATATGTATCGATTCAAACACTCGTCTGTGTTATACCTTCCTTGTTTTGGCATTATGCTAGATTACAATTCCGGTCTCTTCCTTGTATTGGCATTATGCTACATTACAAGTCCGATCTCTTCCTTGTATTGGCATCGTGCTACATTACAAGTCTGATCTATTCCTTGTATTGGCATCACGCTATGTTACAAGTGCGATCTCTTCCTTGTATTGGCATCACGCTACGTTACAAGTCTGATCTCTTCCTTGTATTGGCATCATGCTACGTTACAAGTCTGATCTCTTCCTTGTATTGGCGTCACGCTATGTTACAAGTCTGATCTATTCCTTGTATTGGTATCACGCTACATTATAAGTTTGATCTCTTCCTTATATTGGCATCATGCTATGTTACAAGTCTTATCTCTTCCTTGTATTGGCATCACGCCACGTTACAAGTCTTCTCTGTCCTTGTATTAGCATCTTGCTATGTTACAAGTTTGATTTCTTCCTTGTATTGGCATCACGCTGTGTTACAAGTTTGATCTCTTCCTTCTATTGGCACCATTCTACGTTATAAGCTCATTCTCTTCCTTCTATTGGCATCATGCTATGTTACAAGCTCGATCTCTTCCTTGTATTGGCATCACGCCACGTTACAAGTCTTCTTTGTCCTTGTGTTTACATCATGCTACCGTCCAACACTCATCGTGTCAACTTTTAAACACTCGGCGTGTTATTTTCATATGCTCGCCGTGTCATCCACCAACACTCATCTGTGTCAGTTACCTAAACACTCGTCGTGTCAATCTTTAAACACTCGTCATGTCAATCTCTAAACACTCGTCGTGTCAGTTTTCAAGTACTATTCGTATCGGTTTCTAAACCCTTTTTCGACACCATTTCCATTTTACGAGCAATCACCTTCCGAGTTCATCCATAAACCCTTCTCACCAAGAAAACAAAAAAATCCTTTCCTCAGTAGATACCACAAAAATGAATAAACACTCACACTTTCTTTCAGAATAAATTTTTGGAATTGGTATTTAATCATCTTCTACCTCTAACGTCCGAAAGGCACGCACCAATCGTACTTTCAGGTTTAAGACGATTAAATAGGGGTAGCTGTAATACCCCAAATTTGTCCCACCCTTTTACTTTTTATCTGGCTTATGCATCTCGCATTTTCCTTATGTATATAACTTCCATTAGGTCATTTTAGGCATCATGCATTATTAATCAATAAATTTGGCTTGGGATCAAGTTTAGGGATAAAGTTAGGGTTCACGTGGTTTGAGGTGTGTATTTCATACAAGTTTTGATCTAATTAAGTCTTCCTGGTCTTGAATCAGATTTTAATCATATGGTCACTACGGACTTCTTATTCGACTTCATGCAAGGCTTATTTTCATTAATGCATTCTTGATTCATGGAATAGAGTTTATTTCTCTATACTTGGGTTTGTCAAGAGAATCAGATATGAGAAGGACATGGTGTACTATTAGACTATGTGTAATACGGTGGGAGAACTGACTAGGGTGTTTTGCGTTTGATCGCAATTGTTGCGGATAGCAAGAGTCGCCACCGACTTTTCTTTTATCCAATAAAGGAAAGGGTGAAAAGAACAGGAAAGACTTTTGAGATTATTTTCTTGAGTTCAGGAGGTAGATTATGAAAATGGAAGGTGTTAGTACCCTTTTCATCCATAGTTATCTATGGTCTCTTAGTTGCTTTCTAGATCATTTGCTTTTTGTTTGAAAGTGTGCTTTGTGGTGGGTTTTGAAAGTATTTTAACGCCTTCGTTTAGGCAAACTTTGTAATGATTCTCATCTCTATAAGAATGTATACAAAGTGTTTGACTTTTGAAAATATTTCATGTTTTGAAAGTGTTTAGTGTGTGTTTGAAAAGATGTTTGTTTTGATAATGAGCAAGCAACTAAGAACGTTTCTACCTACTCAAAAGTCTTTTGTTCTTCTCCTCCTCCTTTAGATGTTGCTATCTTACGATTGATTGGTAAGAAGCTCTATCTTTGGATGTAAAGGAACGGGCGTGGGTTATCGTATAGTCATGATAGCAATATTATGAGATATCTTAGCATTTCTTTTGAGGGACTAAGATCATTTTGTAAGGCAACATTCGAAGCGTCATCGAGGGACTATGATCTTGTATTTTTTTATTGTTTTTGCTAAGACGTCTCACATGCATAACATGACCATGTTTCATAAGGAAATAAGAGGAGTTAACCCTAGAGATGCAAGTGCGCAAGTGTTCGTATTTCATGCTTGGTTTATCTTGGATTAGTGTTCTCTAAGATTGATTTTATCTTCTCATACAAATCCTACTTTACTAGCATTTATATGAAAGCGATAAATTGCAGAAAGTAAATATTCTACGCTATTACAATCATTTGGGGAATGGGGTATACAAATTTACTAATAGGATTGCAAGAAATTAAAGTCCTAATTATCTACTACAACCACATTGAAATAATGTACAAGAAATATAAAATAGACTTGTTTTGTTTTTGTTAAGAGAAGAAAAATATTTGCTTAAGAAAATATTTTTAGTCTTTTTGTTTTAAATAAAATAAAGTATGTGAATATAAAGTATGTGAATATAAAGTATTTTTTAGTGTTTTTGATTAATGAAAATAAAGTGATGATAAAAATAATAAGAGAAAAAAGAATTAGAGTCAGTGCATTGCTGAAAGGATAGAAATAAGAAGGAGCAGAAGTTCTGACTCTGGTGGGCTGCAAATCAGAAAGAAAATGTTAGCAGAAATGGGGAAGGCCATAAATTCTGGATCCGGATGCACTAAAGTTTTGGGGTTGCTGGGAGCAAAGGAAAGCCTAGAAGTTCTGGTTGTTTAAGAGAGCCTAGAAGTTCTGATTGTTGAGGGGGCCTAGAAGTTCTGATGCAGCTGGAAAACTAGAAGTTCTAGTGTTACTGGAAAGTTAGAAGTTCTAATAATGGGTAAGTGAGGCATCAATGCTATTGGACGAGAATATCTAGAAGTTCTGGTCCAGGAGTACTGTTTTGACACTCAAATGGAGGGGTTTATCTAGAAGTTATGGTCCAGGAATATTGTTTGACAAATAATGGGGTAAAAATGTCAAGGAATAAACATAAAAAGATGCTTCTAGGGTTAGAACCCAGGACCATTAACACTAATGTCTTTTGTGCAGGCTCTCTACCATGGGGTGTCTATAAATCCGGTATTATAAACAAAAACATAAACATATATTACAAAGTAAGTTCTGATGATCAAGTTCATCTTCTTCTCCGCGCCAGCCAGAGTATCTGCAACTTAGTCATTTCTTAATAAAAATAGAAAATGCAAACATAGAAGTTATGGCAAATTTCATCATGGTTTCAGAAATATAAAGCATCAAAACTGTAAACCAGAAGCAAACATGAATTTTGCTAATCCTAATTCTGAACCCTAATTTCCTTAAGAAGTTCTTATCTCAAATTCTCTCTACTTAGGCCATATAAATGAAATCTATAAATATGTACAGAATAAGAGTCATGATATCTACATTGTATCTTTGAAAATGCAAGCCTAACAATGCCTAAGTAATGAGATAAAAATCAGAAGAAACTTACCTTGCATCTGGAAATTGTTTTGTGAATTAGAGCCTGGTTCAGATTGTTGTGATGTTCTGTCAGCTTCCTCAAGTTCTCAGAAAGCTAAAGAAACCCTTAACTTGAGCTATGAATGGTTGGAAAGTTCTGGAGCAGTCAAGGTGCAAAGTTCTTACTTTTGAAATGGAGAATGGTGAAGATTGTTTTACAGTTTGAAAACATAAGTTGGGAAGGCTTCTACACGTATGCTAGAAACTGTATGGATTATTTGGTCAATAAACACTTAAGGAAAATTGGAGTTCGAATGCAAAAAATCAAAAACTAGCAGGTTTTGTGTTTGTATTGCAGTTTCAGGTTCTTGGGAATTTTCAGCAAGGTTTCAAGGCTTTTTCCAATCTTTTTGAATCATCTTTCAGTTTTCAAATGAAGTCTAATTTATAGGCAAAGGATTTAGCAGCTTGGAGGAATCAGGAGTATATCCATCATGTGTTATGGGTTCTTGACTTGTTTTTGAAGCAAGTTTAGACAAGCATGTTGCAAGGCAAGGTATGGTGGTTAGCAGCTTTAATCACACCTAATCTGAGTTTGTAGGTATGAATTGTGGGTAAGTACATTCATAAGCAAGGTAAAGTATGGGTTCAAAATAAACTTTGTACAAAAGTTTGCTTTTCAAGAACAACATTGGTACTTTCATGCCACACGTGGGAAGATCTTTTGGATAAAGGCTTAAATATTGGGATAAAGACTCAAAAGTTGGTGTGAGCATTAAATGATGATGATATTTAACAAGCAAGAGGGCCTGCAACATGAGATTATGCAGCCTAACTTGGAACTGGATCAGAAGTTCAACATCAACGTAACTTTGATTAAGAACAAATGTCCAACTTCTGATCTTTGATCCTCCCTGCTCCAGCATGATCTGAAGGAGTCCTCGTACTTTTCAGAAAGCTTGTAACATGCTTTATAACCCCTCTTTGAATCATCTTTACAAACTCTGATTGTACCTACGTGAAAACTGGCCCATAAGTTCTAACCAAATTCTGACTTGGAAATGCTCAGAATTTACTAAGTGTTTTAGTTTCATGGACGTGTCTTCAAGGATTTATAACTTGAAATCCCAGTATTTCTAGGAGAAGTTATGTTCTGCAATGTTTTAGATCTCATTGATATCTACAACTCTTGTGTCAGAAGTTCTTCCTGAATCAACTTGCATCATGATGAAAATCTGGCCAGAAGCTCTGAACTTATCATATCTTCTTAACACTTAGAAAAATTTCTAAGTGTTTAGAACTTTGACTTTTCCAAAGTAATTTTGACTTTTGATTTTCTTGGTGAACCAACTTCATATTCTAACATGCCTTGATGGAATGTGATTCTTGAAACTTGATTTTGATCCAAAAGTCAAAGTTTGACTTTTCAGTGTGCATTTTGACCATTTTGCCCTTGTGCCAATTCCAAACCTAAATTGATGTATCAGTGTTGTAAACTTGGTTCATGGAAGATCTTGTAAGAAATTTCTGGAGAAATGAGAGGGCAAATTTTGGGGTACAACACTATGCAAGATTGGAATTGACATTGTCGAAACTTTGGCGAAAACCCTTGTCAATTTTCTTGTTGGCTATCATCTTATATGATACTTGTTCAAAATTCAAGCAGAATGATAAAGTGCATATGGGAATTAATTGGACAACATTATTCATAGTTTCGTTCAAACGCTAGGCAAAGTTCATAAGCATTTTCATGGAGTCCGAGAAGGTAATCTTCATTTAATATTATTTCATGGAGATTCAACCATATCATCCATATTACATCAATGTTCCTTCAATTACAAGCACACAAATTCATTAAATTTAACTTAGATTTCAAGCAATTTCCAATTCCCTTATTCATCATCAAAAATCATCATTATTCCGTATACAATATGAAATTAGAATAAGAAGCACACAATTTGAAAGAGAAGTTTGTTTTGGATTGGAATTTATCATTGAATTTGCAAGATTACATGGTCATTAAGCTTCAAGTTTCTATTATTACATCACAAAGTATATTACAAAGGGAAATTTACACAAAACAAAACCCTATCCTAAAAGCTTTATGCTTCCATCCTCATTTTCTCCATGACTATTCATGTTATAATCCCTATACCATAACCTCCATCTTCACCTTTCTTTCTAAGCTCACAATTATTCTTCAAGAATTGCAAAAAATATCTAACAAACTCTCTCTGCACTTCACCAACACTTCCTTCTGCATCCTCTCTGCTTCAACCACAACACTCAATCTTCTTTAATCATCTTCTCAACATTGCAATGTTATCACAACAATCTTCTCATCAATTTGCAAAGCACAGTCTGCAATATTCTGCTACTGCAACAACAACACATCGCGGAATTTTCATCCTTCATCATGGCACACATTCTGCTTCACAAAAACTTCGACCACCTACATTTTCAATACAATAATGAAACATACAAAAATAGTTAACAATAGAATAACGCAATGTCTGTCACCAGATATTCAAAAACTCAGAAGGAGACTCACGATTTCATAAGGAAAAGTAACAGAAAATAGACAAAAACTAACAGCCATGTCCATAACCCCTCAAACTCTTGCCAACCGAATTCTAGCCCTATAACAGAAAACAAATTTCCTAATTGCCTCTAACAGGCCATAACAGAATTGCAGTTAACCTTCTAACAGCTAAAACTACCTTCTAACTATAACTAACTTTACAAAATTCCAACTTCTAAACCCCTAACTATTTTCTCTAACAACTTTTAACCTCTAAACAGCAACCTGTAACTAACCATTGAACCCTTCTCAATCTTAACCTCGATTTAATAACCACCTCACTTCCAACTAAATAACAGAATTCTTAACTCCCTAATATTGTATCTAACTTTCAGCAAAAATAAACAAAACAATTGACACTCCAACAATTCCCTTTTATCTTTGTACTACCTCTAACAACCTCTAACCGCTTCTAGTAGAAGCCAAAAACTGTAACTAAATTTTAACAGAACAATCCAAAAAAAAACAGCATAACAGAATTTCACTCCCTAACAGATTCCAACAAAACTTCTAACAGAAGAGATCATAACAGAAAAACAGAAAAGGGAGGAGGAAGTTCAAGATTCGGGATATAACAAAAAATGGATCCAACAGAAAAGAGAGGAGAGAGTTGAGAGTCATAACAAAAAATAGAATTCAACACAAACTCACCAGATTCAATCCCTCCATTCCTCATCTTCAATCTCATCTTCAACAACCAACCTTCATCCTCTGTAACCGTTCTTCAAACTCTAAATTACTCTATGAAATCTTCCTTCTCTCGTCATTCTCTCTTAACTCTCTTTGAATCCTTCCATCATCTTCGTCAATTCTTCAATTGAAATTCGCCGCACAACCTTACTTCCTCACCTTCATCGACTTCAGCATCGCATCTCCATGGTCAAATTCTCTCTGCAATCTTCATCTCAGAGCCTTTCTTTCTCTCTATTTCAACATTCACGAAGCCTGCAAAAACCCCATTGCATCGACACCTCCATCATCCTCATCTTCAGTGATTTCCCTGTAACCACCACAAGCGATTCAACATCATCAATGCATAACATTGTTGAATTCTCGCATCAATGCAACTCAGAAAAGTCCATATAAATACGCAGAAGAAGTAGAGAAATCAATAAAAGGTACCTGAATCACGCTTAAAGTGTGAAGTGAGATCGAAGCATTAAAGAGATTCTAGACGTGAAGATAGGAACTGAACAAGACGAAAATCACGCAAATAGAACGAAATCAAAGTGCGTCATAGAGGTAGCATCGAATGTCTGGATTGAAGAAGAACATCAGAAATGAGTAGGTTGATAATAGAAGATCGTTGAGACGATGTCGAGGTGGAGGAAGCTAAACCATAAAACCGAATCAAAGGAGGTTGAACTGCAGACTCAAATTGGAGATCACCGGAGATGGCACTGCGGTATTGAGAACTGAGGCGAGAGAGGAAGAGACTCGAAGAAGGTGGAGAGTCACAATCGATTCAACCCTAATCTTCTCCAAACGGAAGCGTATCGTCCCTTTACTTCAATTTTAATTTTTATAGTTATTGAAACATATGCTAAAAATATTTGATGAAGATAACACAGTTTTGTTGCATTCTTTGGACCCATCATTGCTCACACTCCCTAAGGCCCAGTGTCATCACTTTTTGGTGATCATGTTTGTTGGTGAACAAAAAAGGGGTTACTGGGTTGTTTATAATTGGGCCTTGTGTCAATTCCAACATTATACATCTAATACAACTTATATACTCCCCTGTTTAGAATTGTGAAATTTCATTTTGATTGGCTTTCATTTTAATTTTTCTTGGTCGTGATTTTTGTTAATATATGAAAAAACAATAAAAATATGTTAATATAACTTTTGGAATTTATTTTTAGAATTTTTATTAGAGTTTATTATCATTTTTATGTTTGCTAATAATTTGGTTGTCATTGTTATTGAGAGTTTATAACAGTACTGAGGTAAATCTTCAGTGATGTAGAATGCTCGGAGATTAATTACTCGATCACTTGTGTGAAGCATCTTTGATAGAGTTTTCTTATCGCTTGTGTGGTTTTGAAGAGGCAACGGACTTTCTCTGTTCGGTATCATCGCAACTTTATTTTATTCCTCATTTATGCACTTTACCGCTTTTCTAGATACCATGAGAAGTAGGAAATAAAGAGCGTGCACTCGAAGTCGCTATTTAAAGACCTGTAGCAGGCATTCTGCACTTCATTTGCTATATGTGTTGTGCTTGTGTTTATTTCTTTGGTTGTTGATCGATGAGTCACTCAATTTAGGAATTGAGATCATGACTTCGCTCTCATTGCATGTTCCCTATAGGATTTTATCGCTTTCCTTTATTTCTTGTTGATTGATGAGTCACTCAATTTAGAAATTGAGATCACGACTTCGCTATCATTGCATGTTACCTATAGGATAGTTTTGATAGACTTTCTTTGGCATGATAACTTAGATAAGATCTCTCTAGGTGTGCTCTCTTGAGCTTATTAGCTTGTTTGCTTTATCCTTGTACATACCATGTTCCCTTAGGATGCGCTTGCTCCGTTCAGATGCAGGTTAGACCTTAAGTTTTAAACCATGCATGCTAATGTTAGGTAGACGTTTACCTTTTGTTAATCCAAATATTAGGACAACCATTGTATGACAATATTAGGTTTAGAAATAGGCTAGTCTCCCTTAGACTATTTTCTTCCCCTTTTTGCATATACGTTTAAAACTAAAACTTTTTTCTTAGCAAACCAAAAACATGCCAATCTCACTTAAACCCTTTTTCAAGGTAACAAAATACAAACCAACTCAAATCTTTTTGTGCGCCTAAGCACCTTTTCTCTAAAACCCTTTTCAGGTAAGGACGTGATTAATTTACTTCTGTGCGAACGCATAAGTCTCCAAAGGTCGAGCTACGGCAGAAGGCGGAATTAGCATTGTCCATAAAAAAACACCAAACAAACAAAAACATGTGAGCCAAACTACGGTAGCTCTGATTCCTCAAAAAGGATAAGTAGGCATTGGGGTAGGGCCCAAGCGAGTACAACTTTATTTTACCTACATTCTTTTCTCTTTTCTTTTGCATGCATTCTCCCTTTAGCAGTAGTAAACAGTAAGCATAGATTAAACACACCCATAAGATAGGAAACAATAATGGATACCGTAAAGTACTACGGGCGAGTGAGGTGCTAATACCTTCCCCTCATGTAACATACTCCCTTACCTGATCTCTCGGTCGAAAGACCATGGCTTCTCCCTTATCAGGTTTTCTTGATGTTTACCTTTCCCTTCATGTGAGATAAAAGACGTTCAGTGGTGACTTCATTGTTTGATGATTTTTAGCCGGTTATTTCACCGTGACGGGTGGCAACCAAGCCCTCAGTGATGTAGTATTTCATATTGAGATGAATGGTAGAGGGGACCACGATGAGCTCGGCGAGATTAGGCATCTCGAAGATGCATTGGTAGAGAGATGGGCAATCTACCACCAAGAATTGGGTCTTGATGGCTCTGGCCGTTATCCCCCTCCCAAATGTGACGATCAGCTCTACATATCCCCATGGCTTCGTGTTGGCCCCGTTGAAACTCTGAAGATTAGAACCCATGTAGGGGGTTAGGTAGCTTTCGTTCAGTTGTAAGATGTTGAACAATTGGGCGTACATGATATCCACGGAACTGCCTTGGTCGACCAAAATGTGACGCACGTCAAAGTTAGCCATTCGAGCTCTCACGAGTAGTGGCATGCTCAAATTCGGGGCCCCTCCTAGCAACTCTTCCCTGTAAAACGCGAGGGGGTGAGATCCTCCTCGGAATTTGTCAAGCGTGGCGTCTATTTCTGAGTTGGCCTCAATGAGTTGGTCAAACCTTCTCTTCACCGATCCAACTGTGTGCCTGTTGAACCCTCTGCCGGAGATGACCATGGCTGCGAGGAAGGATTCCCATGGACTGTGAGAGGAGAAGTACAGGGGGAAATTCTCCATGTCTAGAAAGTAGAAGTCTTCCGGACGTGAGATGCTCAAGGCGACTGAAAAAGGGTCGAGGTCGGGGTATTTCTTCCCTTCCTCGACACTCTTGGTTTCTGGTGCTTCGTCACGGGCATCCTCCTTCTTCTTATATTGCTTAAGGTTCCAGTCTCTGATCAGTATTTTGATTGCATCCTTGATATGAATGCAATCCTCTATGTTGTGACTGTTACTCTTATGGAACCTGTAGTACTTTATCTTGTCGGTTCCTGGCTTGGACAATGTTTGTCGGGGGAAGCGCACCTCGTCTTGCTTGAATTTAGAATTAGCACATTCGGAAAGAATACACTCTCTTGAGGTTGTCATAGGGGTGTAGTCTTGGAAACGATCGGTTGGCCCTTGTAGTCTTTGGGATCACGGGGTTTGTCTTCCCGTTTCTTCTCCCCCCGACGGGATATCGAGGGTTCATCATTCTTTGAGGATTTGGAACTCTTTCTGAGCCTAGATTCCTGGGCACTGTTGGCCGCTTCCTTCTCCTCATATTGTATGTACGTCTGGGCTTCACAAAGTCGTTGGGGGATGCAGCCCGTGCTCGAGGAGGTACTTCTTCATATTATCCTTTGTCGGGACCTGGAACGCTCCTTTGTTAAAGCGTTCAATATAAGCACGCAGAGACTCGTCCCTTCCTTGTATGATATCTTCGAGCGAAGCTTCTGATTTAGGGCGCCAGCGGGAGGTGGTTAAATGCCTTGAAAATATTCTCCTGAGTTGCTTCCATGAGGTGATGGATTCATCGGGGAGGCTCTTGTACCATTCCATCGCCCCCTTCTTGCGAGTGGTTTGGAAGAGTCTGCATTTGATGGCTCCCCTGACCCCTCTGTAGTTGAGAAGAGTGTTGTACCCCAAAATTTTCCCTCTCATTTATCAAGAATTTTCTCACAAGATCTCATTGGGCTCAAGACTGCACTAGGGTTTGATCAGCTCAAGACACCTCCTTATGCACTGATGACCAAAATTAGTTTGAGTTTGCACAAGGATTTTTGGACTATCAATGCTTCATATGACTTTCATGGACCGTTATGGACCCCCAAGATTACTCATGTCAAGTTTCAAGTCTTGGATCACATTTTTGATCAATCAATTGAATAGTTGACCTAAAAATTAGTTGTATTGGGGGAAAAGTCAACCATGGCCAATTTACAGTCAAATCTCATAATTTTTTATCCACATCAACACTTTAAACCCATATGTATCATTTGATCAAGTTTGGACCAAAATTCCTCAAGAGATTTGATCAAACCCCCAAAAGGGCAAAATGGTCAAAATTAGGGTTTTGACTGGGAAAGGGCAATTTCTGGTTTTTGACCTAGAAAATGGTCAATTGGTTTAAGTCATGATCTGAAGAGTCCATTTGCATCATTTTGACCTAATGACATTATTCAAAACATTACAAATCCATTGGATTGACAGATGAATTTTGCAGTCAACTGATCAAAAGTCAATTGTATACTGAAAAGTCAAACTTTGACTTTTTGGTCAAATTCAAGTGCCAAAGATCACAATTCATCAAAACATGTATAAAATAGGAAACTAATTCATCAATAAATCAAGAAATCAAGATTTCATTTTGAAAAGTCAAAATTTCTAAACTTAGAAATTTTTCTAAGTGTCAAAATTTTCTTATTTTTCATAACTTTAAGCCAAATTTTCACCATGATACAAGTTGATTCAAGAGAAACTTCCAACATGAAAGATGTAGATCTCCATTAAATTTACAACTTTTATTCACACAACTTCTTCCAAAAGTGCTTGGATCTCAAGTTATAATTTCAAGAACATAGAGTTATGAGACTAAACACTTAGTGAAATTTTGCCCTAATTTGGTCAGGATTTTGACCTAACTTCATGGCACTTTTTCACATAGTTCTAAGGGGAATATTAAAAATAAATTCAAAGATGGGTTTTAGATGACATTTCAAGATTTCCAAAATGTCCAAGAACTCCTTGATATCATTCTTGAGTAGGGAGAATCGAAGAGATGAAGTTGGTGTTTTGTCACTTGGATTACAAGGCATTTTGTGATGAACAAAAACCCAATTTCTAACCTATGTTGCACAATCTTATTTTGCAGGCTTCTAAACCTGGAGATCTCTCCATAATCAGAAGATTACACTTGCTTTTGAGCTATTATCCAAGTGTTCCAAGCATTGTCCAAGCCATTTTTCCATTTTTGGAAGAAAGCTACCATTTCATTCTTGAAAAGTTGCTTTAATCACAAAGTCAACTTGTCTTGAGCTTCTAACTTGTTCTTTATGTACACACAACCCCTATAATCTAAAAGCAAGGTGTCTAAGGCTTGAAGAATCTCAAAACATGCTTGTACAACATTTGATATTTGTCATTTCACTTTTCTTCACAAGCAAGTTATAGAGCCATAACCCTATAACTCAGAAACCTGGAGTTATTTAGTACTCTAATCTTTTCCATACATATTAACAAGTTCATTGCAAGATGAGACACAATTCGAAGCATCCTAAAACTCTCCAAAACACGATTGCTGCACAAAACTGCCTAACTTGACATTTTTGAGCCAAAAGTTATCATCTTCATTTCCACTCGTGCGTTTTGAAAACCAATCATTCAAACACCTTCTATACATCATACCAAAGCAATACAGGCCCCTGTTTCAAGACTGTAACTCCTCCATCACTATCCACCATTTTCACACATCAAGCTTGCAAGTTGACTTGAGTAGAGAGATTCAGGGACTTTCAAGGCAAAGTAGGAGTTAGAATACACTCAAGAAGGTCCAGGAAAGCTAAACAGATCCTCAGGCCATCTCAAAAGTTGCTCAAACTCCATTCACGACTCTAGCTGCAAGAGGTAAGTTTTCAAACTTTTATCTCTTCATACAAGCATCATTTGATCCTGATTTGTGAAGATAAAATATAGATATCTTTGCTATAAAGCTAACCATGTTCATAATTCCCATTTATATTGACTATGTATAGAGAATTTTAGATTTGAAATTTCTGAGAAAATTAGGTTTCAATTTAGGGCCAGCAAAATTAATCTTCATCTTTGACTTTTAGCGTACATAAGTTATATGGTTGGATTCGTGAGGAAAAATAGCACAACTTTCATGTTTTCATTTTCCATTTTTGTTGAGGAATGAATGAGATACAGGTGGTCCGGCTGGCTGAAGGTTGAAGACAAAGTACAGGCCATGGAAACGTTTCACCTTATGTATTTATTCTTTCATTTAAGTTAACGGATGTACAGCCACCCCAGTGGTAAGGCAGCGCGCGTTATTGATAGAGGTCGTGGGTTCGAACCTCAGCACATCCTTTTGCAAATGTTTTTACATTTTTTTGTCTTTTTTTGGTTCCTTCCATCGCATGGGCCTCCCGCATCCTGGGCCTAACTTTTTCTAACCTCCCCCTGCTTCATATTTGCACCCTGGCCCAATTTGTTTATTTGTTTATTTTTTTCATTTTTATTTTTCTTAAATATTTCTTTTCTAAAATACTAAAAATCATAAAAACATAAAAAATGATATATTTTATATTTTGACTTTATTTTATTTTATTTTCTCTATAAACAAAAATATATATATTTTATTTACTATACTTTATTTTATTTTTTATTAACTAAATCTTATAGACTTAATTAATAATTATATTATTTATTTTTCTTCATACCATTTAAAAATATTTTATTTAAAAACCAAAAAGACTAAAAATATTTTTAATACTATAAATATTTTCAAGATAAAAAAATGCTAAAAAAAATATACTTTCCTTAACTTATTTTCTTTTGATTAATTAATAGAATTAGGGTTTTCTTTTAAAAATATTTTTCTTAATAAATTCAAACTTAATTATATTCTTTATTTAAGTTAGGTTAAGATAAAAAAATCTTTTATTCATAAAAATAAAAAAAAATCATTTTCTTTACATTTTTCATCCTTATACATTATTCATCACTATACTTTGTATTTATGTAATTCTTGTACAAATTCAATTTGGTTGTAATAGATTAATTAGGTTTATATTCTTGCAATCCATACAAATGTTGTAATAGCGTAGTAACCTTAAATTTCACAATTTATCGCTTTTACATAATATGCTAGTAATTAGGATTTGTATGGAAAGAATAAATTCAATCAAATAGAAAACCCTAATTCAAGACAAAAACAAGCATGAAAATAACACACTTGCACACAAGCACCCCTAGGGTAAAATCCACTTTGTTTCCTTACAAAATGGCCATATTACGCATGTGAGGTATCTTAGAAAAAACAAACGAACACAAGATCATAGTCCCTCGATGACGCTATCTAAAATGCCTTAAAAATGATCTTAGTCCCTCAAGAAGAATGCTAAGATACCTTGCAACATTGCTAATCATGGTTATACGATGACCCACGCCCGTCCCGTTTACATCCAAAGATAGGGTTGCTTACCAAATCAATGGTAAGACAACAATGTCAAAGGAAAAGAAAATGAACAAGAAATACATTTGAGTAGGTAGATTGATCATAATTAATTGCTCCATTTCAAAACAAACACATACACTTTCGAACATCTTACAAAATTGAAAACATTTTCAAAAGATCAAACATCTTTGTATACATTCTTACGAACGAGAATCATTACAAAGATTGCCTAAACAATGGCCTCTTTACAAAATACTTTCAAAAAACCACACAAAGCACAATTTCAAACAAAAGCAAGTAATCTAGCAAGTAACTAAGAGCCCATGGAAAAACATGGATGAAAAGGGTGCTAATACCTTCCCTTTTCATAATCTACCCCCCGAACTCAAGAAATAATCTCAAAGGTCTTTCCTGTGCTTTTTCACCTTTCCTTTTGGATAAAATAAAAGTCAGTGGCAACTCTTACTAATCGCAACATTTGTGATCAAACGCAAAACACCCAAGCCAGTTCTCCCACTGCGTTACAGAACTGGCGACTCTGTTGGGGAAAGTTATAAAAGTGGGGTTACCTTAGGGTTTATATCACATTTATTTGCTTACATTGTTTGACTTGTATGCTTTACATTATGGTTCTTTGTTTGGGTTTTGAATCCTCTACCCGGATTTGGGATACATTATAGGTAAGTAGCAATATGTTGTGGAAACTGTGTGGGGTATACCGACATGGTCTAATAAATAGCTACGTTAGTGCGACATATTTGTGGGTATCGGTATCCTTTGAGTTAATCAAAGAGAATACGGGGCCGCTGAGTGATGTTATGAAACACTGGTGAACTTTTAGAACCTTTACTTGACCAACTTGGCCTTTAGGATATAATGAGATGACCGGTTGTGGTGTAGTTTGAAGTTGGTAGATACTCGATACTACACTCATTGAGGTTTGGTTTCTTGGGATATTTCGGTCTCCATTAAAGAGGCTTGAGCCGAAACAATGACCTAGGAAACAATCCAGTGATATCGAGCTCCTTAGAACCTGGTTACTATTACTAGGATAGGTTTAATCCAACTAAACTTCAAGAGGGTACTTACCTATAAAACTCCATGCAAGCCTAAACCTAAGGATTTGTTTGTTTTGTTTGTATATGCATACTTGTACATAACATCATGAACATCATGAACATCGTATTCATTCACTAACCATTTCAAGGATTTTTGGATTCATCTTTGTTCTTGTTTTGTAGGATATGGATTCTCTTCGCAGGAAAACTATTCAAGTCAATCTTGTAAGGATCCCTCCACAACTTAAGGAGCTAGCTTCAAGGATTCCTGAAAACTCTCCATTTACTGAAAGACATGGTCTCCTACTCAACTTGGTCACCTCTAACACAGATGAGGACATGATGAAGGTGCTCTTTCAGTTCTTGGATCCTTTACACTATTGCTTCACATTTCCCTACTATCAACTTATGCCTAATTTGGAAGAATTCTCCTAACTCTTGAGGATTCCCATTCACAATCAACTGGCTTTCAAAGTTACGGAAAGAGACCCAAAGCCAGAAGAGATTGCTCAAGCTCTACACTTGCACTCATCTGATGTCACAACTCATTGGGAAACAAGAAGTGGTGTCAAAGGTTTCCTAGAAAAGTTCCTGTTTGAGAAAGCCCAAAGTTATTGGAATTCCTTAGATCTGCAAGCCTTTGAGGAAATTGTGGCTCTCCTCGTCTATGGGGTGGTTTTGTTTCCAAATCCTGACCAACTCATAGATGTGAACACCGTCAAAATCTTCATATCCCGTAACTCGGTGCCTACTTTTCTAGGAGACATCCTACACTCTTTTCATATTCGCACAATGAGGAAAATAGGTGTTCTTATATGTTGCACTCCTCTCTTTGCAAGATGGTTTATTTCTAATCTTCCCCAATCTGTATTAAAGAATGAGCAAGGTTCAAGGTGGTCACAAAGGTTGATGACGCTCAAACATTCAGACATTCATTGGTGCTCCCGATCGAAAGAGAATGTTATCATTGTTGAGCGTTATGGAGAATTTCCTAATGTACCCTTACTTGGAATTAGGGGAGGTATCACCTACAACCCATGCTTAGCCTTAAGACATTTTGGTTACGCCTGAAGGGATGGCCCGCACGAGATGCTGATTCAAGGCTTGGTATTTGACTACGACAATGATGATCAAGGTTTTCGCCAGAGGTTTATCCGAGCTTGGAGGATGTTGAACAAGGTGGATAGCAAGACTTTGGGGCACAAGAATTCCATACCTCTTGAGCCTTACCTCAAATGGGTACGAACTTATGCTCAGAGTCTTATGATGCCTTATCCCACTGTTCTCCCGGTAATCATTGAGCCTGTCATGGAAGGAGATGTTCTATACACTATCCTACATCCTGACATGCCTACCTCTCTTGAAGACCTACAAAGGGATTGGATACAACTCAAGGGAGAGCGAGATACCTTCGAAGCCCAATTCTACGCAAGCGAGAAGAAGGTTTTGGAACTCACTAGGCTACTTCATGAGGAGCAGACTCTGAATGCCTACATTGCACCAAAGAGGATGTGTACTACCTTTTTATCTTAGATTTTTTGTATTATTTTTCCCAAGAAGGCATTTATGTACTCAAGCTTTAATCTATTAATATAATGTGTGTTTCCTTTTTGTCTAAAAAAAATTTGAATCTTAAAATCCTTGAAAACATTGCATATGCATTTACCATTCATCATAACATAAGCAGGTTTCTTGCAACAAGTCTCCTCATCTCTCTACTGTTTATTTCAGTAAGATGGATCTCGAGCAAATAGTGAAGGACCTCCAAGCTCAGAATAGATAGTTTCAACAGTTGCTCTTGACCCTAGCCAAAGGACAAGAAGAGTTGAAGACTTTTCTAGCAGAGGAGAAGAAAAGGAAGGCAAAGAAGGTAACTGGAGTCCTAAACATGGGAAAAAGATTTCGTGAGCAGACAAGAAGGACCTTAAACTTTGCAACGACATCCAGTGAAGGAGAAAATCAAGATGGGAAAGGCAAGGAAACTGTTGTCCCATCAGAATCGAAAGAGGAAGAAGAAGATTATTCGGAAGAACAATACCCTCTAGCTGATGACAAGTATAAACATCTCGAAGAGCGATTGAGCACAATGGAAATCCAAAAAGTTCCTGGCTTGGACTTTGAGGAATTGGGTTTAGTGTCGGGGATTGTTATTCCTCCGAAATTCAAAGCACCTATATTCTCCAAATATGACGGAGTTTCATGCCCTAAAATGCATCTCCGGTCGTATGTGAGGAAAATCCAACCCCATACCGCTGATAAAGACTTATGGGTACACTTCTTCCAAGACAGACTGTCTGGAACGCAACTTGAATGGTTTTACCAACTAGAAAGAGCCAACATTCACAATTGGGAAGATCCTGCTTCAGCCTTCTATAAAAACTACCAATACAATGCTGATCTTGCGCCTACCTGTACTCAACTCCAGAGTATGGCCATGGTTTCCAATGAAGGTTTCAAGGACTATGCGCAAAAATGGAGACACTTGGCTGGAAGAGTTCAACCTCCCCTATATAAAAGAGAATTAGTGGATATGTTTTTGGGCACCTTGTCTTGTCCCTTATTCAATCACCTAATTGGGAGTTCGTCGGCGGGTTTTACTGAACTGATATTGACCAGAGAAAGGGTAGAAGTCGGGATAATGAGTGGAAAGATTCATAAAGATACATCCTTTACTGCTATAACAAAGCCATTTATCGGAAAGAAAGAAGTGGTTGTCGTTTATCCTCAGAGAAGTCAAGATAGGACCGAGTGCCGTCCAATGGTGGGGGTTGTTATGATTCCTAAACCTGCACCTGATCAGCAAAGAAACAACCAACCGAGGATGGAAAGACCAGTCAGGAAATTCACCAAAATTAACATGACCCTATCTCAGGTATTACCGCATCTACTAAGATCCAATTTGGTGACCTTGAAAGAAGCTCCAAAAAACCCCAACACAACATCTCCTCACTATCATCCCAATTCCCGTTGCACATACCACTCTGAAAGTCCTGGTCACGATACTAATCACTGTTGGGCTCTAAAGAACAAAATACAAGACCTTATTGAAGCAAAATAAATTGAGTTCGATGCGCCCGAAAATCCAAATTTCATTTTTGCCCCTATGCCCAAACATGGCCATAATACCAATGCCATTGAAGAAGAAGTGTTTGTTACTTCAGTTGATGACCTTACGACCCCGCTTCTGGCTATTAAAGTAAACTTGTTGAATGCCGGTGTGTTCCCGGGCTGTGATGAAATTTGTCATTTCTGCTTATCCTCACCAACCAGTTGTCCTTTGATGAAAGCAGGCATTCAGTGCCTAATAGATAACAAATAAATTTTGTTTGAAAAGACTTCAGTTCCACCTGTTCCTTTTAAAGATGTTTCTATCATCACCATTTCCGCCAATTCTTCCAGGGTCTCCACCAAAAGACCCATTAGAATTACATCAGTTCCGAAAGCAACTCCTTTAATAATTACAATGCCTGGACCAGTCCTGTATACGTCAGACAAAATCGTACCATGGAATTATGGAGGGGATGTCTACTACCACGGTATTAAGCAAGATTGGCTTGATGCCGAAGATTCAAGTTATGAGAAAGTGGATTCCGACGTCAGTAATATTTCAGGGACTAGTAAGATTACCCGAAGTGGTAGGATCTTCTCTCCAGAAATTCCTCCCCTAAAAGCTGTTTTTAGACCTGTAATCATTCCTGTTGCTACTCCAAAAGTTACTCCCAATCCCATAATCATCTCTGCAAGTACTCCTATTGACAAAGCTGTTATCACCCGTACTGATATTCCAGCTGCCGAGTTAACCGAGACTCGAGGAAAAAGTATTATGATTGAGCTTGTCCGGACGAAGGCACAATCATTGGCTATCCCAAAGACCTCCAGGAAAGAGATGGAGGAGATTCTAAAAATCATAAAAATAAGCGACTATGATGAAGTTGAACAACTGGGGAAAACTCCATCTAAAATTTCCATGATGGCTTTACTACTATGTTCTGAGGCGCGTGCAAAAGCCTTGGTAAAATTCCTGAAAACCGCCCATGTACCTCAAGAAACATTTGCCGATCAGTTCCAAGACTGCGTAGCCAGCTTAACCCCAGATAATGGCTTAGGTTTTTTAGATGATGATCTAACGCCAAGGGGAAGGAAGCATAATGAGGAATTGTATATCTCAGTTGAATATAGGGGCACGACGTTGGCTAATGTGTTAGTCGATACCGGTTTATCCATGAATGTATTACCTAAAAAATCTCTTGATAGACTTGACTGTGAGGGATTGACATTAAATCCAAGAAACATAGTAGTAAGGGCTTTTGACGGCTCGAAAAGGATGGTGCATGGGGAAGTGGATGTACCCATAAAGGTTGGAACCCAAACTTTTAATTCACCTTTTTATGTAATGGACATCCGCCCTTCATACTCCTGCTTGCTAGGCCGACCATGGATCCACAACGTTGGCGCTGTTACTTCTACGTTGCACCAAATGCTGAAGTATCCAATTCAAAGGAAGATTATCACTGTCCATGGAGAGGAAGAGTACATGATTAGCCATCTCAATTCCTTCAGATATGTGGAATTAGATGGTGAATTTATTGAAACTCCATTTGAACACTTTGAAGAAGTCCCCCAAGATGTGGCAGTGACCAAGGTTGTGTCTCAGGTTCCCAAGATTACAAGGCCTCCACTCCGGATGTCATATCTAAAGGATGCCAAAGCAGTGTGTGATACGGTGGGAGAACTAACTTGAGGTGTTTTGCGTTTGTGTTTGCAAATGTTACGGTTTAGCAAGAGTCGCCACCGACTTTTCTTTTATCCAATAAGGAAAGGTGAAAAAGCACAGGAAAGACCTTTAGAGATGTTTTCTTGAGTTCGAGGGGTAGATTATGAAAAGGGAAGGTATTAGCACCCTTTTCATCCATGGTTTTCCATGGGCTCTTAGTTACTTTCTAGATCACTTTCTTTTGTTTGGAAAATGTGCTTTGTGTGGTTTTTTAGACGTATTTTGAAAAGATGCCATCGTTTAGGCAAACTTTGTAATAGTTCTCGTTCGTAAGAACGTATACA
Organism: Vicia faba; assembly: GCA_948472305.1. Taxonomy (NCBI): domain Eukaryota; kingdom Viridiplantae; phylum Streptophyta; class Magnoliopsida; order Fabales; family Fabaceae; genus Vicia; species Vicia faba. Next base: position 1,132,204,433 of record OX451741.1, on the reverse strand, counting down.
AAGTGTTGAGATTTTGAAAATGTTTCAAGTTTGGAAAGATGTTTGGAAAGTGTATGTGGTTTTTTTGAAAATAACAAGGATATTTTTTTTGAGAGTGAGCAAGTAACTAAAAGTAATCTATTTACTCAAAAGGTTTTAGATGTGCTTTTCCTCCTCCTTTAGATGTTGTTATCTTACCATTGTTTTGGTAAGAAGCCCCATCATTGGATGTGAAGGGACGGGCATTGGGTCATCGTATGACCATGATAGCAATATTATGAGATGACTTAGCACTTTTCTTTTAGGGACTAAGATCATTTTGAAAGGAAACTTTGATAGCGTCATCGAGGGACTATCATCTTATATTTTTGATTTTGTTTGTGCTAAGACATCCCACATGCATAACATGGCCATTTTCGTAAGGCAACAAGTGGAATCACCCTAGGGGTGCTAGTGTGCAAGTGTATTTGATTGCATGCATAATTTTGGTCTTGAATTTGGGTTTTCTAAGCATTGATTTTAGTCTTGTCATACACACCCTAATTACTAACAATATACGAAAGCAATGAAAGTATGGAAAATAAAGATTCTACGCTATTACAATCATTAGGGGGATGGGGTGTACAAATTTAAAATGGGGATTGCAAATTAAATCCTATGTTACTATTACAACCATATTGAAATAGAGAAGAATGTACAGGAAATGTAAAATGCTTATTTATTTAAGAAAAGAAATAAGTTTTGTTTAAGAAAATATTTTGTCTTTTTATGTTAAAAGAAAATATAATATGTGAATATGAAATATTTTTGGTATTTTTGATTAATGAAAAATAAAGATGATGGAAAAAATAATAAAAGAGAAAGAAAACCAAAATCAGCGCAAATACATGAGAATAGAAGAAGTCCTAAATTTTGACTCTGACGTGCTGCACAAACAGAAACAATGTTAGTAGAAATATGGAAGCTCAGAAGTTCTGGATCTTCTGAGAACTCCGAATTTTTCAGAAGTTTTGATGCAACTGTCAAAACTTTTCCTCCCTCCAAGCTAGTCAGAACATCTGAAACTTAGTCATTTCTTAACAGAACAAAAGTTGCACATATAACAGTTATGACAAGTTTCATGAAAGATCAGAAGCACAAATCAGAAGCAACATGGATTTGCTAATCCTAATTCTGAGTCCTAGTTTATTTATGAAACTCTGAACTGGTATTCCTTCTACTTAGGCAGGCAGATGCATGAAATTTCAGAATATGTACATCATCAGGATCAGAATATCTACATTATGTTAAATATGCAAAATCTGACAATGCCTAATTAGTATGATGAGAGTCAGCAGAAAAACTTACCTTACAGCTGGAAAAGATTCTGTGAACTGGAGGTTGATCCTGAACTCAGGTGATGTTCTAAGCAACTTCTTCACATACTCAGCAGGATGGAAGTTTGCAACTTCTGGAACAGCCAAGGGGTGATACTCTGACTTCTTTGAGGTGGAGGTGGATGGAGAGTGTATGGAAGTAGGAATACAGAAGTTAGGGTAACTTCTAATATGTGAATCAGCAACTGCGTGGATGGCTTTAGTCAAGAAACATTTTAGGAAAAATGGAGTTTGAATGCAAGAATCAAATGCTAAGGTTTTGTATTTTTGTGTTTATAGTTTTGTAGATTCTTGGAATTTTTGCAGGGGTTCAAGACTTTTCTTTCTCAATTTTTTCGACCTCTTCTCAAGGGCTAATGGTGTTCTATTCATAGGCAAAGGTTTTGTGGTTTGGAGGGGTCAAGTGGCACCAACATCATATGCTAGATGCTGACTTACTCTTGAAGTAAGCTTAAACAAGTATGGTTCAATGCATCAAGTGGGATGATTAGCAGCGCCTAAGCTGGATTCGTCAGCATGAATTAAGGAAAAGTAGAAGCAGCGCATGGGCCTAGCATACTTTTGCCCAAAAGTTTGTCTTCCCAAGACAATAGGGGTACACGTGGGGGAAATCCTTTGGATAACAACTCACAAGTGGTTGTGAGCATTAAATGATGATGAGATTCATCGAATCAGAAATCCTGCCATGTGAAACTCTGCATCCTTACTTAACTCTGGATTAGAAGTTCTGCTTCAGCGTAGCATCTCATCTTCTGATCCTCTTATCTTCTGACTCCAGTATGTTCTGAAGGAACTTTCAGACTTTCTAGAAAGCTTGCAGCATGCTTCTTAACCTTCATTGAATTATCCTAGCAAACTCTGACTAAAGATTTCGTGAAAACTTGCCCAGAAATTCTGACCAAACTCTGCCTTGAGAGTGTCCAGAATTTGCTGAGTGCTTTAATGATAATCTGGTCAGAAGTTCTGAAATTTTCATAATCCTTAAACACTTAGAAAAATTTCTAAGTACTTTAGAATTTGACTTTTCCAAAGTAAAAATTTTACTTTTAAATTTCTTGATGAAACAGACTTCATATTCCAACATGTCTTGATGAAATATGATTTTTGAGATATGATTTTGATCTAAAAGTCACAGTTAGACTTCTCAGCATGCAAATGACCATTTTGCCCTTGTGAATGACTTTCTTAGAAAAATTTATAGTTCAAGGCTTGGAAACTTGATAGAAGCAAACCTGGGATCCAGGGTGATCCCTTGTGAAATGAGAGGGTAAATTTTGGGGTACAACAGCTGCCACTGTTCAAACTTCTTGAACCTGAAGGGTTAGATTGGCGGATCCTCCATTCGTGACTTGAAGGTGAAAGATGTTTGAACACTAGAGTGCCCAGAAATTTGAACTCGAAGATGGATGGTGAATGGGCTTATAGATGCCATTTGGAGGAATATTGGTAAACGCTAGAAGAAGTATCATCACAAATCTCTTGTTGATTTATACTAAACTTGATGTTTTACCTGTGAGAAAAGGGGTTAGTAAAATGCAGATGCTTGCATGATGTTCACCAGATGTGGTATCATGCTAAATGCATATGGTATGTATATGCTATGATGTATGAATGTGAAATGTATGTTTTTGTCCCGGAAAATAAATTCCTGACTACTGCTGAGGAAATCCTGGGAGGTTGAATCTCTGATTTCCTGTTGGAAATGAAAAACATGCATATCTTCAAATTTTATTGAAAGGATGCTTTTCTGGGGAATATCGCTTAAATGTCAGTTGTTATCTGGTCGAATCAGACTTCACAGTTGTTGAGGATGAAGTAGTCGGCTGCTATCTGGTCGAATCCAGGCTTCATGACAACTTACTAGAAGAAGAGATGGATTAACTGTCATCTGGTCGGATCCAGGCTTTGCAGAAAATTCCTTGAAATTGAATAGTTATCTGGTCGGGTCCAGGCTTCACAATAACTTGCTGGGGATGTGGAGGTTAACTGTTATCTGGTCAGATCCAGGCTTCACAGTAACTTACCGGAGGAAAGGATGAATTAACTATTATCTGGTCGGATCCAGGCTTTGCAGAAAATTCCTTGAAATTGAATAGCCATCTGGTCGGGTCCAGGCTTTATGGTCTTTTGGAAAGTTGTACTATTATCTGGTCGAATCCAGGATTCATAGTGTCTTTATGGGAATCATAGTTAATTGTTATCTGGTCGGGTCCATGCTTTACAATATACTATTTGAAAATTGTTATTTGGTCGGGTCCAGGCTTTGCAGATTTCTTTGATGAGGTCAATTGTTATTTGGCCGGGTCCAAGCTTCACAATAAACGATTTGAAAACTGTTATTTGGTCGGGTCCAGGCTTTGCAGATTTCTTTGATGAGGTCAATTATTATCTGGCCAGGTCCAGGCTTCACAATAAACTGTTTGAAAACTGTTATCTGGTCGGGTCCATGCTTTGTAGATTTCTTTGATCAGGTCAATTGTTATCTGGTCGGGTCCAGGCTTTACAATATACTGCTTAGGGATTTAGTTGTTATCTGGTCGGCAGGTTTCATAATGAATCTCTGAGGATGATTGATATCTGGTCGGATCCAGGCTTCGTAACGGCTTTCTTGAAAGGATGGAAATGAGGAATGATATCTGGTCGGGTCCAGGTTTCTCAGCCATTTGCTGGGGATAGAGAGACAACTCTACTGGGGAAAAGAAATTAAACCTTGGTCAAATTGAGTTCAGGTTCTTCTATATGTTTGAAGAGTTAGGCTATTATCTGGTCGGGTCCAGGTTTCATAGCATTTTGAGATCATCTGTTATCCGGTCGGGTCCAGGTTTTAGTAACTCAAACTGTTATCTGGTCGGGTCCGGGTTTTAGTAATTCAAAATGTTATCTGGTCGGGTCCAGGTTTTAGTAATTCAAACTGTTATCTGCTCGGGTCCAAGTTTCAGTAATAACTTGAAAATGGTGCTAATATCTGGTCGGATCCAGGCTTCATAGCATCTTGGAAATAGTAAATTCTTTGCTGACGGCTTTACTGGGGATTAGGGGTTGTGGCCTTGTGATTCGCAGTATTTTAAAAGGGAAATTCAAACTGGAGAGTATAGACTCAGTCGGGTAAGGTAGACTCGGCTTGGGGAGGATACACCTAACTGGGGATGATGGGCTCATCTGGGGAGGATAGATTCTGTTTGGTGAAAATAGCCTTGGTTGGAGAAGATGTACTAAGCTGGGGAAGATGGATTCAGTTGGGCAATTTGTGGTGTCTTGATTGTTGTATGTTGAGAAATTTGCACTTGGCTCGTGTTGTACCCCAAAATTTTCCCTCCCATATTTCTCAAGACATGTCAACAATAATCTCCAAGTTGCTCAAGATGGCTCAAGAGTTGGGCAGTCAAATCATCTCCTAAGGCAGTCAATCTCAAATTAGGGTTTTGTGTTGCATAAAGGTCCTTAAATATAAATGGCCTCAAATTCTCCTCATTGTCCTAATATGTTCTCAAGTTCATCCATGTCAAATTTCAAGCCTTGCAGAGGAAGTTTGGTCAGTCAATTGCTCAAGAGGCCCAAAAATCGACTATGTTAGGGCAAAAGTCAACTGTGGCCTACAAATAGTCAAACCTCAAGATTTTTTGTCAACATTCTCATTTTGAAGGATAATTCATCATTTGATCAAGGGTTTATCATGATTCATCAAGGATTGCTCAAGATTCATCAAGATTCAAAAGTTGCTAAATTAGGGTTTTGCAAGAAAAATCAACTCAACTTTGACCAAGCATAACTTTCTCATACTTTATGAGAAGTGACCCATCCAAAGCTCATTTTTAAGAGGATGCAATTTCCTACAATCAATCTTCACACCCAAAGATCAAGAAATGCACTCACAAAAGTTACAAATTTGGACATTATAGGTCATTTTTGAAAGTCAACAAAAACACCTTTTTTGCCAAAGCTTATAACTTGTGCATGGTGAATCAAAATGAGATGATACCAAAAGGGTTGGTTAGAGGATATTTCAAGGTTTCTAAAAAACCAATAACACCTCAAAAAGTTCAAAACTGAAGGAGTTATGCATTGTTGAAGTTGGGCATTTTTCCAAAATTGCCAAAAGTCAACTATCCCTAAAACTTCAAATTTTGCCAAATGGGCCCACTTTTTTCCACTTGATTTGATCTTGTCACACAACACACGTGTCATATCTTCAGTCTTGTGCCAATTTATTAATTTTTCCATTTTATTTGATTTTTATTGATTTAATTCATTTTTAATCAATTTAAATCCAAATAAAATCCAAATCTTAATCAAATGGAATCTTTTTGATTGATACAGGTCTTTAATATCATTATGGACATGAACAAATTCGAATCAAGGCATATCATGCACAAAATATTGGTTTTGACATTTTTGGAAGCTTTGTTAATGGTGAATCATATCAAATCTTGAATCATCAATACACAAGGATTCCAAGCCCAAGACTTGACCTAATACAATGCTTGATACATATACAACACAAAAGGCATGAAATCAAGAAGAAGAGGCTGCATAATTAGAGAAACCAAAACTTAAAAAAGCTTGAAAAAGTTTAAAATCGAAATCAGTCTTAGAGTCCAATTCAAGGCAAAAGCTCAACATAGACTTCTTGCCTGACATCCACTGAAGCTAAAGCAATCAAAATCAAGCCCTCTCCTCTCCTAAAACGCGATGTAAGTCTCCTTGAACATGGCCCTCTACACTAAAACATAATCTCTTATTCTTGCATCTTTTTGCCAAAATCTTGACACTATCATGTTTATCGTTCCATTTAGAACGTTTCTGCATTATTTGATTTTGTTTTGGCAGCTTGTAACCCTGTAACCGAACCTAGGGTTTGGAAGGTTGTTTTTTGGGTATTTTTGCTACAGGTGAAATCAAGCCAATTGATGGATATGGATGTGTTCACGAGACCCAGACAAATTGAACCATGGTTTTGGAATTGATTTTTACAGCCTAGAGAAGATTTTAGGAGTGAGGCATGGATTTAGCTGCAGATGAAATCCGCAGGTAAATAACCAGGCTTTTCAATGAAGAAGCCGACCACGTGCCTCCTCCTCATTGGATCGTTCATAACTTCGTGCTCTTTTTTTTTTATTTCCAGCATATTGTTTGTTTTCTCCATATAATAATCATTGTTTATTTCATTAACAATTAAACATAATAGCTCAGTTGGTGAAGGCGCTAGTGCATTGGCTAATGGGACCTGGGTTCGAATCCCAAGTCCCCCATATATTTGTTATTATTTTCCTTCAGGCATTCCAGTGTACCTCATGCATTGCAGCCTACTGTGGACCTCAAATTTCCAGGCGCCAGATGGCCTCCAGGCCAAATCTGAAGGTCAAGATTGAAAGCTCACCATATTCCTTGTAAGTACGAAGTGCGCCTAAGAGGAGGGGTGAATTAGGTACTTTTAAAAAATTCTGGTTTTTAGTGATGATGGTTCTTATTTTTCTGGTTATAAGTGAATTTAGGAAAGCTTAAAAAATGCAGAAAAATAAAGAGACACGGGAGATATATCCTGGTTCCCCTCACAGACCGAGAGTACTCCAGTCCCCTTTCAACATGAAAGAGATTTCCTTATTGTGGCAAACTTACATAAGAACGACCAACCAAACCAAGAACAATCCTCTTGGACCAAGAACAATCCTCTTGAATTTTCACTAAGTTACCTATGAGAACAATCCTCTCAATGTAACTACACTTGTATCCAACAACTTGGAAAGACAAGATTTCAATAAAAACACTTAAACTTAATTCCAACAATCCTGGAAAATAAGTAAGTAAAAACAATGTGTGATTTTGAGTGAGTAGAGTATATTGATCACTTAAGAGTGATTTTGACAATGTATAATCTTCTTCTTTCAATAATAATATTTTACAGAGACTCAAGATATATTTGCTCAAAGTTTTCTGTTTTAAAGTATGAAAATAAATGCAGAAAACTTATGCATGAAAGTGAAGAATGCTTGAGTTTGTATTTTTAAAGTTCAGAAAAATATTATGAAAGAAGGTGTTAGATATGAATTTGAAATTGGATATTTAAATGTTCATAACACCCTTTTGAAACATCATGAAGATCTGGAAATGTATCATGAACAAATGCCAAGGTTGAGTGAAAAGATGTAATGAAAAGGCATGATCAAAAGGCATGAACAGAGCTGTAATTTTTAAAATTTGTGCAGTGTGTAATCGATTGCACCTTTAGTGTAATCGATTGCACAAGGTTTTCAACAGCTGTATTTTCAAAAATTTAAGAGTGCAATCGATTGCACAAACAATGTAGTCGATTGCAGGCTAAGTCAGTAGCAAAATTTAACTGAGTGCAATCGATTGCACCAACTATGTAATCGATTGCATGCTAAGACAGAATCAAATGTTTTGAAAATTTTAAGTGTGCAATCGATTGCACAAACTATGTAATCGATTGCATCAAGAAACAGAAGCAAGAGATTTTGAATTTTTGAAGAGTGCAATCGATTGCTCTAAAATGTAAATCGATTGCATGCATAGGAAAAGTGAAAAATAATCTTTGCAGAGCTTGAGAATGATTCTTAAACTATTTATTTTTCATTTTTGAGCATCTATATCTTAAGATCAAAGTAGATAATATTATTATACCTTTAAAGTTGTAGAGAGCTTTGATTGAAGATATTATCCTTAGATGCTTAGATGCTTGACCAAAGTCTTTGCCTTCTTTTGTAAGCCATGGTTTGTCTTCATCAAAACAAAAGCTTTATTTGAGAAGCTTGATTTCACATTCTCCCCCTTTTTGATGATGACAAACAATCTTTCTTTATGCGAAGTACTTTCCGGAAGAGCTTCTCCCCCTGAGATGCAAAACTCCCCCTATGTAGGAGAGAGTTGTAATCCTTATAATTCTTCATCTTGATTGGAGAGTACCTTGAAAATTTAAGACAAGGAAAATACAAGCATAAAGTACCATACATCTTTCTCCCCCTTTGACATTATCAAAAAGAAGGGAAAGATACTTCAAGCAAATAATAATCGAGCAATATTTTAAACAAAAGATAGAATTAAAGCATTAACAAACATTGTTTAAGAGTTACACACATTGAACAGTGAAACATTGAAATATCAAGATAATAAGATAACAGAAAAGCAATATTCAGCCAGAACATTTTAGGGGTGATGAACGTCTGGATGATTGTAGGACCAGCCTTGGTTTGGGAAGCGTTGTTGGAGTGGTGGTTCTGAGTAATGAGGAGGAGGTGCAGCTGGGTTGTTTGGGTCATATGGTGGGATATACAGGTGAGAATAAAGGTACGACAATTGTTGGTTCACATCCGAGCGAAAATCATTTATCCAGGTTGTAGTGGAGTCATTTATTGCACTCCATTGACTGTTGATGTTGGTGTTCATAGAAGCAAACTGTTGAGCCATGTAGTCCATGAGTTCTTGGTTGCTTGGACCAGAGGGAGCAGTAGGAGGAGGAGGCATAGCTTCACCGCCTTCAGCTTCTTGGTCATCATCTTCGTTGCCAACAACATCTTCACCAATATAGGTGATCGTCTTTGTTTCCGGATTAAAGTGTACGCCCATCCGTGAATCAACATTCTTAATTGAAATTTTGTTTAAAATAGGGTCCATATCCACCTTTTCAAAACTGCGAAAATCTACACCAAAATCCTCCATAACCAATGTGACGAAATAAGCATATGGAAGAAATTTTGATTTTTCATCCACTCTCAGCATATGCATCATCATCATTCTTGCCCAGTTGACATTAATCCCTTTCTTCCTTGCATAAATAAGCTGCATCTTGAAGTCGGTAACCGTGCAATGGTTTCCAGCCCTTGGGAAAAGTATATAGACCAAGAAATAATGAAATAAGAGATCGTTTATATAGAAGTTACCTGCACTCCAAGAATCTCTAGAAGGAATTACTCCGCCAAGACCACGTATCCGTTTGGCGCGAAATTCAGCTTCACTTAACCGCCCAATGCTGTAAAAGAATCCCTTTTTCATATAGCCATCCCATATTTTGTCTTCAGGATCATATAGGACGCTTCCGGTGAAAGGAATATGCAAGATCTCACCAACAACCTGAGGAGTCATAGAGATACGTGTGCCTAGCACATATGTGACAATCTTTTCCTTATAGGGGGTTAGATTACTGAAGAACATTCTTACCAGATCCGGGTAGTATGGACCATACGAAGAAATCAATGGTTCCAGACCATAAGCAGCTAGATCGTTCTGAAATGAAAAACATTATTCAGGGAAGGAGGAGAGAATACCATACTTAGGGTTGGAAACAATTTTCCTTTGGAAGTCTTTGACAGACTTCTTGTTGCTCAGTGAGAGTTGACAGCAGTGGATTGGATGATGAGTCAATCTTATTTTTCCCTTTATCTGAAGTTGATGCCTTTCTTATGGTTCTTGAGGCCATGAAAATGGTGTTTTAGATTTTGTGTTTTTAGGGTTTATGTGAGAGAGAGAAGGTTTTGGGAAAGAGAAAGCTTTTGTGATTTTGGTAGATGTGAGATGAGTTATTTGAATTGAAGTGTATTTGTCTTGGGAAGATGAGAGATAAATTTTGACCAATATTAATTTTCTGTCATAAAAGCAACTTTCAGTGTGTGCAATCGATTGCATTACCTTGTGTAATCGATTTACACACAAACAGAACCAAAAATAACGCAAAAAACACATAGTGCAATCGATTGCAGTAAAGGTGCAATCGATTTGCACAAGAAACAGAAAGGACAGAACTGAAAAGTTTCTTTGTGCAATCGATTACACTCTTTGTGCAATCGATTTGCACTCACAAAAAATTTTCCAAAACCATATTTTTCTTGAAAATAAAAGTATCACATAGCATAAAAACATATATGGCAAATATAAAAGCATATATAAGAGAAATATCAAGGGTAGAATGCACCTTATATGTCGCGTTCGTCAAGAATGTCGAGCTCTCGCCGAATTTTATAGAATGGTTCTTTTGCCAAAGGTTTGGTGAAGATATCGGCAAGTTGATTATGAGTATCTACAAAGGTTACCTCGACATCTCCTTGAAGAACATGGTCACTGAGAAAATGATGTTGAATGTCTATATGTTTGGTCCTTGAATGCATGACGGGATTCTTTGTGATGTTGATTGCACTTGTGTTGTCGCATCTTAGAGGAATGCACCCTAGATCGAGTCCGTAGTCACGAAGTTGTTGTTTTAGCCACAAATTTTGAGCGCAACTACTACCCGCTGCAATATATTCAGCTTCGGCCGTGCTTAGAGCAACACATGCTTGTTTCTTGCAGGCCCAAGATACTAAAGCATTACCAAGAATGTGACAAGTTCCACTTGTGCTCTTTCTATCTGTTTTACATCCTGTATAATCCGCGTCAGAATAACCAATTAAGTTGCAGATACTACCTTTTGGATACCATAATCCGACATTTGTTGTCCCTTTGAGATGCTTAATGATCCTTTTTACCGCCGTGGATGAGATTCATTTGGGTTAGCCTCGATATTTAGTGATGTCGATGGAAACGCTTGATTCATCTTGATCAACATAAGAACCAGAACCCATAGGTGTAGACATTTCTTTGCAACTATCCATGTCAAACCTTTTCAAGAGTTCTTTGCAATATTTGGATTGGTTGATGAAGATGCCATCATTAAGTTGTTTGATTTGAAGTCTAAGAAAATAGTTCATTTTTCCCATCATGGACATTTCAAATTCTCCTTGCATCATTGATGAGAACTCTTCACACATTTCTTGATTAGAAGAACCGAAGATGATGTCATCAACAAAGACTTGTGCTAGCAAAGTGTCGCCTTTGATTTTCTTGATAAATAGAGTCTTGTCAACTTTGCCTTTTTCGAAACCCTTTTCACATAAGAAGTTTCTTAAACGATCGTACCATGCCCTAGGTGCTTGTTTCAGTCCATAGAGAGCCTTTCTTAATTTAAATACATGATATGGATTCTTGAAGTCTTCGAAACCCGGGGGTTGCTTGACGAATACTTCTTCAGTGATATATCCATTCAAGAATGCGCTTTTGACGTCCATTTGGAAAAGCTGAAAATTTAATGAACAAGCATAGGCAAGTAAGAGACGAATAGCTTCTAACCTTGCAACTGGAGCGAAAGTTTCTTCAAAGTCTATTCCTTCTTCTTGATTATAGCCTTGTGCTACCAATCTTGCTTTGTTGCGAACAATTATTCCATTCTCGTCAAGTTTGTTTTTGAACACCCATCTTGTTCCTATAATGTGTTTGTTGCTTGGCCTAGGAACGAGTTCCCAAACTTGATTCCTTTCAAATTGATTCAATTCTTCTTGCATAGCTATGATCCATTGGTCATCGCCTAAAGCTTCATCAACTTTGGAGGGTTCAATTTGAGAGACAAACGCCATGTTTAGGCAAGCATCCTTGAGATTTAATCTTGTAGACATTCCTTGACTTATATCACTAATTACTTTATCAATAGGATGATCTCTATGAGTTCTCCATTCTTTTGGTAGATCATTGAGATTCGATTCTTGTTGAGGTGATTTTTCTAGTTGAATGGATTGATCCTTGGAAGAGTTTTCTTGAGGACCTTCTAAAATTTCATCATCATTATCACAAACAATATTATCCTCCTTGGAGGGGTTAGTTTCATCAAACGAAACATGCATAGATTCTTCAATAGTCAAAGTTCTTTTGTTGTAAATTCTATATGCTTTACTAGAAAGTGAGTAACCAAGGAATATACCTTCATCGAATTTCTCATCAAACTTACCCAAATTATCTTTGTCATTGTTAAGGACAAAGCATTTACACCCAAAGATATGAAAGAAGGGAATATTTGGTTTTCTCCCTTTGAAAAGTTCATATGGAGTTTTCTTTAAGATTGGTCTAATGTTAACTCTATTGCTAACAAAACATGTTGTGCTCACCGCATCCGCCCAAAAGTATTTTGGAAGATTTGAGTCGCTAAGCATGGTTCTAGCAAGTTCCACAAGAGACCTATTCTTTCTTTCAACCACTCCATTTTGTTGTGGGGTCCTTGGTGCCAAGAAGTTGTGAGATATTCCATGTTCTTCACAAAATTCTTCAAATAGAGCATTTTAGAATTCTCCGCCATGGTCACTTCTTATTGAGGCAATTGTTAAAGACTTCTCATTCTGAATTTGTTTAGCATACTTCTTGAACGCCTTGAATGCATCACTTTTCTGCACTAAAAAGAATGTTCAAGTATATCTAGAGAAATCTTCAACAATAACCAAAGCATATACGTTACCTCTGAAACTCCTTGTTCTCGATGGACCAAATAGATCCATATGTAACAATTGTTGTGGCCTAGTAGTGGACACCACATTATTATATTTGAAAGTTGATCTAGTTTGTTTCCCTTTTTGACAAGCATCGCATAGTCTATCTTTGACGAAATTTCTCTTAGGCAATCTAATGACAAGATCATGCTTGATTAATTTATTCAAGTGTTCCATATGAATATGATCAATTCTTTTGTGCCAAAGCCATGAATCATCGTTGTTCGCCATGAGACACTTAACCTTCAAAGATGGATCATCAAGGGAAATCATAAATATATTATTGACTCTTTTACCTTTAAGTATAACCTCATGAGTGATTTCGTCTTCTATCAAACATTCATCCTTGGTGAACTTGATTTTGAAGCCTTTGTCACAAAGTTGGCTAATACTTAGAAGATTGTGCTTTAGTCCTTCAACATAAAGAACATCTTCAATGGATGTGAAAGTTGGAGCACCAACTTTGCCTTTTCCTAGGATTCTTCCCTTATTATTGTCTCCATAAGTGACAAAACCCTTGGCCTTTAGCGTTAGATGTGAAAATTGGTTTATATCTCCTGTCATATGCTTTGAACAACCACTATCAAGATACCAAAGATTGCATGTGGTCTTCAAGCATACCTACAAAACAAATTAGGTTTTGTTAGGTACCCAAGTTGCTTTGGGTCCTTCATAATTAGTGCCTTTCTTTACCCATACATAATGCCCACTTGCCACACTGAAGTTTCTAACATAGCAAGCATTAGGTGTATGGCCTTTAATACCACAATAAAAACAAGTAGGTTCAAACTTACTTCTATATCTAGAAGGATAAGATTTCTTTTTACAAAATGTTTTCTTTTTCGGATAGTGACGAACTATTTTAGGTTTGTTCACTTTCTATTTGGAAGATTGATCACTTGCCTTAACAAAGATAGTTTTGTTAGAACTTGGTTTTGAGAACTTTGAATATCCAAGTCCACTTTTATCATTGGAGTATCTTTGTTGGCTAAGAACACCTTCCAATCCAATTTGCCCTTTTTCATATCTTTCAATGACTCTTTTTAATTGGACAATTTGGAAAGAGAGTGAATCACAATTTTTGCATACAAAATTCTGTTTTTGTTCATCACTTGATTTTTGTTTTTCTTCTTTGAAATCTTTTTCCATTGAAACATATTTTTCTTCTAAAGATGAAATTTGTTTCTTTTGTGATGAAATGGTTTTATACAGAATTTTGCATTCATTCAATAGTTCATCTATAGCACCTTGTGCATCACTATCAAAAAGAGAAAATTCATTACTAACCTCATTGTCTTCATCATCGGAATGGTGTGAGGCCATCAATTCTAGATTTGCACTTTCATCACTATCGGAACCGGATGAGGAACTTATTTCATTGTCCTCCCATGCTACATAAGCCTTTTTGTTCTTGAATCCCTTCTTGATTTTGAAGCCACCTTTCTTGGAGAGTTTTGGACAATCTGGCTTGATATGACCTTGCTTACCACATTCATAACATGTGATTTCTTGTGTTGATGTGGAGCCTTCCTTTTTCTGAAAATGTTTCTTTCCTTTTGAATGAGAAAAAGGTTTGTCATTTCTACCGAAGAACTTACCAAGCCTTTTAACAAGAAGCATGAAGTTTTCATCTTCTTCTGAATTGTTTTCCTTTTCAACTTCCTTGGAGTCTATCTTCAAAGCAATATTCTTGGATTTCTTCTCTTGATTTTCATGTTTTTCGAGTATTCCGAGTTCCGTTTCGTATTCTTGAAGTTTTCCAAATAGAGTTGCGGATGTCATGTTGGAGAGACTTTTCTTTTCTGAAATTGTCGTTACCTTTGGTTGCCATTCCCTTGTTAAGGACCTAAGTACTTTCAGATTCAATTCATTATTTGTCAAAGTTTTACCAAGAGCACTTAGATGATTTTTCAAGTGCAAAAATCTCTTTTGTAAGTCAAGAATGGATTCTCCGGGCTGCATTCGAAATAGTTTGTATTCTTGACTTAGGGTATTTAGTCTTGATCTTTTTACTTCAGTCGTTCCTTCATGAGTTTGTACCAAGGTATCCCATATTTCCTTTGTTGTTTTGCATGTCGAGACACGGAAGAATTCGTCCATACTAAGTGCACCTTGAAGAAGGTTTATTGCCTTTTTGTCATAGAGAACTTTCTTTTTATCATCGTCGTCCCATGCAGTTTTAGGATTTGAAGAGCCAACACCATTGATTACCGTAACCGGGATAAATGGACCATTTTCGACGGCATCCCAAATTTCTTCTCCTTGTGCTTCTATATGCGCCTTCATGCGTATTTACCAGAAGTCAAAATATTCACCACAGAATAGAGGAGGTTTGTTGTTACTACCACCATCTCTGAAAATGGGATTATGATTTGCGGAAGCCATTCTGGATCTTTTAGGAGCAGGTTACCTATAACCTGCTCTAATACCAATTGTAAGTACGAAGTGCGCCTAAGAGGGGGGTGAATTAGGTACTTTTAAAAAATTCTGGTTTTTAGTGATGATGGTTCTTATTTTATGGTTATAAGTGAATTTAGGAAAGCTTAAAAAATGCAGAAAAATAAAGAGACACGGGCGATATATCCTGGTTCCCCTCACAGTCCGAGAGTACTCCCGTCCCCTTTCAACATGAAAGAGATTTCCTTATTGTGGCAAACTTACATAAGAACTACCAACTAAACCAAGAACAATCCTTTTGGACCAAGAACAATCCTCTTGGATTTTCACTAAGTTACCTATGAGAACAATCCTCTCAATGTAACTACACTTGTATCCAACAACTTGGAAAGACAAGATTTCAATAAAAACACTTAAACTTAATTCCAACAATCCTGGAAAATAAGTAAGTAAAAACAATGTGTGAGTTTGAGTGAGTAGAGTATATTGATCACTTAAGAGTGATTTTGACAATGTATAATCTTCTTCTTTCAATAATAATATTGTACAGAGACTCGAGATATATTTTCTCAAAGTTTTCTGTTTTAAAGTATAAAAATAAATGCAGAAAACTTATGCATGAAAGTGAAGAATGCTTGAGTTTGTATTTTTAAAGTTCAGAAAAATATTATGAAAGAAGGTGTTAGATATGAATTTGAAATTGGATATTTAAATGTTCATAACACCCTTTTGAAACATCATGAAGATCTGGAAATGTATCATGAACAAATGCCAAGGTTGAGTGAAAAGATGTAATGAAAAGGCATGATCAAAAGGCATGAACAAAGCTGTAATTTTTCAAATTTGTGCAGTGTGTAATCGATTGCACCTATAGTGTAATCGATTGCACAAGGTTTTCAACAGCTATATTTTCAAAAATTTAAGAGTGCAATTGATTACACAAACAATGTAGTCGATTGCAGGCTAAGTCAGTAGCAAAATTTAACTGAGTGCAATCGATTGCACCAACTATGTAATCGATTGCATGCTAAGACAGAATCAAATGTTTTGAAAATTTTAAGTGTGCAATCGATTGCACAAACTATGTAATCGATTGCATCAAGAAACAAAAGCAAGAGATTTGGAATTTTTGAAGAGTGCAATCGATTGCTCTAAAATGTAAATCGATTGCATGCATATGAAAAGTGAAAAATAATCTTTGCAAAGCTTGAGAATGATTATTAAACTATTTCTTTTTCATTTTTGAGCATCTATATCTTAAGATCAAAGTAGATAATATTATTATCCTTTAAAGTTGTAGAGAGCTTTGATTGAAGATATTATCCTTAGATGCTTAGATGCTTGACCAAAGTCTTTGCCTTCTTTTGTAAGCCATGGTTTGTCTTCATCAAAACAAAAGCTTTATTTGAGAAGCTTGATTTCACATTCCTAAGTCAACAGACACACGTGGGATGGCAAAAGTCAGTCAGGCTTATTTATGTTTGGGCCTCAAAAATGCTGGTCATACCTCCAGATTGGGCCTAACACCCCCCTTGGTTATTTCTATTCTTTTTATATTTTATTTATTTAATTGTTTTTTGTATTATTATTTTTATTACTTAAATTAACCAATTAATAATTTTTCTTAATAAAATCAAAAACACAAAAATATTATTTTATTTATTAAAATTAAATTCAACTTTATTTTTGTAAATAAATACTAACTTAATTAATTTAGTTTTAAATAGGTTTAACTTTTAATATTTTTTCGCAATGATTAAAATTAATGTAGAGTATTAGGTTTTAATAATTTTGACCAAATTTACTTTATTTCCTTAAATATAAAAAAACAAAAAATATCTTTTTTATTAATTAATTAATAATTAGCTTAGGTTTGTTTCCATTTAATTCAAAAATAACAAAAATCTTTTCTTTAATAAAGAAGGGTCAAAACCCTAAAAAATGCGCCGTTTTAATTTCTAGCACGCGACCTATTCTATCAATATTGTAATTGTTTCCCGGCATATAATAGTTTTTAATTAGGACTTTATTTTATCGCTTTATTTTATTTTCCGCAATTTAAATTAAAGGGTTGTTTTTGGCGATGTAAATACCCGACGCCTTGTAATAGTTTAGATTTAATTTCCGCAATTTAATTTCCGCACAATTAACTGTTAGATGTTTGATAAATAGGGAATGCATGACAAGATCAAATATTTAACCTAAAATCAACATAGCTCACTCATGACATGTACAAAGATAAATAACTGAAAAACAATACACTCGCACATGCGCACTCTTAGGGTACACCTCACTTGGTTGCCTTCGAACGTGGTCATTGAGTATAAGAAGTTTTAGAGGTCGTCCTCTTGTCCAAAGATCATAAGTTGCCTCAAAACGGTTGCCTCGGAAAAAATGATCTAAGACATTAGGGTTACTGCTAAGGCGTCCTAACATTGCTTTAGTGACCACACGTCCCTTAATCGAATTGACCCGAAAACTCCAATGACGGTGCTACCTACTCATTCATAGTGGGATAGCATTGTCTAAAGGACATTAGCACAGATTGATTCCTTTTTCGAGTAGGTAGATGGTTCTTAAGTACTTGCTCATTCTAAAACAAAACAAAACTTTTCGCACTTACACCTTTCAAACAAAAACTTCTTTCAAACCCACAAACACAAAGAAAAGCAAATTTTGAAAACACTTTGAACAAGTACCTAAGAGCCCGTGGATAACCACAGATAGAAAGGGTGCTAACACCTTCTCTTTCTATAATCTACCCCCCGGACCCGAGAAACATCTCGAAAAAGGAACTTTTCTGTGCTTTTTTCCTTTCCTTGTTGGATAAAATAAAAGTCGGTGGCGACTCTTACTTACCGCGACATTTTGCAAAAACAAACGCAAAACACAAACCAGCATTCCAAAAACAGTCAGTTCTCTTCCCACTGTATCACAGAACTGGCGACTCTGCTGGGGACGTTAATAAGTGGGGTGTACCTTAGGATTAGATCATTGTGTTTTCAATTGCTTGACTTGTATGCTTTACTTTTGTGGGTTTGTATCGGAGTTACTATAGATCCTAACCTGGATCTGGGGGACACCCTTTAGGTAAGTAGCAATAAACTTTGAGGGAACTGTACAGCATAGACCGATACGGTTGAAGCAGTAGCTATGTTGGTGTGACAACTTAGTGTGTACCGATATCCCTTGTGTTGGAACGAGGAGAATATGGGTCTTCTAAGGGGTCATTAAGCACCAACTGACCTTAGAACCTTTAAATTGACCAACTTGGCCATAGAACAGTAGCAGTATGCTACACTCATTGAGACTAAACTCTCGCGATGATTTCGGCCGCAAGAAAAAGTTGCTAAACTGGAATTATGACCGATTGAGGGTAGTCAGTGATATTGAGATCCTCTAGAACCCGGTTACTATTTTTAGGACAGGTTTGAACCAACTGAACTGAAAGAGGGTAGTACATAAGCTCCTTGCCAACCTGAAATTTAAAGGCTATTGTGTGACTTGTGTGCCTTCAAAACTTGAACTACTTGCACTTTCTTGTTATCTGACAATATGAGTTCCTTGCAGGTTTTGTTTACAGTCCTTATCCAATAATTTGGATTTATTGCAGGGTTTACTTACATCACTTCACACTTTTGCTTAAACGCATAGCATACACATCATAACATCATGCCTTAACATTCCCTTAACCATTTCAAGGATCTCAAAGGTTTGTGATGCAGGTCATGGTAAATCAAATGTCTAGCAAGGGACAAAGGGGATTTATTTTCCTCTAGCCAAGGTTGTCTAAAAATCAAAACACGATAACTTGAGTCAGGGGCTATGACCCACTCGATATGGTGAGCTTGACTCTTGAGGAAGGACTCTTAACAACATGAAGTTTCTTCAATCAAAGCTGAAAAATTCAAATTCTAACAAGTTTCTTGTTTACCCTGCGGGATCCTTCAAAACATTGCATACATACATACACATTGCATAACAGGTCTCCCAGTACAGGTCTCTCATGTTCTCGCTATTTATTTCAGCAATGGCTTTCCGACCAGACAACCTAGATCTTCAAACTCGAGGACGTATTCCTAAACCTATCCAAGGGGCAGGAAGAGTTAAAAACACTCCTCGTTGGGAACTTGGTCAAGAAAAGTCATGAAGACAATAAGGACGAACGGCTGGAACAACTGCAAGCTGAGTTCAGTGCCATGAAAACCCAGATGCTGGGGCAGATGGCTCTTATCCAAGGCTTAGCTCGGGAACAAGAAGAGTTGAGAACCATTATCAACCAGCTTCATCAAGACAGATACAACAACATGAAGAAAACAGTCAAGGTCGGGGATCAAGTCATTAATCAACTTCTAAGAAGTCAAAGGTTTGGTTTGATGAAGAATAGACCTCTCCAAGTTGCTACTACCTCAAGGGTCCAACAACAACCTTGCCATAAACAATGGGTTAATCAGAGTAAGCCGGATACACCCAAGAGGCAGTTTACCAAGCTCAACATGTCGTTGTCTCAGGCTTTGCAACACCTGTTGAGATTGAATCTGGTGATGTTAAGGGACCCTCCTAAGTATCCCAACACAGCCTCCCCAAGGTACAATTCTGATGCAAGGTGTGCATATCACTCCAACATCCTGGGGCATGATACTAACATCTGTTGGACGTTGAGCAACAAAATTCAAGACCTGATTGATGAAGGAGCATTGGAACTCACACAAGACGGTCAGATTGAATTCTTTTGCCATCCCCCCAAGGTTCTCCATTTGAAGTGACAAGTACTGAAACGAGAAGACTTTCTGTTCATTATAATTTTCAAGTTGTAATTTTCTTTTGATTGTTCGAACATTTATTCATGTCAGACTTTATTAGTTTATCAATGCATTGCATATGTCTGTTTTGAGTCAATCCATTCGTATTCACTATATTCAAATTGCATTCATTTTTTGTGATGATCAACTCTCGAAAAAAAATTCTAAGCCTTTAGAGGGAGGATGACGAAAATGATACCAAAATCTCTACAATATGCTTTTGAACAGACCCCGCTGACGATGTACAGACATTGTTTCAAATCCTAAACAGTGGAGTTATAAGGAAGATAATCCCTAGTCAACCCCTTTGAGCCAAAGAAGTTGGAGTTTTTCTTTTCACAAATTAAAACCCTTAATTATAACCTAGGGCAGGGTAGTTTTCTCAGTTGATCCAGGTGCACAATGAATGGCATCAAAGAAGTCCTTCTGTAACAAAAGACGGTGTTGGTTCTGTATAATCGTAAGGATAGGCAGTCATTATTTCTCAAAATAAAAGCCCAATAAGTCAAAACCTATGAAGGAGACTTACAAAACTGGGGCATCCCGCTGACTGTAATCACAAAAGAAACAGTTCAGGAAAAAGACAGGGATAATAAAATCAAAAAGAAAGAGATCCTACAGACTCTCAACAAAATGACTGCCTGTTCAAAATAAATTGTCAGTATCCGAACCATCACCAGAATATCAGAGCAAAGACTCAAACGAGATTTAAATGCACGATTAGTTGAGTTTAGGATCGAAGAACATCACGAAGAGTGGATGGGTACAAATAAATTTTGAGCCTTTATCCTTTGTTTCTTAAACCTTGAACCAGGCCACGTTATAACCCTTAAAAGTCCTAGTTGAAGCATGGGTTAGTTCGAAAGCATATTGTTACAAAGGTATCCTGACTCCTGTAGGGCTTGCTGTAAATCCTGAGTTGACATCACATTTTACAAAAAAAATGCCTGCTTTACTGGAAAAATGCATTTTCAAAAATTTCAAAACAGACATAAGCTTTGCATTTTTAAAATAATATTGTTTGCATATGACTATTTGTTCAACAGCAGAGAAATTCGCACGACGAATATCTAGTGAACAAAAAAACTTCTCAATAAAAAGGATCACCTCAAGTAAAAAAAACACCTCCAACCAAGGGGCACGGCATGAGCATTGTCCATCATCTGGGGCAGTTAAGTCAAGATTCAGAGAATCTCTTAAAGATGCCAAATAGCCAGGGGCAAATCTCCATCTGAGTCACTTGGGGCATTAGACATGGATTACCGCAACGAATCTTGCATGATCAAACGAAGATCTTCTGGTAGTATGGAAACATGACACTACTGGCAGTGAAACCTCCCTACATCCTGAGAGCATGGACATAGTCAAAAAGTACTACGCATAATCAAAGACCCGCTAGGTTGACTGGCCTAGGAAAAAAAGAAGGGCTTCCCGACAAACCAAAAGGGTTCAGGCAAAAATAAGGGATGAAAATGAATAAATTTGTACACCCGGCAAGTCGAAAACCTGAAAAGGCGGCTTGGGCAAAAAAGGGTATCCCGGTGGACTGAAAATCTGAAAAGACAGTCCAGGAAAAAATTAGGGATCAAAGCGTATGACTATGTCCCATCACCTCGTCACTTGCCTACCAGAAGAAGACTTGTCATTTCGATCGAGATACCAAGCACCTCATAGGTGGGGATAATACTCGATCCACAGGGCCTCCGCAGGCACCTTCTCCCGCAGAAACAGGGGTAATAAGAATTGTCCGAGCTGTATGGTTGTTTTGTTCACCAGGTACAAAGGTAGATTCAGCTGAAAAATATGGCTAAGATGCCTTCACTCCCCGCAGAGTAAGACAGTAATGGTAGCTCCTCCCCGCTGAGACTTGCAACTATGAACGAATCAGCAATACTCTCCCCAAGCAGAGTTGGTCTACCATCAGCACTAAAAAGGTCTTAATATTCCCCAGCGGAGTATAAGAATATTCCCCAGCAAGTATAAGAGTATCCCCGGCAGTCTTAATATTCCCCATCGAAGTATAAGAATGTCCCCCGGCAGAATACAAGATACCCCCAGTGGAGTCAATATTTCCCAGCACGATCTGAAAAAGCTTCCCCAACAGAGTTGAAGCATCATCCCCAGTAGACTCTGGAAATTTACCCCCAGCGGAGTACAAAAATAAATCTCCCCAACCGAAAGGATCATTCCCAGCAGAACTCAGAGGTTTGTCCCCACAAAAGTCTAACAGGGTTATCCCTAGCAAGTTGCAACTGAAAGATCATCCCCAGTGGAGTTCTTTCCTTTCACAAGCAGGAATTTAATCCTCAACAGATTTAATATCACCAGCAACGGTAATCCATCCCCAGCGGAGTTTATCGTTTAAATCCCCAGCGGAGCTTATCAGCAGAATCCCCAGCGAAGTTTATCGTTAAAATCCTCTGCAGAGTACCCCTTCCCCCACAGAGTAATTCCCCTCGGAGAAATCTCCTCATCAGTTTATTCCCCAACGGAGTTATCCTCTCCTGCAAGTTTATCATCTTCGTTCGTCATCCCCAGTGGAAACGAAGAATCTAACTCTACTCTCCAGCAGCTCCGGGATTTATTTTCCCCAGCTTAAACATCACATTTCCATACATCATGATACATGCATATACACATCATACAACACAATCTCATTTATTTTGATAATGTCATTGATTGATATATATCATGCATTGCATACGACTAACCTTTACCTTTCAGGAAAGATACAGTTAAAGTTCTCAGTTACGTCGAAGACCTGACCGGTTCTTAAATCTCAATTGAATTATCCTTGGTTGAATTTCATATAAGGTTCTCAATCTCGACAATTTCCCTACGTCATAGTGTGGACGAGTGCTATAATCTCAACAGTATACTACGTTGAATACTAGTCAGTTCCTAGATCTTGATGTTTTCCTCCGTCAAAGTGTGGACGAGTTCTACAATCTCAATGGTATACTACGCTAAAGACCAGACAGTTCCTAGATCTTGATGAAGATGTTTCCCTACGTCAAAGTGTGGAGGAGTGCTATAATCTCAATGGTATACTACGTTGAATACTAGTCAGTTCCTAGATCTTGATGTTTTCCTCCGTCAAAGTGTGGACGAGTTCTACAATCTCAACGATATACTACGTTGAAGACCAGACAGTTCCTAGATCTTGATGAAGATGTTTCCCTACATCAAAGTGTGGACGAGTGCTATAATCTCAACGGTATACTACGTTGAATACTAGTCAGTTCCTAGATCTTGATGTTTTCCTCCGTCAATGTGTGGACGAGTTCTACAATCTCAACGGTATACTATGTTGAAGACCAGACAGTTCCTAGATCTTGATGAAGATGTTTCCTTATGTCAAAGTGTGGACGAGTGCTATAATCTCAACGGTATACTATGTTGAATACTAGTCAGTTCCTAGATCTTGATGTTTTCCTCCGTCATAGTGTGGACGAGTTCTACAATCTCAACGGTATACTACGTTGAAGACCAAACAGTTCCTAGATCTTGATGAAGATGTTTCCCTATGTAAAAGTGTGGACGAGTGCTATAATCTCAACGGTATACTACGTTGAATACTATTCAGTTCCTAGATCTTGATGTTTTCCTCCGTCAAAGTGTGGACGAGTTCTACAATCTCAACGGTATACTACGTTGAAGACCAGACAGTTCCTAGATCTTGATGAAGATGTTTCCCTACGTCAAAGTGTGGACGAGTGCTATAATCTCAACGGTATACTACGTTGAATACTAGTCAGTTCCTAGATCTTGATGTTTTCCTCCGTCAAAGTGTGGACGAGTTCTACAATCTCAACAGTATACTACGTTGAAGACTAGATAGTTCCTAGATATTGATGAAGATGCTTCCCTATGTCAAAGTGTGGACGAGTGCTATAATCTCAACAGTATACTACGTTGAATACTAGTCAGTTCCTAGATCTTGATGTTTTCCTCCGTCAAAGTGTGGACGAGTTCTACAATCTCAACAGTATACTATGTTGAAGACCAGACAGTTCCTAGATCTTGATGAAGATGTTTCCCTACGTCAAATTGTGGACGAGTGCTATAATATCAACGGTATACTACGTTGAATACTAGTCAGTTCCTAGATCTTGATGTTTTCCTCTGTCAAAGTGTGGACGAGTTCTACAATCTCAACGGTATACTATGTTGAAGACCAGACAGTTCCTAGATCTTGATGAAGATGTTTCCCTACGTCAAAGTGTGGACGAGTGATATAATCTCAAAGGTATACTACGTTGAATACTAGTCAGTTCCTAGATCTTGATGTTTTCCTCCGTCAAAGTGTGGACGAGTTCTACAATCTCAACGGTATACTACGTTGAAGACCAGACAGTTCCTAGATCTTGATGAAGATGTTTCCCTACGTCAAAGTGTGGACGAGTGCTATAATCTCAACGGTATACTACGTTGAATACTAGTCAGTTCCTAGATCTTGATGTTTTCCTCCGTCAAAGTGTGGACGAGTTCTACAATATCAACCGTATACTACATTGAAGACCAGACAGTTCCTAGATCTTGATGAAGATGTTTCCCTACGTCAAAGTGTGGACGAGTGATATAATCTTAATGGTATACTACGTTGAATACTAGTCAGTTCCTAGATCTTGATGTTTTCCTCCGTCAAAGTGTGGACGAGTTCTACAATCTCAACGGTATACTACGTTGAAGTCCAGACAGTTCCTAGATCTTGATGAAGATGTTTCCCTACGTCAAAGTGTGGACGAGTGCTATAATCTCAACGGTATACTACGTTGAATACTAGTCAGTTCCTAGATCTTGATGTTTTCCTCCGTCAAAGTGTGGACGAGTTCTACAACCTCAACGGTATACTACGTTGAAGACCAAACAGTTCCTAGATCTTGATGAAGATGTTTCCCTACGTCAAAGTATGGACGAGTGCTATAATCTCAACGGTATACTATGTTGAATACTATTCAGTTCCTAAATCTTGATGTTTTCCTCCGTCATAGGAGACAACCCGTCAAAAGAGGCAACCTGTCAAAAGAGACAACCCGTCAAAGGAGACAACCCGTCAAAGGAGACAACCCGTCAAAAGAGACAAATCCAGTCAAAAGAGACAACCTGTCAAAAGAGACAACCCGTCAAAAGAGAAAATCCAGTCAAAGAAGACAAACCCATCAAAGGAGACAAGACCAGTTAAATCGATTCCTAAATATTTTCTGAGGCCAATCCAGTCAAAGGAGACAATCCAGTCAAAGGAGACAATCCAGTCAAAAGAGACAATCCAGTCAAAGAAGACAAAAACCCCTCTGATCCAGTTAAATTGATTCCTAAAGATTTTTCTGATACCCATCCAGTCAAAAGAGACAAAACCTCCAAATGGCATCTGTAAGCCCATTCCCGACATCACAATGCTGATACCAGTTCATGCGAGTGCAAATTTCTGGGCACTCTAGTGTTCAATCATCTTCCACCTTTGGATCACGAAAGACCCGAAAGCCAATCTATATCCTCAGGTTTAAGAAGATTGAACAGGGGCAACTGTTGTACCCCAAAATTTGCCCTCCCATATTTCTCAAGACATGTCAACAATAATCTCCAAGTTGCTCAAGATGGCTCAAGAGTTGGACAGTCAAATCATCTCCTAAGGCAGTCAATCTCAAATTAGGGTTTTGTGTTGCATCAAGGTCCTTACATCCAAATGGCCTCAAATGATCCTCATTGTCCTAATATGTTCTCAAGTTCATCCATGTCAAATTTCAAGCCTTTCAGAGGAAGTTTGGTCAGTCAATTACTCAAGAGGCCCAAAAATCGACTGTGCTAGGGCAAAAGTCAACTGTGGCCTACAAATAGTCAAACCTCAATATTTTTTGTCAACATTATCATTTTTGAGTATAATTCATCATTTGATCAAGGGTTGATCATGATTCATCAAGGATTGCTCAAGATTCATCAAGATTCAAAAGTTGCTAAATTAGGGTTTTGTAGGAAAAGTCAACTCAACTTTGACCAAGCATAACATTCTCATACTTTATGAGAAATGACCCATCCAAAGCTCATTTTTAATAGGATTCAATTTCCTACAATCCATATACACACCCCAAGATCAAGAAATGCACTCACAAAAAGTTACAAATTTGGACATTATAGGTCATTTTTGAAAGTCAACAAAAACACCTTTTTTTTCAAAGCTTATAACTTGAGCATGGAGAATGAAAATGAGATTAGACGAAAAGGGTTGGTTAGAGGATATTTCAAGGTTTCTAAAAAGTCAAAGAAAACTTCCAAAATTTAAAAATTGAAGGAGTTATGCATTGTTGAAGTTGGGCATTTTTCCAAAATTGCCAAAAGTCAACTATCCCCAAACCTTCAAATTTTGCTAAATAGGCCCACTTTTTTCCACTTGATTTGATCTTGTCACACCACACACGTGTCATATCTTCAGTATTATGCCAATTTATTAATTTTTCTATTTTATTTGATTTGTATTGATTTAATTCATTTTTAATCAATTTAAATCCAAATAAAATCCAAATCTTAATCAAATGGAATCTTTTTGATTGATACAGGTCTTTAATATCATTATGGACATGATCAAATTCGAATCAAGGCATATCATGCACAAAATATTGGTTTTGACATTTTTGGAAGCTTTGTTAATGGTGAATCATATCAAATCTTGAATCATCAATACACAAGGATTCCAAGCCCAAGACTTGACCTAATACAATGCTTGATACATATACAACACAAAAGGCACGAAATAAAGAAGAAGAGGCTGCATAATCAGAGAAACCAAAACTTAAAAAAGCTTGAAAAAGTTTGAAATAGAAATCAGTCTTAGAGTCCAATTCAAGGCAAAAGCTCAACATAGACTTCTTTCCTGACATCCACTGAAGCTAAAGCAATCAGAATCAAGCCCTCTCCTCTCCTAAAACACGTTGTAAGTCTCCCTGAACAAGGCCCTGTACACGAAAACATAATCTCTTATTCTTGCATCTTTTTGCCAAAATCTTGACACTATCATGTTTATCGTTCCATTTAGAACGTTTCTGCATTATTTGATTTTGTTTTGGCAGCTTGTAACCCTGTAACCGAACCTAGGGTTTGGAAGGTTATTTTTGGGGTATTTTTGCTACAGGTGAAATCAAGCCAATTGATGGATATGGATGTGTTCACGAGACCCAGACAAATCAAACCATGGTTTTGGAATTGATTTTTACAACCTAGAGAAGATTTTAGGAGTGAGCCATGGATTTAGCTGCGGATGAAATCCGCAGGTAAATAACCAGGCTTTTTAATGAAGAAGGTGACCACGTGCCTCCTCCTCATTGGATCGTTCATAACTTCGCGCTCATTTTTTTTATTTCCAGCATATTGTTTGTTTTCTCCATATAATAATCATTATTTATTTCATTAACAATTAAACATTATAGCTCAGTCGGTGAAGGCGCTAGTGCATTGGCTAATGGGACCTGGGTTCGAATCCCAGGTCCCCCATATATTTGTTATTATTTTCCTTCATGCATTCCAGTGTAGCTCATGCATTGCAGCCTACTATGGACCTCAAATTTCCAGGCGCCAGATGGCCTCCAAGCCAAAAGGTCAAGATTGAAAGTTCACCATATTCCTAAGTCAACAGGCACACATGGGATGGCAAAAGTCAGCCAGGCTTATTTGTGTTTGGGCCTCAAAAATGCTGGTCATACCTCCAGATTGGGCCCAACACCCCCCTTGGTTATTTCTATTCTTTTTATATTTTATTTATTTAATTGTTTTTTGTATTATTATTTTTATTACTTAAACTAACCAATTAATAATTTTTCTTAATAAAATCAAAAACACAAAAATATTATTTTATTTATTAAAATTAAATTCAACTTTATTTTTGTAAATAAATACTAACTTAATTAATTTAGTTTTAAATAGGTTTAACTTTTAATATTTTTTCGCAATAATTAAAATTAATGTAGAATATTAGGTTTTAATAATTTTGACCAAATTTACTTTATTTCCTTAAATATAAAAAAACCAAAAATATCTTTTTTTTATTAATTAATTAATAATTAGCTTAGGTTTGTTTCCATTTAATTCAAAAATAACAAAAATCTTTTCTTTAATAAAGAAGGGTCAAAACCCTAAAAAATGCACTGTTTTAATTTCTCACACGCGATCTATTCTATCAATATTGTAATTGTTTCCCGACATGTAATAGTTTTTAATTAGGACTTTATTTTATCGCTTTATTTTATTTTCCGCAATTTAAATTAAAGGGTTGTTTTTGGCGATGTAAATACCCGACGCCTTGTAATAATTTAGATTTAATTTCCACACAATTAACTGTTAGATGTTTGATAAATAGGGAATGCATGACAAGATCAAATATTTAACCTAAAATCAACATAGCTCACCCATGACATGTACAAAGATAAATAACTGAAAAACAATACACTCGCACATACGCACTCTTAGGGTACACCTCACTTGATTGCCTTCGAACGCGGTCATTGAGTATAGGAAGTTTTAGAGGTCGTCCTCTTGTCCAAAGATCATAAGTTGCCTCGAAACGGTTGCCTAGGAAAAAATGATCTAAGACATTAGGGTTACTGCTAAGGCGTCCTAACATTGCTTTAGTGACCACATGTCCCTTAATCGAATTGACCCGAAAACTCCAATGACGGTGCTACCTACTCATTCATAGTGGGATAGCATTGTCTAAAGGACATTAGAACAGATTGATTCCTTTTTCGAGTAGGTAGATGGTTCTTAAGTACTTGCTCATTCTAAAACAAAACAAAACTTTTCGCACTTACACCTTTCAAACAAAAACTTCTTTCAAACCCACAAACACAAAGAAAAGCAAATTTTGAAAACACTTTGAGCAAGTACCTAAGAGCCCGTGGATAACCACGGATAGAAATGGTGCTAACACCTTCCCTTTCTATAATCTACCCCCCGGACCCGAGAAACATCTCGAAAAAGGAATTTTTCTGTGCTTTTTTCCTTTCCTTGTTGGATAAAATAAAAGTCGGTTCTCTTCCCACTGTATCACAGCTAGGGAAATAACTCTGTTGGGGAAATATACCCTGTTTAGGAGGTGAATTTCCATTAGGAAGAGATCCCCTAGGCTTCAATCTTGTAAAAATTGACTTAGCTGGGGAGAAAGTTTCCAAGAGATTGGGACTCTGGTCAGGGATTGTCTTATGCAAAGAGATTATGTGGGCAACTTTGTTGGGGAAAGGTTTATTATCACCGTCCTGGTAGGGATAATGATGATGAGATAACTCTGCGGGGGCTATTTCATATACGTTAAAGATATGCTTACTGTTGTTGTGTGTTGATGCTCTGTTGTTGATGCTGCTGCTTAGCAGGACACATGTGCCAAATAGTTGTAATTATGTTCATATGCATATGTTCATTCAATTTTAGTCATTGGACAAATTTTCATTCAAAATAAAGACAGAAAATTTTGCACTTCAAAGTGTATTTGAATTGATATTTTGCCCATGAATAGGCGTTTTTGTACATAGAGACGGAGATCCTAGTAAGAGGAAATCACCAAAAGGAAAACAAAATTGAGAATGAAAACAAATATCCATGTGAAATGATCTCATTGCCTTCCACCTCTACTATTGCCCCAATGTCTTCGAACATCCTTTGTCGTTGATCGAAATTGATTGGATTGATCCTGGACCATTTGAACTTGGAGCTTGGTGATATAATTGACGGTGTTGATTTCACGGTACATAGTCGTACGCTTTTAATCCTTAATTTTTGCCTGAACTGCCCTTTCGGGTTTTCGGTCCACCAGGATACCCTTTTTTGCCCAAGTCGCCCTTTTGGGTTTTCAACTTGTCGGGTGTACAATCTTTTGTATATATCCTAATTTTTGCCCAAACCTTTTGGTTTTCCAGGATGCCCTTATTTTGCTTAGGTGTGTCAACCTAACGGGTCTCTTATGCGTAGTATTTTTTAACTATGTCCACGTTTATAGGATGTGGGAAATCTTCACTGTCCATGGTGGTCAGCATCATGGCACCGCTAGAAAAAACTCTCTTGACAACAAACGGCCCTTTATAGGTGGGAGTCCATTTTCCTCTGGGGTCACCTTGTGGTAAAATGATGTGTTTTATCACCAGGTCACCAACTTGATATACTCGAGGCTTAACCTTTTTGTTGAAAGCCTTGATCATCCATTTTTGATACGTTTGAGCCTGGCAAATAGCATCTAATTGTTTTTCATCGATCAAGTTCAGCTGATCTAATCTCGTTTGAATCCATTCGTCTTCGCCTAGGCCTGCATCGATCATAATCCTCAACAAGGGAATTTGAACTTCCACTGGCAAAACAACTTCCATGCCATAGACTAGAGAGAAGGGAGTTGCCCCAGTTGATGTTATAGCTGAAGTACGGTAGCCATGTAGAGCAAATAGCAACATCTCATTCCAATCTTTATAGGTTACTACCATCTTCTGCACAATCTTCTTGATATTTTTGTTGGCTGCTTCGACTGCGCCATTCATTTTCGGTCTATATGGAGAAGAATTATGATGCTTGATCTTAAATTGAGTGCATAACTCCCTGATCATGGCATTGTTAAGGTTAGTCCCATTGTCGGTGATGATCCTTTTGGGGATACCATAATGATAGATGAGGTTATGTATGATGAATCTGGCTACCACATTCTTGGTGACTGAGGCAAAAAAGGTAGCTTCAACCCATTTGGTAAAATAGTTGATGGCGACAAGAATGAAGCGATGTCCGTTGGAAGTCGTAGGTTTGATCTCTCTGATCATGTCAATGCCCCACATTGCAAATGGCCACGGAGTGGTCATGCCATTTAGAGGTATTGGAGGTACATGGACCTTGTCAGCGTAGATTTGGCATTTGTGACAAGTTCTTGAATATTGATGACAATCGGTCTCCATCATTGACCAATAGTAACCTGCTCTTAAGATTTTCTTAGCCATCGTATGTCCACTTGAGTGAGTACCAAAAAGGCCATCGTGCATGTCCTCCATAATTTCATCTACCTCCTTCTTGTCTACACATCAGAGTAGAGTTGAATCATGGTTGCGCTTGTACAATATCCCGTTACTTAGGAAGAATTTGGCTGAAAATCTTCGTAAGAACTTTATGTCATTGATAGATGCCCCTTCTAGATACTCTTGTGCTTCAAGGTATCTCATCACCTCATGGTACCATGGCTTTTCCGCATCGGTGTCGAGCTTATAGCAATGTGCAGGTTCATCGAATCTTTTAATTGTTATCATAGGGGCTTTGTTGTCCCATCTGACTTTGAACATTGAAGACATGGTTGCCAATGCGTCAGCCAACTGGTTTTCTTCTCTAGGGAAGTGCTCGAACGTGATTTCTTCGAAGTAAGGAATTAGGGATAGCACAAGCTCCTTGTAAGGGATAAGGTTAGGGTGTTTAGTGTCCCAATATCCTTTTACTTGGCTGATCACCAAGGCGGAATCTCCAAACACATCCAAATGCTTGATCCTTAAGTCAACGGCAGCTTTCAGACCTAAGATGCATGCTTTATATTCAGCCATATTATTTGTGCAATCGAAGCATAGTCTGGCAGTGAAAGGAGTGTGGAAACCTTCAGGAGAGAAGATCATAGCACCAATTATGTTACCTAAGGCGTTGGAAGCCCGATCGAATACCATAGTCCATCGGGATCCTTGTTCAGGTCCGTCATACGGTTTAAGTTTCGCACAGCTGGTTACCAGCATAATATTCTCATCAGGGAAGTCGAAGTTCATTGATTGATAACCATCCACAGCTTGATGGGCCAAATGATCTGCTAGTACACTTCCTTTGATGGCTTTTTGACTTGTGTATTAAATGTCGTACTCAGTCAAGATCATTTGCCATCTGGCTATTCATTCGGAAAGGGCAGGTTTCTCGAAGATATACTTGATTGGATCCATTTTAGAAATCAACAAAGTGGTATGAGTCAACATATACTGTCTTAGCCGGCGAGCAGCCCATTCCAGAGTGCAGCAAGTTTTATCGAGCAGTGAATATCTAGTTTCACAGTTGGTAAACTTTTTGCTAAGGTAATAAATAGCATGCTCTTTTCGGCCAGACTCATCATGTTGGCCCAAAATACACCCCATAGAATTCTCTAGTACTGTCAAGTACATGATCAAGGGTCTTCCTTCAACGGGAGGCATGAGAATAGGAGGTTCTTATAGGTATTCTTTGATCTTGTCAAAGGCAATCTGGAATTCATCGTTCCACCGGACTACCTGATCTTTCTTAAAGAGTTTGAAGAGTGGCTCACAAGTAGCAGTTAAGTGTGATATGAAACGGGCAATGTAATTGAGACGACCCAAGAATCCTCTGACTTCTTTTTCAGAATGGGGGACTGGAATTTCTTGGATGGCCTTTATCTTGGAGTAATCAACTTCAATGCCTTTATTTCTGACCAAAAAAACCTAGAAGCTTTCCAGAGCGTACTCCAAACGTGCACTTGTTAGGGTTTAACCTCATCTTATACTTCTTTAGTCTTTCGAATAGTTTGTGCAGGTGCCCGAGATGTTCTTCTTCGGTTTGTGATCTGGCAATCATATCATCCACATACACCTCTATCTCATGATGAATCATGTCATGAAATAAAGCAACCATAGCCCTTTGATATGTTGCCCCTGCACTCTTTAATCTGAACGCCATGACCTTGTAGCAGAAGGTGCCCTATTGTGTAACGAAAGTAGTTTTTTCCATATCTTCGGGAGCCATCTTTATTTGATTATAGCCTGAGAAGCCATCCATGAATGAGAAGACCTTATGCTGAGCAGTATTATCGACTAATACGTCAATGTGTGGTAGAGGGAAATCATCCTTGGGGCTTGCCTTATTCAGATCCCTATAGTCTACGCACATGCGAAATTTCCCATCTTTCTTTGGCACTGGAGCTATATTGGCCACCCATTAAGGATAGGATGTTACATCTAGGAACCCTGCATCAAACTGTTTCATTACTTCGGCTTTGATCTTTTCAGACATGTCAGGCCTCATACGACGAACTTTTTGTTTAACAGGAGGGAAGTCTTCCTTCGTAGGCAGAAGATGAACCACAATGTCGGTATCCAACCCAGGCATATCTTTATACGACCAAGTAAATACTTCCATATAATCGCGTAACATATGAACCAAGCGGCTTTTAACACTGCTTTCCAAATTAGCGTTGATCCTGATTTCCTTCTTATCTGACTCAGTACCCAAGTTGATAACCTCAATTGACTCTTTATGTGGTTGAATTGCTTTTTCCTCTTGTAATAGGAGTCTGGCTAGTTCTCCTGGTATGTCACAATCTTCCTCGCTTTCGTCTTCGGCTTGGTTGATAGGACATTCAAAGTCATAGTCGGCAATAGTAGAGTTATTGGCAATAGGATCCAGAGTAGATGTAGACCTGCAAGTGTGTGTGTGTGTGTGTGTGTGTGTGTGTGTGTGTGTGTGTGTGTGTGTGTGTGTGTGTGTGTGTGTGTGTGTGTGTGTGTGTGTGTGTGTGTGTGTGTGTGTGTGTGTGTGTGTGTGTGCATGTAAGATACATGGCTATTTTTTTTTGAAAATGTATTTGAAAGAAAAGAAAGACAATAAACACAAATATTTGAATGCAAAAGAGTCCAATGTACTGAATGATCATATGATTAGATGAACATAAATAAAACCCTTGACAAAAGGACCAAAGTGCCCCAGGCTAGGCACATGGCTTAAAAGTCGTTATCAAAATATTATAGACAACGAGTTCTTGAATTGATTAAAAAGCAAAAACAAGTAGATTACTCCTCAATGAAGGAGATGGCAACAAAGTCCTTTGTATGAAACTGTTGGGATTTCCTTCGGTTGTTGGGTAGATCCAGTCTTCAAAAGCACACCCATCATCAGAGTCTTCTACAGCGTTCACTTCATGGTTTTTGAGGTGGAGAGGCGGCTTTCCAGCACGAGCACTTCTAACTTCTTTCTGAGCTTTGGAGGTGAAACCTAACCCAAACTTGTCTTCCTTGAATGGGATATCGAGGAGTTGACCCCACATCGCATTGTTTCCTTCTTCTACCACAGCACGGGCATCCTTAAGAGAAACCATCTTGGGGATAACTTTATCAGCTCTTGGAGTGTCGGAGGAGATTTTGGTGGCGGCCACAACTTCAAAAGTCTGACAAGGAGTTTCTATGAATTCTCCATCCATTTCCACGTACTTGAAAGAATTGAGATGGCTTACCATAAATTCTTCCTCACCGCAAACAGTGACAACCTTCCCTTGAACTGGATATTTTAACTTCTGGTGGAGAGTAGAAGTGACCGCACCTGCCCCATGGATCCATGGGCGCCCAAGCAAGCAATAATACGCAGGCCGTATGTCCATTATGTAGAATGTGGAGTTGAAAATCTGTGAACCAACCTTAATTGGGAGATCCACCTCTCCATGAACCATCCTTTTTAACCCATCAAATGCCCTCACAATAATATCACTTGGCTTCAAAACTAAACCTTCACAGTCTAACCGATCTAAAGCGCCTTTAGGTAACACATTCAGAGATGAGCCTGTGTCAACCAAAACATGTTCCAGAGTGGTCCCCTTACATTCAACAGAAACATGCAAGGCTTTATTGTGATTCTTTCCCATGGGAGTTAAATCTGTGTCGGAGAACCCCAGACCATTGTCAACTGTCAGACTTGCCACGTAGTTCTCAAATTGGGCGGCTGTGGTTTCTTGAGGCACATGAGCCTTTCTCAAGAACTTAATCAAAGCTTGTGCATTAACGTTGGAACATAGTAATAAGGACAACATTGATATTTCAGAAGGGGTTTGCCCCAATTGTTATACTATTTTGAAGTCTCTTTTCTTGATGATCTTCAGAATCTCCTCCATCTCTTGAGTGGATGGTTCTTCCATAACAAACTTTTTAGCAGGTGCCTCTTCCCTAGCAGGCTCACCTTCTTTCCCTTTCCCTTTGATACTGGTACCATAATTGCCTTTGGTTATGCAGACTGGAACTGTGGTAGTGGTTGGTGGTGAGATAACAGGGGAAAGACCCTTCCTGTTCTTGTGACTTTACTAGAACCAGTAATATTAGTAACACCGGCCTCATTATCATCAATCAAAGAATATTGTTTTACCCCATGGTAATAAACCTCGGCACCGTAATTCCATGGTACCGCTTTATCAGAGGTGTATGGAACAGGTCCAGCAGCAATGATTATGAGAGGAGCAATGATTGGTTCGTTCGAAATCCTGATAGGACCTTTGGATGAGATCCTAAGAGGTTTGTTTGAAATTGTTATGATGGCCAAATCTTCAGCTTTTTCGATTGAATTTTTGATGGTGGGAATCTTTTCGAATAGAACTTCACGACTATCCATTAGGCATTGTATAGCTTTCTTCAGTTCTTCACACCCATTGGGTTACCTCATACAACACACACAATCTTTTTCACAGCCAAGGGAAATCCCAGCTTTCAACAGATTATTCTTGATTTCATTCAACGGAGTAGTTAATTCTTCAACAGAGGAAATGAAAATGGTATCTTCGACGATATTAACACCTTTGTCGTGCTTCGGCATAGGAGCGGTAATTACATTTGGTGTCGGAGGAGGATCAAATTCAATAGTCTTGTTGTCAATTAAATCCTGGATTTTGTTCTTCAAGGCCCAGCATTGATCAGTCTCATGCCCGGGGCTGTTTGAATGGTAAGCACACTTTACATTCGGATTATATTTTGGTGACGAGGTGTCAGGGTTGGCGGGAGGATCACGCAATGTCACTAAATTAGCCTTGAGAAAATGTAGAAGGGCTTGAGATAGTGACATGCCTAACCTTGTAAACTGTCTTCTTTGAGCTTCAACACGTTGATGATTTGTAGATGGTCTTAGAGTGGGAGCTGGATTGGAGATTCGGACAGCATTGACAGACGAATGATTATTCTTCTTGGTATGGGCCTTTGCCCTACACATCATTAACTTCTTTCTTCGCAGCAAAAGTTTTCTTGACAGGATTGGGAGTGGAGGTAGATGCCACGGAGATCTTTCCACTTTTAATGCCACTTTCAACTCTTTCACCGGTTAAGATTAATTCAGTGAAACCAGAAGAAGAGCAGCCAACCAATAGATTAAAGAAAGGACTGGATAATGTGCCATGAACATGTCAATGTGTTCCCTATCAGTCAAGGGAGGTTGGACCCTACTAGCAAGGTCTCTCCACCTCTGCGCATATTCCTTAAACCCTTCATTATTCCCCATGGTCATATCTTGCAATTGAACCCTTGTCGATGCCAAGTCGGCGTTGTACTGATATTGATGGTAGAAGGTAGTAGCTAGACCCTCCCAAGTATTGATGCGAGAGCCATCCAACTGATAAAACCATTCAAGTTGTGTTCCATCCAGACTCTCTTGGAAAAAGTGAACCCAAAGTCTTTTATCAGCGGTGTGCCGTTGTATCTTGCGCACATAGGACTTCAAATGGAGCTTTGGACAAGAAACCCCATTGTATTTTGCAGAGGTTGGTATTTTGAACTTGTGAGGAATGACTACCCCAGAGATTAAGCCCAAATCGTCAAAATTCAAACCGGGAACAGCTTGGATTTCAACAACTTTCAACCTGTCTTCTAGCTGCTTGTATTTGATGTCTGCGGGTGGATACTGTTCATTGAAATAATCATCATCAGATTCTTGGTTGTTGATACAGTCAGCCTGAGTACTCTTGACCTCACTCATCTGATTCTCGCCCTCTTCGGACGAATCTTCCTCTACTGGAATTTGACGGATTGTCTCTTTGAACCTTTTACCCATGTTGAGTAGAGCTTTCTTCTTTGGCTTCTTCTTAACGGCCAACAAAGCCATCAAATATTGTTGCCCCTTGGCCAGGCGAGTAAAGCTTCCTGAAATTGAGAATTCTGGGCTTGGAGTTCCGTCACAGTTTTCTCTAGATCCATCTTGCTGAAATAAACGGCGGAGAGATAAAGAAACCTGTTATGCGGAAACCTGTCATGTCATGATGCATGAATATGCAATATGCAAATGATTTCAAGGATTTAAAGAATTTAAATTTGTATAGACAAAGAGTGATCAAACATTAACTTTCATTTAAAGAGTTCTGATTTGAATACAAACAGGCCTCTTGGGCTTACTACAACAGAAATAAACATAAAGTAAACTCCTAAGACAGAAAGGTTGTGTGCATCTTCTTTGGTGCAATGTATGTGTTTAAACTCCTTTCTTCATGAAGCTCCCTTGTAAGCTCTAATATCTTCTTCTCGCCCTCATAGAACTTAGCTTCAAAGGTGTCTCGCTCTCCTTTTAACTGAATCCAAGTGTTTTGCAAATCTTCAAGAGAAGTAGGCATATCAGGATAGAGGATAGTATGTGGAACGTCTCCCTCAACTATTGACTCCATGATAACAGGAAAGATGGCTTCATAAGGCATCTTAAGACTTTGAGCACGAGCCCTCACCCATTTAAGATAAGGTTCCAAAGGAATGGAATTCTTACGCCCAAACGTCTTTCTATCAACCTTGTTAACCATACCCCAAGCTCGTATAAATCTTTGACGCTAACTTTGGGTATCACTTTCGTAGTCAAATGCAATTCCTTGGATGAGTACCTCATGAGGGCCATATCTCCTAGCGTATCCAAATTATCGCAAAGCTAAACAAGGGTTGTAAGTAATGCCTCCCCTAATTCCAAGTAGAGGGACATTGGGGAATTCCCCACAGCGATCAATGATGGTAATGTCTTCCAAAGAGCGATGATACCAACAGATATCAGCATGTGAAAGTGACATCAATCTTTTAGACCACCTCATACCTTGTTCATTCTTCGCCACGGATCGAGGTAGGTGTGAAATAAACCACCTAGCCAAAAGAGGAGTGCAACACATCAAATCCCCTCTTTTCTTTAAAGTGCGAGAGTGAAGAGAATGCAAGTTGTCTCCAAGCAATGTAGGCACCGGATTACGAGATATGAAAACTTTGATCTCATTTACATCTATAAATTGG
Organism: Vicia faba; assembly: GCA_948472305.1. NCBI lineage: Eukaryota > Viridiplantae > Streptophyta > Magnoliopsida > Fabales > Fabaceae > Vicia > Vicia faba. Next base: position 1,132,166,592 of record OX451741.1, on the reverse strand, counting down.
TCAGGATTGGGAAATAGTACCAACCCATAGATGAGAAGAGCCAAAATTTCCTCAAAGGCTTATAGATCCAAAGTATTCCAACACTCTTGAGCCTTCTCCAACAAAAACTTTGCTAGGAACCCTTTGACACCACTCCTTGTTACCCAATTTGCTACTATGTCAGATGGTTGCAAATGTAGAGCTCGAGAAATTTCCTCAGGTTTAGGGTCTCTTTCAATACCGTTGAAAGGTAACTGTTTAAGAATAGGGGTCCCCATGAGTTGAGAAAATTCTTCCAAAGTGGGCACAAGTTGGTAATCGGGAAAAGTGAAGCAATGATGCAAAGGGTCGAAGAATTGGACAAGCACCTTTACCATATCTTCTTCAATACTTGAGGTAACCAAACTAAGGAGTCGACCATGTCTTTTGGTAAATGGAGAATCTTCAAGGACTCTTGATACTAAATCCTTGAGTTGTGGAGGTATCCTCACGAGGCTGACTTGGATAGTGCTCCTACGAGTGAAAGCCATGTCCTACAAAATAGAACAAAGATGAATTCTAAAAATCCTTGAAATGGTTAGTGGGATTGTTATGGTATGATGTTATGATGCTATGTAAAAATACGTGAGGTAAGCAAATTTATATACAAGTAATCATATTCACACAAAGTAGACAAGTCCTCAGGTTCAGGCTTGCATGGAGTTTGTAGGTAAGTACCCTCTTGAAGTTTAGTTGGCTCAACCTGTCCTAGTTAATAGTAACCGGGTTCTAAGGAATATCAATATCACTATTCTTTCCCCCAAGTTTCGTTCAATAAGCGATTGACTCGCAACCAAATAAAACTCGAGAGTCAAACCTCAATGAGTGTAGCATCGAGTATCAACCAACTACGGACTGCACCAAAGCCGGTTATCTCACTACTTCCTAATGGCCAAGTTGGTCAAGTAAGGTTCTAAAGTCAGTTGATGCTTTACGACACCACGCGGCGGCCCCAAACTCTCCTTGACTGAACCAAGGGTTACCGGTACCAACAAAAGTGCCACATCAATGTAGCTGCTACTTCAACCGTGTCGGTATACCCTACACAGTTCCCTCACAGTTTATTGCTACTTACCTAAAAGGTGTCCCCAAATCCGGGTGTAGGATTTAAAACAAACCCAAACAAGGAACCATAATGTAAAGAAAACAAATCAAACAATGTAAGCAAGTAAATGTGATCTAACCCTAAGGTAACCCCACTTTTAGAAATACTTTTTCCCCAGCAGAGTCGCCAGTTTTGTGATATGGTGGGAGAACTGACTTGAGGTGTTTTGTTTTTGTGTTTGTAAATGTTGCGGTTTAGCAAGAGTCGCCACTGACTTTTCTTTTATCTAATAAGGAAAGGTGAAAAAGAACAGGAAAGACCTTTAGAGATGTTTTCTTGAGTTCGGAGGGTAGATTATGAAAAGGGAAGGTATTAGAACCCTTTTCATCCATGGTTTTCCATGGGATCTTGGTTACTTGCTAGATCACTTGCTTTTGTTTGGAAAATGTGCTTTGTGTGGTTTTTTGAACGTATTTTGAAAAGATACCATCGTTTAGGAAAACTTTGTAATAGTTCTCGTTCGTAAGAACGTATACAAAGTGTTGAGCTTTTGAAAATGTTTCAAGTTTGGAAAGATGTTTCGAAAGTGTATGTGATTGTTTTGAAAATAGCAAGGATATTTGTTTTGAGAGTGAGCAAGTAACTAAAAGTAATTTACTTACTCAAAAGGTTTTAGATATGCTTTTCCTCCTCTTTTAGATGTTGCTATCTTACCATTGTTTTGGTAAGAAGCCCCATCGTTGGATGTGAAGGGACGGACATTGGGTCATCGTATGACCATGATAGCAATGTTGTGAGATGACTTAGCACTTTTCTTTTAGGGACTAAGATCATTTTGAAAGGCAACTTTGATAGCGTCATCGAGGGACTATGATCTTGTATTTTTTATTTTGTTTGTGCTAAGACATCCCACATGCATAACATGGCCATTTTCGTAAGGCAACAAGTGGAATCACCCTAGGGGTGCTAGTGTGCAAGTGTATTTGATTGCATGCATAATTTTGGTCTTGAATTAGGATTTTCTAAGCATTGATTTTAGTCTTGCCATACACACCTTAATTACAAACAATATATGAAAGCCATGAAAGTACGGAAAATGAAGATTCTACGCTATTACAATCATTAGGGGGATGGGGTGTACAAATTTCAAATGGAGATTGCAAATTAAATCCTTTGTTACTATTACAACCATATTGAAATAGATAAGAATGTACAGGAAATGTAAAATGCTTATTTATTTAAGAAAAGAAATAAGTTTTGTTTAAGAAAATATTTTTTGTCTTTTTATGTTAAAAGAAAATATAATATGTGAATATGAAATATTTTTGGTATTTTTGGTTAATGAGAAATAAAGATGATGGCAAAAAATAATAAAAGAGAAAGAAAACCAAAATCAACGCAAATGCATGAGAGTGGAAGAAGTCAGAAATTCTGACTCTGACGTGCTGCACAAACAGAAACAACGTTAATAGAAATATGGAAGCTCAGAAGTTCTGGATCTTCTGAGAACTTCGAAGTTTTCAGAAGTTCTGATGCAACTGTCAGAACTTTGCCTCCCTCCAAGCTAGTTAGAACATCTGCAACTTATTCATTTCTTAACAGAATAGAAATTTCACATATAACAGTTATGACAAGTTTCATGAAAGATCAGAAGCACAAATCAGAAGCAACATGGATTTGCTAATCCTAATTCTGAGTCCTAATTTCTTTTTGAAACTCTGAACTGGGATTCCTTCTACTTAGGCAGGCAGATGCATGAAATTTCAGAATATATACATCATCAGGATCATAATATCTACATTATGTTAAATATGCAAAATCTGACAATGCCTAATTAGTATGATGAGAGTCAGCAGAAAAACTTACCTTGCAGCTGGAAAAGATTCTGTGAACTGGAGGTTGATCCTGAACTCTGGTGATGTTCTGAGCAACTTCTTCACGTACTCAGCAGGATGGAAGTTTGCAACTTCTGGAACAACCAAGGGGTGATATTCTGACTTCTTTGAGGTGGAGGTGGATGGAGAGTGTATGGAAGTAGGAATACAGAAGTTAGGGTAACTTCTAATATGTGAATCAGCAACTGCATGGATGGCTTTAGTCAAGAAACATTTGAGGAAAAATGGAGTTTGACTGCAAGAATCAAATGCTAAGGTTTTGTATTTTTGTGTTTATAGTTTTGTGTATTATTGGAATTTTTGCAGGGGTTCAATACTTTTCTTTCTCAATTTTTTCGACCTCTTCTCAATGGCTAATGGTGTTCTATTTATAGGTAAAGGTTTTATGGTTTGGAGGGGTCAAGTGGCACCAACATCATATGCTAGATGCTGACTTACTCTTGAAGTAAGCTTAAACAAGTGTGGTTCAATGCACCAAGTGGGATGATTAGCAGCGCCTAAGCTGGATTCGTCAGCATGAATTAAGGAAAAGTAGAAGCAGCGCATGGGCCTAGCATACTCTTGCCCAAAAGTTTTTCTTCCCAAGACAGTAGGGGTACACGTGGGGGAAATCCTTTGGATAACAACTCACAAGTGGTTGTGAGCATTAAATGATGATGAGATTCATCGAATCAGAAATCCTGTCATGTGAAACTCTGCATCCTTGCTTAACTCTGGATTAGAAGTTCTGCTTCAGCGTAGCATCTCATCTTCCGATCCTCTTATCTTCTGACTCCAGCATGTTCTGAAGGAACTTTCAGACTTTCTAGAAAGCTTGCAGCATGCTTCTTAACCTTCTTTGAATTACCCTGGAAAACTCTGACTGAAGCTTTTGTGAAAACTTGCCTAGAAATTCTGACCAAACTCTGCTTTGAGAGTGTCCAGAATTTGCTGAGTGCTTTGGTGATAATCTGGTCAGAAGTTCTGAAATTGTCATAATCCTTAAACACTTAGAAAAATTTCTAAGTACTTTAGAATTTGACTTTTCCAAAGTAAAAATTTGACTTTTAAGTTTCCTGATGAAACAAACTTCATATTCCAACATGTCTTGATGAAATATGATTTTTGAGATTTGATTTTGATCTAAAAGTCAAAGTTAGACTTCTCAGGGTGCAAATGACCATTTTTCCCTTGTGAATGACTTGCTTGGAAAAATTGATAGTTCAAGGCTTGGAAACTTGATAGAAGCAAACCTGGGATCCAGGGTGATCCCTTGTGAAATGAGAGGGCAAATTTTGGGGTACAACACAGTGGTAGAAGAAAGAGGGTGCACTATCTGGGGATAACTCCCAGATATCCCATACAAGTCTAACAAGTTTGGCCTAGGTTTCACTTCAAGTGCTCAGAAGGCTGTACGTCGCGCTCGTGCCGGAGGACCACCCCTGAAGATCAGCAACTGCAAGGTCAACACCGTATAAGATGATAAAGATAGCTGCGACTTGGAGGACTGGATATTCCCAACTGTCAGTGGATGTCTCAGCAACTGGGAGGCTAGAGATTTTGTCCCAATCACTTTTATCCCACAATAATATGTCTTTACATTTTGTTGGATCTGTAATATTAAAACAATTCGCACTCTTAAAACCTTGTGTCTTACCCGAGGCACAATGGTCCATTTGTAAGGGTTATTATCTCATTTTCATATGACATCAATGAATCATGGATGTTTTCGCATACAAACTTTTGTGCTTATTGTTTTTCTTTTACATTTTTATTTCTTTCAAAGATAACTATACCCTTACACACACCCACACTCACAATGCAGGTATACATCCATTCGGGATCCCATGGGTAACGATACTGCTATGGCCTTTTGTGACTCTGAGAATCTAATCTACCAAGCTGAAGACGAAGGTGAGGAAGATTGTGAAGTACCAGGGGAACTTACCAGACTACTACAACAAGAAGAGAGAACCATTAAGCCTCACGAGGAACCCGTGGATACAATCGACCTAGGTACCGAAGAAGACAAAAAAGAGGTCAAGGTGGGTGCTAATATGGAACCCAGAGTCAAGGAGCGTCTGATTCAGTTATTACAAGATTATGTTGAAGTCTTTTCCTGGTCGTATAAAGACATGTCGGGACTTGATGAAGACATTATGGTGCATCGTCTGCCTACAAGAGAAGATTGTCCTTCATTAAAGCAAAAGGTTCGTCACATGAGGCCTGATATGTCAGAAAAGATTAAAGCAGAAGTCATGAAGCAATTCAACGCTGGATTCTTGGTTGTCACCTCTTATCCCCAATGGGTTGCCAATGTTGTTCTTGTACCCAAAAAAGACGGCAAAGTGCGAATGTGTGTGGAATACAGAGATTTGAATAGGGCAAGCCCTAAGGATGATTTTCCGCTCCCCCACATTGATATTCTAGTTGAAAATACGGCACAACACAAAATGTTTTCCTTCATGGAAGGATTCTCAAGTTAAAATCAAATCAAAATGGCGCCTGAGGACATGGAGAAAACAACATTTGTCACACAGTGGGGCATATTCTGCTACAAGGTGATGCCATTCAGACTAAAAAATGTTGGGCCAACCTACCAGCGTGCCATGGTAGCATTATTTCATGACATGATACATCACGAAATAGAGGTCTATGTGGACGATATGATAGCCAGATCTCAAACAGAAGAAGAGCATCTTGATCATTTACAAAAACTGTTTGAGAGACTTAAGAAGTACAAGCTGAGATTGAACCCAAACAAATTCACATTTGGAGTAAGGTATGGCAAACTCCTAGGCTTTGTCGTCAGCAACAAGGGCATTGAAGTAGATCCTGCCAAGATGAAAGCGATACAAGAAATGTCTGCTCCTCGTGCTGAGAAGGAAGTTAGAGGATTCTTGGGACGTTTAAACTACATTTCCAGATTCATCTCTCACCTGACAACTACTTGTGAACCAATCTTCAAATTATTGAAGAAAGATCAAGTAGTCAAATGGAATGACGAGTTCCAAGTGGCTTTTGACAAAATCAAAGAATATTTACAAGAGCCTCATGTGTTGATGCCACCAGTTGAGGGAAGACCATTGATCATGTATCTGACTGTTTTAGAAAACTCAATGGGGTGTGTATTGGGGCAGCATGACGAGTCTGGTCGAAAAGAGCATGCTATTTATTACCTGAGCAAAAAGTTTACCGACTGTGAAACAAGATATTCACTGCTCGAGAAAACTTGCTACGCTCTGGCATGGGCTGCTCGCCGACTAAGACAGTATATGCTGACTCATACTACCCTATTGATATCTAAAATGGATCCGATAAAATAAATCTTTGAGAAGCCTGCTCTCTCTGGGAGAATAGCGAGATGGCAGATGATCCTGACATAATATGACATATAATATATTACCCAGAAAGCAATAAAGTGCGGTGTATTAGCTGATCACCTTTCTCATCAAGCTGTAGAAGACTACCAGTCCATGAAATTCGAATTTCTGGATGAAGAAATCATGAGGTTAGACAACTATAAAGAATTCAAGCCATATGACAGACCTGAACGAGGATCCCAATGGACTTTGTTCTTTGATGGGGCATCCAACTCACTTGGCAATGGTATTGGTGTTGTACTCATATCTCCTGAAGGGTGTCATACTCCCTTTACCGCAAGACTCTGCTTTAATTGTACAAACAACACGGCAGAATACGAAGCGTGCATCTTTGGTCTCAGAGCTGCCATAAACTTGGGGATCAAATCCTTGGATGTATTCAGAGATTCAGCTTTAGTCATCAGTCAGATCAAAGGGGAACGGGACACCAAACACCCTAACCTTATCCCTTATAAAGAACATGTTTTGAAATTGCTACCACATTTTGAGAAGATTACCTTCGAGCATTTCCCGCGAGAAGAAAATTAGCTAGCAGACGCACTAGCCACAATGTTATCTATGTTTAAACTTAATTGGAATAACGAGGCTCCCCAGATCACCATTGAACGAATGGATGAACCAGCACACTGTCACGAGATTCATACTGAAGAAGTAGTGGACCAGCCTTGGTTTCATGAAGTCAAGAAGTATCTCGAGGCTCAAGAATATCCAGAAGGAGCTTCAGTCAATGATAAGAAGTTCTTAAGAAGATTATCTGCTAAGTTCTTCCTTAGTAACGACATCCTCTACAAACGTAATCATGACTCTGTGTTACTTCGGTGCGTAGATAAGGTTAAAGTTGAAAGGATCATGGTTGAATTGCATGAAGGCACTTTTGGCACCCATTCCAGTGGGCATACGATGGCAAAGAAAATCCTATGGGCAGGCTACTACTGGTCTACCATGGAAGCAGATTGTTATCAACACTCTCGAACCTGCCATAAGTGTCAGAATTATGCTGACAAGGTACACGTCCCTCCGGTTCCTCTGAATGTCTTGACGGCTCCTTAGCCTTTTGCTATGTGGGGGATTGATATGATTGGGGAAATCAAGCCAACAGCTTCCAATGGACACCGCTTCATCCTAGTGGCCATTGACTATTTTACAAAGTGGGTTGAAGAAGCCTCTTTCGCCTTTGTTACCAAGAATGTTGTTGCTCGTTTCATCAAGCAAAATCTCATTTGTCGGTATGGTATCCCGGAAAGGATCATCACTGACAATGGTACAAATCTCAACAACACTATGATCATCACCTTGTGCGAGCAATTCAAGATTCAGTATCACAATTCTTCTCCTTACCGGCCGAAGATGAATGGTTTTGTCGAAGCTGCAAATAAGAACATTAAAAAGATCATACAGAAAATGACAGTCACATACAAAGACTGGCATGAGATGCTACCATTCGCTCTCCACGGGTATTGTACCACAACTCGCACATCAACCGGGGCAACACCCTATTCTCTGGTTTACGGCATGGAGGTTGTCTTGCCTATCGAGGTCCAGATCCCATCTTTGAGGATTATGAAGGATGCAGGGTTGAACGAAGACGATTGGATCCAGACTCGACTCGATCAACTGAACTTGATTGATGAGAAGAGACTTACTGCTATTTTCCATGGTCAAATGTATCAAAAACGGATGATCAAGGCTTTCAACAAGAAAGTCAGACGACAAGGGTATCAAGTTGGGGATCTAGTGATCAAACGCATCATACTTCCACAAGGTGATCCTAGGGGAAAATGGACTCCTACCTATGAAGGGCCATTTGTAATCAAAAACATATTCTCTGATGGGGCAATGATCTTGACCGCCATGGATGGCGACGACCTGCTGCATCCTGCGAACGCAGACATAGTCAAAAGATATTATGCATAAGAGACCTGCTAGGTTGATATACCTAGGCAAAACAAGGGCATCTCGGCGAACCAAAAAGGTTCGGGCAAAAATTAGGGATAAAAAAAATTTTGTACACCCTGCAAGTTGAAAACCCGAAAGGGCGACTTGGGCAAAAAAGGGTTTCCCGGTGGACTGAAAACCCGAAAGCGCGGTCCAGGCAAATGTTAGGGAATTAAAGCGTATGACTATGTCCCGTTGGATCACCTTACGGACAACTTGCAAACTCGACATTCCTAACCAATTCAATAATCTTCGGATAAGGAAACAAATAGACAAGATGCTCAGAGATACGAAGGCTATAGCAGAATGGGAACCCCATGGGATGATTACACATAGCTATCTTTTCTTAGTATTAAAATTCTCATTTTTTACGTCGGCGTTCTCCTACTAGAATGTTTGTCCCACTGTATAAAAATACGCCTCAAAGTCAATACAAAGATATTCCTTGGACAGTGCAAAACTATCTGTTTTTCTTTACCCTTGTGTTTTGTTTATAAAAATGTCCAATGATTCATTGTTAAACATATGCATTTGAACATAATCACTGTTTACAAATAAAAGACAATTACTGATGGCTTTAAGGGATAGGGAAATCTCTCCAAGTTATTTTCCATTAAAAAAAAATTTCCCTGCAGTGTGCAGTTTAATCCCCAGTGGAACAAATTTTCCAGTTATCAATCCCCAATAGAAGTCGTTCAAATTCCCAAGATTTCCCAACAGGATTTTACAAGCAGTACATGGCATTTCCCTCACAACAGAGTTTATTTCTCTGAACGAAAATTCATCAACACTTCGACTTCAAGACATGAAGACTTACATATCCTCAGCAGCGGTTAGGAATTTATTTTCCCCAATCCAACCGTAGTGCAGCAAATTAGCTCACATACACATACATTGCATCCATATATCATAAACATTGATAAAATGAATGCATTATAACATACATTTCATACAACATGACTGTGATCGGTGGATCTGGAACTGACTGTTTAAACGCTGGTTCGCGAAATGTCGCGGAAGCAAGAGTCGCCACCGTCTTTTATTTTCTCCAAATGGAAAGGACAAAAGCACAGAAAAATTCCTTAAAGAGATTGCTCTCGGTTCGGGAGGTAGGTTATAGAAAGGGAAGGTGTTAGCACCCTTTCTATCCATGGTTATCCATGGGCTCTTAGATACTTGCTCATTGTGTTTTCAAAAATGGTTTGTTTGCTTTAAAAAGTTTCTTTGAAAATTTCAGATCGACTCTTGTGTCAGAGTGTTTGAAAAATTGCTTTGAAAGCTTTTGAAAAGTGTCGGTGTGAAAAGATTTTTGTTTGTTTTGAAGAGAGAAAGTATCTACGAGAACCTACCTACCCTAAGGAATTCGTCTGTGTAAATGTCCTTTAAAGTAGTGCCATCCCACCATTGAGAGGTAGGTAGCACCACCGTTGGAGGTGTTCGGGTCAATTCGAGGTTCGGGACATGGTGATCACCAGAGCAATGGGAAGACACCTTAGAAGCTACCCTCATGCCAGGTTCCCGGATCATGAGGACTTACTAAGACATCCTCTACTCGACGATCACCTTTCGAGGCAAGGCAACAGTGAGGCGTACCCTAGGGGTGGTGTGTGATTTGTGTGTCATTTTCATTGATATTTGTCTTGTCATGTTTATTGGTGATCTACGCTTGATTTTATTATGGCCATTCATTCTTGCATGCTTTGTTTAACAATTAAAAGTTGCGAGGAAAAGTAAATCTAAGCTATTACAAAAGGCGCGGGTCCACATCGCCAAAATTAAACCGGACCCGATTTGACGGAAAAATAAATAAAGCAAAGTAAATAACGAAATTGAAAAGTGCGAGAAGTTTAAGTTACAAAGCTTCGGGAGAGATACATAATTATTTGAGCGAAATAAAATAAATGTGCGAAATTAAACAATTAAGTCGAAAGGAGGGCGTTGGACCCTTTTGCAAAATATTAAAATTAATGGGGAATTTAAAATTAAAAATTAAAAGAGAATGTTTTTGGTATTTTTATGTTTTTTTGAGATTTAATAAAAAGAATTAATTAAAACTAAAATAAGGTGTTAAACCTAGTTCTAATTATTTTTTAAGTTATTAAGAAAATATTAAATTTAAACTAAATTAATCCTAATTTTTTACATGCAAATTTAATCAGGAAAGTAAATAAGATAAATAATATTATGGTGAAAGAAAAAAAATTAAAAGGGATAAAAATTGTCAATTAAACCTAATTCTATATTTTTGGATTTTTGTTATGAAAAGAATTTAAGTTAAACCTAATTTAAAACTAAATTTATTATATACAATTTATTTACAAGAAAATGTTAAAATAAAAATATTTATTACATTTTTTATCTTTTTTCTGATTTTTTGGGGTATTTTTATATTTATGAAAAAATAGTTAATTAATTAAATCAAAGCAATAAAATAAATAAAACAATAATTGAAAAAATAAAATATAAGAAAAAATATAGAGAATGCAAACCAGGGGGGGTTCAGTCCCCAATTGTGAGGTGTTGGCCTTAGCAATCTGGCCCAATAGCATGGCCTCGTTGGACTTTCTGGAATCATATGTGATGCGTTGACTAGGGTATAACGTGCTCCTTAGATCTGTGTCTTTGGTTTGGTCATCAGGGGCACGTGGACGTCTTGATTATGGTGGTGCATCATAGTCCTTAGCAAGTGGAATGGCATGTGAACCTGGATTGAAAAATAACATGAAGAATAATACAGACCTGGGGCTCGAACCCAGGTCTTGGATGTCAACGCAATCAGCATTTGCCAGCTGAGCCATTAAGCTCTTTTGATATATTAATAACAAAGAAATAATATGAAAGAAAAACAAAACGTTAGTGGGTCCGCGCGCCACTTTTTTAAACGGACCAACCAACTTTCGCCACCACATCATCGTCCTCGTGTGTTTTTTTCTTTTTTCTGAAACAAGAACGTATGGCAACGGTTTTCCACGCGTTGCAGAAGATGGCTTTAGAAAAAATAGCGAATAGCGCTATATGGTTCATAAATTGATCGCGAGGCTTGGTCCATGTTCGTCCCAATGCGTAGAATCCAATGGTATTAGTCTCAGCCTCTAATTTTGCCTTATTGCAAAAGCCCTAATTTATCCTCCTGAAAACCCTAGAATCTCAAACATGGTATCATCGTGTATGGCAAATAAAAATACAATTAAAGGTACTGGTTAGCTTTAAAACTTCAATATGAACATGAATCAAGTAATATATTCCACAAATAATGCATAGAATGGAATGTAAGATTATGAAATTTGTTCGATACAGTTCCGGTTCATGTTACCGATTCTTGGAGTTTGAATGGATGTTAATGATGGGAACGTGATCAGTGAAGCTTCAGGAAGCTATTGAAACAAGAATGGAGGCTTGAATCGACCTCTAGCAATGATTTCAGTTTTGAGTTTTATGGAGAAAATTTCAAGTTCTTCAATGGCCTTTTAGCGCAGCTTTTGGTCCCTTATGATTAGGTTTTGATTCATGCTTATGTACTGAGGCTATTAGGTTAACAAAAGTAGAACAAATCCATGGCATTGATAGTTTTCAATATTTGATTTTTCACCATTATGTTTCATATCTTTTTCACATGGTTTTTGTATCAATTATGCTCAAATCAAACCAAATCTTTCCTAATTAGCCTATGCACGAAATCTTGATGGCAAAACATGCATAAAAAGATTTTTTAGGTCAAGTTATATATTTTCCACATATTTAAATGATTTAAATGAATTAATATAAATAATAATTCAAATAAATAAATAAATAATGAGAAAATACTTCCCTTTGGGCCAAGTGGTCGTGCACATGCTTAGAATGATGAATCATGGAAGAAAAATGGGCCCATTAGCAATTTTAAGTCATTTGGATCAAAGTTGACTTTTCAAAATATCCAAAAATTTCCCAACTTCCACAAGGCATAACTTGCTCAATTTTTAATCTTTTCTCATGTTCTTGGACATTTTGGAAAGGTCTTTGAGTCCTCTAACCAATTCCTTTGGTCCCATGTCATTTTGATTTACCAATCTCAAGTTATGGCCTTTGACTTAAAGTCCCTTTTTGTTGACTTTTGAAAATGACCTATAATGTTGAAATTGATAACTTTTTGTGAGAGCATTTCTTGGACTTGAAGTATGAAGATGAGTTGTAGGAAATGTCTTTATCTTCAAAATGAGCTTTGGATGGAATTTTTCTGATAATCCATGTGAAAGTTATGCCCTGGTCAATTTTAGTTGACTTTTTCAGCTGTCCAAATAAGGAAACTTTTGCATCTTTGATGATTTCTGAGCCAAATTTTGAGAATCATGATCAAGCATTGATCAAATGATGTTTGTGGCTTCAAAATGATATGTTGACCAAAAATTTGAACTTTTGACTGCCAAATGACCATTTTGCCCTTACAGTTGACTGTAGTGCAATTTAGGGTTTTGACTGTGCAATTTTGAGCTGAATGCCTTGAAACTTGATATAAGGATACTTGACCATATTTGTAGGCATATGAGACTTGATTGGGCCTTTGAAAACTTCCTTTTCTTGATCAGAACACAAACCCTAGTTTTGACTGTATAGGAGACCTTTGAACTGTGCAACCCTTGGGGAATTTTGCAGCTTGGCTTGGCAATTTCTTGAAGAATATGGGAGGGCAAATTTTGGGGTGCAACAATGACTTTGCATTTTAGCTAACCTTTTACCCTTTTCAGGATAAGATTAACAGCTACCATTAACAATGTTCAGGGTTTTTAGATACGCTCTAGACACGGATGCCATTCTGATACTCATTCAGATTCAACTTTCAGATACAGTTCAGATATGCTCCAGACACGGATTCCATTCTGATACTCATTCAGATTCAACTTTCAGATACATTTCAGATGTGCTCCAGACACGGATGCCATTCTGATACTCATTCAGATTCAACTTTCAAATACAATTCAGATACGCTCCAGACACGGATGCCATTCTGATACTCATTCAGATTCAACTTTCAGATACAGTTCAGATATGCTCCAGACATGTATTCCATTCTGATACTCATTCAAATTCAACTTTTAGATACAATTCAGATACGCTCCAGACACGGATGCCATTCTGATACTCATTCAGATTCAACTTTCAGATACAATTCAGATACGCTCCAAACATGGATGTCATTCTGATACTCATTCAGATTCAACTTTCAGATACAATACAGATACACTCCAGACGCAGATGCCATTCTGATACTCATTCAGAGCCTCTTCCAGATACAATTCAGATACGCCCTAGACACGGACGCCATTCTGATACTCATTCTTCCAGCTTACAAATTACCATATAAACAATCACTTTTGGATGGCATCTTTTAAGCCCATCTCCTACAGCTTTCTATCACCTCTCCAAATGGAATCTTTAAGCCCATTCCCTCAACCATCACATCATCGAGTGAAAATTTCTGGTAGTGTCCAATCATCTTGCACCTTCGAGTCACGACTGGTAAAACGTGCCAATCTAACTCTTCAGGCTTAAGAAGATTGAACAGGGGAAGCTATTGTACCCCAAAATTTGCCCTCTCACTTATCAAGAATTTTCTCACAATATCTCATTGGACTCAAGACTGCACTAGGGTTTGATCAGCTCAAGACACCTCCTTATGCACTGATGACCAAAATTAGGGTTTGAGTTTGCACAAGGATTTTTGGACTATCAATGCTTCATATGACTTTCATGGACCATTATGGACCCCTAAGATTACTCATGTCAAGTTTTAAGCCTTGGATCACACTTTTGATCAGTCAATTGAGCAGTTGACCTAAAAATTAACTGTATTGGGGAAAAAGTCAACCATGGCCAATTTACAGTCAAATCTCATAATTGTTTATCCACATCAACATTTTAAACCCATATGTATTATTTGATCAAGTTTGGACCATAATTCCTCAAGAGATTTGATCAAACCCTCAAAAGGGGAAAATGGTCAAAATTAGGGTTTTGACTGGGAAAGGGCAATTTCTGGTTTTTGACCTAGCAAATGGTCAATTGGTTTAAGGCATGATCTCAAGAGTCCATTTGCATCATTTTTAACTAATGACATGATTCAAAACATTACAAATCCATTGGATTGACAGATGAATTTTGCAGTCAACTGTATACTAAAAAGTCAAACTTTGACTTTTTGGTCAAATTCAAGTGCCAAAGATCACAATTCATCAAAAAAATGTCAAAATAGGAAACTTATTCATCAAGAAATCAAGAAATCAAGATAAAAGTTGATTCAAGAGAAACTTCCAACATGAAAGTTGTAGATATCCATGAAATCTACAACTTTTCTTCACAAAACTTCTTCTAAAAGTGCTTGGATCTCAAGTTATAATTTCAAGAACATAGGGTCATGAGACTAAACACTTAGTGAAATTTTGCCCTAATTTGGTCAGGATTTTGACCTAACTTCATGGCACTTTTTCACATAGTTTCAAGGGGAATATTCAAAAGCAATTCAAAGATGAGTTTTAGAGAACATTGCAAGCTTTCCAAAATGTCCAAGAACTCCTTGAGATCATTCTTGAGTAGGGAGAATCGAAGAGATGAAGTTGGTGTTTTGTCACTTGGATTACAAGGCATTTTGTGATGAACAAAAATCCAATTTCAAACCTATGCTGCACAATATTGTTTTGCAGGCTTCTAAACCTCAAGATATCTCCATAATAAGAAGATTACACTTGCTTTTAAGCTATTATCCAAGTGTTCCAAGCATTGTCCAAGCCATTTTGCCATTTTTGGAAGAAAGCTACCATTACATTCTTGAAAAGTTGCTTTAATCACAAAGTCAACTTGTCTTGAGCTTATAACTTGGTCTTTCTTCACACACAATCCCTATAATCCAAAAGCAAGGTGTCTAAGGCCCGAGGAAGCTCAAAACATGCTTGTACAACATTTGAGATTTGTCCTTTCACTTTTCTTCAAAAGCAAGTTATAGAGCCATAACCCTATAACTCAAACCTGGAGTTATTTTGTACTCTAATCTTTTCCATACATATTAACAAGTTCATTGCAAGCTGAGACACGATTCGAAGTATCCTAAAACTCTCCAAAACACCATTGTTGCACAAAATTGCCTAACTTGACAGTTTTTAGCCAAATCTTATCATCTTCATTTCCACTCGTGCGTTTTGAAAACCAATCATTCAAACACCTTCTATACATCACACTAAAGCAATCCAGGCCCCTGTTTCAAGACCGTAACTCCTCCATCACTATCCACCATTTTCAAACATCAAGCTTACAGGTTGACTTGAGTAGAGTGATTCATGGACTTTCAAGGCAAAGTAGGAGTTGGAATACACTCAAGAAGGTCCAGGCAAGCTAAACAGATCCTCAGGCCATCTCAAAAGTTGCTCAAACTCCATTCACGACTCTAGCTGCAAGAGGTAAGTTTTCAAACTTCTATCTCTTCATACAAGCATCATTTGATCCTGATTTGTGAAGATAAAATGTAGATATCTTTGCTCTAAAGCTAACCATGTTCATAATTCCCATTTATATTGACTGTGTATAAAGAATTTTAGATTTGAAATTTCTGAGAAAATTAGGTTTCAATTTAGGGCCAGCAAAATTAATCTTCATCTTTGACTTTTAGCTTACATAAGTTATATGGTTGGATTCGTGAGGAAAAATAGCACAACTTTCATGTTTTCATTTTCCATTTTTGTTGAGGAATGAATGAGATACAGGTGGTCCGGTTGGCTGAAGGTTGAAGACGAAGTACAGGCCATGGAAACGTTTCACCTTATGTATTTATTCTTTCATTTAAGTTAACGGATGTACAACCACCCCAGTGGTAAGGCAGTGCGCGTTATTGATAGAGGTCGTGGGTTCGAACCTCAACGTTGTCTTTTGCAAATGTTTTTACATTTTTTGTCTTTTTTTGGTTCCTTCCAGCGCATGGGCCTCCCCCATCCTGGGCCTGACTTTTTCTAACCTCCCCCCACCCCTGCTTCATATTTGCACCCTGGCCCAATTTATTTATTTTTTATTTGTTTCATTTTTATTTTTCTTAAATATTTCTTTTCTAAAATACTAAAAATCATAAAAACACAAAAAATGATATATTTTATATTTTGACTTTATTTTATTTTATTTTCTCTATAAACAAAAAAAAATATTTTATTTACTATACTTCATTTATTTTTTATTAACTAAATATTATAGACTTAATTAATAATTATATTATTTATTTTTCTTAATACCATTTAAAAATATGTTATTTAAATACCAAAAAGACTAAAAATATTTTTAATACTATAAATATATTCAAGATAAAAAAATGCTAAAAAAAATATACTTTCCTTAACTTTTTTTTTCTTTTGATTAATTAATAGAATTAGGGTTTTCTTTTAAAAATATTTTTCTTAATAAATTCAAACTTAATTATATTCTTTATTTAAGCTAGGTTAAGATAAAAATCTTTTTTTCATAAAAATCAAACAAAATTCATTTTCTTTACATTTTTCATCCTTATACATTATTCATCATTATACTTTGTATTTATGTAATTCTTGTACAAATTCAATTTGGTTGTAATAGATTAATTAGGTTTATATTCTTGCAATTCCCATTTACCAAATTGTACACCCCTTCCCCACAAATATTGTAATAGCGTAGTAACCTTAAATTTCGCAATTTATCGTTTTTACATAATATGCTAGTAATTAGGGTTTGTATGGAAAGAATAAATTCAATCAAATAGAAAACCCTAATTCAAGACAAAAACAAGCATGAAAACAACACACTTGCACACAAGCACCCCTAGGGTAAAACCCACTTGGTTTCCTTACAAAATGGCCATATTACGCATGTGAGGTATCTTGGCAAAAACAAAAGAACACAAGATCATAGTCCCTCGATGATGTTATCTAAGTTGCCTTAAAAATGATCTTAGTCCCTCAAGAAGAATGCTAAGATAACTTGCAACATTGCTAATCATGGTTATACGATGACCCACGCCCGTCCCGTTTACATCCAAAGATAGGGTTACTTACCAAATCAATGGTAAGACAACAATGTCAAAGGAAAAGAAAATGAACAAGAAAGACATTTGAGTAGGTAGATTGCTCCTAATTACTTGCTCCATTTCAAAACAAACATCCTTGCTATTTTCAAAATAAACACATACACTTCCGAACATCTTACAAAATTGTAAACATTTTCAAAAGATAAAATATCTTTGTATACATTCTTATGAACGAGAATCATTACAAAGATTGCCTAAACAATGGCCTCTTTACAAAATACTTTCAAAAAACCACACAAATCACAATTTCAAACAAAAGCAAGTGATCTAGCAAGTAACTAAGAGCCCATGGAAAACCATGGATGAAAAGGGTGCTAATACCTTCCCTTTTCATAATCTACCCCCCGAACTCAAGAAACAATCTCAAAGGTCTTTCCTGTGCTTTTTCAACTTTCCTTTTGGATAAAAGAAAAGTCGATGGCAACTCTTGCTAACCGCAACATTTGCGATAAAACACAAAACACACAAGTCAGTTCTCCCACCGTGTTACAAAGAGCATCGATGTTCTCGATGTGCTCGTCGGGGTCTGTTGTTCCATCGTAGGTCCCTAAAGTGACGGCTTCTCTAGGCCAACAAGAAGTGGAGCTTCAGTAATCTCTCTCGATATTGAGCCATGGGGCTCGTCACCCTCACTATAGACGGGAGATGGAGAAGGAGAGTGATGGTTTCTCCCATGTCGGTCGTCACGGTCCTATCGAGGGGAGGGGCTCCTTTGTTTCTGCTTTAGCTCGGGAGAAAGAAGTCGAGCTCTGTCGATTTTCCTATTGTCATTCCTCTTCTTGAACGAAGGTGAGTCTTGATCTCTGGTAGGAGATGTGTGATTGCGTTTCTTGAAGAAAGAAATGGCGCGTCTCTCCTTTCTGGACGGTGGGCCACGCCTGGGTGGTGATGCACTAGGGGAGTTTCATCGCCGGGCTCTCCGAGGAGGAGATCTTGATCGCCTGTTCTCTCAGGCCCCTATCCTTTGATTTTGTTGTAGGATGAGGGCATTAGTTTGATTGATAGCAGCGAGCAGCACTTCCATGGCCAGATCAGTGTTGTTAGGGATAGGAACTGGTTGCATGACTACTGACAGTTACTCAGCAAGATTCTTGGGGTGTTCCTTGTCCAATAATTAGTCGTTGCTGTGTCGGGCATCCAAGGAATCTGGAGATGCAGTTTGTCCGTCTCGGAAGCCCAGGTTATTCTCGAGGTGAGGGTGTTTCTGACTTCAATTGGTTTTGAGAGAAGGGGAGAGAATGGTCTTTCTCGACATGTGAATATCATCGTGGTCAGCCATGGTTAGAGAGATGAATCTTGAAAAAGTTGCTTTGATCTTAAGTTCCAAGGGAAGAAAGATGGGGAGAGCAGTTTCTCACAGACAGTGCCACTGATCTTGCCGGTCGATCAAAACCTAGAGAGCGACCAGAGGATGATCTGCAGTCGGGCTGTAAGCTGAGGAGAAAAAAGGGGTTGTACCTGCAAGGCACTCCAACGATTAAGTAAGAGTGGAAACAGGGAGGTACAAGCAGAAATATCAGGTAATGAGTGGTGAATATTGGATACCTGGCCCTCATAGGTGTGCGGGTTTATATAATGCCCTTGGCGCGTGGCCATTGGTTCCTGATTTCTCGCCTAGATACGCGGGTCTGTGAAATCAAGTAACTTCTAAGACTTGGTCAAACCGGGCAGATGTGCTCACAACTAGCCATTGGTCCCAGGGAGGGGGTTAGTTACGGGCATCTCTTTGGTCGGTTCCTGGTGGTCTTCACAACGTAGATGTCGGGAATACAGAGAGGATGCTCATTGATCATCATGGGCCAGAGATGACGCTGAAGGGCGAACGGCTGCCGTGCTCGACAAGAGAGGATCGTGTGGGTGATTCGGGTCATGGTTGTATGGACCGTACCCAAGGATATCTATTGGACTGGGGCCAGTCCAGAACAGTAGCCCCCCAAGTCATTGCTTCTGGGTACAGGAGTGGAAATTTTGACATCTGCTCGAGGAAAAGGGCATGTCTTACGGGCGTGTCATTGCTCATTACGCCTAGCTTGCAGGGAGGCGAGGTGTTTGGCCGTTAGAACTTTTGAATTTGGAGAGGTAGCATGTTTTGGGAAGCGTGCCACTGAAGCGGCGCAATGATGACCTAGGGCTAGGGTATCATGATGACGACCATAGGGTTCCCTAGGGGTGTGTTTTGCACGCACGGGCTATATCAGCTATAAATACGAGAGGAACAAGGCGTTTAGTATTTTTCTCCTTCGCTTTCATCTGCTCGTATTAGCTCGACAGTCGACCACCGGTGTTTGCTTAGCTTCTTTTCTCACGGTTATTTAGTTCTATCTCTTCTTCTTCTACTGGTAAATTTATGATATTCCATTGTTATTTTCCTTTGCATTTTCGCTTTCTACTTTCTAGAGATGCATGCAGTTGGGATTTAGGGTTTTGTTAGGGAGGAGGTCATTGGAGACTCTTGGTAGTGGACGATGTTCCCGTGGTGTAGGACCGTTGGAGCCGCCATGGACCCTCTTCAGGGATTTTGAGCTGCGTTGTAGGCGGCTCATTAGGGTTTAGGGCTTTTTCTGCAAACCACACCCGTTAGAGTGCCTCAGTGAGGGTTTAGTGTTTTTTTTGCAACCCACGCCCATTAGAGTACCTCAGTTAAGGTTATGGTCGGGGATATGATCCTCGTTTCCCAATGTCCCTTCGCTTGTTTAGCGGTGGAAGGGTGGTTCTGTCATTGATGTCGAGCTCATCTTTTTCCTCTGCTTTTCAGGTGTCATGGCTGGTGATGCTTAGGTTGTTATTTCGAGCGAATCTACAGAGTCCTCCGAAAGTTCTTTGAGCGAGACCAACAGCTCGTCAAGCATCTTGGAGGTCTCTTGGGAAATGCAGAACTAGACGGACCAGAATATGGGGGAGCCTGACATGGGGGCAACCTCTGCGGTTCAGGGCAGCCTGTTTCCTACTCAGGACGATGAGGGCCATCGAGATTGGGTCGCGAAAGACCCCTGGGAGTGGCAGTCGTATTTCTACGAGCACATGGAGGATGCTTTTACCGAAGTGTATACTCATGAGAAGGGAGCCCCGGAAGAGTGGTTGTTTTACCCTAAAATTTTCCCTCTCATTTCTCAAGTAATCTCTCACAAGATCTCCTTTGGTTCAAGACTGCCAAGGGTTGATCAGCTCAAAACACCTCCTCAAGCACTAATAACTGAAAATAAGGGTTTGAGTTTCCACAAGGACAAATGGACTTTTAATGCCCTATATGACTTTCATGGATCATTTTTTACCCTCAAGATTGCTCATGTCAAGTTTCAAGTCTTGGATCACATTTTTGCTCAGTCAATTGATGAAATGACCTAAAATCAGTTGTATTGGGGAAAAAGTCAATTGTGGCCAATTTACAGTCAAGCTTCATAACTTTTGGTCCATATCAACATTATGAACTCATATATGTCATTTGATAAAGTTTGGACCATAATTCCACAAGAAATTTGATCAGATCATCAAAAGGGCAAAATGGTCAAAATTAGGGTTTTGATTGAGAAGGTGCAATTTCTGATTTTTGACCTAGAAAATGACTTTTTGGTTTGAGACATAATCTCAAGGTTTCAAATGCTTCATTTTGACCTAATGGCATGGCTCAAAACATCTCTCAAGGTCAATTGGTTGACAGATGAATTTTAGTCAACTGATGAAAAGTCAATTGTACACTGAAAAGTCAAACTTTGACTTTTTGATCAAAATCAAGCTTCAAAGATTACAATTCATAAATACATGTCAAAATATGAAACTTGTTCATCAATAAATCAAAAAGTCAAGATTTCATTTTGAAAAGTCAAAATTTCTAAACCTAAAAAATTTTCTAAGTGTTGAAAAATTCATATTTTTTCACAACTTTGAGCCAATTTTTCACCATGATGCAAGATGATTCAAAGGAAACTTCCAACATGAAAGTTGTATATCTCAATGATATCTAAAACATTGTATAAAACAACTTTTTATAGAAATGCATGTATTTCAAGTTATGATTTTAAGAAGACGTGTTCATGAAACTTGGAAACTTAGTGAAATCTAACATGAATATTCAAAAATGTCCAACATAGAGGTTGTATAGGATGTTACAAGATTTCCAAAATATCCAAGAACTCATTTAGATCATACTTGAGCAAGGAGAATCGAAGGCAAGAAGTTAGGGTTTTCAAACTTGAATTACAAGCCATTTCTTGATGAACACGTGAACCAAATCCATGCTAGGCTGCATAATATTTGCTTTGCAGGCCTAAAACTTGTTTGCCACTCTATAATTAATATTTTTCACAGTTGCTAGAAGCTTTAATCCAAGCATTCAATGCATTACCCATGCTTAATACCATTTTAGGAAGAAAGGCAACATTGCCATTTTGGAAAAGTGACTTTATGCACAAAGTCCACTCTTCTTGAGCCTGTAACTTATTATTCTGAACATACACAATATGTATTCTCATAAGAAACATGTTTAAAGCTTGTAACCATTCTAGATAACTTTGTACTTGTGCATTGGAACCACATTTCTCAAGCTTTCTTCAAAATCAAGCAAAAAGCCACAAACATGTGTTGAATTCTGATCAAAGACAAGTCTCCAAACTTATTGCTTATAAATAGAGGCACTATTTGTGAGCTAAAACACGAGCATTAACACCCTGAAACACTCTCAAACTCCCTCAAGCCAGAAATTGCTCAAAAACACCATTGTTGCACAGTTTCTGACTTTGGACTTGCAACTCATATTTCTCTTGTGTGTTTCTTGGCTTTTCACTTCCTAAAGCTTCCTTACATCAAATACAACTGATCCATATCCTTATTCCAGAACTGTAACACCATTTACCATAACCTCCATAACCAAAAAACATAGTTTGCACATTGACTTCTCCAAGCCATTCCAGCCATCCATTGCTCAAGCTAATCATTGCATTAGCTTCCTGGAAACTTGAGGAAGCTAACCTGATCATTGCAGCATCTTGAAAGCAGCTCAACTCATTTCATAATTTCCAATTTTGAGGTACATTTCTTGAACTTCTATCTTCTCATTTAGGCATTGTTAGGCTTGCATTTGTGAAGATAAAATGTAGACATCATTACCCTGAAGTTGTACATGTCTATAAATTTCATTTATTTTGATTGAGCTAGGAGAATTTTAGGATTGAATCTTTGAAAATAATTAGGTCAGAATTTGGTATTTTTAGAAATTCTCATTCATCTTTGATTGATAGCTTATGATATTTATATGGTTGGATTGGTATGGAAAAATGGAGCATCTTTCATGTTTGCATATTTCATTTTTGTTGAGAAATGGTGGAGTTACATATGTTCAGGCTGGAGGTTGAAGATGAAGTTACATTCAGGACTTGATTTGTGTTACATGTTTATTATTTCACCAATGATAACGAATGTACAGCCACCCCAATGGCAAAGGTAGCGCATGTGTATTGGAGGTCATGGGTTCAACACCCAGCGCTACTTTTTGATTTGTTTTTCAGTATTTCTCTCTTTTTTGTTTCAAACAGATGTGTTGGGCCTCCAAACAGTTGGGCTTAGGTCTTTTTGCTGGCTTCTAACCCATTGCCTTATTTTTGCACCCCTAGCCCATTATTTTCTTTATTATTTCATTTTCTTATTTTTATTTTTATTTTTATTTTTATTTCATATTATATTTTTTATTATTACTAATAAAAAATCCAAAAATATTTTATTTATTATTTACACTTATATATTTTATTTTTCTTTATAAAACAAAAAGGATAAAAAAACATTTTCTTAAACAAATTAATTTCTTTTTCTTAAATAATTAATATTTAGACTTAGGTTTAATTATTATATTATTTTATTTTAAATTAAAGTTAACTTAGAACTTAGGTTTCTTTTAATTAATTAATTTTCATATTATTATCATTTAACTTAAAACCTTTTTATAAAAAAACCCTAAAAAATGTTTTAACTTAATTTCTTTATTAATTAATTTAAGTTTAATTTTATTTATTTTTAATTAACTATTTTCTTAATTAGGTCAATACTTAACCCTTTCACAAAAAACAACAAAAATCATTTCTTTTCCATTTATATTCTTGCATTTTATTTTCAATTTTTGTACAATATTCAATATGGTTGTAATAGATAAATAGGTTTAATTTTCTTGCAAAATCCCCATTTGTAAATTTGTACACCGCCTCCCCTAATGATGTAATAGCTTAGTAATTTTACTTTCCGCGATCTATCGCTTTATATAAATGTTAGTAATTAAGGTTTGTATGGAAAGACTAAAATCAACAAGTAGCAAACCCTAATTCAAGACAAAAAAATGCATATAAATCAAACACATTTGCACACTTTCACCCTTAGGGTAATTCCGCTTTGTTGCCTTACAAAAATGGCCATGTTATGCATGTGGGATATCTTAGCAAAAAGCAATCAAAAATATAAGATCATAGTCCCTCGATGACGCTATCAATGTTGCCTTTCAAAATGATCTTAGTCCCTCAAAGAGAAATGCTAAGACATCTCACAACATTGCTATCATGACTATACGATGATCCACGCCCGTCCCTTTACATCCAAAGATAAGGCTTCTTACCAAATCAATGGTAAGATAGCAATATCAAAGGAAAGGAAAAAATGAACTAAGACTTTTGAGTAGGTAGATTGTTCCTAGTTGCTTGCTCATTTTCAAATCAAACATCCTTGCTTATTTTCAAAAACAAACACCAACACTTTCAAAACACTTTCAAAACATTTTCCAAACATGAAATATTTTTAAAAGCTCAACACTGTATATACGTTCTTATGAACGAGAACTATTACAAAGTTTGCCTAAACGAAGGCGCATTTTTCAAATACTTTCAAAAACCACACAAAGCACACTTTCAAACAAAAGCAAGTGATCTAGCAAGCAACTAAGAGCCCATAGATAACTATGGATGAAAACGGTGCTAACACCTTCCTTTTTCATAATCTACCCCCTGAACTCAAGAAATAAATCTCAAAGGTCTTTCCTATTCTTTTCAGCCTTTCCTTTTGGATAAAAGAAAAGTCGGCGGTGACTCTTGCTAACCGCAACATTTGCGATAAGATGCAAAACACCTAAGTCAGTTCTCCCACCATATCACACCTGGGAAGGACAGAAGGATTTGATTGAGGTATGATAGGAGGCAGATCCTGATGTATGATATTGTCTTCCAAGAGATGGGTCTTCGCCTTCCCTTCTCCGACTTTGAGGTGGCCGTATTCCGACATCTGCATGTGGCTCCTTCTCAATTGCATCTAAATGGTATTGCATTCGTGCGGGTGTTCCAGATAGTGTGCGGCCATCTAAAGATAGGGGCCATGATCCCATTGTTTTTCTACTGTTTTCACATCTAGAGGAGTACGACTGACGGAAAGTGGGGATGGGTCTCCCTCAAACAAGGAAATGGGAAGTTATTCAAGGCCTATTTGGAATCTGTCTGTCATTTTAAGGATAAATATATCTTGGTTCATCCCTCTTCGATGAAGGCGATGTTGAGCGTTTTTAGAACCGTGTTGTCACTCAACGAGGATGGGACTCCTTGTATGAATGAGCTGGGGAAGCCTACTGCGATGATGATTTACAAGTCCCTGTTTCAATGGACCAGCAAGCATTTCGAGCGAGAATTGGGCTCCTACGTTTGGAGAGAGAGGGAGCTCGGGGATGAGGATCTGGAGAGCTTCGCCACTCTGACCTCATTTGTAGCTCAAATCCCTCTGGTCCAGTGAGTTGGTCGGGGGTAGGCCAGTGCTGGATAGGAACGGGGAGCCCGTGTATGAGTCGGGTCTTATAAACGTCAGGGAGATCCTCGAGAGCGAGGATCCCGTTAGATATTTGGGTATATATTTTTAATAGCAGTAAGTGATCGTTGTTTGTTAGATTCCTCATTTTACTGACTACTCTTTTTTTGTAGAAAGTATGAATCCCGCCCAGGAGCGTTTGTCTAAGACACTTGCTGCTCAAGCGAGTAGGGCTATGAAGGATATTGTGATACGATGGGAGAATGGACTTGAGGTTTTGCGTTTGTGTTCGCAAATGTTTCGGTTTAGCAAGAGTCACCACCGACTTTTTATTTTATCCAAAGGAAATGTCAAAAAGCATAGGAAAGACCTTTGAGATGTTTTCTTGGGTTCGGGTGGTAGATTATGAAAAGGGAAGGTGCTAGCATCCTTTTCATCCATGGTTTTCCATGGGCTCTTAGTTACTTGTTTAGATCACTTGCTTTTGCTTTTCAATTGTTTGAAATGGTGCTTTGTGTATGGTTTTGAAAATATTTTGAAAAGAGGCCTTTGTTTAGGCAACCTTTATAATGATTCTTGTTTGAATATATACAAAGGTGTTTGTCTTTTGAAAAGATGTTTCAATGTTTGAAAGTTTGTTTCGGGAAATGTTTTGAAATTGTGTGTGTGTGTTTTTGAAAATAGCAAGGATGTTTGCAAGTTGATCAAGTAACTAGGAGTTTTCTACCCTACTCAAAGATCTTTCCTACACATTTTTAACCCTTTGACATTGTTGTTTTACCATTGTATTTGGTAAACAACCTTGTGTTTGGATGTTAAACGGGACGGGCGTGGGTCATCGTATGACCATGATAACAATATTGCCAAGTATCTTAGCATGTTTTTGAGGGACTAAATCACTTTGTATAGGCAACCAAGATAGCGTCATCGAGGGACTATGATCTTTTATTTTGTTTTATTTTGCCAAGATACCTAGCATGCATACCATGGCCATTTTTAAGGCAACAAGTGGATGAAACCCTAAGGGTGCTTGTGTGCATTGTGTTGTCATTTTTCATGCATTTTTGTCTTGTATTTAGTCAAGCTATTTGTTTTGATTTTGGTTCTTTGCATACAAACCCTAATTTACTAATCATGCATATAAAAGCAATAAATGCGTAAAAGTAAATCTAAGACTATTACAACATTGATATGGGGAGGGGGATACAAGTTTGAATAGGGGGATATTTGCACAAAAATAAAACCCTAATTCAACTATTACAACCAAATTGAATTCATTGTACAAATAATAAATTGACAAATATTTAAATGTGCAATTAAATATAAATATGCAAAATGTTTTTGTATTTATCTTATGTATGTAAAATAAATTATTTAATGTCCTAAAAATAAGGGAAAATAAAAAATGATTATTTTTTTGGAAAGGGTGGAAACCCTAATTTTTGGTTTAAGAAAATATATATATTATATTATTTATTTATGTATAAGAAAATAAATAAAATATATACAAAAGTGTTAAAAAATTAAAATGTGTAAGAAAATATTATTTAAGTGTATAAATAATAAAAAAATAAAAAAAAATATAATATTTTTATAATATTTACAAGTTTTTATTTAAGAAAATAAAAGTATATCATTATTAATAAATTATTCTATGTCCAAAAAATAATAAAAATAATAAAATAAAAAGTGAAAAATTAAGAGAATATTTTTTGTGATTTTAAATATTTAGAAAAATAAATAAAAAGTCAGAAATGTAAAAGAAATAAAAAAAAATACAAAAATAATCAAATGGGCCAAGGGGGTGTGAAAAGCAAGCAGGGGTGTGTCAAAAGCAAAAGAAACCAGGCTCAGCCCAAGTTCCTTCATCCCTGTCCTTGAGACAGAAGCAAAACGCGCGCCATGGTTCAAACTGGTAACTCCTGCATTTGTGCTTAAAAACAAAAACTTGCAACATGAAAGTTATAGCTCATGATCACACGATTCTAACCATGTAAAAAACTTGATCTAACTCTCAAAGACCAGAGAGAATTTCATTGGCCCTAAATCTTGACCTAGTTTTTTCAATAACTTCAACTATCAAATACTCATAGCTCAGTTAACATAAATGAATTCTATGCATATGTACAGCTCAAGGACAATGAGGACTACATTTTTTCTTCACAAACCTAAGCCTAATGATTCCTAAATAAGGAGATAGAAGTTTGAGAAATACCTGTTTCAGTCAAACTCGAGTATGGCAATGTAGCAACTTTTGGTGAGACCTGAAGGACTTTTGAGCTTGCTTGATGTTCCCTTAACCTTCCCCAATGCTTGGCTTGCTTTGAAATAGCCTGAATATGCTTGTAGAACTCAACCTGCAAAGCTTCAAAGCAAAAATGGTGAAGCATGAAAATGGAGTTACAGTGGCTTGAGAATGGTTGGGATAGTTTAGGTATGTTGTATGGAGTGTGTTGGAACTGGTTTCAAGCAAAACGCACGAGTGGATTTGGTTTTGGCTTCTGATTTGAAGAACTTGCCCTATTTTGGGCAGAAATGAAGTTTTGGTGTTTTGGAGGGTTTGAGAACTTGCTAGCTCGTGTTTCTGGCTTGGTATGATGTGCTGAAGTTGTTTGAAATGTGCATACAGTTTGGTTTTATCAGATTCAAGAGTTATGGACCTTTTGCATAATGACTTGGTTTTGAAGAAAAGGTTAAATTGACAATGCAAAGGGTTGTACTTGCTAGCTCCAAACCTGCTGATAGTTGGTGTACCTTGCCCTAAGTTTGTGGATGTTGTTCGCTGCAAAAACCTTGGTCCATGGCTCAAGAAATACAATTTGACATAAAGCATGCTTTATGTAAATGGTATTGTTAACTATTTGCCAAAAATGGATTAAACCTTTGTATAATGCTTCATAGATCAGAACAAAGCCTTAATCCAATGTGTTTGCATTTAATTTATGAGTTTGGAAGGGTTTAAGACCTGTAAACCAAGTACAAGCAAGGTTTGGACAGATTTGCAACTTGTATCAATGTGCAAAATGCCTTGGCCAAAAGTGATAAAATGCCATTTTCATTCCTTCGATTCTCCCTAACCATGAATGATCTTGGAGAGTTCTTGGAAATTTTGGAAAGATTGTAACATTCTCTACAATCCATCTTTGAAATGAATTTTGAGATTCCACTTGGAACTATGTGAAAAATTGCCATGAAGATAGGTCAAAATCCTGCCTAAACTAGGGCAAAATTTCACTAAGTTAAAAGTTTCATGGACCCTTGTTCATAAAATCATAACTTGAGATCCATGCATCTTTTGGGAAAACTTTGTGAATAAAAGTTGTAGATTTTGTGGAGGACTAAAACTTTCATGTTGGAAGTTTTCTTTGAATCCAATTTCATCATGGAGAAAAAGTTTGGAAAAGTTGGAAAAAAATAAGAAATTTTCATAACTTAGAAAGTTTCTAAGTTATGAAAATTTTCAATCTTAAACCCTAATTTTCAAAATTAGGTTTCTTGGTCAACAAGTTTTATGTTTTGACACATCTTGATGAAAAATGACCCTTGGCACTTGATTTTGACCAAAAAGTCAAAGTTTGAGTTTTCAGTGTACAGTTGATTTTTGATCAATTGACTGGAAAATTCATCTGTCAATCCAATGCATTTGAGATCTTTTGAACCTTGTGATTAGGTCAAGATGATTCCATTGAGTCCTTGAATCCATGTTTGAACCCAATTTTCCATTGGCTAGGTTAAAAATCAGAAATTGCCCTCCTACAGTCAAAACCCTAAAAATGACCATTTTGCCCTTTTGATGATCTGATCAAATTTCTTGAGGAGTTGTTGTCCAAACTTGATCAAATGGTTCATATGAGTCTATAATGTTGATGTGGATCAAAAATTATGAGGTTTGACTGTAAATTGGCCACAATTGACTTTTTCCCCAATACAGCTGATTTCTAGGTTATCTGTCCAATTGACTGGGCAAAAATTTGATTTAAGGCTTGAAACTTGGTATGAGCAATATTAGAGGTCCATCATGAAGCATGAAATTCATATGAGGCATTTGAAGTCCAAAAATCCCTGTGCAAACTCAAACCCTAATTTCAGGTCAACAGTGCAAGGAAATGTCTTGAGCTGAGCAAACCCTAATCCTGTTTGGAGTCCAAAGAGTCTTGTGAGGGGAAATCTTGATAAAATGAGAGGGAAAATTTTGGGGTACAACAGATACACGGGCTAGCGTGAGGCCATCTCCTGCCTTGGGGTCAGGCGGCTCGTCCTCAGCCTAGCCCACAGTCGCCATGTCTCTTGCTTCTGTTTCTTCAAAGGCGAATAGGCCACAAGATGATGGGAGTGTCGACCTTACCGGGGAAACAAGGAAAAGGACTTATGACCTGCCTCCATGCTGGCTGGAGAGGTCTTTCTTCGAGGGTGCAGCTCTCCGTCTCCCCCGAGCTGAATCTCTCCTCCTCGAGGGAATGAGCCGTCCGGAGAAGAGGGTGATGTTGGCTCAAGATGCGGGAGGTTTGATGCGAATCTTGGAGATAGACATTGCATACACCGAGGGAAGTTCATCCCAGGAGGCAGAGATGAAGAATCTTCAAGCCAAGTTGGTGGCGACCGAGAAAGCCTTGGTTGAGAAGGATAAAGCCATAAAGTTGTCCGAGGCAGTGTAGGGGAAGCTCTCTGAGGAGCGCAGGGTCCTTTTGCTTGAGAGATAGGGCCTTGAGGGAAAGGTATAGACCTTAATTATCGATATTACGCCCGTTGAGGACGAGCCAGAGGACACTAAAGATCTGAAGTCTCGGGCCGAATTAGTTGCTCATTTTCAGCTGGCTGTGGATGATGCTCAGGCCGCTTCTGAATGGAGCTTCAAGAATGCAGTGAATCTGATGTGTATGTTGAACCCTGGCATCGAGCTCAACACTTCGGGCATGGGGGTCAATTACTATGTGGTTGATGGCTAGATTCTGGTTCTCAATTACCCGAGGGACATTGTTGGTCAACCGACCGGGGGTCCTGCTTAATTGTCGCCTATTATCGAAGGGGGAGTGGAAGGATGATTGTGTTTGTTTTGGCATGCGTGCCAATTTTGTTATATTTGTTTTCTCGGGTTGTTGCCTGTTTATGTAATATTCGTACAATATCATCCCAAGTGGTCATTTTATTTATATTTCGGCCATTGTTTGTTTTGCTTTGAACGTTTAACTTGTGTTATTTGCATGCTGAAACAACCGGCTGAACAATCAACTGATAATGAAATCAATGAAGTCGCCATCGAACGTCTTCTATCCCACGTGTAGGGAAAGGTAAACATCGAGAAAACCTGAGAAGGGTGAAATCAATGTCGAACGACCAAGAGATAAGGGTAAGGGAGTCTATTACGCGAGGGGAAGGTATTAGCACCCCACACGCCCGTAGTACTCTATGATATCCACTCTTGTTATCTATCTTATGGGTGTGTTTAATCTATGCTTATTGTTTACTATACTACTGAAGGGAGAATGCATGCAAAAGGAATGAGAAAAGAATGTAGGGAAAATAAAATTGTGCTCGCTCTGGCCCTACCCCAATGCTTACGAATCCCTTTTAAGGAATCAGAGCAGCCGTATTTTAGCTCATATGTTTTTGTTTGTTTGTGTTTTTTGTGGACGAAGTTAATTCCGCCTTCTGTCGTAGCTCAACCTTTGTAGACTTATGCGTTGGCACAGAAGTAAACTAATCATGTAATTACCTGAAAAGGGTTTTAGAGAAGTGGTGCCTGAGCGCACAAAATGGTTTGAATTGGTTTATATTTTTGTTACCTTGAAAAAGGGTTTAAGTATGCTTAGCATGTTTTTGATTTGCTAAGAAAAAAAGTTTTTGTTTTAGAATGCAAGGATGCAAAAAGGGGAAGAAAAGAGTCTAAAGGAGACTAGCTTATTTCTAACCTAATGTTATCATACAATGGTAGCCCTATGACAAGGATGAAAGGGGAAGTTTCTACCTAATGTTAGCATGCATGGATTACAACCTAAGGTCTAACTTACATCCGAACAGAGCAAGCACATCCTAAGGGAATATGGTATGTACAGGGATAAAGCAAGCAAGCCAGCAAAAAAAAAGACACACCTAAAGAGATCCTGCCTAGGTTAGCATGTCGAAGAGAAGTCTAAAAAACTACCCTATAGGGAGCATGCGATGAGAGCGAAGTCGTGATCTCAATTTCTAAATTGAGTGACTCATTGATCAACAAGAAAGAATGGAAAGCGGTAAAATCTTATAGGGAGAATGCACTGAGAACGAAGTCGTGATCTCAATTTCTAAATTGAGTGACTCATCGATCAGCAAGAACGTAAACAAACACAAGCACAACACATATAGAAAATGAAGTGCGGAATGCCTGCTACAGGTCTTTAAACAGCGACTTCGAGCGCACGCTCTTTATTTCCTACTTCTCATGGTATCTAAAAAAGCGGTAAATGAATGCGATAAAATGCGGAAATGAGGGATAAAATAAGGTTGCGATGATACCAAACGGAGAAGGTCTGTTGCCTCTTCAAAACCACGTAAACGGTAAGAAAACTTTACAGAAGCCTCCATGAAATTCCTTGATAAAGATTATAGCCTTAAATTACTTTGAAACCTTTGGGAATCTTCAACAACGTCATCCCACAATTGTGCCCACATATATCATGGGTTGAACACTACTATCATACGCAAGTGGCATCAAGATCTCTCAAACAAAGATAAAAAATTAGTGCAATAATTGATCGTAATTGAAATGTAACAAATTTCCAAAACTCCAAAGCATTTCCTATTATTTTTCATGTATCATTTTATCACCAAAGAGTTTATCGAAATTAATGAAGAAAAATTAATAGAAAAAAAAACAAATAATACCACTCTAAATGGAGGGGATGTTGAACCTGTTACAAGGAGTGAGTGTCCAACAAAAGACTACTTGGGTGCGAGGCCCAATCAGAAGGTCCCATGAGCATTGTTTCTTGTTGCAATTATTGCTTCACAAAAAAAATTGAAAATGGGCCTATGGATTCTGGTCAACCCATGGTCCAATGACAACCTCCATTACCATAAGCATTACAGAGTCCTTCCCCTTCAACGAATCGCGCCGCTTAATCCTCTCTGTCCTTGATTGGTTTTGTGGTTTCAATCTCTCAATTCTGTCTTCTCCGGCGATCGTTAACAGCGCGTTGTCGTACCGTTCTCGAGCCCTGTTCTTTGCGTCACGACCTCAACACCTCGAAATCGTCAATTCCAATTCAGCTTTGCACCAATGCGGTTTTGCCACCGCTCGTGATTAGGTCGCCTCTGATTCAAAGCTCCGCCTCAAATTTCGTTCCTCTTCGTCAGCAACGCTTCAACTATCGTGGACTCACCCTCTCTATCTTGATGCATAACACCACCATGAAAGTTGCTATGAGATGGAGATAGGTATTGGTAATCGCTGCAATACACACTATGGAGCACAGAGAAAAACTACAGGGGCCGAAACAGGTATGCGATCTCGCTTTTTTTGTTTCCTCTCCTTTCTTTACTCTCCTTTCTGAATTCGTTTTTTGAGTTAGTGGTGCTTAGATCTGGGATGTTATTGTCTCCTTGATGTTGAATCGTGCGTGTTTTACAGTGAGAAAATTTGAAGATACAAGGTCGCGAAGTGTTGAAAAATTGTGGATTCTTGGTGCAATTTGAAGATGAAGATTGTTGAAGGAGGATTGGTGATGCAGAGATGAAGGATGTGAGTGTTGCCGATAACAAAGATTGTGAACAATGATGACAGAAAGGTATTGATGTTGTGACGCTGATGAAAAGCGATGCCAAAGAAGCAGTGCAGAAGCAGTTTGTGTTGAAGAAGGTTGCAGATTAAAGACACGGTTGAAGAAGCTTGAAAGTTGTGAATTTGTTTTTTGTTAATTTGTTGCGTTCTTGCGGATTGTTAGAAGATGATGATGATGCGGGTTTGTTGCGGATTGAGGTTATTTCCTCCTTGTTATGATTGAAGCCAGTAAGGAGAAGAGTGCATAGAATTTCTGTTGAAGCGATGCATATTTACAAGCTCTTCAGAGTCTTCTTCTTGGTGGCTCCTTAATCAGATGAAGAATCAATGAAGATAACTCTGGTTGAAGAAATATGCTTGAAGGATCTCAGAGAGAAGTTGAAGGTTTTCTTAATTTTCTGGTGAGTTTCTTCTCTCTATTCTGAGTCTGAATCATGTATGATGCTCCTCCTTCTTTTTGTTATTCTGTTGAAAGTTTTTTTTATAACTGATTTTCCTCTGGCATTTCCCTGTTCAGTTCTCTCCTTCCAATCTGTTATATGCTGTTAGATCTGTTAGAAGTTTATTATTGGTGGTTAGGAGGTTTTGTCAAGAATCTGTTTTGGTTTTGTTAGTCTTCTATTACAGGTTATGGAGAATATGGTTAGGGAAAAGGGTCATTTGGAATTGGTTATTTGGTTAAATTCTAAACTGGTTTTTTGTATTACTTTATGTAGGTTTCTTGGCGGTACTAACTCATTCAATCCATATCCATAGTAAGTCACACTCCCAGATAGCTGAAGACTCAGATTAAGCTTTCCATATAAGGCTAAAAGGAGTGGTCTTTCCTGAACCAGGAGAACTTGAGAGTAGTTTCATCCGACGAGGTTTAATATTTCCATTAACATCTTTAATAATTTTGATATGTGTCTTTTTTGCTTGGAAGTTTTACAAATCAGGTTCAGGTTGTACGATACATAGGAAGCTTGGCGCAAGACTTGGGATAGGGAGAAAGAAAAGCTCAAAACAAAGTCATGGAAATTATTTGAAACAACGAAATCATGATGGAATTTAGAATTAGACCAATAGGCTTGTCATGTGTTATTCTTTGTACTTTTCTTGTATGCTTATGGATATAGATTAGGAATTTGAAGTTTAGCATGGAGTATTTTTTTTAGGAAACTTTTGTGGCTTTTCAATGATGTAATGAGTTTAATCAACTTGGTAACATGGTTGGAATTTTGCACTTGTGTTATTTTGGAATGAATCACTAATGAAGTTTAGAACTTGAATGAACCTTTAATGTTTGAAAACCTTTGATCTTGAATGAAACAGTTTGGGTAATGAATGATGAAGCCCTGACTTGTTTCTTAATAAAGTGTGGTAACTTTGAATGAATATACAATGATAGTAATGAAACTTTCTTTTCATTTGAACCTTTGATTCCACATATGATTTCTCATGTCTTAAAATATCTTTAGATGTCAAGTATACCCAATAATTTCCAAACAACCTCTAAATCACGAAATATGGAATAATTTGGTCCACAACAGTTAACTTGGTTTTCATCCACGAAATCTCACTGGAATATTCCAATTTTGCTTGAATCAAATCATTGAACAAAACTGAAGCTCATTCTCACACAAATATAATGTCTTGAGGAACTGATAACGAAGATTGAAATATGGAAGAAGCATAACCAAGATATTCTTAAAACTACTAATCCACATTGACTTGTATTGTGAGCAAAAACTAACGATGATGAGAACAAAAATGGCCTTGATCAACATGAATCTATGGTACCATCTCTTATGCCATGACCTCATACTTTTCAATTCAACCCCACGAGTCCTTTGTCTTGTCAAAAAATGTCTTTGTGAAATCCTTGAAGAAGATAAAATTTGAAGCATAGAAAGATATTCTCTAATCCTCTCTCATTGACGAACATCAACAAACTCACACACAAGATGCAAAACCTTAACCCACTTGCAGTAGGTGCACAGTGACGAATTGAGACATGAATACAATAATGTTCAAGATGACTTTGAAATGAAACAAAGCATGATCTTCCAATAGACATAGGGAAATAAACCCAAATCTTCAGTCTTAACAAATAAAACCTTGCAACTTGATTTTGAGATGAAGAGAATAACCGTGTAGCTTGATAAAGAAGAAATCCACAACAATCATGGGTCGAAACCATAATTCCATACTCCACTGCTTGAGAGAAAAAAAAAACAACCTTTATTGGATACGAACACATTAACCTTAGTGAAATCCTAACATCGCACTACCACTGAACTTTGAACCAAAGAGCTATATTAAATGAAATGTATGCCATGTTAGGACCTAATGGAATAGATGCAGATGAATGCAAAAGTCTAAGCCGAAATAAAAGAAATTAGGAGGGCAAAATTTGGGGTGCAACAGCTGCCCCTATTTAATCGCCTTCAACCTGAAGGTGAGATTGGCGTCAGCCTTTCGAACTTTCAGGGTGGAAGAAGATTAAATACTAAAAGAACCCAAAAATTTGCGCTCCGAAGTCAGTCAGGTATACACTATATTTTTGGTTTTCTGTATATTATTATATTATTATTATTTTTTTGCTAGGTAAAAGGGGTTATCAGGGTTAGATGAGTAAATCTCTTGGATGTCAGGTCAGGGTTAGACACACAAAAGAAAGAGACCGACCGGAGGAGGCTCTGACGAAGGAACACTAATCAAAGGCGAACTTTACTGAGAAAAGAGACCAAGCGAATGGGACTCCCGACAGATGATACCAGCCGAAGATAGATTTTAAGAAATGATACCAGCCGAAGCGGGATTTTGAAAGATACCAGCCGAAGCGGGATTTTGAAAGATACCGGCCAAAGCGGGGTTTTTAAAGGATACCTGCCAGAGGGGAATCTTTAACAAGGAATACTATGCCAAAGGTAGATTCCTAAGGAAAGAACGCCGGTCAAAGGCTAACTTTCAACTGAAAAGAGGCCAGCCGAAGGGGACTCTCAACAAATGATACCAGCCGAAGGTGGATTTTAAGGATGCCAGCCGAAGGTGGACTTTAACAAAGGATACCAGCCGAAGCGGGATTTTAACAAAGGATACCATCCGAAGCGGGATTTTAACAAAGGATACCAACCGAAGCGGGATTTTAACAAAGGATACCAGCCGAAGCGGGATTTTAACAAAGGATATTAGCCGAAGCGGGATTTTAACAAAGGATACCAGCCGAAGCTGGATTTTATCAAAGGATACCAGCCGAAGCGGGATTTTAAAGGATACCAGCCGAAGCGGGATTTTAACAAAGGATACCAGCCGAAGCGGGATTTTAAAGGATACCAGCCGAAGCGGGATTTTAACAAAGGATACCAGCCGAAGCGGGATTTTAACAAAGGATACCAGCCGAAGCGGGGTTTTAAAGGATACCAGCCGAAGCGGGATTTTAAAGGATACCAGCCGAAATGGGATTTTAACAAAGGATACCATCCGAAGCGGGATTTTAACAAAGGATACCAGCCGAAGCAGGATTTTAAAGGATACCAGCCGAAGCGGGATTTTAACAAAGGATACCAGCCGAAGCGGGATTTTAACAAAGGATACCAGCCGAAGCGGGGTTTTAAAGGATATCAGCCGAAGCGGGATTTTAACAAAGGATACCAGCCGAAGCGGGGTTTTAAAGGATACCAGCCGAAGCGGGATTTTAAACAAACGATAAAGATATGTACTCCTGGCCAGAGTTGGGCACACAAGAGCGAAATCGAGCATCAAGAAACAAATGTTTAGAGTTGATAGTGAACACAGGAACGAGACTAACCGAAGAAAGCCCCAATATAAAAGGACGCATTCGCCTAAACAAGGACGCCAGACAACTGGACTTTGAAG
The DNA here is from genome assembly GCA_948472305.1 of Vicia faba. NCBI lineage: Eukaryota > Viridiplantae > Streptophyta > Magnoliopsida > Fabales > Fabaceae > Vicia > Vicia faba. The sequence continues at coordinate 1,132,129,889 of OX451741.1, read as the reverse complement.
AGACACTGAAAGACTCTTAACGCAGATAAACAAAAACAAGGAACCGACTAAGCAGGACCTTTAAAGAGCATCGATCGAAGGTGAACTCTACAAGAGAAAGAGACTGGTCAAAGCAAATTTTAACAAGGATTGCCAAACACGTTGGGCTTTCGATAGGTTGCAAATATGCAAGAACTGCAAAATCCCTCAGGCAAAAGGCGGGGTGTAATTCTTCAAGAGTGGCAATCATCTGAATTACCACACACCAAGTATGGATACTCAAATACTTGAGAAATAAGAAGGGCTATACGCCGACTCTTATTCGCACTCTAAGGCAAAGCAAGCACGGGTAAAATAACCAAAGGCTTGCAAAGGCAAGCGCAAACCAAAAACTTATTGGGGAGATGGAGAAATACCAAAGACCCGGCTGGTGGTGAATCAAAATAAACTCGGCTGGGGAAACATAATAGAGTCACCCTAGGCTTGTTGTGGAGATAAATCAAATATGAGCGCATAACAATCTGGTTACCACAAGTGGACATAATTGGCTTATACTCATGCATGTTTAAATTTTTTATAGCGTAATACTCCATACAATGGAAATGCTATGCATTTTAGTAGATGGGATGTAATGATGCAATGTAATGATGCATGTTTAGTAATGCACTGGGGAAGTCAAATTAATAATCGGATGCTGGGAAGACAATGAACCTACGAACAATTATTCTTGCGCATCTGACCTTCTGTAGAGAAAAGGCAATATGAACTCCAATGGGGAGTAATACTACAAAAGTAAATTGCAGTCCTGGGAAAATCTTGAATTCTGACCAAACTTCTAACTTCCTGGGGAGTAATACTGCAAAAATAAATTGCAGTAATACTTTATCTTCTGCTAGAAAGAGGAGAGCTTTGCTGAGGATGAAAGCTTTCTCGCGTAAAATATCTTGACGAAGATAACTTCTACCGGGGAGTATATAAATTCTCAAATAAAAAGAATTCTACTAAGACCACACTGGGGATAACATTGTCGGGGGTAAAAATCTTCACTTAGGGATAAAACAAACATCTTGGGATAAAAACTCCACTGGTGATATCTCAATAAATTTTTTGTCACTGAGGATGAAGAGTTACGACTGGCGCTCCCATGTACATCACACTGGGGAGATAGGACACCTGCTCCACTAGAAAAAGAAAGCTTTCCCCACTGGGGAATAAGAGACCAGTTACTCTGGCAGGTCCTCAAAATTCGGCTTCGACTGGGGACAAAGACTACCTCATACACTAGGGGCCAAAAGTCTTTTGATGATAATATCAATAATATCTGTTACACTGGGTGTAGCCACCTCTACAAGATTCAAGCTGATAAGAAGTTCTGTATTGTGGAGCATAAATCGTTTCAATGCAGATGATGGCTGTCCATAGAGGATAACAAACTAGAATCTTTTGTAGATAAACATGAGAATCTTTAAGAATTCTGATATAGCATGCCACGTTGGAGAGAGAGAGAGAGGGAGTGCATCCCTCACTGAGTAGGAGAATACATACTTCATGGGGAAGATGAGTGCACACCTCATTGGGGAAGTTGTAGAATGTCAACTTCAAGGGAAGTATACCAAAAATCTCTTATTGGTGAATAAAACGATTCTTCCGAGAAAAACTGGAAAGAAACAGGCTGCACTGAGAAAGATTGATAATCGGGTGAAAGTACACCTTTTCTAGGGAAAATACTGCAAAAATAAATTGCAGTTCAGGGAAAATTTCGAACTCTGATCCAACTCCCAACTTCTTAGGGAAAAATCCAACATCTGTTTCCAAGGATAAAGAGAATCTTGCTGGGAACTGGGACCTTCCGACGTAAGTCTTTGATAAAAGTGACTTCGATTGGGGAATCACAAAAAAATTTTTGAATAAAATAATTCTACCCAAGCCACACAGAGGATACTACCGTCGAGGGCAACAATCTTCACTTGAGGAAGAGAAGGGCATCTTTGAACCATAAGCTTGAGGTTCATAACTCTACCGAGGAAATATTTCAGCCATACCCCATCACTGGGATAAAAGAATTTTAAACGGCATTTGTCCATGCACTCTGCCCCAGAAAAAATAGGAGACCTGCTCCGCTGGGCATAATAAACAAGTTAATCAAACATCTCTTCAAGAAAACCTGACTTGGGCAAAACTTCCCTAGGGAGAAAAGATACGAACTTCAGATAGAAGATGAACGACAACCTCCCTAGGGAGATAAATACCTACCACAGAGATATATGGTATTGACTTCAAGAGGATATAACAAAGGTCTACAATCCAATGAAATAATCTTTCTCGGATTTGTCGAAGCTGAGTAGACTATGCTGAAAAAGAAGTTTATACAAAACTTGTTGAAATGTATTTCTTCAGAGATAAGTCTTATGGGAGGGACAAACTCTTAAACAAACTCTCATTGAGAGTACTGACTTCAGTGGGGATTACGCATGGACATACTTTTGCTGGAGATAAGGAATTATGTCTGGGAGAGAGTACGCCCTTATTGAGGATACAAGATTTTGTCTTGAGAAGAAGTGAGCATTCATTGGGGAGATTGAATCCCATTCTACAGAAATCCTCATCTTGGTTACATACAGACCTTTCTTGATTCACTTGTTGGTATGCTTCTTGTCATAAAAGACCAACAATACTTGCAAAACAGAAAATCGTGGCAATATGCCCCATGCGGGGAATGGCAAACTTCACTGATGAATAAACAATTTGAACTACCAATCAATGGGTAAAAAATTGTGATGCAAGATTACAACTTCATCATGTCAACTCTGAGGAGGAATGCCACTGAAAAGTGGACTTTGGAGAAGATGCTGCAAAAATAAATTGCAGTCCACTGAAAATAAATCATCTTGACTTCAAACAACTTCTGAATTTCCAGGGAGAAGAACCATTCTCCTCTTGTAGAGAAATGAGGATGCTTTGCTGGGGAATAAAGATCTCAGAAGAAAAACCCCTTGGTAGACAGACTTTTGTCAAGTAGCAACGGATCTTTTACTAGGGAGAGGCGTCCTCCTATGAAACGACACTTCCATCACATCTTGTATGGGTAAACAACCTCAAATGATCTTTGCGTTACTGCTCGTATCCTACTGAGGATAACAATCTAACTTCGACTGGAGATAATGATCCTGACTTTTGATAAAGGAATATCAATAAATGGACCTAAATATCTAATGAGCTAAGGATAACAATCCCGACTTCCCGACATGATTTTCAAACTCACGAGTCATTTAGCCTGCGTATGGACTTGATCTGATCAACCCTTGAAGAGGAGAAAATGCCCCTGCATAATGCCTTGCCCCAGTCTATAGGACCTTTGAAGATAATTGTCCCGAGGGGACTTTCTGATATATGTACCAGCAAAATAAGCTGCCCCGGTATGGTGAACTTCAAAACATTTCCCCTAGCCGACCAGTGTTGGAAGCACTTTCAACCATGCTTGAGTGAATGCCCATCCATCTGTAGATCCTGAAAAGATTCTCCTCTAATCAACGCATTCTCAGAGAGATTGGTCAAATATCAACATAATTGCCCCAATTTGACTGCACTTTGAGGGATAAAATCCTGACTTGAATGCCTCAGATTGACTGAACACTTACTCAACAGAGTATTCAACATGCTTTCCCCTGCTCAATAGAGTCTCAACAAATCTTTTCTTTATCTTATACTCATGGAGAGATGAGAAACTTAAGGATTTTCGAAGACAACATAACCTTAGGGTGGTTAGCTTACGTCTTAAAAGTAGGTTAGTACACAATCGTACTTCTCAACTTGAACTGCTTCATTCTCAAGCAAATACTTGAAGCAATACGTCCCTCAGGACCAATTGACAGCAATGCACCGCTACTCAACACAGACTCTGGGAAATCAAACTTTTTCAATCTGCTTCAGATCATTTCTCAAACTGGTATTCTTTTACTTAACAATCAATAGTAGGTATGCCCCAGATTAACACCATTCTCATAAATAATTTACCTTTCAACGGTATCCTGAAGCAATTTGTCCCTTGAAATAATCAAACTTTCATCTGATGCTCATTATGCAAGATTACTTGATGTTTAAGCACTTGTTCATATGCAAAGAATGTTTATTCTAAGAATGATAACTCTAATGCAAAGCTCATGTTTGTCTTGAAGTTAAAAACTTTTATTGAAAAGATGTTGAAACATAAAAAAAAATTGTACAAAAGATAGTAAAAAGATGGAGTGATACCAACTCAAAAAATATTAGCAAACCTCCTAGGAGTCAGGTTACCATACCCTCATTACGGTATCGCTTTCAAATTAACCCTTGCTTCAGTTAGGACTTTTAAGGGTTGTAACGTGGCCTGGTTCACGGTTTTAGAAAAAAGGATTTAAGGCTCAAAATTATTTGGTTCCCACCCCCTTCATGATGTTCTCCGGTCCTAAATTCAGTTAACTCGATACGAGCACTCATCTCTCAAGAAGCGTTTACGATGGTTGAGAAGTCAAGCGAGTCTTTTTTTTTGACATGGAATTCACTCACCTCTTTCTTTTTTGGTGTTTGATCACACGACTTAGCTCCTTGCTGAGGATTTTTATTTAGTAATCCCTCTTTCCCATTTCACGTTCTTTCGCTTTCCCTAAATTTTGCCTGGACAAATTCCTTTTGCTTTTGATTTTGAAGTCCAGCGGGATGCCCTGACTTTTGCCTAAGCGACTTGTTTTTTCAAGTTTCGACTTAACAGGGCTTTTTGTCTCTTTTTTTCTTCATCATTTCATTTTGTTTGAACCCATCATGTGACTTTTAATCGTTCTTTGACTTGCTGAAAAAGGTGTAATTGCCTCGCTATTTGGTTGACGAGGAATAATCGTTGTGGTATCGTCGTCTTTCGATCTCCTGGCGTGCGAGAGGTATCCATTGGGATATCGTCAATTGACGTACGCTGCTGATAAATGAGGGTTAACCATTGCAGTTTTGACTTTCCTCAGCCTCTTGATGGATAACCATTGATGTATCCTTAGATGCGCACTCCTGATGAGTTCTGAACGTTCGATCAGATCAACTGAAATCTACCCTGCCCCAGGTTAGACGTGAGGGTTTTTTCTGACAAGAAAAGAAACTCCTACTTCAAAGCTCAATGGGGTTAACGAGGGTTTCACTCCCTTATATCTCCGGTGTTTAGGAATTTAAACAAGGCATGCACATCTTTAGCAGGGTTTTTATTCAAAAGCACACCATTTGAAATATTTGGCATATTTCTCATCATTCTCCCTCCAGAGGTATTTTGCTTTATTTAACAAGAGTTAAGTATCAAAAATCAAAGAAAAACATTCATGAGTGAGTACGAATGGATTAATTCAAGACAAACATATTCAATGCATTATGATTAATATTCAAAAATAAGCAAGTTTTGCATATAAGAAAGTGCTGAACCAAAACAAGAGAGACTGCAAATGAGAATGCATATGTAATTTGAAATTGCCATGTTGAGGAGACTAGTCTCCGTATGGACTTGTTGCTTCGGAAGATGATCTGCCAGTCTTGACATTTACTTAGTCAAGGGAGACCTCAAATCTGACTGTCTGACTCGAAATTGATAGCCTTTGCATCAAGCAAGTCTTACACTTCATCTCTGAATGGTTTACAATATTCAGTTGAATGGCCAGACGCCCTAGTATGGTAATCACATCGAATTCCTTCACCATATGTGATGAAGGCTTTATCAAGCGAACTTGCATAAATTGCATCACAAAGTATCTTCTACCATAGAGAAGAAATGCCAACCATCTTCTACTACACAGAAGAGAAATCCAGCCGTTGAATTCCGGAGCGTCTCCTACTACACAAAAGAAGTGACGTCTTCTATTACATGGAAGCGACATCCGGCAACCATACCAAAGAATCTTATACTACACAAAATAAAGTAAACTTTATCTCCTTCTTCACAAGAGAGAAGTTTTAGCAACCGAATTACGGAGAATCTCCTACTTCACAAAAGAGTCTTCGTCTTCTACTACACAGAAGAAAGTAAACTTCATCTCTTACTTCACAAGAGAGAAGTTTTAGCAACCGAATTACGAAGAATCTCCTCATTCACAAAAGAGTCTCCGTCTTCTACTACACAGAAGCAAAATTCAGAAACTGTAAGAAAGAATCTTCTACTACACAGAAGAAACTAAACTCTGAATATAGAATTCGACCTTTGAGGTATTTTTCTTCTACACAACAGCAGATATCCAAGAACTAGATATCTTATACTTCTTCATCACAGAAGCATTACCCCATCTTATACTTACACATAAGAAGCATCCAGCTGAGGAAAAAGAGTCTGAAATGGTTTTCCAAACATGGACTGAACCTTGGAAAAGAAGCCAAACAAGTACCAAAGTTCATACTTCAGCCCCTTGCAGTATTCAATATCCTAACTAAGTGCCCCAGAATGGGAGACACATCCAGCATTTGCATCGAAATTAGGGGAGAAATTTGTTGGAGGATGACCCAAAGCACGAAGCTTAATCAACTGAGCTTCCAACACACGAGAAAGTAACTGGATACAAGGCATTGAGATTATATCAACCTGCTTCTCAAGCTTTTTTTGTCTATGCTGGTAAGTTTTACCCCATGGGTTGACTTGGAGACCAGAAACTAGCTGCTAGCAAGAAAATCCGAGAACACGAAGCTCTGGGTGAGACCCACAGAGTATCTCATAATTTGAAAAAATGTCCCATAGGTTGGGGATGAATGACAGCTCATGTTGCAACAATGTATACAAGATCACTTTTCTTTGCTGACACTGTCTTCAAAACTTCCATACCTGACTCAACTAAGTCTTCAACTGGCTATTTTTCCCCTTGAGGATTTCTGACTACAGGCCATTGCTTGCATATCCCCAATAAACAGCCCCATCTGATTCTTTTCATCTCATCCAATTCCCCACAAATTTGTTTCATAACTTGAATCTGATCACGAAGCGGCGAGAAGTCAAGATTGGTAGTTCTGGAAAAAATACTGAGTCCGAATAAGGATTCCCCATTCTGAGTACCTTATGAGTACCTGTTATGGATGCATGAAGATGCATGAAGATACACGAGGTGAACGAGTGGATGTAATGCTATGTTCAAACATCTTTTTTATACATACAATCTTTCACTTTGTGTGTGTGTGTAAAATAAACATGCTATGATGCAAGGTGCAATGACATAGGTTCAAAAGTTCAGCGTAACAACTGTACAATCCTCTGGATAACTGACATATTAATCTGCTGAATAATATGAATATCACAGGGTCAAAGGTTCGGTACCAATTTCAGAACACAACGGAACTAAGTACCATGAATAACCGTTGTATAATCTCTGGACAAGATGAATATATCAGGATCAAAGGTCCAGAACATAACCAAAGAACCATCCTGAATACTGAATCCAGAAACTCAGAAAATCAATCTGAGACCCACATAGTCACCAACAGAACAACAATCACAATCAGAACATAGTCATCATTTGTACCTGTAATAATCAAGTTCCTCCCCTCTCACGGGTGAAAACTAGGTCAGGGTAAGGTCGGGTAACCCAGAATCGAGGGTACTCCTGAAAAACTATCGCCATATCACCTACGTGAAAATGATAGCCCCTCATTTGTACCTCATCTGAGCGTGGACGACATGACGGCAATAGTGAGACCTAAGTCAACTAGTCGTTCATGTTCCACTCTATTCCTAGTATCCTAGTTCACTCCGGCCCGGGTATTGGGCCTTTTACCTCATAGTAACACCCACCCAATCATGAAAACATAGCCAACATAGCAGTATCACCAATATCGAAAGCAATAAAATGCAATGCAAACACATGCACAAATAAACATGTACAAAATGAACAAGCTATAAAGAATAAAAATAAACACCCGAGGAAAAGAAAACAAGAGCTAGGATCGAATCTGGGATGGACCAGTAATAAATCCTGTATCCCCAGTGAAGTCGCCAGCTGAAACAACTGGTTGAACAATCAACTGATAATGAAATCAATGAAGTCGCCATCGAACGTCTTTTATCCCACGTGTAGGGAAAGGTAAACATCGAGAAAACCTGAGAAGGGTGAAATCAAGGTCGAACGACCAAGAGATAAGGGTAAGGGAGTCTGTTACGCGAGGGGAAGGTATTAGCACCCCACACGCCCGTAGTACTCTACGGTATCCACTCTTGTTATCTATCTTATGGGTGTTTTTAATCTATGCTTATTGTTTACTATACTACTGAAGGGAGAATGCATGCAAAAGGAATGAGAAAAGAATGTAGGGAAAATAAAATTATGCTCGCTCGGGCCCTACCCCAATGCCTACGTATCCCTTTTAAGGAATCAGAGCAGCCGTAGTTCGGCTCATATGTTTTTGTTTGTTTGTGTTTTTTATGGACGAAGTTAATTCCGCCTTCTGCCACAGCTCAACCTTTGGAGACTTATGCGTGGGCACAGAAGTAAACTAATCATGTCCTTACCTGAAAAGGGTTTTAGAGAAGTGGTGCCTGAGTGCACAAAATGGTTTGAATTGGTTTATATTTTTGTTACCTTGAAAAAGGATTTAAGTATGCTTAGCATGTTTTTGATTTGCTAAGAAAAGAAGTTTTTGTTTTAGAATGCAAGGATGCAAAAAGGGGAAGAAAAGAGTCTAAAGGAGACTAGCTTATTTCTAACCTAATGTTATCATACAATGGTAGCCCTATGTCAAGGATGAAAGGGGAAGTTTCTACCTAATATTAGCATGCATGGATTACAACCTAAGGTCTAACTTACGTCCGAACGGAGCAAGCACATCCTAAGGGAATATGGTATGTACAGGGATAAAGCAAGCAAGCCAGCAAAAAAAATACACACCTAAAGAGATCCTGCCTAGGTTAGCATGTCGAAGAAAAGTCTAAAAAACTACCCTATAGGGAGCATGCAATGAGAGCAAAGTCGTGATCTCAATTTCTAAATTGAGTGACTCATCGATCAACAAGAAAGAATGGAAAGCGATAAAATCCTATAGGGAGCATGCACTGAGAGCGAAGTCGTGATCTCAATTGCTAAATTGAGTGACTCATCGATCAACAAGAATGTAAATAAACACAAGCACAATACATATAGAAAATGAAGTATGGAATGCCTGCTACAGGTCTTTAAACAGCGAATTTGAGCGCACGCTCTTTATTTCCTACTTCTCATGGTATCTAGAAAAGCGGTAAATGAATGCAATAAAATGCGGAAATGTGGGATAAAATAAGGTTGCGATGATACCGAACGGAGAAGGTCTGTTGCCTCTTCAAAACCACGTAAACGGTAAGAAAACTCTACAGAAGCCTCCATGAAATTCCTTGCTAAAGATTATAGCCTTAAATTACTTTAAAACCTTTGGGAATCTTCAACAACGTCATCCCACAATTTTGCCCACATATATCATGGGTTGAACACTACTATCATACGCAAGTGGCATCAAGATCTCTCAAACAAAGATAAAAAATTAGTGCAATAATTGATCGTAATTGAAATGTAACAAATTTCCAAAACTCCAAAGCATTTCTTATTATTTTTCATGTATCATTTTATCACCAAAGAGTTTATCGAAATTATTGAAGAAAAATTAATAGAAAAAAAAACAAATAATACCACTCTAAATGGAGGGGGTGCTGAACCTGTTACAAGGAGTGAGTGTCCAGCAAAAGACTACTTGGGCGCGAGGCCCAATCAGAAGGGCCCATGAGCATTGTTTCTTGTTGCAATTATTGCTTCACAAAAAAAATTGAAAATGGGCCTATGGATTCCGGTCAACCCATGGTCCAATGACAACCTCCATTACCATAAGCATTACAGAGTTCTTCCCCTTTAACGAATCGCGCCGCTCAATCCTCTCTGTCCTTGATTGGTTTTGTGGTTTCAATCTCTCAATTATGTCTTCTCCGGCGATCGTTAACAATGCATTGTCGTACCGTTCTCGAGCTTTGTTCTTTGCGTCACGACCTCAACACCTCGAAATTGTCAATTCTAATTCAGCTTTGCACCAATGCGGTTTTGCCACCGCTCGTGATTAGGTCACCTCCGATTCGAAGCTCTGCCTCAGATTTCGTTCCTCTTCGTCAGCAATGCTTCAACTGTCGTGGACTCGCCCTCTCTATCTTGATGCATAACACCACCGTGAAAGTTTCTATGAGATGGAGATAGTTATTGGTAATCACTGCAATACACACTATGGAGCACAGAGAAAAACCAAAGGGGCCGAAACAGGTATGCGATCTCGCTTTTTTTGTTTCCTCTCCTTTCTTTACTCTCTTTTCTGAATTCGTTTTTTGAGTTAGCGGTGCATAGATCTGGGATGTTATTGTCTCCTTGATGTTGAATCGTGCGTGTTTTACAGTGAGAAAATTTGAAGATACAAGGTCGCGAAGTGTTGCAAAAGTGTGGATTCTTGGTGCAATTTGAAGATGTAGATTGTTGAAGGAGGATTGGTGATGCAGAGATGAAGGATGCGAGTGTTGCCGATGACGAAGATTGTGAATAATGATGACAGAAGGGTATTGATGTTGTGACGCTGATGAAAAGCAATGCCAAAGAAGCAGTGCAGAAGCAGTTTGTGTTGAAGAAGGTTGCAAATTAAAGACACGGTTGAAGAAGCTTAAAAGTTGTGAATTTATTTTTTGTTAATTTGTTGCGTTCTTGCGGATTGTTAGAAGATGATGATGATGCGGGTTTGTTGCAGATTGAGGTTATTTCATCCTTGTTGTGATTGAAGCCAGTAAGGAGAAGAGTGCATAGAATTTCTGTTGAAGCGATGCATATTTACAAGCTCTTCAGAGTCTTCTTCTTGGTGTCTCCTCAATCAGATGAAGAATCAATGAAGATAACTCTGGTTGAAGAAATATGCTTGAAGGATCTCAGAGAGAAGTTGAAGGTTTTCTTAATTTTCTGGTGAGTTTCTTCTCTCTATTCTGATTCTGAATCATGTATGATGCTCCTCCTTCTTTTTGTTGTTCTGTTGAAAGTTTTCTTTTATAACTGATTTTCCCCTGACATTTCCCTATTCAGTTCTCTCCTTCCAATATGTTATATGTTCTTAGATCTGTTAGAAGTTTGTTATTGGTGGTTAGGAGGTTTTGTCAAGAATCTGTTTTGGTTTTGTTAGTCTTCTATTACAGGTTATGAAGAATATGGTTAGGGAAAAGGGTTGTTTGGAATTGGTTATTTGGTTAAATTCTAAACTGGTTTTCTGTATTGCTTTATGCAGGTTTCTTGGCGATACAAACTCATTCAATCCATGTCCATAGTAAGTCACACTCCCAGCTAGCTGAAGACTCAGATTAAGCTTTCCATATACGGCTAAAAGGAGTGGTCTTTCCTGAACCAGGAGAACTTGAGAGTAGTTTCATCCGACGAGGTTTAATATTTCCATTAACATCTTTAATAATTCTGATATGTCTCTTTTTTGCTTGGAAGTTTTACAAATCAGGTTCAGGTTGTATGATACATAGGAAGCTTGGCGCAATACTTGGGATAGGGAGAAAGAAAAGCTCAAAACAAAGTCATGGAAATTATTTGAAACAACGAAATCGTGATGGAATTTAGAATTAGACGAATAGGCTCGTCATGTGCTATTCTTTGTACTTTTCTTGTATGCTTATGGATATAGATTAGGAATTTGAAGTTTAGCATGGAGTATTTTTTTTAGGAAACTTTTGTGGCTTTTCAATGATGTAATGAGTTTAATCAACTTGGTAACATGGTTGGCATTTTACACTTGTGTTATTTTGGAATGAATCACTAATGAAGTTTAGAACTTGAATGAACCTTTAATGTTTGAAAACCTTTGATCTTGAATGAAACAGTTTGGGTAATGAATGATGAAGCCTTGACTTTTTTCTTAATAAAGTGCGGTAACTTTGAACGAATATACAATGATAGTAATGAAACTTGCTTTTCATTTGAACCTTTGATTCCACATATGCTTTCTCATGTCTTAAAATATCTTTAGATGTCAAGTATACCCAATAATTTCCAAACAACCTCTAAATCACGAAATATGGAATAATTTGGTCCACAACAGTTAACTTGGTTTTCATCCACGAAATCTCACTGGAATCTTCCAATTTTGCTTGAATCAAATCATTGAACAAAACTGAAGCTCATTCTCACACAAATATAATGTCTTGAGGAACTGATAACGAAGATTGAAATATGGAATAAGTATAACCAAGATATTCTTAAAACTACTAATCCATATTGACTTGTATTGTGAGCAAAAACTAACGATGATGAGAACAAAAATGGCCTTGATCAACATGAATCTATGGTACCATTTCTTATGCCATGACCTCATACTTTTCAATTCAACCCCACGAGTCCTTTGTCTTGTCAAAAAATGTCTTTGTGGAATCCTTGAAGAAGATAAAATTTGAAGCATAGAAAGATATCGTCTAATCATCTCTCATTGACGAACATCAACAAACTCACACACAAGATGCAAAACCTTAACCCACTTGCATTAGGTGCACAGTGACAACTTGAGACATGGATACAATAATGTTCAAGATGTCTTCGAAATGAAACAAAGCATGATCTTCCAATAGACATAGGGAAATAAACCCAAATCTTCAGTCTTAACAAATAAAACCTTGCAACTTGATTTTGAGATAAAGAGAATAACCTTGTAGCTTGATAAAGAAGAAATCCACAACAATCATGGATCGAAACCCTAATTCCATACTCCACTGCTTGAGAGAAAAAAAAACAACATTTATTGGATACGAACGCCTTAACCTTAGTGAAATCCTAACACCGCACAACCACTGAACTTTGAACCAAAGAGCTATATTGAATGAAATGTATGCCATGTTAGGACCTAATGCAATAGATGCAGATGAATGCAAAAGTCTAAGCCGAAATAAAAGAAATTAGGAGGGAAAAATTTGGGGTGCAACACATGCCTGCTGACAAATTAGCATGTTTAGTACGTTAAATATTTTGCTAAGAGTTTGTATCGGGGGTATGATAGTTTTGCATGTCCGTCGGTGTGGGGAAACCGATCAAACGGCCAGGATGAATACCGGGCGAGGGCCGTGACCCGGGCCTCGTTTCGAGGGGCTCGGGTTCAGTATCATGAACTTCCCGTCGCGAGTCGAGCGTTCTACTATAGTGGCACAAAGACTATGGAGATCGGTCGAGTTATCCACGTCGGGCTGAGGGTGTGCTCATCAACAGAGCGGAGCCTCACCCCTTCTGAATACTTTGGGTGTTATGCTCGTGCCTAGGCACGTACGCATGGTCGGGCCTGGGTGAGTTTGTCTTGTCGACCAAACTCGTCGACTGCTTAGTGTTCTCAATTGTAATATTCTTTTAGCTTTTCAGTGTTCCATGATCGAACGAGTTGTTCCCCTTGTATGTTTTCCAAGTAATACGCTCCAGTCCATGTTTTCGCGTAGATGCGATAAGGACCACTCCAGTGTGCTGTGAGCTTTCCCTCACAAGATTCTTTGTAATTTCTCTTTAAGACAAGGCTGTCGGCCTCAAACTCTTTTTGTATGACCTTGGTGTCGTAGCACATGGCTATTTTTTGTTTGAGCGAGGCCTCTCATAGAGTCGCTCCTATTCTGATTTCTTCCACCAGATCCAGCTCTTCTTGGAGGGCACCATCATTTATCTCCTCGTCGAGAGGTACCTCGGTTCTCCTAGAAGGCTCCTCGATTTACACAGGGATGACGGCCTTCGTCCCGTATGCTAGTCGGAATGGAGACTCCCTGGTAGACGAGTGTGCAGTCGTTTGATACGCCCAGAGCACACCGTGTAACTATTCGACCCATCATTTCTTGGTTTCGTCCAACCTTCGTTTGAGGCCTCTGAGTATTACTCTGTTTGTAGACTCAACTTGTCCATTTATCTGGGGGTGCTCGACAGAGGCGAAGTGTTGGATCGTGCCGAGTTTGGCGACGAATTCTTGAAAGGTGCGGTCTGTGAACTGGGTCCCGTTATCGGTGACTATGGGATGCTAAAATGAGCGAGGATATTTCTTTCGTAGAAGCGAAGGACGTTTTGAGCGGTGATCTTGGCCAAGGATTCGGATTCTATCCACTTGGTGAAGTAGTCGACCGCTACTGTTAGGTATTTGTTCTGATTGGTTCAGACCACGAACGAGCCGAGGAGGTCTAGTCCCCACCAGGCAAAGGGCCAGGGAGAGAAAAGGGATTTAAGCTCGCTAGGAGGAGCTAAATGCATGTATCCGTGCCGTTGGCATTTATCGCATCTCTTTACGTTCTCCTTTGCATCATGTTGTATGGTGGGCCAGTAATATCTAGCCCACAAGGCTTTCCTCGCGAGGGATCTCCCGCCCAGATGCTGACTGTCGATGCCTTCATGGATTTTGAGCAGTATGCGTTCTGCTCTGCTTCGATCGACACACTTGAGGAGTGGAATGGAAAATCCTCTTCTGTAGAGTTTTCCTTCAACCAAGACGTACAAACAAGCCCTCGGCCTGACAACAACTGCTTATTTTGGGTCGTCGGGGAGTTTGCCCTTAGTGAGAAAGTCGTGTATGCGGGTTATCCAGCAATTGTTGTCCCCGATGGCAAATACTTCTAGGGTGGAAGATGGCTTCTGGATGCTTGGTCGAGGTAGTATCTCCTGTATCACATATTTATTTCCTCCCTTTTTCTTTATGCTCGCCAATTTGGATAAGACGTTTGCACGTGCATTGTGCTCGCGGGGAACGTACTGTACATCCACCGATTTGAACTTCCTTTTAGCCTCCTGGACCAGGGCCCAATATTCGGCGAGTTGGTCGCTTTTGACTTGATATTCACCTCAGACTTGAGAGGCAACCAACTGAGAGTCGGTGAAGATTTTTACTTCCTCGGCTCCCAGATCTTCGGCCAGTCGTAAGCCCACGAGGAATGCCTCATATTCGGCCTGATTGTTGGAGGTTGGAAAAGACAGGGCGAGGGAGACTTCGACTAGAGTCCCTTCTTCATTTTCTAGTATGATGCCTGCACCGCTTCCGGTCGAACTGGAGGCGCCGTCGATGAAGATCGTCCAATAACGCGACCTGTCAGGGCTCGCGGGCGAGGTCATTTTCGCCACGAAGTCAGCCAAGGCTTGGGCCTTAAGTGCTTTCTTGCTCTTGTATTGGATACAAATTCAGAGAGTTCTAGGGACCATTTCAACATTCTGTCGGCCATGTCTGGTCTTCCGAGCAGTTGTTTTATCGGTTGATCTGTCTGGACCATTATGGTGTGGGCCAAGAAGAAGTGTCTTAGTCTCCTCGCTGTAGTAACGATGGCCAGATCTACTTTTTCGATTTTTTGATATCTTTCTTCTGGGCCTTGCAGGGCCTTGCTCGTGAAGTAAATTATCCTTTATCCTTTTGGGGTTTCCCTTATCAGCGCCGCGCTTATTGCTTCGAAGGTGATGACTAGGTAAAGGTAGAGGAATTCGTCTTTCTCAGGCCGAGATAGGACAGGCGGCTGTGAGAGTGCTCTTTTCAAATGAACGAGGGCTTGTTCGCATTCGGGTGTCCACTCGAAGGTGGATTCCTTGCGCATTAGCTTGAATAAGGGAAGCTCGTGCTGGGAGGACTTTGCCATGAATCGGGAAAGTGAAGTCAGCATGTCATTCAAGATCTGGATGTATTTTTTTGAGGTGAGCGTCGAAAATTTGGATTCTCAAGATTTGTCACGGTTTGCCTCGATACCTCGTTCCGTTAAATAGAATCCGAGGAATTTTCCTGTCCGTACGCCGAAGGTGCATTTTTCCGAAGGTGCATAACAAAGGGAAGATTCACTTTCTTTTTGGCAAGAAAATAGTACAACATGAACTGTTGACTGATGTTTAAATAATCCGAAGAACTTGTTAAAGGTCTAGGGTTTATGCAACCCAGAATGATCTTATGCCAAATTCTCAAATTGTCATAAAGATCCTTACTTTTGTATTCTTTCTTCTCAGTGGTGTAATATTTAAAAAACAATTGATGAAGAGAATTATTTTGAGCATTATACATAAACTCCATTCCAAATGTACATTTTCATTTCAAAAACTCCAGACCTAGAAGATCCACAATAGACTTTTCTATGATGATTATTCTTTGACCAATCACATCTGGGACAATGTGAAGATCATCGCAGTCAGCATTCTTCCAAAATTACTTTACTAAGGCTCCATAAATGAGACCATGTAACCTTTGAAATTAGTTTTCCCATCCTTGAGCTTTTAACTCCTCTCTAATTTCACACCCATTTTCAGCAAGATTATCAAAATCGACCATGTATTCACGAAGAACTAGTAACTTAGATGGAGGAACGATACAATGAACTTGAAAAGATTTCTGAGTGATATGGTTCGCGTCAATCGCTGGATTGAAAGATAAAGTTGAGGCGATTGCAGTTGTAGGCAGAGCGGTTGAAGAGGACGGAACCATTGTTGAAGAAAAAGATGCAATAGTTGACAATGTTGTGACATATAGATTTAGGGATTGTTTCAATTCACTAGAAAACTTAACAACTTCTTCTTGATCAGGAGTCATCATTGTTGAAAGCGGATGGAAATGATAAGGATGGTTGTAGAAGAACTTTTGAAGAGGATGGAGAACTCTGAGAGAGATGAGGAACAATTGTGAGAAAAGGGTTTTTAGGGTTTCTAACAAGTGTGGAAAGTGATATGAGATTGTGTGTTGAAAAGAATAAATGAAATAATGAGGGGTAATTAATAAAGGTAATCATGACAAAACAATTCAAGAAATTTCACACTGTTCATGATCTAGCTTAGGTAGTGTGTGATGATTAAGAATAATCAAGGGTTACACATGTTAATCACTTTGTCTAACTTAGTGACACAATCAATATACTCAGGGTCTGGATAACCAAAGGCTTCCATTTGATCAGAGATATTTCTGACTGAAACATCTTCTAATAACAGAGTCTATAAAATAAAATTAGCAGAAGTATAATAAGTAAATAGAATGAGAGAAATGATATTGTCATATCCTTGAAGATCTTCCATTTGTCTTTAACTTTAGCTTTCTTTTAGATACAACTTCTGATCAACTTCTTTCTTCTTATGCTTTCTTCAGAGCGGTCTTTCAGAGGTTCTGAATTATCTTCATATTAATTCCTCTTATTTCTTTGAGTATTATCAGTTTTCTGATTTGAGAAGAATAACCTTCTTCTAAAATCTAATCTCTAATCTGAGAGCTAGGATCATTCTTCTCTTCAGATGACCTTTTCACTCTTCTGTTTAGAATCACCCGTCTGACTTCTTGAGAATAATCCTCAGAGTACAGATATTCTGATCCTTTATTATCAGAATATCCATCTGTTTGTCAAACTTCCTTTGAACATAAGCTTATTTTTTAGAAGGTCAATATTTCATGAACTTCTGAGAAGTTATGTGCTAGAGAGAATTAAATATCATTGCCTAATGTCTTGTGAATATTTTATTCCTTGAACAAATTGCAGAGTATGTTCTAATATAAATATCATCAAACTTTGACGATTTTGACTGATAATATTGTTCTTGCAATGTTGCCCTAACTTGTTTAGAGTTAGTCTTTGATAATACTTCTTATGAATCAATGAGCGTTCTTTCCTCTACAATGTTTGGTCTTCTGCAAGGCCTCCTTCGACAGATCCAAAGTTTAGATCTTCTGTATAAGATCTTCTGTCTGCTTGAATAGACAGCTTTATCATGAAGTTCTTATGTATCATAAGACTATAGTCTTTCTTATTTTCAAAAGATTCCTAATGAGATCTTATGAGAAAGTCAAGGGTGGACTAATATATTTCTTGAAAACATATCATACTCTCAAGGAACTTAATCAAAAGCATTCAACATATATAACTTCTTATCTGATGAATCTTTTCTTGTTAGCTTATTTTTCAAATTTCTGATTTTAGACAGTAGTTGAAAATTGAATAACTATCACCTTAGAGTATTTCTTCACTAAGCATCTGGATCTTTATCTGACACTGTTAGGTGTTTGATATCCATCAATAATAAAACCGGGCTCTGATACCAATTGAAGGTGTGAAGAAAACGCAAGAAAGGGGGGGGGGGTGAATTCGATTTTCCTTTCTTGAATAACTTTCGCTTCTAAGCATTATTCGTTGAACAATTCTTTTGAGTGTTACTTCTAAGTAATGCTTCTAATTAAGTTAAGAAAACATAAACTCTAAAGCATAAGCAAAAGTAAAGAACACGTGATATATCATGGTTCATTTGAGAAACCCCCAAGCTAGTCCAGCCTAACCTACCAAGGGGATTTCGCCTTGAACTTAATGACTTAATCCATTATAACCAATTTGATTACAATCGCACGGGAAACTGTCGGTGACTAACATCCAATGACGTGTTCAGGGATCCAAACTGGATATAACGTTCATTGACCCAATAGAATCTGATCCCTCCGAATTTCCTTCAAATGATATCCATCAGTGATCTCACAAGGCTGACCTTCACTCAGTCCCCTTTGAGATATGACTACCATTGACCCAACAAAATCTAATTCCTCAGAATCTCCAATCGGGATTTCCTATAATGACCGCATCCATTATCTTCTTGAGATCAGACCTTCACTAATCTCTCAAGGTATCATCAAACAATTTTTTATTTACATTTCCTTACAATAATAATGCTTCTACACAAGATGGATGTAAACTAAATTTAAGCATGCATCAGAAGATCCTAATATACACTAAAAATATTACATTGTATTGTAGCTTGATGTGTGGTATTATTTTCCTCAAGTAGATTCTTCTCGGACAACAGCCCAAAACACTTGAGTTTCTGAAGTCTTCTTCTTAATAAGATTTTGGAAGCTTTGTTGATATTGATGTAGTAAAGAGAAGAACTTCTTCATCTTGATTCACCTTAGAACATTTTGGACAACAACCCTTAATCTATTTTCTTCTATGACCACTTTAGAGCATAACATTTATGTTATGGATTTGTAACTGGAGATTTCATGCTCATCTCAATTATCTTCTGCGGCTTAGCAAGATTTGTACAACATATGAAATTAAGTAGATTGTGAATCAATGATTTCATTGTAATCATTATCAACATGATTGAAGAATCCTTTTGATAATAATTATTCTTGTTGTTATTATGGTGGTTGATAGCTTTTTGGTTGTGTCCCAATAATGACAGCTTTCATTTTAACATCGAACACCAACAAAACTTTAAACATACGATTCTTTTCTTATATAGCCAAGCAAAATAGAGTCACTAGCTATTTGAAAAAGAGTCGTTACAAATAGTACTGCTACGTCCTTTTATCTTCCACAATTCAAGATAGTGGAAAGGTAATGGAATAAGGCTTTTTCATATTGTGTACTATTATACCATGTTAATGTTATATTCTTTCCTTCTTCACTTTACAGGCTTTTGCGAGCATGATTTTAGAAGCGGTAACATAACATAAGGTCTTCAGAACTTCAAGTCTTCAGAGTCTTCAGAACTGCATCTTTAGAGTCTTCAGAACTGTGTCTTCAGCACTTGATCTTGAGAACCTTGGATCAGAAGAGCTTCAAGTCTTCAGAGTCTAAGAGTTACGTCTTTAGAATCTTCAACACTTGATCTTGAGAACCCATTGTAGATAATCTTGGATCAGAAGAGCTTCAAGTCTTCAGAATCTTCAGAACTTCTGTCTTTAGAATCTTTAGCACTTGGTCTTGAGAATCCTTTTAAGAACCTTGTTATTAGAAACACAAGTCTTCAGCATCTGGACTTCAGTAGAAACTTTGTCTTCAGATATTCTAGCTTTGTCTTTGAAACAGGTTGTCTTTATAGAAACTAAGTTTTTAGCATCTGGACTTCAGTAGTAACTTTGTCTTCAGATCTTCTTTGTTTCTTTGGAACACACTGTCTTTAGAAGCTTGAGTCTTTAGCATCTGGACTTAAGTAGCAACTTCTGTCTTCAGATCTTCTGACTGGTTTCTTTAGAACATGTTGTCTTTAGAAGCATGAGTCTTCAGCATCTGGATGTAAGTAGAAAATTTTGTCTTCAGATCGTCTGACTGGTTTCTTTATACAAACATGAGAGCATATACTTCAGAGTCTTCTAGAGTGTCTTGCTACTGTTCATCAGAACTTGTGTAGCACAAAAGCAGAGCTAATTATCTTCTAATGCCCCTGCCACACTATTCATGATAAGCAAAACCTGTTTGATAAGTACTAAACAATAACAAACATTAGAGTATCAAAATTGTTCATACAAACATATTCATTTGTTATCATCAAAGCTCAGATATAATATTGCAGAACCAAATCTTGTTCTTACAATTTGTATATGAACCATTGAATGTAAGCTATTAGAAGTATCAGATTAGATATTTTGACTGTCACATTTGGCGCTTCAAAGGCAAAAGAGTTTTTCAAATTTGAAAGTTTGATCTTATCCAAAGATACTCGTGGAAGCAAAAGTTTTGAAGGCGCATGCAGATATCGAACATGGAAATATTTTTTGAAGAGACTATTTTGGTCAAATTAGTATAAATATGGATCTTAGTAATTGGATTCAGTGTATTCACATCTTTGTACAAAATACTCTAAATTACTCAAAGTACCAGCGTTCGAGAAATGACTTATGAGAATGTACGTATGATGCACCAAATTTATGTTTATTGTCATTCAAATTTAATTAAAGTTTTATACATTTCCTTTAAATTTCCATCGAAAACCTTTTTACATTCCAGTATTTTCTTTAGAGCATTACATTACTACATACGAAGTAACAATTGAAATCAACTTTGTTTAAAATAATAAGAATGTTATCGAAAGTATTATTCGCTTTCAAGAATAGAAATTTGATTAAGAACACGTGTACTTAGGATCAATCTGGTCGATTCTGCAAGTTACCGTATTTTTATTCAATTTGGAAGACCAGTGGTTGTTTACCAAATTTCACGATAAACAGCGGGCTGGTCGGTTGAGTTGAGACATTGATTCATTTTGAAAATGAAGAAACATTGGTTGTGATATTTGGTAGACATGTGTTGGTTGGGTGCTTTGATGTTGTGATGTCATTGTAGCATGCTCATATGCTCATCAGGACCCTTCCAAACATCTATTCGCCGTTTACAAAATCATAAACGTATTCAATATGAACAACAATAACTTCTTGGTGTTAGAAAAAGAGGAATATTGGCCTACATATCAAGGGGAATCAATTTGGCGCAATAAAAATATGCAAAGGAAGAAAAATGATTGCCCTAACAACATGTGTATTAGAACCGAAATGGATTTGACTGACAAAATGGTAAGATTATGTGGTATATATCGTCAGCCCGGGCACACGCAAAAACATTGTCCAAATCTTAGAACAAGCTCTAAAACATAATATTGTATGCACTCTACATATGTAATTATTTATTGTAACTATAAAAGTTAATATTGAATACAACTTTCGGATACACCAAACATAAACAAACATGCCTAAAACAACAACACGGAGAATAAATAAAAGGACTTAACAATGCAACATATCTAAGAGATTACAATCAACAAAACAATATCATTTGGTCCATACATCATAACGCGGACATCACTATTAGTTTTAACTGACTCCCACACATGATGTGCTTCATTATTCTCATTCGCAATATTGAACACCGAAACAAGCCTAATAATTCTAATTTTTTTCACTGTTTTTAATCTCTTTGTCTAACAAACAGATCAAGCTCCTCTCAAGATGCTCGAAACTTTGGATGCTCCAAAAATGTATCTTCATCAGAGACTTGAGAATCGAATAACAAACATACTCATCTCTTTTAATAATCATGTTAGAAAAATAAGAAAATTTTAAGAAGAAAATGAGAAGAGGTTTGAAAAATAGTGGATAATGAAAGACCTATTTATAAGATATGCAAATATACATAAGCGTCAAACTTATTGACATCTCCCTTTTGTCCTACAACATTGATGTCAATAGATCTGGGCGCATTGGTGTAGAAGTCGCTAGTGTCTGTGGCACATAGGTGTATTTTTTAGTGTATTCACTAATATATGTGGTACTTCCTCTTTACTGTAAAATTATTTTATTTAAAATATGAATATTTTGGTCAATTGTAGAAAAAAAAAGTTATTATAATAATAAAATTGAAAAACTCGATTATTATGAAAAAAAATTTACTTAGTGAGGTGACACTTTCGTAAATGAACAATGCATCATATTTATTTAAGGAAACACATTACAATATATTTGATTAGGGATCTTACAATTTTAAAAATATATTTATGTAAGTACAATTACAGCCTTTCTTTTATAATATCAAGGGAAAGATTTTATTATAAATATCATAATATAAAACATGAGAGTGAGTCTGAGACATGATCACCGTTGTTAAAGCGTGAATATTGTTAAAGACGTATGTTTGAGTTAGTGCTTTCATTAATGACATCTAAATGGATAGAACTTGAATTGAAATAATAAGCAACAACATTTGAACCGTCTCAAATTGAAGCTCCTTCACCCAAGTGCACGCATGACGAATTCAATCAATTATAATAAATTCAGGAACTAAATTGTTCATTGATTCGGTATATATCGAGCATTACTAATATCACCCTAAATGATAGAAAAATACATTATAAAAATTTAAAAATGTTTTTCAAATTTTAAAAATGTATGTCTAGACATACTTCATACACGTACAATTCATTTGTTTTTTAATAACGTTTCAATTTTATAATTAAATTTATTCAAAAAATGTATTTTTAAAATAATCCGAAATTACATTTTTGAAATCTAAATTAAATATGGGTTGGAAATATCAGTTAAACTTTTAAGACATTCCAATAAAATGAATTAAAAAAAGTTAGTTGGGTAATGCAAATAGGTGATTTTTATGTGTAGGAGATTAACATGATATCAGAGTCGAGTGTTTGATTATTAAAAACTAACATGCTTGATTCTTAGAAGATTGCTCACGGAATAGTTCATTCATGACAGGAAGTTTCTATAAGTTTTAATTCGAATGTAGTTCTTCATGTTAGGTTTCCATAGTTAGCAGTCCTAAAAAATCTGATGTTGAGAAAGTCGTGGTTGTTTTGCAGGTAAACTCAGTTTCGGTACTTTTCACTATTTATACATTACTAAATGAAATTCAAATGCAAAGCAAAAGCACATGAAACTTAAACTAAACTCAAATGTAAGACTTTAATTTGAATTACATCTCAACAACATCCTTTAATTTATATTCAAGTTAAAATCAACAACACCACTTTCATCTCTCAAATTGATAAAGTGTTCAGTCTTGATCGCCTTGGTCAACACATCTGTAAGTTGTTTCTGAGTGCTACAATGAACAACATCAAGCACTTCATTTTGAACTTGATTACGCAGAAAATGAAACTTTGTGTCAATGTGCTTGCTTCTTCCATGTAGCAATTGGTTCTTGGAAATATTTATTACTGGCTTATTGTCAATCATCGACTTTACTGGTTTGTTCACCTTGAACTTCAGTTCCTATAGGAAATTCATCAGTCAAACAGCTTAACAAGCAGATAATGCACCAACTATGTATTCTGCTTCATAAGTTACTTCTTGGAGCACCATGAAATGAGAGCTCATAGATACATAAACATGTATCTTGTTGTGCTTCTTATGCCCACCTTGTATCCACACTAGTCAAAGTTTGAATAGCATATCCTTTCAACACCACCCTCTGACACTCCAGACGGAAACATAACTCCATACCTTAGAGTCCTCTTTACATACTTGATAATTCTGATAGCAACTTGGTAATATGATAACTTTGTCTTACTCATAAACTTACTTACCATTACAATCACATAATATATGTCAGGCCTGGTGTTACACATATATCTAAGAGAGCTAACCAACTATTTGAAGGTTATAACATCTTCATCCTCACCATCAGGATCAAAGTCCATTTTATTATTTTTTCTGCAGGTGTGACTGCAAATTTTCAATTCATCAGATCAAATCACTTTAGAAACTCAAGTTCATATTTCAGTTGGCGCACAATGATTCTCTGCTCAAAGCATAAAATCTTCATCCCTAGAAAATATTACATGTTTCCAAGGTCAGACATAACAAAAGCATTCATCATAACCCTTTTGACCTTGTTTATCTCATAAGTATAACTCCCTGTTAGCAATATGTCATCTACATAAAGGCACATCAGAATCACATTGTCATTAGAGGCATGTTGCACATACACACCATATTCAATTTCACATTTTTTGAATCCCTGATGCTTGGAAAATTATTCAATCTCCATATTCCAAGCCCTTGAAGTTTTTGTAAGTCCATACAAAGCTTTATGCAGCTTGTACACCATCACTTCTTTGTTCTTTATCAAAAATTCAGGAGGTTGTAACGCATAAACTTCTTCTTGCAATATACCATTCAGAAAAGTTAACTTTACATCTAAATGTATCAGAGGCCAAATCGTATTTGTAGCTATAGAAATCACCAGTTTGATTATTTCATTTCTAGCTACAAGTGAAAACACTTCAAAGTAGTCTAAACCTGATTTATATAGAGATCCTCTAGATAATAACCTTGTTTTATGCTTGGAAATTGACCCATTTGACTTCATTTTTGTCTTGAAAACTCATCTCACATTGATGGCTTTATTGTATTTTAGTAGAACGGTCAGTTCTCATGTCTTGTTTCTTTTGATTGCCCCCAAGTTATTTCTTCATGGAATTTATCCACACATTCTTCTTGAGAGCCTCATCATGCTAACTGGTTTAACATCCACCATCATGGCACACTATATGACTTCACCTTTAGAGCCAATCTTAATGTCATGTAGCAACTTGAAATCTGCGAGTCTCTTTGGTATTTGTTTGATTCCCTGGGGCCTTTGGAACTGCGCAAGTTCACCTTTAGATCCAAATCCCCCTTTAGAGGCACAATCACCTTCAGAAGATCCACCTTCAAAGGTTGAACCCTTTTCAGAGGCTGGATCACCTTCATAGACTGGATTACCTTCAGACTCACCTTCAAACTCAGAATCTCCTTCAGAGTCAAAATATCTTTCATAGGTAAAATCTCCTTCTGGGGTAGAATCGGATTCTAGTGTTGACATTGCACTAGAGTTGTGTCACGGTGAAAAATCGGGAGACCAAGATATTGACTAACTTGAATCACAAAAATTAAGAAGTCACCACTGAACTTTGATGTTTCTAAGGAAAAAGGGAAAAGATCAAAATCATATATTTATCATGCAATACAAGAAGCAAAAACTAAAAGCAAAGCACAATGAAGAGATCTAAGGTACGGAGGTTGGTTATACAAAGGAAAGTTATTAACACCATGTCATGTCGCGAAAAAATACAGAGTTACCACCAAACTTTATTTACCCTAAAGGCAAGATGTCACATTTGATTTGTTTATGTTTTATTGGGATAATAGTAAATGTATCCCAATGCAGGTACATCTACTATTTCTCCGCTTATTTGTGAAAGAGTTTGCGAATTGAATCGTAATAAAGTCTAAAAATGGGAGAATAGCAAGGTTAAGAATGTATTGTTTCTCTCTTTTCCATAAGACTCAACTGCATACGATTCACATCTTTATTTATTAAATGTTTTGAAGTTTTTGATTAAGAAAGAGTTTTAATTTTAAGGATCCTAAAGGGGAATGAAAAATCTAAGGAAAATTTTATTCCTAATTTTATCATACAATGGTGATCCTAAAGTTAGGATTAACAAAGTTGAAAAATCTATCTGGTGTTAGCATTCAAGGATAAACTTAAATGAGAGGATAACAATCCTAAGGGAACATGCAATGAGAGCGAAGTCGTTATCTCAATTCTAATTGAGCGACACATCAATCAATAATAAATAAAGGAAAACAATAAAATCTTATAGGGAACATGCACTGAGACCAGAGTCGTTATCTCAATTCTAATTGAGTGACACATCGATCAACAAAAAAAAAGAAACAATAAAGTCCTATAGGGAACATGTTAGGAACATACAAGCACGTACAAACATCAAGCAACAAATATTATAATATCGCACACAATCCATACCAAAATAATACCAAAAATCACAATCGACGTGACATAATAATGAACAAAACTAGTGATTAAAATGACCAAAAAGTTAGAAAAGAGGAAAATAAATTCTTAATTAATTCCTAAAAATACCTCCTAAAATCTAATATTTTTATTTTTTTCATTTTTTATCTTTACTATCAAAAGAAATTAAAACTAAAAAAGAATTAAAAGAAAAGAAATTTATTTAGTCAGGGGTGCAAAATTGCATAGTAAGGTACTGAATCCAACTTCTGAAGCCCAAAGTAACGTTTTTTTGTTTGATCAGAAATGAACAAAAGAAGTAGCAATCCCCAATCCAATGCAATATCAACCCAACCATCAATTTCTCTTCCAGCTTATTATCACTTAGCATATTTATTTTAAAAGAATAAAAAGAAAAAATGACAAACTGCTGAAACGTTGCGTTTTGGTGATTGTAAGATTAACATGTGACTGTTGGTCTTATTTCTCGCTTCCGATCTCACTCTTGTTCGTGAGTTCGTCTTCCTCCCCTTTCTCTGATTCCCTTTGTCGTTCCGCCATAACCACCACAAATGATCTCATTTCAGCTTCTCCTTTTCCCAGCCTCCGACTCGTTTTCTTAGATCTATCGCATTCAGAGAAGGAAAACCTAGGACTCTGACGCTGAAAATGCATAAATATGATGAAAATTTCAGGCTACCGAATTTACAGTTAAAGATCACAAGCACTGAAACAAGTATTCAAGCAATTAATCATGCAAAATGATGTATGATAGGGAGAAATTGGAAGTCTACCTACTGGAGTTTGTCCGATGCGATTTGACGGCGGCGAAGAGAAGCGGAAAACAGAGGTATGCGTACTCTCACTTGTTTCGATTCAAAACTCTTTTGCTTTTTTCGAGTTCTTCCGAGTTCTACTTCATCTCTTCTTCTTCTTCCTTATTCTTCTTTCAGATTTTCTGGATGATTGTTGCCGTATTGTTGATGATAGTTTAATTGATCTCAAGAAAATATAGTGAACTGTTTTAATGAATCAGTTTTTCTTTGTTTTTGTTATGCATTGGCTTTGATTTCCTGCATTGAATGCCTTGATGCAAGGTTGTTTGAGTTTGAGGCATGGCTGAACTGGTTTTGCGGATTGGACGTAGATACTTAAATTGGTTTTATTTTGAACTGTTTTACTGTATGTATAAGGCATGACAATTGGTCTTAGCAGGATTAAACTGATGTGGAATGGTTTATTTTTTGCAGGGTGTAGATTAATGTATATGGAGTTCGTTTTGTGGCAGCTAAAATGATCATGGTTGAAGAAGGTGCAAGTTTACATTGGTGCAACCAGAGAGAAGTACGATGAAGTTGGCTTGATATAGCATAGTGTAAAATTTGTTTTGATTTTGTGTACTTTTGGATGTAAAACGGTCTTTTGTAGTTTTCTCTTTGTAATGAACATGAAGGAATTTTGGTGAAGCTTGATGAATAAAGCAAATGAATGATGCTTTGACTTGCTTCCTTTGTGAATCTTTTTTGTAATGGATTTAGCATCCCATGGTAAAATCTCCAAATATTTCTAGTAATCTTCATATTCAAAATGGTATTTCTTTCCTTTTGATTTTGTTAATGGCGTGAGACCTTGATGATTATGAGCGTACTGTTTGTAGATGGAGAACATGAAAATTACTTGAGCAAATTTGAATCAAATTGGACCATGGATGTTTTGTTGAACCTTGCATTACCAATGGATCTTTAATTACACTTTTGATTCTAGGCACCCTTCAACAATGTTTCCTCCGTATTTGTCATGCCATAATTGATTAATGAAACCTGAATATCTTGATTGAATCTCAAATTACAACACCTTGCAACCTTCTTGTGTGACAAAGATATGTCAAGTGAAACCCTAGTGCCACGAATAAAATGAGTTTGAATGATAGTCTCCTTGCATAATGAATAGTCTCTTGAATTAAAACCCAAATGAGCATCAGGATTTCTTCATCATCTTGCACTTTAAACCATGATGGAAGCCCATTTTGGATGGTGACGTTACTAGATGAATACCCCACGTAAAACCTTTCTTTGAAGTCTACACTATTAGAGAAATAAACCCTTCCCTTGTGTTGAGTGAAGCCAGAGGAAATTGAAAAGAAGAGGCTTTAGTTGACTTTGGTGTAGGGACAAAAACCCTAATCACAACCCTTGTATCTTTAGTTGAAATACCTGCGAAAGATAGAGAAATCTTGGCGCACAAGTGAAATTCTAACCTCATGACCATTGATTCAATTACCAAAGTGTCATAACCGACAAAAAATACGAGAGTCGCCACCACTACTTTTGTCCTAAGGATGGGAAAGTAACGAATAACCCTAAATTCTCAGAGATTTCTAGGTTCGTGAGTTGGTTAGATAGAGGGAAGGTGTTAGGCACCATTTATCTCATTTGTTCCCAAGGGACCTCTATTTAGGTTTAGGATTTAATGGGAATTTTCTATTTAAATATGTTATTTCCATATATATGTGAAAAGATTTAGTTTTTTAATTAGGGGGCTCGCCTTGGTTTTAACCGCGTGCCTACGTATCCTCTTGTGAAGAAATCATAGTCTATTTCGTAGTTTGTATGTTTGGTTAGTGTTTTTTTAAAGGATGATGTAGAAATGCTTTTGAATTATCCTTGAACGTTGTTTGAGTTTGAAAATTGTGTGATGGTAAACGCATTTCAAAAGTTTGATTTGAAGGCAATGTTATTATGTTAGTAGAAAAATGATTTTTGATTGTTGGTTAGCTATCTTAGATTAAATTTTGATCGGTTGAAGAAAAGTTAATCTTTCTTAGAATTAAATCGCGCTAGGTGAGAAAATTCGACTGATATGTTGGTGAATTTTAAATGTTTTGAATTTAAATAATTAATCGGTAAGGTGTTAATTCGGCCACCAATTATTCGAGAATGTGAAATCCCTTTATTTACGAAATATTGAATTAATTTGATATGAAAAAGTGTTTGGAGTAATAATTTAACTAACTAACTAGTCTAATTAACTTAATTAATTTAATTGGATTACTAAAATAAATATTTAAAAAGAACTAGAAAATTTAATTAACCTAATAAACCTAAATAAAATGAAAATGATTTTTGATTGTATTGCTTTTTTATGAAATAAAACTAACTAGTCTTAATGATCAATTAAAATTATTGACTAAACTAATTAAAATAAAACTTAATTTAAATTAATCAAATAAATAAACAAAAATAGACATAAATTAAGGAGACTATGGTGGTGGAAAAGTGGAGAGTGGAGTATTGAATCCTTATCAGATTCTAAGTTATGTTTTCACTTGATACAACCAAAAAAGGAAGTATAGCTGACTCCATTCGATTAGACTATTTTATAACTTCAACATATTTTTTAGGAGGAACAATTTGAAGTTCAAAATGTAAGGAAATCCTATTTTCTTGCAATCTATAAAATTGGTATTCAATTTAATTTAAGGAGTGAAAAATATGAAAGTGGCGGCCTCTGTTCGTAAAATTTGTGAAAAATGTCGATTGATCCGTAGGCGAAGTCGACTTATAGTAATTTGTTCCAATCCAAAACATAAACAAAGACAAAAATAATATTAAAAGAAAAAAAGGGCGAGTCAGAATTTGCACTAGGGCCCATCACTACTAATTTTAAATTGAAAATAAGTTTCTTAATTTAATGAAAAATAAATACAAAATAAAGAATACAAATTTCACAGGGGTATCACGATCACCCACTTTCTCTCCTTATCCACTTTGATAGCACAACAAAAAAAAACCACATATCATTTAAAGCATATTAAATCAACAAATTAATTAAAAAAGAAAAGTGAAATTTAGAAACAATAAAAAATGTGCAGTAACGACTCTTCTCTCCCATTCATTATAATTTTGAAAATTTCAAACTGAACTCCATATCCAACAATGCAAGGACACATGGCAGGCTTTCGAAGTGGTGATAAAATTGATGAATGAAAGAGGTGTTGTGAGTTGTTTTGAGGTTTGTGTTACTGAAGAAACAAAAGTGTGGAAAAATGGTTTTTGTGTTTGACCAAAATGGATGAAAAGTAAGATAGATTAGTAGTAGTGTTAGAATGTGTGTAATGGTTTGCTGTACAAAAAGAGAAACGGACCAAATGTGACCAAGTGAGGGAGATAGTGGAAAGTTGTTGGTATTATATCGTGGAAGTGTATTTACAGTGTTTGGAATTGCCTTTTGGACAAATTGTTAATACAAAAATGTGATAAAACAAATAAAACATCCGAAAATTCTTCGTACGGTTAAAATAATAAACAAATTAAAAATAGAATTGGAAATATAAGGGAGAACCATTAGATAATATTATTATAGGGTTCAAATAAACAATTGAAAATTAAAAGGGGTTTAATATGAAAATTATCGGTCAATAAAAAAACAATAATAGTTTTGAAAAGAGATGACAAACAAGAAGTGTGTGAATTGTGAATGAAAGCTCACGATTGTGTGTAATTGTCTTTTCAAGATAAAAACAAGGTTTTAGATGTTTATTTAAGACAAAATCATAAAATAAAGCAACAAAAGAAATTGCGTAGGAAAAAAATATTTGTGAAAGAAAGATGGAGAATTGTTGATAGAAAAATTGTTGGTCCTCAAAACTATGAAACTAAAGGTTATTTATAGCGTGGAAGAATCAGGTTAAAGGGTAAAAAAGGGAAAATAAAATTAAGAACCTCGACTTAATTGTGACTATGTGCAATATTTGATTTGAAAAATATTTAATATGAAAAAAATATTTTATTTATTTTTGGATTTATGACTATTTTTTTTTGCATGAAATCAAATACTTTAAAAATAAAAAATTTAATATTAAAATATCAATAAAATAAAAAACGAATTTACTTAATAAATAATTAAAATATATATTTTTTTAATGATTTTTTAGAATAATGAAAGAAAATACAAATAGATAAAATACAAAAAGTGTGAAAGGTGAGATTTGAACACAAGACCTCCCGCTTGCAAGCTTTGTCTCCTTACTAGTTATGCTATTTCATTTATTCGAAATAAATCAGTACTTAAAATCAAATGAAGGATGGACAATTTTCTTATTTAAAAATACAAATAATTGTAAGTAAACTATTTTATATTTCTAAATAAACAAAATAAATTGTTGTTAAAATGTTAATAAATTTGAACCATTTTTTTTTATAAAATTCAAGTTTGAAAATAATTTTTTCTGTTAGAAATGGGACGGACAAATTTAGTGGGGTATGACACATAGCTTTGTTGTTAATGAATGCATGAGGTGTTAGATGATCTAATAGAGGGGTATGTACATGATGATGTATAAGCCAAATAAAAACTAAAAGGGTAGGACAAATTTGGGGTATGACAGATTCCTCTATTTAATCGTCTTAAACCTGAAAATGAGATTGGCGCTAACCTTTCAAATATTCAAGGTAGAAGAAGATTAAATACAAAGACCTGAAATTTATCCTGAAGAGATAGTGTGAGTGAGTTACTATTTTGTGAGCTTGGAACATGGTGGCAGTGCTAATACCAGATATTTTGTATAAAGGTAAAATTGATCAACACATACGAGTGCTGAGGATTAACACGGACGAGTATAGGAGAAAGAGTAACACAGACGAGTGTTGGAGAGATCAACGCAGACGAATATTGAGAAGAAATCTACTGGGGATTTAGAGAGCATATTAACACCGATGAGTGTCAAAAATATCGACATGGACGATTATTGAGAGAGATACAGACGAGTATCCAAGAAAGAATTAACACGGACGAGTGCTGGAATCAATACGGAAGAGCATCGAAATAAGATACAAACGATTATCAAGGAAAGATTAACACAGACGAGTGTAAAGATCAATACGGACGGGCATCGAAATAAGATACAGACGAGTACCAAGGAAATATTGACACAGACAAGTGTAAAAATCAATACTGACGAGTATCGAACAAAGATACTAACAAGTATCAAGGAAATATTAACACGGACGAGTGTAAAGATCAATACGGACGAGTATCGAAAGAAGATACGAACGAGTATCAAGGAAAAAACATGAACGAGTGTAAAGATTAATACAGACGAGTATCGAACGAAGATACAAACGAGTATCAAAGAAATATATAGACGAGTGTTTGGATCAATACGGATGAGTATCAAACGAAGATACAGATGAGTATCAAAGAAAGATTAACACGGACGAGTGTAAAGATCAATACATACGAGTATCGAAAGAAGAAATGGACGAGTATCAAAGAAAGATACAAATGAGTGTTTGGAAAAGACACAGACGAGTGTTTAGAACGATGAAGGTTGACATGGATGAGTATTTGGAGGTGATTTATTTTCTTGTATGGCACGGACGGGTGTAGAAAAGTGAGTCTTTTGAGTGAAAGAATTGTTTTAGGACATCTATCAGTTAGGAATTATGGAAAGGCCATTTTTCAGGGATACTGTTGTCTTGATTAAGGAGTGATTCGGGCTTTCGTGCAAGGTATCAAATCTGGCTTATGCTTCGTATGCATGTTTGGATTGTATGGCATAGTGATCCACTTCAATGGATATGCTACACGTTTAAGGATGTAATGTTATACAGTGACAACTATATGCAAAGTGCAGAGAAATAAACTTTGTAGGGATAAGAACAGACTCGTTGGGATTGTTGCTCGCTGTTTGCAGATACCAATATAGATTGGTGTTCGGAAGCTTGTGGTACCAAATATTACTGGGGATTGAATTACTAACGAAGCGAGTTTTTAGGTACGCCACTGAATGCCAAATTGTAGCTTTGTTGGGGAGGAAGTGACTTGGTCTGACTTTCCTTACATCCTAAATTGCACAGTGATGATAGAATTGGACATGGACTCGCTGGGAATTGCATGCTGAACGTTACTCAGATCTCTTTAAATGCCCCAAGTCTGCTTCATGCTAGGGAAATACGTCTTGAACTGCTTGGGGGTTAGGAGATAACGTGGACCTCTTCGACTGCCCCGAGTCTGCTTCATGCTAGGGAAATACGTCTTGAACTGCTTGGGGGTTAGGAGATGATGTGGACCTCTTCGACTGCCCCGAGATTGCTTTTCTGCTGGAGATTAGGACAACCATCCAAGGGGATTATGTGTTGAACCACATAGAATTTCTCGAGTTCCCCAAGTTTAATCTAATGGGAATCACGTGTTGAATACGTACGTTGAACCATGCCCTAAGTCTGCCCCACTGTTAGGGATTAAGGTTTGGATATTTGTAGGGGATGAGAACGACTTCTTCCATGCTAGCTAGGTCAGGGTGACTGTCATGCTTTCTACCTGCAAAAAGAAACAACGCTTTGGGTTCCACGACACTCTTTTGAGATGCTTTCATGTCAATGTAAAATCATGTTTCATTTTAGCTTGAGACTATTATTCGCCATTATTTTCAATTTTATGTTTAATAAAGAATTAAATCACATTTCACATACGAAAAATTGAAAATAATAAAGAAACCTTTTTCGGCAAAGAAAATTTTATTGATTGAAATTGGCCTGTAAATAGGCGTTTGTACAAGGAGGAAACTCCTAAATGAGGTAGTTGCGACAAAGAAACAAAAATACAATAGGTAAAATGGCAATGAGAAGTGCTTTAATTTCCATTAAAACCAGTATTGCTACAATTCTCATATCCTTGATAGTCTGAATGCTTTGCTTCTGGAGAGTAGTAGTTGGACGAATCCATTTACTACCAAGGTGAAAAGGATGTACATGGTTATTCGTGAAGAGTATTCAAACTACAACCTCTCACTCATGATCCCTAATTTTTGTCTGGATCACCCTTTTAGTTTTTCAATCCAGCGGGATACCCATTTTTTCCTAAGTCTCCCTTTCGGGTTTTCGACTTAGCGAGTGATTCTATTTTTTAATTTTTATCCCTAATTTTTTCCTAGACTCTTCTTTTTATGTCCACCAGGATGCCCATTTTTTCCTAAGTCGCCCTTTCGGGTTTTCGACTTAGCGGGTCTTTTTATGCGCAGTATTTTTTTTACTGAGTCTGAATTGACTAGGAGTGGAACGTCTTCCCCATCCATGTTTGTCAAGATTAGAGCACCTCCTAATAAGGCTTTCTTTACGATGTACGGTCCCTCATAGTTGAGAGTCCATTTGCCCCTTGGATCAGAATGACTTGGCAAAATAATCTTCTTTACGACTAGGTCACCTGGATAGAACTTTCGAGATTGGATCTTCTTGTCAACTGCTTTCTTCATCCTCCTTTGGTACAATTGACCGTGACAGATGGGGGCTAATCATTTCCCCTCAATCAGATTGAGCTGGTTGAGTCTTGTCTGAATCCATTCTGCCTCATCAAGCTTGGTATCCATCAGAACCCTTAATGAAGGAATCTCTACATCGACTGGGAGCACAACATTTGTGCCATAGATAAGAGAAAAGGGAGTTACCCCGATCGAAGTACGCACATAAGTCTTGTAGCCATGCAGCGCGAAAGGAAACATTTCATGTCAATCCTTGTATGTTCTCACCAATTTCTAGATAATCTTCTTTATGTTCTTGTTAGCAGCTTCGACTGCACCATTCATATTTTATCGATAAGGTGATGAATTATGGTGTTCAATCTTGAACTCTTCACACAACTCCTTCATCATTTTCTATTGAGATTTGAACCATTACCAGTGATGATTCTGTTAGGAATCCCATAGTGACATATGATTTCCTTTTTGATGAAGCGAGTATCGACCTGCTTGGTTACATTCTTATAAGAAGCTGCTTCCACACATTTGGTGAAGTAGTCGATAGCAACAAGGATGAACATTTGAAGCACTTGGCTCAATTCGTCCAATCATATCACTGCCCCACATCGCAAAGGGCCACAGTGAAGTTAGAACATTCAAAGGAGTTGGAGGGACGTGGATCCTGTCTACATACACTTGACATTTATGACACAACTTTGCATAGATACAACAATCACTTTCCATCGTCATCTAGAAATAACATGCTCGTATAATTTTATTGTCCATAGAGTGCCCACTAGAATAACTCCCAAAAGAGCCCTCGTGGATTTCCTTTATGATCGCTTCTTCTTAGTGTTTATCCACGCATCTGAGCAGAACCAAATCATAACTTCTCTTGTATAAAACGTCTCCTGACAAGAAGAACTTGGATTCTAACCTTCTAAGCATACGCTTATCACAAATTGTAGCTCCTTCAGGGTACTCTTGCTTCTCAAGGTACCTTTTGATGTCGAAATACCACAACTTTTCATCACACGTGTTCAGTTATGAGACAATGAGTAGGAAAGACATGTGATGGCTCTTTGTAATGAAAGATGTGTATATTGAGCGCATGATTTGGGTAACTGACAATGTTGAAGTATGTAGGATCATCTTCAAGTACATCCTTTGGGCATAAAAAATTATAGCTTGAGGAAGAAGTTACAAGCTTGGAAAGTCATGAACTTGAACATGGTATTTTTGACACTTAGTGAAATTTTCAATATCTTCAACTTTGCCCTTTTTGCAAGTTACCTCAAGTTTTGTGATTCCTCTTGATCAAATTTAAATATTAATCACATTTTCATGAAATTTAACTTGAGAAGTCCATATTTGACAAAAAATCTCAAAAGTCAAAGTTTGACTTTGAGCAACTGACTTTTCCAAATGAATTCAAATATTCCAATTTCAATGAACTCTTGTGATCAAAAGAAATATTCAACATATTGGGGGTATCTTGAGGAATATGAAATGATGATATTGAATACCCATTGAGTGACTTACATTGGATATCAACCTTTAAAACCCTAATTCCTGATTTTCAACTAAGGGTGCAAAAACCCTAATTCTCTCCAAGAATTTGATGAATCCATGATGAAACCCTAATGTGGTGAGATTGTGATGAAATTAATAATCATGAGTGAATGAGAAGTTTGAATCATTTAGAAATCCACATGACTTTGATCAACTAATTATTTGTGCTTCTTGATTCAACTCATCTATCTTGCACAAGAAACAAACAAACAAGGCAAACCCTTGCTCTTTCATGAGGTTAGTGATGCCAAGATAAATGACATGATACCTTGATGTTATGAAATGATGAAAAAAGAGGTAGGATCTTAGGTAAAAAATTAGGGTACAACAAGTTGGATTGAGACTTGTTCCAATTCCATGTTTTTTATTCTTTCACGATCACATCTCTGTTGATAACAACTCTGCTGGTGATTGGGCAATAAATCTTATAGGAACATGTAGAGTGATAACTGTTGTACCCCAAAATTTTCCCTCCCATATTCTTCAAGAAATTGCCAAGTCATGCTTCAAAATTCCCCAAGGGTTGCACAGTCAAGGGCCTCCTAAGCAGTCAAAATTAGGGTTTTGATTCTGATCAAGAAAGTGAAGTTTCCGAAGGTCCAATCAAGTCTCACATGCCTACAAATATGGTCAAGCATCCTCATATCAAGTTTCAAGACTTTCAGCACAAAATTGCACAGTCAAAACCCTAATTGCACTACAGTCAACTGTAGGGGCAAAATGGTCATTTGACAGTCAAAAGTTCAAATTTTTGGTCAACATATCATTTTGAAGCCACAAACATCATTTGATCAATGCTTGATCATGATTCTCAAAGCTTGGCTCAAAAATCATCAAGATGCAAAAGTTTCCTTATTTGGACAGTTGAAAAAGTCAACTGTAAATTGACCAGGGCATAACTTTCACATGGATTATCAGAAAAATTCCATCCAAAGCTCATTTTGAAGAGAAAGACATTTCCTACAACTCATATTCATACTTCAAGTCCAAGAAATGCTCTCACAAAAAGTTATCAATTTCAACATTATAGGTCATTTTCAAAAGTCAACAAAAAGGGACTTTAAGTCAAAGGCCATAACTTGAGATTGGTAAATCAAAATAACATGGGACCAAAGACATTGGTTAGAGGACTCAAAGGCCTTTCCAAAATGTCCAAGAACATGAGCAAAACTTAAAAATTGAGTAAGTTGTGCCTTGTGGAAGTTGGGGAATTTTTGGATATTTTGAAAAGTCAACATTGCTTCAAATGACCTAAAATTGCTAATGGGCCTATTTTTCTTCCACAATCCATTATCCCAAGCATGCACACGACCACTTGGCCCAAAGGGAAGTTTTTATTCATTTTTTATTTATTTATTTGAATTTTTATTAATAATATTTCATTTAAATCAATTAAATACATGAAAAATAATTAACCTAAGTTTTTCAATCTTTTTGTGCATGTTTTATCCTCAAGATTTCGTGCCTAGCCAAATATGGAAAGAATCAATTGGATTGGTCATGATTTGGTAGCAAAAGCATGTGAAAAAAGATTTGGAAATCATGGTGAAAAAATCAAATATTGTATTCATTAATTCAAGGATTTTGATCAGTTTTATTTGACCTAGATCACTCCATACATAAGCCTGATCACAACCCTCATGCTCATTGACAAAAAGCTGCGCAGAAAACACCATTGGCAAACTTGACTTTTTGGTGAAAAACTTCAAATCTGAAAACAAGGTTGGAGGTTGATTCAAGGCATAAGAGTTGTTCAATCACCTTCCTGAAGCTTCAAGGAAGGATTCCCAATCGAAAGCACCAACTCTAACGCCCTAAATCGTTGTACAGAATCGAATTTTTCCTCATAAAAATGCATACTCGTGCTTTAATTTTGAGACAGTTTCATGGCATTTTATTTATGTATTCATACTGAGTATTGTATTCTGAAGCTAACCATGTGGATTAATTGCATTTTTGTACACTATATGCAAATATACCATTGTCATATTTTAGGGTTTCAGGCTTGGCAAATTGGGGCTTTCCATCCAAAGAAAAATTGAGACTTGGGACCTGGACCATTAAAACGAGCGTGCTTGGAAGATCAGGAATCCACTCTCGCGCTCAATTTATGAGCGTTCTTGGGCTATTCGCTATTTTTCAGAAGCATGCCTAAAAGAATGCTTAAAAAACCGTGGCCTATGTTTTATATTTTCAGGAAAAAAAATAAGCAATGGAGAAGATGATCTCGTGGCAGGCGATGGTTGGCTGGTTTGAAATTTCGCGCTCAAACCCACTAACGCTTTTGTTTTATTTGATATTATTTGTTTGTTGTATTACATACAAAACGCGTAACATGGCTCAGTGGTATAGGCATACGTTGGTAACGATCATGACCTGGGTTCGAGCCCCAGGTCTTCACTCCTTTCCTTATATTTTTCCCTTAAACATATTCGTGTGCAATTTCAATACAGGGTGTCCATCATGCACCTACAAAATCCAGCCATCCACGCGTCCTAAGGCATTCCATCAATGGCCACAATCTGAAGAACATGATGCACTCGGTCAACAAAGATCCACGCTGGCGCCTTAGTCAACCAGGCCTGAAGGTCATTGGGCCTGAATTACCAAGGCTGTACCTCCACTTTAGGGACTGAAACCCCCAGGTTTGCCATTTATTTTTACATTCTTTCTTTTTATTATTTCTATTTTTCTTTTAATTATTGTTTTTGATTAATTTATTATTTTCATAAATATAAAAAAACACCATAAAAAATCAGAAAAGAGAAAAAATAATAAATATTTTTATTTTAATATTTCTTGTAAATAAATTCATAAATTAACTAGTTTTAAATTAGGTTTTAATTTTAACTCTTTTAATAAAAATCTAAAAAATATAGAATTAGGGTTTATGATAATTTGTATTCCTTTTTATTTTTCTTTCATAATAATTAAAACATTAAATATTTATTTTTGTAATTAAAATGCATGTAAATTAATTAGGGTTAATTTTAGGGTAAAACTTTAATCTTCTTTTTAATAAATTAAAATTGTAGAATTAGGGTTAGCATTTATTTTATTTAATTCTTTTTCATTAAAATCACAAAATACCAAAAAATACCAAAAAGACAATTTCTTTTCCTTTTAATTAATTAATCTAACCATTTAATTTAATTTTGCAAAAAGGGTCCAACGCCCTCGTTTTTTAATTCTTATTCGCATATTTATTTTATTTCGTTTAATATTGATGTATCTCTCCCGAAGCCATGTAATTAATCTGTCGCACTTTTAATTCTTTATTTTCTTTACTTTCTTTATTTTTTCTGTCAAATCGGGTTCAAGAAATTTTGGCGATGTGGACCCGCGCCTTTTGTAATAGCTTAGAATCTTTTACTTTCTGCAATTTTTTAACTGTTAATCAAGGCATGAAAGAATGTATGGAAAAAAATAAAAATAAACGTTAGATCACCAATAACATGACAAAAGACAAAAATAAATGAAAACGACACACAAATGCACACACCACCCCTAGGGTACGCCTCACTGTTGCCTTGCCTCGAAAGGTGATCGTCGAGTAGAGGATGTCTTAGTAAGTCCTCATGATCCGGGAACCTGGCATGAGGGTAGCTTCTAAGGTGTCTTCCCATTGCTCTGGTGATCACCATGTCCCGAACCTTCGAATTGACCCGAACACCTCCAACGGTGGTGCTACCTACCTCTCAATGGTGGGATGGCACTACTTTAAAGGACATTTACCCAGACGAATTCCTTAGGGTAGGTAGGTTCTCGTAGATACTTGCTCTAAACTTCAAAACAAAATTCAAAAATACTTTTCACACCGACACCTTTTCAAAAAGCTTTCGAAAGCAAATTTTTCAAACACTCTTGAGGACCGATACAAGAGTCGAACTGGAATTTTCAAAGAAACTTTTTAAAAACCCACAGTTGAAAAGCAAACAAACCATTTTGAAAACACAATGAGCAAGTATCTAAGAGCCCATGGATAACCATGGATAGAAAGGGTGCTAACACCTTCCCTTTCTATAACCTACCTCCCGAACCGAGAGCAATCTCTATAAGGAATTTTTCTGTGCTTTTGTCCTTTCCATTTGGAGAAAATAAAAGACGGTGGCGACTCTTGCTTCCGCGACATTTCGCGAACCAGCGTTAAACAGTCAGTTCCAGATCCACCGATCACAATAACCTATAAGCAACATTAAATTTCTCCCGTCATCCAATTTGCTTCTAGTAGTATCTGGAACATGTTTGTAACATACATAACCAAACACCTTGAAGTGGATTACACTCTTCTTTCTTCCAGTCCGCTTCTCTAGAGGAACTACTTCTTTTAACTTCTCAGCGGGACATCTGTTAAGCACATATGCTGACGTGGAAATAAATTCACCCCAAAATGTGTGAAGCAGGTTCTTTTCTTTCAACATTCTTCTTATCATGTCCAGTAGATTTATGTTCCTTTTCTCAGCAAGGCCATTATGATGTGGAGTGCATGGAGCAGTTACCTCATGCTCAATAACATTCTCCTCACAAAACTTCTTGAACTCTCTATAGTTGAACTCACCTCTACAATCGGTTCTAAGGATCTTCAACTTTTGTCCACTCTGATTTTCAACCTCCACTTTGAATTTCTTGAACTTACTAAAGACCTCGTATTGGAATTTTATGAGTTATACCCATACCATCCTTGTGAACTCATTCATAAATGACACAAAATACTTGTTTCCTCCAAACGAAAGTACCTCAAATGGCCTACATACATCATAATGCACCACATTCAAAGCATGAGTTGCTCTTGGAGGCATTTCTGATGAGAATGGAAATCTTAACTGATTTCCTCTCATGCATATATTATATGATTTATATGGTGCCACAATATTTATATTTCCATGTACTAGTTTCTTTGAACTCATATGCTATAAGCTTCTGAGATTCAAATGCCCCATTCTCTTGTGCCATATCTCACTCTCCCTTTCAGCACTTGTTGCACTAAGGCATCGAGTGTATATTGTTTCAACATTCACCTTGAATGTCCTATTTCTTCCTAGTTTATACTGCATAATCAACTTCTGATTACAATTATACAACTTCAAGAGATTTCCTTCATGGTTACTGAAAAACGTTTTTCATGAAAAGTGACCTACATTCATCATATTTCTCTTCATGCCAGGAACATAACATACATCCTTAATCAGTATCATTTTTCATTCTTCAATTTAACTTTGACATTCCCCATTCCTTTAGTATTCGGATACTCATCATCATTACATCTGATCTTGGTCTTTCTATTAGAGTTAAAATCAACCAGCCATTGCTTGTGTCCATATACCATCAGTCAACTTTTTTCCACCTTCATTCTCATATGCCATCAATAGCACAAGTTCGTCCTTAGAATATCCTCTGACTATGTTGTCTTTTTCACTCTTTCTTTATTTGACCAGTAATCAGCAGTAAAATGGCCAAACATGTTACATTTGTAGCACTGGACCTTTCTCTTATCAAACTTATCCTTTCCCTTATGAACATTCTTATGTTTCTTCTGATCTGGATTGAAGACTTATGACTTATGATCACCTCCACCATTCTTTTTCTTGCTCTCTAGCCATGTTCGCTTCTTGTTCTTCTTGACAAAAGTAGCCTTCAGACGCAATTCTTGTGCCTCTAAGCTACTTTGAAGTTCTTCAATTCTCATGGTCCTAGTGTCTTTAGAATGTTTCGTGGCTATAAATATGTAATCAAACTGAGGAGTAAGATATTTTAGTACCTTCCTAATGATTACTTATTCAGAGACCATTTCTCCACAAGCATTCATCTTATTTGAGACCACAGTAACTGAAGATATGTAATCAGACACCTTCTCATTGTTCTTCATGTTGAGATTCTCGTATTTCTAGTGTAGGGACTGTAACTTTACTTTCTTCACTAATACGTGAAGAAACTAGGGAAAACAATGAAGTCACCATTGAATATTTATTTATCCCATACAAGGGAAAGGAAAACTTCTAAGATAACATGAGAAGGGAGAAATCAAGGTCTCACGACCAAGAGAACGAGAACGGGAGTCGATTACGCAAGGATAAGGTATTAGCACCCCTTGCGTCCGTGGTACTCCACGAGATCCACTCTTGTTGTATAATATAAAGGGTGAGTTTGAATATAAAGTTAGGTTGTAAAGGGAATGCATGGATGCAAAGGATTATATACAAAAAAGAAAAGGTTTTATTAGTGCGCCCGCCGCGGTTGCAAACCTTTGTGCCTACGTATCCCCATCGTGCAATAAGGGATCAGGGAACTCATAGTTCACCTTAAAAATTTTGGTTTGTTGTGGGTTTTTTAGGCGGATAATGTTACATTCGCACTCTAGCAATATACATAGGGCTGCCCGATCTTTGGGACTTTATGAGTCTTATGCATGGAGAGGAAATAACACATCCTTATTATGAAAAGGTTATAAAAGAAAAAAGTCCGAAGACAAAAATAGTTTGCATTTGTGAAGTGTTTTTGTTGAGAGAATACATCAAATGATCCCTCAAAAGATGGGGGTGTTTGAGTACTTCCCTCTTAATTGCGATAGGGTTTAAGGAATGTTAGAGTATTTTATGAATTTGATTAAGAAAAAGAGTTTTAGTTTTATAAGGGATGCAAAAAGAAAAGACTAACATAAGGGGGATCTTGATACTACTTGTTGTCATACTTGTGGACCTAAAGTTGGGATCAAGGGAATTCTACCTAATGTTGTCATGCATGGATATCAATCCTTAGGTCTACTTAGTTCAATCTTGACCAAAAATGAACTAAAGATCTATTGTACCCCAAAATTTACCCTCTTTTCATACACGCATATTATTGGTTTTATGGTTATGGAATAAAGGTATATTTATCAAGCTTCTTCAGGTTACAAGTGACGTTTATTTCGCCAGTGGATGTTCTCAGAGTATTTTCCGTGCTGGAGATCGGTTCGCTGTTTTGCAATGATTCGGGGTTCAAAGATTCACAAGTCCAACCCGGCGCGTCATATTCAGGTGTTCTTTCGCCAAGATATCTCTGATAACATATTCTCAAATTTAGGTTCGGCTCAAGAGTCAATTCTTTAAAGAAGATCTCCGAATGTGTGAGTTTTCTCGAAGAAATGTGGTGAAAAAGTGTGCTGAAAGTGCAGTTTTTACGCACTAAAAAATTCATAACTTGAAGATCGTGGCTTGTTTTGAACCCGTTCCGGTAGCCAAAATTCCTTCTTGACGTCACCTATGTTTTC
Organism: Vicia faba; assembly: GCA_948472305.1. Taxonomy (NCBI): domain Eukaryota; kingdom Viridiplantae; phylum Streptophyta; class Magnoliopsida; order Fabales; family Fabaceae; genus Vicia; species Vicia faba. The sequence goes on along the minus strand of OX451741.1, from coordinate 1,132,086,857 downwards.
ATCTCTCACGGCTGGAAGCCAATTTCGATCAGAAGGTCTTCAAAAATGCGGATTTATCAAGTATTTCCGTACAGAAAATTTGTGACAGAAGTTTATTTGCGTCATGTTCAGAAAATCATAACTTGGTCGATTTTAATCATATCGACCTGGTTCTGACGCCAAAATTTCATAAATTGAGTTGGCTAAGTTTTCACAGGAGGTATTGAGTTCGAACGTGTGATACGGTGGCAGAACCGGACTGGTTTTAGGAGAATGCCGGTTTGCGTTTTGCGTTTGTGTTTGCAAAATGTCGCGGTAAGCAAGAGTCGCCACCGACTTTTATTTTATCCAATTGGAAAGGAAAAAAAGCATAGAAAAATTCCTTTTTCGAGATTTTGAGTACGGGGGGTAGATTATAGAAAGGGAAGGTATTAACACCCTTTCTATCCGTGGTTTTCCACGAGCTCTTAGGTACTTGCTCATCATTTTAAAAAATTGCTTCCATGTTTGTGTGTTTTGAAAAGTTTTGTTTGACTTTATTTTAACCCTTGCTTCTGTCTTCAAGAGTGTTACAAAGTGTTTTTGAAAACTTTGTTTGGAAAAGTGTAAGTGTGAAAAAGTTTGTTTTTGAGCAAGTACCTACTAGCATCTACCTACTCGAAAAAGAATTGTTTCTATTCTTGTTTCCTTTAGACAGCGCTATCCCACTATTAAGGAGTAGGTAGCACCGTCGTTGGAGTTGTAAGGGTCAATTCGAAAGGGACGTACGATCACTAAAGCAATGTTAGGACGTCTTAGTAATAACCCTAATGTCTTAAGATAAATATTCGAGGCAACATTTCCGAGGCAACATTTCCGAGGCAACATTTTTGAACGGGACATTTGATCTTTGTTTAGATAAGAGAGCGAACACTAAAATACCCTATACTTAATGACCATTTACCGAAGGCAACCGAAGTGAGAGTATACCCTAGGAGTACGCATGTGCGAGTGATTCAATTTCAAATTATTATCTTTTCACATTTAGGGTTTGCTAACCGTTTTAAAATTAACATACATTCTTATCATGCAAGCCTATTATCATACATCTAACAGTTAATATTTGCGAAAATTAAAGTGTGGAAAATAAAGCTACGCTATTACAAGGCTTCGGGGATTAATTACATAGCCAAAAAACCCGTAAAACGATAAATAAACGAAAAAGCCCTAATTAATCTATTACATCCCATGAGCAATTACATCAATATTGTAAAAAAAACAAATAAACACGCGCGATGAATCGAGGGAGAGTAAAATTATGGTTTTGACCCCGTCTAACCCTAATTAAATGGAAAATTTATTTTTGTTTGTTTTTGATTATTTCTTAAGAAAATAAGGTTTTAAATTAAATACAAGCAAACCTAATTACTAGTTAAATTAAATTAAGAAAATTAATTATTTTTGACCTATTTTGTGTTTTGGTTATTTTTAAGAAAAGAAAATAGAAATTAAATTAAACAAAAACTCTAGTTTCTAATTTATTTTAATTTATTTACAAAGACAAATTAAAATTATCCTAAAATTAATTAACTAATTAAATTATTTTTTGATAAAAAATAAAACCTAAATCTAATTTGATGAAAATTGATTTTATGATTTTATATAAAAAAAAGAATTAATTTTTTTGTGTTAGTAAAACAATTTAAATGAATTAAATAAAGGAAATATAAAAAGGAAAAGAAAAAGAAAATGGGCCTGGTAAACAGCAGTTTGGGGGGTGCCATTAGCAGCTTCCTGGGCCCAAGAATCCTGGTCCACGTTGACTTCTATGTTTCAATGCTGTACGTTGACTGGGATGCATGGTTGACCCTCACGTAATGGCCTTCAGATCTGGCCTTATGGAGATCTCATGACTGAACCTTGAGGGTACATGGTGGTCTTCATGCCTGTGCACACGCCTGATCACGCAAGTAAAAATAATATGAAATACATGGGGGACCTAGGATTCGAACACAAGTCATATGGCCTTTTCATTCGCCTCAACACCAACTGAGCCAAGCGCGCTTGTTGTACATCAAACAACAATTAATCAATATATTAAAAACAAACAAAATAAAAATTATCAGCGCACGAAATTCAAATTGAGCAATCAGGGCTTGCCACACCATTGTCTCTAACCTCTCTCCGTTGCTAAAAAGTCTAACGACTTTTACCTACGGACCAGAAGCGTAGGTACAAACCAACGATTTTCCAAAATCACCCACATGCATGATAAATGGAAGCTAAAGCCATAAACCAATTCGCCTTGGCCTGGTGAGCATCATGGTGCCTTTCTTTTGGGCCAATTTTGCCTGTACAAGAAGATCCCAAAACGAGACAAAAAACCCTAACCATGGCATATCTCTATAGGGTTAGAAAAAAATGCAATTAACTGTTATGAATAACTTGCAAATGCTTCCAGGATTCAGAATATATACATGATTCATGCTACAAATGCTTAAACAATGATATTCGATTTCAAAAATATGTCAAATCCATGAACCACTTACAGCGGGTTTTAGTGCACGAAAAGGCTTGCTTTTGATTGCTATGGCTTCCTTGAATGCCCAGGAAACGAAAGGGATGCTTGGCAAGGCTTGAAAGCACCTGGAGATATGAAAACAGATCACCACTTCTTCTTGATTTTTTGAATTTTTTCCTTCACCCTCCACGCCTCTAAAACTTGTCCTTTTGGTCTGCATTTGTCCACTATATACCAATGATTGAATTAGGTTTACAAATGTGCCTCCAATCTTTTTTAATTATGGTCTTTGATCATGATTTGATTCTCATGAAGATCTTTCAAAAATAAGCCAAAAATCAATCTTTTCATGCACAAACATGCCTTGCACGATTTGATTTTGTTGCTAGCTGTATAAGGGACCTGAAATATGCACAAAATCTCAAGGCTTAAATATTTTTGATATTTCCATGATTTATTTTGATTTAATTTGACTTAATTGAAATAAAAAATCAAAATAAATGGCAAAAATAAAATAAGGTCAAGTGGGAAGAGTCATGGCTCGTGGACCATGTTACAAACTTAAGCCAAGTACAAAAAGTTGGGCCCATTTGACAAAAATTGCAATTTGAGGTACTTTTGACTTTTGGCAATTTTGCAAAAAGGTCAACTTCACCAATGCATAACTTCTTCAATTTTGACTCTATTAAGGTGTTCTTGGAATTTTTAAAAAGCTCAAGATGTCCTCTAAGCAAAAATTTTGGTCTCATCTCAATTGAGTCTTCCATTTTCATGTATGTGGCTTTGACAAAAAAGGTGTTTTTGTTGACTTTTCAAAGTGACCTATAATGTCCAAATTCATAACTTCTTGTGAGTGAATATATTAAAATTGGGAGATGAAGATTAATTGTAGGTTATTGCATCCTCTTAAAAATGAGCTTTGAATGGGTCATTTCTAATAAAGTATGAGAAATTTATGCATGGTCAAAGTTGAGTTGACTTTTCCTGCAAAACCCTAATTTAGCAACTTTTGGGTTTTGATGAATTATGAGCAATCCTTGATGAATCATGATCAACCCTTGATCAAATGATTAATAATACTTCAAAATGATGATGTTGACCAAAAATCTTGAGGTTTGACTGTATGTGGGCCACAATTGACTTTTGCCCTAGCACAGTCGATTTTTAGGCCTTTGAGCAATTGACTGAGCAAATTTCCTCTGCAAGGCTTGAAACTTGACATGGATGATCTTGAGAACATATTAGGACAATGGTGAGCATTTGGGATCCCTTGAGCTCAAGTACATTGATGCAACATGAAACCCTAATTTGAGGTAGACTGCCTTAGGAGAGAGTTTGTTCGGTCAACCCTTGGACTTCCTTGAGCAATTTGAGGATCTCACTTGAAATGTTTTGGGAAATATGGGAGGGAAATTTTTTGGGTACAACAGCTGCCCCTGTTTAATCTTAAACATGAGGATGTAGATTGGCTTGCTTGCCTTTCGTGATCCGAAGGTGGAAGATGATTGAACACTAGAGTGCCCAGAAATTTGCACTTGCATGAAGTGGTACTTGTCTTGTGATGTCGGGAATTGGCTTGTAGATGCCATTTGGAGATTGATGACGAAAGATGGGCTTAAAGAGTCCATCCGAAGGAGTGTCGATCGCATAAGAGATTCTTTTGCGAGAGTTTGTATACCTGTTATTGAGGAAAACTTCACTGGGGAATGCTGACCTCTGTTTTGAGGGAAATAGAATTTTTATGAGCCTCGGTCGTCCGTTAATCTACCGGGGAATCGTCTCTTAATCGAAGAGGTGTAAATGAACTACTATCTGGTCGTAATCCAGGCTTAATAGTGATAAGATCGACTGCTATCTGGTCGTAATCCAGGCTTTACAGTGACTTACTGGGGATATGAGATTAAACTTGCTATCCGGTCGTGATCCAGGCTTCGCAATGTCTCGTACTGTTATCTGGTCGTAATCCATGCTTCAGTTCTTTTATCGTTATCTGGTCGTAATCTAGGCTTCACGATGTTTTATACCATTATCTGGTCGAATCCAGTCTTCATGATGTCTTGTACTGCTATCTGGTCGTAATCCAAGATTCACAATACCTTACTTCTTATCTGGTCATAATCCGGGCTTCAGAAGGAGTCAAGTGGTTATTCGGTCATCTCCGGGCTTCCATTTGATTTATGGGCCTACTAATATCCGGTCGAATTCGGGCTTCATAGTAATTGGCCGGGTAGACTGCTATTTGGTCGAAGTCAAAGCTTCACAATGTCCCTCACTGTTATCTGGTCATAATCCAGGCTTTAGTGTCTCTTACCGCTATCTGGTCGTAATCCAGGCTTCACGATGTCTTTTACCATTATCTGGTCGAATCCAGGCTTCATGGTATTCGGAGAAATCAAGATATTATCTGGTTGAATCCGGGCTTCATAACTTGTATTAAAGATATACCACTATCTGCTCGTAATCCAGGCTTCATGGTGTCTTTGGCTGCTATCTGGTCGTAATCCAGGCTTCACAGAAACTTGTATTGCTATCTGGTCATAATCCAGGCTTCACAGTAACTTGCTGAGCTATTATCCGGTCGAATCCGGGCTTCACGGCTTGTGTTTATGATATACCACTATCTGGTCGAATCCAGGCTTCACGGTGTTCGTAGAAATTAAGATATTATCTAGTCGAATTTGGGCTTCATAACTTGTATTAAAGATATACCACTATCTGGTCGTAATCCAGGCTTCATGGTGTCTTTGGCTGCTATCTGGTTGTAATCCAGGCTTCATAGAAACTTGTATTGCTATCTGGTCGTAATCCAGGCTTCACAATACTTGTTGGGGATTAAACTATTACCCGGACGAATCCAGGCTTCATAGCTTAAAGATAAACCACTATCTGGTCGATTCCAGGCTTCACGGTGTTTGATACTGTTATCTGGTCGTTCTCCGGGCTTCACAATATGATGGGAAAAATCAAGATACTATCCGGTCGGACCCGGGCTTCATAGCTTGAACTTTGTGAGAATTTGATTGTATTTTTCCTGAAAGGTAAAGGGTTAGTCGTATGTAATGCATGACATGTATCGAGCAAGGATGTTCTCAAAATAAATGAGATTGTGCTGTACGATGCATATGCATATGTCATGATGTATGGATATGCAATGTTTTTATGATATTCTCTAACTGGGGAAAATAAATCCCTGACTGCTGCTGGAGAGTGCAAGGAGTTGAATTCTTCGTCCTCGCTGGGGATAACGATTGAAGATGATTTGAGAATAAATTGGTGGGAGAATAACCCTGTTGGAGAATAGACCGACAAGAAAATGACTCTGTGAGGAAGTGATATTTTGCCAGAAGATCTGCTGATTTGGAGAAACAACCTTGGTTGGGGATGAATTACTGTTGCTGGAAATAATGAACCCTGCTGGGGATTGGGTTTCTGTCTTTGGAAGAAATAAACTCCACTGGGGATAGTCTTCCATTGTTGGTGATAAATGAACTCTGCTTGGGAAGAATTAACACCGTTGTTTTTAGATGCCTTTTACTCTGCGGGGAGTGTATGTGCTTTTAGTCACATTCTCAGGTTGGCTCTGCCCCTGTACCTGGTGGATAGAGCAACTGTAAGGTTTGGACATTTTTGTTTGCCCCTGTTCCTGACATTACGAGTAATTGTCTTCTGTTTCGCATGTAAATATTTATGAGCAGCAATTATTATCGAATGCATATATAAAAAATGAACCATTGGAAGTTCTTGCAAAACAAAACAGAAAAAGAAAAACAATTTTTTTTTTGAAATTTATTGTAAAATGAATTGTATTGATTTTGAAGTTGTCCCGTAATAGGCGTTTTGTACAAGAGGCTGACGTCCTAGTAAGAGAACGCCGTCGAAAGATAGAAATTATATAATTGGTGAAAAACAAAGAAAAACAGCTATGTGAACAATCCCACTGGGTTCCAACTCTGCTATTGCCTTTATATCTTCGAGCATCTCATCACTTTACTACTTGGTTGAAGATAGATCAGATTGATTAGTGCCGTCCGAGCTTGATAGTCGATACCGAAGTCTGGTTGCAAGGTGATCCAATGAGACATAGTGTTACACTTTGATCCCTAATTTTTTCCTGGACCGCCCTTTCGGGTTTTCAGTCCACCGGGATACCCTTTTTTGCCCAAGCCTCCTTTTCAGGTTTTCGACTTGCCGGGTGTACAGTTTTTTTTTTATTTTCATCCCTTACTTTTGCCCGAACCCTTTTGGTTCGCCGGGAAGCCCTTATTTTTTCCTAGGCCAGTCAACCTAGCGGGTCCTTGATTATGCATAGTATTTTTTCACTATGTCTACATTGACGGGGTGAGGAAGGTCGTCACCATCCATGGTGGTTAGAATCATAGCTCCTCATGAGAAAATATTCTTAACCACAAATGGCCCTTCGTACGTAGGGGTCCATTTGCCCCTGGGATCACCTTGCGGTAGTATGATGCGCTTGATCACCAGACCCCTAACTTGATACTCTTGTCGTCTAACCTTCTTGTTAAATTCCTTGATCATCTGCTTTTGATACGTCTGACCAAGAAAAATAGCAGTAAGTCTCTTTTCATCGATTAAGTTCAGCTGATCAAGCCGGGTCTGGATCCAGTCGTCCTTTCTCAAACCTGCATCCTTCATAATCCAAAGAGAGGGTATCTAAACTTTAATGGGCAGGACTGCCTCCATACCATATACCAGAGAGTAGTGTGTTTCCCCTGTCGACGTCTGCGCTGAGGTGCGGTACCCATGAAGAGCGAATGGTAACATCTCGTTCCAGTCTTTGTATGTCACCGTCATCTTCTGCACAATCTTCTTGATGTTCTTATTAGCCGCTTCAATAACCCCATTCATCTTTGGCCGGTAAGGAGAAGAGTTGTGGTGCTGTATCTTGAACTGCTTGCAGAGCTCGGTGATCATCGTGTTATTGAGATTTGTACCATTGTATGTAATGATCCTCTCTGGTACACCATATCGGCAGATCAGATTGTGTCGGATGAACCGCGCCACGACGTTCTTAGTTACTGTAGCAAAGGAAGCTGCCTCAACCCACTTCGTAAAATAGTAAATTTCTACCAAGATGAAACAATGCCCATTGGACGCAGTAGGTCTGATCTCGCCAATCATATCGATGCCCCACATTGCAAAGGGCCAAGGTGCTGTCAAAATATTCAGAGGAACCAGAGGTACATGCACCTTATCAGCATAGACTTGGCACTTATGACATGTCCGAGAGTGCTGATAGCAGTCAGCTTCCATGATGGACCAATAATATCCTACCCGAAGGATTTTCGTTGCCATGGTATGTCCACTGGAATGAGTTCCGAAAGTACCTTCGTGTAACTCTGCCATGATCCTTTCCACCTCGTTCTTGTCTACACACCGCAGTAAGGTTGAGTCATGGTTACGCTTGTAGAGAATGCCATTGCTGATGAAGAACTTCGCCACGAACCTTCTCAAGAACTTCTTGTCATTAATAGATGCACCCTCGGGGTATTCTTGAGCCTCAAGATACCTCTTTACCTCGTGAAACCAGGGTTTATCTGCTACTTCTTCAGTCTCGATGTCATAGCAATATGCGGGTTCGTCCAACCTTTTGATGGTAATCTGGGGAGCTTCATCGTCCCACCCGACCTTGAACATAGAAGACATGGTAGCTAGTGCGTCCGCTAACTGATTCTCTTCTCTTGGGAAGTGTTCAAAGGTTATTTCTTCGAAGCGCGGAAGCAACGTCAGTACATACTCCTTGTAAGGAATAAGATTTGGGTGCTTTGTATCCCACTCGCCTTTGATCTGACTGATCACTAGAGCGGAATCTCCGAACACACTCAAGAACTTAATCCTTAGGTCAATAGCTGCTCGAAGACCCATGATGCACGCTTCATACTCTGCCATATTGTTGGTGCAGTTAAAACATAATCGGGTGGTGAACGGAGTATGACAACCCTCAGGAGATATGATCATGGCGCCAATGCCATTACCCAACGCGTTTGAAGCTCCGTCAAAATACATAGACCATCAGGATCCTTCCTTAGGTCCAGGCTTTTCACAATCGGTCACCAACATGATGTTCTCATCCGGAAACTCGAAATTCATAGACTGGTAATCATCCACGGCCTGATGCGCCAAATGATCTGCCAACACACTCCCTTTAATTGCTTTTTAGGTTGTGTATTGGATGTCGTACTCAGTTAAGATCATCTGCCATCTTGCTATTCTTCCGGACAAGGCAGGCTTTTCGAAGATATACTTGATTGGGTCCATCTTTGATATCAATAGGGTAGTGTGAGTCAACATATACTGTCTCAGCCGGCGAGCAGCCCATGCCAAAGCGCAGCAAGTTTTCTCAAGCAGTGAGTATCGGGTCTCACAGTCGGTAAACTTTTTGCTAAGGTAGTAAATAGCATGCTCTTTTCGGCCAGACTCGTCATGCTGCCCCAACACACACCCCATTGAATTGTCGAGTACTGTCAAGTATAAGATCAAAGGTCTTCCTTCAACTGGAGGCATCAGAATGGGTGGCTCTTGGAGATATCCCTTGATCCTTTCGAAAGCGGCCTGACATTCATCATTCCACCTTAGCACTTGATCTTTCTTCAGCAGCTTGAAGATCGGTTCACAAGTAGCGGTCAAATGTGAAATGAATCGGGCGATGTAGTTCAGACGTCCCAAAAAGCCCCTGACTTCCTTTTCCATTCGGGGAGCTGGCATCTCCTGTATAGCCTTCACCTTGGCAGGATCCACTTGAATACCCTTATCACTAACAACGAAACCCAACAACTTACCGGACCTTACCCCGAAGGTGCATTTGTTCGGGTTTAACCTCAGCTTGTACATCTTCAATCTGTCGACCAGTTTCTGGAGATGGTCAAGGTGTTCTTCTTCAGTCTGGGACCTTGCAATCATGTCATCAACGTACACCCTAATCTCATGGTGAATCATGTTGTGAAACAAAGCGACCATGGCGCGCTGATACGTTGCCCCAACATTCTTCAATCCGAACGGCATGACCTTGTAGCAAAAGGTGCCCCACTGTGTAACGAAAGTTGTCTTCTCCATATCCTCGGGAGCCATCTTAATCTGATTGTAACCAGAAAAACCACCCATAAAGGAGAAGATCTTGTGCTGCACGGTGTTGTCGACCAAAACATCGATGTGAGGTAGTGGGAAATCATCCTTGGGGCTTGCCCTATTCAGATCCCTATAGTCCATACACATTCGTACCTTACCATATTTCTTCAGCACCAGAACCACGTTGGCAACCCACTGTGGGTAAGAAGTGACAGCTAGAAAACCGGCATCAAACTGTTTCATGACTTCAGCTTTGATTTTCTCAGACATCTCAGGGCGCATACGGTGAACCTTCTGCTTTACCGAAGGACAGTCTTCTTTGGTTGGCAAGCGGTGAACCACGATATCAGTGTCCAAACCGGGCATATCTTCATAAGACCAAGCGAAGATCTCAACATAATCGTGCAACATCTATATCAACCGTTGCTTGACACTAGGCTCCAGATTCACATCGATCTTGACCTCTTTCTTTTCTTCCCCTGTACCCAAATTTACTGATTCCACTGGCTCTTCATGAGGCTGTATGGCCCTCTCTTCCTGTAGTAACAGTCCAGCAAGTTCCCCAGGCACTTCACAATCATCCCCACCTTCGTCCTTGGCTTGGTTGATCGGATTTTCGAAGTCATAACTGGCGGTAGCAGAGTTGTAATCAATGTGATCCAAAGTGGATGTGGATCTGCATTATGATATGTGAGTGTGTGTAAGACAACAGCTGTTTTGATAAAGTGCAAGATAGAAAAGAAAAACAGGGAGCATAAAATTTGTAATGCAAGAAAACATCTAATGCTTTATTGATGATATATGAAAATGAAAAATAATAAGCCCTCACAAACAAAGACAAAGTGCCTCGGGCAAGGCACCGGGCCGTAAAGTTTCAAATTGTTTGTTACAAATTTCAAAACAAAAGTCTATTACTGTGTAATAAAAGAAATGGGCACGAAGTCCTTCGCCATCCAGTTGTTTAATCCACTGTCGGTAGTCGGGTAAATCCAACTGTTGATATCTGACTCTTCTTCATCATCCTCGATTGCATTCACTCCCTAATTACTGATGTGCAGAGGAGGTCTTCCAATCTGCGCGCACCGAACAACCCTTTGAGCCTCTACAGTAAAGCCCAAACCAAACTTGTCAGTTTTGTGTGCGAAGTCAGGGAGTTGACCCCAATTTGCATACCCACCTTTTTCAATTACAGCCCTGGCATCCTTGAGGGAAGCCATCTTCATCGGAGGTTCTTCAACAACAACTTTAGTCGACGCTAGAGTCTGGGGGACCTCTTCAAAGTTCTGACACGGGGTTTCGATGAACTCTCCATCAATCTCCACATAGCGAAAGGAATTAAGATGACTTACCATGTACTCCTCCTCGCCTTGCACCGTAACAATCTTCCCTTTCACTGGATATTTCAACATCTGATGGAGCGTAGAAGTCACTGCCCCAGCCTTATGAATCCACGGGCGACCCAGCAAGCAAGAATAAGATGGTCTAATATCCATCACATAGAACGTAGATGCAAAAGTCTGAGAGCCAACTTTAACAGGCACGTCCACCTCCCCATGCACCATCCTTTTTGACCCGTCGAAGGCCCTAACCACAATATTACTCGGCTTCAGAACTAAACCTTCATAGTCCAGACGGTCTAATGCTTTCTTGGGTAAAACATTCAATGAGGACCCAGTATCCACCAGTACATGGGCCAGAGTAGTGCCCCTGCACTCGATCGAGACATGCAGAGCATCATTGTGATTTCTTCCTTTAGTAGTCAGATCTGTGTCGGAGAAACCCAAACCGTTATCGGCAGTCAAACTAGCCACACAGTCTTTGAATTGATCAGCAGAAGTTTCCTGCGGCACATGCACAGTTTTGAGAAAAGCAATTAAAGCCTTTGCATGGGCTTCTGAACACAATAACAAGGATAACATGGAGATTTTCGACGGGGTCTTCCCCAGCTGCTCGACTACATTGTAGTCGCTCTTCTTGATAATCTTCAGAATTTGGTCTACCTCCTGCTTAGAGGTTTCTACGATGATCTTCTTAGGTGCCTCCATCCGGGCAGGCTTACCTTTAACCTCTTTGCCCCGAGCGTCAGATGACTCGGCGACAGGGGTGATAACTGGAGTAAGAATTGGAACAATAGCTGATGTACTTGCAGATGGAATGATAACAGGTTTGCGAACAGTCGGAGGGGAAATTTCAAGAGATAAGAGTCTTCCACTTCTGGTGACCTTGCTAGCCCCGACAATATTGCTGACATCAACATCAGCTTCTTCAACCTTCAAATCTTGTTTGACCCCATGATAATACACATCGGCCCCATAGTGCCAAGGGACAACCTTATCTGAAGTGCATGGGATAGGATTAGGAATAGTAATGATTAATGGAGCAACTCTTGGAACGGATGTAATCCTAACAGGCTTTCTCGAGGAAGCCTTGGAAGGATTGGCAGAAATGGTTATGATGGAAACATCTTCAACAAGAATTCATGGAATCAAAGTCTTCTCGAACAGAATCTCTTTACTATCTATCAGGCGTTGGACACCTGATTTTAATAAATGGCAACCAGCAGGCAGGTTTGAACATAAGTGGCAACCTTCGTCACATCCCGGAAATAAACCGGCCGATAATAGGTTTTTCTTAACTGTCATCAACGGAATAGAAATGTCTTCCACAGAGGTCACAAATGAATCATCGTCCACAACATTTACTCCATGACCATGTTTGGGCATATGAGCGGTCATGACGTTGGGCTTCTCCGGTGCGTCAAACTCAATTTCTTTAGCTTCAATCAAATCTTGCACCTTATTCCTCAAGGCCCAGCAGTTATTTGTATCATGCCCTGGGCTATCGGAGTGATAGGCACAACGGGCGTTCGGATTATATAGCGGAGATGTGGTGATGGGATTCTTCGGGGCTTCCCTCAGAGTTACCAGGTTGGTCTTCAACAATTGTGGTAGAATTTGAGACAAAGTCATATTAAGCCGAGTATACTATCTCTACGGTCTCTCCATTCTTTGCTGATTGTTGCGTTGTGGAGCAACGGTGGGTCTTGATATTACTACCGCATTTACTGCTTGGCAGCGTTCAGGTCGGTTTTGGCTCCTTGAGCTGTAAACTGCACTAGCTTTTTTCTTTCCAGTGAAAGGCTTCTTTACTATACTTGACGACGTATCCTTCTGTATCTTACCACTTCGGATACCAGCTTCTACTCTCTCCCCAGTCAGGATCAATTTAGTGAACCCAGATGACGAACTACCGATCAAATCATTGAAAAATTGACCAGACAAAGTCCCAAGAAACATATCAACCAACTCCCTATCAGACAGAGGGGGTTGGACTCTCCCAGCCAGATCTCTCCATTTCTGAGCATAGTCCTTAAAACCTTCACTTGCACCCATAGACATACCCTGAAGCTGAGTACGAGTGGGAGAAAGGTCGGCGTTATACTGATACTGCTCGTAAAAAGCAGTAGCAAGGTCCTCCCAGTTGTGGACATTAGCTCCTTCCAATTGATTAAACCATTCAAGTTGAGTCCCTGACAGACTATCTTGAAAGAAATGCACCCATAGATTCCTATAAGCAGTGTAAGGTTGGCTTTTTCTGACATACGAGCGGAGATGGAGTTTAGGACAAGATGCTCCATCATACTTGGTGAAAACCGGAGCTTTAAACTTGTGAGGGATCACCACCCCAGATGCTAGTCCCAGATCTCCGAAGTCCAAACTAGGTATCTTCTGAATCTCCATAGCACTCAGACGGTCTTCAAGTTGTTTGTACCTATCCTCAGCAGGAGGATACTGTTCTTCATCAAAATCAGTGTCATTATCAGAGACCACAGGACTAGGACCCTTTTCTTCCTCTTGATTCTCTCCTCCTTTGGGTGAATGAGACATATCAGCTTCCTGTCCCAACCTATTCCCAAATCTGTGACCCATATTCAGCAGAACCACCTTCTTCTTCTTCTTTTTCTTCTCCTTCAGGATGAGAGTCTTCAAATCTTCCTGCCCCTTAGCCAAGTTCAAGAACATCTCTTTGAATTGAGCATTCTATGCTTGAAGAGCTTTGATGGCTTGATCGGTAGGTATTTCAGAAGACATTCTGTGCTGAAATAAACAACGAAGAAGATGAGAAACCTGTAATGATACCTGTAATGATGTGCATGATAATGGAATGCGTATTGAATGATTTCAAATACGTTGGGAGATTTAAATTTGTAGACCAAGAAATAAACAAACTTTATTGGATTAAACTTATAAAAATGTTTAACAATGCCTTTGAGGCGTTACAAAAGGAAATAGACCGAAAACAAATCTAAACTAGAAAAAAGCAAAAAAAAATCAGAAATTCCATGGACGCTTTCCCTTCGTGCTGACATAGTCATTGATCGTCCTTTCATTCTCAAGTTTCCTCGTGAGCTTCAAGATCTTCCTCTCTTGCTCATGATACTTCTCCCGGTAAGTATCCCTTTCCTCTTTTAGCTGAATCCAGGATCTCTTCAATGCCCCCAGATCAGTAGGCATGTAGGGATCAAGAACTGTATAAGGAACACCTTCTTCATTAATATACTCCACAATCATTGGCAACACAGCTTCATAAGGCATCCCAAGCTTCTGAGCCCGAGCTCGGACCCACTGGAGGTAAGGTTGCATAGGGAGAGAAGTCTTCGGTCCTAGCTCTTGAGGGTCATACCTGTTCACCATGCCTCAAGCTCGTATAAACCTTCGACGATGCTCTTCAACATCCTCCTTATAGTCAAAGACAATATCTGTAAGGAGTAGCTCATGAGGATTGTCTCTCCGAGCGCGACCAAACTGTCATAAAGCCAAACAAGGACTGTAGGTTATTCCCCTTCTAATTCCAAGCAATGGGACATTAGGGTATTCCCTGCATCGACCAATGACATCAATACCTTCCATATCCTTAGAACTCCAAAGAATGTCTGTATGGGCAAGGGACATTATCCTGTAAGACCATCCTAAACCTTCTTCATTCTTCAACACGGACTTGGGGAGGTGCAAAATAAACCACCTCGCCAGCAAAGGCATGAAACACATGAGGGTCCCTCTTCTACGCATAGTACGAGCATAGAGGGCATGTAAGATATCACCCAGAAGAGTAGGCACTGGATTGCGAGACAGGAAGATCTTAACCGCATTCACATCTATGAAGGAATATGGATTCGGGAAAAGAACCAAACCATAGACAAGGAGAGCCAAGATGTCTTCAAAAGCTTGAAAGTCCAAGTTATCCCAGAACAGTTGAGCTTGATCCATCAGAAACTTAGCTAAGAAACCTTTAACCCCGCTTCGTGTCTCCCAGTTGAATACTACACCAGTCCTTTTCAAGTGTAAAGCTGAAGCAATGTCCTCTGGTCTAGGAGCCTCCTCCAAATCTGTGAAAGGCATCTTCTCGAGGATGGATATACCCAATAAGTGAGAAAATTCTTCCATAGTAGGGACTAGCTGATAATCCGGGAAGGTGAAGCAATGATGCACCAGATCGAAGAACTGGAAGAGCACACTCATCATCTGCTCATCAAACTTTGAGGTAACCAAGATAAGAAGCTGACCATGTCTTCTAATGAATGAGGAAGTATCAGAAACTCTCGAGGCTAAATCTTTGAGTTGAGCAGGTATTTGCACAAAGTTAACTCGAATGGTGTTTCTGCGCATGGAAGCCATAATCTGCAAAACAGAACAAAGATAAATCCCCTCGGTCTTTGAAATGGTTAGTATAATGAAGTATGCATGCTATGTTATGATGCATGATGTCATGGTAAAACACACAACAGGTATAGCAAATAACATACATGGTAAAGGCAAACAAGTCACATAAGAGCCCTTAAGTTTCAGGCTTGCATGGGGCCTAGGTACTACCCTCTTGAAGTTCAGTTAGTTTCAACCTATCTTAATAATAGTAACCGGGTTCTAGAGGTTCTCAATATCATTGACCATCCTCCATCGGTCATGGTCTCAGCTCACACAATCTTTTCTTGTGTCCGGAACTATCTCGAGAGTATAGTCTCAATGAGTGTAGCATCGAGTATCAACCAGTTCCCAGCTTTACACCGAGACCGGCTATCTCACTACTTCCTATTGGCCAAGTTGGTCAATTATAGGTTCTAAGGTCAGTTGATGCTTAACGACCCATATAGCAGCCCCGTATTCTCCTCGTTTCTCCACAAGGGATACCAGTACCAACCAATATGCCACATCAAAGTAGCTACTACTTCAACCGTATCGGTCTACGCCGTACAGTTCCCTCATAGTTTATTGCTACTTACCTAACAGGTGTTTCCCAGATCCGAGTTAGGATCTATAGTAACTCCCAATACAAAACCCTCAAAAGTAAAGCAATCAAATCAAACAAGAGAAGCAATATGATGAACTAATACTAAGGTATACTCCACTTATTAATCCCCAGCAGAGTCGCCAGTTCTGTGATACGGTGGCAGAACCGGACTGGTTTTAGGAGAATGCTGGTTTGCGTTTTGCGTTTGTGTTTGTAAAATGTCGCGGTAAGCAAGAGTCACCACCGACTTTTATTTTATCCAACTGGAAAGGAAAAAAAGTATAGAAAAATTCCTTTTTCGAGATTTTGAGTACGGGGGGTAGATTATAGAAAGGGAAGGTATTAGCACCCTTTCTATTCGTGGTTTTCCACGGGCTCTTAGGTACTTGCTCATCATTTTAAAAAATTGCTTCCATGTTTGTGTGTTTTGAAAAGTTTTGTTTGACTTTGTTTAAACCCTTGCTTCTGTCTTCAAGAGTGTTACAAAGTGTTTTTGAAAACTTTGTTAAGTGTGAAAAATTTTGTTTTTGAGCAAGTACCTACTAGCATCTACCTACTTGAAAAAGAATTGTTTCTGTTCTTGTTTCCTTTAGACAGTGCTATCCCACTATTAAGGGGTAGGTAGCACTGCCGTTGGAGTTGTAAGGGTCAATTCGAAAGGGACGTACGATCACTAAAGCAATGTTAGGACGTCTTAGTAATAACCCTAATGTCTTAAGATCAATATTCGAGGCAACATTTCCGAGGCAACATTTCCGAATGGGACATTTGATCTTTGTTTAGACAAGAGAGCGACCACTAAAATACCCTATACTTAATGACCGTTTACCGAAGGCAACCGAAGTGAGAGTATACCCTAGGAGTGCGCATGTGCGAGTGATTCAATTTCAAGTTATTATCTTTGCACATTTAGGGTTTGCTAACCATTTTAAAATTAACATACATTCTTGTCATGCAAGCCTATTATCATACATCTAACAATTAATATTTGCGAAAATTAAAGTGCGGAAAATAAAGCTACGCTATTACAAGGCTTCGTGGATTAATTACATAGCCAAAAAACCCGTAAACGATAAATAAACGAAAAAAGTCCTAATTAATCTATTACATCCCATGAGCAATTACATCAATATTGTAAAAAAAAAACAAATAAACACGCGCGATGAATCGAGGGCGAGGAAAATTAGGGTTTTGACCCCGTCTAACCCTAATTAAAAGGAAAAATTATTTTTGTTTGTTTTTGATTATTTCTTAAGAAAATAAGGTTTTAAATTAAATACAAGCAAACCTAATTACTAATTAAATTAAATTAAGAAAATTAATTATTTTTGACCTATTTTGTGTTTTGGTTACTTTTAAGAAAAGAAAATAGAAATTAAATTAAACAAAAACCCTAGTTTCTAATTTATTTTAATTTATTTACAAAGACAAATTAAAGTTATCCTAAAATTAAATAACTAATTAAATTATTTTTTGATAAAAAATAAAACCTAAATCTAATTTGATGAAAATTGATTTTATGATTTTATATAAAAAAAAGAATTAATTTTTTGTGTTAGTAAAACAATTTAAATGAATCAAATAAAGGAAATATAAAAAGGAAAAGAAAAAGAAAATGGGCCTAGTAAACAGCAGTTTGGGGGGTGCCATTAGCAGCTTCCTGGGCCCAAGAATCATGGTCCACGTTGACTTCTATGCTTCAATGTTGTACGTTGACTGGGATGCATGGTTGACCCTCACGTAATGGCCTTCAGATCTGGCCTTATGGAGATCTCATGACTGAACCTTGAGGGTACATGGTGGTCTTCATGCCTGTGCACACTCCTGATCACGCAAGTAAAAATAATATGAAATACATGGGGGACCTAGGATTCGAACACAGGTCATATGGCCTTTTCATTCGCCTCAACACCAATTGAGCCAAGCGCGCTTGTTGTACATCAAACAACAATTAATCAATATATTAAAAACAAACAAAATAAAAATTATCAGCGCACGAAATTCAAATTGAGCAATCAGGGCTTGCCACGCCATCGTCTCTAACCTCTCTTCGTTGATAAAAAGTCTAACGACTTTTACCTACTGACCAGAAGCGTAGGTACAAACCAACGATTTTCCAAAATCACCCACATGCATGATAAATGGAAGCTAAAGCCATAAACCAATTCACCTTGGCCTGGTGAGCATCATGGTGCCTTTCTTTTGGGCCAATTTTGCCTATACAAGAAGATCCCAAAACGAGACAAAAAACCCTAACAATGGCATATCTCTATAGGGTTAGAAAAAATGCAATTAACTGTTATGAATAGCTTGCAAATGCTTCCAGGATTCAGAATATATACATGATTCATGCTACAAATGCTTAAACAATGATATTTGATTTCAAATATATGTCAAATCCATGAACCACTTACAGTGGGTTTTAGTGCACGAAAAGGCTTGCTTTTGATGGCTATGGCTTCCTTGAATGCCTAGGAAACGAAAGGGATGCTTGGCAAGGCTTGAAAGCACCTGGAGATATGAAAACAAATCACCACTTCTTCTTGATTTTTGAAGTTTTTCCTTCACCCTCCACGCCTCTAAAACTTGTCCTTTTGGTCTGCATTTGTCCACTATATACCAATGATCGAATTAGGTTTACAAATGTGCCTCCAATCTTTTTCAATTATGGTCTTTGATCATGATTTGATTCTCATGAAGATCTTTCCAAAATAAGCCAAAAATCAATCTTTTCATGCACAAACATGCCTTGCACGATTTGATTTTGTTGCTAGCTGTATAAGGGACCTGAAATATGCACAAAATCTCAAGGCTTAAATATTTTTGATATTTCCATGATTTATTTTGATTTAATTTTACTTAATTGAAATAAAAAATCAAAATAAATGGCAAAAATAAAATAAGATCAAGTGGGAATAGTTATGTCTCATGGACCATGTTATAAACTTAAGCCAAGTACAAAAAGTTGGGTCCATTTGACAAAAAATACAATTTGAGGTACTTTTGACTTTTGGCAATTTTGCAAAAAAGGTCAAGTTCACCAATGCATAACTTCTTCAATTTTGACTCTATTAAGGTGTTCTTGGAATTTTTAGAAAGCTCAAGATGTCCTATAAGCAAACCTTTTTATCTCATCTCAATTGATTTTTCCATGTTTATGTATGAGGCTTTGACAAAAAAGGTGTTTTTGTTGACTTTTCAAAGTGACCTATAATGTCCAAATTCACAACTTCTTGTGCGTGCATATCTTGAACTTGGGAGATGAAGATGAATTGTAGGTTATTTCATCCTCTTCAAAATGATCTTTGGATGAGTCATTTCTAATAAAGTATGAGAAAGTTATGCTTGGTCAAAGTTGAGTTGACTTTTCCTACAAAACCCTAATTTAGCAACTTTTGGGTTTTGATGAATTGTGAGCAATCCTTAATGAATCATGATCAACCCTTGATCAAATGATGAATAATACTTCAAAATGAGGATGTTTACCAAAAATCTTGAGGTTTGACTGTATGTGGGCCACAATTGACTTTTGCCCTAACACAGTCGATTTTCAGGCCTTTGAGCAATTGACTGAGCAAATTTCCTCTGCAAGGCTTGAAACTTGACATGGATGATCTTGAGAATATATTAGGACAATTGTGAGCATTTGGGATCCCTTGAGCTCAAGTATCTTGATGCAACATGAAACCCTAATTTGAGGTAGACTGCCTTAGGAGAGAGTTTGTCTGGTCAACCCTTGGACTTCCTTGAGCAATTTGAGGATCTCACTTGAAATGTTTTGAGAAATATGGGAGGGAAAATTTTGGGGTACAACAGAACGGTATCCAAAAGGCCTTCATTTTTTGCTCAGAGTGCGTGTGACGCGCCAAAAATCCTGAATGCTGAATATTATTTCATCTGGGTCGAAACTTCGAAAATTCATAACTCGGTAAATATTTATCAGATCGGGCCCATCTTTTTACACAAGGTCACTGACTCAGAGATCTACAACTTTTCTTCAAAAGTCGAGACTGGGTTATGCTCCGATAAATACCAGTTTTTTATTGAAGAACGTGTCAGAGTTGACACTGGAGCCCAAAATAAGTTTGTCTGAGCCAAAACTTCAAAAATTCATAACTAATTCATCATTTATCCGATTGAGCCCATTTTCGGACAGGAGTTAGTTCTTGATGTCGGCTACATTTTTTTTTCACATTTCAACTTCAAAAATTGCAGTTAAGCCCATGCGATTTAGCCTGGAATGTGACGGACTCAAGTGAATAAAAATCTACACTATTGCTTGTGGTTATTGGAGGCCCAATTGCACATTCAAAGCCCATTTTTTTCTCTAATTTCCATTATATAATCTCATTCTTTCACACGCGACACACGACAAACAAAAAAAAACATTTGCCACAACCCTGTCAAAATATCAAATTCTTTCAAGAACCCTAAAAACCTTGAAATCCTTATTACAAACCCCCATCTAACTACAAACAAGTCATCCTTGTTACAAACCCACATCTCACTACTTCTCCAATAAGGGTAAGGCTGGTTTGATCTCCATGATCAAAAGGGTGTAGAAGCATTCATACATGCCATATCGGTTTTAACATTAATTTTTTTTATATATTTACTTTATTTGTATTTCATGATATAGTAATTTATTTAATGTGTTCATGAGATTCAACACTATAGATTTAGACAGGGCCCCATGCAAGTTCATTAGAGAACACTGAGGCCAAAACAGAACAACCACCAATGCATGAAGAGGCAAACATCCTGAAAAGGTTAAGGGCGTGGGTTCAACACCCACCCCTATTGGTTTTGGTTTTCTTCCATTCCTTTTATCTATTTTACCTATTTTACCTATTTTTCTTCTTTCTGTTTAAAACCTTTTTCATAAAACCTAATATTTTTCACAAACCTTTGATTTTTCCTCCTAAACTCGAATAATTAATTTTAGGTTTTTTTAATTTAATTTTAGGTTTATTTAATTAATTATCATAAATAATTTTTTAATAAAAAATCACCAAAATATTTTCTTTGCTATTTTCATCTTATTTTTATTTTCCTAGATAAAGTGTATAGGACGCGTTCAATTGTAATAGCGTAACTTTACTTTTCCAGCTTTTTTTATTTATCATTATCATGTAATTTCTTCAGGGATGTAATATTTTTAGGATTTCTTTTCCACCCTCTTCACTATTATGTAACTTCCCCAAAGCTCTGTAATAGCTTAGGTTTACATTTCCGCCTTTATCTTCTGCTACTATATTTTATGCAATACTTAGATTAATAGGATTGTATGGAAAGATAAAAATGAACGATAGAAAACCCTAATTGTAAGATAAATATAACTGAAAAAACACATTGTTGAACACTTGCACTCCTAGGGTACTCCCCACTTGGTTGCCTCGGAAAACAATGGTCATGTCCCTCGAACGTAGGGATATCTTAGCAAAAGACCCTCAATCTAAAAGTCATCATAAAGATCATAGTCCCTTAACGTCCCTCGAGTTGCCTACGAGAAATGATCTTGTCCCTCGATGTTGCCTACGAATATATGATGACAGTCCCTTCGAAATGCTAAGGTATCCTTACATGTTGCCTTCAATGACCATTATGTCTCATTCGATAGTCTCTCAAACATCCAACGACTAGGGTTACCTACTCACTAATAGTAGGATAATACGGTCTAAAGGATAGGAGGAAAAGAACGCCTTTTTTTGAGTAGGTAGATAACTATTAGGTACTTGCTCAAAATAACAAATCTTTTACACCATACACTTTCAAACAAACTTTTCAAACTAAAGTTTTCAAAACACTTTGTAACACTCTTGAGGACAGAAACAAAGGTTAAAACGAAGTAAAAAAAAACTTTTCAAAACAAAGCACACACAAGCAATTTAAAAATGAGCAAGTACCTAAGAGCCCGTAGAAAACTGCGGATAGAAAGGGTGCTAACACCTTCCCTTTCTATAATCTACCCCTGTACTCAGAAACATCTCGAAAAAGGTTTTTTCTGTTCTTTTTCCTTTTCCTGATTGGATAAAATAAAAGTCGGTGGCGACTCTTGCTTACCGCGACATTTTGCGAACAAAAAACGCAAACCAATATTAACAGTCGGTTCTGCCACCGTATCACAGAACTGGAGACTATGCTAGGGACTTCTAAAGTGGGGTTTACCTTAGGATCTAGGTCATTTTCAATTTCTTTCTTGTTTTGCCTTGTCTGCTTTAAATTCAAGGGTTTTTGTTTGGGTATTATTAAAGATCCTACACCCGAATCTGGGGACACTTTTTAGGTAAACAACAATTGATCATGGAGATTGTACGGTGTAGACCGATATGGTTTAAGCGATGGCTCTGTTGGTGTGACAATTTGGTTGCTACCGGTATCCCTCGTGGGGAAACGAGGAGAATACGGGACCGCCACGTGGTGTCGTGAAGCACTAACGGACCTTAGAACCTTAGTTGAACAAACTTGGCATTAGAAAGTAGTGAGATAGCCGACCTCGGTATAAAACTGAGGATTGGTTGATACTTAATGCTACACTCATTGAGATCAGACTTTTGGGATACTTCGGCCGCAAGAAAAGATTGCTTGAGCTGAAACAATGCCCGATAAAGAATGATCAGTGATATTGAGAATCCTTAACAATTTGAACTCATTGCAGGGCTTTGTTTGTATTCCTTGCAGGATCTTGTTTGTATAAATCCAATAAATTAGTTTCTTACCCTGAATTTTTGCTTAAAGCATAGCATACACATCATAACATCATGCCTTAACATTTCCTTAACCATTTCAAGGATCTCGAGGGCCTGTGATGCAGGTTATGATAAATCAGACGTCTAGCACAGGGCAAGGGGATTTATTTTCCTCTAGCCAATGTCATCAGAAGAACAAAACTCAATAACTTAAGTCAGGGGCTATAACCCACTTGATATGGTGAGCTTGAATCTTGTAGAATGACCTTCAACGATACGAAGTGCTTCAATCAAAGCGGAAAAATCTCAACTTCTGACATTTTCTTGTTTATCTCGCGAGATCCTTGAAAACATTGCATACATATATCATACATATCATTGCATAAACAGGTTTCAAGGTAGGTCTCTCATGTTCTCGCTGTTTATTCCAGCAATGGCTCTCCAACAAGACAACAGAGATCTCCAAGCTCAAGATGCCCAGTTCAAGGAATTTCTCCTGAATCTATCCAAGGGGCAAGAAGACCTGAAAACACTCTTCGCCAGGAATCTGACCAAGGAACGTCCTGAAAACAACAAGGATGAACAATTGGAACAAGTGCAAGCCGAGGTAGAAGCAATGAGAATCCAGATGCTGGGGCAGATGGCTCTTATCCAAAACTTAGCTCGAGGATAAGAAGGGCTAAGAGCCTTCCTCAACAAGCTTCACCAAGATGGATGCAGATCCATGAAACAAATAGTTAAAATTGTGGATCAAGGCATTAATCAGCCCCCAGTGAGAGAAGAGGTTGGTTTGGTCAGGAACAAACCTTTCCAGATTGCTACTACATCGCAAGCCCAACCACAACCTCGCCAACGACAACGGGGCAATCGGCATAAGAAGAATACATCCGAAAGACGCTTCACCGAAATCAACATGTCATTGGCTCCAGCATTGCAACTCATGTTGAAGGCCAAGTTGGTTATGTTAAGGGACCCTTCTCAGAATCCCAACATAGCTTGCCCAAGGTACAATCCAAATGTAAGATGTGCGCACCACTCCAACAGTCCTGGACATGACACCAACAACTGTTGGGAGTCAAGAAATAAAATTCAAGACCTGATTGATGAAGGAGCACTAGAATTCGCACAAGACGGTCAGGTTGAGTTCTTCTGCCATCCCTCCAAGGCATACCATTTGAAGTGACAAGTTCTCACAAGAAGACTTTTCGTTCATTAGAATTTTCAATGTGTAATTTTCTTTTGATTTGTTTGAACATTTATTCATATCAAACCTCGTTATTTCATCAATGCATTGCACTTGTTTGTCTTGAATCCATTCATTCGTATTCACTATTTCAAAAATGCGTTCTTATTTCCTTTTGTGATATTCAACTCTCGATTAAAAACTCTAAGCCTTAGAGGGAGGATGACGAAAATGATACCACAATCTCTACAGTATGCTTTTGAACAGACCCTGCTAACAATGTACAGGCGTTGTTTCAAATCCTAAACAGTGGAGTTATAAGGAAGATAATCCCTAGTCAACCCCTTCGAGCCAAAGAAGTAAGAGTTTTTCTTTTCACACAAATTAAAACTCTTAATCATAACCTGGGGCAGGGTAGTTTTCTCAGTTTATTCAGAGGCGCATTCAGTCACAATCTTCCGCTTCGTACACAATGAATGGCATCGAAGACGTCCTTCCAGAACAAAAGACGGTGATGGTTTCGTATAACCGTCAAGACAGGCAGTAATTATCTCTCGAAATAAAATCCCATTAAGTCAAAACCTATGAAGGAGACTTAAGAGAAAAATTGGGGCATCCCACTGACTGTAATCACAAAAGAAACAGTTCAGGAAAAAGAAGGGATAACGAAAACAAAAAAAAAGGTTACTACAAATCCTCGACAAAAAGAAGATTACAAAAATGACTGCCTTTTCAAAACAAATGTTCAATTTCTGAATCATCACCAAGTATCAGAGCAAAGATTCCAGACTCAATCGTGATCTAAACGTGCAATTAATTGAGCATAGGACTAAAGAACATCACGAAGAGCGGGTTGGGTACAAATAAAATTTGAGCCTTTATCCTTTGTTTCTTGAACCGTGAACCAGACAACGTTATAACCCTTAAAAGTCCTAGCTGAAGCATGGGTTAGTTTGAGATCATATTGTTACAAAGGTATCCTGACTCCTGTAGGCTTTGTTATGAATCCTGAGTTGATATCACATTCTTACGAATTTCATTTTACTACACAAAACACATTTTAAAACATTTTCAAGACAGACATGAGTTTTACATTCTTTAAACGACATTGTTTGCATATGACTAATTGTTTGACAGCAGAGAAATCCGCACAATGTATATTCAATGAACATACATCCTCTCAATGGACAGAATCACCTCAGTGGGAAAGACACTTCCAATAACAGGTCTTCCATAAGCAAGGGGCATGACATGATGTCTAAACACACCTGGGGAAGTCTCTCCAAAAGTGCCAAATAACCAGGGGCAGATCTCCATCTGAATCGCTTGGGGAATTACGCACGCATTCCAGCAACGAATCATGTGCCATCAAGAAAACATTTTTGATAGTATTACAACACAACACTATGGACAGTGACAACTCTCTACATCTTGAAAGCGTGGACATAGTCGGAAAATACTACGCATAAAAAAAAGACCCGCTAGGTTGACACACCTAGGCAAAAATAAGTGAATCTCGACGAACCAAAAGGGTTCGGGCAAAAGTTAGGAATATACATAAAAAAAAATCTGTACACCCGATAAGTCAAAAACCTGAAAAGGCGGCTTTGGCAAAAAGGTATCCCGGTAGACTGAAAACCCGAAAGGGCACTCCAGGCAAAAGTTAGGGATTTAAAACATACGACTATGTCCTATCACCTGTCTATCAGTTGAAGACTAATACCTTGATCAGCATTCAACAAGAGCACCAGAGTCGAGAAACAGTTCAGATATGCTCCAGATACAGATGCCATTATGATACTCATTCAGATTTAGCTTTCAGATACAGTTCAGATATGAATGCCATTCTGATACTCATTCAGATTTAGCTTTCAGATACAGTTCAGATACGCTCCAGATACGGATGCCATTCTGATACTCATTCAGATTTGGCTTTCAGATACAATTCAGATACACTCTAGATACGGTTGCCATTATGATACTCATTCAGATTCAACTTTCAGATACAGTTCAGATACGCTCCAGATACGGATGCCATTTTGATACTCATTCAGATTCAGCTTTCAGATATAGTTCAGATACACTCCAAATACAGATGCCATTCTGATACTCATTCAGATTCAGCTTTCAGATACAGTTCAGATACGCTTCAGATACGGATGCCACTCTGATACTCATTCAGATTCAGCTTTCAGATACAGTTCAGATATGCTCTAGATACAAATGCCATTCTGATACTCATTCAGATTCAGCTTTCAGATACAATTCAGATACGCTCTAAATACGGATGCCACTCTGATACTCATTCAAATTCATCTTTTAGATACAGTTCAGGTACACTCCAGATACGGATGCCATTCTGATACTCATTCAGATTCAGCTTTCCGATACAGTTCAGATACGCTTCAGATACGGATTCCATTCTGATACTCATTCAGATTCAGCTTTCAGATACAGTTCAGATACGCTCCAGATACGGATGCCATTCTAATACTCATTCAGATTCAACTTTTCGATACAGTTCAGATACGCTCCATATACGGATGTCATTTTGATACTCATTCAGATTCAGCTTTCAGATACAATTTAGATACGCTTCAGATACGGATGCCATTTTGATACTCATTCATATTCAGATTTTAGTACAATTTAGATACGATCTAGGACGAATGTCATTCTGACACTCATTCAACACATGTTTCAAGTATATTTCAGATACTATCTAGAGACGGATGTCATTCTGACACTCATTCAACATATGTTTCAAGTACAGTTCAGATACGATCTAGAGACGGATGTCATCCTGACACTTATTAAATACATGTTCAAGTACAAACATGACATAGATCCATCCACAAAATCTCCACATGTACTTTTTCCAGCATGGTACAAGGGGCAGAGAGAATTGGAAGCGAAGTCACTATCACATACAAGCCATTGATACCTATATTCCCCATAGAGCTGAGACAACCAAGGTCCTACCTCCGTATCCCCAAGCAGGAATTCCTTCCCCAGCAGGTTCCTTCAGAAAGCTGATATCTGCATTCCCCAACCGAGTTTTATAACCATGAGCAGTTTATAAAGCCATCTCCCGAGCAGAGTTTATTTCTGACAGCGGAAGCTCAATCTCCAATAGAGCGCTTCTCTCCAGCAATGGAAGTTCATCCCTAGATGAGTTTATTTCTCCAAATCAGCAGATCTTCCAACAGAGTATCTCTCTTCCCCACAAAGTCATTCCCCCACAGGATTATTCTCAGACAGAATCTCTCCCGGCAGAATATTCTCAAGCAGAATGGATATAAATCTCCAGCTAATCAGCTTCAGTCACTATCCCCAACAGAAACGAATAACTCAACTCCTTATACTCTGCAGCAGCAGTCCAGGATTTATTTTCCCCAGCTAGAGAATATCACAATAGTATTGCATATCCATACATCATGGCATGCACATACATATTATACAACACAATCTCATTTATTTTGAGAACATTATTACTCAATACATTTCATACATCATGGCATGTGCATACATATTATACAACACAATCTCATTTATTTTGAGAACATCATCATTCAATGTATTTCATACATCATGACATTACATACGACTAACTCTTTACCTTTCAGGGAAAGATGCAATCAAGTTCTCACGAGTTCTCTCTGGTTCAGTCAAACTGACACCAAGGTTTCTATTCCAGTTGAAGATATTCCAACACTCTTCAAGATTTTCTCTGGTTCAATCAAACTGATACTAAGATTTCTATTCCAGTTCAATACTACGAAGCCTGGAATCGACTTGATAATGGTATATCTCAAATTCAAGCTATGAAGCCTGGAAATCGACAAAGTAATATCTTGATTTCTCCAAAACACTACGAAGCCTGGAATCGGCCAGATAGTGGTATATCTCAAATTCAAGATATGAAGCCCGAAAATCGACCGGATAACAGCTTAATTTCCCCATCATACTGTGAAGCTTGGAAACCGACCGGATAATAGTACAAGATACTATGAAGCCTGGAATCGACCAGATAGTGGTATAAGATACCGTGAAGCCTGGCGCACGACCAGATAACAGTACAAGACACTGTGAAGACTGGAGCACGAGCAGATAACAGAAAGAAACACTGTAAAACCTGGAGCATGACCAGATAATAGTATAAGGTACTGCAAAGCTTGGAATTCGACCAAATAGCAGTTTACTCGACCAATTACCATGAAGCCCAGAAATTGACCGAATATTTGTATACCTTAAATTCAAGTTGAAACCCGGATGCGACCGAATAAACACTTCTGAAGCCTGGAACACGACCAGATAAGAATTGAGAAATTGCAAAGCCTGGAGCACGAACAGATAGAAAGTGTAATCTTATCTTTCCAATAAGTCACTGTGAAACCTGGAGCACGACCAGATAGCAGTCAGTCTTATTATCCTCAACAAGTCACTGTAAAACCTGGAGCACGACTAGATAGCAGTCAGTCTTATTATCCTCAGTAAATCACTGTAAGGCCTGGAGCACGAACATATAGCAGTTCATTTTCGTCTCGTCGACTAAGAGATGATTCCCCAGTAGAGTAACAGACAACTGAAGCTCCTAAAATTCTATCTCTCCCAAGACAGAGACCAACATTCTTCAGCAGATTCCCCCTCAATTACAGGAACATGAATTCTCATCAAAGGAATATCTCGGGAAATCAACATCCTCTAGATGGCATCTTTAAGCCCATCTCCGACGATTCTCCGTCATATCTTCCGGATGGCATCTTTAAGTCCATCTCTGTTGACCTTCCTTCATCTCCTCCAAATGGCATCTGTATGCCCATTCCTGATACTACCTACACAGTCAAGCACCATCTCAGACGAGTGTAAATTTCTGGGCACTCTAGTGTTCAATCATCTTCCACCTTCAGATCACGAAAGGCAGACAAGCCAATCTAAATCTTCAGGTTTAAGAAGATTGAACAGGGGCAGCTGTTGTACCCTAAAATTTACCCTCTTTTCATACACGCATATTATTGGTTTTATGATTATGGAATAAAGATATATTTATCAAGCTTATTCAGGTTACAAGTGACTTTTATTTTGCCAATGGATGTTCTCAGAGTATTTTCTGTGCTGAAGATCGGTTCGCCGTTTTGCAATGATTCAGGGTTCAAAGATTCACAAGTCCAACCTGGCGCGTCATATTCAGGTGTTCTTTCATCAAGATATCTCTGATAACGTATTGTCAAATTTAGGTTCGGCTCAAGAGTCAATTCTTTAAAGAAGGTCTCTGAATGTGTGAGTTTTCTCGAAGAAATATGGTGAAAAAGTATGCTGAAAGTGCAATTTTTACACACTAAAAATTCATAACTTGAAGATCGTGGCTTGTTTTGAACCCGTTCCGGTGGCTAAAATTCCTTCTTGACGTCACCTACATTTTCATATCTCACGGCTGGAAGCCAATTTCGATCAGAAGGTCTTCAAAAATGCGGATATATCAAGTATTTTCGTACAGAAAATTTGTGACAAGTTTATTTGCGTCATGTTCAGAAAATCATAACTTGGTCGATTTTAATCGTATCGAGCTGGTTCTGGCGCCAAAATTTCAAAAATTGAGTTGGCTAAGTTTTCACAGGAGGTATTGAGTTTGAACGGTATCCAAAAGGCCTTCGTTTTTTGCTCAGAGTGCGTGTAACGCGCCAAAAATCCTGAATGCTGAATATTATTTCATCTGGGTTGAAACTTCAAAAATTCATAACTCGGTAAATTTTTATCGGATCGGGCCCATCTTTTTACACAAGGCCACTGACTCAGAGATCTACAACTTTGCTTCAAAAGTCGAGATCGAGTTATGTTCCGATAAATACCAGTTTTTTATTAAAGAACGTGTCAGAGTTGACACTGGAGCTCAAAATAAGTTTGTCTGAGCCAAAACTTCAAAAATTCATAACTAATTCACCGTTTATCTGATTGAGCCTATTTTCGGAAAAGTGTTAGTTCTCGATGTCGGCTGCATTTTGTTTTCACATTTCAACTTCAAAAATTACACTTAAGCCCATGTGATTTAGCCTGGAATGTGACGGACTCTAGTGAATAAAAATCTGCACTATTGCTTGTGGTTATTGGAGGCCCAATTGCACATTCAAAGCCCATTTTTTTTCTCTAATTTCCATTATATAATCTCATTCTTTTCACACACGACACACGACAAACGAAAAAAAAACATTTGCCACAACCCTGTCAAAATATCAAATTCTTTCAAGAACCCTAAAAACCTTGAAATCCTTATTACAAACCCCCATCTCACTACAAACAAGTCATCCTTGTTACAAATCCACATCTCACTACTTCTCCAATAAGGGTAAGGCTAGTTTGATCTCCATGATCAAAAGGGTGTAGAAGCATTCATACATGCCATATCGGTTTTAAAATTAATTTTTTTTTATATATTTGCTTTATTTGTATTTCATGATATAGTAATTTATTTAATGTGTTCATGAGATTCAACACTGCAGATTTAGACAGAGTCCCATGCAGGTTCATTACAGAACACTAAGGCCAAAACAGAACAACCACCAATGCATGACGAGGCAGATATCCTGAAAAGGTTAAGGGCGTGGGTTCAACGCACACCCCTATTGGTTTTGGTTTTCTTGCATTCCTTTTATCTATTTTACCTATTTTCCTTCTTTCTGTTTAAAACCTTTTTCACAAAACCTAATATTTTTCACAAACCTTTGATTTTTCCTCCTAAACTCGAATAATTAATTTTAGGTTTTTTTAATTTAATTTTAGGTTTATTTAATTAATTATCATAAATCATTTTTTTTTATAAAAAATCACCAAAACATTTTATTTGCTATTTTCATCTTATTTTTATTTTCCTAGATAAAGTGTATAGGACGCGTTCAATTGTAATAACGTAACTTTATTTTTCCCGCTTTTTTATTTATCATTATCATGTATTGCTTCCGAGATGTAATAGTTTTAGGATTTCTTTTCCGCCCTCTTCACTATTATGTAACTGCCCCAAAGCTCTGTGTGATCGGTGGGAATGAGAACTGACTGTTTTGGAATGCTGGTTCGTGTTTGTGTTTGTTTTTTCCAAATGTCACGGTAAGAAAGAGTCGCCACCATCTTTTATTTTATCCCACAAGGAAAGGAAAAAAGCACAGAAAAATTCCTTTTTCGAGATGTTTCTCGGGTTCGGGAGGTAGATTATAGAAAGGGAAGGTGTTAGCACCCTTTCTATCAGTGGTTATCCACAGGCTCTTAGGTACTTGCTCATTGTATTTTCAAAACTTTTCTTTTCTTTGTCTTTGTGGGTTTGAAAGGAGTTTTGTTTTTGAAGAGAGTGTAAGTGCGAAAAGTTTTATTTTGTTTTTAAAAGGAGCAAGTACTTAAGAACCATCTACCTACTCAAAAAGGAATTAAACTGTGCTAATGTCCTTTAGACAATGCTATCCCACTATTGAGGAGTAGGTATCATCGTCGTTGGAGTTTTCGGGTCAATTCGATTAAGGGACGTGTGGTCACTAAAGCAATGTTAGGATGCCTTAGCGGTAACTCTAATGTCTTAGATCATTTTATCCAAGGCAACCGTTTCGAGGCAACTTATGATCTTTGGACAAGAGGGAGGCCTCTAAAACTTCCTATACTCAATGACCATGTTCGAGGCAACCAAGTGAGGTGTACCCTAAGAGTGCGCATGTGCGAGTGTGTTATTTCGGTTAATTTTTATCTGTACATGTTAATAGTGAGCTATGTTGATTTTAGGTTAAAGATTGATTTTGTCATGCATTGCCTATTATCAAACATCTAACAGTTAATATTGTGCAGAAATAAAATTGCGGGAAATTAAATCTAAGCTATTACAAGGCGTCGGGTATTTACATCGCCAAAGACAAACCCTTTAATTTAAATTGCAAAAAATAAATAAAAGCGATAAATAAATAAATAAAATCCTAAGTTAAACTATTACATTCCCGAAGTAGTTACAATATTGAAATATGGATCAAAAGTAATACGCGCGCGAGAAAATTATATCAGAGTGTTTTTTAGGGTTTTGACCCTTTTTATTAAATAAAGCATATTTTTTTTATTATTTTTGAATTAAAAGTTAAGTCTAAGTTAATAATTGGATTAACTAATTAAATGCAAATATTTTTTGGGTTTTATTTTAATAGAAATAAAATAAGAATGGTTAAAAATATTAAAAACCTAATATTCTAATTTGATTTTAATTTATTGTAAAAGATATTAATGTTAAACCTATTTAAACTAAATAAATAAATTAATTTTTATTTACAAAATTAAATAATGAAATCAATGAAATTAATAAAAATATTATTTTTGTTGTTTCTGATTTTTTTATGAAAAAAGGTTAATTGGTTAATTAATTAATTAAGATAATAATAATAATAACAAAAAATAGGAAAATAATGAAAAGAGAATAAAAAAGGAACAAACTCAGGGGGTATTGGGCCCAAGGAGGGGGTTTGAATTGCAATTTCCAGGCCCATTTTCGTCCCAGCTTGTTTGACCTTTTGAATCGCCCACATGCCTGTTGACTGGAGACCATGGTAGTCCTCCATCCATGGTCATTGGATCTAGATCTGAAGATACCTGGCGCGTTGATATTTGAGGTGTATGGTGGTCTGTATGCTTGAAGATCCACTGGAATAGCTGCAAGAAAATAATAATAAGCGTTTTGGGGGACCTGGGATTCGAACCCAGGTCCCAAGGGGTTTTACCATAGCGTGCTTGCCATCTCAACTGTGCTGCGTATTTGTTATTAGAATAAGCAATAAGTAATATATGTAAAACAACGCACTAAGCCTGAAATAAAAAAAAGCACCAATGATTTGAACTGGCCAATCACGCCTAGTCACGTTATCATCTTCTTCAAACAACCCTGGTTATTTACCTGCGGATTTTTATCCGCAGGAAGATTCGTAGGGTATCTCAAAAACCTTCTCCAGGCCATGTAAACGAAACCTAAGAGTACCAATGCGTTCGTCTCTTCCTCCTGGTTATCCCTATACCCACCTGTTGTACCCCAAAATTTGCCCTCCCATATTTCTCAAAACATCTCAAGAAAAATTCACAAGTCCAACCCGGCGCATCATATTCAGGTGTTCTTTCCCCAAGATATCTCTGATAACATATTCTCAAATTCAGGTTCGCCTCAAGAGATAATTCTTTAAAGAAGGTATCCGAATGTGTAAGTTTTCTTGAAGAAATATGGTGAAAAAGTGTGCTGAAAGTGCAGTTTTTATGCGCTAAAAAATTCATAACTTGAA
Organism: Vicia faba; assembly: GCA_948472305.1. Classification (NCBI taxonomy): domain Eukaryota; kingdom Viridiplantae; phylum Streptophyta; class Magnoliopsida; order Fabales; family Fabaceae; genus Vicia; species Vicia faba. The sequence continues at coordinate 1,132,053,854 of OX451741.1, read as the reverse complement.
GATCGTGGCTCGTTTTGAACCCGTTCTGGTGGCCAAAATTCCGTCTTGACATTATCTACGTTTTCGTCTCTCACGGATGGAAGCCAATTTCGAACAGAAGGTCTTCAAAAATGTGGATTTATCAAGTATTTTCATACAGAAAATTTGTGACAGAAGTTTGTTTGCGTCATGTTCAGAAAATCATAACTTGGTCTATTTTCATTGTATCGAGCTGGTTCCGGCGCCAAAATTTCACAAATTGAGTTGGCTACATTTTCACAGAAGGTATTGAGTTCAAACGGTATTCAAAAGGCCTTCGTTTTTTGCTCAGAGTGCGTGACACGCTGAAAATCCTGAATGCTGAATATTATTTCATCTGAGCCGAAACTTCGAAAATTCATAACTCGGTCAATTTTTATCGGATTGGACTCATATTTTTACACAAGGTCACTGACTCATAGATCTACAACTTTGCTTCAAAAGTCGAGACCAAATTATTCACCGATCAATACCAGTTTTTTATTGAAGAACGTGTCAGAGTCGACACTGGAGCCCAAAATAAGTTTGTCTGAGCTGAAACTTCAAAAATTCATAACTAATTCACTGTTTATCCGATTGAGCCGATTTTCGGACAAGAGTTAGTTATCGATGTCGGCTACATTTTGTTTTCACATTTCAACTTCAAAAATTGCACTTAAGTCCCTGTGATTTAGTCTGGAAAGTGACGAACTCAAGTGAACATTGGAGGCCCAATTGCACATTCAAAGCCCATTTTCTTTACCCTAATTTCCATTATATAATCACCTTCTTTTCACACAAACCAGAGGAGAGGAAAAAGAGAGAAAAAACCTTGCCACAACACTGTTAGAATATCAAATTCTTTCAAGAACCCTAAAACATTGAAATCCTTATTACAAATCCCTCTCTCACTACAAACAAGCCATCACAGTTACAAACCAACACCTCACTACTTCTTCAGTAAGGATAAGGCTGACTTGGTCTCCATGATCCAAAGGGCATAAAAGCATTCAGGTCACTAATTTTCCAGTAAGGGTAAGATTGATTTGATCTCCATGATCAAAAGGGTATAATCATTCATACATGTCATATTGTGCCTAAACATTAAATTTCTTCATATATTGGCTTTATTTGCATTTTATGATTTTATTTAATGTGTTCATGAGATTCAACACTGCAGATTTAGACAGGATCCCATGCAGGTTCATTAAGGAACGTTGAGGCCAAAACACAAATGGCCAAAAGCCAAAAGCCAAATGGCCAAAGTAGAACAACTTATGCATGACGAGACAGACATCCTGAGAGGATTAAGGAACGTTGAGGCCAGAATACAAATGGCCAACAACCAGAACACAAATGGCCATGAAACCCAATCCAATGGGCAAAGAATGCAGACCACGGTACTCAGGAGTCAATGAACACACACGTGATGTCAGAAAGTCAAACAAGGCTTTTTGTCTAATGGGCCAGAATACTTCAAAAAAACCTCCCTTTGGGTCCAGACACCCCCATGGTTTGCTCAATTTTTAACTTTTATTTGTTTTTTCCTTTTTATTCTTTTAATTGTTTTTTTTAATTGTTTTCTTTTAATTCCATAAAATAATTTTCATAATAAATATAAAATACAGAAAAATCAAAAAAACTAAAAATATGTTTAATTAATATTTAATTCATTATTATTTTTGTAAATAAACTCTAACAATTAACTTAGTTTAATTTAGGTTTTTAAACTTTAATCTTTTTCTTAATAAGTAAAAAGTATCTAGAATTAGGTTTTTTTGACATTTTCATCTTTTTCTTAAATAAATTATTAATCATCATTATTTATCATTATTATTAATTATCATTAATTTTGTAAATAAACATGTAAATAAATTAATTAACTAGTAAATTAGGTTAACTTTAATATTTTCATTAATAATTAAAATAATCTAGATTTAGGGTTTCCTTTTAATTCTTTTTCTTTATTTTTCATAAATACAAAAAAACACTAAAACACTTTCTTTTCTTTAATTAAATAATTAATTAGACTTTAATTTAATTTAATTTCATGCAAAGGGTCAAAACCCTCAGACGTCCTAATTTTAATTCTTTTCACGCATTATTTCTTTCGATCATTATGTAACTGTTTCTCAGATGTAATAGTAATTAGGTTTATCTTTCCGTCTTTAATTTCCGCATCTTTATCAAAAACGGGTCTTTGTAATTTGGCGATGTATAGACCCGCGCCTTGTAATATCGTAGGATTTTACTTTCCGCATTTAAATTTCCGCACTTTTAAATTATAATTGCATGAAAGAATGTATGGCCTAAATTAAAAACAAGCGTAGATCACCATGATACATGTACAAGATAAAACATAACATGAAAATAACACACAAATTCACACACCACTCTTAGGGTACGCCTCACTGTTGCCTTGCCCTCGAAACGTGGTCGTCGAGTATAGGACGTTTTAGTAAGTCCTTATGTCCATGACATGATCCAGTTTCCTCGAAACGGTTGCCTCGGAATTAAAAAGGATCAATGGCATAAGGGTAGCTTCTAAGGTGTCCTACTGTTGCTCTGGTGACCACACTGTCCCTACAAACGAATTGACCCGAACACCTCCAACGGTGGTGCTACCTATCTCTCAATGGTGGGATGACACTACCTTAAGGACATTTACACAACCTAATTCCTTAGGGTAGGTAGATGACTCATAGATACTTGCTCTAAAAAACAAATCAAAACTCTTTTCACACCGACACTTTCAAAAAAGCTTTCAAAACAATTTTTCAAACACTCTTGAGGACTGATACAAGAGTCGATCTGAAATCTTTAAAACAAAACTTTTTCAAACTCACTCACAATTGAAAAGCAAACACTTTTGAAAACACAATGAGCAAGTATCTAAGAGCCCATGGATAACCATGGATAGAAAGGGTGCTAACACCTTCCCTTTCTATAAATCTACCTCCCGAACCGAGAAACTATCTCATAAGGAATTTTGCTGTGCTTTTGTCCTGTCCATGTTGGAGAAAATAAAAGACGGTGGCGACTCTTGCTTCCGCGACATTTCGCGAACCAGCGTTAAACAGTCAGTTCCAGATCCACCGATCACAGAACTGGCGACTCTGCTGGGGACTATACTTATAAAAGTGAGGTGTACCTTAGGACTAAGATCACTTATGTTTTCAATTGTCTGAATTGCTTGCTTTATTATTGTGGGACTGTCTCGGGAGTTCTATAGATCCTAACCCGACTCTGGGGGATACCTTCTTAGAAAGTAGCAACAAGGTTGTGAGGGAACTGTGTGGGGTATACCGACATGGTTGAAGCAGTCTGCTACGTTGATGTGGCACTTTGGTGTGTACCGGTAACCCTTGAGTTCAGTCAAGGAGAGTACAGGGCCGCCGCGTGGTGTCGTGAAGCATCAACTGACCTTAGGAACCTTAATTGAACCATCTTGGCCTCTTTAGGGTAGTGAGATAACTGACTTTGGTGCAGTCCGAGGTTGGTTGATACTCGATACTACACTCAATTGAGGGTTGTTTTCTTGGAATATTCCGGTCGCCAGTTCAGTTGCTAAATCGAAACGATGAACAATGAAAGCAATCCAATGATATTGGTACCCTTAGAACCCAGTTACTTTGATAGGACATGTTTGAGCCCACCAACTTCAAGAGGGTAATACCCAGACCCCATGCTGGCCTAAACTCTAAGGGCTGTGGTGTGACTTGTGTGCTTTCATACTTGACTACTTGCATGCTTGTTATCTGACACTTGAGTTTCTTGCAGGTTTTGTTTATAGTCCTTAATTGGGACTCATAACAGGGTTTACCTACATTACCCCATGCATAGCATAACATCATACCATTGCATGCATCCCGCATAAGGACTAACCCATTTCAAGGATCTCAAGGGCTTGTGATGCAGGTCATGATGAACCAACATGTCTGGCAAGGGGCAAAGGGGATTTATTTTCCTCTAGCCAAGGTTGTCAGGGGCTATGACCCACTGGATATGGTGAGCCTTTGAACCTTGAAGAAGGACTCTCTACAACACGAAGTTACTTCAATCAAGATACCAGATTCTAATTTTAACAAATTTTCTTGTTTACCCCGCGAGATCCTTGAAAACATCGCATGCATACATACACATCATTGCATAACAGGTACCCTTTTTTCTACAGGTTGCTTACCTTCTTTGCTGTTTATTTCAGCAGTCTCATCATGAATCCGGAAACATCTACTGAGCAATCCATCAAGGCTCTCCAGGCTCAGAACGCCCAGTTCCAAGAGCTGATCATGAGTTTGGCCCAGGGGCAACAAGATCTGAAGACCCTGCTTTCGAAAAAGAAGAAGAAGAGGACGGTGCTGTTCAACCCTAGACGCAAATCTGGGAATGGATCACAAAATGAAGTTGAGCAGACTACCCCATCTGTTGGGAAAGAAAATCCCCAAGAAAGGGAGGTTCCTAGTCCAGTGGTCTCCGACAACGAGACCGATTACAATGATGAGCAGTACCCTCCAGCTGAGGACAGGTAAACAGTTGGAAGACCGGCTAAGTGCCATGGAGATACAAAAAGTGCCCGGCCTGGACTTCGAGGATCTAGGTCTGTCTTCTGGGGTAGTAATCCCGCACAAATTCAAGGTACCTGCCTTTGCAAAGTAGGACGGGGAATCCTGTCCTAAGCTGCATCTCAGGTCTTACACAAGGAGGATCCAGCCCTACACAGCTGACAAGAATTTATGGATTCACTTCTTTCAGGATAGTCTGTCTAGAACCCAACTCGACTGGTTCTATCAACTGAATGGAGCTAACATCCGCAGCTGGGAGGATTTGGCCACTGCATTCTACAAGCAGTACCAGTATAATGCCGACCTTGCTCCCACGCGCACTCAGCTCCAGGGAATGTCTATGGGTACAGGCGAGGGCTTTAAAGAGTATGCTCAAAAATGGAGGGACCTTACTGGAAGGGTACAACCACCTCTAACTGACCGCGAGCTTGTCGACATGTTCTTAGGGACCCTGGTCCATTCTTCAACCACCTGATTGGGAATTCTGCTGCTGGGTTTACAGATCTGATCTTGACCGGGGAAAGAATAAAAGCTGGCATCAAGTCGGGGAAAATACAGAATGGTGACTCCTCGAACACTGAGAAGAAACCATCCAAGAGAGAATCTAGTGTTGTCTATGGCTCAAGAGGGCAGAATAGGTCCGAACACCGCCAAGGGGTCAACGCGGTGGTTATTGCAAAACCGGCCGGCGCTCCTCAGCGTCACAATCAACAAAGGGAAGAGAGACCCAAAAGGCAATTCACTCCCCTCAGCATGACCTTGTCACAGATATTGCCACAGTTGCTGGAAAACAAGTTGGTAACTCTCATGGACCCTCCAAAGAATACCAACAGGACGCCTTCAAGGTATAACCCCAATGTTCGCTGCGCTTATCATTCTGACAGCCCGGGGCATGCTACAGATGATTGTTGGACTTTGAGAAACAAGGTTCAGGATCTGATCGACGCGAAGGAAGTCCAGTTCGACTCTCCAGAGACTCCGAATGTGACCACTGCTCCCTTGTCAAAACATGGCTAGGATTGGAAACTTTTGTTCATTTGAATGTTCAGATTGTAATTTTCTTTGATTGTTCAAACATTTTATTTCATGTCAAACTTGGTTATTTCATTAATGCATTACACATGTCTGTTTTGAAGTAATTATTTCGTATTCACTATATGCAAACTGTTTTCATATTTTTGTGATGATCAACTCTTGATTGAAAATTCTAAGCCTCTTGAGGGAGGATGACGAAAACGATACCACGATCTTTATAGTATGCTTTTGAACAGACCCCACTGATGAGGTACATGCATTGTTTCAATTCCTAAACACTGGAGTTATAAGGAAGATAATCCCTCGTCAACCCCTCTGAGCCAAAGAAGTAGGAGTTTTTCTTTTCGAAATTTAAAACCCTTAATCAGAACCTGGGGCAGGGTAGTCTCTCAGTTGATCCAAGTGCATAACGAATGGCACCAAAGAGGTCCTTACAAAACAAAAAGACAGCGATGGTTCCGAACAATCATAAAGATAGGCAGTCATTACTTCTCAAAATAAAAACCCATTAAGTCAAAACCTATGAAGGAGACTTACAAAACTGGGGCATCCCGCTGACTGTAATTCCAAAAAGGAAACAGCTCAGGCAAAAAACAGGGATAACAAAATCAAGAAAAAAAGAGGTCTTACAAACCCTAAACCAAACAAAAATGACTGCCTATTCAAATAAACATTCAACATTCGAACCATCACTGGAACATCAGGACAAAGACTCAAACAAGGTCTAACGCACGATCAACTGAGCTTAGGTTTGAAGAACATCACGAAGAACGGGTGGGTACAAATAATTTGAGCCTTTATCCTTTGTTTCTTAAACCGTGAACCAGGCCACGTTATAACCCTTAAAAAGTCCTAGCTGAAGCATGGGTTAGTTCGAAAGCATACTGTTACGAAAGGTATCCTGACTCCTTAAGGCTTGCGGTAAAATAACGAGTTGACATCACATTTTATAAAATTTGCTTGTTTTACTGAAAAATGCATTTTCGCAAAAAAACTTCAAGACAGACATAAGCTTTGCATTTTTAACATAACTTTGTTTGCATACGACTATTTGTTTGAACAGCATAGAAGCTCGCACGACGAATATCGGATGAACAAAAGCACTCCCAAACAAGGGGCATGACATGATCATTGTCCGTCATTTGGGGCAGTTAAGTCAAGATTCAAAGAATCTCTCAAATGCCAAATAGCCTGGGGCAAATCCCCGTCTAAGACACTTGGGGCATTGGACGATCAAACGAAGATCTTCTGGTAGCGTGGCAACACAATAACAGGGGCACCTCCCTACATCCTGAGAGCATGGACATAGTCGGAAAAAATACTACGCGTAATCAAAGACCCGCTAGGTTGACACACCTAGGCAAAAATAAGGGCTTCCCGGCGAACCAAAAGGGTTCGGGAAAAAATGAGGGATGAAATGAAAAAAATCTGTATACCCGGCAAGTCGAAAACCTGAAAAGGCGGCTTGGGCAAAAATGGGTATCCCGGTGGACTGAAAACCCGAAAGGGCGGTCCAGGCAAAAGTTAGGGATCAAAGCGTATGACTATGTCCTGTCATCTCGTCACTTGCCTACCAGAAGAAGATTTGTCAATTGGCAGTCATCAAACACCTTCACAGGTACCTTCTTCTCCAACAGAAACTGGGGCAATAATGAGTTGTCTAAATGATCCGGTTGCCCTGTCCACCGAAGTGCCAAGGTAAGTTCAGCTGAAGAATGCGACTAAGATACCTTCATTTCCAACAGAGCACAACAACGAAATCCCCAGCGGAGTTATCATCAAATCTCAGTGAAGTATCTCTTCCCACAGAGTAATTCCTCGCAGAGTAATCTCTTCGCCAAGTTTATTCCCCAACGGAGTCATCTTCTCCTACCGGTATTCTTGCAATCATCATCCCCAACGGAAACGAAGAATCTCACTCTTCAACATCAGCCCAGGATTTGACTTCCCGGCATCCGTCAAAGATCTATTTTCCTAGACGAAGATACATTCATAAACATCACATTGTTATACATCATGATACATGCATCATACAATCTCATGTGTTGAAAAATATTATTGCTTGATCCATATCATGCATTGCATATGACTGACCTTTACCTTTCAGGAAGGATACAGTGAAAAGATCAGCTATGTAGACGAATATAGTCAAAAGAGACCAACCCAGTCAAAGAATACAAATCCAGTTAAATCAATGCCTAAAGATTTCTCTGATACAACCCGTCGTTATAGACACTCGTCGTTATAGACACTCGTCGTTATAGACACTCGTCGTTATAGACACTCGTCGTTATAGACACTCGTCGTTATAGACACTCGTCGTTATAGACACTCGTCGTTACAGACACTCGTCGTTACAGACACTCGTCGTTATAGACACTCGTCGTTATAGACACCCGTCGTTATAGACACCCGTCGTTATAGACACCCGTCGTTATAGACACTCGTCGTTATAGACACTCGTCGTTATAGACACTCGTCGTTATAGACACTCGTCGTTATAGACACTCGTCGCTATAGACACTCGTCGCTATAGACACTCGTCGCTATAGACACTCGTTGCTATAGACACTCGTCGTTATAGACACTCGTCGTTATAGACACTCGTCGTTATAGACACTCGTCGTTATAGACACTCGTCGTTATAGACACTCGTCGTTATAGACACTCGTCGTTATAGACACTCGTCGTTATAGACACTCTTCATTATAGACACTCGTCGTTATAGACACCCGTCATTAAAGACCACTCGTCGTTATAGACACCCGTCGTTAAAGACCACTCGTCCATGGAAATAACCTGTCAGTAGAGACAACTCACCAACCTTTCTGAATTCCAGACTCGATTCCTGTATCCTGCCAGGGCACGTCTGAAGAGTTCGAAGATCCGATTCCTGTATCTTGCCAGGGTGTATCTGTTGACGACTATATTCGAGACTCGATTCCTGTATCTTGCCAGGGCACGTCTGAAGAGTTTAAAGATTCGATTCCTGTATCCAGCCAGGGCACATCTACACAAAGAGTTTGAAGATCAACTCCCTGTAACAGGCCAGGTAAATATCTTTCTTTTTTCAGGTACACAAGTTCTCGCTAAGGAATCTCTTACGCGATCGACACCTCCAGATGGCATCTATAAGCCCATCCTCCTATCCACCATCTCTCCAAATGGCATCTGTAAGCCCATTCCCGACATCACATTGCTGATACTCCACTATGCGAGTGCAAATTTTTGGGCACTTTAGTGTTCAATCATCTTCCACCTTCGGATCACGAAAGGCCCGAAAGCCAATCTATATCCTCAGGTTTAAGAAGATTGAACAGGGGCAACTGTTGTACCCCAAAATTTGCCCTCCCATATTTCTCAAAACATCTCAAGAAAAATTCACAAGTCCAACCCGGCGCGTCATATTCAGGTGTTCTTTCCCCAAGATATCTCTGATAACATATTCTCAAATTCAGGTTCGCCTCAAGAGATAATTCTTTAAAGAAGGTATCCGAATGTGTAAGTTTTCTTGAAAAAATATGGTGAAAAAGTGTGCTGAAAGTGCAGTTTTTATGCGCTAAAAAATTCATAACTTGAAGATCGTGGCTCGTTTTGAACCCGTTTCGGTGGCCAAAATTCCGTCTTGACATTATCTACGTTTTCGTCTCTCACGGCTGGAAGCCAATTTCGATCAGAAGGTCTTCAAAAATGTGGATTTATCAAGTATTTTCATACAGAAAATTTGTGACAGAAGTTTGTTTGCGTCATGTTCAGAAAATCATAACTTGGTCTATTTTCATCGTATCGAGCTGGTTCCGGCGCCAAAATTTCACAAATTGAGTTGGCTACATTTTCACAGAAGGTATTGAGTTCAAACGGTATTCAAAAGGCCTTCGTTTTTTGCTCAGAGTGCGTGACACGCTGAAAATCCTGAATGCTGAATAATATTTCATCTGAGCCGAAACTTCGAAAATTCATAACTCGGTCAATTTTATCGGATTGGACTCATATTTTTACACAAGGTCACTGACTCATAGATCTACAACTTTGCTTCAAAAGTCGAGACCAAATTATGCACCGATCAATACCAGTTTTTTATTGAAGAACGTGTCAGAGTCGACACTGGAGCCCAAAATAAGTTTGTCTGAGCTGAAACTTCAAAAATTCATAACTAATTCACCGTTTATCCGATTGAGCCGATTTTCGGACAAGAGTTAGTTATCGATGTCGGCTACATTTTGTTTTCACATTTCAACTTCAAAAATTGCACTTAAGTCCCTGCGATTTAGCATGGAAAGTGACGAACTCAAATGAACATTGGAGGCCCAATTGCACATTCAAAGCCCATTTTCTTTACCCTAATTTCCATTATATAATCACCTTCTTTTCACACAAACCAGAGGAGAGGAAAAAGAGAGAAAAAACCTTGTCACAACACTGTTAGAATATCAAATTCTTTCAAGAACCCTAAAACATTGAAATCCTTATTACAAATCCCTCTCTCACTACAAACAAGCCATCACAGTTACAAACCAACACCTCACTACTTCTTCAGTAAGGATAAGGCTGGCTTGGTCTCCATGATCCAAAGGGCATAAAAGCATTCAGGTCACTAATTTTCCAGTAAGGGTAAGATTGATTTGATCTCCATGATCAAAAGGGTATAATCATTCATACATGTCATATTGTGCCTAAACATTAAATTTCTTCATATATTGGCTTTATTTGCATTTTATGATTTTATTTAATGTGTTCATAAGATTCAACACTGCAGATTTAGACAGGATCCCATGCAGGTTCATTAAGGAACGTTGAGGCAAAAACACAAAAGGCCAAAAGCCAAAAGCCAAATGGCCAAAGTAGAACAACTTATGCATGACGAGACAGACATCCTGAGAGGATTAAGGAACGTTGAGGCCAGAATACAAATGGCCAACAGCCAGAACACAAATGGCCATGAAACCCAATCCAATGGCCAAAGAATGCAGACCACGGTACTCAGGAGTCAATGAACACACACGTGATGTCAGAAAGTCAAACAAGGCTTTTTGTCTAATGGGCCAGAATACTTCAAAAAAACCTCCCTTTGGGTCCAGACACCCCCATGGTTTGCTCAATTTTTAACTTTTATTTGTTTTTCCTTTTTATTCTTTTAATTGTTTTTTTTAATTGTTTTCTTTTAATTCCATAAAATAATTTTCATAATAAATATAAAATACAGAAAAATCAAAAAAACTAAAAATATGTTTAATTAATATTTAATTCATTATTATTTTTGTAAATAAACTCTAACAATTAACTTAGTTTAATTTAGGTTTTTAAACTTTAATCTTTTTCTTAATAAGTAAAAAGTATCTAGAATTAGGTTTTTTTTTGACATTTTCATCTTTTTCTTAAATAAATTATTAATCATCATTATTTATCATTATTATTAATTATCATTAATTTTGTAAATAAACATGTAAATAAATTAATTAACTAGTAAATTAGGTTAACTTTAATATTTTCATTAATAATTAAAATAATCTAGATTTAGGGTTTCCTTTTAATTCTTTTTCTATATTTTTCATAAATACAAAAAAACACTAAAACACTTTCTTTTCTTTAATTAAATAATTAATTGGACTTTAATTTAATTTAATTTCATGCAAAGGGTCAAAACCATCGGACGTCCTAATTTTAATTCTTTTCACGCATTATTTCTTTCGATCATTATGTAACTGTTTCTCAGATGTAATAGTAATTAGGTTTATCTTTCCGTCTTTAATTTCCGCATCTTTATCAAAAATGGGGCTTTGTAATTTGGCGATGTATAGACCCGCGCCTTGTAATAGCGTAGGATTTTACTTTCCGCATTTAAATTTCCGCACTTTTAAATTATAATTGCATGAAAGAATGTATGGCATAAATTAAAAACAAGCGTAGATCACCATGATACATGTACAAGATAAAACATAACATGAAAATAACACACAAATTCACACACCACTCTTAGGGTACGCCTCACTGTTGCCTTGCCCTCGAAACGTGGTCGTCGAGTATAGGACGTTTTAGTAAGTCCTTATGTCCATGACATGATCCAGTTGCCTCGAAACGGTTGCCTCAGAATTAAAAAGGATCAATGGCATAAGGGTAGCTTCTAAGGTGTCCTACTGTTGCTCTGGTGACCACACTGTCCCTACAAACGAATTGACCCGAACACCTCCAACGGTGGTGCTACCTATCTCTGAATGGCGGGATGACACTACCTTAAGGACATTTACACAGCCTAATTCCTTAGGGTAGGTAGATGACTCATAGATACTTGCTCTAAAAAACAAATCAAAACTCTTTTCACACCGACACTTTCAAAAAAGTTTTCAAAACAATTTTTCAAACACTCTTGAGGACTGATACAAGAGTCGATCTGAAATCTTTAAAACAAAACTTTTTCAAACTCACTCACAATTGAAAAGCAAACACTTTTGAAAACACAATGAGCAAGTATCTAAGAGCCCATGGATAACCATGGATAGAAAGGGTGCTAACACCTTCCCTTTCTATAAATCTACCTCCCGAACCGAGAAACTATCTCATAAGGAATTTTGCTGTGCTTTTGTCCTGTCCATGTTGGAGAAAATAAAAGACGGCGGCGACTCTTGCTTCCGCGACATTTCGCGAACCAGCGTTAAACAGTCAGTTCCAGATCCACCGATCACACCACCATTAGCATTGATTTTGCCTGTACCAAAAAGGCCTAAAAAACAAGAACAAGAACCCTAGGTTCGGGAATCATGATACAGGTTCTAAAAATAAAATTGAATAATGCCAAAACGTTCTAAATCAAACAACAAACACAAATATGCCAAGATTTTAAAGAAAAGATGCAAGAATTGGAGATTTGGATTCCATGTTCAGAGCTTGGTTCGTGAACACTTACAGCGAGTTTTAGGCAATGAGAAGGCTTGGTTTTGATTGGTATCACTTCAGGGGATGTCAGGGAAGAGAGCTACGTCAAGCTTTTTGTTTGAATCGAGCTCCAATGTTGTTTTTGATCTCCAAGTTTTCAAGCTTTTTTACAAACTTCTTCTGGCCGTTTCAGCAGTGCTTTTTGCGTGTTTTTGATCCCTAATGCTTGTGTGAGTGTTATAGAATGAATTTAGGTCAAAACTTGGGCCATAATCCATATGCATTGAAGATGGAAGATTTGATTTTGATCACCATTATCAAACTTCCCAAAATAGCTCAAATCTGATTTTTTTTATGCATGAATAAGCCTTGATACGAATTGATTTGATGAATCATGACAATTGAAAGTTGTACAAATCACAAAGATATTATTTCATCAATTTTTAGATTTTATTTGATTTAATATTGATTAAAAATGAATTAAATCAATAAAAATTAAATAAAATAGAAAAATAAATGAATGGCCATGAAATCAAATATGGGACATGTGTGTGGCATGACAAGACCATATAAAGTGGAAAAAAGTGGACCCTTTTGTCAAAAATTGGAGTTTTGAGGATAATTGATTTTTGGCAAATTTGGAAAAATGCCTAACTTCAACAATGCATAACTTCTTCAATTTTTAACTTTTAGAGGTGATCTTTGACTTTTTAGAAACCTTGAGATGTCCTCTAATTAACCCTTTTGGTATCATCTCATTTTGATGTTCCATGCGCAAGTTATAGGTTTTGGCAAAAAAGGTGTTTTTGTTGACTTTAAAAAATGACCTATAATGTCCAAATTTGTAACTTTTTGTGAGATCATTTCTTGATCTTGTAGTGTTAAGATGGATTTTAGGAAATTTCATCCTATTCAAAATGAGCTTTGGATGGGTCATTTCTCATAAAGTATGAGAAAATTATGCTTGGTCAAAGTTGAGTTGACTTTTCCTACAAAACCCTAATTTAGCAACTTTTGAATCTTGATGAATCTTTGAGCAATCCTTGATGAATCATGATCAACCCTTGATCAAATGATGAATTAACCTTAAAAATGATAATTTTGACAAAAAATCTTGAAGTTTGACTAGTTATAGGTCACAGTTGACTTTTTCCCCAGCACAGTCGATTTTTTGGGGCTCTAGAGCAATTGACTGACCAAACTTCCTCTGCAAGGCTTGAAATTTGACATGGATGAACTTGAGAGAATATTAGGACATTGGGGAGCATTTGAGGTCATTTGGATGTAAGGACCTTGATGCAACACAAAACCCTAATTTTGAATTGACTGCCTTAGGAGATGATTTGACTGTCCAACTCTTGAGCTAACTTGAGCAACTTGGAGATTATTCTTGACATGCCTTGAGAGATATGGGAGGGAAAATTTTGGGGTACAACAGTTTCCCCTGTTCAATTTTCTTAAAACTGAGGATATAGATTGGCTTTCGAGCCTTTCGTGATCCGAAGGTGGAAGATAATTGAACACTAGAGTGCCAAGAAATTTGCACTCGCATGGTGTAGTATCAGCATTGTGATGTCGGGAATGGGCTTGCAGATGCCATTTGGAGATTATTGGTAGGAGGATGGGCTTACAGATGCCATCTGCAGGAGTGTTGATCGCATGAGAGATTCATTAGCGAGAACTTGCATACCTGTTGTTGTAAAAGATTCCGCTGGGGAAGTCTAACCTTTGTTGAGATTTAGGAATCTTGCCTGTACTTCAACTGAGAGAATGCCTCGGATGAGTCTTAAGAACCTGTCCATGATTCAACTGGGGGGGGGGGGGGGGGGTAATCTTCATCCAGATCTAGGAACTGTCTAGTATTCAACGTAGTATACCGTTGAGATTGTATAAGTCGTCCACACTTTGACGGAGGAAAACATCAAGATCTAGGAACTGACTCGTGCTCAACGTAGTATACCGTTGAGGTTATAGCACTCGTCCACACTATGACATAGGGAAACATCTTCATCAAGATCTAGGAACTGTCTCGTGCTCAACGTAGTATACCGTCGAGGTTATAGAACTTGTCCACACTATGACGGAGGAAAAGATCAAGATCTAGGAACTGTCTCGTGCTCAACGTAGTATACCATTGAGGTTATAGTACTTGTCCACACTATGACGTAGGGAAACATCTTCATCAAGATCTAGGAACTGTCTCGTGCTCAACGTAGTATACCGTCGAGGTTATAGAACTTGTCCACACTATGACGGAGGAAAACATCAAAATCTAGGAACTGACTCGTGCTCAACATAGTATACCGTCGAGGTTATAGTACTCGTCCATACTATGACGTAGGGAAACATCTTTATCAAGATCTAGGAACTGTCTCGTGCTCAACATAGTATTCCTTCGAGGTTATAGAACTTGTCCACACTATGACATAGGGAAACATCTTCATCAAGATCTAGGAATTGTCTCGTGCTCAATGTAGTATACTGTCGAGGTTATAGAACTTGTCCATACTATGACAGAGGAAAACATCAAGATCTAGGAACTGACTCGTGCTCAACATAGTATACCGTCGAGGTTATAGTACTCGTCCACACTATGACGTAGAGAAACATCTTCATCAAGATCTAGGAATTGTCTCGTGCTCAACGTAGTATACCGTTGAGGTTATAACACTTGTCCACACTATAACGTAGGGAAACCGTCGAGATTGAGAACCTTATCCGAAATTCAACCGAGGATAATTCAATTAAGATTTAAGAAACAGTCAGGTCTTCGACGTAACTGAGAACTTTAACTGTATCTTTCTTGAAAGGTAAAGGTCAGTCATATGCAATGCATGATATGGATCAGGAAATGATGTTCTCAAAATAAATGAGATCGTATTCATATGATGCGTATATGCATGTATCATGATGTATGGAAGTGTGATGTTTTAGCTGGGGAAAATAAATCCCGGAGCTGCTGGAGAATAAAGTTGAATGCTTCGCTTTCGCTGGGGATGGTGGGCGAAGGTGATAAATTTGTAGGATAGAAGAATTGCGTTGGGGGATAAACTGATGAAGAGATTATTCTAAGGGGAATTACTTTGTGGGGAAGAGATGTTCTGCTGAAGATTTTAACGATAAACTCCGCTGGGGATTCTGTTGATGAGCTCTGTTGGGGATTTTGATGATGATCTCTGCTGGGGATAGATTACCGTGGCTGGTGATATTGAATCTGTTGAGGATAGAAGTCCTGTTGGGGGGAAAGAAAGAACTTTGCTGGGGATGATCTTTCAGTTGCAACTTGCTGAGGATAACCTTCTGAATTTGGCCGGGGAGATTTATTTGTGCTCTACAGGGGATAAGCTTCCAGACTCTACCGGGTAAGATGATTCAACTCTGGAGGGGAAGCTTTTTTAGACTGCGCTGGGGAAATGGATCCACTAGGGGTATCTTGTATTCCGCCGGGGAACATTCTTATACTCTGTTGAAGAATATTAAGATTGTCGGAGATGCTCTTATACTTGCGGGGGAATATATTTATACTCTGCTGGCGAAGATTAAGATCTTCTGGGAGTGCCAAGCCTTTTCAGGGCTGATGGTAGATTAACTTTTCTTGGGGAGAGTATTACTGATTTGTACATAGCTGCAAGTCTCAGCTGGGAAATCTATCCTTACTGTTTTACTCTGCGGATCACCTTGAGGTAAGATGATGCGCTTGATAACCAGGTCCCCAACTCGATACTCTTGTCCCGTGACTTTCTTGTTAAATGCCTTGATCATCCATTTTTCGTACGTCTGACCATGAAAAATAGCAGTAAGTCTCTTTTCATCGATTAGGTTCAGCTGATCAAGCCGGGTCTGAATCCAGTCATCTTCACTCAAACCTGCATCCTTCATGATTCGAAGAGAGGGTATCTGAACTTCAATAGGTAAGACTACCTCCATGCCATAAACCAAGGAATAGGGTGTTTCCCCTGTTGACGTCCGTGCTGAGGTACGGTACCCATGAAGAGCAAATGGTAACATCTCGTGCCAATCTTTGTATGTCACCGTCATCTTCTGCACAATCTTCTTAATGTTCTTGTTAGCCGCTTCAACAGCCCCATTCATCTTCGGCCGGTAGGGAGAAGAGTTGTGATGCTGTATCTTGAATTGCTCGCAGAGCTCAGTGATCATCTTGTTGTTAAGATTGGTACCATTGTCCGTAATGATCCTCTCTGGTACACCATATCGACAGATCAGGTTATTCCGAATGAACCGTGCCACGACGTTCTTGGTTACCGTAGCAAAGGAAGTTGCTTCAACCTACTTCGTAAAGTAATCAATCGCTACCAGGATGAAACGATGCCCGTTGGATGCCGTAGGTCTGATCTCGCCAATCATATCAATGCCCCACATTGCAAAAGGCCAAGGTGCTGTCAAGATGTTCAGAGGGACCGGAGGTACGTGTACTTTATCAACATAGACCTGGCACTTGTGACATGTCCGAGAATGCTGATAACAGTCGGCTTCCATTGTGGACCAGTAATATCCCGCCCGAAGGATTTTCTTTGCCATGGTATGTCCACTGGAATGAGTTCTGAAAGTACCTTCATGTAACTCCGTCATGATCCTTTCTGCTTCATTCTTATCCACACAACACAGTAAGGTTGAATCATGGTTACGCTTGTAGAGAGTACCATTGCTGATGAAGAACTTTTCCGCGAACCTCCTCAGAAACTTCTTGTCATTAACAGATGCACCCTCGGGGTATTCTTGAGCTTCAAGGTACCTCTTCACCTCATGATACCAGGGATTTTCTGTTACCTCTTCAGTCTCAAGATCACAGCAATGTGCGGGTTCATCCAATCTTTCAATGATGATTCGGAGAGCCTCGTTGTCCCAATTGACTTTGAACATAGAAGACATTGTAGCCAGCGCGTCCGCCAACTGATTCTCCTCTCTAGGAAAGTGTTCAAAGGTTATCTCCTCGAAATGGGGAAGCAACGTCAATACATACTCCTTGTAAGGAATAAGATTTGGGTGTTTCGTATCCCACTCGCCTTTGATCTGACTGATCACGAGAGCAGAATCTCCGAAGACACTTAGAAACTTAATCCTTAGGTCAATTGCTGCTCGAAGACCCATAATGCATGCTTAATACTCCTCCATATTGTTGGTGCAGTTGAAACATAGTCGGGCGGTAAACGGAGTATGAGAGCCTTTAGGAGATATGATCACAGCGCCAATGCCATTACCCAAAGCGTTCGAAGCTCCATCAAAGTACATAGACCATCGGGATCCTTCCTCAGGTCCTTCATCCGGTCCAGGTGCCTCACAGTCAGTTATCAACATGATATTCTCGTCCGGGAATTCAAAGTTCATAGACTGGTAATCATCCACTGCCCGATGTGCCAGATGGTCCGCCAATACACTCCCCTTGATTGCTTTTTGAGTTATGTATTGGATGTCATACTCAGTCAAGATCATCTGCCATCTTGCTATTCTTCCAGACAAGGCGGGCTTTTTGAAGATATACTTGATTGGATCCATCTTTGAAATCAACAAAGTGGTGTGATTCAACATATACTGTCTCAGCCGGCGAGCAGCCCATGCCAAAGCGCAACAAGTTTTCTCGAGCAGTGAGTATCGGGTCTCACAGTCGGTAAACTTTTTGCTAAGGTAATAAATAGCATTCTCTTTTCGGCCAGACCCGTCATGCTGCCCCAACACACACCCTATTGAGTTGTCTAGTACTGTCAAGTATAGGATCAGAGGTCTCCCTTCAACTGGTGGCATCAGGATAGATGGCTCTTGGAGATACTCTTTGATCCTTACGAAAGCGGCCTGACATTCATCGTTCCAACGTACTACTTGATCTTTCTTCAGCAGCTTGAAGATTGGCTCACAAGTAGCAGTCAGGTGAGAGATGAATCGGGCAATGTAGTTCAGTCGTCCCAAAAAGCCTCTGACCTTCTTATCTGTCTTAGGAGCTGGAATCTCTTGTATGGCTTTCACTTTGGCAGGGTCAACTTGAATACCTTTGTCACTCACGATGAAACCCAGTAGCTTACCAGACCTCACCCCGAAGGTGCACTTGTTCGGGTTTAACCTCAGTTTGTACAACTTTAGCCTGTCAAACAACTTCTGCAGATGGTCAAGGTGTTCCTCCTCAGTTTGGGACCTTACAATCATGTCGTCGATGTATACTTCAATCTCATGATGGATCATGTCATGAAACAAAGTAACCATGGCACGCTGATATGTTGCCCCAACATTTTTCAACCCAAAAGGCATGACCTTGTAGCAAAAGGTACCCCACTGAGTAACAAAAGTGGTCTTCTCCATATCTTCGGGAGCCATCTTAATTTGATTATATCCGGAGAAACCATCCATAAAGGAGAATACCTTGTGCTGAGCAGTATTGTCAACCAGAACGTCGATGTGAGGTAGAGGGAAGTCATCCTTAGGGCTTGCCCTGTTCAAATCCTTGTAGTCAACACACATTCGAACCTTACCATCCTTATTCGGTACCGGAACCACATTGGCAACCCACTGAGGGTAAGAAGTCACTGCTAGAAAACCGGCGTCAAACTGTTTCATAACTTTGGCCTTGATTTTCTCAGACATCTCTGGGCGCATACGGCGAACCTTTTGTTTTACCGGAGGGCAGTCTTCCTTAGTAGGCAGGCGATGAACCACAATGTCAATATCCAACCCAAGCATATCTTTTTAAGACCAGGCAAAGATCTCAACATAGTCATGCAGCATCTGAATCAACCGCTGCTTCACACTAAGCTCCAGATTTGCACCGATCTTGACTTCCTTCTTATCTATTTCAGTACCCAGATTCACTGTTTCCACCGGCTCTTCATGTGGCTGAATGACCCTCTCTTTCTGGAGCAGCAGTCTTGCAATTTCACCAGGCACTTCGCAATCATCTTCACCTTCATCTTCCGCTAAGTTGATCGGATTTTCGAAGTCATAACTGGCAGTAGCAGAGCCATTACCAGTGAGATCCAGAGTGGATGTGGACCTGTATATGTGAGTGTGTGTAAAATAGCTGTTTTTCAATATATAATAAATACAAGGAGCACAAAAGTTGAAATGCAAAAAACGTCCAATGCTTTTATTAATGATATATGAAATGACACACAAGAGCCCTCACAAATGCAGCCACCATGCCCCGGGTAAGACACCGGGCCCTACAGTTTCAAAACATAGTCTGTTACAAATTTAAAACAAAAAGTTTCATTACTGGGTAACAAAAGTAATATGAATGAAGTCCTTTGCTGCCCAGTTGCTTGGTCCACTCTTGGTCGTAGGATAGATCCAGCTGTCGAATTCAGTCTCTTCCACATCATCTTCAATGGCATTTACTCCCGAGTTGCTGATGAACACGGGAGGTCTTCCGATCCTTGCACTTTGAACAACCCTTTGAGCTTCTACCGTGAAACCCAAACCAAACTTGTTAGTCTTCTGTGTAAAATCAGGGAGTCGGCCCCAATTTTCACACTCACCCTTCTCAATAACAGTCCGAGCATCTTTTAAGGAAGCCATTTTCATAGGAGAATCTTCAACCATAGTCTCAGCTGATGCCAGTGTCTGAGGAACCTCTTCAAAGTGTTGAAATGGGGTCTCAATGAACTCCCCATCCATCTCTACATATCTGAATGAGTTGAGGTGGCTGACCATATACTCTTTGTCCCCTTGTATTGTCACAATCTTCCCTCTGACCGGGTACTTCAGCTTCTGGTGGAGCGTTGAGGTTACGGCCCCAACTTTGTGGATCCATGGACGACCCAGCAAACAAGAGTAGGACGGCCGAATGTCCATCACGTAGAATGTAGAATTGAAGACCTGAGAACCAACCTTAATTGGAATATCAACCTCACCATGCACCATCCTTTTAGACCCATCAAAGGCCCTGACAACGATGTTACTTGGTTTTAGCTCTAACCCCTCGCAATCCAACCGGTCTAGAGCTTTCTTGGGCAAGACGTTCAATGAGGAACCAGTGTCAACCAATACATGTGCAAGAGTAGTGCCCCTGCATTCAATGGAGACATGCAGGGCATCATTATGGTTCTTCCCTTTAGTTGTCAAATCAGCGTCGGAGAAACCCAAACCATTATCAGCAGTTAAATTGGCCACACAATCGATAAACTGATCATCTGATGTCTCTTGTGGCACGTGGGCAGTCTTCAGGAAGGTAATCAGAGCCTTAGCATGGGCCTATGAGCACAGCAATAGTGACAACATAGAAATCTTGGATGGGGTTTGCCCCAGCTACTCAACTACGTTATAATCACTCTTCTTAATAATCTTCAGAATCTCTTCCATCTCCTGCTTGGAAGCTTCAACAGTAATTGTCTTCGGTGCCTCCGTCTGGGCAGACACATCAGTGGTGATCCCTTTGCCCCGAGCGTCAGATGACTCGGCGACAGGGGTAGGACTAGGAACTTGATCAGGAATGGCAGTAGGTACACTTGCAGGTGTAATGACAACAGGTGTTCGGACAGTTGGTGGAGCAATATCAGGTGAGAAAAGTCTACCGCTGCGGGTGACTTTAGTAGGTCCAGTAATATTGCTGACGCCGGTATCAACATCCAACTCTTGCTTAACACCTAGAACATAAACATCTGCCCCATAGTGCCAAGGGAAAACTTTGTCAGAGGTGTAGGGGATGGGCCCCGGAACAGTGATGATTACAGGTGCGATCTTCGGAACAGACGTAATTCTAACAGGCTTCCTCGAGGGAGCCTTGGAAGAATTGTTGAAAATAGTAATAATGGCGACTTTTTCCAGTAGGAATGGAAGGAACAACAATCTTCTCAAACAGGATCTCCTTATTATCCATCAGGTTTTAGATACCTGACTTCAGAAATGGGCAACCAGTAGGTAAAACAGAACACATGTGGCAACCTTCGCCACAGCCCGGAAATAAATCGGCTAGCAACAGGTTCTTCTTGACAGTCATCATAGGGGTAGCAATATCTTCTACAGAAACCACAAACAAGTCCTCTTCTAGAGCATTCACTCCATGCTTGGGCATGGGAGCAGTTACAACATTAGGCCTCTCGGGCGCCTCAAACTCAATCTCCTTCGCATCAATTAGGTCTTGCACCTTGTTCCTCAAAACCCAACAATCGTCCGTATTATGCCCTGGGCTATCAGAGTGAAAAGCACAGCGGGCATTAGGGTTATACCTTGGTGATGTGGTACTTGGATTCTTCGGAGCTTCTTTTAGAATCACCAGATTGGTCTTCAGCAACTGTGGCAGAATCTGAGACAAAAGTCATGCTGAGAGGAGTGAATTGCCTTCGAGGTCTCTCGTCCTTTTTTTGATTGTGATGCTGAGGAGCACCAGCAGGTTTTGAAATAACAACCGCATTGACAACTTAGGGGTGTTCAGGTTTATTCTGTCTTCTTGCATTGTAGACAACACTGGACTCTTTCTTAAACGGCTTCTTCTCGGTGCTCGATGAGGCACCCTTCTGTATCTTCCCAACCTTAATACCAACTTCAATCCTCTCACCAGTCAAAATAAGATCTGTAAACCCAACTGAAGAGCTTCCAATCAGATGGTTAAAGAATGGACCAGACAGGGTCCCCAAAAACATGTCAACAAGTTCACGATCAGCCAAAGGTGGTTGCACCCTTCCGGCAAGGTCTCTCCATTTCTGAGCATACTCTTTAAATCCTTCACCCGTTCCTATTGACATACCTTGGAGTTGGGTACGCGTAGGAGCGAGGTCGGAGTTGTACTGATACTGCCTGTAGAATGCAGTAGCCAAATCTTTCCAGCTGCGGATACTGGCTCCGTCCAACTGATAGAACCACTCAAGTTGAGTCCCTGAGAGACTGTCTTGAAAGAAATGGATCCACAAGTTCTTATCAGCAGTGTAAGGCTGGATCTTCCTCACATATGACCGGAGGTGCAGCTTCGGACAGGAAACTCCATCATACTTGGCAAAGGCAGGTGCCTTGAATTTATGGGGAATCACCACCCCAGAGGATAGACCTAGATCTCCGAAGTCCAGACCAGGAACCTTCTGAATTTCCATAGCGTTTAAACGGTCTTCCAGCTGTTTGTACTTATCCTTAGCAGGAGGATATTGTTCTTCATCGTAGTCCGTCTCGTTGTCGGAGACTTCAGGGCTAGGAGCCCTCCTTTCTTGTGGACTATCTTTCCCTCCAGATGAGGTGGTCAGATCAACTTCATTCTGCAGCCCGTTTCCAAACCTGCGTCCAGTATTGAACATGATGGTCCTCTTCTTCTTCTTCTTCTTCTTCTCTTTCAGAATCAAAGTCTTTAGGTCCTGCTGACCCTTAGCTAGGTTCATGAACAACTCTTGAAACTGGGCATTCTGGGCCTAGAGGGCCTTGATAGCTTGCTCAGTTGAAGGTTCAGTAGACATGACGATTGCTGAAATAAACAACGAAGAGGATAAGAGACCTGTAAAAAGGGTTCCTGTTTATGAAGTGCATGGGATGAAATGCGTATGATTTATGATTTCAAAGACAATCGGGATTCAAATTTGTAAACAAGAAAGGAAACACGCTTTATTAGATTTAAACTTCAAAATTTAAATTGTTCAACAAACTGCCCTTAGGCGTTACAAGAATGGAAATACTGAAAAGTAAATAAAAACTGTAAAAGAAATCATCAAAGGTCCATCAATGCTCCCATGGTCTCTTCTTCTCAGTGCGGACATAATCATTCAGGATCCGCTCGTTCTCCAGTTGCCTAGTCAGCTTCTGGATCTTCTGCTCTTGTTCATTGAATTTCTCTCGGTAGGAATCCCGTTCATCCCTCAATTGCATCCAAGACCTCTTTAATGTCCCAATATCAGTGGGCATATAAGGGTGGAGAATGGTTGGAAGAACCCCGTCTTCATTAGCAACTTCAAGAGTGACAGGCCGGACAGCTTCATATGGCATACCTAGCTTCTGGGCACGAATGCGGACCCATCTGAGATATGGCTCCATTGGCAGAGAAGTCTTTAGGCCCAAGTCATGTGGATCAGATTGGTGAACTCTGTCCCAAGCCCTTATGAATCTACGACGTAGCTCGTCGCTGTCTCCCTAAAAATCAAAGATGATATGAGGCATCAACATCTCATGAGGCCCTTCTCTTCTGGCTCTTCCAAACTGACGGAGAGCTAAGCATGGGTTGTAAGAAATCCCTCCATGGGTTCCAATCAATGGAACATTAGGATACTCTCCACAACGATCAATGACAGTCACCTCATCCATACCTTTGAGAGTCCAGATAATGTCATCGTGAGAAAGAGACATCACCCTGTAAGCCCAACCCATTCCTTCTTTATTCTTCAATACTGACTTAGGGAGGTGCGAAATAAACCACCTCGACAATAAAGGAGCACAGCACATTAAGGTTCCCCGCTTCTGGGCAGTACGAGCATAAAGCTGATGAAGTATATCACCCAAGAGAGTGGGTACCGGATTCTGAGAGATGAATATCTTTATGGCATTAATATCAACAAAAGTATCAGGATTTGGAAACAATACCAGTCCATAAATCAAGAGAGCCAGAATATCTTCGAATGCCTTAAAGTCTAGGCTATCCCAGAAGTAATTAGCTTTGTCAACCAAGAACTTAGTCAGAAAACCCTTAGCTCCACTTCTAGTCTCCCAGTTAGCCATTACCTCCTCTTTGGTCAAGTGAAGGGATGCAACAATCTCTTCAGGCCTGAGGATCTTTTCCCAACCAGTAAATGGAGTCTGCTCCAAAACAGAGATACCAAGCAGCTCAGAGAACTCTTTTAGGGTAGGAACCAGCTGATAGTCTTGAAAAGTGAAGCAATGGTACAACGGATCATAAAACTGGACCAGAACACTCATCATCTGTTCATCCAATTTGGAGGTGACCAAACTGAGAAGAGAACCATGCCTCCTGATGAAGGAAGTAGTGTCTGGTATCCTGACAACCAACTCTTTAAGCAGGGTAGGTACTTGGACAAAGTTGATCCGGATAGTATTCTTACGCATGGGCATCATGATGACCTACAAAACAGAGCAAAGATGAAACCCTTTTGTCTTTGAAATAGGTTAGTCCTTATGCAAAATGTATGCAATGTTATGATGTTATGATGTCATGATAAAGGCACATCACAAGTATCCACAAAAAGCAAACATGGTAAAGGCACACAAGTCACACTGAGAGCCCTTAGATTTCAGGCTGGCATGGAGCTTAGGTACTACCCTCTTTCAGTTGAGTTTGTTTAAACCTGTCCTAAAAAATAGTAACCGGGTTCTAGAGGATCTCAATATCACTGACTACCCTCAATCGGTCATAATTCTAGTTTAGCAACCTTTTCTTGCGGCCGGAATCATCGCGAGAGTTTAGTCTCAATGAGTGTAGCATACTGCTACTGTTCTATGGCCAAGTTGGTCAATTTAAGGTTCTAAGGTCAGTTGGTGCTTAATGACTCCTTAGAAGACCCATATTCTCCTCGTTCCAACACAAGGGATATCGGTACAGACCAAGGTGCCATACCAATGTAGCTACTGCTTCATCCGTATCGGTCTACACTGTACAGATCCCTCACAATTTATTGCTACTTACCTAAAGGGTATCCCCAGATCTGGGTTAGGATCTATAGAACTCCGATACAAGCCCACAAAATTAAAGCATACAAAGCATACAATTGAAAACATAGTGATCTAATCCTAAGGTACACCTCACTTATGAACTCCCCAGCAGAGTCGCCAGTTCTGTGATCGGTGGGAATGAGAACTGACTGTTTTGGAATGCTGGTTTGCGTTTGCGTTTGTTTTTGCAAAATGTCATGGTAAGCAAGAATCGCCACCGTCTTTTATTTTATCCCACAAGGAAAGGAAAAAAGCATAGAAAAATTCCTTTTTCGAGATGTTTCTCGGGTTCGGGAGGTAGATTATAGAAAGGGAAGGTGTTAGAACCCTTTCTATCCGTGGTTATCCACGGGCTCTTAGGTACTTGCTCATTTTGTTTTCAAAAGTTTGCTTTTCTTTGTGTTTGTGGGTTTGAAAGGAGTTTTGTTTTTGAAGAGAGTGTATGTGCGAAAAGTTTTGTTTTGTTTTTAAAAGGAGCAAGTACTTAAGAACCATCTACCTACTCAAAAAGGAATTAAACTGTGCTAATGTCCTTTAGACAATGCTATCCCACTATTGAGGAGTAGGTAGCATCGTTGTTGGAGTTTTTGGGTCAATTCGATTAAGGGACGTGTGGTCACTAAAGCAATGTTAGGATGCCTTAGCGGTAACCCTAATGTCGTAGATCATTTTATCCGAGGCAACCGTTTCGAGGCAACTTATGATCTTTGGACAAGAGGGCGACCTCTAAAACTTCTTATACTCAATGACCACGTTCGAGGCAACCAAGTGAGGTGTACCCTAAGAGTGCGCATGTGCGAGTGTGCTATTTCGGTTAATTTTTATCTGTACATATTAATAGTGAGCTATGTTGATTTTAGGTTAAAGATTGATTTTGTCATGCATTGCCTATTATCAAACATCTAACAGTTAATATTGTGCGGAAATTAAATTGCGGGAAATTAAATCTAAGCTATTACAAGGCGTCGGGTATTTACATCGCCAAAGACAAACCCTTTAATTTAAATTGCAAAAAATAAATAAAAGCGATAAATAAATAAATAAAATCCTAAGTTAAACTATTACATTCCCGAAGCAGTTACAATATTGAAATATGGATCAAAAGTAATACGCGCGCGAGAAAATTATATCAGAGTGTTTTTTAGGGTTTTGACCCTTTTTATTAAATAAAGCATATTTTTTTTATTATTTTTGAATTAAAAGTTAAGTCTAAGTTAATAATTGGATTAACTAATTAAATGAAAATATTTTTTGGGTTTTATTTTAATTAAGGAAATAAAATAAGAATGGTTAAAAATATTAAAAACCTAATATTCTAATTTGATTTTAATTTATTGTAAAAGATATTAATGTTAAACCTATTTAAACTAAATAAATAAATTAATTTTTATTTACAAAATTAAATAATGAAATCAATGAAATTAATAAAAATATTATTTTTGTTGTTTCTGATTTTTTTATGAAAAAAGGTTAATTGGTTAATTAATTAATTAAGATAATAATAATAATAACAAAAAATAGGAAAATAATGAAAAGAGAATAAAAAAGGAACAAACTCAGGGGGTATTGGGCCCAAGGAGGGGGTTTGAATTGCAATTTCCAGGCCCATTTTCGTCCCAGCCTGTTTGACCTTTTGAATTGCCCACATGCCTGTTGACTGGAGACCATGGTAGTCCTCCATCCATGGCCATTGGATCTAGATCTGAAGATACCTGGCACGTTGATATTTGAGGTGTATGGTGGTCTGTATGCTTGAAGATCCACTGGAATAGCTGCAAGAAAATAATAATAAGCGTTTTGGGGGACCTGGGATTCGAACCCAGGTCCCAAGGGGTTTTACCATAGTGTGCTTACCATCTCAACTGTGCTACGTATTTGTTATTAGAATAAGCAATAAGTAATATATGTAAAACAACGCACTAAGCCTGAAATAAAAAAAAGCACCAATGATTTGAACTGGCCAATCACGCCTAGTCACGTTATCATCTTCTTCAAATAACCCTGGTTATTTACCTGCGGATTTTTATCCGCAGGAAGATTCGTAGGGTATCTCAAAAACCTTCTCCAGGCCATGTAAACGAAACCTAAGAGTACCAATGCGTTCGTCTCTTCCTCCTGGTTATCCCTATACCCACCTGTTGTACCCCAAAATTTGCCCTCCCATATTTTTCAAAACATCTCAAGAAAAATTCACAAGTCCAACCCGGCGCGTCATATTCAGGTGTTCTTTCCCCAAGATATCTCTGATAACATATTCTCAAATTCAAGTTCGCCTCAAGAGATAATTCTTTAAAGAAGGTATCCGAATGTGTAAGTTTTCTTGAAGAAATATGGTGAAAAAGTGTGCTGAAAGTGCAGTTTTTATGCGCTAAAAAATTCATAACTTGAAGATCGTAGCTCGTTTTGAACCCGTTCCGGTGGCCAAAATTCCGTCTTGACATTATCTATGTTTTCGTCTCTCACGACTGGAAGCCAATTTCGATCAGAAGGTCTTCAAAAATGTGGATTTATCAAGTATTTTCATACAGAAAATTTGTGACAGAAGTTTGTTTGCGTCATGTTCAGAAAATCATAACTTGGTCTATTTTCATCGTATCGAGCTGGTTCCGGCGCCAAAATTTCACAAATTGAGTTGGCTACATTTTCACAGAAGGTATTGAGTTCAAACGGTATTCAAAAGGCCTTCGTTTTTTGCTCAGAGTGCGTGACACGCTGAAAATCCTGAATGCTGAATATTATTTCATCTGAGCCGAAACTTCGAAAATTCATAACTCGGTCAATTTTTATCGGATTGGACTCATATTTTTACACAAGGTCACTGACTCATAGATCTACAACTTTGCTTCAAAAGTCGAGACCAAATTATGCACCGATCAATACCAGTTTTTTATTGAAGAACGTGTCAGAGTCGACACTGGAGCCCAAAATAAGTTTGTCTGAGCTGAAACTTCAAAAATTCATAACTAATTCACTGTTTATCCGATTGAGCCGATTTTCGGACAAGAGTTAGTTATCGATGTCGGCTACATTTTGTTTTCACATTTCAACTTCAAAAATTGCACTTAAGTCCCTGTGATTTAGCCTGGAAAGTGACGAACTCAAGTGAACATTGGAGGCCCAATTGCACATTCAAAGCCCATTTTCTTTACCCTAATTTCCATTATATAATCACCTTCTTTTCACACAAACCAGAGGAGAGGAAAAAGAGAGAAAAAACCTTGCCACAACACTATTAGAATATCAAATTCTTTCAAGAACCTTAAAACATTGAAATCCTTATTACAAATCCCTCTCTCACTACAAACAAGCCATCACAGTTACAAACCAACACCTCACTACTTCTTCAGTAAGGATAAGGCTGGCTTGGTCTCCATGATCCAAAGGGCATAAAAGCATTCAGGTCACTAATTTTCCAGTAAGGGTAAGATTGATTTGATCTCCATGATCAAAAGGGTATAATCATTCATACATGTCATATTGTGCCTAAACATTAAATTTCTTCATATATTGGCTTTATTTGCATTTTATGATTTTATTTAATGTGTTCATGAGATTCAACACTGCAGATTTAGACAGGATCCCATGCAGGTTCATTAAGGAACGTTGAGGCCAAAACACAAATGGCCAAAAGCCAAAAGCCAAATGGCCAAAGTAGAACAACTTATGCATGACGAGACAGACATCCTGAGAGGATTAAGGAACGTTGAGGCCAGAATACAAATGGCCAACAGCCAGAACACAAATGGCCATGAAATCCAATCCAATGGCCAAAGAATGCTGACCACGGTACTCAGGAGTCAATGAACACACACGTGATGTCAGAAAGTCAAACAAGGATTTTTGTCTAATGGGCCAGAATACTTCAAAAAAACCTCCCTTTGGGTCCAGACACCCCCATGGTTTGCTCAATTTTTAACTTTCATTTGTTTTTTCCTTTTTATTCTTTTAATTGTTTTTTTAATTGTTTTCTTTTAATTCCATAAAATAATTTTCATAATAAATATAAAATACAGAAAAATCAAAAAAACTAAAAATATGTTTAATTAATATTTAATTCATTATTATTTTTGTAAATAAACTCTAACAATTAACTTAGTTTAATTTAGGTTTTTAAACTTTAATCTTTTTCTTTATAAGTAAAAAGTATCTAGAATTAGGTTTTTTTGACATTTTCATCTTTTTCTTAAATAAATTATTAATCATCATTATTTATCATTATTATTAATTATCATTAATTTTGTAAATAAACATGTAAATAAATTAATTAACTAGTAAATTAGGTTAACTTTAATATTTTCATTAATAATTAAAATAATCTAGATTTAGGGTTTCCTTTTAATTCTTTTTCTGTATTTTTCATAAATACAAAAAAACACTAAAACACTTTCTTTTCTTTAATTAAATAATTAATTGGACTTTAATTTAATTTAATTTCATGCAAAGGGTCAAAACCCTCAGACGTCCTAATTTTAATTCTTTTCACGCATTATTTCTTTCGATCATTATGTAACTGTTTCTCAGATGTAATAGTAATTAGGTTTATCTTTCCGTCTTTAATTTCCGCATCTTTATCAAAAACGGGTCTTTGTAATTTGGCGATGTATAGACCCGCGCCTTGTAATAGCGTAGGATTTTACTTTCCGCATTTAAATTTCCGCACTTTTAAATTATAATTGCATGAAAGAATGTATGGCCTAAATTAAAAACAAGCGTAGATCACCATGATACATGTACAAGATAAAACATAACATGAAAATAACACACAAATTCACACACCACTCTTAGGGTACGCCTCACTGTTGCCTTGCCCTCGAAACGTGGTCGTCGAGTATAGGACGTTTTAGTAAGTCCTTATGTCCATGACATGATCCAGTTGCCTCGAAACGGTTGCCTCGGAATTAAAAAGGATCAATGGCATAAGGGTAGCTTCTAAGGTGTCCTACTGTTGCTCTGGTGACCACACTGTCCCTACAAATGAATTGACCCGAACACCTCCAATGGTGGTGCTACCTATCTCTCAATGGTGGGATGACACTACCTTAAGGACATTTACACAGCCTAATTCCTTAGGGTAGGTAGATGACTCATAGATACTTGCTCTAAAAAACAAATCAAAACTCTTTTCACACCGACACTTTCAAAAAAGCTTTCAAAACAATTTTTCAAACACTCTTGAGGACTGATGCAAGAGTCGATCTGAAATCTTTAAAACAAAACTTTTTCAAACTCACTCACAATTGAAAAGCAAACACTTTTGAAAACACAATGAGCAAGTATCTAAGAGCCCAAGGATAACCATGAATAGAAAGGGTGCTAACACCTTCCCTTTCTATAAATCTACCTCCCGAACCGAGAAACTATCTCATAAGGAATTTTGCTGTGCTTTTGTCCTGTCCATGTTGGAGAAAATAAAAGACGGTGGAGACTCTTGCTTCCGCGACATTTCGCGAACCAGCGTTAAACAGTCAGTCCCAGATCTACCGATCACAGAACTGGCGACTCTGCTGGGGACTATACTTATAAAAGTGAGGTGTACCTTAGGACTAAGATCACTTATGTTTTCAATTGTCTGAATTGCTTGCTTTATTATTGTGGGACTGTCTCGGGAGTTCTATAGATCCTAACCCGACTCTGGGGGATACCTTCTTAGAAAGTAGCAACAAGGCTGTGAGGGAACTGTGCGGGGTATACCGACATGGTTGAAGCAGTCTGCTACGTTGATGTGGCACTTTGGTGTGTACCGGTAACCCTTGAGTTCAGTCAAGGAGAGTATGGGGCCGCCGCGTGGTGTCGTGAAGCATCAACTGACCTTAGGAACCTTAATTGAACCATCTTGGCCTCTTTAGGGTAGTGAGATAACTGACTTTGGTGCAGTCCGAGGTTGGTTGATACTCGATACTACACTCAATTGAGGGTTGTTTTCTTGGAATATTTCGGTCGCCAGTTCAGTTGCTAAATCGAAACGATGAACAATGAAAGCAATCCAATGATATTGGTACCCTTAGAACCCAGTTACTTTGATAGGACATGTTTGAGCCCACCAACTTCAAGAGGGTAATACCCAGACCCCATGCTGGCCTAAACTCTAAGGGTTGTGGTGTGACTTGTGTGCTTTCATACTTGACTACTTGCATGCTTGTTATCTGACACTTGAGTTTCTTGCAGGTTTTGTTTATAGTCCTTAATTGGGACTCATAACAGGGTTTACCTACATTACCCCATGCATAGCATAACATCATACCATTGCATGCATCCCGCATAAGGACTAACCCATTTCAAGGATCTCAAGGGCTTGTGATGCAGGTCATGATGAACCAACATGTCTGGCAAGGGGCAAAGGGGATTTATTTTCCTCTAGCCAAGGTTGTCAGGGGCTATGACCCACTGGATATGGGGAGCCTTTGAACCTTGAAGAAGGACTCTCTACAACACGAAGTTACTTCAATCAAGATACCAGATTCTAATTTTAACAAATTTTCTTGTTTACCCCGCGAGATCCTTGAAAACATCGCATGCATACATACACATCATTGCATAACAGGTACCCTTTTTTCTACAGGTTGCTTACCTTCTTTGCTGTTTATTTCAGCAGTCTTATCATGAATCCGGAAACATCTACTGAGCAATCCATCAAGGCTCTCCAGGCTCAGAACGCCCAGTTCCAAGAGCTGATCATGAGTTTGGCCCAGGGGCAACAAGATCTGAAGACCCTGCTTTCGAAAAAGAAGAAGAAGAGGACGGTGCTGTTCAACCCTAGACGCAAATCTGGGAATGGATCACGAAATGAAGTTGAGCAGACTACCCCATCTGTTGGGAAAGACAATCCCCAAGAAAGGGAGGTTCCTAGTCCAGTGGTCTCCGACAACGAGACCGATTACAATGATGAGCAGTACCCTCCAGCTGAGGACAGGTAAACAGTTGGAAGACCGGCTAAGTGCCATGGAGATACAAAAAGTGCCTGGCCTGGACTTCGAGGATCTAGGTCTGTCTTCTGGGGTAGTAATCCCGCACAAATTCAAGGCACCTGCCTTTGCAAAGTACGACGGGGCATCCTGTCCTAAGCTGCATCTCAGGTCTTACACAAGGAGGATCCAGCCCTACACAGCTGACAAGAATTTATGGATTCACTTCTTTCAGGATAGTCTGTCTGGAACCCAACTCGACTGGTTCTATCAACTGAATGGAGCTAACATCCGCAGCTGGGAGGATTTGGCCACTGCATTCTACAAGCAGTACCAGTATAATGCCGACCTTGCTCCCACGCGCACTCAGCTCCAGGGAATGTCTATGGGTACAGGCGAGGGCTTTAAAGAGTATGCTCAAAAATGGAGGGACCTTACTGGAAGGGTACAACCACCTCTAACTGACCGCGAGCTCGTCGACATGTTCTTAGGGACCCTGGTCCATTCTTCAACCACCTGATTGGGAATTCTGCTGCTGGGTTTACAGATCTGATCTTGACCGGGGAAAGAATAGAAGCTGGCATCAAGTCGGGGAAAATACAGAATGGTGACTCCTCGAACACTGAGAAGAAACCATCCAAGAGAGAATCTAGTGTTGTCTATGGCTCAAGAGGGCAAAATAGGTCCGAACACCGCCAAGGGGTCAACGCGGTGGTTATTGCAAAACCGGCCGGCGCTCCTCAGCGTCACAATCAACAAAGGGAAGAGAGACCCAAAAGGCAATTCACCCCCCTCAGCATGACCTTGTCACAGATATTGCCACAGTTGCTGGAAACCAAGTTGGTAACTCTCATGGACCCTCCAAAGAATACCAACAGGACGCCTTCAAGGTATAACCCCAATGTTCGCTGCGCTTATCATTCTGACAGCCCGGGGCATGCTACAGATGATTGTTGGACTTTGAGAAACAAGGTTCAGGATCTGATCGACGCGAAGGAA
Source organism: Vicia faba (assembly GCA_948472305.1). Classification (NCBI taxonomy): domain Eukaryota; kingdom Viridiplantae; phylum Streptophyta; class Magnoliopsida; order Fabales; family Fabaceae; genus Vicia; species Vicia faba. The sequence goes on along the minus strand of OX451741.1, from coordinate 1,132,020,910 downwards.
GTCCAGTTCGACTCTCCAGAGACTCCGAATGTGACCACTGCTCCCTTGTCAAAACATGGCTAGGATTGGAAACTTTTGTTCATTTGAATGTTCAGATTGTAATTTTCTTTGATTGTTCAAACATTTTATTTCATGTCAAACTTGGTTATTTCATTAATGCATTACACATGTCTGTTTTGAAGTAATTATTTCGTATTCACTATATGCAAACTATTTTCATATTTTTGTGATGATCAACTCTTGATTGAAAATTCTAAGCCTCTTGAGGGAGGATGACGAAAACGATACAACGATCTTTACAGTATGCTTTTGAACAGACCCCGCTGATGAGGTACAAGCATTGTTTCAATTCCTAAACACCGGAGTTATAAGGAAGATAATCCCTCATCAACCCCTCTGAGCCAAAGAAGTAGGAGTTTTTCTTTTCGAAATTTAAAACCCTTAATCAGAACCTGGGGCAGGGTAGTCTCTCAGTTGATCCAAGTGCATAACGAATGGCACCAAAGAGGTCCTTACAAAACAAAAAGACAGCGATGGTTCCGAACAATCATAAAGACAGGCAGTCATTACTTCTCAAAATAAAAACCCATTAAGTCAAAACCTATGAAGGAGACTTACAAAACTGAGGCATCCCGCTGACTGTAATTCCAAAAAGGAAACAGCTCAGGCAAAAAACAGGGATAACAAAATCAAGAAAAAAAGAGGTCTTACAAACCCTAAACCAAACAAAAATGACTGCCTATTCAAATAAACGTTCAACATTCGAACCATCACTGGAACATCAGGACAAAGACTCAAACAAGGTCTAACACACGATCAACTGAGCTTAGGTTTGAAGAACATCACGAAGAACGGGTGGGTACAAATAATTTGAGCCTTTATCCTTTGTTTCTTAAACCGTGAACCAGGCCACGTTATAACCCTTAAAAAGTCCTAGCTGAAGCATGGGTTAGTTCGAAAGCATACTGTTACGAAAGGTATCCTGGCTCCTTAAGGCTTGCGGTAAAATAACGAGTTGACATCACATTTTATAAAATTTGTTTGTTTTACTGAAAAATGCATTTTCACAAAAAAACTTCAAGACAGACATAAGCTTTGCATTTTTAACATAACTTTGTTTGCATACGACTATTTGTTTGAACAACATAGAAGCTCGCACGACGAATATCGGATGAACAAAAGCACTCCCAAACAAGGGGCATGACATGATCATTGTCCGTCATTTGGGGCAGTTAAGTCAAGATTCAAAGAATCTCTCAAATGCCAAATAGCCTGGGGCAAATCTCCGTCTAAGACACTTGGGGCATTGGACGATCAAACGAAGATCTTCTGGTAGCGTGGTAACATAATAACAGGGGCACCTCCCTACATCCTGAGAGCATGGACATAGTCGGAAAAAATACTACGCGTAATCAAAGACCCGCTAGGTTGACACACCTAGGCAAAAATAAGGGCTTCCCGGCGAACCAAAAGGGTTCGGGCAAAAATGAGGGATGAAATGAAAAAAATCTGTATACCCGGCAAGTCGAAAACCTGAAAAGGCGGCTTGGGCAAAAATGGGTATCCCGGTGGACTGAAAACCCGAAAGGGCGGTCCAGGCAAAAGTTAGGGATCAAAGCGTATGACTATGTCCTGTCATCTCGTCACTTGCCTACCAGAAGAAGATTTGTCAATTGGCAGTCATCAAACACCTTCACAGGTACCTTCTTCTCCAACAGAAACTGGGGCAATAATGAGTTGTCTAAATGATCCGGTTGCCCTGTCCACCGAAGTGCCAAGGTAAGTTCAGCTGAAGAATGCGACTAAGATACCTTCATTTCCAACAGAGCACAACAACGAAATCCCCAGCGGAGTTATCATCAAATCTCAGCGAAGTATCTCTTCCCACAGAGTAATTCCTTGCAGAGTAATCTCTTCGCCAAGTTTATTCCCCAACGAAGTCATCTTCTCCTACCGGTATTCTTGCAATCATCATCCCCAACGGAAACGAAGAATCTCACTCTTCAACATCAGCCCAGGATTTGACTTCCCGGCATCCGTCAAAGATCTATTTTCCTAGACGAAGATACATTCATAAACATCACATTGTTATACATCATGATACATGCATCATACAATCTCATGTGTTGAAAAATATTATTGCTTGATCCATATCATGCATTGCATATGACTGACCTTTACCTTTCAGGAAGGATACAGTGAAAAGATCAGCTATGTAGACGAATATAGTCAAAAGAGACCAACCCAGTCAAAGAATACAAATCCAGTTAAATCAATGCCTAAAGATTTCTCTGATACAACCCGTCGTTATAGACACTCGTCGTTATAGACACTCGTCGTCATAGACACTCTTCGTTATAGACACTCGTCGTTATAGACACTCGTCGTTATAGACACTCGTCGTTATAGACACTCTTCGTTATAGACACTCGTCGTTATAGACACTTGTCGTTATAGACACTCGTCGTTATAAACACTCGTCGTTATAGACACTCGTCGTTATAGACACTCGTCGTTATAGACACTCGTCGTTACAGACACTCGTCGTTATAGACACTCGTCGTTATAGACACTCGTCGTTATAGACACCCGTCGTTATAGACACCCGTCGTTATAGACACTCGTTGTTATAGACACTCGTCGTTATAGACACTCGTCGTTATAGACACTCGTCGCTATAGACACTCGTCGCTATAGACACTCGTCGCTATAGACACTCGTCGCTATAGACACTCGTCGCTATAGACACTCGTCGTTATAGACACTCGTCGTTATAGACACTCGTCGTTATAGACACTCGTCGTTATAGACACTCGTCGTTATAGAAACTCGTCGTTATAGACACTCGTCGTTATAGACACTCGTCGTTATAGACACTCGTCGTCATAGACACCCGTCGTCATAGACACCCGTCGTGTCGTTATAGACACTCGTCCTTATAGACACTCGTCGTTATAGACATTCGTCGTTATAGACAATCGTCGTTATAGACACTCGTCGTTATAGACACTCGTCGTTATAGACACTCGTCGTTATAGACACTCTTCATTATAGACACTCGTCGTTATAGACACCCGTCATTAAAGACCACTCGTCGTTATAGACACCCGTCGTTAAAGACCACTCGTCCATGGAAATAACCTGTCAGTAGAGACAACTCACCAACCTTTCTGAATTCCAGACTCGATTCCTGTATCCTACCAGGGCACGTCTGAAGAGTTCGAAGATCCGATTCCTGTATCTTGCCAGGGTGTATCTGTTGACGACCATATTCTAGACTCGATTCCTGTATCTTGCCAGGGCACGTCTGAAGAGTTTAAAGATTCGATTCCTGTATCCAGCCAGGGCACATCTACACAAAGAGTTTGAAGATCAACTCCCTGTAATAGGCCAGGTAAGTATCTTTCTTTTTTCAGGTACACAAGTTCTCGCTAAGGAATCTCTTACGTGATCGACACCTCCAGATGGCATCTATAAGCCCATCCTCCTATCCACCATCTCTCCAAATGGCATCTGTAAGCCCATTCCCGACATCACATTGCTGATACTCCACTATGCGAGTGCAAATTTCTGGGCACTCTAGTGTTCAATCATCTTCCACCTTTGGATCACGAAAGGCCCGAAAGCCAATCTATATCCTCAGGTTTAAGAAGATTGAACAGGGGCAACTGTTGTACCCCAAAATTTGCCCTCCCATATTTCTCAAAACATCTCAAGAAAAATTCACAAGTCCAACCCGGCGCGTCATATTCAGGTGTTCTTTCCCCAAGATATCTCTGATAACATATTCTCAAATTCAGGTTCGCCTCAAGAGATAATTCTTTAAAGAAGGTATCCGAATGTGTAAGTTTTCTTGAAGAAATATGGTGAAAAAGTGTGCTGAAAGTGCAGTTTTTATGCGCTAAAAAATTCATAACTTGAAGATCGTGGCTCGTTTTGAACCCGTTTCGGTGGCCAAAATTCCGTCTTGACATTATCTACGTTTTCGTCTCTCACGGCTGGAAGCCAATTTCGATCAGAAGGTCTTCAAAAATGTGGATTTATCAAGTATTTTCATACAGAAAATTTGTGACAGAAGTTTGTTTGCGTCATGTTCAGAAAATCATAACTTGGTCTATTTTCATCGTATCGAGCTGGTTCCGGCGCCAAAATTTCACAAATTGAGTTGGCTACATTTTCACAGAAGGTATTGAGTTCAAACGGTATTCAAAAGGCCTTCGTTTTTTGCTCAGAGTGCGTGACACGCTGAAAATCCTGAATGCTGAATATTATTTCATCTGAGCCGAAACTTCGAAAATTCATAACTCGGTCAATTTTTATCGGATTGGACTCATATTTTTACACAAGGTCACTGACTCATATATCTACAACTTTGCTTCAAAAGTCGAGACCAAATTATGCACCGATCAATACCAGTGTTTTATTGAAGAACGTGTCAGAGTCGACATTGGAGCCCAAAATAAGTTTGTCTGAGCTGAAACTTCAAAAATTCATAACTTATTCACCGTTTATCCGATTGAGCCGATTTTCGGACAAGAGTTAGTTATCGATGTCGGCTACATTTTGTTTTCACATTTCAACTTCAAAAATTGCACTTAAGTCCCTGCGATTTAGCCTGGAAAGTGACGAACTCAAATGAATATTGGAGGCCCAATTGTACATTCAAAGCCCATTTTCTTTACCCTAATTTCCATTATATAATCACCTTCTTTTCACACAAACCAGAGGAGAGGAAAAAGAGAGAAAAAACCTTGTCACAACACTGTTAGAATATCAAATTCTTTCAAGAACCCTAAAACATTGAAATCCTTATTACAAATCCCTCTCTCACTACAAACAAGCCATCACAGTTACAAACCAACACCTCACTACTTCTTCAGTAAGGATAAGGCTGGCTTGGTCTCCATGATCCAAAGGGCATAAAAGCATTCAGGTCACTAATTTTCCAGTAAGGGTAAGATTGATTTGATCTCCATGATCAAAAGGGTATAATCATTCATACATTTTGAAGGGGTGAAAAACACAAGAAGGGGGGGGGGGGGGGGTTGAATTGTAAAACTGGAATCTTAAAGCAATTGACAAGATATTTTTATCCTGGTTCGTTTGATCTCAAACTACTCCAGTCCACCCGTCAAGGTGATTTCGCCTCTCTCCAACGAGGTCTTAATTCACTATATTCAACTGAATACAAATCTGCTTTAACAACTGCTAAAGCCTTCTTGATTCAAACCACAATCCGGTTTGTCAAGGCAACACTTTCTTACAAAGGTATAAAACAAATGTGTGTGAATGTTTTCTACAAAACTTTATCACAACTGTGATGTATACACAAATTAAGCTTAGAAACTTAGATTGCTAAACACTAATGGAGTATCAGAGTTTGTTGGTTTAGCAAAACTGGTAGATGAAGATTATTGTTCAGCTTTGTGCGTGTAGAGAATTTGGAAGCATTAGCCATTATAATCTTCGAAGCCTTGTTTATATAGCACTTGAGAAGATGAACGTTGAATGCAATATTCTTGATTCAATGCTAATAACAAGCTTTCCTTTTTGAGCAGATCTTGTCTAGAATGATGCTGTTGGAATTAATTAGCGTTCAATGCACAGTACCGTTGCTTCTTCAATGCACGTTCTGGCTTGGCTCATTCTGATTCTGCTTCGCTGCTGATGAACTATTTGATTCTGTATCAGAGTGTTTACGCGCAGTTCTGTTCATCAAGCTACAGCATGTACGTGAGTTGATCATCTGATCTTCACGTTCTGATTCAGCAACTTCTGATGCTGGTGTATCAAATTAAATTCTGATGCTGAAGAAGTGATCTTGCTTATTTTAATCAGCGTATCTGCAAGTCAGAGCATGGTAATTTTAGGTAGCATATAGTTCAAACATGAAACATATAAATACTATATCTTTTCACTTTGTTATCATCAAAACTTAAATATAGGGTACTAGATTCAAACATTGTTCTAACAATCTCCCCCTTTTTGATGATGACAAAAACTAGATATTTTAAATAAAAAATAACGTGAAAAGGTATCTAGGAAATGTTTCAGAGTTAAGAAGTAAAGAGAAATCAGAGTTTAAGAGATACTCCCCCTGAGTTTGTTACTTCCCTTTGATATGCGTGTTCTTCAGGATCAGATCTTTTTCTATCTTTGAGCATCAGATTATAGATCTTTGACTTATCAGAGAGCAGAGCTTCAGAGCTTTTCCTGTCAGAGCTTTGCTTTGGATCAGAGTGTTAGGTCGATCAGAACTTCATATTTGATCAGAGCAACATGAGCTTCTACATTTTGATCAGAGCTTCTAGCTTCTAGTCTTCATAGTGTTCAAGAGCTTCCTTGTGCCTGTAGACTTAAAAACAAAACAGAAAAACATTTCAAGTAATAGAGTTAGAATGTTCGAGAATTTCTGTCTAGTTAGCCGTTATTGATTTTAAATATCAGTCTTGTTCTCCCCCTTTTTGTCAGCAATCAAAAAGTGTTGGTGATGTGCTAAAACAATTTAGATCAGAAAAACAAATTATATTAAAATAGTTCAGAGCAAAAGAACATTACAAAACAAAGTCAAAACAGTACATCAGAAAATGAAGAAAACATAGAGAATGATTTGAGAGAAAAAGGTTTGAAGGAGATAAACTCAGAAATATGCAGAAAATACTTGAATGATTATGAGAAAGCGTAAGGAATAAGAATGAAGAATAATGTGCTTAAATAGAGTTTTCAAAAATTATTTTGAAAAATTAAACGTTTTTAAGAGAGAGAAAAAAAATAATGATTGCCATTAACAAGCGTGATTACTCTGCATTAAATGCTTGCTGATTTTGGGGGATTTGAGAAAGATACTTAAAAACGGTTACCAGACATGTGTCTCAATGCACCCAATCAGCGCTTTGTCTTCTCAGAAGCGTGCACGCGTTCTGCTTCAGAGATTTGCTGATGATTGGATGACACTTGTTTGATGTAGTGATCAGCACGTCTGTCTTTGAGATTAGACTCTCAGATCTTTAGACTTGCATCTGATACAATCTGCATGTTCTATCTTTCTGAAAGAAGATTGATCAGAAGTTCACAGTAATATAATTACATTCTGAAGATAAATACATGGAATTAAAACATTTTCATTCTGGGCATACTTTCATGCTGAGATGTTTCAGAATGAAATTAAACCTATCTTCTGAAAGGGGTTTAGTAAAGATATCAGCCCATTGATGGTCTGTATCTATAAATTTCAAGTTCAAAATACCTTTCTGAATATAGTCCCTAATGAAATGATGTTTTATTTCTATATGCTTAGCTCTAGAATGTAAAATAGGATTCTTACTTAAGCAAATAGCAGAAGTATTATCACAAAGAATAGGAATGTTACTCTCAAAAATCTGGAAGTCTTCAAGCTGACTTTTCATCCAGAGCATTTGTGTGCTACATCCTGCTGCTGCTATGTACTCAGCTTCTGCTGTTGACAGAGCAATTGTTGACTGTCTTTTGCTGGACCACGAGATCAGATTTTCTCCCAGAAACTGGCAGCTTCCAGAAGTACTTTTTCGTTCCACTCTGTCTCCAGCAAAATCAGCATCACAGTAGCCTACTAAGCTGTAATCACTAGATTTTCTATAAAACAAACCCAGATTAGTAGTACCTTTCAGATACTTGAAAATTCGCTTAACAGCTGTTAAGTGAGATTCTCTAGGATCTGATTGGAATCTAGCACAAATACATACGCTGAATAAGATATCAGGTCTTGAAGCAGTCAGATAAAGGAGAGAACCAATCATACCTCTGTAGACCTTCTGTTCTACACTTTTGCTTACCTCTTCTCTTTCCAGAATGCACGTGGGATGCATTGGAATCTTTGATGGCTTACATTCTGAGAGGTCAAATTTCTTCAGAAGATCTCTGATGTATTTGCTCTGATGAATGTAAGTTCCCTCTGGAGTTTGATTGATCTGAATTCCTAGAAAGAATTTCAGTTCCCCCATGAGGCTCATCTCAAATTCTGCCTGCATACACTTAGCAAATTTTCTTCCAAGAGAAGGATTAGTAGAACCAAAAATAATATCATCAACATAAATTTGACAGACTAAAATGTCACTCTTAACTGTTTTACAGAATAGAGTAGTGTCCACTTTCCCTCTGGTGAATTCATTTTCAAGCAGAAAGTTACTTAGCCTTTCATACCAAGCTCTGGGAGCTTGTTTCAGACCATACAGTGACTTTTTCAGTTTGAAAACATGTTCTGGATGTTTTGTATTTTCAAAACCTGGGGGTTGGTGAACATAAACTTCTTCTTCTATATATCCATTTAAGAATGCACTTTTGACATCCATCTGATACAGAGTGATGCCTCTATTAACAACAAATGAGATTAAAAGTCTGATAGATTCTAACCTGGCGACTGGGGCAAAGGTTTCTGTATAGTCTATCCCCTCTTGCTGACTATAACCTTGTGCAACCAGTCGTGCCTTGTTTCTGACGACTTCACCTTGTTCATTAAGCTTGTTTCTGAACACCCATCTTGTTCCAATGACGTTGAATCCTTTTGGTCTGGGAACGAGATCCCATACGTCGTTTCTAGTGAATTGATTCAGCTCTTCTTGCATTGCCAGAATCCAGTCATTATCCAGAAGTGCTTCATCAATAGAAGAAGGTTCAATCAGAGACACAAGTCCCATAAGAGTTTCTTCAGAGTTTCTGAAGCTTGCTCTTGTTCTGATTGGATCTTCCTTTCTTCCTAGGATAGTTTCTTCTGGGTGATCCAAACTGCTTCTGGGCAATCTCTTCTGAGGTTGATCAGCAGCTGTTGTAGGATTTCTAGCATTGCTCCTTTCAGACGTTGAAGGAATGTCTGTGTTGAGAGCTTCTGATGACTTGTCTTCAGAACCTGCAAATTCAATTTCTATACCTGCAAGATTTTCATTCTGCTTTGACTTTTCAGAGTCAAGCTTATCATCAAAACGAACACTGATTGATTCTTCCACAATCTGTGTTTCTGTATTGTATACTCTGTACCCTCTTGAGCGTTCAGAGTATCCTAACATAATACACTTCTGTGCCTTAGAATCAAACTTGTTCAAATAATTCTTTGTATTCAATATATAGCAAGTACATCCAAATGGATGAAAATACGAAATGTTGGGCTTTCTGTTCTTCCACAATTCATATGGAGTCTTTTCCAGAATAGGTCTTATTGAGATTCTATTCTGAATGTAGCACGCTGTGTTTATTGCCTCTGCCCAGAAAGTCTTAGCAACGTTTGTCTCATTGATCATGGTTCTGGCCATTTCTTGCAATGTTCTGTTCTTTCGTTCTACAACTCCATTTTGTTGGGGAGTTCTAGGACAAGAGAAATCATGCAGAATGCCTTTGTCATTAAAGAATGACTCAAAATCTTTATTTTCAAATTCTCCACCATGATCACTTCTGACTTTAACGATTCTAAGATCTTTTTCATTCTGAACTTGGTTACAGAAGGTAACAAACACAGAGTGTGACTCGTCCTTGTGTCTTAAGAACTTTACCCATGTCCATCTGCTATAGTCATCTACGATTACTAACCCATACTTCTTGCCACTGACTGAAGCAGTTTTAACTGGTCCAAATAGGTCAATGTGCAGAAGTTCTAATGGCTTAGAGGTAGAAACAACATTTTTGGATTTAAAAGAAGGTTTTGCAAATTTGCCTTTCTGACATGCTTCACACAGAGCATCTGAATTGAACTTCAAATTAGGAAGTCCTCTGACCAGATTGAGTTTGTTAATCTGAGATATTCTTCTCATACTAACATGCCCCAATCTTCTGTGCCAGATCCACTGCTCGTTGTTAACAGACAGAAGACATTTTACGTTCTGACTCTTTAGTTCAGAAAGTTTGATTTTGTAAATGTTGTTTTTCCTCTTTCCATTAAACAGGATAGTCCCATCTTTCTGACTAACAGCTTTACATGATTTTTGATTAAAGATTATATCATAACCGTTATCACTTAATTGACTTATGGATAACAGATTATGCATCAATCCATCAACAAGCAGAACATTATTAATAGAGGGAAGATTTCCATTACCTACAGTTCCAGAGCCAATTATCTTTCCCCTCTGATTGCCTCCAAAGCCAACGTGGCCTCCAGGCTTAAGTTCCAGGCTTTGGAACATATGCCTTCTTCCCGTCATGTGTCGTGAGCAGCCAGAGTCCAGGTACCATGACTGGTGTTTCTGACTTGCTACTAAAGATATCTGCAACATGTATTATTTTATCCTTAGGTACCCAGATCTTCTTGGGTCCTGATTTGTTAGTTTTACCAAAACTCTGGTTGAATTTTGGTTTCACAGAGTGCTTACTACTAGTATATTTGATGTCATGTGTGTGACCATACACAAAGTGTGAATTTAGAGGAGTGTGTTTAATGGTTAAATCCATGACATTTTTAGGTGTAGGAACCTTACCTAGGTATCCTATTCCTTTCCTGCCGTTTCTGCTAACTCCATAGATCATTGAAGCCATTCTGCTTCTATCTATGCTTTTAGCAAGGAACTTCTGGAAACTATGATCATACTCCTTGATGATCTCATCAGCGTTGCTGGGAGTTTCAGAAATTGGTTCCTTCTGAGAGTTTTGTAAAGAGTTTTCTAATTTTAAAATTTTATCTCTCAGCTCAGAGTTTTCCAATTTGAGACTCTCAGACTTATTAGAGTCAGATTCAAGATTCCTTTTCAGGTCTCTGAATTTAGCTCTAATCTGCTGATAACGTTCCAGAATTTCATTGAGGCTTTCAGCAAGTTCAGCCTTTGTAAAATTAACAGCGAAGTTAGGGAATACCTCTTCTGTGTCTGATTCTGAGTCTGATTCAGAAGCTTCACTGTCATCTGGAATGTTAGCCATGAGCGCTATGTTCGCCCTTTCATCATCTGATTCTGAGTCAGCTTCAGACGAGTCAGAGTCATCCCATGTGGCCATGAGACTTTTCTTCTTCTCTCTTCCAAACTTCTTTTTGGGCTTTTCCCTCTGAAGCTTTGGGCAGTCACTCTTGTAGTGTCCTTGCTCATTGCACTCGTAGCAGATGATGTCTTTTGTGTTTGGCTTCTTGCTACCAGAGGAGCCTTCAGATCTTCTGTATCCAGAGGAAGAATCTGTCCTTCTGTATCTGGAAGAAGACTCGTTCTGATCAGATCTTCTGGGATTCCTGAACTTCCTTTGTCTTTGCTTCCACAGTTGATTTACTCTTCTGGAGAGAAGGGAAAGTTCGTCTTCTTCTGATGAGGATCCATCAGATGTTTCTTCAACTGCCTGCAAAACTTTAGATTCAGATTTTCTGTTAGATTTTAAAGCTAAAGGCTTACCTTTCTTCTGAGGCTCGTCAGCTTCTAGCTCTATCTCATGACTTCTGAGGGAGCTTATAAGTTCCTCCAGAGTGATTTTGTTGAGATCTTTCGCCAGCTTCAGAGCAGTAACCATAGGCCTCCACTGCTTGGGTAAACTTCTGATTATCTTCTTGACATGGTCAGCAGTAGAGTATCCTTTGTCCAGAACTTTGAGACTAGCTACCAGAATCTGGAATCTAGAGAACATAGTTTCAATGGATTCAGATTCTTCCATTTTAAACGCCTCATACTTCTGAATGAGCGCCAGAGCTTTTGTTTCTTTGACTTGAACGTTGCCCTCATGCGTCATTCTGAGAGAATCAAAGATGTTCTTAGCTGTGTCTCTGTTGGAGATCTTTTCATACTCAGTATAGGAGATGGCACTGAGGAGGATGGTTCTGGCCTTATGGTGATTCTTGAAGTCACGCTTTTGTTGATCAGTCATTGATTTTCTTTCAATCTTCTGACCAGTTGCATTCACAGGGTGCGTGTATCCATCTGTCACCATATCCCACAGATCAGCATCATGTGCTAGAAAGAAGCTTTCAATTCTGTCTTTCCAGTAATCAAAGTTTTCTCCATCAAAAACTGGAGGTTTGCCGCTGAATCTGTCTCTATCCTCATTGTTGTCATTGCTGAAATGAGAGTTGTTTCCTGCCATTGTGTTTTTCTGACGCTGGATCTTGTACTGACACGGTTAAGTGTTTTAGCTCAGAACCAGGCGCTCTGATACCAATTGAAGGGGTGAAAAACACAAGAAGGGGGGGGGGGGTTGAATTGTAAAACTGGAATCTTAAAGCAATTGACAAGATATTTTTATCCTGGTTCGTTTGATCTCAAACTACTCCAGTCCACCCGTCAAGGTGATTTCGCCTCTCTCCAACGAGGTCTTAATTCACTATATTCAACTGAATACAAATCTGCTTTAACAACTGCTAAAGCCTTCTTGATTCAAACCACAATCCGGTTTGTCAAGGCAACACTTTCTTACAAAGGTATAAAACAAATGTGTGTGAATGTTTTCTACAAAACTTTATCACAACTGTGATGTATACACAAATTAAGCTTAGAAACTTAGATTGCTAAACACTAATGGAGTATCAGAGTTTGTTGGTTTAGCAAAACTGGTAGATGAAGATTATTGTTCAGCTTTGTGCGTGTAGAGAATTTGGAAGCATTAGCCATTATAATCTTCGAAGCCTTGTTTATATAGCACTTGAGAAGATGAACGTTGAATGCAATATTCTTGATTCAATGCTAATAACAAGCTTTCCTTTTTGAGCAGATCTTGTCTAGAATGATGCCGTTGGAATTAATTAGCGTTCAATGCACAGTACCGTTGCTTCTTCAATGCACGTTCTGGCTTGGCTCATTCTGATTCTGCTTCGCTGCTGATGAACTATTTGATTCTGTATCAGAGTGTTTACGCGCAGTTCTGTTCATCAAGCTACAGCATGTACGTGAGTTGATCATCTGATCTTCACGTTCTGATTCAGCAACTTCTGATGCTGGTGTATCAAATTAAATTCTGATGCTGAAGAAGTGATCTTGCTTATTTTAATCAGCGTATCTGCAAGTCAGAGCATGGTAATTTTAGGTAGCATATAGTTCAAACATGAAACATATAAATACTATATCTTTTCACTTTGTTATCATCAAAACTTAAATATAGGGTACTAGATTCAAACATTGTTCTAACACATTTCATATTGTGCCTAAACATTAAATTTCTTCATATATTGGCTTTATTTGCATTTTATGATTTTATTTAATGTGTTCATGAGATTCAACACTGCAGATTTAGACAGGATCCCATGCAGGTTCATTAAGGAACGTTGAGGCCAAAACACAAATGGCCAAAAGCCAAAAGCCAAATGGCCAAAGTAGAATAACTTATGCATGACGAGACAGACATCCTGAGAGGATTAAGGAACGTTGAGGCCAGAATACAAATGGCCAACAGCCAGAACACAAATGACCATGAAACCCAATCCAATGGCCAAAGAATGCAGACCACGGTACTCAGGAGTCAATGAACACACACGTGATGTCAGAAAGTCAAACAAGGCTTTTTGTCTAATGGGCCAGAATACTTCAAAAAAACCTCCCTTTGGGTCCAGACACCCCCATGGTTTGCTCAATTTTTAACTTTTATTTGTTTTTTCCTTTTTATTCTTTTAATTGTTTTTTTTAATTGTTTTCTTTTAATTCCATAAAATAATTTTCATAATAAATATAAAATACAGAAAAATCAAAAAAACTAAAAATATATTTTATTAATATTTAATTCATTATTATTTTTGTAAATAAACTCTAACAATTAACTTAGTTTAATTTAGGTTTTTAAACTTTAATCTTTTTCTTAATAAGTAAAAAGTATCTAGAATTAGGTTTTTTTGACATTTTCATCTTTTTCTTAAATAAATTATTAATCATCATTATTTATCATTATTATTAATTATCATTAATTTTGTAAATAAACATGTAAATAAATTAATTAACTAGTAAATTAGGTTAACTTTAATATTTTCATTAATAATTAAAATAATCTAGATTTAGGGTTTCCTTTTAATTCTTTTTCTTTATTTTTCATAAATACAAAAAAACACTAAAACACTTTCTTTTCTTTAATTAAATAATTAATTGGACTTTAATTTAATTTAATTTCATGCAAAGGGTCAAAACCCTCGGACGTCCTAATTTTAATTCTTTTCACGCATTATTTCTTTCGATCATTATGTAACTGTTTCTCAGATGTAATAGTAATTAGGTTTATCTTTCCGTCTTTAATTTCTGCATCTTTATCAAAAACGGGTCTTTGTAATTTGGCGATGTATAGACCCGCGCCTTGTAATAGCGTAGGATTTTACTTTCCGCATTTAAATTTCCGCACTTTTAAATTATAATTGCATGAAAGAATGTATGGCCTAAATTAAAAACAAGCGTAGATCACCATGATACATGTACAAGATAAAACGTAACATGAAAATAACACACAAATTCACACACCACTCTTAGGGTACGCCTCACTGTTGCCTTGCCCTCGAAACGTGGTCGTCGAGTATAGGACGTTTTAGTAAGTCCTTATGTCCATGACATGATCCAGTTGCCTCGAAACGGTTGCCTCGGAATTAAAAAGGATCAATGGCATAAGGGTAGCTTCTAAGGTGTCCTACTGTTGCTCTGGTGACCACACTGTCCCTACAAACGAATTGACCCGAACACCTCCAACGGTGGTGCTACCTATCTCTCAATGGTGGGATGACACTACCTTAAGGACATTTACACAACCTAATTCCTTAGGGTAGGTAGATGACTCATAGATACTTGCTCTAAAAAACAAATCAAAACTCTTTTCACACCGACACTTTCAAAAAAGCTTTCAAAACAATTTTTCAAACACTCTTGAGGACTGATACAAGAGTCGATCTGAAATCTTTAAAACAAAACTTTTTCAAACTCACTCACAATTGAAAAGCAAACACTTTTGAAAACACAATGAGCAAGTATCTAAGAGCCCATGGATAACCATGGATAGAAAGGGTGCTAACACCTTCCCTTTCTATAAATCTACCTCCCGAACCGAGAAACTATCTCATAAGGAATTTTGTTGTGCTTTTGTCCTGTCCATGTTGGAGAAAATAAAAGACGGTGGCGACTCTTGCTTCCGCGACATTTCGCGAACCAGCGTTAAACAGTCAGTTCCAGATCCACCGATCACACCACCATTAGCATTGATTTTGCCTGTACCAAAAAGGCCTAAAAAACAAGAACAAGAACCCTAGGTTCGGGAATCATGATACAGGTTCTAAAAATAAAATTGAATAATGCCAAAACATTCTAAATCAAACAACAAACACAAATATGCCACGATTTTAAAGAAAAGATACAAGAATTGGAGATTTGGATTCCATGTTCAGAGCTTGGTTCGTGAACACTTACAGCGAGTTTTAGGCAATGAGAAGGCTTGGTTTTGATTGGTATCGCTTCAGGGGATGTCAGGGAAGAGAGCTACGTCAAGCTTTTTGTTTGAATCGAGCTCCAATGTTGTTTTTGATCTCCAAGTTTTCAAGCTTTTTTACAAACTTCTTCTGGCCGTTTCAGCAGTGCTTTTTGCGTGTTTTTGATCCCTAATGCTTGTGTGAGTGTTATAGAATGAATTTAGGTCAAAACTTGGGCCATAATCCATATGCATTGAAGATGGAAGATTTGATTTTGATCACCATTATCAAACTTCCCAAAATAGCTCAAATCTGATTTTTTTATGCATGAATAAGCCTTGATACGAATTGATTTGATGAATCATGACAATTGAAAGTTGTACAAATCACAAAGATATTATTTCATCAATTTTTAGATTTTATTTGATTTAATATTGATTAAAAATGAATTAAATCAATAAAAATTAAATAAAATAGAAAAATAAATGAATGGCCATGAAATCAAATATGGGACATGTGTGTGGCATGAAAAGACCATATAAAGTGGAAAAAAGTGGACCCTTTTGTAAAAAATTGGAGTTTTGAGGATAATTGATTTTTGGCAAATTTGGAAAAATGCCTAACTTCAACAATGCATAACTTCTTCAATTTTTAACTTTTGGAGGTGATCTTGGACTTTTTAGAAACCTTGAGATGTCCTCTAATTAACCCTTTTGGTATCATCTCATTAGATGTTCCATGCGCAAGTTATAGGTTTTGGCAAAAAAGGTGTTTTTGTTGACTTTCAAAAATGACCTATAATGTCCAAATTTGTAACTTTTTGTGAGATCATTTCTTGATCTTGTAGTGTTAAGATGGATTGTAGGAAATTTCATCCTCTTCAAAATGAGCTTTGGATGGGTCATTTCTCATAAAGTATGAGAAAGTTATGCTTGGTCAAAGTTGAGTTGACTTTTCCTACAAAACCCTAATTTAGCAACTTTTGAATCTTGATGAATCTTTGAGCAATCCTTGATGAATCATGATCAACCCTTGATCAAATGATGAATTAACCTTAAAAATGATAATTTTGACAAAAAATCTTGAAGTTTGACTGGTTATAGGTCACAGTTGACTTTTGCCCCAGCACAGTCGATTTTTTGGGGCTCTTGAGCATTTGATTGACCAAACTTCCTCTGCAAGGCTTGAAATTTGACATGGATGAACTTGAGAGAATATTAGGACATTTGGGAGCATTTGAGGTCATTTGGATGTAAGGACCTTGATGCAACACAAAACCCTAATTTTGAATTGACTGCCTTAGGAGATGATTTGACTGTCCAACTCTTGAGCTAACTTGAGCAACTTGGAGATTATTCTTGACATGCCTTGAGAGATATGGGAGGGAAAATTTTGGGGTAAAACAGTTTCCCCTGTTCAATTTTCTTAAAACTGAGGATATAGATTGGCTTTCGAGCCTTTCATGATCCGAAGGTGGAAGATAATTGAACACTAGAGTGCCAAGAAATTTGCACTCGCATGGTGTAGTATCAGCATTGTGATGTCGGGAATGGGCTTACAGATGCCATTTGGAGATTATTGGTAGGAGGATGGGCTTACAGATGCCATCTGCAGGAGTGTCGATCGCATAAGAGATTCCTTAGCGAGAACTTGCATACCTGTTGTTGTAAAAGATTCCGCTGGGGAAGTCTAACCTTTGTTGAGATTTAGGAATCTTGCCTGTACTTCAACTGAGAGAATGCCTCGGCTGAGTCTTAAGAACCCGTCCATAATTCAACTGGGGGGGGGGGGGGTAATCTTCATCCAGATCTAGGAACTGTCTAGTATTCAACGTAGTATACCGTTGAGATTGTATAAGTCGTCCACACTTTGACGGAGGAAAACATCAAGATCTAGGAACTGACTCGTGCTCAACGTAGTATACCGTTGAGGTTATAGCACTCGTCCACACTATGACATAGGGAAACATCTTCATCAAGATCTAGGAACTGTCTCGTGCTCAACGTAGTATACCGTCGAGGTTATAGAACTTGTCCACACTATGACGGAGGAAAAGATCAAGATCTAGGAACTGTCTCGTGCTCAACGTAGTATAGCATTGAGGTTATAGTACTTGTCCACACTATGACATAGGGAAACATCTTCATCAAGATCTAGGAACTGTCTCGTGCTCAACGTAGTATACCGTCGAGGTCATAGAACTTGTCCACACTATGACGGAGGAAAACATCAAGATCTAGGAACTGACTCGTGCTCAACATAGTATACCGTCGAGGTTATAGTACCCGTCCATACTATGACGTAGGGAAACATCTTTATCAAGATCTAGGAACTGTCTCGTGCTCAACGTAGTATACCTTCGAGGTTATAGAACTTGTCCACATTATGACATAGGGAAACATCTTCATCAAGATCTAGGAATTGTCTCGTGCTCAATGTAGTATACTGTCGAGGTTATAGAACTTGTCCATACTATGACAGAGGAAAACATCAAGATCTAGGAACTGACTCGTGCTCAACATAGTATACCGTCGTGGTTATAGTACTCGTCCACACTATGACGTAGAGAAACATCTTCATCAAGATCTAGGAATTGTCTCGTGCTCAACGTAGTATACCGTTGAGGTTATAACACTTGTCCACATTATAACGTAGGGAAACCGTCGAGATTGAGAACCTTATCCGAAATTCAACCGAGGATAATTCAATTAAGATTTAAGAAACAGTTAGGTCTTCGACGTAACTGAGAACTTTAACTGTATCTTTCTTGAAAGGTAAAGGTCAGTCATATGTAATGCATGATATGGATCAGGCAATGATGTTCTCAAAATAAATGAGATCGTATTCATATGATGCGTATATGCATGTATCATGATGTATGGAAGTGTGATGTTTTAGCTGGGGAAAATAAATCCCGGAGCTGCTGGAGAATAAAGTTGAATGCTTCGCTTTCGCTGGGGATGGTGGGCGAAGGTGATAAATTTGTAGGATAGAAGAACTGCGTTGGGGGATAAACTGATGAAGAGATTATTCTGAGGGGAATTACTTTGTGGGGAAGAGATGTTCTGCTGAAGATTTTAACGATAAACTCCGCTGGGGATTCTGTTGATGAGCTCTGTTGGGGATTTTGATGATGATCTCTGCTGGGGATAGATTACCGTGGCTGGTGATATTGAATCTGTTGAGGATAGAAGTCCTGTTGGGGGGAAAGAAAGAACTTTGCTGGGGATGATCTTTCAGTTGCAACTTGCTGAGGATAACCTTCTGAATTTGGCCGGGGAGATTTATTTGTGCTCTACAGGGGATAAGCTTCCAGACTCTACCGGGTAAGATGATTCAACTCTGGAGGGGAAGCTTTTTTAGACTGCGCTGGGGAAATGGATCCACTAGGGGTATCTTGTATTCCGCCGGGGAACATTCTTATACTCTGTTGAAGAATATTAAGATTGTCGGAGATGCTCTTATACTTGCGGGGGAATATATTTATACTCTGCTGGCGAAGATTAAGATCTTCTGGGAGTGCCAAGCCTTTTCAGGGCTGATGGTAGATTAACTTTTCTTGGGGAGAGTATTACTGATTTGTACATAGCTGCAAGTCTCAGCTGGGAAATCTATCCTTACTGTTTTACTCTGCGGGGAGTGACAATATTTTGGTCATATTCTTCAGCTGAACCTACCTTGGTACCTTGGTGGACGGAGCAACTGTACAGTTCGGACAAATCTTATTGCCCCTGCTTCTGATATTACCAGTAATTCATTTTTCGTTTCGCATGTAGATTTTTTATGAGAAGCAATTAATGTCAAATGCATATATCAAAAATGAACTTTGGACGTTCTTTGCAAAACAAAACAGATAAAGGAAAAAATAGTTTGAAATTTGTCTGAAAATGAATTTGTATTGATTTTGAAGTTTGGCCTGTAAATAGGCGTTTTTGTACAAGAGGTTGACGTCCTAGTAAGAGAACGCCGCCGAACAAATAGAATTTATACAATTTGTAAAAAGAAAACAAAACAGCTATGTGAATAATCCCACTGGGTTCCAACTCTGCTATTGCCTCTATGTTTTCGAGCATCTCATCACTTTTCTACTGGTTGAAGGTAGATCAGATTGATTAGTGCCGTCCGAGCTTGATAGTCGATACCGGAGTCCGGCTGCAAGGTGATCCAATGAGACATAGTGTTACGCTTTAATCCCTAATTTTTGCCTGGACTGCCCTTTCGGGTTTTCAGTCCACCCGGATACCCTTTTTTGCCCAAGCCGCCTTTTCAGGTTTTCGACCTGCCGGGTGTACAAATTTTTTCATTTTCATCCCTTATTTTTGCCCGAACCCTTTTGGTTCAATGGGAAGCCCTTATTTTTTCCTAGGCCAGTCAACCTAGCGGGTCTTTGATTATGCGTAGTATCTTTTCACTATGTCTGCATTGACGGGGTGAGGAAGGTCGTCACCATCCATAGTAGTTAGAATCATAGCTCCTCCTGAGAAAATGTTCTTAACCACAAATAGCCCTTCGTAAGTAGGGGTCCATTTGCCCCTGGGATCACCTTGAGGTAAGATGATGCGCTTGATAACCAGGTCCCCAACTCGATACTCTTGTCCCCTGACTTTCTTGTTAAATGCCTTGATCATCCATTTTTCGTACGTCTGACCATGACAAATAGCAGTAAGTCTCTTTTCATCGATTAGGTTCAGCTGATCAAGCCGGGTCTGAATCCAGTCATCTTCACTCAAACCTGCATCCTTCATGATTCGAAGAGAGGGTATCTGAACTTCAATAGGCAAGACTACCTCCATGCCATAAACCAAGGAATAGGGTGTTTCCCCTGTTGACGTCCGTGCTGAGGTACGGTACCCATGAAGAGCAAATGGTAACATCTCGTGCCAATCTTTGTATGTCACCGTCATCTTCTGCACAATCTTCTTAATGTTCTTGTTAGCCGCTTCAACAGCCCCATTCATCTTCGGCCGGTAGGGAGAAGAGTTGTGATGCTGTATCTTGAATTGCTCGCAGAGCTCAGTGATCATCTTGTTGTTAAGATTGGTACCATTGTCCGTAATGATCCTCTCTGGTACACCATATCGACAGATCAGGTTATTCCGAATGAACCGTGCCACGACGTTCTTGGTTACCGTAGCAAAGGAAGTTGCTTCAACCCACTTCATAAAGTAATCAATCGCTACCAGGATGAAACGATACCTGTTGGATGCCGTAGGTATGATCTCGCCAATCATATCAATGCCCCACATTGCAAAAGGCCAAGGTGCTGTCAAGATGTTCAGAGGGACCGGAGGTACGTGTACTTTATTAGCATAGACCTGGCACTTGTGACATGTCCGAGAATGCTGATAACAGTCGGCTTCCATTGTGGACCAGTAATATCCTGCCCGAAGGATTTTCTTTGCCATGGTATGTCCACTGGAATGAGTTCTGAAAGTACCTTCATGTAACTCCGTCATGATCCTTTCTGCTTCATTCTTATCCACACAACACAGTAAGGTTGAATCATGGTTACGCTTGTAGAGAGTACCATTGCTGATGAAGAACTTTTCCGCGAACCTCCTCAGAAACTTCTTGTCATTAACAGATGCACCCTCAGGGTATTCTTGAGCTTCAAGGTACCTCTTCACCTCATGATACCAGGGCTTTTCTGTTACCTCTTCAGTCTCAAGATCACAGCAATGTGCGGGTTCATCCAATCTTTCAATGATGATTCGGAGAGCCTCGTTGTCCCAATTGACTTTGAACATAGAAGACATCGTAGCCAGCGCGTCCGCCAACTGATTCTCCTCTCTAGGAAAGTGTTCAAAGGTTATCTCCTCGAAATGGGGAAGCAACGTCAATACATACTCCTTGTAAGGAATAAGATTTGGGTGTTTCGTATCCCACTCGCCTTTGATCTGACTGATCACGAGAGCGGAATCTCCGAAGACACTTAGAAACTTAATCCTTAGGTCAATTGCTGCTCGAAGACCCATAATGCATGCTTAATACTCCTCCATATTGTTGGTGCAGTTGAAACATAGTCGGGCGGTAAACGGAGTATGAGAGCCTTTAGGAGATATGATCACAGCGCCAATGCCATTACCCAAAGCGTTCGAAGCTCCATCAAAGTACATAGACCATCGGGATCCTTCCTCAGGTCCTTCATCCGGTCCAGGTGCCTCACAGTCAGTTATCAACATGATATTCTCGTCCAGGAATTCAAAGTTCATAGACTGGTAATCATCCACTGCCCGATGTGCCAGATGGTCCGCCAATACACTCCCCTTGATTGCTTTTTGAGTTGTGTATTGGATGTCATACTCAGTCAAGATCATCTGCCATCTTGCTATTCTTCCAGACAAGGCGGGCTTTTCGAAGATATACTTGATTGGATCCATCTTTGAAATCAACAAAGTGGTGTGATTCAACATATACTGTCTCAGCCGGCGAGCAGCCCATGCCAAAGCGCAACAAGTTTTCTCGAGCAGTGAGTATCGGGTCTCACAGTCGGTAAACTTTTTGCTAAGGTAATAAATAGCATTCTCTTTTCGGCCAGACCCGTCATGCTGCCCCAACACACACCCTATTGAGTTGTCTAGTACTGTCAAGTATAGGATCAGAGGTCTCCCTTCAACTGGTGGCATCAGGATAGGTGGCTCTTGGAGATACTCTTTGATCCTTACGAAAGCGGCCTGGCATTCATCGTTCCAACGTACTACTTGATCTTTCTTCAGCAGCTTGAAGATTGGCTCACAAGTAGCAGTCAGGTGAGAGATGAATCGGGCAATGTAGTTCAGTCGTCCCAAAAAGCCTCTGACCTTCTTATCTGTCTTAGGAGCTGGAATCTCTTGTATGGATTTCACTTTGGCAGGGTCAACTTGAATACCTTTGTCACTCACGATGAAACCCAGTAGCTTACCAGACCTCACCCCGAAGGTGCACTTGTTCGGGTTTAACCTCAGTTTGTACAACTTTAGCCTGTCAAACAACTTCTGCAGATGGTCAAGGTGTTCCTCCTCAGTTTGGGACCTTACAATCATGTCGTCGATGTATACTTCAATCTCATGATGGATCATGTCATGAAACAAAGTAACCATGGCACGCTGATATGTTGCCCCAACATTTTTCAACCCAAAAGGCATGACCTTGTAGCAAAAGGTACCCCACTGAGTAACAAAAGTGGTCTTCTCCATATCTTCGGGAGCCATCTTAATTTGATTATATCCGGAGAAACCATCCATAAAGGAGAATACCTTGTGCTGAGCAGTATTGTCAACCAGAACGTTGATGTGAGGTAGAGGGAAGTCATCCTTAGGGCTTGCCCTGTTCAAATCCTTGTAGTCAACACACATTCGAACCTTACCATCCTTCTTCGGTACCGGAACCACATTGGCAACCCACTGAGGGTAAGAAGTCACTGCTAGAAAACCGGCGTCAAACTGTTTCATAACTTTGGCCTTGATTTTCTCAGACATCTCTGGGCGCATACGGCGAACCTTTTGTTTTACCGGAGGGCAGTCTTCCTTAGTAGGCAGGCGATGAACCACAATGTCAATATCCAACCCAAGCATATCTTTTAAGACCAGGCAAAGATCTCAACATAGTCATGCAGCATCTGAATCAACCGCTGCTTCACACTAAGCTCCAGATTTGCACTGATCTTGACTTCCTTCTTATCTATTTCAGTACCCAGATTCACTGTTTCCACCGGCTCTTCATGTGGCTGAATGACCCTCTCTTTCTGGAGCAGCAGTCTTGCAATTTCACCAGGCACTTCGCAATCATCTTCACCTTCATCTTCCGCTAAGTTGATCGGATTTTCGAAGTCATAACTGGCAGTAGCAGAGCCATTACCAGTGAGATCCAGAGTGGATGTGGACCTGTATATGTGAGTGTGTGTAAAATAGCTGTTTTGCAATATATAATAAATACAAGGAGCACAAAAGTTGAAATGCAAAAAACGTCCAATGCTTTTATTAATGATATATGAAATGACACACAAGAGCCCTCACAAATGCAGCCACCATGCCCCGGGTAAGACACCGGGCCCTACAGTTTCAAAACATAGTCTGTTACAAATTTAAAACAAAAAGTTTCATTACTGGGTAACAAAAGTAATATGAATGAAGTCCTTTGCTGCCCAGTTGCTTGGTCCACTCTTGGTCGTAGGATAGATCCAGCTGTCGAATTCAGTCTCTTCCACATCATCTTCAATGGCATTTACTCCCGAGTTGCTGATGAACACGGGAGGTCTTCCGATCCTTGCACTTCGAACAACCCTTTGAGCTTCTACCGTGAAACCCAAACCAAACTTGTTAGTCTTCTGTGTAAAATCAGGGAGTCGGCCCCAATTTTCACACTCACCCTTCTCAATAACAGTCCGAGCATCTTTTAAGGAAGCCATTTTCATAGGAGAATCTTCAACCACAGTCTCAGCTGATGCCAGTGTCTGAGGAACCTCTTCAAAGTGTTGAAATGGGGTCTCAATGAACTCCCCATCCATCTCTACATATCTGAATGAGTTGAGGTGGCTGACCATATACTCTTCCTCCCCTTGTACTGTCACAATCTTCCCTCTGACCGGGTACTTCAGCTTCTGGTGGAGCGTTGAGGTTACGGCCCCAACTTTGTGGATCCATGGATGACCCAGCAAACAAGAGTAGGACGGCCGAATGTCCATCACGTAGAATGTAGAATTGAAGACCTGAGAACCAACCTTAATTGGAATATCAACCTCACCATGCACCATCCTTTTAGACCCATCAAAGGCCCTGACAATGATGTTACTTGGTTTTAGCTCCAACCCCTCGCAATCCAACCGGTCTAGAGCTTTCTTGGGCAAGACGTTCAATGAGGAACCAGTGTCAACCAATACATGTGCAAGAGTAGTGCCCCTGCATTCAATGGAGACATGCAGGGCATCATTATGGTTCTTCCCTTTAGTTGTCAAATCAGTGTCGGAGAAATCCAAACCATTATCAGCAGTTAAATTGGCCACACAATCGATAAACTGATCAGCTGATGTCTCTTGTGGCACGTGGGCAGTCTTTAGGAAGGTAATCAGAGCCTTAGCATGGGCCTATGAGCACAGCAATAGTGACAACATAGAAATCTTGGATGGGGTTTGCCCCAGCTACTCAACTACGTTATAATCACTCTTCTTAATAATCTTCAGAATCTCTTCCATCTCCTGCTTGGAAGCTTCAACAGTAATTGTCTTCGGTGCCTCCGTCTGGGCAGACACATCAGTGGTGATCCCTTTGCCCCGAGCGTCAGATGACTCGACGACAGGGGTAGGACTAGGAACTTGATCAGGAATGGCAGTAGGTACACTTGCAGGTGTAATGACAACAGGTCTTCGGACAGTTGGTGGAGCAATATCAGGTGAGAAAAGTCTACCGCTGCGGGTGACTTTAGCAGGTCCAGTAATGTTGCTGACGCCGGTATCAACATCCAACTCTTGCTTAACTCCTAGAACATAAACATCTGCCCCATAGTGCCAAGGGAAAACTTTGTCAGAGGTGTAGGGGATGGGCCCTGGAACAGTGATGATTACAGGTGCGATCTTCGGAACAGACGTAATTCTAACAGGCTTCCTCGAGGGAGCCTTGGAAGAATTGTTGAAAATAGTAATAATGGCGACTTTTTCCAGTAGGAATGGAAGGAACAACAATCTTCTCAAACAGGATCTCCTTATTATCCATCAGGTTTTAGATACCTGACTTCAGAAATGGGCAACCAGTAGGTAAAACAGAACATATGTGGCAACCTTCGCCACAACCCGGAAATAAATCGGCTAGCAACAGGTTCTTCTTGACAGTCATCATAGGGGTAGAAATATCTTCTACAGAAACCACAAACAAGTCCTCTTCTAGAGCATTCACTCCATGCTTGGGCATGGGAGCAGTTACAACATTAGGCCTCTCGGGTGCCTCAAACTCAATCTCCTTCGCATCAATTAGGTCTTGCACCTTGTTCCTCAAAACCCAACAATCGTCCGTATTATGCCCTGGGCTATCAGAGTGAAAAGCACAACGGGCATTAGGGTTATACCTTGGTGATGTGGTACTTGGATTCTTCGGAGCTTCTTTTAGAATCACCAAATTGGTCTTCAGCAACTGTGGCAGAATCTGAGACAAAAGTCATACTGAGACGAGTGAATTGCCTTCGAGGTCTCTCGTCCTTTTTTTGATTGTGATGCTGAGGAGCACCAGCAGGTTTTGAAATAACAACCGCATTGACAACTTGGGGGTGTTCAGGTTTATTCTGTCTTCTTGCATTGTAGACAACACTGGACTCTTTCTGAAACAGCTTCTTCTCGGTGCTCGATGAGGCACCCTTCTGTATCTTCCCAGCCTTAATACCAACTTCAATCCTCTCACCAGTCAAAATAAGATCTGTAAACCCAACTGAAGATCTTCCAATCAGATGGTTAAAGAATGGACCAGACAGGGTCCCCAAAAACATGTCAACAAGTTCACGATCAGCCAAAGGTGGTTGCACCCTTCCGGCAAGGTCTCTCCATTTTTGAGCATACTCTTTAAATCCTTCACCCGTTCCTATTGACATACCTTGGAGTTGGGTACGCATATGAGCGAGGTCGGAGTTGTACTGATACTGCCTGTAGAATGCAGTAGCCAAATCTTTCCAGCTGCGGATACTGGCTCCGTCCAACTGATAGAACCACTCAAGTTGAGTCCCTGAGAGACTGTCTTGAAAGAAATGGATCCACAAGTTCTTATCAGCAGTGTAAGGCTGGATCTTCCTCACATATGACCGGAGGTGCAGCTTCGGACAGGAAACTCCATCATACTTGGCAAAGGCAGGTGCCTTGAATTTATGGGGAATCACCACCCCAGAGGATAGACCTAGATCTCCGAAGTCCAGACCAGGCACCTTCTGAATTTCCATAGCGTTTAAACGGTCTTCCAGCTGTTTGTACTTATCCTTAGCAGGAGGGTATTGTTCTTCATCGTAGTCCGTCTCGTTGTCGGAGACTTCAGGGCTAGGAGCCCTCCTTTCTTGTGGACTATCTTTCCCTCCAGATGAGGTGGTCAGATCAACTTCATTCTGCAGCCCGTTTCCAAACCTGCGTCCAGTATTGAACAAGATGGTCCTCTTCTTCTTCTTCTTCTTCTCTTTCAGAATCAAAGTCTTTAGGTCCTGCTGACCCTTAGCTAGGTTCATGAACAACTCTTGAAACTGGGCATTCTGGGCCTGGAGGGCCTTGATAGCTTGCTCAGTTGAAGGTTCAGTAGACATGACGATTGCTGAAATAAACAACGAAGAGGATAAGAGACCTGTAAAAATGGTTCCTGTTTATGAAGTGCATGGGATGAAATGCGTATGATTTATGATTTCAAAGACAATCGGGATTCAAATTTGTAAACAAGAAAGGAAACACGCTTTATTAGATTTAAACTTCAAAATTTAAATTGTTCAACAAACTGCCCTTAGGCGTTACAAGAATGGAAATACTGAAAAGTAAATAAAAACTGTAAAAGAAATCATCAAAGGTCCATCAATGCTCCCATGGTCTCTTCTTCTCAGTGCGGACATAATCATTCATGATCCGCTCGTTCTCCAGTTGCCTAGTCAGCTTCTGGATCTTCTGCTCTTGTTCATTGAATTTCTCTCGGTAGGAATCCCGTTCATCCCTCAATTGCATCCAAGACCTCTTCAATGTCCCAATATCAGTGGGCATATAAGGGTGGAGAATGGTTGGAAGAACCCCGTCTTCATTAGCAACTTCAAGAGTGACAGGCCGGACAGCTTCATATGGCATACCTAGCTTCTGGGCACGAATGCGGACCCATCTGAGATAAGGCTCCATTGGCAGAGAAGTCTTTAGACCCAAGTCATGTGGATCAGATTGGTGAACTCTATCCCAAGCCCTTATGAATCTACGATGTAGCTCGTCGCTGTCTCCCTAAAAATCAAAGATGATATGAGGCATCAACATCTCATGAGGCCCTTCTCTTCTGGCTCTTCCAAACTGACGGAGAGCTAAGCATGGGTTGTAAGAAATCCCTCCATGGGTTCCAATCAATGGAACATTAGGATACTCTCCACAACGATCAATGACAGTCACCTCATCCATACCTTTGAGAGTCCAGATAATGTCATCGTGAGAAAGAGACATCACCCTGTAAGCCCAACCCATTCCTTCTTTATTCTTCAATACTGACTTAGGGAGGTGCGAAATAAACCACCTCGACAATAAAGGAGCACAGCACATTAAGGTTCCCCGCTTCTGGGCAGTACGAGCATAAAGCTGATGAAGTATATCACCCAAGAGAGTGGGTACCGGATTCTGAGAGATGAATATCTTTATGGCATTAATATCAACAAAAGTATCAGGATTTGGAAACAATACCAGTCCATAAATCAAGAGAGCCAGAATATCTTCGAATGCCTTAAATTCTAGGCTATCCCAGAAGTAATTAGCTTTGTCAACCAAGAACTTAGTCAGAAAACCCTTAGCTCCACTTCTAGTCTCCCAGTTAGCCATTACCTCCTCTTTGGTCAAGTGAAGGGATGCAACAATCTCTTCAGGCCTGAGGATCTTTTCCCAACCAGTAAATGGAGTCTGCTCCAAAACAGAGATACCAAGCAGCTCAGAGAACTCTTCTAGGGTAGGAACCAGCTGATAGTCTTGAAAAGTGAAGCAATGGTACAACGGATCATAAAAATGGACCAGAACACTCATCATCTGTTCATCCAATTTGGAGGTGACCAAACTGAGAAGAGAACCATGCCTCCTGATGAAGGAAGTAGTGTCTGGTATCCTGACAACCAACTCTTTAAGCAGGGTAGGTACTTGGACAAAGTTGATCCGGATAGTATTCTTACGCATGGGCATCATGATGACCTACAAAATAGAGCAAAGATGAAACCCTCTTGTCTTTGAAATAGGTTAGTCCTTATGCAAAATGTATGCAATGTTATGATGTTATGATGTCATGATAAAGGCACATCACAAGTATCCACAAAAAGCAAACATGGTAAAGGCACACAAGTCACACTGAGAGCCCTTAGATTTCAGGCTGGCATGGAGCTTAGGTACTACCCTCTTTCAGTTGAGTTTGTTTAAACCTGTCCTAAAAAATAGTAACCGGGTTCTAGAGGATCTCAATATCACTGACTACCCTCAACCGGTCATAATTCTAGTTTAGCAACCTTTTCTTGCGGCCGGAATCATCGCGAGAGTTTAGTCTCAATGAGTGTAGCATACTGCTACTGTTCTATGGCCAAGTTGGTCAATTTAAGGTTCTAAGGTCAGTTGGTGCTTAATGACTCCTTAGAAGACCCATATTCTCCTTGTTCCAACACAAGGGATATCGGTACAGACCAAGGTGCCATACCAACGTAGCTACTGCTTCATCCGTATCGGTCTACGCCGTACAGATCCCTCACAGTTTATTGCTACTTACCTAAAGGGTATCCCCAGATCTGGGTTAGGATCAATAGAACTCCGATGCAAGCCCACAAAATTAAAGCATACAAAGCATACAATTGAAAACATAGTGATCTAATCCTAAGGTACACCTCACTTATGAACTCCCCAGCAGAGTCGCCAGTTCTGTGATCGGTGGGAATGAGAACTGACTGTTTTGGAAAGCTGGTTTGCGTTTGCGTTTGTTTTTGCAAAATGTCGTGGTAAGCAAGAATCGCCGCCGTCTTTTATTTTATCCCACAAGGAAAGGAAAAAAGCATAGAAAAATTCCTTTTTCGAGATGTTTCTCGGGTTCGGGAGGTAGATTATAGAAAGGGAAGGTGTTAGCACCCTTTCTATCCGTGGTTATCCACGGGCTCTTAGGTACTTGCTCATTTTGTTTTCAAAAGTTTGCTTTTCTTTGTGTTTGTGGGTTTGAAAGGAGTTTTGTTTTTGAAGAGAGTGTAAGTGCGAAAAGTTTTGTTTTGTTTTTAAAAGGAGCAAGTACTTAAGAACCATCTACCTACTCAAAAAGGAATTAAACTGTGCTAATGTCCTTTAGACAATGCTATCCCACTATTGAGGAGTAGGTAGCATCGTTGTTGGAGTTTTCGTGTCAATTTGATTAAGGGACGTGTGGTCACTAAAGCAATGTTAGGATGCCTTAGCGGTAACCCTAATGTCGTAGATCATTTTATCCGAGGCAACCGTTTCGAGGCAACTTATGATCTTTGGACAAGAGGGCGACCTCTAAAACTTCTTATACTCAATGACCACGTTCGAGGCAACCAAGTGAGGTGTACCCTAAGAGTGCGCATGTGCGAGTGTGCTATTTCGGTTAATTTTTATCTGTACATGTTAATAGTGAGCTATGTTGATTTTAGGTTAAAGATTGATTTTGTCATGCATTGCCTATTATCAAACATCTAACAATTAATATTGTGCGGAAATTAAATTGCGGGAAATTAAATCTAAGCTATTACAAGGCGTCGGGTATTTACATCGCCAAAGACAAACCCTTTAATTTAAATTGCAAAAAATAAATAAAAGCGATAAATAAATAAATAAAATCCTAAGTTAAACTATTACATTCCCGAAGCAGTTACAATATTGAAATATGGATCAAAAGTAATACGCGCGCGAGAAAATTATATCAGAGTGTTTTTTAGGGTTTTGACCCTTTTTATTAAATAAAGCATATTTTTTTATTTATTTTTTGAATTAAAAGTTAAGTCTAAGTTAATAATTGGATTAACTAATTAAATGAAAATATTTTTTGGGTTTTATTTTAATTAAGGAAATAAAATAAGAATGGTTAAAAATATTAAAAACCTAATATTCTAATTTGATTTTAATTTATTGCAAAAGATATTAATGTTAAACCTATTTAAACTAAATAAATTAATTAATTTTTATTTACAAAATTAAATAATGAAATCAATGAAATTAATAAAAATATTATTTTTGTTGTTTCTGATTTTTTTATGAAAAAAGGTTAATAGGTTAATTAATTAATTAAGATAATAATAATAATAACAAAAAATAGGAAAATAATGAAAAGAGAATAAAAAAGGAACAAACTCAAGGGGTATTAGGCCCAAGGAGGGGGTTTGAATTGCAATTTCCAGGCCCATTTTCGTCCCAGCCTGTTTGACCTTTTGAATCGCCCATATGCCTGTTGACTAGAGACCATGGTAGTCCTCCATCCATGGCCATTGGATCTAGATCTGAAGATACCTGGCACGTTAATATTTGAGGTGTATGGTGGTCTGTATGCTTGAAGATCCACTGGAATAGCTGCAAGAAAATAATAATAAGCGTTTTGGGGGACCTGGGATTCGAACCCAGGTCCCAAGGGGTTTTGCCATAGGATGTGTTGTACCCCAAAATTTTCCCTCGTATTTTTCCACAAGAAATCACAACTTCAGGCGTTTCCTGATTTTTCAAACTGGCTCAAGAATCGGTCAAACGGACTTTTCTCGTCAGTCAGACACAATTAGGGTTTTTTTGATTTTCATGGCTCTGGAACAATTCAAACAGTTTGTTTAGGGTTTGGTTGATTTTGGCTCAACTTTGATCAGGCGAACGCTTCTTTGGCATTTGATAAGGGATTAGGGTTTTTGTGCGCGCGTTCTCAGAAAGATTTAAATTCTACAGCACTTTTCAAGTTATGCTGAGATGTGGATTAAAACATTTGGATTGAGTTCGCACTGTGTGATTAAATCAGTGAAAGGATACATTCAGTTTGAATTTGCAGTGTTTGGTAAAAATCAGTAAAAAGGGGAATGCGTCTGATCAGTTGTTGTGTTTGACTGTGCTTTGCTTTGGATGTTGGAAGCGCCAAGTTTATTAATTGATCAACGCTGAATCAATGTTTAGTTAATTATTTATTATTCTAAAGATTAAATAGCTGGAATTTAATTTTCAGTTATTTTAATTTAAAGAACTATAAATAATAAATAAATAATTGAAAAGGAAGGAAAGGAATTAAATGATAAAAGATTGGATTTTATTCATCTTTAATTATTCGTTACAATTTTTATTCGAGTACTGTATTTATTTACAAAGTATTCTAATAATGATGACAATAATTAAAATTGAAACAAAATTATCCTAAGAAAATTCTTAAGTCTTCATCTTCCGCCCATTGCTCCAGTGCTCCATGGAATTTTATCTGCAAAAACAAATAAGAGAAAGAAAAGTCAATTGCAGATAAAATAAATAAAAGAGAGATAGATAAAAATAAAGTTCATCATTAAGGTCAACTGACTGGGATCAGTTAGCCCTCTTTGCAAATCACGACATTTCTCCCGGTTCACAAAGAGGGATGAATATTTGCTTGCTAAACTTGGAATGCACAAAATTGAAAAATGCAAAGTTTGTCAACATACTGCATATTTCAAAACAAACAGGATGGCCTAACCATAAAGTCCAAACTGAATCACAAGTACCAAACTATCCACAAACTGTCAAAAGAAGATATGGAAAGATAAAAGAAGCATAAAAGCTGGAAGAAGTACAAAATGCAGCACAAAATCTGGAAGGAAGGATAAAATATGCAAAGTAAACATGTAATGCAAGCAAGCTTCTCATCATTTCCCAATGCTGCCCTTTCAGAATAAAGTACACATAAAACATATTTTAATATTTTGAAGTGTACTGGAGAGAGAAAGAAGAGAGAAAAGCAGGTTTTGCAGGCTTAAGGCTTTAGGCATGAGAAACAAAATATAAGACAACCTGTTCATAACACAGTGAGGGGAGGGGATATCACAAACAGAAACAGAACTGAGAAAGCATAAAACAAAATATCAAACACATAAGCCTAAAACACCACAAAGCAAAAACTGGTATCAAGCCTGTACCACCAGTTTTCAAACCTCCAGCCTAACCAATAAACCCTGTTAAGTCATGCCAAACCTGAAGCAAGTTTGTCCCAGCCAAAAAAAAAACTTAAAAAAGCCTCAAGCTTAACCAAAGCCCTGAACCTGCATAAACCTGTGTCCAACAAACACCCAACCTGCGTGAAGCCTAAAAAACAGTAAGGTCATAACCTGCCTGAAGCAAGCCGCCAAAGCCCTGAACCTGCATAAACCAGTTCAAAATCCCAAACCAGCTTGAACCATCAAACAAAACTAGCCTAACCAGTAAAACCTGTACCAGATACCAAACCTAACTGTTCAAAACCTGAAACCTGCAAGCTTAAACTTGGCAAGATCAAAAACCAGTAGAACCTGTCCAAATCTCCCAAAGCAACAATCGGCCTTACCATTCAAGGCTTGAAGCCTAAAACCAGTAAGGCCATGACTAAAGCCTGAAAGCCAGCATAACCTGTTCAAATATACCATCCAGCACAAAGCCAAAACAGGGGCAAGCATCATTCAATCTCAGCATCCAAGCATCAAGACAACCAAACAAAAAAGAAACGTTCAAGACAACTCAGTGTCAAACATCACAGGCCCTCATAATATTCATCATTGGGCAAGCGTCCAGGCAACAGAAGAAGGAGATAAAAAGCATACAAAGGCTACCAAGAGGAAGAGGAGATAACAAAGGCAACTAAGCAAGCATTCAGAGGCAACATGAAGAACCCTCAGAGATACTCATCATTGGGCAAGGAACAAGCATATTAAGCAACGAGGCAACAGGGAGAAGAAGAGAAAGATATAAGAGTGGTTCATTTCATCATCATCATCAAGGCAACAAAAAGAGAGACAAAGAGTACAGAGTACCAGGGTTACCAAAAAGCAAGCTAGTTCTTCACAACCCCTTCACCGTCGAGCCTCCAAGCGCATCCAAACTCTCTTCTCCTCCATCTCCCAAAAGGTAGTTTACTTTCTTCTCATCCCTTTTCACAACCTCGTTAACAAAAAATAATGAACATAATATCAGAATACAAAATCATAACATGCAAACCTAAAACGCCTAACGAGTTTGAGACGATTCACTACCTTGTTTGATTGTTGCTTGAGCGAGCTGAGGGGAGAAGAGATGGTGGCGCTGGTGGCTAGAGATAAGGAAGGTATCAGTAGCTAACCAAGGTGAGAAAGACCTAGCGAAGAAGAAGAAGTGAAACGAAGAACGGCGCCGCTTCTGTACATGTAACCCTAAGCTCTTTCATCCAAATGAAACAAATCGTTTAACCCTAAAACGAAGCTTACTGAAGCATTGGGCCTCACCCCATTTTCTACGCCTAAGCCCAAACGTTCCAGTTAACACCCCCCATACGTTGCTCTTTTGTTTTGGGCTAGCATAATCTCCCTTAGCCCATTTCTGATTTCTTTTAAAACCATTTTTAAAACTATCTATATTCTTTTTACAAATTAACATGAGTTTTTATTACATCAAATTTTTTTTTATATATAACATAACTTTGAACACAATATATTTTATTCCTCTAACTTAAAATATTTTTATTTGTACATAAAAACATTAATTAAACTACATTAATAATTTTTTTTAATACATAAAAGAATAGAACTCAAAGCATACTATTTTCTTTTAATTAATTTTTCCTATTTATACATTAATACTAAAATACAAAT
This sequence comes from Vicia faba, assembly GCA_948472305.1. Lineage (NCBI taxonomy): Eukaryota > Viridiplantae > Streptophyta > Magnoliopsida > Fabales > Fabaceae > Vicia > Vicia faba. The sequence continues at coordinate 1,131,987,156 of OX451741.1, read as the reverse complement.
AATATCTTCCTTTAAACTTAAAAACATTTTCATTTAAACTTTTGTACATAATCAATAAAATACATTTTTCTAATATACATAATTTAAATTTTAAACATTCTTTCTTTCTTTTAATTAAAATACCTCTTTTGTATATATTAAACAAAAATATGAAGATACAAATTTATATCAATTGTAAATAATAATTTTCAAACTTAGAACATTTTCTTTTCATTTAATTAAAATATTCTTTTTTTGTACATGTTAAAGAAAATACAAGACTACAAAAGACTAAATAAATAAACATTTAATTCTTTTCATTTAAGTTAAACAATGCTTAATAATACACATTTAAATTCACATCTCTAACTTGTAAATAAATTACATACATATATACACGTACACGTACACCTACACAATACACTTGACATTTGACAATATACATTTGCTATTTCTATACATTGATATACATTGTTTACACTTTTATCGCAATTCGATTTAGTTGTAACTTATTGGACACTACATTCCTAAAGTCTCATCCCCATTTGTAAATTTGTACCCCCACTCCCGGATACTATTTGTAATAGCGTAGACTTTAAATTCTTGCAATTTACCGCTTTCAATTATACCATGGTTAGACCTAGGGTTTCCATGTACATAAAATCAAACGCTAGATAACCTAATACAAGACAAATACATGAAATCAATACACAATCACACTTGCACCCTCTAGGGTAATCCCACATGTTGCCTTCCAAAATGGGCCATGCTTGCACGGTCGAGTATTCTTTGGCAAAACAAATTCAAATGATCATAAGTCCCTCGATGACGCTTTCGAAAGTTGCCTAAATGGAATGATCATAGTCCCTTCAAAGCAAATTGCCAAAGATACTTGGCACCCTTGCATTCATGGTCCATACGATGACCCGCGCCCGTCCCGTTAAACATCCTAAACGCAAGGTTGTCCACCAAATTCAATGGTGGAACAAAATTGTTAAAAAGGGTTGAAAACATAGAGAAAACCTTTGAGTACAATAGGGGTAGACAAAACTCTTAGTTACTTGAGATCAACTTGCAAAAACACTTGCCTTCTTTTCAAAAACCACACTCCACAAACACTTTCAAAACAAACCCTCAAAAACATTTGAAACATCTTTTCGAAAAGATCCACACTTTTGTAAAACACTCAAAATACGAGTCAAATACATTGGTTGCCTAAAACAAGGCATCTCTTCAAAAACATTTTCAAAACACACACACACCACATTTTCAAGCAATCGAAAATCAAGGCAAGTGATCTAAAAACCAAGTAACTAAGAGCCCATGGATAACCATGGATGAAAAGGGTGCTAATACCTTCCCTTTTCATAATCTACCCCCCGAACCCACGAAATATCTCAAAAGGTTTTTGCTGTGCTTTTTAACCTTTCCTTTAGGATAAAATAAAAAGTCGGTGGCGACTCTTGCTCAACCGAACAAGTGCGAATACAAACGCAAAAACTCAAGTCAGTTCTCCCACCGTACCACAGAACTGGCGACTCTGCTGGGGATAAACTTAAAAGTGGGGTTACCTTAGGGTTTAGATCACCTTCACTTTCTTGCTTTGATTGACTTGATTGCTTTATCTTTTGGGTTCTTGTTTGGGTTTGTTGTAAATCCTACACCCGGATTTGGGGCACCTTCTTAGGTAAATAGCAAAAAAACTGTGAGGGAACTGTGCGGGGTACACCGACATGGTTGAAGAAGTAAGCTATGTTAGTGTGACATATTTGTGAGTACCAGTAACCCTTGAGTTCAATCAAGGAGAGTACGGGGTCGCTGAGTGATGTCGTGAAGCACTAACGAACTCTTAGAACCTTAATTGACCATCTTAGCCTTGTTAGGGGTAGTGAGATGACCGACTTTGGTGCAGTCCGAAGTTGGTAGATACTCGATACTACACTCATTTGAGGGTTGTTTTCTTGGAATATTTTGGTCGCCAGTAAATGGCTAAACCAAAACAATGAACACAGAAAACAATCCAATGATATTGAGCTCCTTAGAACCCGGTTTCTATTTTAGGATAGGATGAGCCAACTAACTTCAAGAGGGTACTTACCTAAACCCCATGCAAGCCTAAACCTAAGGACTTGTTTGAATATGTTTGCCTGTATATACACTCACTTGCTTTTCGCATACATGTACATAACATCATGACATCATACCATAGCATTTTCAATAACCATTTCAAGGATCTCGAAGGTTCTTTTGATGCAGGGTTACGTTGAACCAGACGTCTACCAAGGGGCAAGAGGTTTCTCCTCTAACCAATGCCGACCAAAGATCAAGTGCAACAACTTGAATCAGGGGCTATGACGCACTCGACATGGTGAGCTTGATTCTCGTGGAAAGGCATCCACCGATACAAAGTTCTCCAATCAAAGATCAAGTGCAACAACTTGAATCAGTGGCGATGACCCACTTGACATGGTGAGCTTGATTCTAGTGGAAAGACATCCACCGGTGCAAAGTTCTCTAATCCAAGAGCAAAGTTCAACCTCTAACATTTTCTTGTGTTTACCCCAAGAGATCTTTGAAAACATGCATCCACATATCATGCATTGCATCTTAACAATCTTTCCTTTTTCAAGTTTCCTTACTCTCATGCTGTTTATTTCAGTAAGAGATGGCTCTAGAAAGGTCTGTCAAAGACATCCAAGACCAGACTGCTCAGCTACAGGAAATGTTCCTGAACTTGTCTCTGGGGCAAGAAGAAATGAAAGCTCTCCTCACAAAGAGCTTGGAGAATTCAAACAATGCCAGGAGTGATCAGCTTGCGGAGCTGCAGTTTGATTTGACAACATTGAGGACCCAAGTGATGGGGCAGTTGGTGGGCCAGATGGCTCTCATCCAAGACCTATCTCAAAGACAGGAGGAACTCAGGGTTCTTGTCTGCCAACTGCTTCAAAACAACCAATTGGGGCAAACATTTGAGGTTGAAGAGCTAGTCACCGCTCAGCCTCCATCCACTCAAGAAGACAAGGGGAAGGCTCCTTCGCTTGCTTCAGGGTCACAAGCCCATCAACAACCTCGCCAGCGTCAACGGGGTAATCGGTGTAAGCAAGAAACGTCGGGAAGACAATTCACGGAGACTGAAATACCATCATTCTTCATACTGAAGCGCCTGTTGGAGGTCAATCTGCTTACCTTAAGGGATCCTCCTCAGAAGCTCAATACCTCCTCTCCTAACTATCGTCCCGACGCATTTTGTGTTTACCACTCCTACAGCCCGGGACACGACACCAACGACTGTTGGGCCTTGAAGAACAAGATTCAAGATCTGATCGACATTGGAGTGCTGGAATTCATGCCAGACGGTGAAATGAAAATCTTCCGTTAAGGGGTTCTCCACCTGAAGTGACAAAGCTCAAGCTGAAAGACTTTTGCGTCATTTTGAATTTTCAAAGTTGTAATTTCTTTTGCTGTCAAACAATTATCTGTTGATGTTAAACTCTATTTTCATTAATGCATTGCATATGTTTGTCTTGAAATCATCCATTCGTTTCACTACTCTTATGCTTTTCTTTATGATATCTGACTCTTGATAAAAAGCTGCAAGCCTTTAGAGGGAGGATGACGAAACAATACCATAATCTCATACAGTATGCTTTTGAACAGACCTTGCTGATGATGTACCGGCATTTCTTTCAAATCCCAAACACTGGAGTTATAAGGAAGATAATCCCTAGTCAACCCCTTCGAGCCAAAGAAGTAGGAGTTTTCTGTTTCTAAACAATCAAAACCTTTGATATAAACCTGGGGTAGGGTAGTATCTCAGTTAATTCAAAAGAAAACGCGCATTGAAGTCGCAAACTCTCAGTTCGTAACACAACGAACGACGTCAAAAAAGAAAGAAAGCATTCCTTTGGAATCAAAAGACAAGGGTGGTTCCCTATCACATAGACAGTCAATCTCTCAAAAGAGAAAAGCCCACCAAGCCAAAACCTATAAAGGAGGCTTAAGAAAGTTGGGGCATCCCGCTGACTGTAATCTCGAAAAATGGGAACAGTCAGGCAAAAGTTAGGGATAACAAATCAAAATCAAAATAGTGAGGTCATTACAAATCCTCAACAACATGAAAAATGTTGAAAAAGAAAAAGGAGATGATGACTGTCTCCCCAAATTCAACTGGTGAACCATCGTCCAAAAGTCGTTCCAAACTCAAAACAGAGTTCGACACGCAATTAACTGAGCTTAGGGTTGAAGAATATCACGAAGAGCGGGTGGGTACAAATATACTTTGAGCCTTTATCCCTTGTTTCTTAAACCGTGAACCAAGCCACGTTACAACCCTTCAAAAGTCCTAATTGAAGCATGGGTTAGTTCGAAAGCATACTGTTACAAAAGGTATCCTGACTCCTGTAAGGCTTTGCTCTAAATCTTGTGTTGATCTGTCTTATAAAAAGTTTTCTGCTAAAAACGCATTTTTCAAAACTTCAAAGAGAAACATAGACTTTGCATTGCTTGAATATCACTGTCTGCATTTGGCTTTTTGTTTGACAGCGAAGAATTTCATACAGCGAATGTTCGGAGGAACGAAAACTCTCTCAGTGAGCAAAATCACTTCAAAAGGACGACACTTCCATTACAAATCTCCTATCAACAAGGGGCATGACAGAGCACCATCCAGTTAACCTGGGGAAGTCCAGTCAAGGTTTCAACAGATCTTTCAAAATTCAGTTAACCTGGGGCAGTCCAGTCAAGATTTCAAGAAATCTCTCAATTCACACAGTAATCTGATTCAAGACTCATCATCACTATGGGCATTCGAATGTCAAAAAGTGTTCAATCATTCCCTCACCACCTGTTGGAAATTACAACCGCCAACAAATCAACTATCACAATTCCAGACTCGATTCCTGTATCTAGCCAGGGTACGTCTGAAGAGTTTGAAGATTCGATTCCTGTATCCAGCCAGGGCATATCTGTTGACGACTATTTCCAGACTCGATTCCTGTATCTAGCCAGGGCACGTCTGAAGAGTTTGAAGATTCGATTCCTGTATCCAGCCAGGGCATATCTGTTGATGACTATTTCCAGATTCGATTCCTGTATCCAGCCAGGGCATATCTGTTGACGACTATTTCCAGATTCGATTCGTGTATCCAGCCAGGGCATATCTGTTGACGACTATTTCCAGACTCGATTCCTGTATCTAGCCATGGCACGTCTGAAGAGTTTGAAGATTCGATTCCTGTATCCAGCCAGGGCATATCTGTTGACGACTATTTCCAGATTCGATTCCTGTATCCAGCCAGGGCATATCTGTTGACGACTATTTCCAGATTCGATTCCTGTATCCAGCCAGGGCATATCTGTTGACAACTATTTCCAGACTCGATTCCTGTATCTAGCCAGGGCACGTCTGAAGAGTTTGAAGATTCGATTCCTGTATCCAGCCAGGGCATATCTGTTGACGACTATTCCCAGATTCGATTCCTGTATCTAGCCAGGGCACATCTGAAGAGATTTAAGATCAACACCTGTAACAAGCCAGGGAACCATCTTTCTTTCTCAGGTCAGAGATCAACACCTGTGACAAGCCAGGACAATATCTCCTTGACCAACTTTTCTTAAGTTCCAGATCAACACCTGTAACAAGCCAGGAAAATATCTGTGGACGACTGATGGTGGATCAACACCTGTAACAAGCCAGGAAATTATCTACATCACCACTTGGGGCATTCGAATGTCAAAAGTGTTCAAAAACCCGATGCAGTTTTACACACACTCATCATCAGGAAATCCTACACAGATCTCCTCAAGACAGGAATTCCCCGGTAGTTTGGCATACAACCCAAGCTTTTGATTCCCCCAACAGTGGTCCCAAGACTTCTCATTTTTCAACAATCAAGAGATTCTTGCCCTCCACAGCAGCAGCCAAAGAATTATTTTCCCCGACAGCAGTCAAGATTCTTTTATCTTCAGCCATCCAGGGTTCATTTATCCTCAGCAAGATAGCTCATCAGCTTACATGCGCATTCATCACATTCATGTCATAAATATTGATGTCACATACATTGCATCATGCATCATAACATTTCATACAACTAACCCTTTACCTTTTCAAGTAAGATCAGTCGATAGACAAAGATCATCTTCTGAGATTCATCTAGAAATAGTTCAGATGTGACCCAGACACGGCGACATTCTGATACTTATTCCAGATTCACTCAGATGCAGTTTTACACGGACGCATCATCAGGAAACCCTACACCGGTTCCTCTTCAATTTCAAGACTTCTGAAAATAGTTCACGGGTTCTCCAGTAACGGATGTTAACCTATCGCTTGTTCAGATTCTTCTCAAGACTTCTGAAAACAGTTTACGGATTCTTCCCAACAACGGATGTTAATCTATTGCTTATTCAATCTCAACTCCTGAAAACAGTTCACGGATTCTCCAGACACGGATGTCAATCTATTGCTTATTCAGACCCCCAGTTCAGAGATGTTCCAAAACATGGATGCCTTTCTGATACTCGTCCACTCACCATTGACATACAGTTCAACATTTCCAGATGGCATCTTTAAGCCCATCCTCCGACAAACATTTCTAAATGGCATCTTTAAGCCCATTCCCAGATGGCATCTCTAAGCCCATCCCCCGACAAGATTCTATCACATCAGATGGCATCTTTAAGCCCATCACCAAATGGCATCTTTAAGCCCATTCCCTCTACCATCACATCACCAAGTGCAAATTTTAGGGCACTCTAGTGTCCAATCTTCTTTTACCTTCGAGTCGCGAAAGGCAAACTTGCCAATCTAACTCTTCAGGTTCAAGAAGATTGAACAGGGGCAACTGTTGTACCCCAAAATTTGCCCTCGTATTTTTCCACAAGAAATCACAACTTCAGGCGTTTCCTGATTTTTCAAACTGGCTCAAGAATCGGTCAAACGGACTTTTCTCGTCAGTCAGACACAATTAGGGTTTTTTTGATTTTCATGGCTCTGGAACAATTCAAACAGTTTGTTTAGGGTTTGGTTGATTTTGGCTCAACTTTGATCAGGCGAACGCTTCTTTGGCATTTGATCAGGGATTAGGGTTTTTGTGCGCGCGTTCTCAGAAAGATTTAAATTCTACAGCACTTTTCAAGTTATGCTGAGATGTGGATTAAAACATTTGGATTGAGTTCGCACTGTGTGATTAAATCAGTGAAAGGATACATTCAGTTTGAATTTGCAGTGTTTGGTAAAAATCAGTAAAAAGGGGAATGCGTCTGATCAGTTGTTGTGTTTGACTGTGCTTTGCTTTGGATGTTGGAAGCGCCAAGTTTATTAATTGATCAACGCTGAATCAATGTTTAGTTAATTATTTATTATTCTAAAGATTAAATAGCTGGAATTTAATTTTCAGTTATTTTAATTTAAAGAACTATAAATAATAAATAAATAATTGAAAAGGAAGGAAAGGAATTAAATGATAAAAGATTGGATTTTATTCATCTTTAATTATTCGTTACAATTTTTATTCGAGTACTGTATTTATTTACAAAGTATTCTAATAATGATTACAATAATTAAAATTGAAACAAAATTATCCTAAGAAAATTCTTAAGTCTTCATCTTCCGCCCATTGCTCCAGTGCTCCATGGAATTTTATCTGCAAAAACAAATAAGAGAAAGAAAAGTCAATTGCAGATAAAATAAATAAAAGAGAGACAGATAAAAACAAAGTTCATCATTAAGGGCAACTGACTGGGATCAGTTAGCCCTCTTTGCAAATCACGGGATTTCTCCCGGTTCACAAAGAGGGATGAATATTTGCTTGCTAAACTTGGAAGGCACAAAATTGAAAAATGCAAAGTTTGTCAACATACTGCATATTTCAAAACAAACAGGATGGCCTAACCACAAAGTCCAAACTGAATCACAAGTACCAAACTATCCACAAACTGTCAAAAGAAGATATGGAAAGATAAAAGAAGCATAAAAGCTGGAAGAAGTACAAAATGCAGCACAAAATCTGGAAGGAAGGATAAAATATGCAGAGTAAACATGTAATGCAAGCAAGCTTCTCATCATTTCCCAATGCTGCCCTTTCAGAATAAAGTACACATAAAACATATTTTAATATTTTGAAGTGTACTGGAGAGAGAAAGAAGAAAGAAAAACAGGTTTTGCAGGCTTAAGGCTTTAGGCATGAGAAACAAAATATAAGACAACCTGTTCATAACACAGTGAGGGGAGGGGATATCACAAACAGAAACAGAACTGAGAAAGCATAAAACAAAATATCAAACACATAAGCCTAAAACACCACAAAGCAAAAACTGGTATCAAGCCTGTACCACCAGTTTTCAAACCTCCAGCCTAACCAATAAACCCTGTTAAGCCATGCCAAACCTGAAGCAAGTTTGTCCCAGCCAAAACAAAAACTTAAAAAAGCCTCAAGCTTAACCAAAGCCCTGAACCTGCATAAACCTGTGTCCAACAAACACCCAACCTGCGTGAAGCCTAAAAAACAGTAAGGCCATAACCTGCCTGAAGCAAGCCGCCAAAGCCCTGAACCTGCATAAACCAGTTCAAAATCCCAAACCAGCTTGAACCATCAAACAAAACTAGCCTAACCAGTAAAACCTGTACCAGATACCAAACCTAACCGTTCAAAACCTGAAACCTGCAAGCTTAAACTTGGCAAGATCAAAAACCAGTAGAACCTGTCCAAATCTCCCAAAGCAACAATCGGCCTTACCATTCAAGGCTTGAAGCCTAAAACCAGTAAGGCCATGACTAAAGCCTGAAAGCCAGCATAACCTGTTCAAATATACCATCCAGCACAAAGCCAAAACAGGGGCAAGCATCATTCAATCTCAGCATCCAAGCATCAAGACAACCAAACAAAAAAGAAACGTTCAAGACAACTCAGTGTCAAACATCATAGGCCCTCAGAATATTCATCATTGGGCAAGCGTCCAGGCAACAGAAGAAGGAGATAAAAAGCATACAAAGGCTACCAAGAGGAAAAGGAGATAACAAAGGCAACTAAGCAAGCATTCAGAGGCAACATGAAGAACCCTCAGAGATACTCATCATTGGGCAAGGAACAAGCATATTAAGCAACGAGGCAACATGGAGAAGAAGAGAAAGATATAAAAGTGGTTCGTTTCATCATCATCATCAAGGCAACAAAAAGAGAGACAAAGAGTACAGAGTACCAGGGTTACCAAAAAGCAAGCTAGTTCATCACAACCCCTTCACCGTCGAGCCTCCAAGCACATCCAAACTCTCTTCTCCTCCATCTCCCAAAAGGTAGTTTACTTTCTTCTCATCCCTTTTCACAACCTCGTTAACAAACAATAATGAACATAATATCATAATACAAAATTATAACATGCAAACCTAAAACGCCTAACGAGTTTGAGACGATTCACTACCTTGTTTGATTGTTGCCTGAGTGAGCTGAGGGGAGAAGAGATGGTGGAGCTGGTGGCTAGAGATAAGGAAGGTATCAGTAGCTAACCATGGTGAGAAAGACCTAGCGAAGAAGACGAAGTGTAACGAAGAACGACGCCGCTTCTATACATGTAACCCTAAGCCCTTTCATCCAAATGAATCAAATCGTTTAACCCTAAAACGAAGCTTACTGAAGCATTGGGGCTCACCCCATTTTCTACGCCTAAGCCCAAACGTTCCAGTTAACACCCCCCATACGTTGCTCTTTTGTTTTGGGCCAGCATAATCTCCCTTAGCCCATTTCTGATTTCTTTTAAAACCATTTTTAAAACTATCTATATTCTTTTTACAAATTATCATGAGTTTTTATTACATCAAATTTTTTTTTATATATAACATAACTTTGAACACAATATATTTTATTCCTCTAACTTAAAATATTTTTATTTGTACATAAAAACATTAATTAAACTACATTAATAATTTTTTTAATACATAAAAGAATAGAACTCAAAGCATACTATTTTCTTTTAATTAATTTTTCCTATTTATACATTAATACTAAAATACAAATAATATCTTCCTTTAAACTTAAAAACATTTTCATTTAAACTTTTGTACATAATCAATAAAATACATTTTTCTAATATACATAATTTAAATTTTAAACATTCTTTCTTTTAATTAAAATACCTCTTTTGTATATATTAAACAAAAATATGAAGATACAAATTTATATCAATTGTAAATAATAATTTTCAAACTTAGAACATTTTTTTTTCATTTAATTAAAATATTCTTTTTTTGTACATGTTAAAGAAAATACAAGACTACAAAAGACTAAATAAATAAACATTTAATTCTTGTCATTTAATTTAAACAATGCTTAATAATACACATTTAAATTCACATCTCTAACTTGTAAATAAATTACATACATATATACACGTACACGTACACCTACACAATACACTTGACATTTGACAATATACATTTGCTATTTCTATACATTGATATACATTGTTTACACTTTTATCGCAATTCGATTTGGTTGTAACTTATTGGACACTACATTCCTAAAGTCTCATCCCCATTTGTAAATTTGTACCCCCACTCCCGGATACTATTTGTAATAGCGTAGACTTTAAATTCTTGCAATTTACCGCTTTCAATTATACCATGGTTAGACCTAGGGTTTGCATGTACATAAAATCAAACGCTAGATAACCTAATACAAGACAAATACATGAAATCAATACACAATCACACTTGCACCCTCTAGGGTAATCCCACATGTTGCCTTCCAAAATGGGCCATGCTTGCACGGTCGAGTATTCTTTGGCAAAACAAATTCAAATGATCATAAGTCCCTCGATGACGCTTTCGAAAGTTGGCTAAATGGAATGATCATAGTCCCTTCAAAGCAAATTGCCAAAGATACTTGGCACCCTTGAATTCATGGTCCATACGATGACCCGCGCCCGTCCCGTTAAACATCCTAAACGCAAGGTTGTCCACCAAATTCAATGGTGGAACAAAATTGTTAAAAAGGGTTGAAAACATAGAGAAAACCTTTGAGTACAATAAGGGTAGACAAAACTCTTAGTTACTTGAGATCAACTTGCAAAAACACTTGCCTTCTTTTCAAAAACCACACTCCACAAACACTTTCAAAACAAACCCTCAAAAACATTTGAAACATCTTTTCGAAAAGATCCACACTTTTGTAAAACACTCAAAATACGAGTCAAATACATTGGTTTCCTAAAACAAGGCATCTCTTCAAAAACATTTTCAAAACACACACACACACACACCATATTTTCAAGCAATCAAAAATCAAGGCAAGTGATCTAAAAACCAAGTAACTAAGAGCCCATGGATAACCATGGATGAAAAGGGTGCTAATACCTTCCCTTTTCATAATCTACCCCCCGAACCCACGAAATATCTCAAAAGGTTTTTGCTGTGCTTTTTAACCTTTCCTTTAGGATAAAATAAAAAGTCGGTGGTGACTCTTGCTCAACCGAACAAGTGCGAATACAAACGCAAAAACTCAAGTCAGTTCTCCCACCGTACCACAGCATGCTTGCCATCTCAACTGTGTTGCGTATTTGTTATTGGAATAAGCAATAAGTAATATATGTAAAACAACGCACTAAGCCTGAAATAAAAAAAAAAGCGCCAATGATTTGAACTGGCCAATCACGCCTAGCCACGTTATCATCTTCTTCAAATAACCATGGTTATTTACCTGCGGATTTTTATCCGCAGGAAGATTCGTAGGGTATCTCAAAAACCTTCTCCAGGCCATGTAAACGAAACCTAAGAGTACCAATGCGTTCATCTCTTCCTCCTGGTTATCCCTATACCCACCATTAGCATTGATTTTGCATGTACCAAAAAGGCCTAAAAAACAAGAACAAGAACCCTAGGTTCGGGCATCATGATACAGGTTCTAAAAATAAAATTGAATAATGCCAAAACATTCTAAATCAAACAACAAACACAAATATGCCAAGATTTTAAAGAAAAGATGTAAGAATTGGAGATTTGGATTCCATGTTCAGAGCTTGGTTCGTGGACACTTACAGCGAGTTTTAGGAAATGAGAAGGCCTGGTTTTGATTGGTATCGCTTCAGGGGATGTCAGGGAAGAGAGCTACATCAAGCTTTTTGTTTGAATCGAGCTTCAATGTTGTTTTTGATCTCCAAGTTTTCAAGCTTTTTCACAAACTTCTTTTGGCCGTTTCAGTAGTGCTTTTGCGTGTTTTTGATCCCTAATGCTTGTGTGAGTGTTATAGAATGAATTTAGGTCAAAACTTGGGCCATAATCCATATGCATTGAAGATGGAAGATTTGATTTTGATCACCATTATCAAACTTCCCAAAATAGCTCAAATCTGATTTTTTATGCATGAATAAGCCTTGATACGAATTGATTTGATGAATCATGACAATTTAAAGTTGTACCAATCACAAAGATATTATTTCATCAATTTTTAGATTTTATTTGATTTAATATTGATTAAAAATGAATTAAATCAATAAAAATTAAATAAAATAGAAAAATAAATGAATGGCCATGAAATCAAATATGGGACACGTGTGTGGCATGACAAGACCATATCAAGTGGAAAACAGTGGGCCCTTTTGTCAAAAATTGGAGTTTTGAGGATAATTGATTTTTGGCAAATTTGAAACAATGCCCAACTTCAACAATGCATAACTTCTTCAATTTTGAACTTTTGGAGGTGATCTTTGACTTTTTATAAACCTTGAGATGTAATCTAATCAACCCTTTTGGTCTCATCTCATTTTGATGTTCCATGCTCAAGTTATAAGTTTTGGAAAAAAAGATGTTTTTGTTGACTTTCAAAAATGACCTATAATGTCCAAATTTGTAACTTTTTGTGATAGAATTTATTGATCTTGGAGTGTGAATATGGATTTTAGGAAATTTCATCCTCTTCAAAATGATATTTGGATGGGTAATTTCTAATAAAGTATGAGAAAGTTATGCTTGGTCAAAGTTGAGTTGACTTTTCCTACAAAACCCTAATTTAGCAACTTTTGAATCTTGATGAATCTATGAGCAATCCTTGATGAATCATGATCAAACCTTGATCAAATGATGAATTAACCTTAAAAATGAGAATTTTGACAAAAAATATTGAAGTTTGACTGGTTATAGGTCACAGTTGACTTTTGCCTTAGCACAGTCGATTTTTTGGGGCTCTTGAGCAATTGACTGACCAAACTTCCTCTGCAAGGCTTGAAATTTGACATGGATGAACTTGAGAGCATATTAGGAAATTTGGGAGAATTTGAGGTCATTTGTATGTAAGGACCTTGATGCAACACAAAACCCTAATTTTGAATTGACTGCCTTAGGAGATGATTTGACTGTCCAACTCTTGAGCTAACTTGAGCAACTTGGAGATTATTCTTGACATTCCTTGAGAGATATGGGAGGGCAAATTTTGGGGTACAACACTCTGTAATAGCTTAGGTTTACATTTTTGCCTTTATCTCCTGCTACTTATTTTATGCAATGCTTAGATTAATAGGACTGTATGGAAAGATAAAAATGAACTATATAAAACCCTAATTGCAAGATAAATATAACTGAAAAAACACATTGTTGCACACTTGCACCCCTAGGGTACTCCCCACTTGGTTGCCTCGGAAAACAATGGACATGTCCCTCGAACGTAGGGATATCTTAGCAAAATACCCTAAATCTAAAAGTCATCATAAAGATCATAGTTCCTTAACGTCCCTCGAGTTTCCTACGAGAAATGATCTTGTCCCTCGATGTTGCCTACAAATATATGATGATAGTCCCTTCGAAATGCTAAGGTATCCTTACATGTTGCCTTCAATGACCATTACGTCCCATTCGATAGTCTCTCAAACATCAAACGACTAGGGTTACCTACTCACTAATAGTAGGATAATACGGTCTAAAGGATAGGAGGAAAAGAACGCCTTTTTTCGAGTAGGTAGATAACTGTTAGGTACTTCCTCAAAACAACAAATCTTTTACACCATACACTTTCAAACAAACTTTTCAAACTAATGTTTTCAAACACTTTGTAACACTCTTGAGGACAGAAACAAGGGTTAAAATGAAGAAAACAAAACTTTTCAAAACAAAGCATACACAAGCAATTTAAAAATGAGCAAGTACCTAAGAGCCCGTAGAAAACTACAGATAGAAAGGGTGCTAACACCTTCCCTTTCTATAGTCTACCCCCCGTACTCAGAAACATCTCAAAAAAGGTTTTTTCTGTTCTTTTTCCTTTTCGTGATTGGATAAAATAAAAGTCGATGGCGACTCTTGCTTACCGCGACATTTTGCAAACAAAAAACGCAAACCAGTATTAACAGCCGGTTCTGCCACCGTATCACAAGATCCTATGGGGAACATGTGATCACACAAGAAGAGAAAGAAAGAGAAAAATGCAAGCAATCAAGAACTTAAACAATATATGAAAGCAAGCACACAACACATGAGAAGTAACCACTTACTCATAAAATAGGCACTTAACCAAGATGCCTAGAGCATACCTACTTAACCAAGTAAGTATCAAAGCAACAAACAGACATGCTATTAGGTGACCACCTAAGTACAACGTGTGAGCTAGCAAAATGAGAATCCAAGGAGGATTTTGGCGTGGTATTCGAAAGACTCTTCTTCCACTAGAATATCCCAAGCACAAATCGAGTAAGCTCTCAAAGCATCAAAGTTTAAGAAACGTGAGCTAAGTGTCGTTGAAACGAAGACAAAATATGGGGACCGATTGCAAGCCTTCCTTCCACTTTATTGACTCGATAATAAGAGTAGCACGATTTAAAGCATCAACGTGAAATGCAAGCTAAGAATGACCAAAGGGACTTGAAATGTGAGGGTCGATTGCAAGCTCTCCTTCCACTTTTATTGACTCGATTGCAAGCACAAAGTAAAAGAGCATACAAGCTAACAAGCACAGAAATATTGCCTACAAAGTAGGTCTTCTAGATCAAACATTGCCTACAACAGCAGGGCTTGAGTTTCAGACGTGTATCTCTATTTCTACTTCTCATGGCAAAGAAATCTAAAAGACAATGCAAAAATAAGATAAATGAGAAAAATACCAAACGAAAACAAAATTTGTTTCCTTTGACTAACAAAGCGTAAGAAACCTGAAGACCTTAACATAAGCTTCATCAACAAGCAAAATAGTGAAAAATCGAATGCATGAGATAAGTGTCGAAGCATCGTCAATGTGAAAATAAATCACAAGCGGAAAGTGCGTCAAGCATATCCCAATATCAAATAATAGTCCTGCATAAAATACAAGTCCAGGAAAACAACAACAATATACACATCTCATGGAATGAGAATCCAAGCTCAAACGCGCTAGAAACAAATTCGAACCAAAAGGAAATGGGATAAAGGATTTAATCGAATAATCAAGAATTAATTAATCGATTAAATGCTCTCTTGAACCACCTTGGGAAACTTGCACAAGTCAACAAATGAGTTAGTAATAACAAGGAGTGACAACCCAAAGTTAAGCATTCATATCATAAATCAATTCAAGCTTAATTCATTAAGAAACAAGTTCCAAACAAGCAACGAAACAACAAAAATAACTATTGATCAACACCGTTTTGGTTCATGAAAATACTCGAAAAGTCAATTTAAAATCATCAAAACTCAACACCGACATCAAGCAATCATAAAATTAAATTTAATCATGAATTAAGAAAGAATTAAATAATAATTTTCACGCAAAAACAATAACCGGACAAAAACATTTAAACTCATGATTGAAGACTAATTTTCTTAGAGAAGATTTTGAAGACTTTGTGCAGCCTCACTGCTGCAGTTCTGAAGCCCAACCCAGTCCAAAATAATGTTATAATAGACCGGTGTATACCTAGTATTAGGTGGAACTTACAGATGTATTTGTGTTAGGGTTTTAGAATCCTATTGTTAGGTTGTAAGTTCTCTGTTATATGTTTATAAGATTTTAAGGATTGAACATATTGTGTGTCAATTCTCATAAGCTTTTAAGCATTGATTCTTGCGTGTTTTTGGAAATGTATCTTCCGGTTTTTTGTTCTCTACTTGTGGTTAGAGTTGCTCCAATTGCTGAGTTTAATTGAAGAGGGATTTTAGGAGGGCCTCATACCTAAGCGAGTCTTAGGTATAAGTTAAGCAAAGGGTAGTTGTAACATGGTGGGAGAACTGACTTGGTTTGTTTTGTGTTTGATCGCAATTATTGCGGATAATAAGAGTCGCCACAGACTTTTCTTTTATCCAATAAGGAAAGGGTGAAAATAATAGGAAAGACCTTTGAGATTATTTCTTGAGTTCAGGGGGTAGATTATAAAAAGGGAAGGTATTAGCACCCTTTTTATCCATAGTCATTTATGGGCTCTTAGTTGCTTGCTAGATCACTTGAAAAATGCTTTGTTTGAAAATGTGTATGTGGTGGGTTTTGAAAATACTTTTTGAAAAGCACCTTAGTTTAGGAAAACCTTGTAATGATTCTCGTCTCTATAAGAATGTATACAAAGTGTTGGACTTTTTGAAAATATTTCATGTTTTTTTTAAAGTGTTTGGTGTGTTTGAAAAAATGTTTTGTTTTTTAAGATGGACTGTGAGCAAGCAACTGAGAACGTTCTACCTACTCAAAAGTATTTCGGTCATTTCTCTCTTCCTTTGATATTTCTATCTTACCATTGATTGGCAAGAAGCCTTATCTTTGGATGTAGAGGGACGAGCGTGGGTCAATTGTATAGCCATAAAAGGCAACTTTATGAGACGTTTTAGCAATTTTCATTTAGGGACTAGATCTTTTATCGAAGTCAACACCGAGGGACATCAAGGGACTACGATGTTTTTATCGAGAGACTTTGCTAAAACACCCATATTCAAGGGACATGACTATTTTCCGAGGCAAAAAGTGAGATTACCCTAGAGGTGCATGTGTGCAAAGTGTGTTTGATTGCATGCATTTAGTCTTTTGATTTTGGGTTATCTATTTGTTGGTTTTATCTTGCCATACACCCTAATTACTAGCATTTTGTATAAAACAATAAAATTGAAGAAGGTAAATATCCTACACTATTACAACCATATTAAATAGTAAGACAAAACAAAATAAAAGAAAGGAAAACAAGTCCTTCGATCAGGCAGCAGCACCCTTCGATTCAACTCTTCCTGACTTCTTTCGATTCTGCCTTTTTTTGCTTCTTTGGATTGTAGGAAGGTTAGTGTGAGCAAGTAAGCTTTGATTCACCCTTCTTGTTGCTTCTTTCAATTGGGTATGGGAATTAACGTGAGTGTGTGCCCTTCTTTTCTCCCTTCTTGCTCCTTAGTTTGGAATGTGAAGCAGTATGGGGGTGAAGCTTAACGATTTTTTTCACACATAACTTTTTCTTTCGTTTGAAGTGTGTACAGGTTAGTTTCCACGTGTACTTGGACAAGAAAAGCATAAAATCGAAAGTATAGAAACGAAAGTGAACAAATGTTATTTACATGCTTAAAACGAAAGGGTTAAGGTCAGAATGACTTACCTTGCTTGAAGTTGGGATATGTGTGTTGGACCTAAGTTACAGCCCTAGATGCTCCTGGATTCGAAGGAAAGAAACAAGTGTAGTGTTTCTTTGACTGGATTTGAAGGAAGCCGAAACAAGGGGTGTGGTCACTTCTGGATTCGAAAGAGGAAAGAAACAGGTGTTGTGTTTCTTTAAATTATGGGTTTGAGAGTGTATTTAGTGTTTGAGAATCTTGAGAATTTTGAGAGTTTTTTTGAAGATTCTTCCCACACAACCAAACTATGCCAGCGTTTTCTCTTGTTGCCTCCCCGCCTTTTTTGATGTGCAAATGGACTCTCTATTTATAGAGAGAAAATTTGGAATGAGCGGCTTTGTGAAAGAATAAAATATAGTTTCTTTGAAAGGCCAACATCAAATTGTGTCAACTTTTTATAATCCCAAGATAAAAGTACTAAAATCAATGGTTTAGATGGGTGGCTCCTAGTTTATAGGGGGCAAGTGTGCAGAAAAGATAGTCCCAAGGCTCAAAAACTATCTAAAAAGGTAGTGATGTCATCAAGAGTAAGTTCGCTTAAAGAACAATTTAATATGGAGTGAGACACAAGTTGGAGGCCTATGTAGCCTAACTTATGGACAACTTGACTCTTTGAAGCGAATCCTTCATCTTTCCATAGCCTTCGACCAGACTCAACAAAGAAGCATTTGTTTCTACCAGTTGTGTGTCCTTCGAATGTACCAACTATGTGTTCTTCGAATGGCCCTCTTCAGCTGAATATGCCACTTTGAGTCCTCTTGCTTTTGATCACTTAGGCCCAACCCTTAGACCAGACTCAAAATTAAGCAAAACCAATTATTCCCCAACCATGGCAAGTCCTTCGAATGGGCCACCAAGTTGTGTGTCATAATGCAGCGCTATGTGTGTTGAAGGGTCTGCAGTTGGATTTAAAGGTGATACGAAGGTGATTCAAAACAATCTTGAAGGTGGATTCGAAGCGAGCATGTAGGTGTATTCGAAGGTGACATGGAGGCGTATTCGAAGCAAACATGAAAATGAAATTGAAAGTTATAGGAAGGAGCCATTCGTCCAATCGAAAACTTGGGAATCAAAGGCAAACAAGTGAGGGGCCAATGGTGCAATCGAAGCTTGCATGCAGGAGGTCCGTTCTTTGTGAATCAAAGCAAACATGTAGAAGGCTATTGCTCTCTGAATCGAAGCTTGCATGCAGGACGTACTTGCCTTGCAGGCATGAAGGAAGTACTGCTAATGCTTGTGAATCGAAGGACGCATTTAGGAGGCTGATGCTGGTGAATCGAAAGATGCATATAGAAGGCCACTACTTGAATGAAGCTTGTGGACCAAAGGATGCATGAAGGGGCCCAGAGTTGGATTCGACGTATGTTTATTTCGAAGGAAACCCATAATCCAATCGAAGCTTTGCAAGAAGGTAATCCTTTCCCAATCGAAGGATGTATGAATCGAAGCAAGCTTTCTTTTCTTCAATTTTGTCAAAAAATTCTTTTTTATCTGTTTTGCCCTTTTTGTCTGCTTTGTACTTGTACAAACTTTGAGCTTTTTAAAATCCTTGTGATAAAATGTCTTGAGAAAAGAGAGGGAAAATTTTAGGGGTACAACATCTTCCCCTGTTCAATCATCTTAAACCTGAAGAGCAAGTATGGCACGTTGCCGTTCGTAGCTTGAAGGTAGAAGATGATTGAACACTAGAGTGCCCAGAAATTTTCACTCGAAGATGTGGTGGTTGATTGTGTAGGGAATAGGCTTATATATGCCATCCAAAGGTGATTTTTGATAGAAATTAGACCAAGTATAAACTTTACTGTAACTGGGAGGAGTGTTATAATAAATCTTTGGTTGATTTAACTCCGAATGATATGCTGGAACAAACCCGTGTTAAGCCGTGTCTGGAAATGTATTAGAAGGAATCTGTGTAAGATTACCTTATGATGAGCCTGTGTAGGGCTTCTTTAGGATATATATGAGAGGGAAGCCTGGGTAGGGCTGCTTCAGGATGAATCTATGTGAAACTTCATCTGGAAATGTATGAGAAGGAACCTGGGCAGGGTTGCTTCATGATGAGTCCGTGTTAAACTTCATCTGGAAATGTATGAGAAGGAACCTAGGTAGGGTTGCTTCAGGATGAGTCTGTGTGAAACTTCATCTGGAAATGTATGAGAAGGAACCTGGGTAGGGTTGCTTCATGATGTGTCAGTGTAAAACTTCATCTGGAAATAAGAAGGAACATGGGTAGGGTTTCTTCAGGATGAGTCAGTGTAAAACTTCATTTGGAAATGAGAAGGAACCTGGGTAGGGTTGCTTCAGGATGAGTCAGTGTAAAACTTCATCTAGAAATGAGAAGGAACCTGGGTAGGGTTGCTTTATGATGAGTTCATGTAAAACTTCATCTGGAAATAAGAAGGAACCTGGGTAGGGTTGCTTTAGGGTGAGTCCGTGTAAAACTTCATCTGGAATGTGAAATGTTATTGGAATGTATCTTTGTCTGGGAAAATAAATCCTTGACAAATGCTAGTGAGGTTTGGGGAGTTGAATCCCGGACTTCCATTGGGGATGAAGAGCATGTTCCTCTTCAAACTTTGTTTTAGGATATTCCCGTTGGGGAGTGTTGACTCGTTTGAGAAAACTCTGAGGAGAGTGTTGATCTCTGCTTGGGAAAAAGAGTTCAGGACTTTCAGTTGTCCGTTGCTCTACTGAAGAATTATCCCTTGAAAGTTTAGTTATTATCTGGTCGGATTCCAGGCTTCACAACGACTTGCTGGGGACAAAGAAGTTACTGTTATCTGGTCGAATTCCAGGCTTTGCAACGACTTGTTGGAACAGTGGAAAACTCTACTAGGGAAGAAGAGTTTTGTTTAGTGATTTATAAAAGTCAAACCGTTATCTGGTCAGTTCTAGGTTTCAGCAATTGGAGAAATTAAGATATTATCTGGTCGGATCCAGGCTCTAGCAACTTGGGATGAGATTAACTGTTATCTGGTCGGGTCCAGGTTTCAGTGACTTGAACTAGAGGTTGACTGTTATCTGGTCGGGTCCAGGCTTCAGCAACTAGAGAAATGGGATAGACTGTTATCCGGTCGGATCGGGGTTTCAGAAACTTGAACTGGAGATTAACTGTTATCTGGTCGGGTCCAGGCTTCAGCAACTTGGAATTGTGGTTTACTGTTATCCGGTTGGATCTGGTCTTCAGTAAGTTAAACTGGTGGTTAACTATTATCTAGTCGGGTCCAGGCTTCAACAACTTGGAAAAATGGTTTACTTTTATCTAGTCGGATCCAGTCTTCACAGTAAGTTGAACTGGTGGTTAACTGTTATCTGGTCGGGTCCAGGCTTCAACAACTTGGAAAAATAGTTTACTGTTATCTGGTCGGATCCAGTCTTCACAGTAAGTTGAGGGTAAGGTGAAGTTGAACTAGTATTTGGTCGGGTCCAGGTTTCATAGTAACTTGCTTGAAAGGATGAAGTTGACTGTTATCTGGTCGGGTTCCAGGCTTCTCAGCAAATTTCTGAGATAGCAAAGACTCTGTTGGTGACTTCGATGGGTGTTGTACCCCAAAATTTGGCCTCTCATTTTACTCAACACATGCCTATTGAGGTCCTCAACTTGCCCAAGGATGCCCAAGAATTGATCAGACAAATTCTCCTCCTAAGGCAATGAACCCCCAACTAGGGTTTCCATTTGAATCAGGATGTGTCAACTCCAAAGACTTCAATTGATTTCTATGATACGGTGGTAGAACCGACTGTTATACTGGTTTGCGTTTTTTGTTCGCAAAATGTCGCGGTAAGCAAGAGTCGCCACCGACTTTTATTTTATCCAATCAGGAAAAGGAAAAAGAACAGAAAAAACCTTTTTCGAGATGTTTCTGAGTACGGGGGGTAGATTATAGAAAGGTAAGGTGTTAGCACCCTTTCCATCCATGATTTTCCATTGGCTCTTAGGTACTTGCTCATTTTGAAATTGCTTGTGTGTGTTTTGCTTTGAAAAGTTTTGTTTTACTTCGTCTTAACCCTTGTTTCTGTCCTCAAGAGTGTTACGAAGTGTTTTGAAAACTTTAGTTTGAAAAGTTTGTTTGAAAGTGTACGGTGTAAAAGATTTATTATTTTGAGCAAGTACCTAACAATTATCTACCTACTCGAAAAAGGCGTTCTTTTCCTCCTATCCTTTAGACCGTGTTATCCTACTATTAGTGAGTAGGTAACCCTAGTCGTTGGATGTTTGAGGGACTATCGAAAGGGACGTAATGGTCATTGAAGGCAACATGTAAGGATACCTTAGCATTTCGAAGGGACTGTCATCATATATTTGTAGGCAACATCGAGGGACAAGATCATTTCTCGTAGGCAACTCGAGGGACATTAAGGGACTATGATCTTTATGATGATTTTTAGATTGAGGGTCTTTTGCTAAGATATCCCTATGTTCGAGGGACATGACCATTGTTTTCCGAGGCAACCAAGTGGGGAGTACCCTAGGGGTGCAAGTGTGTAACAATGTGTTT
This sequence comes from Vicia faba, assembly GCA_948472305.1. Taxonomy (NCBI): domain Eukaryota; kingdom Viridiplantae; phylum Streptophyta; class Magnoliopsida; order Fabales; family Fabaceae; genus Vicia; species Vicia faba. The sequence continues at coordinate 1,131,965,154 of OX451741.1, read as the reverse complement.
TTTCAGTTATATTTATCTTGCAATTAGGGTTTTCTATCGTTTATTTTTATCTTTCCATCCAATCCTATTAATCTAAGCATTATATAAAATATAGTAGCAGGAGATAAAGGCGGAAATGTAAACCTAAGCTATTACAGAGCTTTGGGGCAGTTACATAATAATGAAGAGTGCGGAAAAGAAATTCTAAAACTATTACATCCCAGAAGCAATTACATAATTAGAAAAAAATGCGAGAAAAGATAAATCTACGCTATTACATTGATAATGCGATCTATACAGTTTTTCTAGAAATTAAAATGTAAAAGAATAAATAAAAAGAAATTAAGGAAAAAATTAAAACCTAAAATTCTAAGTTAATATTTTTGGTGTTTTTTGTAGAAAATAATTTTAAGTTAATTAAAAAACCTAATTATAACTAATTTTAATTAAAAAAAAAGTTAATTAACTTAATTTATTAATAAATGAAAAAAATCCAAAAATTCAGTTACTAACTAAAACAAAAACCTAATCCTAATTTGTTAAAAAAATAGTTAATTAAAGGGTTAATTACAAAGAAAACCTAAAACCTAATTGTTTTTCTAATTTGCAGAAAAAAGTTAATTGATTAAATTAAAGAGTTAATAAACAAAAAGAGTTAATAATAATAAAAAAATTTAAAACCTAAATTAATTAAGGTTTATAAAAAAAGTTAAGTTTGCCAATTAATAGGGTTTTTAATTTAAATAAAATTAGAGTTTATATGAATTTAGGGTTTTTAAGGAAGATATTAAAGAGAAAGAAATGAGGCAAAAAGGGTTAGAAATAAGCAAAATTATACATATTACATGGGGTGGGTGTTGAACCAAAAATTAATTTAAAACATCAAATTAGATTAAAAAAACCTTAAAATTAATTATTCGAGTTTATTATGAAAAATCAAAGGTTTGTGAAAAATGTTAAGTTTTATGAAAAAAAATTTAAACAGAAAAAATGAAAATAGGTAAAAGGATAAATAGAAAGGAAGAAAACCAAAACCAATAGGGGTGGTTGTTGAACCCACGCCCTTAACCTTTTCAGGATGTCTGTCTCGCCATGCATTGGTGGCTATTCTATTTTGGCCTCAGTGTTTTATAATAACCCTGCACGGGATCCTGTCTAAATCTGCAGTGTTGAATCTCATGAACATATTAAATAAATTACTATATCACGAAATACAAATAAAGCAAATATATGAAAAAAAAATTAATGTTAAAACTGATATGGCATGTATGAATGCTTCTACATCCTTTTGATCATGGATATCAAACCAGCCTTACCATTACTGGAGAAGTAGTAAGATGTGGGTTTGTAACAAAGATGGCTTGTTCGTAGTGAGATGAGGGTTTGTAATAAGGATTTCAAGGTTTTTAGGGTTCTTGAAAGAATTTGATATTTTGACAGGGTTGTGGAAAATATTTTTTTTTGTTTGTCGTCCTGTTTGTGTGAAAAAGTGAGATTATATAATGGAAATTAGAGAAAAGATATGGGCTTTGAATGTGCAATTGGGCCTCCAATAACCACAAACAATACTGCAGATTTTCATTCACATGAGTCCGTCACGTTCTAGGCTAAATCACAAAGGCTTAAGTGTAATTTTTGAAGTTGAAATGTGAAAACAAAATGTATCCGATATCGAGAACTAACTCCTGTCCGAAAATAGGCTCAATCAGATAAACGGTGAATTAGTTATGAATTTTTGAAGTTTTGGATCAAACAAACTTATTTTGGGCTCCAGTGTCAACTCTGACACGTTATTCAATAAAAAATTGGTACTGATCGTAGCATAACCCGGTCTCGACTTTGGAAGAAAAGCTGTAGATATTTGAGTCAGTGACCTTGTGTAAAAAGATAGGCCCAATCCGATAAAAAATGACCGAGTTATGAATTTTTGAAGTTTTGACCCAGATGAAATAATATTCAACATTCAGGATTTTCGGCGCATCACTCGCACTCTGAGAAAGAAACGAAGGTCTTTTAGATACCGTTCGAACTTGATACCTCTTGTGAAAACTTATCCAACTCAATTTGTTAAATTTTGGCGACAGAACCAGCTCGATACAATGAAAATCGACCAAGTTATGATTTTCTGAACATGACGCAAATAAACTTGTCACAAATTTTCTGTACGAAAATACTTGATAAATCCGCATTTTTGAAGACCTTCTGATCGAAATTGGCTTCCATCTGTGGGAGATGAAAATGTATATGACGTCAAGACGGAATTTTGGCCATCGGAACGGGTTCAAAACAAGCCATGATCTTCAAGTTATGAATTTTTTAGTGCGTAAAAACTGCACTTTAAGCACACTTTTTCACCACATTTCTTCGAGAAAACTCACACATTCAGAGACCTTCTTTAAAGAATTGACTCTTGAGCCGAACCTGAATTTGAGAATATGTTATCAGAAATATCTTGGCGAAAGAACACCTGAATATGACGCGTCAGGTTGGACTTGTGAATCTTTGAACCCCGAGTCGTTACGAAACGGCGAACCGATCTTCAGCACTAAAAATACTCTTAGAACATCCATTGGTGAAATAAACGTCACTTGTAACCTGAAGAAGCTTGATAAATATACCTTTATTCCATAATCATAAAACCAATAATATGCGTATATGAAAAGAGGGTAAATTTTGGGGTACAACTACTGCCCATCTTCAATCTTCTTAAACCTGAAGATTTAGATTGGCTTGTCTGCCTTTCGTGATCTGAAGGTGGAAGATGATTGAACACTAGAGTGCCCAGAAATTTGCACTCGTATGAGATGGTGCTGGACTGTGTAGGTAGTATTGGGAATGGGCTTACAGATGCCATTTGGAGGAGATGATGGAAGGTCACCGGAGATGGGCTTAAAGATGCCATCCGGAAGATATGACGGAGAATTGTCGGAGATGGGCTTAAAGATACCATCTAGAGGATGTTGATTTCCCGAGATATTCCTTTGATGAGAATTCATGTTCCTGTCGTTGAGGAGGAATCTGTTGAGTAATGTTGGTCTCTGTCTTGGGAGAAATAGAATTTTAGGAGCTTCAATTGTCCGTTACTCTACTGGGGAATCATCTCTTAGTCGAGGAGATGAAAATGAACTGCTATTTGGTCGTGCTCCAAGCCTTACAGTGATTTGCTAAGGATAATAATATTGACTATTATCTGGTCGTGCTCCAGGCGTCGCAGTGGCTTACTGGGGAGATGAGATTAAACTTGCTATCCGGTCGTGCTCCAGGCTTTACAATCTCAAAAACTGTTATCTGGTCGTGCTCCAGGTTTAAGAAGGAATTAAGTTGTTATCCGGTCGCATCCAGGTTTCAACTTGAATTTAAGGCATACTAACATCCAGTCGTTTCCAGGATTCAATAGTAATTGGCCGAGTAAACTGCTATCTGGTCGAATTCCAAGCTTTGCAGTACCTCATATTGTTATTTAGTTGTGCTCTAGGTTTCACAGTGTCTCTTGCCGCTATCTGGTCATGCTCTAGACTTCACAGCGTCTTATACTGTTATCTGGTCGTGCTCCAGGCTTCACGGTGTCTTATACCATTATCTGGTCAATTCCAGGCTTCATAGTATTTTGGAGAAACTAAGATATTATCCGGTCTATTTTCGGGCTTCATAGCTTGAATTTGAGATATACCACTATCTGGTCGATTCCAGGCTTCGTAGTATTTTGTATTGTTATCTGGTCGAATTCCAGGCTTCACAGTATAATGTATTGTTGGTTGACTATGATCCGTCAGTTTCCGGGCTTCATAGCTTTTGAACTGAAATAGAAATCTTAGTATCAATTTGACTGAACCAGGGAAAGGTCTCGAGTTGTCTTAAATTGGGAGAGAAATCTTAGTATCGATTTGACTGAACCTGAGAGAGGTCTCAGATTAACTTTGATTGGCATAGAAATCAGGTGAATCTTAGAGGCGATTCGGCTGATCCAGACGAAAGTCTTAGAACATCTTCAACTAGAATAGAAACCTTAGTGTCGGTTTGACTAAACCAGAGAAAATCTTGAAAAGTATTGGAATATCTTCAACTGGAATAGAAACCTTGGTGTCTGTTTGACTGAACCAGAGAGAACTCGTGAGAACTTGATTGCATCTTTCCCTGAAAGGTAAAGAGTTAGTCGTATGTAATGTCATGATGTGTGAAATGTATTGAGTAATTATGTTCTCAAAATAAATGAGATTGTGATGTATAATATGTATGCGCATGCCATGATGTATGGATATGCAATGCTATTGTGATATTCTCTAGCTGGGGAAAATAAATCCTGGACTGCTGCTGGAGAGTATAAGGATTTGAGTTCTTCGTTTCCGCTGGGGATAGTGACCGAAGATGATTAACTGGAGATTTACATCCATTCTGCCTGAGAATATTCTGCCTGGAGAGACTCTGTTTGAGAATAATCCTGTGGGGGAATGACTCTATGGGGAAGAGAGATACTCTGTTGGAAGATCTGCTAATTTGGAGAAATAAACTCAGCTGGGGATAAACTTCCATTGCTGGAGAGAAGAGCTTTGTTGGAGATAGAGCTTCCGCCGTCAGAGAAATAAACTCTGCTCGGGAGAAAAAACTTTATAAATTGTTTATGCTTATAAAGCTCGACTGGGGAATGCAGGAATTAGCTTTCTGAATGAACCCGCTGGGGAAGGAATTCCTGCTTGGGGATACAGAGGTCGACCTTGGTTGTCTCGGCTCTGTGGGGAATATAGGTATCACTGGCTTGTATGTGATAATGACTTTGCTTCAAAATGTATCCGCCCCTTGTACCATGATGGAAAAAGTACATGTGGAGATTTTGTAGATGGATATATGTCGTGTTTGTACTTCAACATGTATTTAATGAGTGTCAGGATGACATCCGTCTTTGGATCGTATCTGAACTGTACTTGAAACATGTGTTGAATGAGTGTCAGAATGACATCTGTCTCTGGATCGTATCTGAACTGTACTTGAAACATGTGTTGAATGAGTGTCAGAATGACATCCGTCTCTAGATCGTATCTGAACCGTTTCTCAATGTATGAAAATCTTGAATAAGTAGCAGAATGACATATGCATCTAGATCGTATATGAATCGTATCTGAAAGCTGAATCTAAATGAGTATCAGAATGACATCCGTATCTAGAGTGTATCTGAACTATATCTGAAAGCTGAATCTATATGAGTATCAGAATGACATCCGTATCTGGAGCGTATTTGAACTATATCTGAAAGATGAATCTGAATGAGTATCAGAATGGCATCCGTATTTGGAGCGTATATGAACTGTATCTGAAATCTGAATGAGTATCAGAATGGCATCTGTATCTGGAGCGTATCTGAATTGTATCTGAAAGCTGAATCTGAATGAGTATCAGAATGGCATCCGTATCTGAACTGTATCTGAAAGCTGAATCTGAATGAGTATCATAATGGCATCCGAATCTGGAGTGTATCTGAACTGTATCAGAAAGCTGAATTTGAATGAGTATCAGAATGGCATCCATATCTGGAGCGTATCTGAACTGTATCTAAAAGATGAATCTGAATGAGTATCAGAATGTGTAGCGATAAAAAATGTAGCGGGGTAAATCGGAGATCGAATTATTGATTAATTCGTCTCACAAAAGCAAGAGTCGCCACCGCGCTTTATTGTTTCCAAAGGAAAAGGGAAAAGAGCGAAATAAAACCCTAAATATGCAATGTAAATAATAATAAAAATACAAAGCGTTTTTTGAAGAGAGATCTTATGGTTCGGGGGTTGGTTATACAATGGGAAGGTATTAGCACCCAATGCATCTATAGTACTCTATAGGAACCTTTTGAAATATCTGTTTTATTTAAAAATCGATTGCTTGATTGAAAATAAATCGTTTTGGCCGAAAACGGGATACGAACGGGTTTTTGAAGATACGACGACTTAATGTCGAAGTTTTTGCTTAAAGGGCATAAATTTTGAAAAGGTTGAATACTTGAGGAAAAATTATCCTAAGTTTTAATGAAATGCGAAAGTTCGCGCAGTTAGACTTGAGGACATGAAGTCAACAAATTTACTGTTTTTCCCTTGGATTTAAACATAAACAGAAGAAACAAATAAATATGGAATAAATACACAGACAAAATATGCGAATAATGATTAAATAACGATAATTTAAATGATAGATTAAATGATGCGAATAATGCATTTTTAGGATATTTTGTTTAATGTTAACGAAAAGAAAGTATTTTTTACTTTTTACGCATTTTTGATATGGATAAAAGCAAGAGAATTATTTAACGAAGACATAATGTTTTTTTTAGTTTTAAGTTTTTATTTTATATATTTGATATTAATATTAATAAAGCAAGAAAATGAATTAATAAAATATTTTTTTAAGTTTTTTTCTATTTTTTATATGTTTTAGAGTTTTGTTTAATAACGATGTAAGAGGAGAATTAATTAGAAAAAAAATAAAATGTCTACATTCTTAAATTCTATATTTTTTATGTATATAAAATAAAGTACTTATTAAGAGATTTTAAATTAAATGGAAAGTTATCAATTCACCCTAACGATATAAAATTAAAACTCCTAAATTAAATCCAAAGTTTAAACTAAGAGGTCGAACTAATTAATTAAAAAAAACACCTAGTTAGACATATCTTTTTTTTGTTTTTTATTATACTTACCAATTGATTAACATAATAATAATTTTTAAAAAGATTAGAGAAAGTAAAAAAAGAAAAAAAAATGTATCAAATAAAAACAAGCAAGTAAAATATAAATGGGCCAGATGGTTTGAGAGGCCCACGCAGAAAGAGAAAAAAGAGGGGGTGCAGAAGCAGGTCGTGGGCTTAAGCAGGAAAATGGGGTGAGGCCCATTGGTTATACAATTCACTTAGGGTTAATTTTGTTTAACATAATTGGGGATTAGGGTTCTGTGGTGCAGAACGGCGCTCATCTCTCTTCTTCGTCATCTTCCTCGCGTCTTCTTCTCCATGCTTTTGCTTCTGAGTTTTCGCTTTCTAACTCCTTGCCATGGCCACCCGCTCATGCTGTCTTCTTCCCTCTAGCCAAACGAAAAAGGGAGGGCTACGGATTTACGGTAAAACGCTTCTGATTTGTTAAAGCTTGGTTATATTTTCTTGCATGCGTTGATTCTGATTACATGATTCTTACTGTTTTGATTTTGATTCTTGTTATTCGTTAGAGGTACTTATGGAAGTAAGTAAAAAGGGGAAAGGAATCGTTACCTAGGCGGAGACGGAGGAGGGACAGTCGGGAGCGAAGGAGGCCAGGCGGCAAGGAGAGGAGGAGCGTCGCGAGCTTGCTTCGGTGACTGGTATTTTACGTGATTTCCTTCTTCTTCTTGCTGGTACTGTGCTTTGATGTTTCTCTTCTTCTTTTGCCGGTACTGTACTTTGATGTTTTGGAAGATTGAGTGCTACTGTTGGAAACTGTTTTTGACTAGCTTTTTCCTTCTTAACCGTGCTTCTGTACGATATTCATTGGCCTATGATAATGTTTTTGAGGCTTTGTGTTGTATGCTTCAAATGGCCAATGATGGTAACTCTGAGGCCTTGCTCGTTGCCTTCGAAGTTGGTTTTGGCTTGGATCGTTTCAGGTTTGGCCTAGCTTGGCTTCAACAGGTCTGTGATTGGTGATGTTCAGGCTTGGGCAATAAGTTTGACAGGTTTATGGGCATGCTGGTTTTGTGTTGGTTGGACAGGTTGATGGAAACAGGGGAATAGGCTTTTTTGTTGCTAGGCCATATTGGTTGTATGGTTTGAATTGGTTTTTGTGTGAGATTGTTTTTTTCTGATTTATTTTGACAGTAGGATGGTGATGTTGGCTTAGGGGCTCAATCAGTTTGTGAGGTTTAGGCCATATGGTGAAATGGTTTCTTTGACAGTAGTGGAATGGTTATGCAGGTTCTGTTGGTTTTTTGTGTGTTTTCTTGTTGATAACTATTTTTTCTCTAAGTTTGAAGGCTTGGAGATTGATGGTCTGATATCTGATTTTTTTTAGTTGTTCTGTTATAACAGTCTTCCCTCCTCTTTTTGTTTACGTTACAGGCTGGAGATTTGAAATACTTCACCCTCTTCCCTGGCATTCTGCACCATACTGCTACCTCTAATTTGTTTCTATTCTTCTTTTATGTTTTTATTTCTACTGGCTATATTACTGCAGTTTGTCTTGTATCTCTTTCCTGCCTATGCCAAACCTGTAAAACCACACTTCCTCCTCTCTTTTTCTCTCTCAGTACAGTTTTGACAATAAAATGATATGCTGTACTATTTCTGAAATTGCAAAAGGCTAGAAAATGATGAAAAAAAAGGAATGTCACATTGCTTGCATATTGGTTAAACTGCATATTTTTTTGACTTCCAATGCAATAGTAGCTTATGTTTTGTTTTCTACTATGTGGGCATAGGTTTACGTTGGCATTTGCTTGCTTGCATATGTTGTTGAGATCATGCAGGGACTTTGTATGCTGTATGTTTTTTTTGAAATATGCATTTGGATTTTGAAAAATGCAATTAATTTAAAACATGCAATTTTTGACACAAAAATGAACTTGTGCATTCATTTAAAAATTCCTCTCTTTTTTGTGAACCGGGAGAAATCCCGTGATTTGCAAAAAAGAGTAACTGATTCCGGCCATTGCTTTTAATGATGAACATTAAATAATTTTGCTTTTAATTATTTGTTCGAATTCTAATTTCTTTTAATTTTTGCAAGTAACATCAAGTGAGCAGACAAAAATGCATTGGATCAGAAGTTTTAGAATTAGGAATATTAGATTAATTTTTTATTTCATTTTAGCTTTGTAAACTTATTATTGTAATTTTGTTGTAATAGATACAATATTTACATAATAATTGTACAATTAGAAAAAATGAATAAAAATCCAATATTCGCCAATTAATTTCTTCTTTCTCTCTAATTATTTATTTTATCGTTTACAATTCTTTAATCGTATAATAATTGAAAACGAATTTCAACTACCTACATTCAGAATAATAAACAGATAAATAAATAATTATCATTGATCAATTAATAGCCTCAATTATTTAATTCATCATCCATAACTTTCTAAATAATAATTAAAATAGAATTTCAATTATTTAACTTAGAATGACAAATGATTAAATAATCATTATTGACCAATAAACTTTTCCGAATATTTATTATATTATTCATAAACCTTTAAATTATGTAATAACTGAGAATGAATTCCAGTTATTTAGATTTAAGATAGTGAGTAATAAATAAATACTGTCTGCACAATTAATGCGCCTCTTTTCTAATGTTTATTTTATTATCTATATATCTTTAAATTACATAATAATCAAAAACAAATTCCAATTATTTAAATTTAAGATAATAAATAATTAATAAACATTATTTTAGCACGAATCGATTAAATGATTTAGTGTTCAACATAAATAGCTCTTGGCCTGAAAAAAGTCATGAATTTTAAAATCGATGGATCATAACACTTGTAATGCAATGATGCAGGTAGGAGATGATATCTTAGGTCAAAATTTGGGGTACAACAGCTGCCCCTATTTAAGTTTCTTCTATCCGGAGATATGAAGATTGAAATCTTCATTTCGACGAGATTGAAGGTACTTAAATACATAATTACGCAAATTTTGTCCTAAGATGCCGTCGTCATGTTTGATATGAATGCAGTGATCGGACTTACAGAGAAAGATATTGTATGAAACAAGACAATGTTGGGGGAATCGAACACCAACAAAACACAGAGACATGGATTATACATTACTGGGGAAACAAGCTATCGACTTCAAACGATAGACTCCTGACAGCGAATAAAAATCGAGGGAATACGACCTCTAACCCTAACAAAGAGAGCATCTTGCATAGGCCATAACAGATCATTGATCCAAAACAGTGAGTTCGCAACTCAAGGTCAATGATAGACAAAAAGTAACAAATTAGATGATGACAGATTACTGATTTCTGAAGGTACAGATTTGTAACAGACTTCTCTGCTAGATTTTCAGAGATATACTCATTAATGCTGAAGTAATAAGATTGTAGATACGCAGGTTGTTCGAATAAAGAAGCTGTGACTTGCTGTCGTCCAAAGAAAATACCGATAACATACAAGCTGCTCAAATAAAGAGGCTACCACTTGCTGTCGTCCAAAGAAAATACCGATAACATACAAGCTGCTCAAATAAAGAGGCTGTCACTTGCTGTCGTCCAAAGAAAATACCGATAACATACAAGCTGCTCAAATAAAGAGGCTACCACTTGCTGTATTCCAGAAAAGTAATAACGTACAAGTTGCTCAAATAAAGAGACCGCCGCTTGCCGTTTTCCGAAGAATAATAACATACTGGTAGCTCGTGAAGAGCTGCTGCTTGTCGCTTTCAGAAAAATAAATTGACGCACTAGTAGCTCGTGAAGAACTGCTGCTCGGCGCTTTCAAAAAGTAATAACGCACTAGTAGCTCATGAAGAACTGCTGCTCGGCGCTTTCAAAAAGTAATAACACACTAGTAGCTCGTGAAGAACTACTGCTCGGCGCTTTCAAAAAGTAACGTACAAGTTGCTCATGAAGAGCTGCCGCTTGTCGTTTTCCAACGGTGTCTGTAACGTACAAGTTGCTCATGAAGAGCTGCCGCTTGTCGTTTTCCAACGATGTCTGTAACGTACAAGTTGCTCATGAAGAGCTGCCACTTGTCGTCTTCCAAAAACCAAACAGAAGGAAATTGCGATGATATTGGCAGAGAATAAAATCCTCGTCAAAGAGAACCATGAATCAATCCTTCCCGAGGAGATCACCTACTTAAAGGTGCGACATAAATGCACCAGCCGTCTAGGTCACGAACTTACTGGGGAGAATCAAAGAAATAGCCTATGCAAGAGGCGGCACCTTCATCCAGGAATAACCTAGAGGGAAAACAGTCAAACAAGACTCCACCCAATGAGAAAGGAACTCGATTGGGGAATTCATCCTATCCAGAAATGGACAAGGTAAGCTGAATCAAAAATCATCCACGAGGGTTAGCTCAGTTGGGGAGTTTAGAAAGGAAACACATTTTCTGCCTAAGCTAACCTTCTACTTGGAAGGACAAAAATGTATATTGTTCGAACAAACAACGTACGACCCAAAATCAACGGCAAATGTGGATATGCATGCAGATATAAGTGTAAATGAGCGAATGAATGTTATGCTGACAAAGACAGACAAATGGACTATCTTGAAGATAAAATGCTATCACAGCAAAATAGATACTCGGCCAATCTTAGAAAGACGGAAGATAAACGGAACTGGAAACACAAAGCAGCGTCGGAGAGTATCACGCTACAAGGTTCAAGTCTTCTGAGGAGAAAAGCATCCAAATCCAATCTTCTAACACCAATAGACCACGGTATGAGACAGAGCGTACCAAACTTTAGAAATCGCCCAAATAGAGATAGCCAAAACAATGCTTAACTGGAACAGCTGGGGAGTCACCAAACTTAGTACCCCGAAAAAACACAAGTTTACACAACCAAACCTCATGACGATTTTGAAACGAAACATGCTCATCATGTAGGGATAAACTATTGTACTGCTTCGCATTTCATGGCTTGACCATCTTTGGAACAAACGTTAATATTCCTTTCGTTATTCACGACACTTCTTTTTTTTTTTAAATGAGAATACTTTAATAACTTTGTTTCAAATATTTCCGAAAAAATTAAAATTTTGCCCACAGAAGGTAAATGCTCAAATTCATTAATAAGATAGTAGTTCGCTAACAACGCGACTCCAACGATTTACAAAAATGTGGGAAATAGTACATGAAATAAAAGGTTATACAAAACAATGATCACTATTCTCCCTAACAACTTTGAATTCCAGAATGTGCTCAGATGCCAAGACTGATTTGACCAGAAGTTCGCCTAAGTGAAATACTTCTTGACTGCATCGGCGTTCATGGGACGCGGAAGATCTTCACCGTCCATATTGGTGAGAATCATGGCACCTCCAGAGAAAACTTTCTTAACAACATACGGTCCTTCATAATTCGGAGCCCACTTGCCCCTAGAATCAGGTTGGAAAGATAATATTTTCTTGAGTACAAGGTCACCTTCTCTGAACTCGCGCGGTCGAACCCTCTTATCAAAAGCCTTCTTCATCCTCTGCTGATACAATTGACCACGACACAAAGCTGTCAATCTCTTCTCTTCGATTAGATTCAACTGATCATATCTACTTTGACACCATTCGGCCTCAGAAAGTTTAGCTTCCATCAACACTCTCAGAGACGGAATCTCAACCTCCACGGGGAGTACGGCTTCCATACCGTAAACTAGGGAAAATGGGGTCACGCCCGCTGAAGTTTGAACTGAAGTACGGTACCCGTGTAAAGCAAACGGGAGCATCTCATGCCAGTCTTTATAAGTTACCACCATCTTCTGGACAATCTTCTTGATATTCTTGTTCGCAGCTTCAACAACCCCATTCATCTTCGGTCTGTAAGGGGAAGAATTATGATGTTCGATCTTGAACTCTTCACAAAGCTCTCTCATCATCTTGTTATTCAAATTCGAACCATTATCAGTAATGATCTTGCTCGGGATACCGTATCGGCAAATGATCTGATTCTTGATAAATCTGACTACCACCTGTCTGGTTACATTAGCATAAGATGCCGCTTCCACCCACTTAGTAAAATAATCAATCGCTACCAAGATGAAACGATGACCATTTGAAGCTTTGGGTTCAATCATCCCAATCATATCAATGCCCCACATAGAGAAAGGCCAAGGTAAAGATATAACATTGAGGAGGGTCGGCGGCACGTGCATCTTGTCCGCATAAATCTGGCATTTATGACATTTCTTCACATACTTGCAGCAATCGGATTCCATGGTCATCCAATAGTAACCAGCTCTCAACATCTTTCTAGCCATCGCATGTCCATTGGCATGAGTGCCAAAGGACCTTTCATGTACTTCTTGCATCAGCATGTCTGCCTCACCTCTGTCTACACATCTGAGCAAGACCATGTCGTAATTCCTCTTATACAAAACTTCTTCATTGAGGAAGAAACTGCTTGCTAATCTTCTCAACGTCTTCCTATCTTTATTGGATGCCCCAGGCGGGTACTCTTGAGTTTGAAGAACCCGTTTAATGTCATAGAACCACGGTTTGTCGTCGGTAACCTCTCCCACTGAAAACACATGAGCAGGTCTGTCAAGGCGCATAACTCGGATTGTAGGCACGTCGTTCCAATCATTCACTTGAAACATTGAAGACAAAGTAGCTAAAGCATCAGCCATTTTATTCTCATCTCTAGGGATATGATGTAATTCCACCTTGTTAAAGAAAGTTAACAACCTTCTAGCATAGTCTCTGTAAGGGATCAAACCAGGATGACGGGTCTCCCATTCTCCTTTGATTTGATTAATCACCAGTGCCGAATCTCCGTAAATATCAAGAATTTTAATCCTTAGATCCACTGCTTCTTCGAGGCCCATAATACATGCCTCATATTCAGCCATGTTATTCGTACAGTCAAACTTCAGTCTTGCCGTGAACGGGATATGAGTACCTCGGGGAGTAACGATGATTGCCCCAATTCCATTTCCATAGGAATTCACAGCTCCGTCAAATATCAAACCCCAACGGGATTCAGGATCAGGTCCTTCTTCAGGTAACGGCTCTTCACAATCTTTAGCTTTCAAGTACATAACATCTTCATCCGGGAAATCGAACTTGATGGACTGATAATCGTCAATCGGTTGGTGAGCCAAATGATCGGCTAAAATACTTCCTTTGATCGCTTTCTGAGTGTGATACTCAATGTCATATTCCGATAACAACATCTGCCAACGGGCTATTCTTCCAGATAAGACAGGCTTCTCAAAGATATACTTGATCGGGTCCATTTTGGAGATCAACCAAGTGGTGTGGTTAATCATATACTGGCGCAGACGGCGAGCAGCCCAGGCTAAAGCACAACAGGTTTTCTCAAGCAATGAGTATCGAGACTCACAGTCTGTGAATTTCTTACTCAAATAATATACAGCATGTTCTTTTCTTCCAGTCTCATCTTGTTGACCAAGCACACATCCCATGGAGTCTTCCAATATAGTCAGGTACATAATCAACGGTCTTCCTTCCACCGGAGGAATCAAAATGGGAGGTTCAAGTAAATATTCTTTGATGCTATCAAAAGCTCTCTGACAATCTTCTGTCCACACACATCCTTGGTTCTTTCGGAGAAGCTTGAAAATCGGCCCACAGGTAGCAGTCATATGAGATATAAACCTAGAAATGTAATTCAGTCTCCCAAGGAATCCTCTTACTTGTTTTTCCGTCTTGGGTGCGGGCATTTCCCGAATAGCTTTGACTTTATCAGGATCTACTTCGATACCTTTCTGACTGACAACGAAACTCAGAAGTCTTCCAGAACGAACACCAAAAGTGCACTTGTTGGGATTCAGACGGAGTTTGTACTTCCTCAAACGCTGGAATAACTTCAACAAATGTTCCAAATGATCTTCCTCAGTTTGTGATTTGGCAATCATATCATCCACATACACTTCAATCTCCTTATGCATCATGTCATGGAACAATGCAGTCATGGCTCTTTGGTATGTTGCGCCAGCATTCCTCAAACCAAACGGCATAACCCGATAACAAAATGTTCCCCACGGTGTAATGAAAGCGGTCTTCTCCATATCTTCTGGTGCCATCTTGATTTGATTGTAACCAGAGAAACCATCCATGAACGAAAAGACTTTGAACTTGGCGGTACTGTCGACCAATACGTCAATATGAGGTAATGGGAAGTCATCCTTTGGACTAGCTCTATTCAGATCTCTGTAGTCTACACACATCCGAACTTTGCCATCTTTCTTAGCAACAGGCACTATGTTGGCTAACCACTGAGGATAGACTGACGTAACAAGGAAACCTGCATTGATCTGCTTCTGAACCTCCTCTTTGATCTTGTCAGCCATATCAGGACGAGTCCTTCTCAACTTCTGCTTGACCGGCGGACACTCAGGTCTCAACGGTAAACGATGTTCCACAATGTCATTGTCCAACACTGGCATATCTTGGTAGGACCAAGCAAACACGTCAACATACTCTTTGAGAAGCTCCAACATCTTCTCCTTAACTTCCGGGATAAGCAAAGCTCTGACTTTGACTTCCTTTCTATCTTCTTCATCACCCAAGTTGACCAACTCTACAGGTTCTTCAAATGGTTGAATAATCTTCTCATCATGCTCAAGCAAACGGGAAATCTCAACAGGAACCTCTTCATCATCCTCTTCTTCGGCTCTGAACACAGGGAATTCAAAGTTGGGAGAGGGCATAGGATCATTGTTTTCGATGGTTAAGTCATGGACTAATCTGCACATATGATTATGCTTTATTTTAGAAATCGATTTGTGCAAATAAAACAAAATGTTATTAATTAATTTTCATTGTTATTTCCCAGAAAAAGTGAAAAATAAAGCAGCAGTGGACAAAATAACATTTTTATTCATTAAAGGGAAATACTTGAAACAAAAAGCCCAGACATCTCTCTTTTGCCTTGGGCAGAGCAAAAGGAATTATTTTTCATAGCCCGACACAAAATACGTTTCGCCTTGGGCAGAGCGAATTTTTCAAAGGAAGATAAACAAAACATTACTCGGAAATGTGCATAACCACAGGAACATCAACAGCTATCCAGTTTTGGCAAGCCAATCCAGGCGTCACAAACACGGGCAAATCCTCCTCGGAATCATCATCTATGATAGCATCAACCTCAGGATGTACAAACCCTGCACTTCGGAAAACCTCTTGAATCGGACGAACAACCGCCTCTTTCTTGACCCTTGCAGATATTGGATGAAATCCCAGACCTTCCCCAGACTTGTTCTCGGGTAACGTCAACACCTGGCCCCATCCTTCGGCCGAACCACTTTCCACCACTCTCCGTGCATCCTCAAAAGAAGAGATGGATGCCCCTTGCTTCTTCACTGTATTCTTAGCAACAGATAGACCCTGGAACTGGGTCCCCACATCCTCGTCAGCATCAATAAAAGAAAATGATGATAAATGGCTTACCACCATAGCCTGCTCTCCCCCAATCATCATTAGCTTCCCATGTCTTACAAACTTTAGTCTCTGATGGAGCGTAGAGGTGACTGCCCCGGCATCATGGATCCAGGGACGACCCAATAAACAACTGTAGGCAGCACGGATGTCCATCACTTGGAAAGTGATTTGAAAAGTATGGGGACCAATCACTATAGGAAGATCCACTTCACCGATGACTGTCTTCCTAGAACCATCAAATGCTTTAACAATTACTCCGCTAGGCCTCATAGGAGCACCAGGATATGAGAGCCGAGACAACGTAGTCTTGGGCATCACATTCAACGACGAGCCTGTATCCACCAACACGCTCGATAAGGTATCGTTTCCACAACTTACTGAAATGTGCAAAGCCATATTATGGTTTCTCCCCTCCTCCGGGAGTTCTTCGTCACTGAAACCAAGATTGTTACACGAAGTTATATTTCCCACAATCCCATCGAACTGATCAACCGTCACATCATGGTCCACGAACGCCTGGTCCAAGACCTTCATCAAGGCTTCTCTATGTGCACCAGAATCTCTCAATAAGGCAAGCAAGGAAATCTTGGAAGGTGTTTGCAAAAGCTGGTCCACAATCTTATACTCACTCCTTTTGATAAGCTTTAGGATCTCATCATCCTCAGGGTGAGGGATAGGTTCACTGGATCGGCCTATCTCAACCATTGGTTCAACATTTCTTACTGGAATCTCCGCCAGTATGGGCCTCCTAACTTGAACTTCCGGTCTCCTCGACGGTACTACTGCAAAAACACGCCCACTTCTCGTAACTCTACTCACATCAGCAATGTTAACAAAAGACGGTCTGGTTGGTATGGGGACTTCTACCCCATTCTCAATCATTGTGGCGTTATACTTATACGGCACAGCTTGGTCTGAGCTGTAAGGCACAGGGCCAGGTGGGTAAATAATCAAAGGATCAACAGGCGCAGTCTGACTGTTGTAAGCAATCTCTACTGATTCTGGAAAATTAAATTATGGTGTGATAACATTCACTTCATCCTCCGGATTTCGGTCATAGGTAATAGTGATAACTCTCTGATCTAGCAACTTTTGAATATCCTCTTTCACAATAGGACAATCATCCTCTCTTGAACAAAACTCACAAACGTCATAATCATGTCGGTGCCTAACAAGGGCAAGTCTTCTCAAACTCTGATGTAACCTGATCAATGATTCTCTTATATGTTCGACTTGAAAAACCCGAAACTTCCCCGGACAACCTTCCACCATATTCACTGAAGCTGCCCCATGTCGAGGCAAAGGATTATCTCTAACATTTGGATTAACATCCTTAAAAGACAAGATGCCATTCTTAATTAATCTCTGTACGTCCGCCTTCAGAGCAAAGCAATTATCAAGGTTGTGCCCCGGCGACCCTTGATGATATTCACAAAATTGATCCGCCTTGTACCACGGAGAAGCACTGTTCGGCGCGACAGGAGGAGGCTTTGTCGTGATGAGATTCTTTCTGATGAGAGCAGGGAACAATTCAGTATACGTCATAGGAATGGCATCGAACTGCGGTTTTCTGGGTGAACGGTTCTGATTGTTGAACGGATAAGCCTGTTGTCGAGGCTGCTGCTGAAAAGGCCGTTGTTGAGTTGGTGGAGTTTGATGAGTTGGGGTCATCAAAGTTGGGCGGACAGCCGGAGTGACTGCCGCAACGTGAGAGTAACCTCTCCTAGGCCTACCTGGAAACAAAGCACTGACATCCTGCTCTTTTCTTTTCGGGAAAACACTTCCAAACTTCTTCGCACTGCTAGACGGACTCCCTTCTTTGACCAAACGCCCTTCACGAATCCCTTCCTCTAATCTCATGCCCATGCTTACCATTTCGGTGAAGTCACTGGGTGCGCTGGCTATCATTCTTTCATAGTAAAAGGACCCTAAAGTCTTCAAAAATATCTTAGTCATCTCTTTCTCCTCAAGAGGTGGATAGATTTGAGCAGCAATTTCACGCCACCTCTGGGCGTATTCCTTAAAAGATTCTCGGTCTCTTTGCGACATCGCCCGGAGTTGATCCCTGTCCGACGCCATGTCAACGTTGTACTTGTACTGATGGACAAAGGCTTCACTAAGATCGTTAAAGTTGCGGATTCGAATGCTGTCTAAACCCATATACCACTTTAGAGCAGCACCCGTCAAACTGTCTTAAAAATAATGAATCAACAAATCATGATCATCGGAGTACGTAAACATCTTCCTCACGTACATTGTCAAATGACTTCTAGGACACGAATCACCCTTATATCTCTCAAAGTCTGGAACTTTGAATTTCGCTGGAATCTTGACCTTCAGAACTAAACAAAGGTCATGCGTACTCTTCCCAAACAAATCCTTCCCTTTCAATGCTCTAAGCTCCTTCTGCATTTCCTGGAACTGATCCTGAAATTCTTCCATTCTATCAAAAAGACCCAAACTTTCAGCGGGCTCGGAAGGATAAATTGGTTCATTCAAGTATGGCACGGAGTGGACCACAGGAGCAACGGTCGTCATAATTGGTTGCGGAAAAGGTGTTACAGACGGAATTACTGGCGGCATGGCAGTTGTCTCTGGTTGAGGAAGAGACAATGCAGGTTGAAATAGAGGTTGTACGGCAGGCTGATACCCTTATGGCACAAAGTTATAAGGCATTCCCCCACGGAAAACCTTTCGGCATCTGATGTTGAAGCGGAGAATTGATTTGAGTTACGGAGGCAGGAACTGTGACAATCTCGGAAACCACTGGAGTTGAAGTCTGAATCTCGGCAGCCGTAGTCGATGGCTGATTCTGAATAGCCACCAAACTTTCCACTAACGCAGTTAACTTTTCCATCTCGACACGAAGTGTAGCAACTTCCCCACGAAGCTCATGATTTTCCTGTTCCAAATCTTCCATTTTCCTCTGACGATTGGCCCGAGTGTCGTATCGGTGAGACAGCTTGACAACCTTCGGTGGAAAAAGAACAGGGATGAGACTCTAGAAAACATGTGAGGTGGAATGTGAAATGATGCATGATGGCGATGCAAATGATGACTCATTTTAAAAGTTTTTCAAGGAACTTTAATAATTTTGCATACATCAATGGTAAAGGAATTTGGAACGACAAAGACTCAATCCATTAATCGAAAGCGATAAATTACAACTTACAATTTGGAACAGTAAATTACAACCTTGGGATAACAAATCCAATAATGAAAGCAACAAATTACAACTTCGAAACATGAAAACCATAATAAAGTGATAAATTACAATTTTAAAACATGAAAGCGGTAAATTACAACTTTGGAGCATGAAGCCCAAAATAAAACAATAAATTACAACTTCGGAGCATGAAGCCCTTAATAAAACAATAAATTACAACTTCGGAGCATGAAGCTCTTTTACATAGTTTTACAAAATGACATCAATAAAATAAACTAAAAACTAAAGCTCACTCGGAATCCTCAGATGACGGACCAAACACCAGCTGTAATTGGAGCTTCTTGATCTTTTCTTTGTAAAAGTCTTCCATATCCTTCTTCTCAGCTATCAGTCGATCGATGATTTCTTCCTGCGGATTAGGAACGAGAGCCACGCTTACCGAACCTTCCCTCTTTCTTTTCCTTTCACTCGCATACTTCTTCAGCAAGGCATCCTTCTGACGAAGTTTCTCATCGTGGTCAACGAACCAGCCGTCTTGAATAAGCAGCAACTCCTTCTTTTCTTTTAGCTGTCGAGTCAGGACTCGATTCTCATATTCAGACATATGGTACTTTTCCTTCCAAGCATCCCTCTCGGACTTCATCCTAGACAGGTTTCCTTGATATTCTCCTACATCCGCGATAGGGATAACAACAGATGATGGTGCGATGGCAGGGAATAAAGGTTTCTCGAGTTTATATGGCATCTTGAGAGCACAAGCCCTAGCACGGACCCACTGCAGGTAAGGCTCCAAAGAAACGGCACCTCTATGTCCCAGCATATCTCTCCCTTTCTTGTGGATATGGCGCCAAGCTCCTTCAATCTCCCTCTTAGCAGCCTGATGATCTTGTCCTTCCTGAGGAAAGAGACCACTCACATGGATGTTGTTCGGCTTATCTCTCATCGGGTACCCGAACTGACGGCGCGCTAGAACAGGGTTGTAGTTGATTCCACCCCTCGTACCGAGAAGAGGTACGTTAGGAAAAGCACCACAGCTATCAATGATCTCCACGTCGTGGTAAACTCGATTGTACCAGTCAATGTCGAAATGAGTGAGAGCCATAATCTTTGGCGCCCAACGCGGTTCCTTCTCGAGATCCCAGAAAGCATCGGACCCAGGTAAATGCGAGACGTACCACTGATACAGCAACGACACACAACAAATAATCATCCCTCCTTGATAAGAGTTTCGAAGATGGATGGAGTAGTAAGTATCCCCTAGCAGCGTAGGGACCGGATTTCCAATCAGGAAAATTCTGATGGCGTTGATATCCACAAATTTATCAACGTTAGGGAATAAGAAAAGACCATATGCGAGTAAAGCAAACACGTCCTCGAAGGCAACAGTATCCTTTGTATCAGCAAAGTAACGAGCTTTCTTCAACAGAAACTGCGCCGGCAAACCCCGGATTCCCCCTTTCGTAGTCATATTCTCCTATATCTCTGACATCTTCAAGTGGGTGATGGTTGCTATCTCGTGAGATTTGGGCTCCTCTTCTAATCCAGAAAAAGGAACACGGTCAGCGATCGGCAAACCAAGAATATAGGAGTACTCCTCTAAAGTGGGCATCAACTGATAATCCGGGAAGGTGAAACATCGGTACAGGGGATCATAGAACTGAAACAACGTGTTGAGGATGCCTTTCTTCATCTTGCGCTTCATGAGCGGTACGATGGACCCATACTTCTTCTGAAAATCTGTCGGACTCTCTATCTTCGGAATCAAACTCTTCAGTTCTTCAATCTCGGGCTCCTTGAAGCTAAAGCTTCGAGTATTTCTCCTTCCAAGTTCCATAATACCCTGAGACGTTTGCAAAAATCATTCCAAAGTTCCTTGAAAAATGAGCTTTTTACAAAGATGTTGATGAATGCATGAATGAATGATAATGCAACAGTCACACACAAGTTTGCAAACATGGGGTTCAAAGGTTCAACGTTCAGCATGGAGTCGAGGGTAAAGCCCACCCAAAGGTATGTACTAACGTTTCAATCGCACCTGTAAGACATGGTTTTAAGGGTTCCCAGAGTCTACATTCCTCCTTCGGATATTACCAACGTCTTGATTACTCAATAATTAGCAATATTCTCAAGAGAAACTCGTCCGAGCGTAGCATCGCAAAACAACTACTTCCGAATTACTCCGTTGTAATCTACGCGCTACACCTAAAAAGGCCAAGATGGGTTGGGGTTCTACGGTCCTCAACTTCTCGGGCTCCTAGGTCAAAAATAATAATGTCTTCCCGATTACTCGGTAAACAAATATTAAGTTCAAGAGGGCCTTCCATTGAGTGGGGGATCTCATGCCTCCTTCTTCGGGATTACTCCCTCAAAGTTAACATGACTATACCGCCCGTCCTATTCCTTAAGTGTTACTTAATCCGGGTATAGGATTCGTCCTTTGCAAAAAAAACCCAAACACCCCAAATTTAAACACATAATCAAGCAAATCAAATAATAGTAAACAGATAAAACAAATTAGGCTTAACCCACTTAGGGATGGACCAGCAAGAGGTCAATCTTTCCCCAGCAGAGTCGCCAATTCTGTAGCGATAAAAAATGTAGCGGGGTAAATCGGAGATCGAATTATTGATTAATTCGTCTCACAAAAGCAAGAGTCGCCACCGCGCTTTATTGTTTCCAAAGGAAAAGGGAAAATAGCGAAATAAAACCCTAAATATGCAATGTAAATAATAATAAAAATACAAAGCGTTTTTTGAAGAGAGATCTTATGGTTCGGGGGTTGGTTATACAATGGGAAGGTATTAGCACCCAATGCATCTATAGTACTCTATAGGAACCTTTTGAAATATCTGTTTTATTTAAAAATCGATTGCTTGATTGAAAATAAATCGTTTTGGCCGAAAACGGGATACGGACGGGTTTTTGAAGATACGACGACTTAATGTCGAAGTTTTTGCTTAAAGGGCATAAATTTTGAAAAGGTTGAATACTTGAGGAAAAATTATCCTAAGTTTTAATGAAATGCGAAAGTTCGCGCAGTTAGACTTGAGGACATGAAGTCAACAAATTTACTGTTTTTCTCTTGGATTTAAACATAAACAGAAGAAACAAATAAATATGGAATAAATACACAGACAAAATATGCGAATAATGATTAAATAACGATAATTTAAATGATAGATTAAATGATGCGAATAATGCATTTTTAGGATTTTTTGTTTAATATTAACGAAAAGAAAGTATTTTTTACTTTTTACGCATTTTTGATATGGATAAAAGCAAGAGAATTATTTAACGAAGACATAATGTTTTTTTTAGTTTTAAGTTTTTATTTTATATATTTGATATTAATATTAATAAAGCAAGAAAATGAATTAATAAAATATTTTTTTAAGTTTTTTTCTATTTTTTATATGTTTTAGAGTTTTGTTTAATAACGATGTAAGAGGAGAATTAATTAGAAAAAAAAATAAAATGTCTACATTCTTAAATTCTATATTTTTTATGTATATAAAATAAAGTACTTATTAAGAGATTTTAAATTAAATGGAAAGTTATCAATTCACCCTAACGATATAAAATTAAAACTCCTAAATTAAATCCAAAGTTTAAACTAAGAGGTCGAACTAATTAATTAAAAAAAACACCTAGTTAGACATATCTTTTTTTTGTTTTTTATTATACTTACCAATTGATTAACATAATAATAATTTTTAAAAAGATTAGAGAAAGTAAAAAAAGAAAAAAAATGTATCAAATAAAAACAAGCAAGTAAAATATAAATGGGCCAGATGGTTTGAGAGGCCCACGCAGAAAGAGAAAAAAGAGGGGGTGCAGAAGCAGGTCGTGGGCTTAAGCAGGAAAATGGGGTGAGGCCCATTGGTTATACAATTCACTTAGGGTTAATTTTGTTTAACATAATTGGGGATTAGGGTTCTGTGGTGCAGAACGGCGCTCATCTCTCTTCTTCGTCATCTTCCTCGCGTCTTCTTCTCCATGCTTTTACTTCTGAGTTTTCGCTTTCTAACTCCTTGCCATGGCCACCCGCTCATGCTGTCTTCTTCCCTCTATCCAAACGAAAAAGGGAGGGCTACGGATTTATGGTAAAACGCTTCTGATTTGTTAAAGCTTGGTTATATTTTCTTGCATGCGTTGATTCTGATTACATGATTCTTACTGTTTTGATTTTGATTCTTGTTATTCGTTAGAGGTACTTATGGAAGTAAGTAAAAAGGGGAAAGGAATCGTTACCTAGGCGGAGACGGAGGAGGGACAGTCGGGAGCGAAGGAGGCCAGGCGGCGAGGAGAGGAGGAGCGTCGTGAGCTTGCTTCGGTGACTGGTATTTTACGTGATTTCCTTCTTCTTCTTGCTGGTACTGTGCTTTGATGTTTCTCTTCTTCTTTTGCCGGTACTGTACTTTGATGTTTTGGAAGATTGAGTGCTACTGTTGGAAACTGTTTTTGACTAGCTTTTTCCTTCTTAACCGTGCTTCTGTACGATATTCATTGGCCTATGATAATGTTTTTGAGGCTTTGTGTTGTATGCTTCAAATGGCCAATGATGGTAACTCTGAGGCCTTGCTCGTTGCCTTCGAAGTTGGTTTTGGCTTGGATCGTTTCAGGTTTGGCCTAGCTTGGCTTCAACAGGTCTGTGATTGGTGATGTTCAGGCTTGGGCAATAAGTTTGACAGGTTTATGGGCATGCTGGTTTTGTGTTGGTTGGACAGGTTGATGGAAACAGGGGAATAGGCTTTTTTGTTGCTAGGCCATATTGGTTGTATGGTTTGAATTGGTTTTTGTGTGAGATTGTTTTTTTCTGATTTATTTTGACAGTAGGATGGTGATGTTGGCTTAGGGGCTCAATCAGTTTGTGAGGTTTAGGCCATATGGTGAAATGGTTTCTTTGACAGTAGTGGAATGGTTATGCAGGTTCTGTTGGTTTTTTGTGTGTTTTCTTGTTGATAACTATTTTTTCTCTAAGTTTGAAGGCTTGGAGATTGATGGTCTGATATCTGATTTTTTTTTAGTTGTTCTGTTATAACAGTCTTCCCTCCTCTTTTTGTTTACGTTACAGGCTGGAGATTTGAAATACTTCACCCTCTTCCCTGGCATTCTGCACCATACTGCTACCTCTAATTTGTTTCTATTCTTCTTTTATGTTTTTATTTCTACTGGCTATATTACTGCAGTTTGTCTTGTATCTCTTTCCTGCCTATGCCAAACCTGTAAAACCACACTTCCTCCTCTCTTTTTCTCTCTCAGTACAGTTTTGACAATAAAATGATATGCTGTACTATTTCTGAAATTGCAAAAGGCTAGAAAATGATGAAAAAAAAGGAATGTCACATTGCTTGCATATTGGTTAAACTGCATATTTTTTTGACTTCCAATGCAATAGTAGCTTATGTTTTGTTTTCTACTATGTGGGCATAGGTTTACGTTGGCATTTGCTTGCTTGCATATGTTGTTGAGATCATGCAGGGACTTTGTATGCTGTATGTTTTTTTTGAAATATGCATTTGGATTTTGAAAAATGCAATTAATTTAAAACATGCAATTTTTGACACAAAAATGAACTTGTGCATTCATTTAAAAATTCCTCTCTTTTTTGTGAACCGGGAGAAATCCCGTGATTTGCAAAAAAGAGTAACTGATTCCGGCCATTGCTTTTAATGATGAACATTAAATAATTTTGCTTTTAATTATTTGTTCGAATTCTAATTTCTTTTAATTTTTGCAGGTAACATCAAGTGAGCAGACAAAAATGCATTGGATCAGAAGTTTTAGAATTAGGAATATTAGATTAATTTTTTATTTCATTTTAGCTTTGTAAACTTATTATTGTAATTTTGTTGTAATAGATACAATATTTACATAATAATTGTACAATTAGAAAAAATGAATAAAAATCCAATATTCGTCATTTAATTTCTTCTTTCTCTCTAATTATTTATTTTATCGTTTACAATTCTTTAATCGTATAATAATTGAAAACGAATTTCAACTACCTACATTCAGAATAATAAACAGATAAATAAATAATTATCATTGATCAATTAATAGCCTCAGTTATTTAATTCATCATCCATAACTTTCTAAATAATAATTAAAATAGAATTTCAATTATTTAACTTAGAATGACAAATGATTAAATAATCATTATTGACCAATAAACTTTTCCGAATATTTATTATATTATTCATAAACCTTTAAATTATGTAATAACTGAGAATGAATTCCAGTTATTTAGATTTAAGATAGTGAGTAATAAATAAATACTGTCTGCACAATTAATGCGCCTCTTTTCTAATGTTTATTTTATTATCTATATATCTTTAAATTACATAATAATCGAAAACAAATTCCAATTATTTAAATTTAAGATAATAAATAATTAATAAACATTATTTTAGCACAAATCGATTAAATGATTTAGTGTTCAACATAAATAGCTCTTGGCCTGAAAAAAGTCATGAATTTTAAAATTGATGGATCAGAACACTTGTAATGCAATGATGCAGGTAGGAGATGATATCTTAGGTCAAAATTTGGGGTACAACAGAATGGCATCCGTATCTAGAGCACATCTGAACTGTATCTGAAAGCTGAATCTGAATGAGTATCAGAATGGCATCCGTATCTGGAGCGTATCTGAACTGTATCTCGATTCTGGTGCTCTTGATGAATGATGATCAAGGTATAAGTCTTCCACTGATAGACAGGTGACGGGACATAGTCGTACGTTTTAAATCCCTAACTTTTTTCTAGACCGCCCTTTCGGGTTTTCAGTCCACCGCGATACCTTTTTGCCCAAGCCGCCTTTTCAGGTTTTCGAATTGTCGGGTGTACAGATTTTTTTATGTATATCCCTAACTTTTGCCCGAACCCTTTTGGTTCGCCGGGATTCCCTTATTTTTGCCTAGGTGTGTCAACCTAGCGGGTCTTTTTTTCACGCGTAGTATTTTCCGACTATGTCCACACTTTCAGGATATAGAGAGTTGTCACTGTTCACAGTGTTCTGTTGAGTACTGTCAAAAATGTTTTCTTGATGGAACATGATTTGTTGCTGGAATGCGTGCGTAATTCCCCAAGCATGTCAAATGGAGATCTGCCCCTAGTTATTTGGAACTTTTTGAGAGACTTCCCCAGGTGTATTTATACATCATGTCATGCCCCTTGCTTATGGAAGACCTGTTATTGGAAGTGTATTTCCCGCTGAGGTGATTCTATCCATTGAGAGAATGTCTGTTAATTGAATATCCATTGTGTGGATTTCTCTGCTGTCAAATAATTAGTCATATGGAAACAATGTCATTTAAAGAATGCAAAACTCATGTCTGTCTTGAAATTTTTTGAAAATGTGTTTTGTGTAGTAAAACAAAATTTGCAAGAATGTGATATCAACTCAGGATTCGTAACAAAGCCTATAGGAGTCAGGATACCTTTGTAACAATATGCTCTCAAACTAACCCATGCTTCAGTTAGGACTTTTAAGGCTCAAACTTTATTTGTACCCAACCCGCTCTTTGTGATGTTCTTTAGTCCTATGCTCAGTTAATTGCGCGTTTAGATCCCGATTGAGTCTGGAATCTTTGCTCTGATACTTGGTGATGATTCAGAAATTGAACATTTGTTTTCAAAAGGAAGTCATTTTTGTAATCTTCTTTTTGTCGAGGATTTGTAGTAACCTCTTTTTTTGGTTTTCGTTATCCCTTCTTTTGCCTGAACTGTTTCTTTTGTGATTACAGTCAGCGGGGTGCCCTAATTTTTTTCTTAAGTCTCCTTCATAGGTTTTGACTTAATGGACTTTTATATCGAGAGATAATGACTGCCTATCTTGACGATTATACAGAACCATCACTGTCTTTTGTTTTATAAGGACGTCTTCGATGCCCTTCATTGTGTACGAAGCGGCAGATTGTGACTGAATGCGCCTCTGAATTATCTGAGAAAACTACCCTGCCTGAGGTTATGATTAAGGGTTTTAATTAGTGTGTAAAGAAAAACTCCCACTTCTTCGGCTCAAAGGGGTTGACTAGGGATTATCTTCCTTATAACTCCATTGTTTAGGATTTGAAACAACGCCTGTACATCGTCAGCGGGGTCTGTTCGAAAGTGTACTGTAGAGATTGTGGTATCATTTTCGTCATCCTCCCTCTAAGGCTTAGAGTTTTTAATCAAGAGTTGAATATCACAAAAGGAAATAAGAACGCATTTTTGAAATAGTGAATACAAATGAATTGATTCAAGACAAACATGTGCAATACATTGATGAAATAACGAGGTTTGATATAAATAAATGTTCAAACAAATCAAAAGAAAATTACACATTGAAAATTCTAATGAACGAAAAGCCTTCTTGTGAGAACTTGTCACTTCAGATGGTATGCCTTGGAGGGATGGAAGAAGAACTCAAACTGACTGTCTTGTGCGAATTTTAGCGCTCCTTCATCAATCAGGTGTTGAAATTTATTTCTCAATGCCCAACAGCTGTTGGTGTCATGTCCAAGACTGTTGGAGTGGTACGCACATCTTGCATTTGGATTGTACCTTGGGGAGGCTATGTTGGGATTCTGAGGAGGGTCCCTTAATATAACCAACTTGTCCTTCAACAGGCGTTGTAATGCTTGAGCTAATGACATGTTAATTTCGGTGAAGCGTCTTTCAGATGTATTCTTCTTATGCCGATTGCCCCGTTGTCGTTGGCGAGGCTGTGGTTGGGCTTGTGATGTAGTAGCAATCTGGAAAGGTCTGTTCCTGACCAAACCAACCTCTTCTCTCACTGGGGGCTGATTAATGCCTTGATCCACAGTTTTAACTGTTTATTTCATGCACCTGCATCCATCTTGGTGAAGCTTGTTAAGGAAGGCTCTTAGCCCTTCTTGTCCTCGAGCTAAGTTTTGGATAAGAGCCATCTTCCCCAGTATCTGGATTCTCATTGCTTCTACCTCAGCTTGCAGTTGTTCCAATTGTTCATCCTTGTTGTTGTCAGGACATTCTTTGGTCAGATTCTCGATGAAGAGTGTTTTCAGGTCTTCTTGCCCCTTGGATAGATTCAGGAGAAATTCCTTGAACTGGGCATCTTGAGCTCGGAGATATCTGTTGTCTTGTTGGAGAGACATTGCTGAAATAAACAGCGAGAACATGAGAGACCTGCTTCAAAACCTACTTATGCAATGATATGTATTATATATGTATGCAATGTTTTCAAGGATCTCGCGGGGTAAACAAGAAAATGTGAGAAGTTGAGTTTTGCAGCTTTGATTGAAGAACTTTGTATCATTGAGAGTCCTTCTACAAGAGTCAAGCTCACCATATCAAGTGGTTCATAGCCCATGACTCAAGTTGTTGAGTTTTGATCTTCTGACGACATTGGCTAGAGGAAAATAAATTCCCTTGCCCCTTGCTAGACGTCTGATTTATCATAACCTGCATCACAGGCCCTCGAGATCCTTGAAATGGTTATGGAAATGATGTTATGATGTTATGATGTGTATGCTATGCTTTTAAGCAAAGGTGCGAAGTGATGTAAGCAAGTAAACCCTGCAAGAAATCCAAGTTATTGGATAATAACTGTAAACAAAACCTGCAAGGAACTCATGTTGTCAGGTAATAAAACTCTGCAAGTAGTTCAAGTTGAAAGCACACAAGTCACACAAACAACCTTAGGTTTAGGCTTGCATGGGTTTTAAGGTCACACCCTCTTGAAGTTTAGTTGGTTTCAAACCTGTCTTAGAAAAGTAACCGGGTTCTAAAGATTATCAATATCACTGACCATCCTTTATCGGGCATTGTTTCAGCTTAAGCAATCTTTTCTTGCGGTCGAAATATCTCGAAAGTCTGATCTCAATGAGTGTAGCATCGAGTATCAACCAATCCTCAACTTTATACCGAGGCCAGCTATCTCACTGCTTTCTAATGGCCAAGTTTGTTCAACTAAGGTTCTAAGGTCCCTTAGTGTTTCACGACACCACGCGGAGGCCCCGTATTCACCTCGTTTCCCCATGAAGGATACCGGTACCAACAAAAGTGTCACACCAACACATCATCACTTAAACCATATCGGTCTACGCCGTACAGTCTCCACGATCTATTGTTGTTTACCTAAAAAGTGTCCCCAGATCCGGGTGTAGGATCTTTTATAATACCTAAACAAAACTCTTGAATTTAAAACAGGCAAGGCAAAACAAGAAAGCAATTTTAAAATGACCTAGATCCTAAGGTAAACCCCACTTTATACTCCCCAGCAGAGTCGCCAGTTCTGTGATACGGTGGCAGAACCGACTGTTATACTGGTTTGCATTTTTTGTTCGCAAAATGTCGCGGTAAGCAAGAGTCGCCACCGACTTTTATTTTATCCAATCAGGAAAAGGAAAAAGAACAGAAAAAACCTTTTTCGAGATGTTTCTAAGTACGGGGGGTAGATTATAGAAAGGGAAGGTGTTAGCACCCTTTCCATCCATGGTTTTCCATGGGCTATTAGGTATTTGCTCATTTTGAAATTGCTTGTGTGTGCTTTGCTTTGAAAAGTTTTGTTTTACTTCGTTTTAACCCTTGTTTCTGTCCTCAAGAGTGTTACGAAGTGTTTTGAAAACTTTAGTTTGAAAAGTTTGTTTGAAAGTGTATGGTGTAAAAGATTTATTGTTTTGAGCAAGTACCTAACAGTTATCTACCTACTCGAAAAAGGCGTTCTTTTCTTCCTATCCTTTAGACCGTGTTATCCTACTATTTGTGAGTAGGTAACCCTAGTCGTTGGATGCTTGAGGGACTATCGAAAGGGACATAATGGTCATTGAAGGCAACATGTAAGGATACCTTAGCATTTCGAAGGGACTATCATCATATATTCGTAGGCAACATCGAGGGACAAGATCATTTCTCGTAGGCAACTTGAGGGACATTAAGGGACTATGATATTTATGATGATTTTTAGATTGAGGGTATTTTGCTAAGATATCCCTATGTTCGAGGGACATGACCATTGTTTTCCGAGGCAACCAAGTGGGGAGTACCCTAGGGGTGCAAATGTGCAACAATGTGTTTTTTCAGTTATATTTATCTTGAAATTAGGTTTTTCCATCGTTCATTTTTATATTTCCATACAATCCTATTAATCTAAGCATTGCATAAAATATAGTAGCAGGAGATAAAGGCGGAAATGTAATCCTAAGCTATTACAGAGCTTTGGGGCAGTTACGTAATAATGAAGAGTGCAGAAAAGAAATCCTAAAACTATTACATCCCGGAAGCAATTACATAATTAGAAAAAAATGCGAGAAAAGATAAATCTACGCTATTACATTGATAATGCGATCTATACAGGTTTTCTAGAAATTAAAATGTAAAAGAATAAATAAAAAGAAATTAAGGAAAAATTAAAACCTAAAATTCTAAGTTAATGTTTTTGGTGTTTTTTGTAGAAAATAATTTTAAGTTAATTAAAAAACCTAATTATAATTAATTATAATTAAAAAAAGTTAATTAACTTAATTTATTAATAAATGAAAAAAATCAAAAAATTCAGTTACTAACTAAAATAAAAACCTAATCTTAATTTATTAAAAAAATGGTTAATTACAAAGAAAACCTAATACCTAATTGTTTTCCTAATTTGCAGAAAAAAAGTTAATTAATTAAATTAAAGAGTTAATAAACAAAAAGAGTTAATAATAATAAAAAAATTTAAAACCTAAATTAATTAGGGTTTGTAAAAAAAGTTAAATTTGCCAATTAATAGGGTTTTTGATTTAAGTAAAATTAGAGCTTATATGAATTTAGGGTTTTTAAGGAAGATATTAAAGAGAAAGAAATGAGGTAAAAATGGTTTAAAAAAAGCAAAATTATACATATTGCAAGGGGTGGGTGTTGAACCAAAAATTAATTTAAAAAATAAAATTAGATTAAAAAAACCTTAAAATTTCTTATTCGAGCTTATTATGAAAAATCAAAGGTTTGTAAAAAATGTTAAGTTTTATGAAAAAAGTTTTAAACAGAAAGAATGAAAATAGGTAAAAGGATAAATAGAAAGGAAGAAAACCAAAACCAATAGGGGTGGTTGTTGAACCCACGCCCTTAACTTTCTCAGGATGTCTGTCTCGCCATGCATTGGTGGCTATTATGTTTTGGCCTCAACGTTTTGTAATAACCCTGCACGGGATCCTGTCTAAATCTGCAGTGTTGAATCTCATGAGCACATTAAATAAACTACTATATCATGAAATACAAATAAAGCAAATATATGAAAAAAATTTAATGTTAAAACTAATATGGCATGTATGAATGCTTCTACATCCTTTTGATCATGGAGATCAAACCATCCTTACCCTTACTAGAGAAGTAGTGAGATGTGGGTTTGTAACAAAGATGGCTTGTTTGTAGTGAGATGGGGGTTTGTAATAAGGATTTCAAGGTTTTTAGGGTTCTTGAAAGAATTTAATATTTTGACAGGGTTGTTGTAGCCGTAGAAATGTTCAAGACTAAGCCATTGGATTGACTAGACTTTGCACAAATCAAAAATAAAAATCGCCACCGCGCTTTATTGTTTCCAAAGGAATGGGAAAATAGCGAATAACCAAAAAAGGGGGAAAGATTCAAGGTAAGGGGGTTGGTTATGCAAAGGGAAGGTATTAGCACCCTAAACATCTACGGTACTCCGCAGGAGTCTCTTCGTAAAAATCTGTACATTTTGGCTATAAAATGTGTTGTATATAAAATGGAGGATGGAGGTGAGAAAAATAAATATATTTTTATGATTTTTGCACCCGCCGCGATTGCGAACCTTTGGTGCCTACGTACCACCTTTCGTGCAATAGGGGATCAGGGTACACGTAGTTCCTCTTTTAAAAAATTTGAAACACAAGTGTGTTGGTTGATTTTAAGAGATAAAACATCATCGTCATTGTCCGTGTGGAAACCATACTTACTACCCACAATCACGAGAAAGGAGAATTTGATCATCTCAAAGTGGAGGATATGGCTTGGATTTTAAAATCAACAATGCCTCACTCAACACCCAAGTGGAAAATATCTCACTTCACTACATATTATAGAAGTATAGTTGTTTGCATCACTACAAGGATTGACAAGAGTTTAATCTTTTTGAGAAAAGTTTAAAGATGAAAAAGCCAAAATGGAAAAATGGTTTGAAATGAGATTGATTGACTTTTAGTCTTCTCACAAAAATGTCAAGGTATTATTAAATTGATTGGGGTTTATTTATGAAAATGTTTAGAAAATACATGGACATAAGTCCAAGTTTATTATAAAAGTGGTTCAAGTTTAAAACAAGAAGGGTTTTCAAAAGGAGGGAGAAGATTTTTGAAATTAAATAAGATGGGAGGAGAAGAAGAGGCTATCCTAAAGCATAAGGTAAAAGCTAAGGATAAGGACCATCTAACCAACAAGAAGTCAAGGCTTGACATTATGAGCCAAGATAAAATTCCCATTCTTTGGATTAAAACCAAACAAGCAAAGATACTTAGACCTCTTCAAGTGTATTAAGTCTTCACAAAAATTGGGCAGAGTAACGGCTGTATGCGGGTGAATTCCAGATTACAAAACAAAGAGTGTAATTATAAAAACTTGCACGCAAAAACAAATAAGCAACCCAATGTCTTGAGGTAAACCTCAAGAGCTCTAGACAAAATAATCAGATAAGATCACAAGGTCTCCAAGATAGGCCAAGGTTTCTAATCCTAAGTCCAAGAAAAAAAAGTCCACTGCTCTATCATGCCAAGGATAGTAACCAAATAGTCTAAGTACCATTAAGAGTTTTTAGGGTTTATGTTGATTATTAAGTATTTTAAGAAATGAAAAGAAAAGCTCAAGTGAGCAAAGTAAAAATGATAAGAAAATAAATGCTCAAGTGAGCAAAGATGAAAATGGCATGAAATGTAAATGCTAGAAAAATAAATAGTGCATAAAGCATAAAAGAATAAAAGCATAAAAATAAACAAGTAAATAATTAGTGGTTAGTTGGATGACCATCTTGAAACTTTCATTTGGAACTCATTAGAGGATTGGTATAACCAAAGCCTCCACACAACAAGTTGCATTTTCTTTTTGTCAAGTATATCATCCATTTGGAATTCTCATAAGTACCATTTAATGATCAACGATGTTTAAGTGATCCGCGTTGACCAAAGGTGTTGTAGATCCATTAGAGGATTGGTAGAACCAAAGCCTCTACACAATGAATCTCAAGGTTATTGGATCAAAGAGATCAAATTAACATACTTGGGCTTGCAATCATAATTTTGGGCCACGAATGATCATTTATTCAAATCGGGACAAAATTTGGCGCTATGTTAAGCAATCGTAAATTGACTTATATAGAAGTCGCACCTATTTTGAGGCTGATCAATAGCAATCTATGCACCATTTATTTTGAGACATGATATAGAGATCATGCTCTAACAACATTTAGTGCAAGAAGAAGGGGATGAGATGAAGAGGAATTAGGATAAAAAAAGAAAACCACATTTGAATTAATATTTAATCAAACTATTATTAAAATCATTCATCCATTTTTGTGGACTTAAACTCAACACCATGTATCCAATGATGTTAATAAAGCTATGACCAAAAAATCAATCCAAGACAGCCAGAAAATATTCACAAAATGATATAATATTTAATATATATTAAAAGATGAAAAATGTGAAAATGAACTAAAAGAAATAATGGGGAAAATACCAATAATATTCAAATTAATCAAGAAATGAAAAATAAAACCATAGAAAAATCAGAAATGGGTCCAAATATTTTTATAAAAATTTTGGGAATTTTTAAAAGTCATAAACTATTTTTAAAAATTAAAATAAATGGATAAAATAAACAAAAATGGTAAAAAAAATAGCAAAGTCAGAAACAAAAATAAAGTAAAATCACCAATATTTGTCACAGTGTCATTGGATCATTCCATAATTTTTTCAGAATTATAAAATGTGTAAAAGTATTTTTAAACATTTTAAACAAATCAAATAAGTGTAAAATTCATAAAAAATACCAAAACACAAAAATAAATTGTGAAAAAAAAATCAGAAAGGGAATAATCAAAAATATTATTCATAATTTTTTCAGATTTTTTGGACTAAAAACGAATTTTCTATGATTTTTTGAAATTTAAAACAATTAAAATATAAAAATCAGAAAAAGAAAATAAAAGAAAATATGTGGACCATTGGTGAGAGTCAAAACACGTTAGTAATCAAATCCAAAGGATCTGGCGCGCTGTGCATATCATGGTCTTTACTGAATAATGTACAAAATCATTAATAAATCAGATTTTTGAAAAAAACAAATGGCACGCTTTCATTGGTTAGAAGATGACACGTTGGTCATCTTCAACCTCCAGCCCTCACGAATTGCAGGTATCTCAAACTGTAAAATTAGAAGCTCAGACCTATGCCATTCGCTTCGTCTCTTCAAGACGAAGACAACCATACCCTCGCGCCATTTTTATATAAACTGTAAGTCAAACAATTTGGAAAGAATGTTTTGAAAAGGGATTTGAAAATTCATGGTCAAAACATGCTTCCAGATGAAAGTAAATGTTACGACTAGAACCAGGGAAATGAGAGCAACACAATGATGTCAAAGTTTTGAATAATTGATGAAGGAATCTACCTATTGAAGTTGAGTTGCAGAGCTCTGAAACTGGACTTCTATGGAGCAATGTAGGGCACGATTCTTGAATGTAATGGTATGGTTAGGTTCAGGGAAGATCAAGGAAGGTGAGTTGATGGAGATAATGGATTGAAAAAGGCTTGAGAATAGGATTCGAAGTAGCTGAATTCTGAGTTGGGAAGTAAGTTTGGCAGGGTGATTCTGACTATCTAAGCTTGGGAATTTGAATGGGGGATGACCCTCTATTATAGGGAATCAAATGGGATGCTCAAGCGTGTGGAATGATGCAAATTGGAGGGAAATCGTGTGAACCTGATGCACGAATAAAGTGTGATCTGATTTGCATCAAAACTCATCAAATCCTTGCGTTTCAAGGCTCTAATCCACTTTGGCAACTTGGTTAAACCTGTTTAGATCACAAACGTGTGCTAATTTGATGTTTAAAGGCCAAAACATGGATTTCAAATTCTGACTTATGGAGAAACTTCAGTTCAAAGTTACCAAGTTCAATCCAATGGCATTTCCACCTCAGGGAGTCTTAGGGCAATATTCTTGATGCTTTGGAAAGATGAGGTAACAAACTTTGAAATGGAAAAAGAATGGAATCAAATGGATGCTTGAGCTGAAAGTTACATGGAGTCAAAGTTGAGGAAAAGAGTTGACTTTTCATACTTAGAAATATTTCAAATTCTTCTTAAAAAATGACCTATAATCTCTTGCCTCCAAACATGGCCTTGCACTTGGAATTTGCTCTTGATCAAAAAAGATGGAATGAAGTAGACCTTTTAAATGACATTTTGCAATTTGAACCAATCAAAATCTCCAAAAATTGAGCAAGTTATGACTTGTTCAAGTTGGCCAAAAATCATGAAATGACCTATAATCTTTTGCATTCTTAAGGAAACTTCCATCCATTTTCTTACTTTGCACATAAAAGAATGTATGAAGTACACATCCTTAAGATCATCATGGAAAAATAGTGGTCTCAAGGTGATAAAAATTGACCAAGTTATTACCATTTGAAGTCACATATGGAAAATTAGGGGTTCATCTAGATGACTTATAATCTTTCGTCTTCACCAAGTTCCTTCCACATGAAAAATACTTGAAACTTTTGAAGTGATTTGTTGGTAACTCTTTGAAGAGAAGAATGCTTTTGGAATCACTCAAAAATACCAAAAGATGAGCTAGATATGCCCCCTTGAAGTCCAAAACCCTAGCCTCTAGACCAAGAGAAAGCTTGGTGGAACTTTGCCAAGTTTGAACAAACTTTTTGTGCCAATATTCTTCCTTTGTGAATAGAGATTATTGAGGATGATGATGAGGACTCATGGCCACCAAAACTACTTTCAAAACAACTTCATGGGTGAGGTTTGAATCTCTCAAGCTTTGACTATGGCATGGAAATAAACTCATCAACCCATGATGCAACTTGCTAGACCTCATTGCTTTTACCTACATTATTAACAAGTAAGACAAACCAATATTGTATTTGCTAATTTAGAGCAAAATATCCATGTTCACCAAAGAAAATAAGTCAAGGTGCTTAGTAACTCCTCAAAGAGTAAAGCTAAAGATAGGGAGAAGAACCAAAAGCCCTAATGTGATTTTATGGTGATTGAAACAATATGGTATGATGAAGGGATCTTAGGGGAAAAATTGGGGTACAACAGTTGTGGCAAATTTTTTTTTTTCGTTTGTCGTCCTGTTTGTGTGAAAAAAGTTAGATTATATAATGGAAATTAGAGAAAAGATATGGATTTTAATTCACTTGAGTCCGTCACGTTTTAGACTAAATCGCAGTGGCTTAAGTGCAATTTTTGAAGTTGAAAGGTGAAAACAAAATGTAGCCGACATCCAGAACTAACTCCTATTTGAAAATGGGATCAATCGGATAAACGGTGAATTAGTTATGAATTTTTGAAGTTTTGGCTCAGACAAACTTATTTTGGGTTCCAGTGTCAACTCTGACACGTTCTTCAATAAAAACCTGGTATTGATCGGAGCATAACCCGGTCTCGACTTTGTAAGAAAAGTTGTAGATCTCTGAGTCAGTGACCTTGTATAAATATATGGTCCCGATCCGATAAAAATTGACCGAGTTATGAATTTTCGAAGTTTTGACCCAGATGAAATAATATTCAGCATTCAGGATTTTCGACGCATCACGCGCACTCTGAGAAAAAACCGAAGGCCTTTTGGATACGGTTCGAACTCGATACCTCCTGTGAAAACTTAGCCAACTCAATTTGTGAAATTTTGGCGCCAGAACCAGCTCGATGCAATGAAAATCGACCAAGTTATGATTTTCTGAACATGACGCAAATAAACTTCTGTCACAAATTTTTTGTACGAAAATACTTGATAAATCCGCATTTTTGAAGACCTTCTGATCGAAATTGGCTTCCAACCGTGAGAGATGAAAACGTAGATAACATCAAGACGAAATTTTGGCCACTGAAACGGGTTCAAAACAAGCCACGATCTTCAAGTTATGAATTATTTAGTGCGTAAAACTGCACTTTAAGCACACTTTTTCACCATATTTCTTCGAGAAAACTCACACATTCGGAGACCTTCTTTAAAGAATTGACTCTTGAGCCGAACCTGAATTTGAGAATACGTTATCAGAGATATCTTAGAGAAAGAACACCTGAATATGATGCGTCGGGTTGGACTTGTGAATCTTTGAACCCCGAGTCGTTGCGAAACGGCGAATCGATCCTCAGCACTAAAAATACTCTTAGAACATCTATTGGTGAAATAAACGTCACTTGTAACCTGAAGAAGCTTGATAAATATACCTTTATTCCATAACCATAAAACCAATAATATGCGTGTATGAAAAGAGGGTAAATTTTGGGGTACAACACTTTCCATGATCCTATTATTCCTCCAAGAATGTCCATGACAAATTTCATGCCTTGCAGAACAAGTTTGCACAGTTAATTGCCCAAATGCTTAAAAATCAACTGTACTAGGTCAAAAGTCAACTGTGGCCTATATACAGACAAACTTCAAGATTTTTTTGTCAACAACATTGTTTTGAAGTGATAATCATCATTTTATCAAGGGTTGACCATGATTCCTCAAGAAATGCTCCTAATTCATCAAAAGTCAAATTTGCAAAATTAGGGTTTCTATAGGAAAAGTCAACTAAACTTTGACTATACATAACTTTCTCATACTTTGTCCATTTGGCCCCAACCAAAGCCCATATTGTAGAGAATCCAATTCTCTACAATCAATCTTTTATCTTCAAGTTCAAGAAGTACACCATGTGAAAGATGCAAGCTCATACATTACATGTTTTTTCAGAAAGTCAACAAAAGACACTTTTTGTCCAGACCTTTTACATCAAGATAACATCTTCAAATGCAAAAATGATAAAAAGAGGGATTGAAGTAGACATCTTGAGATTTTCAAAAAGTCCAAGATCATCTCCTTGGGATGAAAATTGAGAAAGTTATGGGTTTTCCCAAATTGGGAAATATTTGGAAATTTCAAAAATCCTACATCGAGCAAAGTTGAGTTTTCAAGGCATTAACTCATTTCTTTGAGTTTTAAACTTCTACATGGCATATTATCGGACCCATAAGCTCTTCCCCTTATGGTCTTACTTGTTATCCATTAATTTTTCATTTATTTGGATTTATTTTCAATAAAACAAGACATAAGTGGTTTAAATAACAAAGGGAGGTGTATAGCACAAATGGGCTTGGAATTATCTTGCACAAGGGCCCAAGCCATGCAGAAAATGATGTCCAGGTTCATCCCCTTCAAGAAATGGCGTAAAAGTCATTTTGGGCAAGTTTTCAAATTTTGCATTATGGTTCTTTAAAACATCAATTTGGCAAGTTTTGGAATATTATATCAATACGTCATTACAAGGCATTATGGCATGGATTTTGCATTCAAGACCATTAATTCCTTCCCTCCTATATATATTGGACCATTTGCAAGCATTAAAAAAAATACACTTACCACGCTACAAAAGCCCTCTCTCAAACTCTCCATTTTCATAAATTCGTCAAAAATTTGCAACCGCACTTACAAGTTGTTTCGTGGAAAACTAACACTATAGTCATTCTCCCGGCATTCCTAGGAATTGATCCAGGCCATCCCTAGGCCCTTGCACGACCAAGAACACTACATATCTGAACCTGTGTATTTGGTAAAAAATTTAATTCGAATTTCATTTATCTGTACATTTTAATGCCTTGGTTTGTTTGAATGTTGCACAGGACCTAAAACTACGAGGTTTGGGCGTGAGAATCACAAGGTTTGAGCCTGAAATCTAATTGTGCCATAGCCAGGACACGATCTGCATTTCGTGCTCATAGCGCAGGATACATGCCCATTTATTTTATTTTTTTGTTCTATTCTTTATGTCTTATTTCTTCTTTTGATTTTATTTTTATTAATTAACCTTAAAACAAAAAAATCACAAAAATAATAAATAGCTTTTTTTTAAATAGATATTTAATTAATTAATTAATTAATATTTTCCTAAAGTAATGATTAAGTAGAACTAGGTTTTATATTTCATAAATCTTATTTTTTTAATATTCAAAAATAAAAAAATATTAATTAGGTTTTTTTATGTAATTAATCAGACTTTAATTTAATATTTTCGTAAATTAAAAATCAAACAAAAAAACATGCCTTTTCTTTTCTTAAAACTAATTCAAAAAACATCAAAAAGTTTCCTTTACGCATTTTCCTATTTCGTGCGCATTTTCTTCTTTCGCACTTTTATATTCCTGTACATATCAATGTAGCCAAACTATAAGGAATTTTTAATGTTTTCCTTTATATTTCTCCCGATTTTGGACTTGTAATTAAATCCCTCTCCCCGAAGCCATGTAATAGCGTAGGAATTTACGTTTCTGCACTTTATATTTTTGTACATATATTAACTGTTAGATGTATGGCTAATAGGATTACATGAACAAGATAAAACCCATCGCTAGAAAACTAAACACAAAGACTAATATATCTGAAATCAAATACACTCGCACATATGCACCCCTAGGGTATCAACACTTCGGTTGCCTTCGGTAAACGGTCATGAAGCATAGGGAGTTTTAGTGGTCACTCTCCAGTCCAAAAAAGATCAAAATGACCCATTAGAATGTTGCCTCGGAAAGATCTTTAGGACTTTAGGGTAATTACTAAAGTTTCCTAACCATTGCTTTTGTGACCATAAAAACGTCCCTTTCGATTACCCCTTAAACTCCAGCGATGGGGCTATCTACTCCTTAATAGTAGAATAGCGCTGTCTAAAGGAAATGAGAAAAATGAACAGCCTTTTTTTCGAGTAGGTAGATAGCTCCTAGGTACTTGCTCAAAAATATTAAAATCTTTTCACACAAACACTTTCAAAACAGTTTTCAAAAACAACTTCGTCACACTCCTGAGGACAAAAACAAGATTTATCACTGTGATCGGTGGATCTGGACCTGACTGTTTAACGCTGGTTCGCGAAATGTCGTGGAAGCAAGAGTCGCCACCGTCTTTTATTTTCTCCAAATGGAAAGGACAAAAGCACAGAAAAATTCCTTATAGAGATTGCTCTCGGTTCGGGAGGTAGATTTATAGAAAGGGAAGGTGTTAGCACCCTTTCTATCCATGGTTATCCATGGGCTCTTAGATACTTGCTCATTTGTGTTTTCAAAAATGGTTTGTTTGCTTTTCAACTGT
Source organism: Vicia faba (assembly GCA_948472305.1). NCBI lineage: Eukaryota > Viridiplantae > Streptophyta > Magnoliopsida > Fabales > Fabaceae > Vicia > Vicia faba. Next base: position 1,131,924,600 of record OX451741.1, on the reverse strand, counting down.
GGGTTTTAAAAAAGGTTTCTTTGAAAATTCCAGTTCGACTCTTGTATCGGTCCTCAAGAGTGTTTGAAAAATTGCTTTCGAAAGCTTTTTGAAAAGGTATCGGTGTGAAAAGTATTTTTGAATTGGTTTTGTAATTAGAGCAAGTATCTATGAGTCATCTACCTACCCTAAGGAATTCGTCTGTGTAAATGTCCTTTAAAGTAATGCCATCCCACCATTGAGAGGTAGGTAGCACCACTATTGGAGGTGTTCGGGTCAATTCGAGGTTCGGGATATGGTGATCACTAGAGCAATGGGAAGATACCTTAGAAGCTACCCTCATGCCAGGTTCCCGGATCATGAGGACTTACTAAGACATCCTCTACTCGACGATCACCTTTCGAGGGGCAAGGCAACAGTGAGGCGTACCCTAGGGGTGGTGTGTGATTTGTGTGTCAGATTCATTTATTTTTGTCTTGTCATGTTGTTAGTGATCTATGCGCTCGTTTTTATTTTTGTCCATTCATTCTTGCATGCACTTATTTAACAGTTAGAAATTTGCGAGAAAGATAAAAGTTCTAAGCTATTACAAAAGGCGCGGGTCCACATCGCCAAAATTTCCAGAACCCGATTTGACAGAAAAGTAAAGAATTAAAGAAAAGTAAAGTGCGAAAGATTAAAATGTTACATGGCCTTGGGAGAGATACATAAATATTATACGAGAAAAAAGAAAAATATGCGAATTGAAATAAAATTAGAAACGAGGGCGTTGGACCCTTTTTAATTAAATTAAATTAAATGATTTATTAAATTAACATTAAAAGAAAAGAAATTGTTTTTTTGGTATTTTTGGTACTTAGGAGAATTTAATGCAATTAAACCTAATTCTACAATTTTTATTTTATTATGAAAACATATTAAAGTTTAACCTAAAATAAACCCTAATTAATTGATGCGATTTAATTCATAAAAATAAATAGTTAATTATTAGTGAAAAAGAAAAGAAAAAAAGGATAAAAATTAATTAAGACTAATTCTACCAATTTTAAAATATTTAAGAAAATGTTAAGATTTAAACCTAAATTAGAAGAAAACTAAGTTAATTATGAATTTTATTTACAAAAAATACTAATTAAATAAAGGTATTTAATTTTGGTCTTTTCTGATTTTTTTTGTGTTTTTTTTTTATATTATTTGTGAAAATATTAAATGAATTAAAACAATAATTGAAAGAAAGTAAAAATAATGGAAAAAACAAAGAATGTAAAAAAGTTTGCAAACCTAGGGGGTTCTGCCCCTAATTTGGAGGTAAATCTTTAGCAATTTAGGCCCATCAAGACCTTGGCCTCTTTGACTTTTTCCACTAGTGTGCCCAGGCGTTGACTGATGCTCATCATAGTCCTGCAATCGTGACCCTTTGATTGGTCCTGGCATACGCGTGGACGGCTTGATTTTGAGGGTGCATGATATACCTTAGCATTGAAACTGCACAAGAGCGTTAGATGAAAAATAACATGAAAGGGGTGGGGGACCTGGGGCTCGAACCCAGGTCCTGTGGTTTACCAGTCTTACACTTTACCAAACGCGCTGCTTGAATTCTTTGTTTATATAATAACCAACAATTAATATAAAATAAAACAAAACGCTAGTGGACTTTTAGCGCGAATTTTTAAACGAGCCAACCATCGCCTGCCACATAACCATCTTCTTCGTTGGCTTTATTTTTCCTGAAACACAAACAATTAGCAACGGTTTTTGAATCGTTCCCTTATGCCCCTTTCTGGAAAATAGCGAATAGCTCGTGGAGGCTCATAAATTGAGCGCGAGGGTCCCATCTTTTTCGTCCAAGCGCGCTGAACAGGGTTATGGTATTGAGGTCCTCTAATTTTACAGCGTAAAAAAACGCCCAATTCAAAGCTTGCAAAACCCTAGAACATAACAATGGCAGATTCTCCAATAGTGCATAAAAACGCAATTAAAATATAGGGTTAGCTTCAGAACACATTGCTTAGTATGAATATGTAAACAAAATTCTATGAGAATGTCTCAAAATCAAAACACGAATATGCATTTTTATGAGGAAAAATTGACTTCTGTATACCAATTCAAAGGGCTAGGCGTATGGAAATCTATCCAGTTAGACTCAGTGATGTCCTAGGAAGGCAATGGGATGAATTTCTTGGCTTGAATCGACCTGCAAGTGTGTTTTCAGATTTGAGTTTTCTTGATAAATTTCAAGTTTGCATATGGTTTTTTCTGCGCAGCTTTTTCGTAATGGGCATGAGGGTTTGCTTGTGTATGTATAGGAGAATGATTTAGGTCAAGAATCTGATCAAAAGAATCAAGGAATTGATTATGCAATATTTGATTTTCAAGCCATTATTTTGCAATCTTTTTCACATGTTTTTGCTACCAAATCATGTCCAATTAGCTTCAATTCTTTCCTAATCTGACTTACACAAAATCTTGGAGATATTATATGCATAAAAAGATTTGAAACATTAGGTTTAATATTTTTCATGTATTTTAATTAATTTAAATGAATTATTAATAATAAAAATCCAAATAAATAAATAAAAAATGAAGAAAAACTTCCCTTTGGGCCAAGTGGTCGTGCACATGCCTTGGATAATGAATTGTGGAAGAAAAAGAGGCCCATTAGCAATTTTAGGTCATTTGAAACAATGTTAACTTTTCAAAATATCCAAAAATTTCCCAACTTCCACAAGGCATAACTTGCTCAATTTTTAAGCTTTGCTCATGTTCTTGGACATTTTGGAAAGGTCTTTGAGTCCTCTAACCAATGTATTTGGTCCCATGTCATTTTGATTTACCAATCTCAAGTTATGGCCTTTGACTTAAAGTCCCTTTTTGTTGACTTTTGAAAATGACCTATAATGTTGAAATTGATAACTTTTTGTGAGAGCATTTCTTGGACTTGAAGTGTGAAGAGGAATTGTAGGAAATGTCTTTCTATTCAAAATGAGCTTTCGATGGGATTTTTCTGATAATCCATGTGAAAGTTATGCCCTGGTCAATTTACAGTTGACTTTTTCAGCTGTCCAAATAAGGAAACTTTTGCATCTTGATGATTTTTGAGCCAAGTTTTGAGAATCATGATCAAGCATTGATCAAATGATGTTTGTGGCTTCAAAATGAGATGTTGACCAAAAATTTGAACTTTTGACTGTCAAATGACCATTTTGCCCCTACAGTTGACTGTAGTGCAATTAGGGTTTTTGACTGTGCAATTTTATGCTGAAAGTCTTGAAACTTGATATGAGGATGCTTGACCATATTTGTAGGCATGTGGGACTTGATTAGACCCTTGGAAACTTCATTTACTTTGTCAGAACCAAAACCCTAATTTTGACTATTTAGGAGGCTCTTACACTGTGCAACCCTTGGGGAATTTTGAAGCTTTGACTTTGCAATTCTTGAAGAATATGGGAGGGCAAATTTTGGGGTACAACAGTTGCCCCTGTTCAATCTTCTTAGACCTGAGGATGCAGATTGGCTGACGTGCCTTTCGTAATCCGAGGGTGGAAGATGATTGAACACTAGAGTGCCCAGAAATTTGCGCTCACATAGTAGCAGTGTGATGGTGGAATGGGCTTATAGATGCCATTTAGAGATTGATGGATAGGATGATGGGCTTATAGATGCCATGCTAAGAGATGATGGAAGGTGGATGGGCTTATAGATGCCATCTGGATGTTGGTCGCGTAAGAGATTCCTTAGCGAGAACTTGCGTACCTGCAAAAGAAAAAAAAAGATTACCCGACCTGTTACCGGAGCTGGTCTTCAAATTCTTTGTGTAGATGTGTCCTGACTGGTTACAGGAGCTGAATCTGGAGCTTCAAGCGATGATGAATGAACCAGGGATGGTTACTACCTCAACAGGAACGGTGAGAGAACCTTGGATGACTTTAACCTCAACAGCAATCATTTGAGAAAATCTTGGGATGATTACTACCTCCGCAGGATCGGGGAGAGAACCATAGGCAATTACAATCTCAATAGCAATCATTGAGAAAACCTTGGATGGAATTATCACCTCCGCAGTATCGGGGAGAGAACCATAGGCGATTACAATCTCAATAGCAATCATTGAGAAAACCTTGGATGGAATTATCGTCTCCGCAGGATCGGGGAGAGAACCATAGGCGATTACAATCTCAATAGCAATCATTGAGAAAACCTTGGATGGAATTATCATCTCCGCAATATCGGGGAGAGAACCATAGGCGATTACAATCTCAATAGTAATCATTGAGAAAACCTTGGATGGAATTATCGTCTCCGCAGGATCGGGGAGAGAACCATAGGCGATTACAATCTCAATAGCAATCATTGAGAAAACCTTGGATGGAATTATCATCTCCGCAGTATCGGGGAGAGAACCATAGGCGATTACAATCTCAATAGCAATCATTGAGAAAACCTTGGATGGAATTATCGTCTCCGCAGGATCGGGGAGAGAACCATAGGCGATTACAATCTCAATAGCAATCATTGAGAAAACCTTGGATGGAATTATCGTCTCCGCAGGATCGGGGAGAGAACCATAGGCGATTACAACTCAATAGCAATCATTGAGAAAACCTTGGATAACTTCTACTGAGTCTTCATCAGAAAAACCTGTTTGGGGTCGATTTAACTGGACCAGAGAAGGCCTTTGACTGGATAAGAAACAGAGAAATCTTTGGAGTCGATTTAACTGAACCGGTCTAGGTCTTGAAATATGATTGAGAATTTAACTGAATCTTTCCTGAAAGGTAAAGGTCAGTCATATGCAATGCATGATGTGGACCAAGCAATGATGTTCTCAAAATAAATGAGATTTGTAAGATATGATGCGTCTATGCATGCTATAATGATGTATGGAAGTGCGATGTTTATGAATGTATTTTTCGTCTAGGAAAGTAAATCCTTGACGGGTGCCGGGAAGTCACTCCTGGGCTGATGTTGGAGAATAGATTTTTGCCTCCGCTGGGGATGATAGCTGCAAGAATACCGGTAGGAGAAGATGACTCCGTTGGGGAATAAACTTGGCGAATGGAATAACTCTGCGGGGCAGAAAGTACTCTAACGATCTTGCTGGGAAGCAATACTCTATGGGGAGAGAGACACTTTTGCTGAGCGTTGATAATAACTTTCCGGGGATACCATTGTTGCGCTGGAAGGGTTAATAGACTTCGCTGGGGGTAAGAAAGAACTGTGTTGACGACGGCCTTTCCGTGGCTTTTGGCTGAGGATAACCCAGTTATATCCTGGTAAGGAAATAACTCTTTGAATAAAGCCGGGAGACGCGTTCGTGCTATGAGAGGGATAAGCTTCCAGAATCTACTGGGGATAAGCTTACTGCTTGGGGAGATGAATTCCAACTTTCCGGGGGATACTGGATTGGACTCTCCTGGGGAAGTTTTGAACTGCGGGGGAAGTGATTCCTTTGAATATTTGATATACCGCCGGGGAACAATTTTTAGACCAAGATTGCCGGGGATGCTTGTTAAGAATACATATGCTGCTGGGGAATGTTGAGATCTGCGGGAGGATACCCAACTTCCTTAAGTTTGATAGTAGCTTTGCTTGAGGATAGTGTACTGACTTGCTGACGTATTCTCTGGGGAATTAAGGTGTCTGGTTATGTTCTTTAGCTGGACCTACCTTGGTACCTTGGAGGATAGAACAATTAGATTGCTTAGACAACTCTTTATTGCCCCTGTTTCTAATGTTACCCGTAATTAATTCTTTGTTTCGCATGCAAATATTCATGAGTTAGAAAATTATTGTCAATGCATATATCACAAATTGAACCTTGGACGTTCTTCGCAAAACAAAACAGAAAAGGAAAAACAATTGGCAATTTTAACAGAAAAGTATATTTGTATTGATTTTGAATGGCCTGAAAATAGGCGTTTATGTACAAGAGGCTGACGTCCTAGTAAGAGAATGCCGCCGAGCAAAAGAGTTCATACAAATTTTGTACAAGAGAAAATAAAACAGCTGTGTGAAATGAATGATCCCACTGGGTTTCCACTCTGCTATTGCCTTTATAACTCCGAGCGTCTCATCACTTGATGACCTAAACGAAGATGAAGCTGACTGATCGATGCCGTCTGAACTTGATGTAGATACCGGATTCTGGATGCAAAGTGATCCAATGAGACATAGTATTACGCTTTTATCCCTAACTTTTTCCTGGACCGCCCTTTCGGGTTTTCAGTCCACCGGGATACCCATTTTTGCCCAAGTCGCCTTTTCAGGTTTTCGACTTGCCGGGTGTACAGATTTTTTTCATTTCATCCCTTCATTTTGCCCGAACCCTTTTGGTTCGCCGGGAAGCCCTAATTTTTGCCTAGGCATGTTAGCCTAGCGGGTCTTTTTTTATGCGTAGTATCTTTTTACTATGTCTGCATTGGCGGGGTGAGGAAGGTCGTAACCGTCCATGTTGGTTAGAATCATGGCTCCTCCTGAGAACACATGTTTAACCACAAATGGCCCTTCGTACGTAGGGGTCCATTTGCCCCTTGGATCACTCTGAGGAAGGATGATTCGCTTGATTACCAGATCCCCAACTTGATATTCCTGTGGTCTGACCTTTTTGTTAAATGCCCTGATCATTCATTTCTGATACGTCTGACCATGACAGATAGCAACAAGTCTCTTTTCATCAATGAGGTTTAGCTGATCAAGTCGTGTTTGGATCCAATCATCTTCGTTCAGATTTGCATCCTTCATTATCCGGAGAGAGGGTATTTGCACTTCGATCGGTAAGACTGCCTCCATACCATAAATCAGAGAGAAAGGAGTTGCCCCGGTTGACGTCCTAGCTGAGGTACGGTACCCATGTAGAGCGAACGGCAACATCTCGTGCCAATATTTATAAGTCACTGTCATCTTCTGCACGATTTTCTTGATATTTTTATTTGCTGCCTCTACAGCCCCATTCATCTTCGGTCTGTAAGGAGAAGAATTGTGGTGTTGTATCTTGAACTGCTCGCAAAGCTCAGTGATCATCTTGTTATTCATATTGGTACCGTTGTCTGTAATGATTCTTTCAGGGACGCCGTACCGACAGATCAGATTATGTCGAATGAACCGTGCAACGACAGTCTTGGTTACCGTAGCGTAGGAAGCTGCTTCAACCCACTTTGTAAAATAATCAATCGCCACTAGGATGAAGCGATGCCCATTAGATGCCGTAGGTTTAATCTCACCGATCATGTTTATGCCCTACATTGCAAACGGCCACGGCGTAGTCAGAACATTCAGAGGAACTGGAGGAACATGCACCTTGTCTGCATAAATCTGGCACTTATGGCATGTCCTGGAATGTTGGTAGCAGTCAGCTTCCATTGTGGACCAGTAATACCCTGCCCGAAGGATCTTCTTTGCCATTGTATGTCCACTGGAATGTGTACCAAAGGTCCCTTCATGTAGCTCTTCCATGATCCTTTCTGCTTCAGTCTTATCCACACAACGCAGTAAGGTTGAATCATGGTTTCGCTTGTACAAGATGTCGTTGCTAAGGAAGAATTTTGCCGCGAACCTTCTCAGGAACTTCTTATTATTGACAGAGGCACCTTCAGGGTATTCCTGAGCTTCCAGATATCTCTTCACCTCATGGTACCAAGGCTTCTCAGTCACCAATTCAGCTTCGAGATCGCAACAGTATGCCGGTTCGTCCAGTTTCCAGATGATGATCCGGGGAGCTTCATTATCCCATTTGACCTTGAACATAGAAGACATTGTAGCTAACGCGTCCGCCAACTGATTCTCTTCTCTTGGAAAGTGTTCAAAGGTTATCTTCGTGAAGTGGGGGATCAAGGTCAACACACATTCTCTGTAAGGAATAAGATTCAGATGTTTCGTATCCCACTCTCCTTTGATCTGATTGATCACGAGAGCGGAATCTCCAAAGACACTCAGAAACTTGATCCTTAAGTCGATCGCAGCTTGAAGACCCATGATGCACGCCTCATACTCCGCCATGTTGTTGGTACAGTTGAAACATAGTCGGGCAGTGAGCGGAGTATGAGTGCCTTGAGGTGATATGATTACAGCGCCGATACCGTTTCCCAAAGCATTAGAGGCTCCGTCAAAGTGCATAGACCATCGGGATCCTTCCTCAGGTCCTTCATCCGGTCCAGGTACTTCACAATCAGTCACAATCATGATGCTCTCGTCTGGAAACTCGAAGTTCATTGACTGGTAATCGTCTACGGCCTGATGTGCCAAGTGGTCTGCCAATAAACTTCCTTTGATGGCTTTTTGGGTCGTGTACTGAATGTCGTATTTTGCCATCTTGCAATTCTCCCAGACAGAGCAGGATTTTCGAATATGTACTTTATAGGATCCATCTTTGAGATCAACAAGGTAGTGTGAGTCAGCATATACTGTCTTAGCCGGCGAGCAGCCCATACCAAAGCGCAGCAAGTTTTCTCAAGCAGTGAGTATCGGGTCTCACAGTCGGTAAACTTTTTGCTAAGGTAATAAATGGCATGCTCTTTTCGGCCAGACTCGTCATGCTGCCCCAGCACGCACCCCATTGAGTTGTCAAGCACTGTCAGGTATAGTATCAGAGGTCTCCCTTTAACCAGTGGCATAAGGATGGGTGGTTCTTGAAGATACTCTTTGATTCTGTCAAAAGCAGCCTGACATTCATCATTCCAACGTACTACTTGATCTTTCTTCAGCAGCTTGAAGATTGGCTCACAGGTAGCAGTTATGTGCGAGATGAATCGAGCAATGTAATTCAGGCGTCCTAAAAAGCCTCTGACCTCTTTCTCTGTCCTAGGAACTGGCATCTCTTGAATAGCCTTGACTTTGGCAGGGTCCACTTGAATACCCTTATCACTTACAACGAAGCCTAGCAACTTTCCAGATCTCACCCCGAAGGTGCACTTGTTCGGATTCAGCCTCAGCTTGTACAGTTTCAGACGGTCAAACAACTTCTGCAGATGATCTAGGTGCTCTTCCTCAGTCTGGGACCTTGGATCATGTCGTCAACATACACTTCTATCTCATGATGGATCATGTCATGAAATAAAGCAACCATGGCACGTTGGTAGGTTTCCCCAGCGTTCTTTAGTCCAAAAGGCATGACCTTGTAACAGAAGGTGCCCCACTGAGTAACAAATGTAGTCTTTTCCATGTCTTCAGGTGCCATCTTGATCTGATTGTAACCTGAAAAGCCATCCATGAAAGAGAACACCTTATGCTGAGCAGTATTATCCACAAGGACATCAATGTGAGGTAGGGGGAAGTCATCCTTGGGGCTGGCCCTGTTCAGATCCCTGTAGTCGACACACATTCTGACCTTACCGTCCTTCTTAGGTACCGGCACCATATTAGCAACCCATTGAGGGTAAGAAGTCACTGCAAGAAACCCGGAATCAAACTGCTTCATAACCTCGGCCTTGATCTTCTCAGACATCTCTGGACGCATACGGCAGACCTTTTGCTTGACCGGAGGGCAGTCTTCCTTAGTTGGCAAGTGATGGACCACAATATCGGTATCCAACCCGGGCATGTCTTCGTAGGACCAGGCAAATATCTCCACATAACCATGTAGCATCTTAGTCAACCGTTGCTTCACGCTGAGCTCTAGGTTGGCACCAATCTTTACCTCTTTCCTGTCTTCTTCAGTACCCAAGTTTATTATTTCCACTGGCTCTTCGTGTGGTTGAATTGCCCTCTCTTCCTGAAGCAACAATCTTGCAAGCTCGCCAGGTACTTCGCAATCATCTTCACCTTCGTCTTCGGCTAAGTTGATCGGATTTTCGAAGTCATAACTGGCAGTAGCAGAGTCGTTACCAGTGAGATCCAGAGTGGATTGAAACCTGTATGAGTGAGTGTGTGTGTAAATACAGCTATTTTGAAAAATATGTAAAGGAAGGAAAGACAGAAAAGGAGCATAAGATTTGAAATGCGAGAAAACGTCCGAGATTTTCATTTATGATATATGAAATGACAATTTATATGCCCTCACAAATGAAACCACGGTGCCTCGGGTAAGACTCCGGGCCATATAGTTCAATTTATTGTTTATTACAAATAACGAAACAAGGAAATTTATTACTGCGTAACAAAAGTAACAGGAGTATGGTCTTTGGCAATCCAATTGGTCAATCCGCCTTCAGTCGTCGGATAGATCCAGCTATTGAACTCTGCTTCATCCACTCCATTGTCTTCCCCAACAGCATTCACTCCTGGATTTGTGATGAGCACAGGAGGTCTCGCGATCTTCGCCTTCCGCATAGCTTTCTGACCCTCTGCAGTAAAACCCAGTCCAAATTTGTCAGTTTTCTGTGTAAAGTCGGGAAGCCTGCCCCAGTTAGCGCATTCACCTTTTTGAACCACAGCCCGGGCATCCTTCAGGGAAGCCATCTTCAAAGGAACATTCTCTTCTACTGCTGTTTCTGCTGCCGCTGAAATTGGAAGCACCTCCTCGAAATGCTGAAAAGGGGTCTCAATAAACTCCCCGTCCATCTCAATGTATCTGAAGGAATTCAAGTGGCTCACCATATACTCCTCCTCTCCTTGCACAGTGACGATCTTCCCTCTAACGGGGTATTTCAGCTTCTGGTGCAAGGTAGAGGTCACTGCCCCAACTTTATGGATCCAAGGTCGACCCAGTAGACAAGAGTATGATGGACGGATATCCATCACATAAAAAGTAGAGTCAAACACCTGAGAGCCCACACGAATAGGAATGTCAACCTCTCCATGAACCATCCTTTTTGAACCGTCAAAGGCCCTGACGATGATATTGCTGGGTTTCAGTTCCAGGCCTTCACAATCCAGACGGTCTAAAGCCTTCTTGGGTAGCACATTCAAAGAAGAACCAATATCCACCATCACATGCGCCAGAGTAGTGCCCCTGCATTCAATAGAGACATGCAGGGCATCATTGTGGTCCCTTCCCTTCGCAGTTAGGTCAGCATCTGAGAAACCCAAGCCGTTGTCTGCTGTCAGATTTGCTACGCAGTCAGTGAATTGGACAGCAGATGTTGCCTGTGGCACATGGGCCGTCTTAAGAAATGAGATTAAGGCCTTAGCATGAGCCTCGGAGCACAGGAGTAAGGAGAGCATGGAAATCTTTGAGGGCGTATGCCCCAGCTGTTCCACAACATTAAAGTCACTCTTTTTTATTATCTTCAAGATTTCCTCCATTTCTTGTTGGGAGGCCTCAGCATTTATAGGTATCGGTGCCTCCATCCGGGCAGGCTCACCTTCAACTCCCTTGCCCCGAGCGTTGGATGACTCGGCAGAAGGGGAAACCACTTGGTCAGTAACAGGAACAGGTACACTTGTAGGTGTTATAAGGAGGGGTCTTCGAGTAGCGGGCGGTGCAATGTCAGGCGAGAAGAGCCTGCCACTGCGGGTAACCTTGGCTGGGCCAGTGATATCGCAGATACTGGCGCCAGTGTTGAATTCTTGTTTGATTCCATTCACATATACGTCTGCCCCATAATGCCAGGGGACAGCTTTATCGGATACGTAGGGAAGAGGCCCCGGAACAGTAATAACCACAGGTGCAACAGTCATGATTTGAACAGGCTTCTTCGGGAGAGCCTTGATTGGATTATTGAAGATGGTAACCACAGAAACTTCTTCTACCGGAACCAACTGAACAACAGACTTCTTGAACAGAATCTCCTTACTGTCCATCAGGCTTTGGATGCCTAACTTCAGCAAGGGACAACCGGATAGGGAAACAGCACAGAACAGGCAACCCTCACTGCAACCCGGAAATAAACCGGCCAGCAGCAGGTTCCTCTTGACAGTCTTCAGAGGAGTAGCCAGATCATCCACAGAAACAGCGTACACTTCTTCATCAACAGCATTTACCCCATACTGAGGCATAGGAGCAGTCACCATATTCGGCCTCTCAGGCGCTTCGAACTGTATCTCCTTCGCGTCGATAAGGTCTTGCACCTTATTCCTTAATGCCCAACAGTCATCAGTGGAATGTACCGGGCTATCAGAATGGTACGCACAGCGGGCATTTGGGTTGTACTTGGGGGAAGCAGTGTTTACACCTTTGGGTGCCTCTCTAACAGTCACTAGATTGGTGGATAGCAACTGCGGCAAGATCTGCGATAAGGTCATACTTAACCGGGTGAACTCTCTCTGGGGTCTTTCAGCCCTTTGAGGATTGGTTGGCTGAGGAGCGGCAGCAGGCTTAGCAATCATTACCGCACTGACAGATTGGCAGCGCTCAGATCTCTCTGGTTTCCGGGAGCCATATACGGCACTAGCCTCCTTCTTGAAGGGTTTCTTCTCAGAACTAGACGATGCACCCTTCGGAATCTTTCCAGACTTCAACCCAGCCTCAATTCTCTCTCCAGTCAGAATCAGATCAGTGAACCCTGCAGACGAATTCCCGATAAGATGGTTGAAAAAGGGCCCAGATAGGGTCCCCAAGAACATGTCTACCAACTCCCGATCAGTCAACGGAGGCTGCACCCTGCCAGCCAGGTCCCTCCACTTCTGAGCGTACTCCTTAAAACCTTCACTTGAACCTAACGACATACCCTGGAGTTGGGTACGTGTAGGGGCAAGGTCGGCATTATATTGATACTGCTTATAGAAAGCAGTAGCCAACTCCTCCCAGTTACGAACCTTGGTCCCATCCAGCTGATAGAACCATTCGAGATGAGTCCCTGAAAGACTCTCTTGGAAGAAGTGGATCCATAAATTCTTATCCGCTGAGTACGGTTGAATCTTCCGAACATAGGACCTGAGATGTAGCTTGGGACAAGACGCCCCGTCGTACTTAGTGAAAGATGGTGCTTTGAACTTCCGAGGAATAATCACACCAGTAGACAAACCCAAATCTCCGAAATCCAGCCCAGGTACCTGTTGTATCTCCATAGCATTCAACCTATCTTCCAACTGTTTGTATCTGTCTTCTGCAGGAGGATATTGCTCTTCATCAAAATCAGTCTCGTTGTCGGAGACTACCGGACTAGGACCTTTTTCTGCCTGAGGAGTACCCTTGCCAATAGAAGAACCAGCCTCTTCATTCTACAGAGTGTTGCCAAACCTTCGGCCCGAGTTGAACAGAACAGTTCTTCTCTTCTTCTTCTTTTCCTTCTTTAGAAGCAGAGCCTTCAGCTCTTCTTGGCCTTGAGCCAAGCCCATGATTAATTCCTGAAATTGCGCGTTCTGCGCCTGAAGAGCCTTGATGGACATTTCAGTTGATGATGAGTCAGGATTCATGATGCTGAAATAAACAGCGAAGAACGGTAAGCAACCTGAAAAGAAGAAAACCTGTTATGCACATGATGAATGGAATGCGTATGATTTATGTTTTCAAAGACAATCGGGAATCAACTTTGTAAACAAAAAGGAACATATTTCATTAGATTCAACTTTGAAACTGAAATTATTCAACAGGTTGCCCTTAGGCGTTACATGAAAGGAAATACTGAAAAGGGAAATAAAACTGTAAAAGAGCATCCGGAGCTCCTTATTGATCCCATGGTCTCCTCTTCTCAGTACGGATGTAGGCATTCAGAGCTCTCTCATTCTCCAGCTACTTTGTCAGCTTCTGGATCTTTAATTCCTGCTCGTTGAACCTTTCCCGGTAAGAATCCCGCTCTTCTCGCAGTTGCGACCAAGATCTCTTCAATGTCTCATAATCAGTAGGTATCTGAGGAGGAAGGACAGTCGGAGGAACACCATCTTTGTCAGGACACTCAAGAATGACGGGTCTGACGGCTTCATACGGCATACCTAACTTCTGAGCACGGATGCGAACCCATTTGTAGTAGGCTTCCATAGGTAAAGAAGTCTTTGGCCCCAACTCTTGTGGGTCAGCTTTATGAACTTTTTCCCAAGCCTTGATGAACCTACGACGCAGCTCGTCACTATCCACCTGAAACTCAAAACTGATGTGAGGCACCAACATCTCATGGGGGCCTGCTCTTCTTGCTCTTCCAAACTGACGGAGCGCTAGACATGGATTGTAAGAGATCCCTCCTTGGGTACCAATCAGAGGAACATTAGGGTATTCCCCGCATCGATCAATGACAACTATCTCATCCAAACCTCTGCAAGTCCAAATGATGTCTTTGTCGGTGAGAGACATTAACCTATGAGCCCAACCTCTTCCTTCTTGATTCTTCAGTATGAACTTGGGGAGGTGCGAAATAAACCACCTCACCAACAAAGGGATACAACACCATAGGGTTCCTCGTCTTTGGGTAGTACGAGCATGGAGTTGTTGCAAGATGTCACCCAAGAGAGTGGGTACCGGATTCTGAGACATAAAGATCCTTATGGCAGTGACATTGATGAAGTTGTCAGGATTAGGAAACAAGACTAACCCATAGATTAAGAGAGCCAAGATGTCTTCATATGCCCTAAAGTCCAGGTCATTCCAGAAACTGTTAGCTTTACCAATCAGAAACTTGGCCAAGAAACCCTTAACTCCGCTTCTAGTTACCCAGTTGTCCATTACCTCTTGATGTGTCAAGGGAAGAGCTGCAGCAACATCCTCAAGCCTGAGGGTCTTTTCCCAACCAGTAAAGGGAGTCTGATCCAAGATAGGGATACCAAGAAAATCAGAGAACTCTTCCAGGGTAGGGACCAACTAGAAGTCTTGAAAGGTGAAGCACTGGTACAGGGGGTCATAGAACTAGGTCAGAACACTCATCAACTGCTGATCCCGCTTTGCAGTGACTAAACTGAGAAGAGAACCATGCCTCTGGATGAAGGAAGTGGTATTTGGAATTCTGCTAACCAACTCCTCAAGCAACTCAGGTGAATGAACAAAGTTGAACCGGATAGTATTCCTTCGCACGGGCATCATGATGTCCTACAAAACAGAGCAAAGGTGAAACCCTCTTGTCTTTGAAATGGTCAGTCCTTATGCAGGATGCATGCAATGCTCATGATGTTATGATGTTATGATAAAGCACACCACAAATAGATACAAAGGCAAACATGGTAAGGCACACAAGTCACACAAGGCAAGCCCTTAGAGTTTAGGCCAGCATGAGGTCTAGGTACTACCCTCTTTCAGTTTGTTGGTTCATACCTGTCCTATCAAAGTAACCGGGTTCTTAGAGGATCCCAATATCATTGACTACCCTCAATCGGTCATAACTCCAGCATCGCAATCTTTTCTTGCGGCCAGAACCATCACGAGAGTTTAGCCTCAATGGGCGTAGCATACTGCTACTGTTCTAATGGCCAAGTTGTGTCAATTAAGGTTCTAAGGTTGTTGGTGCTTAATGACTCCTCAGAAGACCCATATTCTCCTCGTTGCGACACAAGGGATATCGGTACAGACCAAGGTGCCACACCAACGTAGCCACTGTTTCACCCGTGTAGGTCTACGCCGGACAGGTCCCTCACAGCTTATGCTACCTAAACAGGGTATCCCCAGATCCGGGTTAGGATCTATGTAACTCCCATGCAACCCACAATAGTAAAGCAGACAAGTCAATACAATTGAAAACACAGTTATGAACTAACCCTAAAGTACACCTCACTTTAAAATTGTTTCCCCAGCAGAGTCGCCAGTTCTGTGATCGGTGGATCTGGAACTGACTGTTTAACACTGGTTCGCGAAATGTCGCGGAAGCAAGAGTCGCCACCGTCTTTTATTTTCTCCAAATGGAAAGGACAAAAGCACAGAAAAATTCCTTATAGAGATTGCTCTCGGTTCGGGAGGTAGATTTATAGAAAGGGAAGGTGTTAGCACCCTTTCTATCCATGGTTATCCATGGGCTCTTAGATACTTGCTCATTTGTGTTTTCAAAAATGGTTTGTTTGCTTTTCAACTGTGGGTTTTAAAAAAGGTTTCTTTGAAAATTCCAGTTCGACTCTTGTATCGGTCCTCAAGAGTGTTTGAAAAATTGCTTTCGAAAGCTTTTTGAAAAGGTGTCGGTGTGAAAAGTATTTTTGAATTGGTTTTGTAATTAGAGCAAGTATCTATGAGTCATCTACCTACCCTAAGGAATTCGTCTGTGTAAATGTCCTTTAAAGTAATGCCATCCCACCATTGAGAGGTAGGTAGCACCACTATTGGAGGTGTTCGGGTCAATTCGAGGTTCGGGACATGGTGATCACCAGAGCAATGGGAAGATACCTTAGAAGCTACCCTCATGCCAGGTTCCCGGATCATGAGGACTTACTAAGACATCCTCTACTCGACGATCACCTTTCGAGGGGCAAGGCAACAGTGAGGCGTACCCTAGGGGTGGTGTGTGATTTGTGTGTCAGATTCATTTATTTTTGTCTTGTCATGTTGTTAGTGATCTATGCGCTCGTTTTTATTTTTGTCCATTCATTCTTGCATGCACTTATTTAACAGTTAGAAATTTGCGAGAAAGATAAAAGTTCTAAGCTATTACAAAAGGCGCGGTCCACATCGCCAAAATTTCCAAAACCCGATTTGACAGAAAAGTAAAGAATTAAAGAAAAGTAAAGTGTGAAAGATTAAAATGTTACATGGCCTTGGGAGAGATACATAAATATTATACGAGAAAAAAGAAAAATATGCGAATTGAAATAAAATTAGAAACGAGGGCGTTGGACCCTTTTTAATTAAATTAAATTAAATGATTTATTAAATTAACATTAAAAGAAAAGAAATTGTTTTTTTGGTATTTTTGGTACTTAGGAGAATTTAATGCAATTAAACCTAATTCTACAATTTTTATTTTATTATGAAAACATATTAAAGTTTAACCTAAAATTAACCCTAATTAATTGATGCGATTTAATTCATAAAAATAAATAGTTAATTATTAGTGAAAAAGAAAAGAAAAAAAGGATAAAAATTAATTAAGACTAATTCTACCAATTTTAAAATATTTAAGAAAATGTTAAGATTTAAACCTAAATTAGAAGAAAACTAAGTTAATTATGAATTTTATTTACAAAAAATACTAATTAAATAAAGGTATTTAATTTTGGTCTTTTCTGATTTTTTTTGTGTTTTTTTTTATATTATTTGTGAAAATATTAAATGAATTAAAACAATAATTGAAAGAAAGTAAAAATAATGGAAAAAACAAAGAATGTAAAAAAGTTTGCAAACCTAGGGGGTTCTGCCCCTAATTTGGAGGTAAATCTTTAGCAATTTAGGCCCATCAAGACCTTGGCCTCTTTGACTTTTTCCACTAGTGTGCCCAGGCGTTGACTGATGCTCATCATAGTCCTGCAATCGTGACCCTTTGATTGGTCCTGGCATACGCGTGGACGGCTTGATTTTGAGGGTGCATGATATACCTTAGCATTGAAACTGCACAAGAGCGTTAGATGAAAAATAACATGAAAGGGGTGGGGGACCTGGGGCTCGAACCCAGGTCCTGTGGTTTACCAGTCTTACACTTTACCAAACGCGCTGCTTGAATTCTTTGTTTATATAATAACCAACAATTAATATAAAATAAAACAAAACGCTAGTGGACTTTTAGCGCGAATTTTTAAACGAGCCAACCATCGCCTGCCACATAACCATCTTCTTCGTTGGCTTTATTTTTCCTGAAACACAAACAATTAGCAACGGTTTTTGAATCGTTCCCTTATGCCCCTTTCTGGAAAATAGCGAATAGCTCGTGGAGGCTCATAAATTGAGCGCGAGGGTCCCATCTTTTTCGTCCAAGCGCGCTGAACAGGGTTATGGTATTGAGGTCCTCTAATTTTACAGCGTAAAAAAACGCCCAATTCAAAGCTTGCAAAACCCTAGAACATAACAATGGCAGATTCTCCAATAGTGCATAAAAATGCAATTAAAATATAGGGTTAGCTTCAGAACACATTGCTTAGTATGAATATGTAAACAAAATGCTATGAGAATGTCTCAAAATCAAAACACGAATATGCATTTTTATGAGGAAAAATTGACTTCTATATACCAATTCAAAGGGCTAGGCGTATGGAAATCTATCCAGTTAGACTCAGTGATGTCCTAGGAAGGCAATGGGATGAATTTCTTGGCTTGAATCGACCTGCAAGTGTGTTTTCAGATTTGAGTTTTCTTGATAAATTTCAAGTTTGCATATGGTTTTTTCTGCGCAGCTTTTTCGTAATGGGCATGAGGGTTTGCTTGTGTATGTATAGGAGAATGATTTAGGTCAAGAATCCGATCAAAAGAATCAAGGAATTGATTATGCAATATTTGATTTTCAAGCCATTATTTTGCAATCTTTTTCACATGTTTTTGCTACCAAATCATGTCCAATTAGCTTCAATTCTTTCCTAATCTGACTTACACAAAATCTTGGAGATATTATATGCATAAAAAGATTTGAAACATTAGGTTTAATATTTTTCATGTATTTTAATTAATTTAAATGAATTATTAATAATAAAAATCCAAATAAATAAATAAAAAATGAAGAAAAACTTCCCTTTGGGCCAAGTGGTCGTGCACATGCCTTGGATAATGAATTGTGGAAGAAAAAGAGGCCCATTAGCAATTTTAGGTCATTTGAAACAATGTTAACTTTTCAAAATATCCAAAAATTCCCCAACTTCCACAGGGCATAACTTGCTCAATGTTTAAGCTTTGCTCATGTTCTTGGACATTTTGGAAAGGCATTTGAGTCCTCTAACCAATGCCTTTGGTCCCATGTCATTTTGATTTACCAATCTCAAGTTATGGCCTTTGACTTAAAGTCCCTTTTTGTTGACTTTTGAAAATGACCTATAATGTTGAAATTGATAACTTTTTTGTGAGAGCATTTCTTGGACTTGAAGTGTGAAGAGGAATTGTAGGAAATGTCTTTCTCTTCAAAATGAGCTTTGGATGGTATTTTTCTGATAATCCATGTGAAAGTTATGCCCTGGTCAATTTACAGTTGACTTTTTCAGCTGTCCAAATAAGGAAACTTTTGCATCTTGATGATTTTTGAGCCAAGTTTTGAGAATCATGATCAAGCATTGATCAAATGATGTGTGTGGCTTCAAAATGAGATGTTGACAAAAAATTTGATCTTTTGACTGTCAAATGACCATTTTGCCCCTACAGTTGACTGTAGTGCAATTAGGGTTTTTGACTGTGCAATTTTGTGCTGAAAGTCTTGAAACTTGATATGAGGATGCTTGACCATATTTGTAGGCATGTGGGACTTGATTAGACCCTTGGAAACTTCATTTACTTTGTCAGAACCAAAACCCTAATTTTGTCTGTTTAGGAGGCTCTTACACTGTGCAACCCTTGGGGAATTTTGAAGCTTTGACTTTGCAATTCTTGAAGAATATGGGAGGGCAAATTTTGGGGTACAACAGTTGCCCCTGTTCAATCTTCTTAGACTTGAGGATGCAGATTGGCTGACGTGCCTTTCGTAATCCGAGGGTGGAAGATGATTGAACACTAGAGTGCCCAGAAATTTGCGCTCACATAGTAGCAGTGTGATGGTGGAATGGGCTTATAGATGCCATTTAGAGATTGATGGATAGGATGATGGGCTTATAGATGCCATGCTAAGAGATGATGGAAGGTGGATGGGCTTATAGATGCCATCTGGATGTTGGTCGCGTAAGAGATTCCTTAGCGAGAACTTGCGTACCTGCAAAAGAAAAAAAAAGATTACCCGACCTGTTACCGGAGCTGGTCTTCAAATTCTTTGTGTAGATGTGTCCTGACTGGTTACAGGAGCTGAATCTGGAGCTTCAAGCGATGATGAATGAAACAGGGATGGTTAATACCTCAACAGGAACAGTGAGAGAACCTTGGATGACTTTAACCTCAACAGCAATCATTTGAGAAAATCTTGGGATGATTACTACCTCCGCAGGATCGGGGAGAGAACCATAGGCAATTACAATCACAATAGCAATCATTGAGAAAACCTTGGATGGAATTATCACCTCCGCAGTATCGGGGAGAGAACCATAGGCGATTACAATCTCAATAGCAATCATTGAGAAAACCTTGGATGGAATTATCGTCTCCGCAGGATCGGGGAGAGAACCATAGGCGATTACAATCTCAATAGCAATCATTGAGAAAACCTTGGATGGAATTATCATCTCCGCAGTATCGGGGAGAGAACCATAGGCGATTACAATCTCAATAGCAATCATTGAGAAAACCTTGGATGGAATTATCGTCTCCGCAGGATCGGGGAGAGAACCATAGGCGATTACAATCTCAATAGCAATCATTGAGAAAACCTTGGATGGAATTATCATCTCCGCAGTATCGGGGAGAGAACCATAGGCGATTACAATCTCAATAGCAATCATTGAGAAAACCTTGGATGTAATTATCGTCTCCGCAGGATCGGGGAGAGAACCATAGGCGATTACAATCTCAATAGCAATCATTGAGAAAACCTTGGATGGAATTATCGTCTCCGCAGGATCGGGGAGAGAACCATAGGCGATTACAACTCAATAGCAATCATTGAGAAAACCTTGGATAACTTCTACTGAGTCTTCATCAGAAAAACCTGTTTGGGGTCGATTTAACTGGACCAGAGAAGGCCTTTGACTGGATAAGAAACAGAGAAATCTTTGGAGTCGATTTAACTGAACCGGTCTAGGTCTTGAAATATGATTGAGAATTTAACTGAATCTTTCCTGAAAGGTAAAGGTCAGTCATATGCAATGCATGATGTGGACCAAGCAATGATGTTCTCAAAATAAATGAGATTTGTAAGATATGATGCGTCTATGCATGCTATAATGATGTATGGAAGTGCGATGTTTATGAATGTATTTTTCGTCTAGGAAAGTAAATCCTTGACGGGTGCCGGGAAGTCACTCCTGGGCTGATGTTGGAGAATAGATTTTTGCCTCCGCTGGGGATGATAGCTGCAAGAATACCGGTAGGAGAAGATGACTCCGTTGGGGAATAAACTTGGCGAATGGAATAACTCTGCGGGGCGGAAAGTACTCTAACGATCTTGCTGGGAAGCAATACTCTATGGGGAGAGAGACACTTTTGCTGAGCGTTGATAATAACTTGTCGGGGATACCATTGTTGCGCTGGAAGGGTTAATAGACTTCGCTGGGGGTAAGAAAGAACTGTGTTGACGACGGCCTTTCCGTGGCTTTTGGCTGAGGATAACCCAGTTATATCCTGGTAAGGAAATAACTCTTTGAATAAAGCCGGGAGACGCGTTCGTGCTATGAGAGGGATAAGCTTCCAGAATCTACTGGGGATAAGCTTACTGCTTGGGGAGATGAATTCCAACTTTCCGGGGGATACTGGATTGGACTCTCCTGGGGAAGTTTTGAACTGCGGGGGAAGTGATTCCTTTGAATATTTGATATACCGCCGGGGAACAATTTTTAGACCAAGATTGCCGGGGATGCTTGTTAAGAATACATATGCTGCTGGGGAATGTTGAGATCTGCGGGAGGATACCCAACTTCCTTAAGTTTGATAGTAGCTTTGCTTGAGGATAGTGTACTGACTTGCTGACGTACTCTCTGGGGAATTAAGGTGTCTGTTTATGTTCTTTAGTTGGACCTACCTTGGTACCTTGGAGGATAGAACAATTAGATTGCTTAGACAACTCTTTATTGCCCCTGTTTCTAATGTTACCCGTAATTAATTCTTTGTTTCGCATGCAAATATTCATGAGTTAGAAAATTATTGTCAATGCATATATCACAAATTGAACCTTGGACGTTCTTCGCAAAACAAAACAGAAAAGGAAAAACAATTGGCAATTTTAACAGAAAAGTATATTTGTATTGATTTTGAATGGCCTGAAAATAGGCGTTTATGTACAAGAGGCTGACGTCCTAGTAAGAGAACGCCGCCGAGCAAAAGAGTTCATACAAATTTTGTACAAGAGAAAATAAAACAGCTGTGTGAAATGAATGATCCCACTGGGTTTCCACTCTGCTATTGCCTTTATAACTCCGAGCGTCTCATCACTTGATGACCTAAACGAAGATGAAGCTGACTGATCGATGCCGTCTGAACTTGATGTAGATACCGGATTCTGGATGCAAAGTGATCCAATGAGACATAGTATTACGCTTTTATCCCTAACTTTTTCCTGGACCGCCCTTTCGGGTTTTCAGTCCACCGGGATACCCATTTTTGCCCAAGTCGCCTTTTCAGGTTTTCGACTTGCCGGGTGTACAGATTTTTTTCATTTCATCCCTTCATTTTGCCCGAACCCTTTTGGTTCGCCGGGAAGCCCTAATTTTTGCCTAGGCATGTTAGCCTAGCGGGTCTTTTTTTATGCGTAGTATCTTTTTACTATGTCTGCATTGGCGGGGTGAGGAAGGTCGTAACCGTCCATGTTGGTTAGAATCATGGCTCCTCCTGAGAACACATGTTTAACCACAAATGGCCCTTCGTACGTAGGGGTCCATTTGCCCCTTGGATCACTCTGAGGAAGGATGATTCGCTTGATTACCAGATCCCCAACTTGATATTCCTGTGGTCTGACCTTTTTGTTAAATGCCCTGATCATTCATTTCTGATACGTCTGACCATGACAGATAGCAGCAAGTCTCTTTTCATCAATGAGGTTTAGCTGATCAAGTCGTGTCTGGATCCAATCATCTTCGTTCAGATTTGCATCCTTCATTATCCGGAGAGAGGGTATTTGCACTTCGATCGGTAAGACTGCCTCCATACCATAAACCAGAGAGAAAGGAGTTGCCCCGGTTGACGTCCTAGCTGAGGTACGGTACCCATGTAGAGCGAACGGCAACATCTCGTGCCAATATTTATAAGTCACTGTCATCTTCTGCACGATTTTCTTGATATTTTTATTTGCTGCCTCTACAGCCCCATTCATCTTCGGTCTGTAAGGAGAAGAATTATGGTGTTGTATCTTGAACTGCTCGCAAAGCTCAGTGATCATCTTGTTATTCATATTGGTACCGTTGTCTGTAATGATTCTTTCAGGGACGCCGTACCGACAGATCAGATTATGTCGAATGAACCATGCAACGACAATCTTGGTTACCGTAGCGTAGGAAGCTGCTTCAACCCACTTTGTAAAATAATCAATCGCCACTAGTATGAAGCGATGCCCATTAGATGCCGTAGGTTTAATCTCACCGATCATGTCTATGCCCCACATTGCAAACGGCCACGGCGCAGTCAGAACATTCAGAGGAACTGGAGGAACATGCACCTTGTCTGCATAAATCTGGCACTTATGGCATGTCCTGGAATGTTGGTAGCAGTCAGCTTCCATTGTGGACCAGTAATACCCTGCCCGAAGGATCTTCTTTGCCATTGTATGTCCACTGGAATGTGTACCAAAGGTCCCTTCATGTAGCTCTTCCATGATCCTTTCTGCTTCAGTCTTATCCACACAACGCAGTAAGGTTGAATCATGGTTTCGCTTGTACAAGATGTCGTTGCTAAGGAAGAATTTTTACGCGAACCTTCTCAGGAACTTCTTATTATTGACAGAGGCACCTTCAGGGTATTCCTGAGCTTCCAGATATCTCTTCACCTCATGGTACCAAGGCTTCTCAGTCACCAATTCAGCTTCGAGATCGCAACAGTATGCCGGTTCGTCCAGTTTCCAGATGATGATCCGGGGAGCTTCATTATCCCATTTGACCTTGAACATAGAAGACATTGTAGCTAACGCGTCCGCCAACTGATTCTCTTCTCTAGGAAAGTGTTCAAAGGTTATCTTCGTGAAGTGGGGGATCAAGGTCAACACACATTCTCTGTAAAGAATAAGATTCGGATGTTTCGTATCCCACTCTCCTTTGATCTGATTGATCACGAGAGCGGAATCTCCAAAGACACTCAGAAACTTGATCCTTAAGTCGATCGCAGCTTGAAGACCCATGATGCACGCCTCATACTCCGCCATGTTGTTGGTACAGTTGAAACATAGTCGGGCAGTGAGCGGAGTATGAGTGCCTTGAGGTGATATGATTACAGCGCCGATACCGTTTCCCAAAGCATTGGAGGCTCCGTCAAAGTGCATAGACCATCGGGATCCTTCCTCAGGTCCTTCATCCGGTCCAGGTACTTCACAATCAGTCACAATCATGATGCTCTCGTCTGGAAACTCGAAGTTCATTGACTGGTAATCATCTACGGCCTGATGTGCCAAGTAGTCTGCCAATACACTTCCTTTGATGGCTTTTTGGGTCGTGTACTGAATGTCGTATTTTGCCATCTTGCAATTCTCCCAGACAGAGCAGGCTTTTCGAATATGTACTTTATAGGATCCATCTTTGAGATCAACAAGGTAGTGTGAGTCAGCATATACTGTCTTAGCCGGCGAGCAGCCCATACCAAAGCGCAGCAAGTTTTCTCAAGCAGTGAGTATCGGGTCTCACAGTCGGTAAACTTTTTGCTAAGGTAATAAATGGCATGCTCTTTTCGGCCAGACTCGTCATGCTGCCCCAGCACGCACCCCATTGAGTTGTCAAGCACTGTCAGGTATAGTATCAGAGGTCTCCCTTCAACCAGTGGCATAAGGATGGGTGGTTCTTGAAGATACTCTTTGATTCTGTCAAAAGCAGCCTGACATTCATCATTCCAACGTACTACTTGATCTTTCTTCAGCAGCTTGAAGATTGGCTCACAGGTAGCAGTTAAGTGCGAGATGAATCGAGCAATGTAATTCAGGCGTCCTAAAAAGCCTCTGACCTCTTTCTCTGTCCTAGGAACTGGCATCTCTTGAATAGCCTTGACTTTGGCAGGGTCCACTTGAATACCCTTATCACTTACAACGAAGCCTAGCAACTTTCCAGATCTCACCCCGAAGGTGCACTTGTTCGGATTCAGCCTCAGCTTGTACAGTTTCAGACGGTCAAACAACTTCTGCAGATGATCTAGGTGCTCTTCCTCAGTCTGGGACCTTGCGATCATGTCGTCAACATACACTTCTATCTCATGATGGATCATGTCATGAAATAAAGCAACCATGGCACGTTGGTAGGTTTCCCCAGCGTTCTTTAGTCCAAAAGGCATGACCTTGTGACAGAAGGTGCCCCACTGAGTAACAAATGTAGTCTTTTCCATGTCTTCAGGTGCCATCTTGATCTGATTGTAACCTGAAAAGCCATCCATGAAAGAGAACACCTTATGCTGAGCAGTATTATCCACAAGGACATCAATGTGAGGTAGGGGGAAGTCATCCTTGGGGCTGGCCCTGTTCAGATCCCTGTAGTCGACACACATTCTGACCTTACCGTCCTTCTTAGGTACCGGCACCACATTAGCAACCCACTGAGGGTAAGAAGTCACTGCAAGAAACCCGACATCAAACTACTTCATAACCTCGGCCTTGATCTTCTCAGACATCTCTGGACGCATACGGCGGACCTTTTGCTTGACCGGAGGGCAGTCTTCCTTAGTTGGCAAGTGATGGACCACAATATCGGTATCCAACCCGGGCATGTCTTCGTAGGACCAGGCAAATATCTCCACATAACCATGTAGCATCTTAGTCAACCGTTGCTTCACGCTGAGCTCTAGGTTGGCACCAATCTTTACCTCTTTCCTGTCTTCTTCAGTACCCAAGTTTATTATTTCCACTGGCTCTTCGTGTGGTTGAATTGCCCTCTCTTCCTGAAGCAACAATCTTGCAAGCTCGCCAGGCACTTCGCAATCATCTTCACCTTCGTCTTCGGCTAATTTGATCGGATTTTCGAAGTCATAACTGGCAGTAGCAGAGTCGTTACCAGTGAGATCCAGAGTGGATTGAAACCTGTATGAGTGAGTGTGTGTGTAAATACAGCTATTTTGAAAAATATGTAAAGGAAGGAAAGACAGAAAAGGATCATAAGATTTTAAATGCGAGAAAACGTCCGAGATTTTCATTTATGATATATGAAATGACAATTTATATGCCCTCACAAATGAAACCACGGTGCCTCGGGTAAGACACCGGGCCATATAGTTCAATTTATTATTTATTACAAATAACGAAACAAGGAAATTTATTACTGCGTAACAAAAGTAACAGGAGTATGGTCTTTGGCAATCCAATTGGTCAATCCGCCTTCAGTCGTCGGATAGATCCAACTATTGAACTCTGCTTCATCCACTCCATTGTCTTCCCCAACAGCATTCACTCCTGGATTTGTGATGAGCACAGGAGGTCTCGCGATCTTCGCCTTCCGCATAGCTTTCTGACCCTCTGCAGTAAAACCCAGTCCAAATTTGTCAGTTTTCTGTGTAAAGTCGGGAAGCCTGCCCCAGTTAGCGCATTCACCTTTTTGAACCACAGCCCGGGCATCCTTCAGGGAAGCCATCTTCAAAGGAACATTCTCTTCTACTGCTGTTTCTGCTGCCGCTGAAATTGGAAGCACCTCCTCGAAATGCTGAAAAGGGGTCTCAATATACTCCCCGTCCATCTCAATGTATCTGAAGGAATTCAAGTGGCTCACCATATACTCCTCCTCTCCTTGCACAGTGACGATCTTCCCTCTGACGGGGTATTTCAGCTTCTGGTGCAAGGTAGAGGTCACTGCCCCAGCTTTATGGATCCAAGGTCGACCCAGTAGACAAGAGTACGATGGACGGATATCCATCACATAAAAAGTAGAGTCAAACACCTGAGAGCCCACACGAATAGGAATGTCAACCTCTCCATGAACCATCCTTTTTGAACCGTCAAAGGCCCTGACGATGATATTGCTGGGTTTCAGTTCCAGGCCTTCACAATCCAGACGGTCTAAAGCCTTCTTGGGTAGCACATTCAAAGAAGAACCAGTATCCACCATCACATGCGCCAGAGTAGTGCCCCTGCATTCATAAGAGACATGCAGGGCATCATTGTGGTCCCTTCCCTTTGCAGTTAGGTCAGCATCTGAGAAACCCAAGCCGTTGTCTGCTGTCAGATTTGCTACGCAGTCAGTGAATTGGACAGCAGATGTTTCCTGTGGCACATGGGCCGTCTTAAGAAATGAGATTAAGGCCTTAGCATGAGCCTCGGAGCACAGCAGTAAGGAGAGCATGGAAATATTTGAGGGCGTATGCCCCAACTGTTCCACAACATTAAAGTCACTCTTTTTTATTATCTTCAAGATTTCCTCCATTTCTTGTTGGGAGACCTCAGCATTTATAGGTATCGGTGCCTCCATCCGGGCAGGCTCACCTTCAACTCCCTTGCCCCGAGCGTTGGATGACTCGGCAGCAGGGGAAACCACTTGGTCAGTAACAGGAACAGGTACACTTGTAGGTGTTATAAGGAGGGGTCTTCGAGTAGCAGGCGGTGCAATGTCAGGCGAGAAGAGCCTGCCACTGCGGGTAACCTTGGCTGGGCCAGTGATATCGCAGATACTGGCGCCAGTGTTGAATTCTTGTTTGATTCCATTCACATATACGTCTGCCCCATAATGCCAGGGGACAGCTTTATCGGATACGTAGGGAAGAGGCCCCGGAACAGTAATAACCACAGGTGCAACAGTCATGATTTGAACAGGCTTCTTCGGGAGAGCCTTGATTGGATTATTGAAGATGGTAACCACAGAAACTTCTTCTACCGGAACCAACTGAACAGCAGACTTCTTGAATAGAATCTCCTTACTGTCCATCAGGCTTTGGATGCCTAACTTCAGCAAGGGACAACCGAATAGGGAAACAGCACAGAACAGGCAACCCTCACTGCAACCCGGAAATAAACCGGCCAGCAGCAGGTTCCTCTTGACAATCTTCAGAGGAGTAGCCAGATCATCCACAGAAACAGCGTACACTTCTTCATCAACAGCATTTACCCCATGCTGAGGCATAGGAGCAGTCACCACATTCGGCCTCTCAGGCACTTCGAACTGTATCTCCTTCGCGTCGATAAGGTCTTGCACCTTATTCCTTAATGCCCAACAGTCATCAGTGGAATGTCCCGGGCTATCAGAATGGTACGTACAACGGGCATTTGGGTTGTACTTGGGGGAAGCAGTGTTTACACCTTTGGGTGCCTCTCTAACAGTCACTAGATTGGTGGATAGCAACTGCGGCAAGATCTGCGATAAGGTCATACTTAACCGGGTGAACTCTCTCTGGGGTCTTTCAGCCCTTTGAGGATTGGTTGGCTGAGGAGCGGCAGCAGGCTTAGCAATCATTACCGCACTGACAGATTGGCGGCGCTCAGATCTCTCTGGTCTCCGGGAGCCATATACGGCACTAGCCTCCTTCTTGAAGGGTTTCTTCTCAGAACTAGACGATGCACCCTTCAGAATCTTTCCAGACTTCAACCCAGCCTCAATTCTCTCTCCAGTCAGAATCAGATCAGTGAACCCTGCAGATGAATTCCCGATAAGATGGTTGAAAAAGGGCCCAGATAGGGTCCCCAAGAACATGTCTACCAACTCCCGATCAGTCAACGGAGGCTGCACCCTGCCAGCCAGGTCCCTCCACTTCTGAGCGTACTCCTTAAAACCTTCACTTGAACCTAATGACATACCCTGGAGTTGGGTACGTGTAGGGGCAAGGTCGGCATTATATTGATACTGCTTATAGAAAGCAGTAGCCAACTCCTCCCAGTTACGAACCTTGGTCCCATCCAGCTGATAGAACCATTCGAGATGAGTCCCTGAAAGACTCTCCTGGAAGAAGTGGATCCACAAATTCTTATCCGCTGAGTACGGTTGAATCTTCCGAACATAGGACCTGAGATGTAGCTTGGGACAAGACGCCCCGTCATACTTAGTGAAAGATGGTGCTTTGAACTTCCGAGGAATAATCACACCAGTAGACAAACCCAAATCTCCGAAATCCAGCCCAGGTACCTATTGTATCTCCATAGCATTCAATCTATCTTCCAACTGTTTGTATCTGTCTTCTGCAGGAGGATATTGCTCTTCATCAAAATCAGTCTCGTTGTCGAAGACTACCGGACTAGGACCTTTTTCTGCCTGAGGAGTACCCTTGCCAATAGAAGAACCAGCCTCTTCATTCTGTAGAGTGTTGCCAAACCTTCGGCCCGAGTTGAACATAACAGTTCTTCTCTTCTTCTTCTTTTCCTTCTTTAGAAGCAGAGCCTTCAGCTCTTCTTGGCCTTGAGCCAAGCCCATGATTAATTCTTGAAATTGCGCGTTCTGCGCCTGAAGAGCCTTGATGGACATTTCAGTTGATGATGAGTCAGGATTCATGATGCTGAAATAAACAGCGAAGAACAGTAAGCAACCTGAAAAGAAGAAAAGCTGCTATGCACATGATGAATGGAATGCGTATGATTTATGTTTTCAAAGACAATCGAGAATCAACTTTATAAACAAAAAGGAACACATTTCATTAGATTCAACTTTGAAACTGAAATTATTCAACAGGTTGCCCTTAGGCGTTACATTAAAGGAAATACTGAAAAGGGAAATAAAACTGTAAAAGAACATCCGGAGCTCCTTATTGATCCCATGGTCTCCTCTTCTCAGTACGGATGTAGGCATTCAGAGCTCTCTCATTCTCCAACTGCTTTGTCAGCTTCTGGATCTTTAATTCCTGCTCGTTGAACCTTTCCCGGTAAGAATCCCGCTCTTCTCGCAGTTGCGACCAAGATCTCTTCAATGTCTCATAATCAGTAGGTATCTGAGGAGGAAGGACAGTCGGAGGAACACCATCTTTGTCAGAACACTCAAGAATGACGGGTCTGACGGCTTCATACGGCATACCTAACTTCTGAGCACGGATGCGAACCCATTTGTAGTAGGCTTCCATAGGTAAAGAAGTCTTTGGCCCCAACTCTTGTGGGTCAGCTTTATGAACTTTGTCCCAAGCCTTGATGAACCTACGACGCAGCTCGTCACTATCCACCTGAAACTCAAAACTGATGTGAGGCACCAACATCTCATGGGGGCCTGCTCTTCTTGCTCTTCCAAACTGACGTAGCGCTAGACATGGATTGTAAGAGATCCCTCCTTGGGTACCAATCAGAGGAACATTAGGGTATTCCCCGCATCGATCAATGACAACTATCTCATCCAAACCTCTACAAGTCCAAATGATGTCTTTGTCGGTGAGAGACATTAACCTATGAGCCCAACCTCTTCCTTCTTGATTCTTCAGTATGAACTTGGGGAGGTGCGAAATAAACCACCTCACCAACAAAGGGATACAACACCATAGGGTTCCTCGTCTTTGGGTAGTACGAGCATGGAGTTGTTGCAAGATGTCACCCAAGAGAGTGGGTACCGGATTCTGAGACATAAAGATCCTTATGGCAGTGACATTGATGAAGTTGTCAGGATTAGGAAACAAGACTAACCCATAGATTAAGAGAGCCAAGATGTCTTCATATGCCCTAAAGTCCAGGTCATTCCAGAAACTGTTAGCTTTACCAATCAGAAACTTGGCCAAGAAACCCTTAACTCCGCTTCTAGTTACCCAGTTGTCCATTACCTCTTGATGTGTCAAGGGAAGAGCTGCAGCAACATCCTCAAGCCTGAGGGTCTTTTCCCAACCAGTAAAGGGAGTCTGATCCAAGATAGGGATACCAAGCAAATCAGAGAACTCTTCTAGGGTAGGGACCAACTAGAAGTCTTGAAAGGTGAAGCACTGGTACAGGGGGTCATAGAACTGGGTCAGAACACTCATCAACTGCTGATCCTGCTTTGCAGTGACTAAACTGAGAAGAGAACCATGCCTCTGGATGAAGGAAGTGGTATTTGGAATTCTGCTAACCAACTCCTCAAGCAACTCAGGTGAATGAACAAAGTTGAACCGGATAGTATTCCTTCGCACAGGCATCATGATGTCCTACAAAACAGAGCAAAGGTGAAACCCTCTTGTCTTTGAAATGGTCAGTCCTTATGCAGGATGCATGCAATGCTCATGATGTTATGATGTTATGATAAAGCACACCACAAATAGATACAAAGGAAAACATGGTAAGGCACACAAGTCACACAAGGCAAGCCCTTAGAGTTTAGGCCAGTATGAGGTCTAGGTACTACCCTCTTTCAGTTTGTTGGTTCATACCTGTCCTATCAAAGTAACCGGGTTCTTAGAGGATCCCAATATCATTGACTACCCTCAATCGGTCATAACTCCAGCATCGCAATCTTTTCTTGCGGCCAGAACCATCACGAGAGTTTAGCCTCAATGGGCGTAGCATACTGCTATTGTTCTAATGGCCAAGTTGTGTCAATTAAGGTTCTAAGGTTGTTGGTGCTTAATGACTCCTCAGAAGACCCATATTCTCCTCGTTGCGACACAAGGGATATCGGTACAGACCAAGGTGCCACACCAACGTAGCCACTGTTTCACCCGTGTCAGTCTACGCCGGACA
This sequence comes from Vicia faba, assembly GCA_948472305.1. Taxonomy (NCBI): domain Eukaryota; kingdom Viridiplantae; phylum Streptophyta; class Magnoliopsida; order Fabales; family Fabaceae; genus Vicia; species Vicia faba. Next base: position 1,131,893,470 of record OX451741.1, on the reverse strand, counting down.
GGTCCCTCACAGCTTATGCTACCTAAACAGGGTATCCCCAGATCCGGGTTAGGATCTATGTAACTCCCATGCAACCCACAATAGTAAAGCAGACAAGTCAATACAATTGAAAACACAGGTATGAACTAACCCTAAGGTACACCTCACTTTAAAATTGTTTCCCCAGCAGAGTCGCCAGTTCTGTGATCGGTGGATCTGGAACTGACTGTTTAACGCTGGTTCGTGAAATGTCGCGGAAGTAAGAGTCGCCACCGTCTTTTATTTTCTCCAAATGGAAAGGACAAAAGCACAGAAAAATTCCTTATAGAGATTGCTCTCGGTTCGGGAGGTAGATTTATAGAAAGGGAAGGTGTTAGCACCCTTTCTATCCATGGTTATCCATGGGCTCTTAGATACTTGCTCATTTGGGTTTTCAAAAATGGTTTGTTTGCTTTTCAACTGTGGGTTTTAAAAAAGGTTTCTTTGAAAATTCCAGTTCGACTCTTGTATCGGTCCTCAAGAGTGTTTGAAAAATTGCTTTCGAAAGCTTTTTGAAAAGGTGTCGGTGTGAAAAGTATTTTTGAATTGGTTTTATAATTAGAGCAAGTATCTATGAGTCATCTACCTACCCTAAGGAATTCGTCTGTGTAAATGTCCTTTAAAGTAATGCCATCCCACCATTGAGAGGTAGGTAGCACCACTATTGGAGGTGTTCGGGTCAATTCGAGGTTCGGGACATGGTGATCACCAGAGCAATGGGAAGATACCTTAGAAGCTACCCTCATGCCAGGTTCCCGGATCATGAGGACTTACTAAGACATCCTCTACTCGACGATCACCTTTCGAGGGGCAAGGCAACAGTGAGGCGTACCCTAGGGGTGGTGTGTGATTTGTGTGTCAGATTCATTTATTTTTGTCATGTCATGTTGTTAGTGATCTATGCGCTCGTTTTTATTTTTGTCCATTCATTCTTGCATGCACTTATTTAACAGTTAGAAATTTGCGAGAAAGATAAAAGTTCTAAGCTATTACAAAAGGCGCGGGTCCACATCGCCAAAATTTCCAGAACCCGATTTGACAGAAAAGTAAAGAATTAAAGAAAAATAAAGTGCGAAAGATTAAAATGTTACATGGCCTTGGGAGAGATACATAAATATTATACGAGAAAAAAGAAAAATATGCGAATTGAAATAAAATTAGAAACGAGGGCGTTGGACCCTTTTTAATTAAATTAAATTAAATGATTTATTAAATTAACATTAAAAGAAAAGAAATTGTTTTTTTGGTATTTTTGGTACTTAGGAGAATTTAATGCAATTAAACCTAATTCTACAATTTTTATTTTATTATGAAAACATATTAAAGTTTAACCTAAAATTAACCCTAATTAATTGATGCGATTTAATTCATAAAAATAAATAGTTAATTATTAGTGAAAAAGAAAAGAAAAAAAGGATAAAAATTAATTAAGACTAATTCTACCAATTTTAAAATATTTAAGAAAATGTTAAGATTTAAACCTAAATTAGAAGAAAACTAAGTTAATTATGAATTTTATTTACAAAAAATACTAATTAAATAAAGGTATTTAATTTTGGTCTTTTCTGATTTTTTTTGTGTTTTTTTTTATATTATTTGTGAAAATATTAAATGAATTAAAACAATAATTGAAAGAAAGTAAAAATAATGGAAAAAACAAAGAATGTAAAAAAGTTTGCAAACCTAGGGGGTTCTGCCCCTAATTTGGAGGTAAATCTTTAGCAATTTAGGCCCATCAAGACCTTGGCCTCTTTGACTTTTTCCACTAGTGTGCCCAGGCGTTGACTGATGCTCATCATAGTCCTGCAATCGTGACCCTTTGATTGGTCCTGGCATACGCGTGGACGGCTTGATTTTGAGGGTGCATGATATACCTTAGCATTGAAACTGCACAAGAGCGTTAGATGAAAAATAACATGAAAGGGGTGGGGGACCTGGGGCTCGAACCCAGGTCCTGTGGTTTACCAGTCTTACACTTTACCAAACGCGCTGCTTGAATTCTTTGTTTATATAATAACCAACAATTAATATAAAATAAAACAAAACGCTAGTGGACTTTTAGCGCGAATTTTTAAACGAGCCAACCATCGCCTGCCACATAACCATCTTCTTCGTTGGCTTTATTTTTCCTGAAACACAAACAATTAGCAACGGTTTTTGAATCGTTCCCTTATGCCCCTTTCTGGAAAATAGCGAATAGCTCGTGGAGGCTCATAAATTGAGCGCGAGGGTCCCATCTTTTTCGTCCAAGCGCGCTGAACAGGGTTATGGTATTGAGGTCCTCTAATTTTACAGCGTAAAAAAACGCCCAATTCAAAGCTTGCAAAACCCTAGAACATAACAATGGCAGATTCTCCAATAGTGCATAAAAACGCAATTAAAATATAGGGTTAGCTTCAGAACACATTGCTTAGTATGAATATGTAAACAAAATGCTATGAGAATGTCTCAAAATCAAAACACGAATATGCATTTTTATGAGGAAAAATTGACTTCTATATACCAATTCAAAGGGCTAGGCGTATGGAAATCTATCCAGTTAGACTCAGTGATGTCCTAGGAAGGCAATGGGATGAATTTCTTGGCTTGAATCGACCTGCAAGTGTGTTTTCAGATTTGAGTTTTCTTGATAAATTTCAAGTTTGCATATGGTTTTTTCTGCGCAGCTTTTTCGTAATGGGCATGAGGGTTTGCTTGTGTATGTATAGGAGAATGATTTAGGTCAAGAATCTGATCAAAAGAATCAAGGAATTGATTATGCAATATTTGATTTTCAAGCCATTATTTTGCAATCTTTTCACATGTTTTTGCTACCAAATCATGTCCAATTAGCTTCAATTCTTTCCTAATCTGACTTACACAAAATCTTGGAGATATTATATGCATAAAAAGATTTGAAACATTAGGTTTAATATTTTTCATGTATTTTAATTAATTTAAATGAATTATTAATAATAAAAATCCAAATAAATAAATAAAAAATGAAGAAAAACTTCCCTTTGGGCCAAGTGGTCGTGCACATGCCTTGGATAATGAATTGTGGAAGAAAAAGAGGCCCATTAGCAATTTTAGGTCATTTGAAACAATGTTAACTTTTCAAAATATCCAAAAATTCCCCAACTTCCACAAGGCATAACTTGCTCAATGTTTAAGCTTTGCTCATGTTCTTGGACATTTTGGAAAGGTCTTTGAGTCCTCTAACCAATGTCTTTGGTCCCATGTCATTTTGATTTACCAATCTCAAGTTATGGCCTTTGACTTAAAGTCCCTTTTTGTTGACTTTTGAAAATGACCTATAATGTTGAAATTGATAACTTTTTTGTGAGAGCATTTCTTGGACTTGAAGTGTGAAGAGGAATTGTAGGAAATGTCTTTCTCTTCAAAATGAGCTTTGGATGGTATTTTTCTGATAATCCATGTGAAAGTTATGCCCTGGTCAATTTACAGTTGACTTTTTCAGCTGTCCAAATAAGGAAACTTTTGCATCTTGATGAGTTTTGAGCCAAGTTTTGAGAATCATGATCAAGCATTGATCAAATGATGTGTGTGGCTTCAAAATGAGATGTTGACCAAAAATTTGAACTTTTGACTGTCAAATGACCATTTTGCCCCTACAGTTGACTGTAGTGCAATTAGGGTTTTTGACTGTGCAATTTTGTGCTGAAAGTCTTGAAACTTGATATGAGGATGCTTGACCATATTTGTAGGCATGTGGGACTTGCTTAGACCCTTGGAAACTTCATTTACTTTGTCAGAACCAAAACCCTAATTTTGACTGTTTAGGAGGCTCTTACACTGTGCAACCCTTGGGGTATTTTGAAGCTTTGACTTTGCAATTCTTGAAGAATATGGGAGGGCATATTTTGGGGTACAACAATCACGAAGTAAAACAAATTTTTTTTCAAGAAACACGCACAAATCAATTTCAAAATGAGCAAAGTGCTTAAGAGCCCGTGGAAAACCACTGATAGAAATGGTGCTAATACCTTCCCTTTCTATAATCTACCCCCTTTGCTCAGAAAACTCTCGAAAAAGGTTTTTTTTTCTGTTCTTTTTTTACCTTTCCTTTGTTGGATAAAATAAAAGATGGTGGCGACTCTTGCTTACCGCACATTTGTAAATGCAAACGCAAAACCAGTGTCAACAGTCGGTTCTACCACCGTATTACAAAATTGTCGAATCTGCTGGGGAACATGATTTATAAAGTTTGGTTTACCTTAGGATCTATGTCATTTTAATTGCTTCTTTGGCTTATCTTGTTTGATTTACTTTTAAGGGTATCTGTTTGGGTTGTTTGGATCCTAGACCCAGACCGGGGAATTCCTTTTAGGTAAGTAGCAATAAACTGTGAGGGAGTTGTGCGGGGTATATCGACACGGTTGAAATAGTAGCTATGTTGATGTGATACTTTGGTGTGTACCGGTAGCCCTTGAGTAATCAAGGAGAATACGGGGCTGCTGTATGGTATCATAAAGCGTCAACTGACCTTAGCACCTTAATTGACCAACTTGGCTTTTTAGGACGTAGTGAGATAGCTGTCTTTGGTGTAAACCCAAAGTCGGTTGATACTCGATGCTACACTCATTGAGGTTTGAATCTTGAGTTTTGTTTGGTGGCAAGTCAATTTTCTATCGGAATGAAATTTGGGGGGAAAGATCGGTGATATTAAGATCCCTTAGAACCCGGTTACTATATTTAGGACAGGTTGAACCAACCCAACTTCAAGAGGGTATTACCTTAAAACGCATGCAAGCCTTAAACCTAAGGTCTTTGTGTGATTTGCTTGTGTTTGCTATATCTTCTATATATGAGCATAATCATGACATCATAACATAGCATATCATACTAACCATTTCAAGGATTCTCGGGGTTTATTTTTGTCTTGTTTTGTAGGACATGGCCCTCGCTCGCAGATTCACTAACCAAGTCAGTCTGGTAAAGGTACCTCCTCAGCTTAAGGAGTTAGTATCAAGGGTTCCTGAAAGCTCTCCCTTCACTGAAAGACATGGTTAAATTCTCAGCTTGGTCACCTCAAACCCTGATGAAGAAATGTTAAAAGTGCTCTTTCAATTCTTTGACCCTATACATCACTGCTTCACTTTTCCGGATTACTAGTTAGTGCCTACTATGGAGGAGTTTTCTCTGTTACTAGGGGTGCCTATCCTTAACAAGGTACCTTTCAATGGTATGGAAAGAGACCCTAAAACTGAAGATATTGCTAAAGATTTGTCCTTACAACGGTCTGACGTAGTAGTAAATTGGGAAACCAGAAGAGGTGTCAAGGTTTTTTTTTGGCTAAGTTCTTGTTTGAGAAAGCTCATCATTTTTGGGATACCCTGGACTTACAAGCTTTTGAAGAGGTGTTAGCCCTTCTCATCTATGGGTTGGTACTATTTCCTAATTCGTACCAGCTCATATATGTGAACACGGTTAAGGTTTTCCTATCATGCAATCCGGTACCTACTTTGCTTGGAGATATCCTACATTCTCTGCATACCCGCACTATAAATAAAAGAGGGACCCTTCTATGTTGCACTCGTATTTTGGCTAGGTGGTTTATTTCGCACCTACCCCGATCCGTCTTGAAGAATGAACAGGGTTTGAGATGGTCTCATAGGCTAATGACTCTTACACATTCAGGTATTCATTGCTGTCCTCGATCCTCGGAGAATGTTACCATCATTGATCGATGCGGAGAATTCCCTAATGTCCCTCTCTTAGGCATTAGGGGAGGAATCACTTATAATCCTTGTTTGGCACTGCGAAATTTTGGATATGCAAGAAGGGATGGTCCTCATGATACCCTTATCCAAGTTATTACCTTCGACCATGAGAGTGATGCTCAGGGTTACCGTAAAAGGTTCATGCGAGCTTGGGGCATGGTACATAGAGTTGATAGCAAGACACTGGGGCACAAGAATTCCATCCCTCTTAAGCCTTATCTCAAATGGGTACGAGCCCATACTCAAAATATTATGATGCCTTACCCCGCCATCCTACCTATGATTATGGAACCGGTTGCTGAAGGAGACACTCCTTATCTTGTTCTTCATCCTGGCATGCCAACTGATCACGAGGAGTTACAAAATTAATGGGTTCAACTTAAGGAGGAGAGGGATACGTTTGAAGCTCAATTCTACGCCAGCGAGAAGAAAGTCCTGGAACTCACTAGGATACTTCATGAAGAGAGGAATATAAATGCCTACGTTGCACCAAAGAGGATGCGCTTATGGGAAACCTAATTTTCTTTTTTGCTTTAAGTTTTATTTTGTTTGATTGTAAGCCTAAAGGGCACTCTTTGTAACAATTCGAACTTATTAATACAATTAACATGTGTTTCTTTTGTTTAAGCAAATTTGAGTCTTTAAGAATCCTTGAAATCATTGCATACTCATATCATCCATGACATTGCATAAACTGGTTTCAAAGTAGGATTCTCATCTTCTTCGCTGTTTATTTCAGCAATAATGGCTTCTGAACAAAGTATCAAGGATCTCCAGGCACAAAATGCCCAATTTCAGAAAATGTTCATAGCTTTGGCTAAAGGCAGGAATATCTGAAGGCCCTTATTATGAAAGATAGAAAGAAGAAGGCAAAGAAGACCGCTGGTGTCCTGAATCTGGGCAGAAGGTTCAAAGGACCGGTTAAGCGAGTGTCAGAGCTGACAACTTCCTCCAAAGGGGGGGGGGGATCAAGAAGGTGAACTAATAGAGGAAGACCTCAGTCCAAGGGTTTCTGAGGATGAACCTGATTACAATGATGAACAATATCCTCCCACTAAGGATAGATACAAACAGTTAGAGGATCGTCTGAATGCAATGGAGATCCAAAGAGTACCAGGGCTGGATTTTGAAGACCTGGGTTTGGTATCTAGGGTTGTCATCCCACAGAAGTTCAAGGTTCCGGTATTTGCAAAGTATGATGGGGTTTCTTGTCCCAAGCTTCATCTCCGTTCTTATGCGAGGAAGATTTAGCCTCACACTGCTGATAGGAACTTGTGGGTCCATTTCTTTCAAGACAGTCTGTCCGGGACTCAACTTGAGTGGTTCTATCAGCTGGAGGGAATCAATGTCCGCAACTGGGAAGATCTGGCTGCTGCTTTTATAAGCAGTATCAATATAACGCTGACCTTACTCCTACCCGTACTCAACTCCAGAGTATGTCTATGGGTGCAAGCGAAGGTTTTAATGACTACGCTCAGAAGTGGAGAGATTTGGCAGGGAGAGTCCAACCCCCTTTGTCTGATAGGGAGTTGGTGGACATGTTTCTTGGTACTCTATCTGGTCCGTTCTTTAATCACTTGATTGGTAGCTCCTCAGTTGTTTTTACTGAGCTGATGTTGACTGGAGAAAGGTTAGAAGCTGGGATCCGAAGTGGCAAGATCCAGAAAGACACCTCTTCAAGTACAGTGAAAAAGCCATTCATGGGTAAGAAGGAGGTCAATGCTATTTACAATCCAAGAAGCCAGAATAGAACCGAGCACCGTCCAACAGTAGGGGCTGTGATGATACCTAGGCATGTGGCTACTCAACAACGAGACAATCAACCAAGGGTAGAAAGACCTCAAAGGCAGTTCACCCGGATCAATACGACATTGTCTGAGGTTTTACCCCATCTGTTAAAATCTAATTTGGCAACCTTAAGGGAGGCTCCCAAGAATCCCAACACCACATATCCTCTTTACAATCCAAACGCTCGGTGTACTTACCATTCTGAGAGTCCAGGACACGATACAAACGACTGTTGGGCTCTGAAGAATAAGATACATGATCTGATCGAAGCAAAGGAGATTGAGTTTGATACTCCTGAGATGCCTAATGTCATAACTGCTGTTATGCCCAAGCACAACCGTGGTGTTAATGCCGTTGATACTGATCTATTTGTTACTTCTGTTGATGAAGTTTCTACTCCTCTCATGACCGTCAAGAAGAATTTGTTGCTAGCCGGTTTATTTTCTTGCTGTGGTAAAGGTTGACACATGTGTTTATCTATGCCTTCTGGTTGTTATTTGCTGAAGGAAGGTGTTCAATGCCTGATGGATAACAAAGAGATTTTGTTCGAAAAGACTCCAGTTCCAACTGTTCTACATAAAGATGTTGCTATCATAACCATTTCCGCCAATCCTTCCAAGGTATCCTCCAAAAGACCTGTCAGGATTACATCTTCTCCAAGAATTGCTCCATTAATAATCACTTTTCCTGGCCCTATACCATACTCATCAGACAAAGTTGTTCCTTGGAATTATGGTGCTGACGTTTACTACCATGGCGTCAAGTAGGATTTGTTAACCATTAAAGACGAAAAAACTGAAGAGGCTGATCCCGATATTAATAACATTGTCGGGACTAGAAAAATTACTCGAAGTGGAAGGGTTTTATCTCCCGAGATCTCCCCGAAGACTGTTGCTAAGACTGTTGTTATTCCATCTGTTGTTTCAGCTAGTACTCCTGCTACTACTCCCATCCTTACTCCAGTTGTTACCCCTGCCTATGAGTCATCTGGGACTTGGGGCAAAGAAGTTGTAGGTGAGCCTGCCCGGACGGAGGCACCTAGAGAAGTTATTTTGGAATCCTCTAAACAAGAAATGGGGCAGATTTTAAAGATAATTAAGAAGAGCGACTACAATATGGTCGAACAGTTGGGGAAGACCCCTTCGAAGATATCAATGATGGATCTGCTATTATGTTCTGAGGCCCATGCAAAGGATTTGGTTACATTTCTCAAGACTGCGCATGTGCTGCAAGAAACCTCCGCTGACCAATTCGAGGACCGTGTCGCCAGTCTGACTGCTGATAATGGGTTGGGTTTTTCTGATGCTGATTTGACAGCTAATGGGAGAAAGCATAATGATGCTCTGCATGTCTCAATCGAATGCAGGGGCACTACTATGGCCCATGTGCTAGTGGAAACTGGATCGTCATTGAATTTTCTTCCCAAGAAGGATCTTGATAGGCTAGATTGTGAAGGTTTAACCTTAAAGCCCAATAACATTGTGGTGAAGGCTTTCGATGATTCAAAAATAATAGTGCACGAGGAGGTGGACATCCCTATCAAAGTGGGTTCCCAGACCTTTGAATCCACCTTCTATATGATGGATATCAGGCCATCTTATTCTTGTTTGTTGGGTCTTCCTTGGATCCATAAAGCTGGAGCCGTTACTTCTACGCTGCACCAAATGTTGAAGTATCCGGTAAAGGGAAAGATTGTCACCATGCATGGTGAAGAGGAGTACATGGTAAGCCATCTGAACTCTTTCAAGTATGTGGAAATGGACGGTGAGTTCATAGAGACCCCTTGTCAAAATTTTGAAGAGGTTCCCCAGACTATGGCATCAACCGAGACTATTACTAGTGTGCCAAAGATCACCAGACCTCCTTTGAAGATGGCTTCTCTCAAGGATTCCAGAGCAGTAATTGAAGAAGGTGGGTGTGCCATTTGGGGACAGCTTCCTGATTTTCCTTACAAAACTGACAAATTTGGTTTGGGATTTACTTCAGGAGCTCAAAGGGTTGTTCGATGTGCTTGGGCTGGAGGACCTCCCCTATGCATTAGCAATCATGGGGTCAATGCTATAGAAGACAATGATGAGGATTCTAATATTGACAGATGGATCTACCCTACTACCAACGGTGGACCTAGTAACTGGACGGCCAAATATTTTGTGCCGATTACTTTTGTTCAGCAGTAATTGTCTTGCTTGTTTTTCGGATTTGTAATAAACAATATAAACTCTATGTCCTTGTGTCTTACCCGAGGCACAATGGTTTATTTGTGAGGGTTATTATATGCCATTATCATATGTCATCAATAAAACATTGGACGTTTTTGCATACAAATTTTGTGCTCTCTGTTTTTCCTTTCTGCCTTTTACTTTGTCTATACAGCTATGCTGTTACACACACTCACGTATCAACTGCAGATCCATATCCACACTGGATCCCATTGATAACAGTTCTGCTATTTCCATTTATGACTTTGAAAGTCCGATCAACCAAGCCGATGGCGAAGGTGAGGAAGATTGTGAGGTACCCGGAGAACTTGCTATACTATTACAACAAGAAGAAAGGGCCATACGGCCTCATGAAGAGCCAGTTGAGACAATAAACTTGGGTAGAAAGGAAGACAAGAAAGAAGTCAAGATAGGTGCAAATTTGGAGCTTAATGTCAAACAGCGGTTGATACAAATGTTACATGATTATGTCGAGATCTTCGCCTGGTCATATGAAGACATGCCTGGTTTAAACACTGATATTGTGGTACATCGTCTGCCAACCAAAGAAGATTGTCCTTCGGTTAAACAGAAGGTCAGTCGTATGCACCCTGAGATGTCAGAAAAGATCAAGGCTGAAGTAATGAAACAGTTAAATGCTGGATTCTTAGTTGTCACCTCCTATCCACAATGGGTTGCCAATGTTGTTCCGGTACCTAAGAAGGACGAAAAGGTACGTATGTGTGTGGACTACAAAGACTTGAACAACGCAAGCCCCAAGGATAACTTCCTGCTTCCCCACATTTATGTTCTGGTTGATAACACCACACAACACAAGATCTTTTCCTTCATGGACGATTTCTCTGGGTACAATCAGATCAAGATGGCTCCTGAAGACATGGAGAAGACAACCTTTGTCACACAGTGGGGCACTTTCTGTTACAAGGTGATGCCATTTGGGTTGAAGAATACTGGGGCAACCTATCAGCAAGCTATGGTAGCTTTGTTACATGACATGATACATCACGAGATAGAGGTATATGTTAACGACATGATAGCCAAATATCAAAATGAAGAAGAGCACCTCGATCATCTGCAAAAGCTGTTTGATAGGTTGAAGACGTACAAGTTGATACTGAATCCGAACAAGTGCACCTTCGGGGTAAGGTCTGGTAAACTCCTAGGCTTCATCGTCAGTGTCAAGGGTATTCAAGTAGACCCTGCAAAGGAAAAATCTATACAAGAGATGCCCACTCCTCGTACTGAGAAGGAAGTTAGGGGTTTCTTGGGACGTTTGAACTACATTGCCAGGTTCATTTCACATCTGACTGCTACTTGTGAGCCAATATTCAAGCTTCTGAAGAAAGATCTAGTGGTAAAGTGGAATGACGAATGCCAAGTTGCCTTTGAAAGAATCAAGGATTACCTTCAAGAGCCTCCAATTCTGATGCCTCCGGTTGAAGGAAGGCCTTTGATAATGTACTTAACAGTATTGGATAATTCAATGGGGTGTGTGCTGGGGCAGCATGACAAGTCTGGTCGAAAATAGCATGCAATATACTACCTTAGCAAAAAGTTTACTGACTGTGAAACACAATATTCACTGCTTGAGAAAACTTTCCGTGCTTTGGCATGGGCAGCTCGGCGACTGAGATAGTATATGTTGACCCACACCACTTTGTTGATATCTAAGATGGATCCAATAAAATACATCTTTGAGAAGCCCGTTCTATCCGGAAGAATAGCAAGATGGAAAATGATCCTAATTGAATACGATATTTAATACACAACCCAGAAAGCAATCAAGGGAAGCGTATTGGCTGATAATTTGGCTCATCAGGCTGTGGGCGACTACCAATCCATGATCTTTGATTTCCCAGATGAGAATATTATGTTAGTAATTGATTATGAAGAACCTGGACTAGATGAAGGACCTGAGAAAGGATCCCGATGGACTATAGTTTTTGACGGGGCTTCTAACACGCTTGGCAATGGTGTTGGTGTTGTGATCATCTCTCCAGAAGGCTGTCATACTCCTTTCACTGTCAGACTATGTTTCAACTGTACCAATAACATGGCAGAGTATGAAGCATGCATCATGGGTCTCAAAGCTGCTATTGACCTAAGGATCAAGTTCTTGAGTGTATTTGGGGATTCAGCTTTGGTAATAAGTCAAATCAAAGAAGAGTGGGACATGAAGCACCCAAATCTCATCCCTTACAAAGAACATGTGATGACATTACTTCCACACTTTGAAGAGGTCACCTTTGAACATTTCCCACGAGAAGAGAATCAGTTAGCGAACGCGCTAGCTACTATGTCATCCATGTTCAAGGTCAGATGGGATAACGAGGCTCCTCGGATCACTATTGAGAGGTTGGATGAACCAGCATATTGCTATGAGATTGACATTGAAGAAGTATGAGGCAAACCTTGGTTTCATGAAGTATAGAGTTATCTTGAGGCACAAGAATATCCCGAGGGGGCGTCTGTCAATGATAAGAAGTTTCTGAGAAGGTTCTCCACAAAGTTCTTCCTCAGTAATGGAATCCTCTATAAGCGCAACATGACTCTACTTTACTTCGGTGCATAGACATGTGCGAAGCAGAGAGGATTATGGCAGAATTACATGAAGGTACCTTCAGAACCCATTCGAGTGGACATACCATGGCTAAAAAGATCCTACGAGCAGGATACTATTGGTCACTATGGAAGCAGACTGCTATCAACATTCACAAACTTGTCACAATTGCTAGATCTAAGCTGATAAGGTGCATGTACCTCCGGTTCCTTTGAACGTCTTGACGGCTCCTTGGCCCTTGGCAATGTGGGGTATTGACATGATTAGAGAGATTAGACCTACTGCTTCCAATGGGCATCGCTTCATCCTGATTGCCATTTATTATTTCACGAAGTGGGTCGAAGCTACCTCTTTTTCTACTATTACCAAGAACGTTATGGCGCAGTTTATCAAGCATAACCTGATCTGTCGGTACAGTGTGCCAGAGAGAATCATCACTGACAATGGTACGAATCTCAACAACACAATGATCACCAAACTCTATAAACTGTTCAAGATCCAGCACCATAATTCTTCCCCTTACCGGCCGAAGATGAATGGAGCTGTGGAGGCTGCTAACAAGAACATTAAGAAGATCATATAGAAGATGACAGTGACATACAAAGAGTGGCATAAGATGTTACCATTTGCTCTTCATGGTTACCGTATCTCAGTGCGTACGTCAACAAGGGAAACACCTTATTCTCTGGTATATGGTATAGAGGTTGTCCTACCTATTGAGGTCCAAATCCCTTCTTTGAGGATCATGAAGGATGCGAGTTTAAAAAAAGATGATTGGATCCAGACTCGACTTGATCAACTGAATCTGGTTGATGAGAAAAGGCTTACTATTGTCTATCATGGTCAGATGTACCAAAAACAGATGATCAAGGCTTTCAACAAAAAGGTCAGACGTCAGGTATATCAAGTGGGTGATCTAGTAATCAAGCGTATCATCCTGCCGCAAGGTGATCCCAAGGGCAAATGGACCCCACATACGAAGGGTCATTTGTAATCAAGAACATATTTTCTGGTGGAGCCATGATTCTAACCACCATGGATGGTGACGACTTTCCCCACCCTGTGAATGCAGACATAGTGAAAAGATACTACGCATAAATAAAGACTCGCTAGGTCGATTGGCCTAGGCAAAAATAGGGGCATCCCGACGAACCAAAAGGGTTTGGGCAAAAATTAGGGATAAAAACAAAAAAAAATTTACACCCGACGAGTCGAAAACCTGAAAAGGCAGCTTGGGCAAAAAAGGGTATCCCGGTGGACTAAAAACCCGAAAGGGAGGTCCAGGAAAAAATTAGGGATTTAAGGCGTATAACTATGTCCCATTGGATCACCTTGCGATCATACTTCAGTATCAGACTATCAAACTCAAGCGGTACTGATCAATCCAGTCAACTTCGGACAAGCAGCAAAGTAATGAGACACTTGAAGGCATAAGAGTAATAGCAGAATTGAAACTCAATGGGATCATTATACATATCCGTTTTCTCTTTGTATATAACTTTGTATAAATTCTTTTGTTGACATCATTTTCTTACTAGAATGTCTGTCTCCTTGTACATAAACGCCTTTTATAGGAAAACTTCAAAAAACAATACAAATCAGTTTTTGAAAGTTCAAAACTACTTGTTTTCTATTTTTCTGTTTTGTTTTGCAAAAACATCCAGTGATTATTTGTGGCATATGCATATTGAATATGACTATTGTTTGCAAATATTTACATAAAGAACAGAAAGACAATTGCTAATGGCTTAAGGAACAAAGCAATGTCTGAAAGCCAATCCTAGTCTCTACAAGTTTTTTCCCAAACAGGAATTACCTTCTCCAGCAGAATTCCTCAGAGATTTGAAATCCATGTTTTCCAGTTGAGTATATTTTTGTCCCCAGCAATTTATGAAGCCTCGTCCCTGCAGAGTAAAACAACCGAAGTTTGACCTCTCGTTCCCCACAGAGCTTTATAATCTCCGACAGCTTTCAAATCCTCATCCCCATTAGAGTTTATTTCTTTGGCAGCAGAAGATCATCCTCAACAAAGTTCCTTTTCCCTAGCTACTGAATATTCCCCAGTAGAGTCTCCAACATAATTCTTTTCTCACTATGGAATATTACAAAAGAACAATTCGTCTCCCTCAGCGGAGCACTACCCAAATAGAGCATCTCCTTCCAAGTGGAATATTCACAAGAAGGAGTACTTGTCTCCCCATAGATTCATTCTTAAACAGAAGACAAAAATCCCAGCCGAGTATTGTCAAATAGAAAGAGGAAATCCCCGACAAATCATCTCTAATCATCATCCCTAGCATAAGTAAAAGAACCACTTTTTCTACAATGGTCAGGAATTCAATTTCCAGTACTCTCTAGCAGCAGTCAGGGATTTATTTTCCCAGACTCGGATATGTCACAATAGCATTTCATGTTCATACATCATGACGTGCGCATACATATTACATAAAACATAATCCCATTTATTTTGAGAACATCATCACACAATGCATTTCATGCATCGCATATAATTAATCATGTACCTTTTCAGGAAAGATGGTTATCATTAATAATTTCAACAATTCAAGGTTAAATCCATGAAGCTATACATGTCATATCTGCAGACAACTAATGGAAAATCAGTTCCCAAAACCAAACGGGTCAACTAATTTACGTGATTAAATGAGGCAGCCCTACTACCCAGGCTTTATTTTAAAGTAACCCTACTACCCAGGTTCCTTCTCACAGCCCTACCACCCAGGCTTTATTCCGAAGCAGCCCTACTACCCAGGATTTATTTCGAAGTAACCCTACTACCCAGGTTCCTTCTCAAAACCCTGCCACCCAGGCTTTATTCCGAAGCAGCCCTACTACCCAGGCTTTATTTCGAAGTAACCCTACTACCAAGGTTCCTTCTCACAACCCTACCACCTAGGCTTCATTCCAAAGCAACCCTACTACCCAGGCTTTATTTCGAAGTAACCCTACTACCCAGGTTCCTTCTCACAGCCCTACCACCCAGGCTTTATTCCGAAGCAGCCCTACTACCCAGGCTTTATTTCGAAGTAACCCTACTACCCAGGTTCCTTCTTACAACCCTACCACCCAGGCTTTATTCCGAAGCATCCCTACTACCCAGGCTTTATTTCGAAGTAACCCTACTACCCAGGTTCCTTCTCATAGCCCTACTATCCAGGCTCCTTTTCATGAATTACCTGACACAGTTTTACATGGATGTGTCCCGAGAAAGCCCTATACATGTTCCTTCTTTTTTATCTCTGGGCAACAGTTTACAACACTGTAAAACCTGGACCCGACCATATACAGTCGATTTCATATTCCCTAGTAAGTCACTGTAAAACCCGGACTCGACCATATAACAACTCACTTTTGTCTCATCAATCAAGATTTAATTCCCCAGTAGAGTAATGGACAACCGAAGCTCCTAGACTCTATTTCCCAGGACATAAATCAACATTCCCCGGCGAAGTCCTCCTCAACGGCAGGTACAGGAATTCTCGCAAAGGAATCTCTTATGCAACCGATATCTTTTCTGGATGGCATCTTTAAGCCCATCTCCGATGATTCTCTGTTGCCTTCCAAATGGCATTTGTAAGCCCATTCCTGATATTATCGGTCTACATTCACTTCATGCAAGTTCAAATTTCTGGGCACTCTAGTGTTCAATCATCTTCCACCTTCAGATCACGAAAGGCAGACAAGCCAATCTACGTCCTCAGGTTTATGAAGATTGAACAGGGGCAGCTGTTGTACCCCAAAATTTTCCCTCTCATTTTACTCAACACATGCCTATTGAGGTCCTTAACTTTCCCAAGGATGCCCAAGAATTGATCAGACAAATTCTCCTCATAAGGCAATGAACCCCCAACTAGGGTTTCCATTTGAATCAGGATGTGTCAACTCCAAAGACTTCAATTGCTTTCTATGGTCCTATTATGCCTCCAAGAATTTCCATGACAAATTCCATGCCTTGCAGAACAAGTTTGCACAGTCAATTGCCCAAATGCTTGAAAATCAACTATATTAGGTCAAAAGTCAATTGTCGCCTATATACAGTCAAACTTTAAGATTTTTTGTCAACAACATAGTTTTGAAGTGATAATCATCATTTGATCAAGGGTTGACCATGATTCCTCAAGAAATGTTCCTAATTCATCAAAAGTCAAATTTGCAAAATTAGGGTTTCTATAGGAAAAGTCAACTAAACTTTGACTGGGCATAACTTTCTCATAATTTGTCCATTTGGCCCCAACCAAAGCCCGTCTTGAAGAGAATCCAATTCCCTATAATACACATTTTATATTCAAGTTCAATAAGTGCACCATTTGAAAGATGCAAGCTCATACATTACATGTCATTTTCAGAAAGTCAACAAAAGATAATTTTTGTCCAGACCTTTTACATCAAGATAACTTATTCAAATGCAAAAATGCTCAAAATGGGGATTTAGGTAGACATCTTAAGCTTTCCAGAAAGTCCAAGATCACCTCCTTGGGATAAAAATTGAGCAAGTTATGGTTTGCCCAAGTTGGGAAATGTTTGGAAAATTCAAAAATCCTACATCGAGCAAAGTTGAGTTTTCAAGGCATTAACTCATTTCTTTGAGTTTTAAACTTCTCCATGGCATATTATCGGACCCATAAGCTCTTCCCCTTGTGGTCTTACTTTTTATCCATTTATTTTCGATTTATTTGGATTTATTTTCAATAAAACATGAAATAAGTGGTTTAAATAACAAAGGGAGGTGTATAGCCCAAATGGGCTTGGAATTATCTTGCACAAGGGCCCAAGCCACACAGAAAACAATGTCCAGGTTCATCCCCTTCAAGAAATGGCGCAAAAGTCATTTTGGGCAAGTTTTCAAATTTTGCATTATGGTTCTTTAAAACATCAATTTGGCAAGTTTTTGAATATTATATCAATACTTCATTACAAGGAATTATGGCATGGATTTTGCTTTCAAGACCATTCATTCCTTCCCTCCTATATATATTGGACCATTTGCAAGCATTAAAAAAAAGACATTTACCATGCTACAGAAGCCCTCTCTCAAACTCTCCATTTTCATAAATTCATCAAAAATTTGCAACCGCACTTACAAGTTGTTTCGTGGCAAACTAACACTATAGTCATTCTCCCAGGATTCCCAGGAATTAATCCAGGCCATCCCTAGGCCCTTGCTCGACCAAGAAAACTACATATCCGAACCTGTGTATTTGGTGAAAAAATTAATTCGAATTTCATTTATCTGTACATTTTAATGCCTTGTTTTGTTTGAATGTTGCACATGACCAAAAACTATGAGGTTTGGGCGTGAGAATCACAAGGTTTGAGCCTGAAATTCAATCGTGCCATAGCTAGGACACGATCTGCATTTTGTTCTCATAGCGCAGGATACAAGCCCATTTATTTTATTTTTTTGTTCTATTCTTTATGTCTTATTTCTTCTTTTGGTCTTATTTTTATTAATTAACCTTAAAACCAAAAAATCACAAAAATAATAATTAACTTTTTTTTAAATAGATCATTAATTAATTAATTAATTAGTTAATATTTTCCTAAAGTAATGATTAAGTAGAACTAGGTTTTATATTTCATAATTTTTTTTTAATATTCTAAAATCAAAAAATATTAATTAGGTTTAGTTTATGTTATTAATTAGACTTTAATTTAATATTTTCGTAAATTAAAAACCAAACAAAAAGACATGCCTTTTCTTTTCTTAAAACTAATTCAAAAAACATTAAAAAGTATCCTTTATGCATTTTCCTATTTCGCGCGCATTTTCTTCTTTCGCACTTTTATATTCATGTACATATCAATGTAGCCAAACTATAAGGCATTTTTATTGTTTTCCTTTATATTTCTCCCGGTTTTGGACTTGTAATTAAATCCCTCTCTCCGAAGCCATGTAATAGCGTAGGAATTTACATTTCCACACTTTATATTTTGTACATATATTAACTGTTAGATGTATGGATAATATGATTGCATGAACAATATAAAACCAATCGCTAGAAAACTAAACATAAAGACTAATATATCTGAAATCAAATACACTCGCACATATGCACCCCTAGGGTATCACCACTTCGGTTGCCTTCGGTAAACAGTCATGAAGCATAGGGAGTTTTAGTGGTAACCCTCCAGTCCAAAAAAGATCAAAATGACCCATTCGAATGTTGCCTCGGAAAGATATTTAGGACTTTAGGGTAATTACTAAAGTTTCCTAACCATTGCTTTTGTGACCATAAAAACGTCCCTTTCGATTTCCCCTTAAACTTCAACGATGGGGCTACCCACTCCTTAATAGTAGGATAGCGCTGTCTAAAGGGAATGAGAAAAACGAACAACCTTTTTTTCGAGTAGGTAGATAGTTCCTAGGTACTTGCTCAAAAATCTCAAAATCTTTTCACACAAACACTTTCAAAACAGTTTTCAAAAACAACTTCGTCACACTTTTGAGGACAAAAACAAGAGTTATCACAAAGTAAAACAATTTTTTTTTCAAAACACACGCACAAAGCAATTTTAAAATGAGCAAAGTGCTTAAGAGCCCATGGAAAACCACGGATAGAAAGGGTGCTAATACCTTCCCTTTCTACAATCTACCCCCTTGCTCAGAAAACTCTCGAAAAAGGTTTTTTTCTATTCTTTTTTTACCTTTCCTTTGTTGGATAAAATAAAAAATGGTGGCGACTCTTGCTTACCTCACATTTGTGAATGCAAACGCAAAACCAGTATCAACAATCGGTTCTTCCACCGTATTACACTGGGGATTAAAGATTGTGGTCCCTTAATTTGTAATAGTCTGAAAGGTAAACTCAAACTAGAGAGGACATACTTAATTGGGGAAGACAGACTCAGTTGGGGAATTTTCTGTTTGTTGGGGAAATAAAACATGTTGAGAGGAATATTTGACGAGCTGATGGGGGAGATGTATTCTTTTGATATAACTCCTCGAGGCTTCTTCTTACGACCAACTCAGCTGGGAAGAAGGTTTTCCAGAGATTGGCACTCTGGCTGGGGATTTTCTGGATCCAACTTTGTGGGGATATCCATGAATTTGGCATGGAGGGGTTTACACCCTTATTTGTGAAGATTGTCCTGTAGGGATAACCTTATAAAGATGACTTCATGGGGACTTAACTGGGGATCACCCTATGAAAAGGACTTTGGGGGAATTTGGTCACAGCCCCAAGTAGTAACTATTGTAGTACTGCCAGAAAATGTTTGCTTGGCCGTATGTACCCCTTTGTTGGGGTTCATGTTCAATGCCCCAAGTGATGGAGATGCGGACCTGCCCCTGGTTATTCATCACTTCTTGAGAGATTTCTTGGAATCTCGACTTGACTGCCACAAATTAGTGATAGTGACATGTCATGTCCCCTTGCTTATAGGAGATTTGTCATTGAGAGTGTCTTCCAATTTGAAGTGGTTCTGTTTCTTGAGAATTTATGTTCATTAGATATTCGTCGTGTGAATTTCTCCGTTGTAAAACAAATAGCTATATGCAAATAGCAGTATTTAAACGATGCAAAGTTTATGTTTGTCTTGAAGTTTTGAAAATGCATTTTAGCAGATAAAGAGTTTGGTAAGAATTTAAATTCAACTTAGGATGTATAGTAAGCCTTACAAGAGTCAAGATACCTTTGGTAATAATATACTTTTGAAATAACCCATGCTTCAATTAGGACTTTTGAAGGGTTGTAACGTGGTTTGGTTCACGGTTTAAGAAACAAAGGATAAGGCTCAAAGTGTATTTGTACCCAACCCATTCTTCATGATATTCTCCAGTCCTAAACTCAGTTAATTGTGCCTTTTTGAATTCCAATTGAATCTGGGATAATGTTTTGGTGATGGTTCAGACAAGTTAAGTTTTGTTGGAAGGCAGTAATCATTTTTTCCAACCTTTTTCATGTTGTCGAGGATTTGTAGTGACCTCTTTTTAATTTATCATCCCTGATTTTTTCCTGACTGTTCTTGTTTTGAGGTTACAGCCAGCGGGATGCCCCAGTTTTTCTTAAGTCTCCTTCGTAGGTTTTGACTTAGTGGGATTTTTGTTTTGAGAGAACGACTGCCTATTTGGTAGGGAACTATCACCATCTTTTAATTCCAGAGGAATGTTTTGGATGTCATTCATTGTGTACGAAGTGAAAGCTTGTGACTGAACACACATTTGAATTAACTGAGAAACTACCATGCCCCAGGTTTGATTAAAGGATTCAATTTGTGTGAAAAAAAGAAAACTCCTACTTCTTTGGCTCAAAGGGGTTTATTATGGATTATCTTCCTTATAACTCCACTATTTGGGAATAGAAAGAACGTCTGTACATTGTCAGTAAGGTCTGTTCAAAGCATAATGTATGAGAATATGGCATTTTTGCGTCATCCTCCGTCTAAAGGATTGCAACTTTTAACAAGAGTTGATTATCATAAAGGGAGTAAAAAGCATAGTTTAAATATAGTGAAAAGGAATGGATGAATTTAAGACAAACATATGCAATGCCTTAATGAAACAGAGTTTAACATTAATAGATAAGTGTTTGAACAACAAAATAAATTACAATTAAAAATTCAAAATGAACTGGAATGCTCAATGATTTGGCATGGGAGCAGTGATCACGTTTGGAGTCTCGAGAGGACCAAACTCAATCACCTAGGTGTCAATCATATTCTGAATCTTGTATTTCAGCGCCCAACAATCATTAGTATCATGCCCAGGACTGCCGGAATGATAAGCACACATTGCATCAGGATTGTAGTTAGGGGAAGAAGTTTTGGGGTTTGGATGAGGTCCTATTAATATGATCAAATTCATCCTTAAAATGTGTTGCAATGCTTGTGACAGTGGCATGTTGATGTTGGTAAATTGTCTCTTGGGCTCTTCTTGCCTTCGCCGATTTCCCCGTTGTTGTTGTTGTCACACTAATGCATGACTAGAGATCAGGACTGCCCCCACATGTTGGTCGTGGTTACTCTTGTTACGACCCTTTTGGCTGTACACAACATTGGACTCTTTCTTCCCATTGTATGGCTTCTTCTGAGTATCGAAGGATGTAGCTCCCTGGATCTTTCCGCTTCTGATTCCATTTTCAACTCGTTCTCCAGTTAGAATCAACTCGGTGAACCCGGCTGAAGAGCTTCCAATTAGATGATTGAAGAAAGGTCCTGTCAAAGTTACCATGAAGATATCAATCAGCTCCCTGTCGGTTAAGGGTGGCTTCACTCTTCCTTCTAGGTCTCTCCATTTTTGGGCGTATTCTTTAAATCCCTCATTGGAACCCATGGTCATATTCTTCAACTGCACACGAGTTGGTGTAAGATCAGCGTTGTATTAGTACTACTTGTAGAAAGTAGCAGCTAGATCCTCCCAGGTGTGAATGTGAGAACCTTACAAATGATAGAACCATTCAAGTTGGGTCCCAACTAGACTCTCTTAGAAGAAATGGACCCATAACTTCTGATTAGTGGTGTGTGGCTAAATCTTGTGGACATAGGATCTTAGATGAAGCTTCGGACAGGAGACACCGTCATACTTGGAAAAAGTAGGGATCTTGAATTTATAGGGAGTGACCACCCCAGGAACCAAACCCAAGTCTCTAAATTCCAAGTCAGGCACAACTTGGATCTCTACAGCCTTTAGTCTGTCTTTAAGCTGTTTGTATTTTTCATCTGTCGGTGGATACTGCTCCTCAGAATAATCTTCATCGTCATAGCTCTAGTTCTTCTAGATTCTTCTTCTTGATTGTCTTCTTCTTTAGAAGAAATATCTTCTTTTTGAGCTAGCTGGGCAGGTCCCTTGAACTTTCTTCCTATTTTGAGGGTGACAGCCTTCTTCTTAGTCTTCTTCTTACTCTCTTTGGTGAAAAGTGCTTTCAGATCTTCCTACCCCTTTGCTAAGTTCATGAGCATTTGTTGGAACTGAGCGTTTTGAGCTTGGAGATCTTTAACTGTTTGCTCTAGAGCCATCTCTACTAAAACAAACAGTAAGCATATGAGAAACCTGTGTGGGGAAAACCTGTTATGCATGATATATGGATGCAATGTTTTAAAGGATCTCGCGGGGTAAACACAAGAAGATGTTAGAAGTTGAACTTTTCTCACAACATTGATAGGAGAACTTCGTATTGGTGGATGCCCTTCCACGAGAATCAAGCTCACCATGTCAAGTGGGTGATAGCCCCTGACTCAAGTTATTGTAGTTAGGTCTTTGACGGAGTTTGGTTTAGAGGAAAATAAATACTCTTGCCCCTTGATGGACGTTTGGTTCAACGTGACCCTTCATCATAGGCCCTTGAGATCCTTGAAATAGTTATTGAAAAATGCTATGATATGATGTCATGATGTTATGTACAAGTATGCAAAGCAAGCAAGTTGTTATGTATAAATAATCATATACACACAAAGAAGACAAGTCCTTAGGTTTAGGCTTGCATGGGGATTTTAGGAAAGTACCCTCTTGAAGTTTAGTTGGCTCAACTTGTCCTAGAAAGTAATCGGGTTCTAGGGGATATCAATATCACTGATCCTTCTTCATTGGGCATTGTTTCAGCGCAAGCCTCTTTATTGGCGACCAAAATATCCCAAGATTCAGATCTCAATGAGTGTAGTATCGAGTATCAACCAACTTTGGACTGCACCAAAGTCGACTATCTCACTACTTCCTAATGGCCAAGTTGTTCAATTAAAGGTTCTAAGGTCAATTAGTGCTTCATGACACCATATAGCGTCCCCGTATTCTCCTTGACTACTCAAGGGCTACCGGTACTGACAAATGTGTTGCACTAATGTAGCTATCGTTTCAACCATGTCAGTATACCCTTCACAGTTTCCACGATATATTGCTACTTACCTAAAAAGTGCCCCAGATCCAGGTGGAGGATCCAAACAAACCCAAACAAGGAACCATAATGTAAAGCAAGAAAATCAAACAATGAAAGCATGTAAATGTGATCTAGCTCTAAGGTAACCCCAATTTTAAGTTTATCCCCAGCAGAGTCGCCAGTTCTGTAACACGGTGGGAGAACTGACTTGGTTTGTTTTGCATTTGATCATAATTATTGCAGATAGCAAGAGTCGCCACTGACTTTTCTTTTATCCAATAAGGAAAGTGTGAAAAAAAGCGGAAAGATCTTTAAGATTTTTTCTTGAGTTCGGGGGGTAGATTATAAAAATTGAAGGTATTAACACCATTTTTATCCATAGTTATCTATGGGCTCTTAGTTGCTTGCTAGATCACTTGAAAAATGATTTGTTTGAAAATGTGTTTGTGGTGGGTTTTGAAAATATTTTTTGAAAAGCGCTTTCGTTTAGGCAAACCTTGTAATGATTCTCGTCTTTATAAGAATGTATACAAAGTGTTGGACCTTTTGAAAATATTTCATGTTTTTTTTAAAGTGTTTGGTGTGTTTGAAAAAATGTGTTGTTTTTAAAGACGGATTGTGAGCAAGCAACTAAGAACGTTCTACCTACTTAAAAGTCTTTCGGTCATTTCTCTCTTCCTTTGATATTGCTATCTTACCATTGATTGGCAAGAAGACTTATCTTTGGATGTAGAGGGACGGGGATGGGTCAATTGTATAGTCATAGAAGGCAACTTTATGAGACGTTTTAGCAATTTTCATTTAGGGACTAGATCGTTTACCGAAGGAAACACTGAGGGACATCGAGGGACTACGATCTTTTTATCGAGGGACTTTGCTAAAACGCCCATATTCGAGGGACATGACTATTTTCCGAGGCAATAAGTGAGATTACCCTAGAGGTGATGTGTGCAAAGTGTGTTTGATTGCATGCATTTAGTCTTTTGATTTTGGGTTGTCTATTTGTTGGTTTTATCTTGCCATACACCCTAATTAATAGCATTTTGTATAAAGCAATAAAAATGCAGAAGGTAAATATCCTACACTATTACAACCATATTGAATAGTAACACAAAACAAAATAAAATAAATGAAAACAAGTCCTTCGATCAGGAAGCAGCACCCTTCGATTCAACTCTTCCTGGCTTCTTTCGATTCTGCCTTTTTTGCTTCTTTCGATTGCAGGAAGGTTAGTGTGAGCAAGTAAGCTTCGATTCACCCTTCTTGTTGCTTCTTTCGATTGGGTCTGGGAATTAACATGAGTGTGCGCCCTTCATTTCTCCCTTCTTGCTCCTTCGTTTGGACTGTGAAGCAGTATGGGGGCGAATCTTAAGGATTCATTTCAAACATAACTTTTTCTTCCGTTTGAAGTCTGTACAGGTTAGTTTCAATGTGTACTTGGACAAGAAACGCATATAATCGAAAGTATAGAAACGAAAAGTGAACAAATGTTATTTACATGCTTAAAACGAAAGGGTTAAGGTAAGAATGACTTACCTTGCTTGAAGCTGGGATATGCGTGTTGGACCTAAGTTGCAGCCCTAGATGCTCCTGGATTCGAAGGAAAGAAACAAGTGTGGTGTTTCTTTGACTGGATTCAAAGGAAGCAGAAAGAAAGGATGTGGTCACTTCTGGATTCGAAAGAGGAAAGAAACAGGTGTTGTGTTTCTTTAGATTATGGGTTTGAGAGTGTATTTAGTGTTTGAGAATCTTGAGAGTTTGAGAGTTTTTTTGAAGATTCTTCCCACACAGCCAAAATCTGCCAGCGTTTTCTCTTGTTGCCTCCCCGCCTTTTTTGATGTGCAAATGGACTCTCTATTTATAGAGATAAAATTTGGAATGAGCAGCTTTGTGAAAGAATAAAATATAGTTTCTTTGAAATGCCAACATCCACTTGTGTCAACTTTTTATAATCCCAAGATAAAAGTACTAAAATCAATGGTTTAGCTGGGTGGCTCCTAGTTTATAGGGGGCAAGTGTGCAGAAGAGACAGGCGCAAGGCTCAAAAACTTTTTAAAAAGGTAGTGATGTCATCAAGAGCATGTTGGCTTGAAGAACAATTTAATATGGAGTGAGGCATAAGTTGGAGGCCTATGTAGCCTGACCTATGGACAACTTGACTCTTTGAATTGAATCCTTCGTCTTTCCATAACCTTCGACCAGAGTCAACAAAGCAGCATTCGTTTCCACCAGTTGTATCTCCTTCGAATGGACCAACTGCGTGTTCTTTGAATGACCCTCTTCAGCTGAATATGCCACTTTGAGTCCTCTTGCTTTTGATCACTTAGGCCCAACCCTTCGACCAGACTCAAAAGTAAGCAAAAACAATTATTCCCCAACCATGGCAAGTCCTTCAAATGGGCCACCAAGTTGTGTGACATAATGCAACGCTATGTATGTTGAAGGGTCTGCAGATGGATTCAAAGGTGATATAAAGGTGATTCAAAACAATCCTGAAGGTGGATTCGAAGCTAGCATGTAGGTGTATTCAAAGGTGACATGAAGGCATATTCGAAGAAAACATGAAGATGAAATTGAAATTCGCAGGAAGGTAGCCATTTGTCTAATCGAAAATTTGTGAATCAAAGGAAAACAGGTGAGGGGCCAATGGTGCAATCGAAGCTTGCATGCAGGAGGTCCCTTATTTATGAATCAAAGCAAGCATGTAGAAGGATATTGCTCTCTGAATTGAAGCTTGCATGCAGGATGTACTTGCCTTGCAGGCATGAAGGAAGTACTGCTAATGCTTGTGAATCGAAGAACGCATTTAGGAGGTTGATATTGGTGAATCGAAAGATGCATATAGAAGGCCACTACTTGAATGAAGCTTGTGGACAAAAGGATGCATGAAGGGGCCCAAAGTTGGATTCGACGTACGTTGCTTTCGAAGGAAACCCATACTCCAATCAAAGCTTTGCGAGAAGGTAATCCTTGCCTGATCGAAGGATGTATGAATCAAAGCAAGCTTGATTTTCTTCAATTTTGTCAAAAAAATCCTTTTCTATCTGTTTTGCCCTTTTTGTCTGCTTTTTACTTGTGCAAACTTTGAGCTTTTGAAAATCCTTGTGATAAAATGTCTTGAGAAAAGAGAGGGCAAATTTTGGGGTATAACAGTAGTGATTAAGTGTGTAGGCTGTAAACTGGGGTGTTTGATGTAAGGTCTAGAAATTGATACTATCTAGTTAATTTCTGTTAGAACAAAGTTTGGTTCTAATCATATCTTAGAGTTTTGATGATAACAATGAAATAAATTTATTGTATTTATGTTATACTCTGACTTGTATGCTTGCTAAGTTCAGATGATGTTCTGACTCACACATCTTAGAAAGAAACAGGATTCTATGCTAGTACAAAGCAAACTCAGAATGAAGAGCAAATTCTCAGCAACCTCTGATAGATGCACGCTGAATACAACATCTGATAAATATAAGCTTAAAGAATACTCTGATGAACAAATGTTGAAGAATACTCTGATAGAAGAAAAGATCAAGTAAACTCTGAAATGGAAACGCTGCAAGCAAACACTTCAACTTCCAGAGACAAGCTCTGACAGTACCGTTGGTTATTAAATGCTAAGGCGGCTAACACACTCAAGTGTACTGCACGCACTAGCATTGGAAACATAAAGACCAAATCTACTCGCTACACTCAACACGCATCATTGCAAACACGCTTCATTAAATGCATGCACTATCATCAAGGCATTAACGGTCAATTGGAAGCTATATATAGAAGACCTTTTGTATCAAAGACAGGTTACTGACTTACGTGAAATATACTTACACTCACTGTTTTCATACTTGTAAACTGATATTGTATAGTGGGTAGATCTTAAGTATTGGGGAACAATCTTAGTGAAAAATCACAGTTGTGATAAAGCTTTTTAGAAGCAAATTTGTTTCACTACTATTAAGAGACAATTTTGTAAGTGTTCCTTGAGAGACCAGTTGGGTCAGATTTCTCAAGAGGGCTAGGACTAGTTGAGTCTTAGAGGTTTTAGTCACTTGCAGTTGGCTTGTGCATTGTATTATTAGTCACACCAGTTTGGTTGTGCACTTGTAATCAGTTTGATTATAGTGGATTAAGTCCTCGTTGAGAGAGGCAAAATCACCTCGGCGGGTGGACTGGAGTAGTTTGAGTTTCAAACAAACCAGGATAAAATTACCAGTATCCTTCCATTAGTATTGCGCTTGAAAAGAAAAAAAACTTATTCAACCCCCCCCCCCCTTCTAAGTGTTTTCTCAACCTTCAATTTCGTCCATGGCTTGGTAGCCCCAAGAGTAGGAAGGTTGTTCCAAACTGGGTAAACATATCCTATGTTATTTACTTTCAACACTGTTTATTTTGTCCATACATCTTGTTGTTACGTGTGAAGTAAGATACGGTGTCTCGACATCTCTTAGGACATCTGGGATCTGATAGCCAAAATTTCAATTGGTATCAAAACATGCATCCTGCTCTGACTCTTAGTGAGATTCAGGGAAATTACTTTCTGGTGTAATGGACAAGGTTGTTAGAACTGTGGTTAAAATACCTATTTTGGATGGTAACAACTATGATATTTGGAAACCTCGTATGGAAACCTTTATAAATTCCTTGGGAGACAAGGCCTGGAGAAATGTTGTCAAAGGATGGGATCCACCGAAGGTTGTGGATGCATAAGGGAAGGCCACTGATGTGCTGAAGCTTAAAGAAGACTGGGATGATAATGATGAGGCTTCATCTCAAGAAAAATCCAAAGCATTAAATTCCATACTCAATGGAGTTGATAAAAATATTTTCAAGCTGATAAAGAATTGTAAACATGGAAAGGTTATATGGGAGACCCTGAAGAAGGTTCATGAAGGAAGCCCTAAGGTTAAATTGGCAAAACTTCAACTTCTCTCCACCAAATTTGAGAACTTAAAAATGAAAGAGGATGAAAGTATTCAGGACTTTCATATGATTGTTCTCGACATTGCTAATGATTCAGAAGAGCCGGGAGATAAGATATCAGAGGATAAACAGATCAGAAAGATGCTCAGATCTCTTCCAAAGAGGTTTGACATGAATGTGATTTCCATCAAAGAGTCTCATGATATAAGCACTATGACTGTGGATGAACTTGTAAGCTCCCTTAAGACCTTTGAGTCTACTATCAATGAAAAATATGAAAAGAAGAAGAGCATAGCCTTCAATTCTAGTGCTGAAGACTCATAGGGTAAAAGAAACATAAACTCAGAAGAAGTATCTGATGATCTGGTGCTACCAGGGAGATAATTTAGCAAGGTATTACAGAAGTCAAGGTTGGGTGCTAAGAACATGTCATACGACATCAACAAAAACTAGGACATGGGGAGAAAGTAAATATTTGAAGAAACGTCAAACCAAGGGAAAATGTTCAGTGTCATGAATGTGAGGGATATGGACACGTAAGAACTAAATGTACCACCTATCTCAAAAATTAAGGAAATAATTTATTTGTGTCATGGTCTGATGGGGAATCTGAAAGTGATCATGAGGAAGATTTATCCAAGAGGGTGACTTCCTTGACTGGAATTTGTGTACCTGACCAAGAATCATGTGCTTCTGATAAAGAATCATATGTTGGAGAACTCACAATTAGTGAACTGGCTACTGGATTCATAGAGATGTGCCTAAAAAATGAGAGAATGGGTCAAAGAATATTAGAGCTAAATATATTTTATGCTAAACTTGAGGCAGAAAAAGAAGATCACCTATCTATCATTACAAATCTTATAGAGTAGGTAATATTGCAAAAATCAAAGTTTGACAGTATGACCAAATATGTGAGAATGCTAAACAATGGAACTGCTATGCTGAATGAGATTCTTCAGACTAGAAATATGAAGAGGCCTGGTTGCAATAACCAAGCTGAGAAGAACCACAAGAAATTTGTGAAATTAGTTCCCCAAGGGTTGAAACAAGACTAGAAGGTGTCAAGGCACATGTCCCAACACCCGTTGAGACATCAGGGAAGATAATATAGTCCATATATCAGCCATGGAGATGTCACCATTATGGATTGCTTGCTCATTCAAAGTCTTCCTGCTACAAACTGTTTGGAAACTCCTACCATAGGGATCCTTAGAGAAGGAAAGATGTTGATACTGAAGTCAAGTTAAGATGAGCTCATCATTATGATTCTTATGGACCCATGGCTTACACTTCATTCAAAGCCTTAACTAGAGAAGATTGGTATTTTGATAGTGGTTGTTCCAGACACATGAATGGTCTCAAGAAATTCCTCGTGGACATTAAACCACGTGCCACTAGCTATGTCACTTTTTAGAGATGGGTCAAAGAGTGAAATCAAAGGCGTAGGAATGGTGGATTATGCTGGAAAACCTAGTCTCAAAATGTGTTGTTTGTGAAAGGGCTATCGGAATATCTGATAAGTATTAGCCAACTCTGTGATCAAGGTATCAAAGTTAACTTTACTTAATCTAAACGCCCGATTACAAATGATAAGAATGAAGTGGTTGTGAAGGGAACCATGTCAAAAGATAACAATTACCTATGGAGTTCTCCAGAATGCCTCTCAACATGCTTAATGTCAAAGGATGATGAAGTAAGCATATGAAATCAAAAGCTTGGACATCTACATCTGAAGGGTATGAATAAGATTCTGTCAAAGGAAGCTATTGGAGATATTCCCAAGCTGAAGATTGATGAAGGGATAATTTTTGGTGAATGTCAAATTAGAAAGCAGACAAAGATGTCCCATAAGAATATTCACTATCTTGCCACCTCAAGAGTTCTAGAGATTCTTCACATGGACTTTATGGGACCTATGCAAGTTGAAAGTCTTGGAGGGAAAAGGAATGCCTATGCTATTGTTGATGACTACTCGAGATTCACTTGGGTGAAGTTTATCAAAGAGAAGTATGAGGTGTTTGAAGTGTTCAAAGAATTATGGCACAAGCTTTAAGAGAAATGAAGTGTGGTGTTGTTAGAATCAGAAGTGACCATATGAAGGAGTTTGAGAATAATATGTTTGAGGAATTTTGTACTTCTGAAGGGATTAGTCATGAGTTTTCCTCAGCCATCACTCCTCAACAAAATGGTGTGGTTGAGAAAAAGATCAGGACCATTCAAGAGTGTGCCAAAGTTATGCTTCATGCAAAGAAATTTCCCGTTCACTTTTGGGCTGAAGCCATGAACACTGCTTGCTATATTCACAACAGAGTAACAATCAGAACTGGAACGTCCGTTACTTTGTAAGAATTATGGAGAGCAAGAAAACCAATTGTTAAGTATTTCCATGTATTTGGAATTAAATGTTATATTCTAGCTGATCCAGAGCCAAAAAGGAAGTTGGATGCTAAGAGTGATGAAGGAATTTTTCTAGGATACTCTACAAACAGTAAGGCATATAGAGTATTTGTTGTAACTGGTTTTAAATTATAGAGTCACCACCCTTGATATTTATCCTAAGGAAGAGAATATAAATGATAACCCTAAAAAGTTAGAGATTCTAGGTTTTTGGACTCGGTTCTAGACGAAGGGAAGGTGCTAGACACCCCTCATCTACCTTGTTCGCAAGGATACTTAGTTTAGAATTAATCTTTAGGGAAATAGGGTTTTAATGTTTTATTATGGGAACTTGCCACGATTTTAATCGTATGCCTATGTATCCTCTTATGAGGAATCAAAGTCTCAATTCGTAGTTCGCAGTTTGTTTGTGTTTTTTATGGGTTAAGAATTATATTTGAATTTCCCGTATACTCAATCTAGGTGTATGAATAACGGAGATATTAGACGGAGTGCACAGTTGATTCAAATATACTCATAAACTTTTTTGAAGATTAATTGTTAGATTAATTTGATTTTAAAAAAACAAATTTATTGTGGGTTGAATATTTTTTAGTATATTAACTGTAGAAAGTATCTTATTTAAATGCATGATTAAAAATATTTTAATGCAATAAATAAATAAATAAATATTATTTTGAATGAGTTTAGAAAAAATATTATTTGATTTATGAAACAATTAATATAATATTGTAATTATAAAATAGGAAATATATAATATAAAAATTATAAAATAAAAATAATAAAGAAAATAGAATAAAATGTAAGGGGGGGGGGGGGGTAAAAATATAGTTAGGATAGTAAAAATGGGGGGTGCTAACAGCATGGGCCTGAATTCAGGCCCAAAAGACAAGGGGTATGGTTTTGGTCTAGGCAGCAGAAATGAAGGTGTAAGCAGTAGAGCCCAAGTCCAGATTTTGGACATGGCCCGTTTGGCCTGGGGGTATATTTTTGTACATGGCTAGTAAAATAAAAAAACAAGAGGGCGCGAATAGTTATGGGCCAAACCCAAAAGTTTAGGAGTCAGTTCGGACTCCGTGTGAGAGAGTGCACGGTAATATGGTGGGTGTGCGTGTTTTAGGCTGCTTGATGGCGATCATGTGGCTATGATGGTGAGAGTATGGTAAAATTCATACACTCGTGCGTACATGATAATTGGACTTAATATTTTTTTGTTTTTCACGTTATTTACTCATTTTCTATTTGCTCCTCCCCTTCTTCACCCGTTCTCTCTTCTCCTCTAACAACACAAACCTTAACCGCCGCGCCCTAAACCTAATCTCTAGTGGAGATCAAACCCCAATCCCAAAATTAAACCCTAATTCACCATAATCTACCCCAATAAACCCCAATTGCAATAGTTTATCCAAAAAAATGCAAGGAAATAACTAAGTTATTTTACCTTCGGAAGTGGTTATTTTGCGTTTGCTTTCGATGAGGGCATTTTCGCTAATCTCCTGTTTCTGTCTGGCTGGTGAGGTCGTGATGAGGATGATGGCATCGAAGGATGGTGAGGATGGCGATAATGGACGGTGATGAAAACAGAGGTAGCCGCGGAAAAGTCTAGGGTTTCAGATATTGAAACCCTAGATCTTGGCAAGCGGTTTCGACGACGATGAAGAGATCTTTCCCTCTCTGTAAACTCCTGCCTGTCTCTAATTTGTTTTTTCCTGTAATTTCTTTTTTTCTTCAATTTCTTTCCCTGTCTATCCTCTTTGTCAAAAATTTATCGTCCTTTCTTCTGATTTCTTCTTAGGTTTTTATAGTATTTTTAGGAGTTTGTAAATCAGGAAACATATTAGGCTTGTCTGTAAGTTTTTTGTACGATTTAATTAGGGTTCTTGACTACAATTGATTCTTGTCTGTAATTCTAATTTTAGGTTTTAATTTGTATAAATTTGTATTAACTTTGTTTCTCTTTTAGCATGGTGATGTTCTGGAAATTTTATGAATGCAAGCTCTGATTCAAATTCGTTGTCAAATGCATTATTCGTCATTTGATTCCAACGGTGCGTGTTACTCAATTGGATTGGGCTTGTAACGTGTTTAGACTTTATTTGGTGCGATTGGGATTTATATTTTTTTTATAACAAAAGCAATTTTTTATGACCTGGATTTGGGCCTTAAAAGGGATCGGGTCATGTGCGTTTTTGTTATCTGAACCAAAAACAATTTAAACGAAATGGGCATGTGATGTTTGGTAATGGATTTTTAGTCATTTGTTTAAATAATCCAAACTGATATAATTTCTTAATTGAACTTAATAATAAAATAGTAAATAATTAATAAATATAATCATAATAATAGTAATGATAATAATTGGATTAATAATAGTTATGAGAAATAATGACTAAATAACCAAAAGTCAAAAATTGACTTCTAGTCAACTCTATCTCAATGGGCCTCTTCAAATTGGGCCAATCTGATATATATTTTAACCGGGCTATTAATTTAAAACACACACCCCTAAAAATGAATAAAAACCTTAGTGGGCCTATTAAAAAATATTGCAATGTCTTCATGAGGCCCAACTGATTACACCTCCCCTGTGTACTGAAATGGACTACACAATTTATTGGGCCAGCATAAAAATGTATCCTCTTAGTTTATAAACGGGGCAAAATCTTAATGGGACATCAAAATTTGATGGTCCATTTTGAGACAACACACCACCCTTTCATGAATTTAAACCCCCCATTAAATAACATTAAAAAATAGAAAAAAATTAAATATTATGATCACAAATTAGAACCACATCAATAAAATGATTGTTGAATTGATAGGGCAAATTTGGGGTATGACAACTGCCCCTATTTAATTATTTTTGATTAAATAGTGTGAGAATACGCAGGTCTCACATGTTCTGATCGAAAGTTTATTAAATATTGGATGACCCCCAGAATTTGCCAAAAAGATTATAAGGATACGCTGTACAACATTCCTATGAGTGTGAAGAGTAGGCATAGATGATGATGTATCACCTTACCAGCGTTTGAACCCAAGTTGAGTTGACTTAGATATGATGACGCGTATAACCCGTCAGAATCTAAGAAGAGGTCATTTGCATTTTTACTTAACTTAGGAGGTAAATGATACAAGTTTGAAAAGTTGACTTACTAATGCTTGGAGACTAATATAGCAAGTTTTGATCTGATTTTGTCTATTCATCGTAAACTAGGAGATGAATAAAACACAATGTGATAATACATTGCTGCCTGGAGAGTGATGCAATGGATTACGCGGGTTTATTCGCATATCTATCATAACCTATGGGATAGATAATTGTAAAAAAGCTTGACAACTACATCACTGCATGGAGACTGAGGCAATAAGTTATATCGAGGAAGAAGCTTGACAATAACATTTCTTCCTGGAGACTGATGCAATGGATTATATCGCAGAAAAAGTTTGATAATAACATTGCTGCCTGGAGACTAATGCAACCGATTATATTAATTTATTTGCATATCTATCACAGCCTAGGGGATAGATAATTGGAAAAGCTTGATAACTACATCGCTGCATAGAGATCAGGTAATGAGTTATATCGCAGATGAGGAAACAACATCGTTGTATGGAGACTGATGCAATAAGTTATGTCGCAGATTTAGCGCATTGCTACATAGAGACTAACACAATGGGTTATATCGCAGATTTTCCATATCGCTGCATGGAGACTGACACAATGGTTTATATTGTAGATTTCCCACATCGCTGCATGGAGACTGACACAGTGGGTTATATCGCAGATAAGGAAACACATCACTGCATAGAGACTGACTCAATGGGTTATATTACAAATTTCGCACATTGCTGCATGGAGCCTGACACGATGAGTTATATCGCAGAGGAGGAAACACATTGCTGCTTGGAGACTGATGCGATGGGCTGTGTCATAGAAAAAACTGTTTTTGATGATTAAGTCTTAGATAACTAAATCAAAAATGATATTGGATTTCTACCTGTTGTGTCTGCTCTCAACCAAGGTAATAATCTGATGGAGGGTCCAAAGATATTGGTTCTGCCCAAAGTATGTTTGGAAAAATGTAATGCATGACGTGTATGCATGATGTCTTAGATTGATATGAACCCAGGGTGATATGAATTGAGTGTCTATATATGTCCCAAATTTTTACATATGTACTGAATGTGCGTAAATGCTCCTAGAAAATGTTATGAACAAATATTTTCGATATTCTCCTTCCAAAACCATTGGCTTTGTTTTATCAACTCCCTAACATTGTATGTTGCATCTTCATGGTATCTTTGAATTGATTTGAACATGATGATAAGTGTCAGCAAGATCTTGATATTAATGTCGTAGGCGCAGGCGTAAGTGTGGACGTAGGCATGGATTTTCTTTTGATGTTTTTCTAACCAAAATGCTTTTCGATGTTTTATCTAGTGCTTTTATTTTTCAAACCCCCAAAATGATTTCAGTGCAGTATTCAGAAGAAATAATTGTAATATTTTGCAAACAAGTCTAAAAATGAAAAAACACTTCTTTTGAAAAATGGAAAAAGTAAATGTTTTATTGATATGCCTCTGAATAGGCGAGAGTACAAGATATAATTCCTAAAAAGAGGTAATTACAGAAAGTTTTAAAACTGTAAATGGTAATGAAAATTATAATTACTATTGTTGTTCCCCAATGCTCTCTTGATTGCTCTAATGTTCTTTTCTTCTAAGTTGAATGATTTGGATCCAACTCTCTCATCGTGGTTTATGGTCGCAATTCTTAGATCACAGTATTTTTGTTCTTTGTTTCTTTTGAATAAGATCCCTAATTTTTGCCTGGATCTCCCTTTCGAGTATTCAATCCACCGGGATAATTTTTTTTTGTATGCCCCTAATTTTTGCCTGGATCGCCCTTTTGAGTTTTCAATCCAACAGATGCTCCTTTTTGCCTAAGTCGCATGTTTAAGGTTCGAACTTAACGAGCTTTCTTATACATAGTATTTTTTGACTGCATCTGAATTTTCCAGATGCGGTAGTTCTTCCCAATCATTGTTGTGAGGATGAGACCACCACCAAAGAATGTTGTTTTTACCACATATGGACCTTCATAGCTGAGTTTCCATTTACCATATGAATCAAGGCGAGGTAGAAAAATCTTCTGGAGAACCAAATCTCATTCTTTGAATACTCGAGGCCGTACTTTCTTATTGAAGGCTTTATTCATCCGCTTTTGATATAATTAACTGTAGCACAAAGCTGTCAGGCATTTCTCTTCAATGAAGTTAAGTTGATCAAGTCGCGTCTAAACCCACTCGACTTCTTTAAACTTCGTTTCCATTAGAACTTGAAGTGATGGGATCTCTATTTTAACTGGGAGCACTGCCTACATGCCATATACTATATAGAAAGCAATCACACTTGTCGATGTGCGTATCAAGGTATGATAGCCATGCAGAGCAAAGGGAAGCATTTCGTGCCAATCTTTGTATGTCTTCATCATTTTCTGAATGATTTTCTTGATATTTTTGTTTGCAGCTTCAACGGCCCCATTCATCTTGGGTTGATATGGTGAGGAATTATAATGCTCGATCTTGAAATCATCGCATAATTCTTTCATCATTTTATTGTTTAGATTAGACTTGTTGTCTGTTATGATTCTATTTGGAACCCCATATCTGCATATGAGATTTTGCTTGATGAATCGTGTAACCACTTGACTTGTCACATTCGTATAGGATGTTGCTTTTACCCATTTGGTGAAGTAGTAGATGAAAAATAGTATGAACCGGTGTCTGTTAGATGCTTTCGGTTCTATCATGCCTATCATATCAATTCCCACATCAAAAACGGCCAAAGAGAGCTCATGACACTCAGAGGAGTTGGTGGCACATTAATTTTGTCGGCGTAGATTTGGAATTTGTAACATGTTTTTGTATAATGATAGCAATCAGCTTCCATCGTTAACCAATAATAGCCCGCTCACAGGATTTTCCTTGCCATGGCATGCCCATTTGTGTGAGTTCCAAAAGTACCTTCATGGATTTCTCTCATAAGCGTATCTGCTTCCAGTTTCTCTACACATCTGAGTAACACAATATCGTAGTTTCTTTTGTATAACTCATTGTTGTACCCCAAAATTTTCCCTCCCATATTCTTCAAGGTTTGTCAAGAATCATCTTCAAATGGTTCAAGATTTCTCAAGGGTTGCACAATCCAAATGCCTCCTAAGCCAGTCAAAATTAGGGTATTGATTCTTTCAAGGAATTTGATGTTTTCAATGGCTCAATCAAGTCTCATGTGCCTATATATATTTTCAAGCACCTACATTCCAAGTTTCAAGATTCACAATGCCAGTTTCCACAGTCAAAAGCCCTATTTGGTTCACAATCAACTGCAGGGGCAAAATGGTCATTTTACAGTCAAAAGTCAGAAGTTTTGGTCAACATCTTATTTTGAGCTCACAATCATCATTTGATCAAGTCTTGATCATGATTCCACAAGAATGGCTCAAAAATCATCAAAGATGCAAAAGTTACTATTTTTGGACAGCAGAAAAGTCAATTGTATCTTGACCAAGGCATAACTTTTTCATGGTTCATCAGAAAAATCCAATCCAATGCTCATTTTGAAGGGGATGACATTTCCTACAACTCATCTTCACATTCCAAGTCCTAGAAATGCTCTCACCAAAAGTTATCAATTTCTACATTATAGGTCAATTTCAAAAGTCAACAAAAATGCACTTTAAGTCAAAGACCGTAACTTGAGATTGGTAAATCCAAATGGCATGGTACCAAATGCATTGGTTAGAGGACTTCAAGACCTTTCCAAAATGTCCAAGAACATGTTCATATGATCAAAATTGAGCAAGATATGCATTGGAGAAGTTGGGAAATTTTTGTGAATTTGCAAAAGTCAACTTTGCTCAAAACACTTTGTTTTTGCTAATGGGCCTCAAATTCCTTCAGGAAACTTTGTCCAAGGCTTATGCACGACCCATTGAGATTATTTGAATTTAGTTTCTTATTTTTTATTAATTAATTGGATTTTTAATTGATTTTAATTCATTTAATTAATTTAAAATGTAGGAAATTCAAAGATTTGATTTTTCAATCTTTTGGTGAAGCAAACAAGCTCAAGATATGCTGGCAAATTCGTGTGCCAATCAAAGGGACAAAAATCTCCAAGTTTGGCAAGTTTTCTCAATCAAAAAGATGCAAAAATATGTGATTGCAAATCAAATATTCAAACCATTATTCCATGGATTTCTTGTCCAAGATTTAACCTAATTCTCTTCCTCTATAAGTACACAAACTAACCCTAATGCATTAAACGTGAGATTGCTGCAGAAAGGCCGTAAGCATATTGAAAAAATTCAAGAAAACTTGGAAACTGATTTCCATATTCCAAGCTAATTCAGAGCTTTTTATTAATTCTAACACATTGCAGGGATCCCCAGGAACGTGTAGGAACCAAAATCAAGCGTTTAATCTCAAGAAATCACCAAGAACAACTTCACGGTTTGCTGGTTATTTTGAAAATCGAATTGCTTATTTCATGCATCATTAACACGATTTATTGTTTGTTTTGCATTGTTTGAGTCCATAGGAAGCTAATGGTACAGGTTAATTGGATTATGATGCACATAATCAAGCATCACCATTGATGAATTCTAGGGTTCATAAACCTTGAATTTGGGGATTCAGTAACCAAGCAAAATTAGAACCTCTAATGCATATGGTTGAATTCAGGAGATTCAGACGAATCTAACAGGACCATCGCGCCATATTTATATCGCCTGTAGGGCTATTCGCTATTATTGGTCATCCTATTTTGTGGGGGTTAAAAACCCCCGCTATCTAATTCTGTTTTTACAGGCAAATGTGGAAGACGATGATGAGGTGTAAGCGTGCTACTGGACAATTCAAATGGTGCGCTTTTTTGTTTGTTTTACAGTACATGCACTAATGTTTTAATATTATAATTGCTTGTTGTTATATTATCAAATGCAAGCAAATGGTGCAGTGGATAGTGCGTTGTCCAAGAATCATTGGGATCTGGGTTCGATTCCCAGGTCCCCCAAAATATTTCTATTATTTTTCATAACGTGATTGCATGCAGGCTTCAGGCAGCGTTCCACCATGTGCCTCCAACCAACAACGCGCCAAGTGGCCTTGTGCATCAATCTAATGGCCATGGGATGGATGACCATCATGCTCCTGGTCAACCCACGCGTAGACAAGTCCAGAAAGTCAGAAAGGCTTGATGTTAATGGGCCACAAAATTACTAGCATACCTCCTAATGGGCCCAACACCCCCTGGTTCATTCATACTTTTCTTTTTATTTTCTTTTCCTAATTATTATTATTAATTGTTATTATTATTATTTAATTAACTTAATTAATATTTTTCATAATAAACTCAAACAACTAAAAAATGTAAATATTTTTATTAATATTATTATTTATTAATTCCACTTTATTTTTATAAATAAATTCTAACAAATTAATTTAGTTTAATTAGATTTAATTTTGACTTTTTCACAATAAATAAAATAAATTAGAATTAGGGTTTTTTTTACTAACTTTTGACTTAATTTCTTTTATTTTATTAAAACCTAAAAAAACATAAAAAATACTTTTTCTTGTAATTATTTAATTAATTAGTAAATTAGGTTTAATATTAATTAATTGCAAAAAGGACCAAATTTCATTCTTTTCTCAAAAAGGGTCAAAACCCTAAAGACTTTTCCCGATTCAATTTTATTTCGCGCATGTTTATTCTTGATTACTATTTTGATCATATTTATGTATCTGTTCCGAGAATGTAATAGATAATTAGGACTTTTATCGCTTTCTTTATTTTCTCGCATTTATTTTCAAGGGTTATGTTTTTGGCGATGTAAATACCCGACGCCTTGTAATAGCGTAGATTTACTTTCCGCAATTTACTTTCCGCAAATTATTAACTATTAACTATGTATGACAAGACTTGTCTGAAAAATAAAATCAACTCGTAGCTCACCATGATACATATGCAAAGATAATATAAAATGAATCCTGACACACGCGCACATGCCACTCCTAGGGTACGCCTCACTTGGTTGCCTCGAGGTGGTCATTAAGTATAGGGTGTTTTAGAGGTCGCCCTCCTGTCTAAAAGATCCAAGTTGCCTCGAAACGGTTTCTTCGGATAAAAAAGGATCTAGGACATTAGGGTTACCGCTAAGGCGTCCTACTATTGCTTTGGTGACCACATGTCCCTATAATCGAATTGACCCGAAACTCCAACGACGGTGCTACCTACTTCTCAATAGTGGGATAGTACTGTCTAAAGGACATTTACACAACTTAATTCCTTAGAGTAGGTAGATTTCTCCTGGGTACTTGCTCTTTCAAAAACAAAACAAACTTTTCGCACTCACACTTTCAAACAAACACTTCATACACTCTTGAGGACTGATACAAGAGTTACCTAGAAGTTTTCAAAACGAAACTTTTTTCAAAACCAACAATCACAAAGAAAAGCAAACATTTTTGAAAACATAGTGAGCAATTACCTAAGAGCCCGTGGATAACCACGGATAGAAAGGGTGCTAACACCTTCCCTTTCTATAATCTACCTCCCGAACCGAGAAACATCTCGAAAAGGAATTTTGATGTGCTTTTGTCCTTTCCTTGTTGGAGAAAATAAAAGACGGTGGCGACTCTTGCTTACCGCGACATTTCGCGAACCAGCATTTCAAAAACAGTCAGTTCTATTTCCACCGATCACAGAACTGGCGACTCTGCTAGGGAATCTTATAAGTGAGGTGTACCTTAGGATTAGATCATTCTATGTTTTCAATTGTATGCCTTGTTTGATTTTATATTTGTGGGCTTGCATCGGAGTTTCATAGATCCTAACCCGGATCTGGGGAATACCCTTTAGGTAGCAATAAGTTGTGAGGGATATGTCTGGCGTAGACCGACACGGGTGAAGTAGTAGCTACGTTAGTGTGACACCTTGGTCTGTACCGATATCCCTTGTGTTGGAACGAGGAGAATATGGGTCTTCTGAGGAGTCATTAAGCACCAACTGACCTTAGAACCCTAAATTGACCCAACTTGGCCATAGAACAGTAGCATTATGCTACACTCATTGAGGCTAAACTCTCGCGATGGTTCTGGCCACAAGAAAAGATTGCGAAGCTGGAGTTATGACCGATTGAGGGTAGTCAGTGATATTGAGATCCTCTAGAACCCGGTTACTATTTTCTAGGACAGGTCTTAACCAACTGAAACGGAAAGAGGGTAGTACCTAAACTTCATGCCAACCTGAAATCTAAGGGCTCTTTTGTGTGACTTGTGTGCCTTCAAACTTGAACTACTTGCACATTTCTTGTTATCTAACACATGAGTTCTTTGCAGGTTTTGTTTACAGTCCTTAATCTGGACTTATTACAGGGCTTACTTACACCTCACACCTTTGCATCCACGCGCATAACATCATACCATCATACCATTGCATACATCTTGCATGAGGACTAACCCATTTCAAGGATCTCAAGGGTTTATGATACAGGTCATGATGAACTAACTGTCTAGCAAGGGGCAAAGGGGATTTATTTTCCTCTAGCCAAGGTTGTTTGGAGATCAAAACATGACAACTTGAGTCAGGGGCTATAACCCACTCGATATGGTGAGCCTTGACTCTTGAAGAAGGACTCTCAAGCAACATGAAGTTCCTTCAATCAAGCTACCAAATTCAAATTCTAACAATTTTCTTGTTTACCCCGCGAGATCCTTGAAAACATTGCATACATACATATCATTGCATTACAGGTACCCTTTTTACAGGTCACTTATCTTCTTCGTTGTTTATTTCAGCAATCATCATGTCTACCGAACCTTCCACTGAACAAGCTATCAAGGCCCTCCAGGCCCAGAATGCCCAGTTCCAGGAGTTGGTTATGAGCCTAGCCCAGGGTCAACAGGACTTGAAAACTCTGATTCTGAAAGAGAGGAAGAAGAAGAAGAAGAGGACTGTTTTGTTCAACACTAGACGCAGATCTGGGAATGGACTACAGAATGAGGCTGAGCTGACTACTTCCTCTGTAGGGAAAGACATTCCCCAAGAGAGAAGGGTTCCTAGTCCTGTGGTCTCCGACAACGAGACAGATTATAATGATGAACAGTATCCTCCTGCTGAGGATAAGTACAAACAGCTGGAAGACCGGTTAAGCGCTATGGAGATTCAACATGTGCCCGGGTTGGACTTTAGAGACCTAGGCTTATCCTCTGGGTTGGTGATCCCCCACAAGTTCAAGGCACCTGCTTTTGCAAAATACGACGGAGCTTCCTGTCCCAAGCTGCACCTCCGATCGTATGTGAGGAAGATCCAACCGTATACAGCTGACAAGAATTTGTGGATCCATTTCTTCCAGGATAGTCTTTCAGGGACTCAACTAGAATGGTTCTATCAGCTGGATGGAGCCAGTATCCGCAACTGGGAGGACCTTGCTGCTGCCTTTTACAAGCAGTATCAGTATAATTCCGACCTCACTCCTACGCGTACCCAACTCTAGGGTATGTCACTAGGGACGGGTGAAGGATTTAAGGAATATGCCCAAAAGTGGAGAGACCTGGCTGGAAGGGTGCAACCACCTTTGACGGGCCGTGAACTTGTTGATATGTTCCTGGGGACCCTTTCTGGTCCATTCTTTAACCATCTGATTGGGAATTCTTCTGCTGGGTTTACAGACCTTATCTTGACTGGGGAGAGGATTGAAGCTGGCATCAAAAGTGGGAAGATTCAAGAAGCTACACCTTCGGATGCACATAAAAAGCCTTACCATGGAAAAAAAGAGTCCAATGCTGTGCATGGAAAAAAGAGTCGTCATGATCAACATGTAGGGGCAACCCAGGTCTCTAATCCTATGCCTGCTCAACAAGGACAGGGGCATCAACGTAAGGAGGTCGCACCTAAAAGACAATTCACTAAGATCAACATGTCACTGGCTTAAGCGCTACAACAAATGTTGAAGGCAGGGCTGATTACATTAAGGGCTCCTCTTCGGAATCCAAACACTTCCGCTCCTAACTATCATCCCAATGAAAGGTGTGCATACCACTCTGACAGCCCGGGACATGACACAAACAACTGCTGGGCCCTGAAGAACAAGGTCCAAGACATGATTGATGCCAAAGAAATCCAGTTTGAAGCACCAGAGATTCCAAACATAATCATTGCTCCTTTGCCAAATTATTGAAGGCTTTTGTTTTATTTGAATTTCTGAGTTGTATTTTTCTTTGCTTATTCAAACAACTATTGTCATAGAAAACTCTTTTATTTCATTAATGCATCGCATATGTCTGTTCTGAATCAATATATTCGTATTCACTATATTCAAACTGCTTTCATTTTTTGTGATGTTCAAACTCTCGATTAATAATTCTAAGCCTTTTGAGGGAGGATGACGAAAACGATACCACGATCTTTACAGTATGCTTTTGAACCGACCCCGCTGATGAAGTACAGGCATTGTTTCAAATCCTAAACAGTGGAGTTATAAGGAAGATAATCCCTCGTCAACCCCTTTGAGCCAAAGAAGTTGGAGTTTTTCTTTTCAAAAAGTTAAAACCCTTAATCATAACCTGGGGCAGGGTAGTTCTCTCAGTTGATCCGGGTGCACAATAAAAGGCATCAAAGGAGTCCTTCCAAAACAAAAGACAGTGATAGTTCCGAATAATCATAAAGACAGGCAGTCATTATTTCTCAAAATAAAAGCCCAATAAGTCAAAACCTATGAAGGAGACTTGCAAAACTGGGGCATCCCGCTGACTGTAATCACAAAAGAAACAGTTCAGGCAAAAAACAGGGATATTGAAATCAAAAACAAAGAGGTCCTACAGACTCTCCATAAAAAGAATTAACTGCCTATTCAAAATAAACTGTCAACATCCGAACCATCACCGGAATATCAGAGCAAAGACTCAACAAGATCTAATGCACGATTAGTTGAGTTTAGGTTTGAAGAACATCACGAAGAGCGGGTGGGTACAAATAAAATTTGAGCCTTTATCCTTTGTTTCTTAAACCATGAATCAGGCCACGTTATAACCCTTAAAAGTCCTAGCTGAAGCATGGGTTAGTTCGAAAGCATACTGTTACGAAAGGT
This sequence comes from Vicia faba, assembly GCA_948472305.1. Lineage (NCBI taxonomy): Eukaryota > Viridiplantae > Streptophyta > Magnoliopsida > Fabales > Fabaceae > Vicia > Vicia faba. The sequence goes on along the minus strand of OX451741.1, from coordinate 1,131,849,866 downwards.
ATCCTGACTCCTATAGGGCTTGCTGTAAAATCCTGAGTTGACATCACATTTTACAAAATTTGCTTGTTTTACTGAAAATGCATTTTCAAAAAAAACTTCAAGACAGACATAAGCTTTGCATTTTTAATATAACATTGTTTGCATATGACTTTTTGTTCGAACAACAGAGAAATTCGCACGAAGAATATCTAGTGAACAAAAAGCACTTCCAACCAAGGGGCACGGCATGATCATTGTCCATCATCTGGGGCAGTTAAGTCAAGATTCAAGGAATCTCTCAAGATGCCAAATAGCCAGGGGAAAATCTCCGCCTGAGTCACTTGAGGCATTGGACATGAATTCCAGTAACGAATCTTGCATGATCAGACATCTTCTGGTAGTATGGCGACACAACACTACTGACAGTGACAACTCCCTACATTCTGAGAGCGTGGACATAGTCGAAAAAAATACTACACATAATCAAAGACCCGCTAGGTTGACACACCTAGGCAAAAATAAGGGCTTCCCGACGAACCAAAAGGGTTCGGGTAAAAATAAGGGATGAAAATGAAAAAATCCGTACACCCGGCAAGTCGAAAACCTGAAAAGGCGGCTTGGACAAAAAAGGGTATCCCGGTGGACTGAAAACCCGAAAGGGCGGTCTAGGCAAAAGTTAGGGATCAAAAGCGTACGACTATGTCCCGTCATCTCATCACTTGCCTACCAGAAGAAGATTTGTCAATCGGCAGTTATCAAAGCACCTCCACAGGTACCTTCTCCAGCAGAATCTGGGGCAATAAGAGTTGTCCAAACTGTACAGCTTCCTTGCTCACCGGGTGCAAAGGTAGATTCAGCTGAAGAATATGACCAAAATACCTTCACTCCCCGCAGAGTAAGACAAGATTCAGCAATACTCTCCCCAAGCAGAGTTGGCCTCCCATCAGCCCCGAAAAGGCACAGTATCCCTAGCAAGTCAGTAACACTCTCCCCAAACAGAGTTAGGCTACTGTCAGCCCTAAGGAAGTCAGATATCCCCAGAAGATCTCAATATTCTCCAGCAGAGTATACAGATATCCCTCAGCAAGCATCCCCGGCAGTCTTAATATAAGATTGTTCCCCGGCGGAATACCAGACACCCCAGTGGAGCCATTTCCCCAATACAGTCCAAAAAGTTTCCCCAGGAGAGTTGAATCATCTCCCCAGTAGATTCTGGAAGCTTATCCTCTGCAGAGTACAAAAATCTCTCCCCAGCCATGTTCAAAGGTTATTCCCCACCAGAGTCTAACTGGGTTATCCTCAGCAAATTGCAACGGAAAGATCGTCTTCAGCGAAGTTCTTCCTATCCCCAGCGGAGTTCATCAAATCCCTCAACAGATCTTATCAACGGTATCCCCAGCGGAGTTATCGTTAAAATCTCAGCGAAGTATCTCTTCCCCACAGAGTAATTCCCCGCAGAGTAATATCTTCACCAGTTTATTCCCCAACGGAGTCATCTTCTCCTTCCAGTTTATTCTCGCAATCACCTTTGTTCATCATCCCCAGCAGAGACGGAGAACTCTACTCTTCAACATCAGCCCAGGATTCAACGAACTTCCCGGAATTCGTCAAGGATTTATTTTCCCAGACGAAAATACATTCATAAACATTTCACATTTCATATCTCCTATTTACATACATGATAAAGTGCATACGACACAATCTCATTCATTCTTGAGAACATCATGAAAGCATGCAGTTCATGCATCATGACATTGCATACAACTAACGTTTTGCTTTTTCAGGAAAAGGTCAATCAAAAGATGATTACCATCTACCTTTGCAGTTCCAGATCAACACCTGTAACAAGCCAGGAAAATTCTGTGGACGACTGATCATGGGTTAATATCTGAAACCAGACAGGACAATTATCTACTTGATCATCAACAGGAAACCCTACATTGGTTCCTTCTCAACTTCAGATGTAGTTTTACACGGACTCATCATCAGGAAACCCTACACCGGTTCCTTCTTAATTTCAGATGTAGTTTTACATGGACTCATCAACAGGCAACCCTACACCGGTTCCTTCTCAACTTCAGATGTAGTTTTACACGGACTCATCATCAGGAAACCCTATACCGGTTCCTTCCCAACTCAAAGATGTGGTTTTACACGGACTCATCAACAGGAAACCCTACACCGGTTCCTTCCTTTCAGACGAAGTTTTACACGGACTCGTCCTCAGGATACCCTACATAGGTTCCTCCTCCCTTCCAAGATGAAGCTTTACACGGACTCATCAGCAAAGTAACCCTACACAGGTTCCTTCTCCCTTCCAAGACGAAGTTTTACACGGACTCGTCCTCAGGCAACCCTACACCGGTTCCTCCTCAGTTCCAAGACAAAGTTTTACACGAACTCATCGTCAAGATAACCTTACCCCAGTTCATCCTGAAGTCTTACACGGACTTATTCCAAAGTAACCTTACCCCGGTTCATCCTGAAGTTTCACACGAACTTATCACAGTAACCTTACCCCGGTTCATCCAGAAGTTTTACACGAACTTATCTCAAAGTAACCTTACCCCGGTTCATCCAGAAGTTTTACACGAACTTATCTCAAAGTAACCTTACCCCGGTTCATCCAAGATTTTACACGAACTTATCTCACAGTAACCTTACCCCGGTTCCTCCTGAAGTTTCACACGAACTTATCTCAAAATAACCTTACCCCGGTTCACCCAGAAGTTTTACACGAACTTATCCCGAAGCAACCTTACACCGGTTCCTTCTCAACTCAAGATGAAGTCTTACACGGGCTCATCATCAAATAAACCCATACAGGTTTCCTTCCTTCTCATTTCCAAGATGCAGTTTTACACGGACTCGTCATCAAGAAACCCTACACAGGTTTCCTTCCTTCTCATTTCCAAGATGCAGTTTTACACGGACTCGTCATCAGTCAACCCTACACAGGTTCTTTCTTTCCAGATGCAGTTTTACACGAGCTCGTCATCAAGAAACTCTACACCAGTTTCCTTCCTTCAAGGATGCAGTTTCACACGGACTCATCATTAGACAATCCTACACAGGTTCCTTCTTTCAACTTACAAAGTTACAATTCAACAAACGATCTCCAGATGGCATCTATAAGCCCATCCTTCTACCAACAATCTCCAGATGGCATCTATAAGCCCATCCTCCTATCCATCATATCTCCAAATGGCATCTGTAAGCCCATTCCCGACATCACATTGCTGATACCACACTATGCGAATGCAAATTTCTGGGCACTCTAGTGTCCAATCATCTTCCACCTTCGGATCACGAAAGGCCCGGAAGCCAATCTACATCCTCAGGTCTAAGAAGATTGAACAGGGGCAACTGTTGTACCCCAAAATTTTCTCTCCCATATTCTTCAAGGTTTGTCAAGAATCATCTTCAAATGGTTCAAGATTTCTCAAGGGTTGCACAATCCAAATGCCTCCTAAGCCAGTCAAAATTAGGTTTTTGATTCTTTCAAGGAATTTGAGGTTTTCAATGGCTCAATCAAGTCTCATGTGCCTATATATATTGTCAAGCACCTACATGCCAAGTTTCAAGATTCACAATGCCAATTTCCACAGTCAAAAGCCCTATTTGGTTCACAATCAACTGCAGGGGCAAAATGGTCATTTTACAGTCAAAAGTCAGAATTTTTGGTCAACATCTTATTTTGAGCTCACAATCATCATTTGATCAAGTCTTGATCATGATTCCACAAGAATGGCTCAAAAATCATCAAAGATGCAAAAGTTACTATTTTTGGACAGCAAAAAGTCAACTGTATCTTGACCAAGGCATAACTTTTTCATGGTTCATCATAAAAATCCCATCCAATGCTCATTTTGAAGGGGATGACATTTCCTACAACTCATCTTCACATTCCAAGTCCAATAAATGCTCTCACAAAAAGTTATCAATTTCTACATTATAGGTCAATTTCAAAAGTCAACAAAAATGCACTTTAAGTCAAAGACCGTAATTTGAGATTGGTAAATCCAAATGACATGGGACAAAAGGCATTGGTTAGAGGACTTCAAGACCTTTCCAAAATGTCTAAGAACATGTTCATATGATCGAAATTGAGCAAGATATGCATTGGAGAAGTTGGGAAATGTTTGTGAATTTGCAAAAGTCAACTTTGCTCAAAACACTTTGTTTTTGCTAATGGGCCTCAAATTCCTTCTTGAAACTTTGTCCAAGGCTTATTCACGACCCATTGAGATTATTTGAATTTATTTTCTTATTTTTTATTAATTAATTGGATTTTTAATTGATTTTAATTCATTTAATTAATTTAAAATGTAGGAAATTCAAAGATTTGATTTTTCAATATTTTGGTGAAGCAAACAAGCTCAAGATATGCTGGCAAATTCGTGTGCCAATCAAAGGGACAAAAATCTCCAAGTTTGGCAAGTTTTCTCAATCAAAAAGATGCAAAAAGATGTGATTGCAAATCAAATATTCAAACCATTATTCCATGGATTTCTTGGCCAAGATTTAACCTAATTCTCTTCCTCTATAAGTACACAAACTAACCCTAATGCATTAAACGTGAGATTGCTACAGAAAGGCCATAAGCATATTGAAAAAATTCAAGAAAACTTGGAAACTGATTTCCATATTCCAAGCTAATTCAGAGCTTTTTATTAATTCTAACACATTGCAGGGATCCCCAGGAACGTGTAGGAACCAAAATCAAGCGTTTAATCTCAAGAAATCACCAAGAACAGCTTCACGGTTTGCTGGTTATTTTGAAAATCGAATTGCTTATTTCATGCATCATTAACACGATTTATTGTTTGTTTTGCATTGTTTAAGTCCATAGGAAGCTAATGGTACAGGTTAATTGGATTATGATGCACAGAATCAAGCATCACCATTGATGAATTCTAGGGTTCATAAACATTGAATTTGGGGATTCAGTAACCAGGCAAAATTAGAACCTCTAATGCATATGGTTGAATTCAGGAGATTCAGACGAATCTAACAAGACCATCGCGCCATATTTATATAGCCTGTAGGGCTATTCGCTATTATTGGTCATCCTGTTTTGTGGGGGTTAAAAACCCCCCGCTATCTAATTATGTTTTTACAGGCAAATGAGGAAGACGATGATGAGGTGTAAGCGTGCTACTGGATAATTCAAATGGCGCGCGTTTTTGTTTGTTTTACAGTACATGCTCTAATGTTTTAATATTATAATTGCTTGTTGTTATATTATCAAATGCAAGCGAATGGTGCAGTGGATAGTGCGTTGTCCAAGAATCATTGGGACCTGGGTTCGATTCCCAGGTCCCCCAAAATATTTCTATTGTTTTTCATAACGTGATTGCATGCAGGCTTCAGGCAGCGTTCCACCATGTGCCTCCAACCAACAACGCGCCAAGTGGCCTTGTGCATCAATCCAGTGGCCATGGGATGGATGACCATCATGCTCCTGGTCAACCCACACGTAGACAAGTCCAGAAAGTCAGAAAGGCTTGATGTTAATGGGCCACAAAATTACTAGCATACCTCCTAATGGGCCCAACACCCCCTGGTTCATTCATACTTTTCTTTTCCTAATTATTATTATTAATTGTTATTATTATTATTTAATTAACCTAATTAATATTTTTCATAATAAACTCAAACAACTAAAAAATGTAAATATTTTTATTAATATTATTATTTATTAATTCCACTTTATTTTTGTAAATAAATTCTAACAAATTAATTTAGTTTAATTAGGTTTAATTTTGACTTTTTCACAATAAATAAAATAAATTAGAATTAGGGTTTTTTTTACTAACTTTTGACTTAATTTCTTTTATTTTATTAAAACCTAAAAAAACATAAAAAATACTTTTTCTTGTAATTATTTAATTAATTAGTAAATTAGGTTTAATATTAATTAATTGCAAAAAGGACCTAATTTCATTCTTTTCTCAAAAAGGGTCAAAACCCTAAAGACTTTTCCCGATTCAATTTTATTTCGCGCATGTTTATTCTTGATTACTATTTTGATCATATTTATGTATCTGTTCCGAGAATGTAATAGATAATTAGGACTTTTATCGCTTTCTTTATTGTCTCGCATTTATTTTCAAGGGTTATGTGTTTGGCGATGTAAATACCCGACGCCTTGTAATAGCGTAGATTTACTTTCTGCAATTTACTTTCCGCAAATTATTAACTATTAACTATGTATGACAAGACTTGCCTGAAAAATAAAATCAACTCGTAGCTCACCATGATACATATGCAAAGATAATATAAACTGAATCCTAACACACGCGCACATACCACTCCTAGGGTACGCCTCACTTGGTTGCCTCGAGGTGGTCAATAAGTATAGGGTGTTTTAGAGGTCGCCCTCCTGTCTAAAAGATCCAAGTTGCCTCGAAACAGTTGCCTCGGATGAAAAAGGATCTAGGACATTAGGGTTACCGTTAAGGCGTCCTACTATTGCTTTGGTGACCACATGTCCCTATAATCGAATTGACCCGAAACTCCAACGACAATGCTACCTACTTCTCAATAGTGGGATAGTACTGTCTAAAGGACATTTACACAACTTAATTCCTTAGAGTAGGTAGATTTCTCTTGGGTACTTGCTCTTTCAAAAACAAAACAAACTTTTCGCACTAACACTTTCTAACAAAAGTTTTCAAACAAACACTTCATACACTCTTGAGGACTGATACAAGAGTTACCTAGAAGTTTTCAAAACAAATCTTTTTTCAAAACCCACAATCACAAAGAAAAGCAAACATTTTTGAAAACATAGTGAGCAAGTACCTAAGAGCCCGTGGATAACCACGGATAGAAAGGGTGCTAACACCTTCCCTTTCTATAATCTACCTCCCGAACCGAGAAACATCTCGAAAAGGAATTTTGTTGTGCTTTTGTCCTTTCCTTGTTGGAGAAAATAAAAGACGGTGGCGACTCTTGCTTACCGCGACATTTCGCGAACCAGCATTTCAAAAACAGTCAGTTCTATTTCCACCGATCACAGAACTGGCGACTCTGCTGGGGAATCTTATAAGTGAGGTATACCTTAGGATTAGATCATTCTATGTTTTCAATTGTATGCCTTGTTTGCTTTAATATTTGTGGGCTTGCATCGGAGTTTCATAGATCCTAACCCGGATCTGGGGAATACCCTTTAGGTAGCAATAAGCTGTGAGGGACCTATCTGGCGTAGACCGACACTGGTGAATCAGTAGCTACGTTAGTGTGACACCTTGGTCTGTACCGATACCCCTTATGTTGGAACGAGGAGAATATGGGTCTTCTGAGGAGTCATTAAGCACCAACCGACCTTAGAACCCTAAATTGACCCAACTTGGCCATAGAACAGTAGCAGTATGCTACACTCATTGAGGCTAAACTCTCGCGATGGTTCTGGCCACAAGAGAAGATTGCGAAGCTGGAGTTATGACCGATTGAGGGTAGTCAGTGATATTGAGATCAACTAGAACCCGGTTACTATTTTCTAGGACAGGTCTTAACCAACTGAAACGGAAAGAGGGTAGTACCTAAACTTCATGCCAGCCTGAAATCTAAGGGCTCTTTTGTGTGACTTGTGTGCCTTCAAACTTGAACTACTTGCACATTTCTTGTTATCTAACACATGAGTTCTTTGCAGGTTTTGTTTACAGTCCTTAATCTGGACTTATTACAGGGCTTACTTTCACCTCACACCTTTGCATCCACGTGCATAACATCATACCATCATACCATTGCATACATCCTGCATGAGGACTAACCCATTTCAAGGATCTCAAGGGTTTATGATGCAGGTCATGATGAACTAACTATCTAGCAAGGGGAAAAGGGGATTTATTTTCCTCTAGCCAAGGTTGTTTGGAGATCAAAACATGACAACTTGAGTCAGGGGCTATGACCCACTCGATATGGTGAGCCTTGACTCTTGAAGAAGGACTCTCAAGCAACATGAAGTTCCTTCAATCAAGCTACCAAATTCAAATTCTAACAATTTTCTTGTTTACCCCGCGAGATCCTTGAAAACATTGCATACATACATATCATTGCATTACATGTACCCTTTTTACAGGTCACTTATCTTCTTCGCTGTTTATTTCAGCAATCATCATGTCTACCGAACCTTCCACTGAACAAGCTATCAAGGCCCTCCAGGCCCAGAATGCCCAGTTCCAGGAGTTGGTTATGAGCCTAGCCCAGGGTCAACAGGACTTGAAAACTCTTATTCTGAAAGAGAGGAAGAAGAAGAAGAAGAAGAGGACTATTTTGTTCAACACTAGACGCAGATCTGGGAATGGACTACAGAATGAGGCTGAGCTGACTACTTCCTCTATAGGGAAAGACAATCCCCAAGAGAGAAGGGTTCCTAGTCCCGTGGTCTCCGACAAAGAGACGGATTATAATGATGAACAGTATCCTCCTGCTGAGGATAAGTACAAACAGCTGGAAGACCGGTGATCTGCCATCTGATTATTTTCTCGTGGGATATGATTGAAGGTGATCTTAGTGAATTCTGCAGCTAGCTTTATAACATGATCCTGATCTGGAATAATTTGGGATGCTTAGTGTCCCATTCACCTTTGACTTGGTATATGACTAGCACTAAGTCTCCAAATACTTCAATATATTTGATTCTTAGATTAATGGCAGCTTCCAGACCCATGATACAAGCTTCATATTCGGCGATATTGTTGGTGCAGTCAAAATATAACCTTGCAGTATAAGGTTTGTGATAATTATTTGGATAAGTCAAAACTGCCCCGGTACCATATTCCAGTGCATTTGAAGCTCCATCGAACATGAGTGTCCAACGTGCCCCTGGTTCAGGTCCTTCATCGGGCCCTGGTATTTCGTAGTCACCTATAACCATGACATCTTCGTCTGGAAAGTCGAACTTCATTGGTTGATATTCTAGAAACGGTTGATGAGCTAGGTGATTAGCTAGTACACTACCCTTGATGGCCTTTTGAGTAACATATTGGATGTCATACTCTGATATTAGCATCTGCCATCGCGCAATCCTTCCTATAAGAGTCGGTTTTTTGAACACATACTTTAAAGGATCCATTCTTGCTATTAACCATGTGGTGTGAATTAACATGTACTGCCTCAATCTTTTAGTATCCCAAGCCAATGCATAACAAGTTTTCTTGAGAAGTGAGTACCTGATTTCGTAATCAGTGAATTTCTTGTTGAGATACTAGATCACATGCTCTTTTCTACCTGTTTCGTCTTGTTGGCCCAATACACATCCCATTGATCCTTCAAGTACCGTTAGATACATGATGAGTGATCTTCCGGGAACTGGTGGCATTAAAATTGGTGGCTCTTGTAAATATTTCTTTATTATCACGAAAGCTATCTGGAAATCATCATTCCATACCAACGTCTGATCTTTTCATAGTAATTTGAATATGGGCTCGCATGTAGCAGTTATGTGTGATATGAACCTTGAAATATATTTCAATCGCCCTAAGAACCCACATGCCTCTTTATCTTTCCTTGGTGCTGGATTTTCTTGTATGGCCTTTACTTTGTCAGGCTCCACCTCAATATCATGCCGATTTACAATGAAACCCGGTAATTTGCCTGATCTGACACCAAATGTACACTTGTTAGGATTCTACCTTAGTTTGAATTTGTGCAGACAATCGAATAACTTTTGTAAATGTATGATGTGATCCTCCTCCGTATGAGATTTGTAAATCATATCATTTACGTATACCTCAACTTCTTTGTGAATCATATAATGGAATAGTGTGACCATTGCCCGTTGATAGGTTTCCCCTTCGTTCTTCAGACCGAGCGGCATTACTTTATAGCAGAAGGTGCCCCAAGGTTTCATGAAGGTAATCTTTTCCATATCTTCGGGTGCCATTTTGATTTGATTATAGCCTGAGAAACCATCCATGAATGAGAATACTGAATCTTGAGCCGTATTTTCTACCAAAACATCTATGTGAGGTAGTGGGAAATCATCTTTAAGACTTACTTTGTTTAGATCCCGATAATATACACACATACGTACTTTACCATCCTTCTTGGGTACTGGCATGATGTTATCTATCCAAGGTGGATAATCTACTTGCTAAGAACCCCGCGTCAAATTGTTTAAGGACCTCTTCTCAAATTTTGTTGGACATGTTTGGACGAGTTCTTGTGAGCTTCTACCTGACTGGAGAGCAACCTTCCTTGAGAGGTAGCTTGTGCACCACGATATTTGTATCCAATCCTGGCATATCTTTATAAGACCAGGCAAATATATCCACATATTCATGTAATAACTCGATCAGTCTTTCTTTGACGCTTTTCTCTAATGTTGCCCCCAACTTGATATCTTTTGGATCTTCCTCTGTGCCATGGTTAATGGTCTTAATAAATTCCTGGTATGGTTGTATGTTTTCAGCTTTTTGCTCTATCCCTCTCGCCAATTCCTCAGAAAGTTCAAGATCATCATCATCTTCCTCTTCATCTTGGTTGATGGGTGCATCAAAGTTATATCGGATAGTAGCAGTAACATTATTAGTGATTTTGGGCATGGATCTGCACATTTATCATGTTTTGGTGCAGTTTTTTAGTATATGAATTTGGAAAATGTATATGAAGGAAAGTATTGCCATTTCTTAAATATGAAATATAAATTTAAAAGAAAAACAAGGATCTAAATTGAATACAAAATATAATTTTTATTAATTGTGAATATTGTCTGAAACAAATGGGGGACCCTTACAAGCAACCCCTATGGCTCGGACTCGATGTAGTTTTTTTTTCAAAACAAGGAAAATTACTTTGGAAAGAAAATCTCAGGAATCTCCACAACTGTCCAGTTCTTGAGTTCTTCACCTGGAGTGCATTCACGGATGAAGTCAGATGCTCTTCTAATGTTGTTCATATTGGATATCATTTCCACCTATCCTCCATGTTCTATTTCTTTTCTGTCGAAAGTTTCCTAGATTGGAGGAAACCGTGCTTTGCCTTTTAGAGTAGCCTTTGATGATTCATAGCCCAAACCAAAGCAATTCTTCTTCTCGGATATTTCTGGGAGCTTTCCCCAACCCTTTGAATTACCACTCTTCACTTCTATTTGTAAATCCTTCCACGAAGTTATAGTAGGTTTCTTGATCTTTTCCACTGGTAATGTCACTATTGAGGCAACCTCCAAGACTTGAAATGGTGTGGCTATGGAGTCTTCGTCAGCACTGATATACCTGTAGGACTCAATGTGACTTACAAAGATGTCCTCTTCTCCATCGATTATGACTAATCTTCCTTCAACAAAGAACTTCAGTTTTTAATGTAAAGTCGAAGTGATTGCCCCTGCTGCATTAATCCAAGGTCGTCCAAGTAAACATGTATATGCTAGTTCTATATCCATGACTTGAAAAGTGATATAGAACATATGTGGGCTGATCTTGATAGGAAGGTCTACTTCTCCGAATACCATACTCTGAGAACCGTCAAAAGCTTTAACTATCGTGGAACTTGGTCTTACCATAACACCATCTAGTGTTAGCCTCATCAGACTGGATTTTGGTAATACATTGAGGGCAGAACCAATATCGGTAAGCACCCTGGACAGGCTTGTAGTACCTATCTGAATCGAGATGTGTAGTGCTTTGTTGTGAGCTCGGCCTTGTGGAGGTAATTCACTATTGTTGAAACCCAGATATGACCCATGCGTCAAATTTGCTACAACATTATCAAATTGGTTCACAGTAACCTCTTCTGTGACATGAGCAAAACTTAAAACTTTCATCAGTGAATCTCGATGCGCCTCCAAATTAATGAGCAATGAGAGTATAAAATTTTGGTTGGGGTTTGGTGAAGCTGATCCATCACCCTATAATCACTTCTCTTGATTATCTTTAAAAATTCGTATGCCTCTTGATCAGTAAAGTTTTTTCTCGGATGTTATTGATTTACCTCCACTACTGTTTTCCCTTTATCCTTTACTAATGTGTCATTTTTACTCTTCACCATATTATCATTCTTCTTTATTAGTTCAGGTCCGAACACTCGACCACTGCGGGTCATGCCTCCTGCCCCTGCTATATTTGAGATTACAGGTCCTTATCTTGATGATGGCCCACACTCTTATTTTAAGCCATTGACATATATGGTTGAATCATAACTCCATAATATTGCTTTGTCACTTTTGTAAGGGGTAGGAGATGGCCCCCTAATCACCATTGTAGTATTTGGATATGGTATCCTTAGAATTTGTTTTGATGTCATTGTAGGTGTTTCTATTGAGTCTCCCCACGGGATCACGAGAGTCTTCTTATCATGGTTTGGCCTTTGGCAAGGAATTACCAATGGTTTCTTCGTAGCTCTTTCAATTGCTGCTACATATTCACTTTCATGGTATGGCCCGAATTGGACTATCCCCTGATCCACCAATTGTTGTAATGTCCTTTCGAAAGCTTCATTATGTTCCAAAAGGAACCTACATTCTAATAGATATTTTTCAACAGATTTATCGGGGCCTTTGCTCATTTGGATGCCCTACAATCAGTGACCACTTCGATGGCATTTATTGATGGTCCACTCAGACTGTCTTGAAAGCAATGAATAATTAGTTTCTAGTCTTGAGAATAAGCATGCATCTTCCTACAATACATGCACAAATGGTTCCTTGGACAAGTGAGCCCTTTTTATCTTCCAAAGTCAGGTACTTTAAATTTTGGTGAGATTACTATGTCTGGAACAAGACCCATCTCGAGAGCATCGACGTCAAAAGCATCATATCCCTCCACGGCTTTTAAACCTTCTTCTAAAGCTTTGTACTGATTCAACATCAATGGATTCTCAGCAGCATGAGTATTGGTCATTCTCTGAGGTGCCTGATTGACATCCTCTAGGTCGTCGTCTCTATATTATAAGTCTAAGTAATTTTCTGCATTGTTAATCAAAATCTGTAGTGTATAAGATGCCCCTGCCTTTGGTGGAGGTGGGACAAACCCTTTAGTTTCTTGTCTTGTATCTTGCTGAGCCATGACAGATTTTTGAGGTCCTCTCTCCGATCCTTTTCTCAGTTGGTGACCGCTCGATGCACCAATGGTCTGGGTTATTTCCTCAAAGGCTACCCTAGGAATTTGCTCTTGCCTGTCAATGATGGTCTTCAAGGCTAGAAGAACCTGACTCATATCTCCTCTCATTGAGTCGATGTTGCTTTTGACTTGTTCTAAATCTACTTTGAAAGCTGCTTGGTTTTCTTCAATTTGTTCAATTTCCTTCAGTTGGTGATCTCTTGTTTGATATGGTGGCCAGGGAGGTGGTGGTTTTCTTCTACCAATGGTTCAGCTGGAGAAGATTTTGAAAAATGAGTTTTTGTGTTATGAATTTATGAGATGCAAATGTTTAAGAATGTATGAACGTGTATGAACAATGCTAAGAATTTCATTTTGATTGTCTTGTTCACTTGGATATATATATATATATATATATATATATATATATATATATATATATATATATATATATATATATATATATATATATATATATATATATATATATATATATATATATATATATATATATATTATTTTTTTAGGTTTTTATTTTTTTTATCGGTGAGCATCTAGAAAAAAAATACACAAACGAAATACGGAACACAATGCCTTTATTAAAGGTGACAATTGTCTTTAAAATAGAACATAATTCAGACATTGAAAGATATTACAACTTTAAAACAATAAACTCGCTGAAAGAAAATAGACAAAGGGAAAAGTCTTCTAAGTGCGCTTGTGGATGTATGCTCTGAAACAATCGACCATTGTTCTACAAAACTTGAGGAAGTCATTGACGTTTTTTGGGAGAGGAACCATCACACTTTCTGCGTCTCTCAAACTTCTAGGGATGTCTTCAATGAGATTGTTGGCTAAGAAGACGAGTCTGTCATGCTTGTCCTTGTAGTATCAGTATTCTCGGTAGAGGTTGGGATTTATCTTGCGGTTATCCATTCCTTCTTGGGAGATCTTCGCATACTGCTCTTCCCAATACATCTTTTCAGCCCTCATCTTTGTAAAAGTCTCAGTTGTATCAGGAAATCTTTTCGGAGGCCTTCTAGCTCAAGGCATACTTGCTCGTACTCTTCAGTTCTCTGGGCGAGAAGTATTTCTGCCCTCATCCTTGCAAGGCATTCCCGTATCTCTGATTCCTTGCTATCCTGAAGTCTGGTGGTAAGATACTTAATTTTCACTTCTTGATCTAAAGAGGCTTGTGCCAAAGTCTGGATTTGGGCCCTTAGATCTTCTTCCAGCACCTTCTTGTCTTGCACCGCTTTTTCATACCATCTGGTTAACCTTCCGATTTCACTAGCAGCATCTTCTAACCTCTGGTTATGGGAATCCAAATTAAAGGTGGCACTTAACAACTCTCTGTTTGAATCTGTTGGTATTTTGATTTAAGTATACGCTGGATTTGTCTTTGTTCTTTGGTTAGGTTAAGGAGGTTGAGCTCTAGTTCTTATTTTTCCCTCTGAGCTTGTTTCAAGGATTTCTTTAGAGCATCTATTTCTTCCGAGGACATAGGCGGAGCTACTGGGACCTCTGGCTTGTATTCAGGATCTATGTCAAAAGGCAGCTTAACAATTTGTACCCTATCCAGAACCCATCGAGTGTAGGGATCTTTTGCAACAACACTCTTCCTTTCAGCTTTTCTTTTATTAAACCTGCTCTAGGCCCGAATAATTTTGTTGAGTAACACTCGATCGCTTTTGCCCATGTCATGAATTATAAATTGTTGGAGTTGTTCGTCTGAAGGTTTGTCTTCCAGGGGATACCCTAGTTGTTGTAGGGCCAAGGTAGGGTTATAATTAATGCAAACTTGTGATCCGATCAATGGAACATTAAGAAAGTCCCCACAGTTGTAAACGATATCACCAATGTCCAGCTTCCTTGCATACCATAATACATAATCAGCAGTAAGAGACCTTAATTTCGGAGGCGACTCATACCTTGTCAGATTCAGGATCATGTAATCTTCCTTGTAAAGGTGAGTGATAAACCAGGAATACAACAAAAAAATACAATAATTTAGAGCACCTCTTATTTTTTCTTACCGCGTATGGATTCTATAATAGATTTCAACAAGCAGAGCGGGAGTTGGATCTGTATTGAATGTTTTTGTGCCCCAAAACACACTAATAGCTGTAGGGTCAACATAGTCTAAAGTTCGTGAAAATATGATAACACCGAATACAAGCAGCCCTAGACAATCAATGCAAGGCTCCCAGTCTTTATTATTAGCAAGATCGAGATCCTTAGCTTATAAGTAGCATCTCTTAATCCCTCGTATATCTCCTTATTTCTTATAATTAAGTGATAATTTAGGATAAGGGATCCTTAAGCCTTCTGCCAAGGTTTTGACGTCGACAGTTTGTTTGATACCCATATAAGCCTTCTCTTTAGAAAATTTCAGAATTCTATGAAATTCTTCCAGAGTTGGTGCTAGCTGGTAGTCTTAAAAGATGAAGCATCTCAGTAGAGGGTCGTAAAAGTGAATCAGAGTAGAAACAACATCCAATTGTACTTCTACTTTGGTCAAGTCCAGGATATCCCCATAGCGATGAGTGAACATTTTCAAAGCCCTTTTAGATAATCTTTCTTTTACAGCCTTGATCTTTGTTACGTCTGGCTTAATGGAATTAATGCGAACAAATTGTTTCCACTTGGTATTCATTTTCAGGAGCTCGCTAAAAACTTTGATTATTTTATTTTTTTTAATACTGTGAATAATACAAACAAAATAAAATAGAGAATAATGAATATATGAAATGCAAAGATGCATGAATGCATGAATGTAGGGTTTAGTGACGAGATTTTATGAATGGTACCCTTAGAAGGTAGGCTCTTAGTTTGGGCCTATGGATATTCTACTCTCCCCATAAGGTGGTTTCTTTAAAGGTGTCATAAATAACACTAGAGGGAAAGGCACAAGGGCCTTCCTTAAGTGGAGCCTCATTACAGACCGAAACTTTCGTCTCTAGATCATAAAAGGTTTCATCATGAGATTTTGGTTTAAAGGTTGTACAAAGAGCCATAGGTGTCATTCCAAAGTCCTACTTCCCAAGAGGATGTCTCTTGAGAGGTATTACTTTTGCGAAATTCCACCGACTCTAGGTGAAGTCGTCACATAAACTCATAGGGATGATGTATCCCCTTGTCTAATAGACGAACCTTCTTTCTAAGGGTTTTTGAAAATATTTTTGCAAAACTTAATTCCCGCCACAGATATAATATGATAAAATATAATGAGCAAAATAAATGAATAAATAAATAAAGCAAAATAACGAAAAACCAAAAAATAAGATAAAAAAACTCTAAAACCTAAAGGAAAGGCTTCTAAACCTAGGGTTGAGTCCCCAACAGAGTCGCCAATTGTTGTAACTGGTTTTAAATTATAGAGTCGCCACCCTTAATTTTTATCCTAAGGAAGTGAATATAAAGGATAACCTTAAAAAGTTAGACATTCTAGGTTTTTGGACTCGGTTCTAGACGAAAGGAAGGTGTTAGGCACCCCTCATTTACCTTGTTCACAAGGATACTAGGTTTAGAATTAATCTTTAGGGAAATAGGGTTTTAATATTTTATTAGGGGAACTCGCCATGATTTTAGTCGTATGCCTACATATCCTCTTATGAGGAATCAAAGTCTCAATTCATAGTGCAGTTGGTTTGTGTTTTTTAGGGTTAAGATTTATATTTGAATTTTCCGCATACTCAGTCTAGGTGTATGAATAGCGGAGATATTAGACGGAGGGCACAGTCGATTCAAATATACTCGTAACCTTTTTTGAAGATTAATTTGATTTATAAAAAAACAAATTTATTGTGGGTTGAATATTTTTTAGTATATTAATTGTAGAAAGTATCTTATTTAAATGCATGATTAAAAATATTTTAATGGAATAAATAAATAAAAAAATATTATTTTGAATGAGTTCAGAAAAAATATCATTTGATTTATGAAATAATTAATATAATATTATAATTGTAAAATAGGAAATATATAATATAAAAATTATAAAATAAAATAATAAAGAAAATTAAATAAAACGTAGGGGGGTGTAAATATAGTTAGGGTAGTAAAAATGGAGGTGCTAACAGCATGGGCCTAAATTCAGATATTGAATTCAGGCCCAAAAGGCTGGGGGTATGGTTTTGGTCTAGGTAGCAGAAATGGAGGTGTAAGAAGTAGGGCCCAAGTCCAGATTTTGGACTTGGCTCATTTGGCCTGGGGGATATATTTTTGTACATGGCTAGTAAAATAAAAAAACAAGAGGGCGCAGATAGTTATGGGCCAGGCCCAAAAGTTTGGGAGTCCGTTCGGACTACGTGTGAGAGAGCGCATGGTAATATGGTGGGTGTGCATGTTTTAGGCTGCTTGATGGCGATCATGTGGCTATGATGGTGAGAGTATGGTAACATTCATGGACCCGCGCGTACAGGATACCTGGACTTAATATAGTTTTGTTTTACACGTTATTCACTCATTTTCTGTTTGCTCCTCTACCTCTTCACTTGTTCTCTCTTCTCCTCCAACAACACAAACCCTAATCGCCACACCCTAAACCTAATCTTCGACGGTGATCAAACCCTAATCCCTAAATTAAACCCTAATTCACCCCAATATACCCTAATAAACCCCAATCGCAACAGTTTATCCAAAAAAATGCAAGGAAAAAGCTAAGTTATTTTACCTCCGACCGTGGTTGTTTTGCGTTTGCTTTCGATGAGGGATTTTTCGTTAGTCTTTTGTTTCTGTTTGGAAGGTGAGGCGGTGATGAGGATGATGGAAATGGAGGATGGTGAGGATGGCGATAACAGACGGTGATGAAAATGAAGGTAGCGGCGAAGAAGTCTAGGGTTTCAAATATTGAAACCCTAGATCTTGGCAAGTGGTTTCGACAATGATGGAGAGATCTTTCCCTCTCTGTAAACTCCTACCTATCTCTAATTTGTTTTTTCCTGTAATTTCTTTTTTTTCCATCAATTTCTTTCCATGTCTATCCTCTCTGTCAAAAATTTTCCGTCCCTTCTTCTGATTTCTTCTTAGGTTTTTATAGCCTTTTTAGGAGTTTGTAAATTAGGAAACATATTAAGCTTGCCTGTAAGTTTTTTGTACGATTTAATTAGGGTTCCTGAATACAATTAATTCTTGTCTGTAATTCTGATTTTAGGTTTTAATCTGTATAAATTTGTATTAACTTTGTTTCTGTTTTAGAATGATGATGTTCTGGAAATTTTATGAATGCAAGCTCTGATTCAAATTCGTTGTAAAACACATTACTCATCTTTTGACTCCAAAAGTGCATGTTACTCAATTGGACTATGCTTGTAACTTGTTTGGACTTTGTATGGTGCGATTGGGCTTCACGCTTTTTTTTATTTGTAACAAAAGCAATTTTTTATGACCTTGATTTGAGCCTTAAAAGGGATCGGGTCATGTGCGTTTTTGTTATCTGAACCAAAAACAACTTAAACGAAATAGGCCTGTGATGTTTGGTAATGGATTTTTAGTCATTTGTTTAAATAATCTAAACTGATTAATTTCTTAATTGAACTTAATAATAAAATAGTAAGTAATTAATAAAGATAATCATAATAATAGTAATGAAAATAATAATATTGATAATAGTTATGAGAAATAATAACTAAATAACCAAAAGTCAGAAATTGACTTCTAGTCAACCCTATCTCAATGGGCCTCTCCAAGTTGGGCCAATCTAATATACTCTTTAATTGGGCTATTAATTTCAAACACACACACCTAAAAATGAATAAAAACCTTAGTGAGCCTCTTAAAAAAATATTGCAATGTCTTCATGAGGCCCAACTGATTACACCTCCCCTGTGTACTGAAATAGACCACACAATTTATTGGGTCAACATAAAAATGCTTCCTCTTAGTTTATAAACGAGGCAAAAGCTTAATGGGCCATGAGAAATTGATGGTCTATTTTGAGGAAACACACCACCCTTTCATGAATTTAACCCCCCCCCCCCCCCCCCCATAAAATAACATTCAAAAATAGACAAAATTAAATAATATGATCACAAATTAGAACCACGAGAATAATATGACTGTTGAATTGATAAGGACAATTTGGGGTATGACAATATTCAACTCCAGAACCAAGGTAATGATGAAGTCTTCAAATGTGATTGTTGATGATTCAACTAAAGAAGATGATGTCCAAGAAGAAGTTGAGAAAACTATTCCTACAAAAGATGCGGTTGTTGAAGAGAATGTCACAACAAATGTTGCAGGCTCAAGTGTTGATTCTAAAGTTGAAGAAACTCAGGTAACTAACAAAGGACCATTTCTAAAAATTTAAAAGGATCATCCTAAAGATTTGATAGTAGGAAATCCTAGACTAGGATTATTTACCAGATCAAGGGAAGTTGTATCAAATGCTTGTTTTGTGTCAAAGATTGAACCTAAAAATTTGAAGGAAGCTTTGACTAATGAGTTCTGGATCAATGTTATGCAAGATGAGCTTGGTCAGTTTAAGAGAAATGAAGTATGGGATTTGGTACCAAGACCTGAAGGGACAAATATCATTGGTACAAAATGGGTGTAGAAGAACAAGAAAGATGAACAAAGAGGTGCCATCAGAAATAAATCCAGACTGGTTGCTCAGGGCTACACTCAAATTAAGGGAATAGATTTTGATGAAACATTCACTCTTGTGGCTTGCTTGGAGTCTATTAGATTACTGCTTGGAGTAACTTGTCATCTAAGGTTCAAGCTATATCAAATGGATGTCAAGAGTGCCTTTCTAAATGGGTACTTGAATGAAGAGGTTTATGTTGAAAAAAACAAAAGGATTTGTTGATCCTTCTTTTCCAGATCATGTGTTTAGACTGAAGAAGGCCTTATATGGCCTGAAGCAAGCTCCAAGAGCTTGGTATGAGAGGTTGATTGAATTTCTAGTCAGCCATGGATATAGAAAGGATAGAATTGACAAGACACTATTTGTCAAAGATGAAGCTGGAAAATTGTTGATAGCTCAGATCTATGTGGACATCATTTTTTTGGAGGGATGTCGGATGAAATGGTCCAACAGTTTATCAGGAAGATGTAATATGAATTCAAAATGAGTTTGGTAGGTGAACTGACTTACTTCCTTGGGTTGCAATTCAAGCAGATGGAAGACTCCATTTTTCTCTGTCAAAGCAAATATGCAAGGAATATTGTGAAGAAATTTGGATTAGAAAATGCGAGCCATAAGAAAACTCCAGCGTCTACACTATTGAAGTTATTTAAAGATGAAAAAGGAGTTAATGTTGATCAGAGTTTATATAGAAGCATGATTGGCAGCCTTCTATATATTACTGCTAGCAGACCAGACATCACATTTGTTGTTGGAGTATGTGCAAGATATCAAGCAGATCCCAAGGCAAGTCACATTAATCAAGTGAAAAGGATTTTCAAGTATGTGAATGGGACATGTGACTATGGTATGTTGTATTCCCATGATACAAATTCCTCGTTGGTGGGTTTTTATGATGCTGATTGGGCTGGAAGTGCCGATGATATAAAGTGTACATCTGGAGGATGTTTCTTTATGGGAAACAACTTGATCTTTTGGTTTAGTAAGAAGCAAAACCGTGTTTCTCTATCTACTACTGAAGCTGAGTACATAGCAACAAGAAGCAGCTTCTCCCAACTGGTGCGGATGAAGCAAATGTTGTTAGAATATAATATCAGACAAGATGTTATGACATTATTTTGTGACAATTTGAGTGCTATAAATATTTCCAAAAATCCTATTCAACATAGTAGGACCAAACACATTGACATCAGACATCATTTTATTAGAGAACTTATGGAGGACATAGTCATAAAGTTGGAGTATGTTAGTACAAATAATCAATTTGCTGATATCTTTACAAAAGCTTTTGATGTTGCGTAATTTGAGAATCTAAGGAGGAGACTTGGGATTTATATCTATGAAGAGCTATAGCAATTATTGTTGGCACTGTATCTTTTGTTGAGGATACTAAGTATGGTGCTGCACCTGATGAACATTCTGCCAGTTCTATTGAAGAAAAATAAGATGCCAATGAATGACATTTGGTCGTGGGATTTTGCTTGGATGCATCTTATGATTGTGTTTATTTTGGTTTGTGATTTTGTAAGGGATAAATGCCCATGATATTTTTAAGTTTTTGCACCCTGCTACTAAAACCTTAGGTGCTTACATTTTTTTTGCTAATATTGTTTACTTACCTTTGTCATATTATGGATAAAAAGGGGGAGTAGTATGATATTGAGGGAGCTTGAGCTAGAATTAGCTGGTGCTACTGCTAAGGGGGAGAATTATTTAATTCTGATTTTTTGATAGCAGACGATAAGGGGGAGTTCCTACTACTCTGAAGAGATGACATACATAATGTATAGACAACATGGTGTTGAGAACTTAGGTTCTCTATTTTGTTTGGCAGCTGTGTTAGTAGATCAACTAACTACTAACTATCTGATGTGTGTGATGCTGCTTATTTCTATACTTCTAAATCTGCATATGTCTTTTTTTCTGCTGTCGTACCTCTGATGTGTATGTTTGATTTATTTTCAAGCATACTTTATTATGCAAGGGTTGTTTAAGTGGCTTAGCCAAAATGTGCCAAAGGGGGGGAGATTGTTATTTCTCTGAAATTATAATTGGCATATATTTTGGTAAAACCATTTTGGAAGCAATATGTTGAACAAAATATTCCATCTTTCAGTTTTCAACATATCCAGAAAGATGTCCCAACAAGGAGTTAGGACGTCGCGTCTGCAACAACTGACATTTGTGGTTCAACTATTTTTTTAGCTATTGTATTTTTAGGGAATATTCAGTTAGCTTATGTGGCATCCAAGATTGAAAAATCAAAATATTTGGTGTTGGTTTTCGAAGATTTGATTAGTTTCTAAATATGGAGATAATTTAGGAAACTAATGATTGAAGATCTATTTTCTTGGAGAAGATTTTGCAGACTTTGAGCAGCCTCACTACTCCGGTTTTGAAGCCCAACCCAGTCCAGAATAATGTTATAAATAGACTGATGTATACCTAGTATTAGGTGGAACTTACAGATGTATTTTTGTTAGGGTTTTAGAATCCTATTGTTGGGTTGTAAGTTCTCTGTTAGATGTTCATAAGCTTTTAATCATTTAACATATTGTGTGTCAATTCTAATAAGCTTTTAAGCATTGAGTCTTACATGTTTTTGAAAGTGTATTGATCCGCTATCGCGCACAGATCAAAATGAGTATTTTGTAAAATAGTAGTTTAGCGATAGTGACTCGAGTATCGTATCACGAGGATTCTTGATTTTTATTAACCAACAGAAACGATTATGGGGGGTTTAATTCGGGATTAATTTTTAAAGAGCTGAGCAAATAAGCGATTAAAATAAGTGATTAAAAAAATAAGTCGATCTAATGTTTTCAGGTTCCCGCTAATAATTGGCTTTTACCTTACCAATTCCCTAAGCGGCTTCGACCTCTATTCGCTTTCAATACCAATTGACAAGCGTAATAGATATAAAATAGATTGAATTCCCATTCCGAATTAAGCAAATGGATTAATACAATCGTGAATTAAGCAAACACGATATAGAACACGATTTAACGACTAAGCGACGTAAACAACGATTAAAGATTAGGAATACAATCATACGAATTTAATCAAGACATTCCATGAAATAACATATTAAGCACATGCAATTTCATAAAATATACTTGAAATACAAACGAAATTGAATTGATAAATTAAAAACCTCAAAGCGTCGGAACGCGATTACAGTAGATCAACTCTGGATGATTAGTTCTTCATCCAAGCGCACAAGTAAAAGTAATTTTTTTATCGTGAATAGTGAAACCACCCGGCCGAAACCTGTCATCTGGATATAATGAAACATCAATGAAGCTGCCACCGAACGTCTTTTATCCCTCCGAAAGGGAAAGGTAAACATCGAGAAAACCTGAAGAGGGAGAAATCATTGTCTTTCAACCGAGAGATTAGGTAAGGGAGTCTGTTGCGCGAGGGGAAGGTATTAGCACCCCACACGCCCGTAGTACTCTACGGTATCCACTCTTGTTGTCTAATCTAATGGGTGTGGTCAAATTCTATGTCTATGGCTTAAAGCTGAAAAAGGAATGCATGCGAAAGAGAAAGAAAACAATGTAGGGAAAATAAAAGTTATGCTCGATCGGGCCCTACCCCAATGCCTATGTATCCCTTTTAAGGAATTAGAGCAGCTGTAGTTCGGCTTATATATTTTGGTTGGTTTGTGTTTTTTAGTTAAGGCAAACAAAAACAATCAAGATGACAAATCATCGAATGAAACAACAAACAAATGAGATGGTCAAACATCGAATAAATAATAACAAGCTAACATGTCAAAGATGGCGAAACATCAAATGATAAAACGGATGACAAAACATTACACCTAGCAATGATATTGAGAATCAAAGCAGGATAACAAACAGATGTGATGGCGAAACATCAGCTTCAAAAAAATGTGCGATGGCGAAACATAGGCTAAAAGGTAATAAGATATCATGGCAAAGATGACGAAAAATCAATAAAACGGATGGCAAAACATCACACCTAACAATGATATTGGGAATCAAAGTAGGATAACAAACATGTGCGATAGCGAAACATCGGCTTCAAACAAATGTGCGATGGTGAAACATCGGCTAAAAGATAATAAGATATCATGGCAAAGATGACTAAACATCAATAAAACGGATGGCAAAACATCACACCTAACAATGATATTTGGAATCAAAGTAGGATAACAAACATGTGCGATGGCGAAACATCGGCTTCAAACAAATGTGCGATGGTGAGACATCGGCTAAAAGATAATAAGATATCATGGAAAAGATGACGAAACATCAATAAAACGGATGGCAAAACATCACACCTAAAAATGATATTGGGAATCAAAGTAGGATAACAAACATGTGCGATGGAGAAACATCGGCTTTAAACAGATGTGCGATGGCGAAACATCGGTTAAACCAGGTTTAAAAGCAAAGCCAAGAGGCATACAAACAAAGTAAGATTGGTTTGTATCTTTTACCTTGAAGAAGGGTTTGAGTTTATTAGAAATGTCTTATGATTTGCCAAGAAAACAATTTTTGTATTAAGATGTAAAATGCATAGAAAGGAAAAACAAATAAGGGAAACTAGCCTAGTATTATCCCTAGTGTTATCATACAATGGTTGACTCTAGGGTTGAGGATAAAGGAAAACCCTACCTTAATTAACATGTTAAAGGAAGCTTAAAAAACTATCTTATAGGGAACATGCAATGAGAGCGAAGTCGTGATCTCAATTTCTAAATTGAGTGACTCATCGATCAACAATTAAAGAATAAAAACAATAAACATCCTATAGGGAACATGCAATGAGAGCGAAGTCATGATCTCAATTTCTAAATTGAGTGACTCATCGATAAACAATTAAAAAGGAAAGCAATAAACATCCTATAGGGAACATGCACTGAGAGCAAAGTCGTGATCTCAATTTCTAAATTGAGTAACTCATCGATCAAAAGCAAACACAACACATGTATCAGACAAAAACCAGAGGGCCTCCTGACATATATCAGCAACAGAGATACCATCATGCAATCAGAGAACTATGCAAAATGAAAATGGAAGAAAGGAAATAGTCCAATACCAAATGGATAACTATCCATAGCAACTGAGCAAGAATAAAAGAAACCCAGAGAACTTCAAGCAAGCTGGCATTAGTAGACAAATCAAGTCAGAAGTTATGCCATCAAGATATAACTATTGAGATTTTCATATATGAACAGATCCCATGGGCAATGTATAGAATTCATAATCATATGTGTATATCCTGCATAGAATATCAAATATGCCAAGCACAAGAGTAGTGCAAACATAACAAATTGTGTTCCACAAATAAAGTGAAACACAATAGCCTCAAGTCAAAAATGGAAAACTTTTCTCAAAGTACCTCGCATATTCAACAACCAAGTTAGTATTCCCATAAATAGGATGATGATTCACATAAGGGATGGATGATGACACCAAAATGAAATGAGAAAACATGATAACAACTAACAAACATTAGTCATGATAGCCAGCAAGAAACAAGTATGTGCACAAATTGGTCAAAAGAATCAGAGGAATGTTGCTCCTTTCTATCACCATATTGAATTGACAATTGAATATAAATCAAGCATCATTGGAGCTTGAGAAGAATACAATCAAAGACCATGAAGGTCAGTAGCAAACATAATTCAATCATGTACAATTAATTTCAACCACAGCTCACAAGCACAATAGAAGATGAAGCCCATATAATGCATCAAAAAGGTTCAAACATTCAAACATTGAGCAATAAGTGAAATGACTTGAGCTATTGTAGATAAATCAGAATCAACATGATCATTAGGTGCCCAATTATAGGCCTCACTCAAGTTCATTGGCCATCAAACAAATTTCAACAAGGCATGCAACATTAATTGGGTACCTTCACTTCAAAAATACATCATAAATAGAAACAAGGATCACTAAATCAAACCAAAAACTTCTTAGCATATTTGAAGTGTGTAGAAGTCATAAAGCAATCCTTAAGTTCATGAATGATTGAGGAGGGGATCAAATGAGGCCCAAAGTTCAAAACTAGTTGGCAAAACTACCAAACTAGACAAGTTTTCAAAATAATTTGTGGAAAAATCTCAAACCAAGTCAAATAATTCAAGAAAAATGGTTTTCAGATCCTCAATGCATTCATGAACCATAATCAAGACTTAAATTCCATTGAAAGTCCAGGGCATAAGGGTTTTGAAAAAGAAACTTGCACAATAAGCAACAAAACCCTAATTTTTGAGTTTTAATCTTAAACATTGATTAAGTAAGATCAAAATTCAAACAATTTAAACCAAGATCATACAAATCACAAAGAAACCATAAATGTCAGAATACATATTTTTTACATTTTTTGAATTAAAGGAAAGTCAAAAATAAAATTAAATTCAAACAATTAATCATTTAAACAAATAATCACATTTCAAAATAAAATTTTAATCAAAAAGTCAGAAAAATGTCCAACCAAAATTATATTCAAATATTAGGATTAAAAACACACATCCCTGATTTTTTGTGGAATTTTTGAATTAGGGGAAATATTAAAATAAAAATCAAACAAACAATTAACAATTAAACTATTATTTAAGGGCAAAAATGCAAACCCTAGCCAAAAGTCATGAAAAGGTCAAAATAAAAAAATATTCAGATTCTATGATTAAAAAAAAGCTAGCATGATTTTTTTGAGGATTTTTGAATTAGTGGAAGTATTAAAATAAAAATTATAAGGCAAAAAAAATCAAAACAAACTTCTCAAATTAAAATCATGAACAAAAATAGCAAAAATGCTAAAAAAAAAAATTCAGAATCAAATTCTACATTACTTTATGAGTCCAAAATGTTTTTTGTGGAATTTTTCAAATCAAAGAAACATTAAAATAAAAAAATAAACACTAAACAAATAATTAAATAATAACACAAAATTTTAAACCAATCAAAACATTTTCAAAAATTATCAAAAAAATGCACAAGGACAGGAATATTATTTTCAAGTTTCATGAATTTTTTCATTATTTTTCATCAAGTTTTGATCAAGAAAATAAAATCAGAGAATCAATGAAAATTTAAATAACAAAAACAAGAACAAGGCCAATGAGATGATGCCACGCATCATCTTCAACCTCCAGCCTAGGCAAAATACTTGTTTCCATCAGTTCCAACATGCTCACTTCAGATCCATCAAACAAACACGATTCTCAACCAAAATTCATGAAATTAAGCTCAAATTAAAGCTGATATATCATACTACATCCTGCAATTCGAATCAAACTCAGAGATCAAGCATAGATCAAGAAATCAAATCTCAAAAAATGGAAAAAAACACTGCGAACGTCCAAAACCAGAAGCACGATTTCGCCAAATATGATTGAATCAGAGCTCAAATATACATCAATCCTAATGATTGGCCAGCTATAAACACAATGCACACCACAAAAGACTTCAATTCATGCTTAAATCAAGGTTTAGATTCAGTGAGCATACCTGTAAAAGTGAAAAATAAATTCACTTGGTGCCTTTGAAATCTAGCAAGAAACCCTTCCAAATAGCTTCCTTGTGCTCCAATGAAGGTGTTTGAGTAGAGAAATGAGGACTGGATCAAGAGAATTGAGCAACTCGATTCAAGTTGCAGAGCAAGAAAAATGAGAAAATTCTGGGGAGCTTCTTCCAATGCAGTGCCTCTGTGCACGAAAGGAGAGTTTGAGCAGCTTATATAGAGTGTTTTGAGTGAGGTTAGGGTGGTAATTCAAGCTGAGAGTCGTTGGAGAGCAAAAGTGAATTTTCTATCAAACCAAAACAAGTGTGATGGCGATTTGTGTTTTGCTTGGTATTTAGGCAATGCTTGCAGTCGTTTTGAGCAACAAAAGGAGAGTGTGAGTGAGTGAAAAAAACGTGATGAGGTGAGATGTCCTCTTTTGCACATGGGACTGATTTGCTTGGGTGAGAAGTTTCCCAATTTGGCAAAAAATGTGAGAATGAGAGAGGCACGAGGTATGCACCTGGTTTGGCCTTTTTTGGCAACACATGAGGTGTCCAATTTGTGCCAAGCATGTGCAAGTGGACTCTGAAATGATTGAATAAAAAATACACCAAAACCTGAAAATTGCCATGGCCAAGCAAACACCAACAATCAACTGACTTCCAACTGAGGCCATTTCAAATTGGCTCGTGCATTTTCCAAATTTCTTTGAACCAATTAAAATTCATATGATGAACTTCACAATGATCTTTGATTCATCAAAAATGGTGGAGAAATGAGAGAGATGTGGACATTAGGATTCCTGGGCAAGTCAAGCCAACTTGCCCAAAACCGCACGCGTTGGCCTGCCCATGTGCCTTCAAAAATCCGGTTTTGCCACCCATCTTCCTCAAATCATAACTTCCTCAATTTCAATCCAATTTGAGTGATTCTAAGTTTAATGAGAAGCTTTCATAGCCCTCTTCAAAATTCACTTTTTAATTTTTCAAATTGAGGCTTGAGTCATAAGAAATTGATTCCTCAAAATGGCATGCCAAGTGTTTGATGAAATTACGCACGTGACTTGCCCAAGAGAAGTCATCTTGACACTTGGGATTTTTTGTAATTTTTAAGTTACTTCTTGAACAAGTTACACTCAAATTCACCATTTCTCATGATTCAAAGATGAATTTGGGTGTGGAATATGAAAAGAGGATGCTTAAATTGATGGTTGACCAAAAGTCCACTTGGTCAACTTCTGATTTTGACTGATTTTGACCAAAATGACCAATTTGCCCCTTTTTATCAATTGAATCCTTTCTAATCCAAATTGAACCTCAATTTTTCAATCCTAAATGCTTAATAACATGTGGTGAATCATGGAAATAAGTTTGGGTGAAAAAGTCAAAGAAATCCTGATTAAATCCAAAACCCTAGTTTTGTACCATGTGCTAGGAGATAGCTGATCAAGCTTCAAAATCCTAATTCCACTGAGTATCATGAGAGACTCCTTGATCAAATATGATTCTAATGATGATAAGATAATGATGCTTCATGAACTGGCTCATCTAGACCCCAATTATTTCAACTTGGACCAAACCCTAATTTTGACTGATTCCTCAAAGGAGAGTGATGAATCATCTTTAAAACTTCAAATCCTCTGGATATCTTGGCCAATTGCTTGTACAAAGACTTTCCAAATTCCAATGAGACGTTGTAGCTTCCAAATCAAGACTTGTACCTTGATCAATAGGCTTGATCAAACAAAACCCTAATTTGACTGATGAATCAAAGGAGTGATTCCTTCTTATAAACAAACACAAACTTCAATCCTCTGATGATCCAAGGAGATGGATAAGATATCTTGAGATATACAATAACTTTTGAGCTTGAAAGATCCAGAGGTTTAGATGATAAGGTTCTACTTGAGCAAATTGTCAATGCAATCAACCTTCAAGGCTTGAGGAAGACTTGATAACCAAAGTACTTTGATCCTATCACAATGTATGAATGCAATGCAATATGATATTCATGATGAGACATAAGCCAAAATCAAGAGGGTAAATTTTTGGGTGCAACAGCTGCCCCTATTCAAATATATTCAACATGATAAGTGAGAAAAGTGACAACTTTCGAGCGTTCAGAGTTGAAGATGATTGAATACAAAAGAACCCGAAAATTTACACTTTTGAAGAGGAGAGAAAAAGAAGCAGAAAACCCCCAAGACATGCGTCAGAATGAAGCTGTAACATAGGTTGAAACAGGACAAAATATAAGAAGAGCAGAAGCAACTAAACTTCCAGACAAATGTGCCATGGCAAAATTGGGCTTCAAAGAAGGGTGAGATAAAACTCAGACTACAGAGTATAGGCGAAACTAAACTCTGGAAAAGAAAACATACGCGGGTGAGGAGACGAAACTCTGAGCTCGACCCAAAGCAAAGTGGCTAGAGTGTGTGATTCTAGGAGCAATTGCTAATCTCAACTAAGATACTCAGTATGAAGGAACTGAAAGAATCCCATAAATGAGGAACAAAAGCGAGACGAAACTCGACTCAATAACTAGTTAGACGAAACTAAGCTAGATGAGTACCAGGACGAAACTGGATTTCATGCACGGGTAACGAGGCGAAACGCAACCCAAAGCAAAGTGATGAGAGTGCATGTTTCTCGGAGCACCTGCTGGTCTCAGATCAATGGATAAACAGTGAAGAAAACTGATAGAATAATCCAAGGAACAAAAGAGACTGATCTCAAACCAGGGACGCAGTACGAACACTGCACTCGGTAAACAAACACCGTCAGAGGGTCCAAGGTATGAAATCCAAAAACGAGACGAAACTCGACTCAACAACTAGTTAGGCGAAACTAAACTAGATGAGTACCAGGACGAAACTGGATTTCATGCACAGTCGACGAGGCGAAACTCGGCCCAAAGCGAGGAGATTAGGACACACACCTAAAAACCTGCTGAAAGTGAATATCAGGACGAAACTGGTATTCGAAAGGTGCATTAATAGACATTGGAATGAACCGGAGAGGGTAGTGAAGACTAAACCCGAGAAGACCGAGCTAGGGAGAAACTGAACTACAATCAGGAGTAGACACTCAAACAAATAAGGGATTGACGTCAAAAGGATATTGGTATAGGGATGAAACCGAGATAATAAGGACAAAGACCTCGCTGGGGATTTAATGCCGAAGTATTAGAAAATTCATTGGGGATAACAAAAACAATAATGGCTTATGTTCCAATGCATGTTTGAATTCTTTTTATATAGCGCAATGCTCCATATAATGGAAATGCTATGCGTTTTGGTAGATGCAATATGATGATGCATGTTTAAAAGTTTCACTGGGGAATGGCCTACTGAGAAGCCAATAACCAAGAAGTCAGAATCTGGCATGACTTGCAAAAATAAATTGCAAAATCCAAAGGAGAGGAGAAAATATGGGGAACCGCTAGAGAGGGAACCCCGAAGAGATGAAACTTCGCGGGGAATAACATCCGAGCAACCAGTAGAAACAGGCCACAAACATTGTGTGGAGCTGCAATAATAAATTACAAAGTCCTAGAGAAGATCAGATCGACACTGTAACTTCTGGAGAAGATTAGTCATTGAGGGAGAAGATCAGGGAAAAATTGTAATCTCTGGAAAAGACAGTGCGCGACTGTGTTAAGGATCACACCAAGACAACAAACCTGACGTGAGGGGTGAAAACCTTTATTGGGGGAACAAAGCCCTGCTGAGGTAACGGGACTTCACCGGGGATACAGAACTTTGTTGAAGATTTTTGTTGGAGAGATTTTTCTTGGAATGCAACCATTGAATGGATTATGCAGATAGTCACACAATATCAACCTTACTGGGGATAAGGAAAGATCTTATCATAAGGATGCCCCAGTCAACAGAACGGCTGGGAAATGAGATGTCATGGCGAGGGGTCTCCGTTGGCAACTCCGTTAGAGGGTCGAAACTTCTCCAGAATGTGAGTTCCCATTTAAACAAAACTCCACTAGGGATGCAACATATTCGAAATTGAAGTCTCAGAATGAAGCTTTTGAAAGAAGATTCCTGGGGAAACAAAACTTTGCTGCGGAAATGAAACTTCACTGGGGATAGGTAAAGTCTTATTCATACATGGGCTCTGTCTAGCAGAAGAAAGCCAAGTATTCCCTCCCTGACAATCATTAAGCTCTTTACAGGTGTTCAATGTGTAAACTCTTTTTGATGTCAAGCAACTGTTTTGCATGCAGAAAGATGTTTATTTTGGGAATGACAGACCTGATGCGATGATTATTTAAGCCTTAAAGTTGAAAAACTTAACAAAGTGTCGCATCTCTGTTGTGAATGAATCACTGGCTAGAGTGCAAAAATTTCAAAACTTTTCTTCCTTCTTTTTTTTAGAAAAACGAGTCAAGTTACGGGTGATAAGATACCAACATGGATATGCAGCACATATTTGGGAGTTTAGGAAACGTTATCCTGTTGTAGTATGCTTTCGAGTTAAACCCTTGTTTCAGTTAGGACTTTTAGAGGTTGTAATGTGGCCTGGTTCGAGGTTTTTTAGAAAAAAAGTTTTTCAAGGCTCAATGTGACCCCCTTCGTGATATTCTCCTGTCCTAAGTTCAGCTGACTTATCATAAGCGTTCATCTTTCAAAAGGATTTGTAATGGTTGAGTGATCACGACAAATTCTCCAACATGATTCTCGCTTAACTTTTGCTGCTTTTGTTTTTTTTTTATATTATTGTTCCTCTTCTTTTGATCAAAATTTCATTGAATAATATTTTTTTCTCGGCCTTTTAGGCTCTTCTTTTCCCTAACTTTTTCCTAGACAAAATCTTTTGAATTTCAATTTTGGGGGTCCAGCAGGATGCCCTAACTTTTGCCTAAGCGACTTGTTTTCAAGTTTCGACTTAGCGGGGCTTTTTGTTTCTTTCTTATTCATACTTTCCACTTCGAACAAGTCAATGTGACTTTACTTTTCGAACTTTTCTTTCTTTCTCTCTTTTTTTGAAAACAAATGCCTCTTTCCTTGGTCGGCGAGGGTTAGCCATTATTGTATCGATTCGATCTCGACCTCAGGACTTCGTGAGGAAATGAAAATCGTGGTTTTGACATTTTTCCAGATCTCATGATGCGAAAGATAAAATATGGTGATCCTCAGAGGGGACATTCTTTCTGAAATTTGAATGCTTGGTCAAATCAACTGAACATCTACCCTACCCCTGGTTAAAAAAATAAGGGGTTTTTTTAACGGAAAAGAAACTCCTACTTCGAACGCTCAAAGGGGTTAACGAGGGTCTAACTCCCTTATATCTCCTGTGTTTGGGGATTGAAACAATGTTTGTACATCGTCAACGGGGTTCTACTCAAAAGCATACCATCACAGTCATTGGTTTTAGCTAAACTCCTTCCTCCAAACTCTTGGCTAAGCAAAAGAATTGGCACAATTGGTATCAAAATGCCCGAAAAATCGATTAAAGAGTGATACTGGATGGATTAAGTAAAATGAAACAAATTTTTTCAATGCAAAAATATTCAACGCATCAAGACTGAAATTCGGCCATAAACAAAATCCTATATGCATACAATGCTAAAACAATCAATCAAGATAACACATGAAAGTGCGGCAAAGAAACGTAATAAAAGCCATTATGGGGAAAAAATAATCTCCAATTAGGTTCACCGATCTCGCCGACCTGCCGTAATCTTGATATTATCCTGACCCATGACCTTTACCAACAGCACGGAGCTTGTGAAACAAAATGGCAAGGCGTCCACCAGTAGAGTGAAAGAGAAATCCATCAAACATAGAACAAAACATGCCCCTTGCATAGTAGTAGTTGTGTTTGTTATCTGTATTTCAAGCAATCGACCAACCATGACTTGTATTACAATTTCCATGTAAGGCCCACGAAGTTTATATGCTCATGCTTATAAAAAATATAGGACGTTTTTGCAAACAAAATAGTAAAAAGGGAGAAAAGAAAAGCATACGTATACTTGAAAGAAGATATTCTATTGATTTCAAGAAATTAGCCTGCGAAAAAGGCGTTTACATTTGGAAGCAAGTAATTAAAAAATCAAAGCAAACAAATGTTTACAAATGGAAATGTGAATGTGAATCTCCATCGAGTCCCTTCTCTGCTATGACTCTTATGACTCTCACGCTTTCATCTTCCTGCTTTCAGATAGATCATTCTTGGATTAGCCTCAAGCGTATGCCAGGTGACGGAATGAAGGAAAGAACAAAGGATCTCATGCTGAGCGTAGTCATTTGCTTTAAGTCCCTAACTTTTTCATGAATCGCCCTTTCGGGTTTTCGATTCACCAGGACACCCTCTTTTTGCCTAAATCGCCCTTTCGGGTTTTTAGTTTAGCGGGTTCTTTTTTTTTTATGCAAAGTATTTTTTAACTACGACAGCATTCACAGGGAGAGGGAAGTACTCTTCATCCATAGTCGTGAGCATCATCGCTCCTCCAGAGAAAACTTTTCTTACCACGAAAGGACCTTCATAAGTCGGAACCCACTTGCCTCTGGGATCTCCTTGGGGGAGAATTATCATTTTTAGCACAAGGTCACCTGGCTTGTAACACTGAGGCCGTACCCTCTTATCAAAAGCTTTCCTCATCCTTTGTTGATATACTTGACCATGACATACAACCGTCAACCTCTTCTCGTCAATAAGTTCCAATTGATCCAGCCGACTATGTACCCATTCACTTTCATCCAGCTCAACATCTCTCATGATCCTAAGAGAAGGAATCTTGACTTCTACCGGTAATACTGCTTCCATGCCGTAAACCAACGAAAATAGGGTTGCCCCAGTCGAAGTACGCACAGTGGTGCGATAACCATGCAACGCAAAAGGCAGCATCTCATGCCAATCTTTATAGGTTACCACCATCTTATGCACGATTTTCTTGATATTCTTATTGGTCGCTTCGACAGCACCGTTCATCTTTGGTCGGTATGGGGAAGAGTTATGATGCTTAATTTTGAAGGACTCACAAAGCTCCTTCATCATTTTGTTGTTCAGATTAGACCCATTATCGATAATGATATTTTCAGGAACTCCGTAGCGACAGATAACATTGTTCTTAATGAACCGAGTTACCACCTGCTTGGTGACATTGGCATAGGATGCAGCTTCGACCCATTTTGTAAAATGATTGATGGAAACCAGAATGAAATGGTGCCCGTTGGACGCATTCGGTTCAATTTTGCCGATCATATCAATTCCCCACATTGCAAACGGCCAAGGGGAAGTCAAGACATTCAAAGGTACTGGCGGCACATGCACTTTATCAGCATAGACTTGACATTTGTGGCAAACCCGCGCATGATTGTAACAGTCAGTCTCCATGGTGGACCAATAATAACCTGCTCGCAAAATCTTTTTAGCCATGGTATGCCCGTTGGAATGGGTCCCGAAATCACCTTCATGTATCTCTTCAATGATTCTAGCTGCTTCCTTCTTGTCAACACATCTGAGCAGTAAGCCGTCATGATGCCTTCTATACAACACACCACCACTGAGAAAGAACTTGACTGAAAATTTTCTCAAGAACTTCTTATCTGTGACGGATTCCTCTTCAGGGTACTCTTGTGTTTCAAGATATCGTTTAACATCATAAAACCAAGGATTACCATTTGTTTCCAAACTGGCCTCAAAACAGAAAGCTGGCTCACTCAGACTTCTGATAGTAATGGAAGGTGCCTCATTAGCCCACTTAACTTTGAACATGGAGGACAAAGTTCCCAGTGCATCAGCTAGATTGTTTTCTTCTCTGGGAATGTGCTCAAACGTGATCTCTTCGAAATACGGAATCAACTTCATAACATGCTCACGATAGGGAATTAGGTTCTGGTGGCGAGTCTCCCAATCTCCATTAATCTGGCTGATAACAAGATTGGAATCCTCGTAAACTTTAAGAAATTTGATGCGCCAGTTGATCGCCACTTCAATGCCATAAATGCAAGCCTCATATTCAGCCATGTTGTTAGTGCAATCAAAACAAATACGAGCCGTGAAAGGAATGTGGTATCTATCAGGGGAAGTGATAATAGCTCTGACGCCGTTATCCATGGCATTGGAGGCACCATCAAAAACAAGCGTCCAACGTGATCCCGGCTCGGGTCCTTCATCTGGGTCTGGCATATTCCAATCCCGAATATACACAATTTCCTCATCTGGAAAATCAAACTTCATCGGTTCATAATCGTTCAAGGGCTGATGATCAAGATGGTTGGCATGAGTATCAGAGGTTCCTGCAAATACTCCTTTATTTTATCAAAGGCCTCCTGACAATCCTCATTCCATTTCACTATCTGATTTTTCTTCAACAACTTGAACAAAGGTTCACAGGTGGTTCTGAGATGAGAAATAAATCTAGAAATGTAGTTTAACCTTCCCAAGAAACCACGTATTTCCTTCTCTGTCCTTGGTTCAGGCATTTCCTGTATCGCTTTTACCTTGGCCAGGTCCACCTCGACACCTTTTTCACTTACAATAAAACCCAACAGCTTGCCGGATCTCACCCTGAAGGTGCACTTATTCGGATTGAACCTTAGCAAGAACGGCCTCAGTCTCTCGAACAATTTCTTCAGATGAACAAGATGTTCCTCTTCCGTGTCAGACTTAGCAATCATATCATCCACATAAACCTCAATCTCTTTGTGAATCAAATCATGAAAGAGAGTGACCATGGCGCGCTGATATGTTGCCCCGACATTTTTCAAACCAAATGGCATCACTTTATAACAGAAAGTTCCCCAAGGCGTGATAAATGTTGTCTTCTCCATATCCTCCGGAGCCATCTTAATTTGATTATAACCCGAAAAACCATCCATGAACGAAAACACTTTGGAATGAGCAGTATTATCGACCAACACGTCAATATGCGGAAGAGGGAAATCATCTTTAGGGCTGGCCCTGTTCAAATCCCTATAATCCACACACATCCTGACCTTACCATCCTTCTTGGGCACAGGCACAATATTTGCAATCCATGGCGGATAATTGATGACTTTTAAGAAATTCATGTCCAACTGCTTCTGGACCTCCTCTTTAATCTTCTTGGACATCTCAGGATGAGTTTTTTGGAGCTTTTGCTTGACAGAGGAACAACCTTCTTTGAGCGGTAATCTATGCACGACAATGTCTGTATCCAACCCAGGCATATCCTCATAAGACCAAGTGAAGATATCAGAATACTCACGGAGTAGCTCAATCAATCTGACCTTTATACTTTCTTCGAGATCTGCCCCTATCTTGACTTCTCTTCTTACCTCTTCTGTGCCAATATTTACCACCTCAATCGGATCCTGATTCGGCTGGATAACCTTCTCATCTTGTTTTAACAATCTTACTAATTCCTTAGGAAGATCACAATCCTTATATGCTTCTTCTTCAGCTTGATAAATATGAGTATGAAAGTCATAATGAGCCATAGCAGAGTCGTTATCAATATGATTGGTAGTGGAAGTGCATCTGCATGAATGACATTTTTGGAGTTTTTTAGTGACAATGTGTGAAAAGAGAAACATTGCCATTTAAATAAAAAAGAAATGAAGCAAAGTTTTGAATGCAAAAACGTCCTTTATTTCATGATAAACTTGAAAAATAAACATGGTGGCCCTACACAAATGATCCACTACGCCTTGGGCAGAGCGTAGGAATTATGATATGATACTAAAAGAAAACAAGAAAATTACTCCTCAGCGCTTGAAACTTGGATAACATCCACGAAAGTCCAATTGTTGAGTGTCTGGCCCAGAATACTCGGACGAATCCAATCCTTGATATTGTAGTCATCAACCCTATCATCGCCAACTGCATTGATGTGTCCTTCTTGAGTAGCACAAGGACGGGAAAACTTCACAGGAGTAGATAAACTAGATGCTCTGGGAGTTGAACTCTGCTGACTTGGGCTAAAACCAAGACCAAATTAGTCAAATTTTGGGGTAACATCCAGCACCTGACCCCAACCTTCAGGGTTATCTTTTTCCACCACAGCTCTCGCATCCTTGAGAGAAGACATAACAGTTTCCGGTTTCCTTTTTTGCTCTGGAGGAGGAAAATTGAAAGCATGGACTGTCTCAAATGCCTGAAACGGAGTTTCATGTATCTCACCTTCAACTTCAACATAGCGGGATGATGTCAAATGACTCACGATGTACTCTTCCTCGCCGCACACAATTATCACCTTTCCCTCTGCAGGATACTTGAGTTTCTGATGAAGAGTAGAAGTGACTGCCCCTGCTCTATGAATCCATGGCCGCCCCAACAAACAACAATACGCTGGTTGTATATCCATCGCAAAAAATGTAGCCGTGAAGGTGCGAGGACCGACCTTGATTGGTAACTCTACTTCCCCAAACACTGACCTTCGAGACCCATCAAACGCCTTCACCGTCAAATCACTAGGGCGCAGCTCCAGTCCAGAATAATAAATCTTCAACAATGCTGACTTGGGCAATACATTCAAGGATGATCCTTATCCACCAAAACCCGGGATAAAGTAGTGCCCCTTCACTCCATTGAAATATGAAACGCTTTGTTATGGTCTAGCCCCTCCGGAGGAAGATCAAAATCTGTGAAGCCTAGACCATTCCCGGCAGATATGTTAGCACAAACATTCTCAAACTGATTGATTGTTATCTCATGTGGCACGAACGCATTCTTTAACAACTTCATCAAAGAATTTATGTGAGGTTCTGAATAAATCAACAAAGACAAGATAAACATCTTAGAAGGAGTATGGCTCAGATGATCAATTATGCTATAATCACTCTTTCTGATAATTCGCATTAACTCTTTAACCTCATTGGGAACTGAAGAAGCTTCTGGCATCGGAATTGGTTTAGTCACATTGGCTGGAGTAACCCTTGGATTACCAATCATCGCCTGTTGTTTTCCTTTTTCCCTTGCAGAAGAATATGCCGCATCTTGCACATTAGAAGAACCAAATACTCTCCCTCTTCTAGTCATTCGACCCACACCAGAAAAGTTATGAACTTCCCCTTCATTATCTTCAGCACGTTCTTCCTCAGACGAACGAGTACTTACTTCCTGCTTCACCCCATGGTAATAAACATTAGCACCGTAATGCCATGGGATGGCCTTCTCACTTATATACGGCATGGGACCAGGTACCGTAATCATCAAAGGAGGCGCCCTAGCTGGGGTAGGAATGCGCACAGGGGTGTAAGGAATAGATATCACAGCAACATCTTCTTCGGTAACCTTACGATAGCTTGGTTTTCTATCAAACTGTAGGGAACCTTCCTTTATCAACAACTGGATTGCGACTTTTAAATCATCACAGTCCTTTGGTTGCTCTCTACACTTGGCACACTCTGAAGTACAACCCGGGAAAATAGAATTGTCAAGAAAATACCTCTTAACATAGCACAACGGAGTAGTTATTTGTTCCACATTCATGATTAAATTCAACACTTCACCATTATCATCTATCATATTAACAACACCCCCTCCATGCCTAGGCATTGGGTTCTGAGTAACATTTGGACCAGTCACTGGAGTAAACTCAATTGCCTTAGCATCCAACAAGTCTTGTATTTTGCACTTCAATGCAAAGCAATTGTCAGTAGAATGACCAACTCCGCCTGAATGGAATTCACATCTTGCATTATCATCATAGTTAGTGGGAAGTCTTGCGGGTGGTGGTGGCATATTTCTCAAACCAATCAACTTCAAATCAAGCAAACGGTGGAGTGCTTCAGTAAGAGATACTGGAAAGGGATCAAATTTTCTTGGTTGTCTCTGCTATTGATTATTATACGGACGAGGAGTATCTTGATGTCTTTGTTGTTGAGGCACTGTATTTGGTCTCTGCTACGGAGGAGCATTGACAAGAATAGAAACAACATTGATTTGTTGGTGCTGATGATCCTCTCTTCTTCCTCTATGAGAGTAAACCGAACTTGCATCGCCTTCCCTTTTCTTAGGGTAAGCGTTGAATGGTTTCTTACTGCCCCCTGATAAGCCACTAGAACCTCCAATCTGAATTTTCCCCAATTTCAAACCTACTTCAATTCTTTCACCATCCATAACCAAGTCTGTAAATCCTGCCAAAGTACTTCCTATCATGTGCTCATAGAATAGCCCTTGTAGGGTACTCATAAACATATCAATGAGTTCTCTCTCCATGAGTGGAGGTTGAACCCTCGCAGCTAACTCACGCCACTTCTGAGCGTATTCCTTGAAAGATTCTTTTGGTCCCTGTGACATATTCTGTAACTGAGTGCGATTAGGCTCCATATCCATATTATACTAATAATGTTTGACAAAAGCCCGAGAAAGATCATTCCAGCAACGAATATGGTTTTTCTCCAACTTCATGTACCACTACAGGGATGCCCTAGATAGGCTATCCTGGAAAAAGTGAATCAAAAGCCCCTGATCCTCAGTATGTACTGACATCTTTCTGAAATAAGTAGTCGCATGAGTAACAGGACATGACATTCCATTGTACTTTTCAAATGTAGGAGGCTTGAACTTTGGAGGAACTTTCATCCCAGACACCAACCCGAGATCATTAGCATCCATACCAAGGACTCCTTGCCCTTCCACAGCCTTCAACCATTCTTCCAACAACCGATACTTCCTATCCTCAACCTGAACTTCCGGCTCCGAACGCTGAATAGAAAACTGATCTTCATCCTGGTCAAAGTCATAATCCTGCTCCTGATAGCCCCTTACACCGCCATGATTATCTCTTATGTTCCCCACAAGATGAGGTCCCAGAGACGGGGGAAACTGCCCTACATTGCGCACAAAAGGGTTTTCGGGCATCCCGTGAAAATTTCCAGCAGGCTGATCTTGCACATCCCCCAATCCTACAGAAATGTCCTGATAGAGCCCTTGATTTCCACCATCCCCTGGATAGCGGCGTTGGTTATTGACAATGGCAGCCATTTCCTCCTGTCGGTGATTCACATTGGTGATGACCTCCATGAACTGAGTCATTTGAGTAGCCATCTGGGCCCTTATTTCAGCGAGTTCATCTTGAACTTGTTCCATCTGTCTTGGAAAAATTTTTCTGGTGGAGTATCGATGAGTAGTCGTCTTGAATTATGAATAAGAAAAGCAGAAGAATAAGAACACCGTCTTGAGATAACATGTAATGTTATAAAATGCATGATATGCATGATATTTTTGTCATTTCCCAGTATTCAAGAGTCCTTTTATTCATCAATCATGGCGCGCAACCAAAGATCAACATACAATCAAAGGGGAAAAGGACAAAAAGACAAACACCTCAATTATTTACAAACAAAAGAAATGATGTTCGAGTGACTTCATACATTTAAGAGTATAACGATAAATAACAAAATACGTGTTTCAAAGTAAACTTAACAAAAACTGAATAATAAAAACAAACAATGGTCCCTTCCAACAATCCCGGGGGTGACCAAATACACCAAAGGTAAAAAAAACTAAATCTCCGGAACAAGACACGCTTCAAGATATTGACAATATTCTTCAAGCCTGGCTTTCTCCTTCAAAAGTTGTGATGCGACTACTTTACTTTCTTGAAGCCGATCTTCTGCGACACGCTTCTGGGCTACTTCCTTCTTAAGCTGAGCATCTTTGTCTTTGAGTTGTTTCTCCAAGTTTTGAATCTTCTTCCTGTAGCTATTCTCATATGTCTGAAGCTTCTGGTACTCTTGTTGGGTCTTACTCAACTCTTCTTCCATTTCAGCATGAGATCTCTTCCTAAAACTGGTTGCATAAGAAGTTTCCCCTTGATCTTCTTTGAGTTTGCGAGCTAAGTCGGCCCTTTCTTGATCTACCCAATAAAGTTTCATCCCTGACTCACGGCCTTTTGCACGAAGTTGAATGTTCTCAACATGAACCTGGGTGAACACCTCGGTAGGCACTGTGTTACTCAGAACATTAGGAGGTTGCTCACATATAGGAGCTGACCTCGCAAATGGTAACCGTAAAATCTTAACCCTGGCTCTAATCCAATCCAAGTAAGGAACCCTAGCAATAGGAACCTTCTTTCCAAAAGTAGTTC
Organism: Vicia faba; assembly: GCA_948472305.1. Classification (NCBI taxonomy): domain Eukaryota; kingdom Viridiplantae; phylum Streptophyta; class Magnoliopsida; order Fabales; family Fabaceae; genus Vicia; species Vicia faba. The sequence goes on along the minus strand of OX451741.1, from coordinate 1,131,808,733 downwards.
TATCCTTCCTGTGAATTCCCTTCCAGGAACTTGTCACTCTTTTCAACATCACAGGATCACTTCCTCCAACAAAATACACTGATTCAAACACCTCCTCAACCTTTGGCGGTCCATCCATTGCATATCCTGATTGATGATAAGCAGGCACAGGATTATAGTTGATACACCCCTTAGTTCCTATGAGGGAAACATTAGGGAAATCTCCGCAGCTAGTGATAATACTTCGTACTTCCCCCATGTCATAATTCCACCGGATATCAAATGAAGTAAGGTTGACAAGTCTTGATGACCATCGGAGAGAATGCCTGGTATCCACGAAAGGTCCACTTACCGGGAGGTGTAACTTAAACCATTGATACAACATCGAATGACATAAACTTTCGTTACCTCCTTTTCCATGTGTTGTACCCCAAAATTTGCCCTCGCATTTTTCTACAAGCAATCTCAGCTTCAGACATTTCCTGACTTTTCAAACTGGCACAAGAATCGGACAAACGGACTTTTCTTGACAGTCAAGCAAAATTAGGGTTTTTTTACTGATTTTCAGAGCTCTGATTTGTTTCATACAGTTGGCTTAGGGTTTGGATGATTTTTGGTTCAATTTTGATCAGGCGAGCGTTATTTAGCATTTAATCAGGAATTAAGGTTTTATGGGCATATTCTCAGAAGAATTTAAATTCTACCGCACTTTGCAGTTTATTCCGAGATTCGGGTTAAAATTCGCGTTATCTTGATTTAATCAGTAAAGGAGGCAGTTGGTTTGAATTCACCAGTCAAAAGGGATGTGTGCAATGTGGAATTACAGTGCTTGGCAAAAGAATCAGTAAAAAAAAGGATTGCATCTGATTAACTTTTTGTGTTCGACTGTGCGTTGCTTTGAATAATGGATACGTCGAATTCATTTATTTTGATCATCAAAGGTTTAGTTGATTATTTATGGTTCTAAGAATTAAAATATTTGAAATTTAAACTTTCATTTTATTTTATTTAAGGAACTATAAATAACAAGTAAACAATTAAAGAAAAGGAATTGAAAGAGAATTAAATATCAATGGAATTTTTTATTTCACATTTAATAATTGTTACAATTGTTATTATTTGGATAAGAATATTTATTACAAAGTATTTAAAATAATAATAATGTACAAAAATTAAACTGAAAATAAAAATTCTATCCTATTTCTAATTCTTCATTCTTCACTTCATTCCGGTGCTCCATTTTTTATCTGTAAAAAAAGAAAGAAAGAGGAAGTCAGAAAGCAGTTAAAATTAAAAGAGACAGTTAAAATTTGCTCATCATTAGGGGCCACTGACTGGGATCAGTTGACCCTCTCTGCAAATCACGGGATTTCTCCCGGTTCACAAAGAGGGAAGATTTTTATCATAAATAAAAAATGTCAAATGCATAAAATCCAAAGTTCAAGCTGCATAAAATCTCAAATTTCAAATCCAATTCCACTTCCTATCAAATGCCAAAGTCTACTCAAAGATAGCAAGAAGTACAATTGCTGTCAAAAGCACACAAGCTGTCAAAGAAGGGTTTGAAAAAAAAAGATATCAATGCAAAGTCAGCACACAAAGCTGTCAAAAAGCAAGATAAAGATGCAGAATAATGTGTTATGCAAGACTTAATCATCATTTCCCAGCATACAGGGGCCCCTTCAGAAAAGATAGTACAAGTAAAGTCATATAATATTCAACTGTACTATAGAGTGAGAAGAAGAGAGAAATAGGGGCAGGTTTTGTAGGCTTTAGGTTCAGACAGTGCAGAAATAACAAGAAAAGATATAATCCAAGAGAAGCATCAATTCAGCATTATTCAAAACTGGGCAGAAGTACACAGCATAGACAATTACCAAAAATAGAAAAGTGCCAAGAAACTTTGTAAAACTACCCAGCAAACTTGGATCAAAGAGAATACCAAGGTTTGAATAAAGATTGGGCGCCAAAGACCAAGAGAAAGAGGACAAAAGAACACAAGAAAACATACTGTCAAACCTGATTGAGCCAAGCACCAATATCACAAAATATATAATCTGCAAACAACATAACCAAGCCAAGCAGACATAAACCCACGGCAAGTTCAAACCTAAACAAAAAACACCATAACATGCTGTCATAACCTCATACCTATCCAGAACCTCATAAAACCCAGGCCAACCTCAAAACTTGTAAAAGCTTAACCTAAAACCAGAACCACCATCACAAACGCATAACAGAACCTACTGCAAGCACATAACCTCAATAGCATAACCATCAAACCTCATCAACCCTTCCTCAACCTTCAAACATTCAAAACCTGATAAACAAAGCACCAAAACCTGCTAATGCCTTAACCTGCCTGTCATAAAACATACAAATTCAAACCTGAAGCAAGAACCTAAAAACCTGCATCAGTAAAGACCAAACCTCATATAACCAAGTTCAAGCCCAAGGCAAAAACCTCATAACACCAGAAGCACACCAGGTCCAACAACATCACCTGCTGCCTGCATCATCCAAACATTAAACCAGAACTACCAACACCCTGCCTGACCACATAAACCTGATAAACAAAACACCGTGCCTATCAAATTCAAAGCCATAGCATCTCAAGCCTAAAAGCCCTCAGTAAAACATCACTGGGCGACACAAACAAGTATACAGCATTCAAGAAAAAGAGACCAGTTCACCCAAACCTTTCAATCCAAGCAACTCAGAAGCAAACAACATCATAGGCAAAGCAACGATTCGAAGCAAATTAGGCAACTCAGAAGAAGACAGAAAAGGGGATATACAAAAAGAGAACTCAGTTCAGCATAGCAGGGGAGAGAAAATATAAAAACTGTCAAAAAACCATCAAACAGGCCCATCATCACATTGAAGACAGAAAAAAACTCAAAAGGACTAAAACCTGCTGAGCTGAAGCCTCTAAGCTTCAAACTGATAACCTGCTAGGCCATCAAACAAGTTTCAAAGACTCAAAAACCTGCCTACTCATAAAGATACAAACCAAAGCATAAGCCTCAGCTGCAAAAGAGTGAACCTGCATCAAGCCTCACAATTTATCAAACAAAAAAAAAACTCAAACTTCATACCAGCACCTACCATAATCTGAAACACCTCAAACCCATCCAAAAAACCAGACCAAAACCCAACACAGTTCAGCAGGCAGTTCAGAGAGGAAGAAAAAGATACAAAGCAAGCTTTACCAAAAAAACCTGTCTACTGATAAAGCACAAGCCTCAACAGAACCCAATCTACCAGTATAACAACCAAATAACCTCATAAACCTGTCCAACTCCTAAGCCTCAGAGTTTTTCTTTCCTCATCATAGGCGATACATAGCATCCAACTCAACAAAAGTATTCAAAGCAACATTTCAAGGCAAATCCATCAGGCCCTCAGTGTACACATCACTGGGCAATAAGGCAAGTTCATCTCAAAGCATCATATTCCAATCAATACATAGGCAACATATAGTAGAAAAAGAGAGATAAAGAAGTGAATTAGAAAGAAGGTTTTCAGGCAAATACAAATCATCATGAAACCCTCACACAGCAAGAGGTGAGAACGAAGATACCAGGGTCACCAAGGGCAAGCATCACCTTTCACGCCGTCCCGGCCTCCTAAAGCGTCACTCCTCCGCCTCTCCTCCATCTCCAAAGTCAGGTAGCCAATCTTCTCCCCCTTTCCTCTTCACCACATCATAATAGTACGAATTTAGGAGTCAGAACTCAAATTAAAACACGCAAATTCGTAAAAGAGAAAGGAAACGTAAAACACTAAAATCAAACCTTAAATCAAGAGGACGCGAAGCTTACGCCTTGGAGGGAAGAAAGGTCTGGAGGGCGACGCTGGTGGCCGGAGTAAGTTGCTCAGGAAGCTTGCAAGGATGAAGACGAACATGAACGGCGCGCCGCTGCTAACCCTAAGCGTTGTTCCCAAATGAACGATAATCCCTAACCCTAAATTTGTCTCAAGTTCAAATGGGCTTTGCCCATTCTGCACCTCCCAAAAAAGCCCATTAAGATTCTCACTTCTAACCAAACACATTTTAAATACTAACTTTTTTATATATATGTTATCTAAACATTTTATTTTCTTTACAAAAATCATTTTAATACAAAATATATTATTTTACATTCTTTAATATTAACAATATAATTAAAACACTTTTATATGTATGTTTAATTTAATTAACTTGAAGACATTTTTAATACACATTGAAATACATTTGAACAAAATACTTTTTTTTTATCATATAATTAAAATTGAAAACTTTTTAGTTAACATACATATTTGTACATAATAATAGGAATACATTTTTTCTCTAAATATTAAAATTCACAAACATTCAATTAAATTACATTTGTACATAACACATGGAAATATACCCTTTTTCTCAAAATATCATTTTTACAATTTAATTAAAATTTGAGCATTTAATTTAAAACACTTTTTTTCTTTTATATATATCAAAGCTATACAAATCAAAGATTCATTAAAATACCTATCTAGGTCAAAAACCCTAATATGCTTCAACTTCACATTATCGCACTTGTAAATAATTACACACAATACATATATACCTCATATACATCTCACACTTACACTTACACAATACATTGCCCTACACACATTTTTATCTTATATTTGTATATTCGATATTCACATTTTGATCGCACATTCGATTTGGTTGTAACTTATTGGATACTATAAGTCTCATCCCCTCTTGTACATTTATACCCCCACTCCCGGACACTATTTTGTAATAGCGTAGATTTTACATTTCCGCAATTTACAGTTTTCCAATTATACCATGGTTAGACCTAGGGTTTGTATGTACATAAAATCAAACGCTAGATAACCTAATACAAGACAAATACATGTAATCAATACACAATCACACTTGCACCCCCTAGGGTAATCCCACACGTTGCCTTCCAAAATGGGCCATGCTTGCACGTCGAGTATCTTTGGCAAAGCAAAATCAAACGATCATAGTCCCTTCAAAACAAATTGCCAAAGACACTTGGCATCATTGCATTCATGGTCCATACGATGACCCGCGCCCGTCCCGAATAAACTTCCTAAACGCAAGATTGTCTACCAATTTCAATGGTAGAACAAAATTGTTAAAAGGGATTAAAACATGACAAAAACCTTTGAGTACAATAGGGTAGACCAAAACTCTTAGTTACTTGAGATCAAACTTGCAAAAACACTTGCCTTCTTTTCAAAAAACCGCAATCCACAACACTCTCAAACAAACTCTCAAAAATTTGAAAACATCTTTTCGAAAAGATCCACACTTTTGTAAAACACTCAAACACGAGTCAAATACATTGGTTGCCTAAGACAAGGCATATTTTTCCAAAACATTTTCAAAAAGCACCCACACACACACCATTTTCAAAGCAATCGAAAAACAAGGCAAGTGATCTAAAAAACCAAGTAACTAAGAGCCCATGGATAACCATGGATGAAAAGGGTGCTAATACCTTCCCTTTTCATAATCTACCCCCCGAACCCACGAAATATCTCAAAAGGTTTTTGCTGTGCTTTTTTTAACCTTTCCTTTAGGATAAAATAAAAAGTCGGTGGCGACTCTCGCTCAACCGCACAAGTGCGAATGCGAACGCAAAACACTAGTCAGTTCTCCCACCGTATCACAGAACTGGCGACTCTGCTGGGGAAATTTTTTAAAGTGGGGTTACCTTAGGGTTTAGATCACTTTTGTTTTCAATTGATTGTCTTGTTTGCTTTTACATTTGTGGGCCTTGTATCGGAGTTTTATAGATCCTAACCCGGATCTAGGGATACCTTCTTAGAAAGTAGCAACAAGGCTGTGAGGGAACTGTGCGGGGTATACCGACATGGTTGAAGCAGTCTGCTACGTTGATGTGGCACTTTGGTGTGTACCGGTAACCCTTGAGTTTAGTCAAGGAGAGTACGGGGCCGCCGCGTGGTGTCGCGAAGCATCAACTGACCTTAGGAACCTTAATTGAACCATCTTGGCCTTTTTAGGGTAGTGAGATAACTGACTTTGGTGCAGTCTGAGGTTGGTTGATACTCGATGCTACACTCGATTGAGGGTTGCTTTCCTGGAATATTTCGGTCGCCAGTTCAGTGGCTAAATCGAAACGATGAACAATGAAAGTAATCCAGTGATATTGGGACCCTTAGAACCCGGTTACTTCTAATAGGACAGGTTGAGCCCACCAAAACTTCAAGAGGGTAATACCCAGACCCCATGCAGGCCTAAACTCTAAGGGTTTGTCTTGTGTGACTTGTGTGCCTTACCATGTTTGCCTTTGTGAATATTTGTGGTGTATTTAATCATAACATCATACAACATCATGTGCATTGACTAACCATTTCAAGGGTTTCGAATCTTCATCTTTGTTCTTGTTTTATAGGACATGGAAATTGCTCGCAGAAAGACAACTCAGATTAGCCTTGTAAAGATCCCTCCTCAGCTTAAGGAACTTATGTCCAGGATTCCCGAGGGTTCTTCATTCAGTGAGAGACATGGAAGACTCATCAGCTTGGTTAACACCAACATTGAGGAAGATATGATAAAAGTCTTGTTCCAGTTCTTTGACCCTCTGCATCACTGCTTCACCTTCCCGGATTATCAATTGGTGCCTACATTGGAAGAGTTCTCCCGACTTCTGAAGGTCCCTATCCTTGATCAACTACCCTACAACGGTACGGAAGAGGAACCCAGGCTTGAAGAGATTGCTAAAGCCTTACGCCTACAACCGTCTGACCTCAAGGGACATTGGGAAGTTAGAAGTGGTATCAAGGGGTTCTTAGCCAGGTTTCTGTTCGAGAAGGCCCAAGAATGTTGGAACTCCCTTGACCTACAAGCTTTTGAAGAAGTTATGGCCCTCCTTGTTTATGGTTTGGTGTTATTCCCTAACCCAGATCAGCTTATTGATATCAGTGCTATCCAGATCTTCATGACCAGGAATCCTATACCTACGTTGCTGGGGGACATCCTTCACTCATGTTACACTCGAACCATGAGAAGAAGGGGTGTCCTCATGTGTTGCACTCCTCTCCTGGGAAGGTGGTTTATTTCGCACCTTCCACAATTAGTTTTGAAGAACGAGCGGGGTTTGAGATGGTCACAACGGTTAATGACTCTCACGCATGCAGATATACATTGGTGCCCTAGGTCCAGGGAAGACGTCACTATCATTGATCGTTGCGGGGAGTACCCTAATGTTCCTTTATTTGGAATCAAAGGAGGTATTACTTACAACCCATGCCTGGCTTGGAGACAGTTTGGTTATGCTCGGAGGGATGGCCCTCATGACATGTTAATTCCTGACATAGTTTTTGAGTTCGACAACGATACTCAGGGACTTCGTCAGAGATTTATCAGAGCTTGGAGGATGCCAAGTAGGATAGACAGCAAGACACTGGGGCACAGGAACTCCATCCCGTTGGAACCTTATCTCAAGTGGGTACGAGCCCGCTCCCAGAAGTTAGTGATGCCTTATCCTCATATGCTCCCTGTGATCAAAGAACCAGTCTTGGAAGGAGAGGTGTCCTACACCATTCAACATCCTGACATGCCCACGTCCTGGGAAGAGATGCAGAAGAGCTGGATCCAGCTTAAGGAAGAACGGAATTCTCTTGAGACCAGTCTACATGCTAGTGAAAAGAAAGTCCTGGAACTCACCCGCCTACTGCACGAGGAGAGGAATCTCAATACCTACATCGCACCAAAGAGGATGCGCAATGTTTTTTTGCCTTAAGGAGTCATTTTGTAATATTTGGCCCATGGGGCATTTATGTACTAACAAATTTCTCCTTATTAATATGATGTGCGTTCTTTTTGTCTACAACAAATTGTGAATATTCTAAATCCTTGAATGCATTGCATACATACGCATTCCATCGCACCATATGCATAGCAGGTACCCTATTTCACAGGTTGCTTAATTTTCTTCGCTGTTTGTGTGCACAGTCATCATGAATCCAGACTCCTCCAGTGAGCAAGCAATCAAGGCCCTTCAGGCCCAAAATGCACAATTTCAAGAGATGGTCCTAAGCCTAGCCCAAGGTCAGCAAGAGTTGAAGACTCTACTCCTGAAGAAGAAGAAGAAAAAGAGGACTGCGTTGTTCAACACCGGACGCAGATTTGGGAACACACTCCATAATGAAGCTGATCCAACTACTTCTTCTGCTGAGAAAAACAGTCCCCAAGGGGGAGGAGCTCCTAGTCCTGCAGTCTCCGACAACGAGACGGACTACAACGACGAACAATACCCACCTGCTGCTGACAGATACAAGCAATTGGAGGACCGCTTGAGTGCCATGGAAATTCAGAATGTGCCGGGGCTGGATTTCGGAGATTTGGGGTTATCTTCTGGGGTAGTAATTCCACACAAGTTTAAGGCGCCTGCCTTCGCCAAGTATGATGGGGTCTCCTGCCCAAAGCTGCATCTGAGGTCGTACGTAAGGAAAATCCAACCTTACACGGCAGATAAGAACCTCTGGATTCACTTCTTCCAAGATAGCCTCTCGGGGTCACAGCTTGAATGGTTCTACCAATTGGATGGAACTGGCATCCGACACTGGGAAGATTTGGCAAGCGCATTCTACAGACAATACCAATACAATTCTGATCTCGCTCCTACGCGTACCCAACTTCAGGGTATGTCTCTAGGAACGGGTGAAGGGTTCAAAGAATACGCTCAAAAATGGAGAGATTTGGCTGGCAGGGTGCAGCCTCCATTGACTGATCGGGAGCTGGTTGATATGTTTCTAGGGACGTTGTCTGGTCCGTTTTTCAATCATTTGGTTGGTAACTCCTCCGCTGGGTTTACAGATTTGATATTGACGGGAGAAAGGATTGAAGCTGGCATCAGGTCAGGCAAGATACAAAAGGCTGCCTCCACAAGCGCTGAGAAGAGGCCGTTTAAGAAAGAAGCAAGTGTCGTCTATGGTCCTAGAAGACAGATCAAGCCCGAAAGTCGCCAAGCCGTCAATGCTTTGGTCATCTCGAAACCTGTTGCTGCTCCTCAACAGTACAATCAACAAAGAAGCGAAAGGCCCAAGAGGCAGTATACTCGACTGAGTATGACCTTATCTCAAATTTTACCCCAACTTTTATCCGCCAACCTGGTGACCCTCAAAGAAGCTCCTAAGGTCGTCAACACTACGTCTCCTAAGTATAACCCAAATGCCCGGTGCGCTTATCATTCTGATAGTCCCGGGCACACTACTGATGATTGCTGGGCCTTGAGAAACAAAGTGCAAGATCTGATCGATGCAAAGGAAATTCAGTTTGAAGCGCCGGAGAGACCAAATGTTGTAACTGCTCCTATGCCCCAGCATAGAGTAAATGCCATTGAGGAAGAGTTGTATGCTGTTTCGGTAAATGAAGTTGTTACCCCTCTTTTGACTGTCAAGAAGAACCTACTGCTGGCCGGTTTATTTCCGGGTTGCAGTGAAGGTTGCCTGTTCTGTGTTGTTTCCCTATCTGGTTGTCCCTTGCTGAAGTTAGGCATTCAAAACCTAATGGATAGCAAGGAGATTCTGTTTAAGAAGTCTGCTGTTCAGTTGGTTCCGGTAAAAGAAGTTTCTGTGGTTACCATCTTCAAAAGTCCAATCAAGGCTCTCCCGAAGAAGCCTGTTCAAATCATGACTGTTGCACCTGTGGTTATTACTGTTCCGGGGCCTCTCCCCTACGTATCTGATAAAGCTGTCCCCTGGCATTATGGGGCAGACGTATATGTAAATGGAATCAAACAAAAACTCGACGCTGGCGCCAGTATCTGCGATATCACTGGTCCAGCCAAGGTCACCCACAGTGGCAGGCTCTTCTCGCCTGACATTGCACCGCCCGCTATTCGAAAACCCCTCCTTATAACACCTACAAGTTTACCTGTTCCTACTGTTGATCAAGTTGTTTCCCCTGCTGCCGAGTCATCAAATGCTCGGGGCAAAGGGATTGAAGAAGAGCCCGCCCGGATGGAGGCACCAATACCTATAAATGCTGAGGCCTCCCAACAAGAAATGGATGAGATCCTGAAAATAATAAAGAAAAGTGATTTCAATGTTGTCGAGCAGCTGGGGCATACGCCCTCCAAGATCTCCATGCTCTCCTTATTGCTATGCTCCGAGGCCCATGCTAAGGCCTTGATCTCATTTCTCAAGACGGCCCATGTACCACAAGAGACATCTGCAGTCCAGTTCACTGATTGCGTAGCAAATCTGACAGCAGACAATGGCTTGGGTTTTTCAGATGCTGACCTGACCGCGAAGGGAAGAGACCACAATGATGCCCTGCATGTCTCTATCGAATACAGGGGCACTACTCTGGCGCATGTATTGGTGGATACTGGTTCTTCCTTGAATGTTCTACCGAAAAAGGCTTTAGACCGTTTGGATTATGAAGGCCTGGAACTGAAGCCCAGCAATATCATCGTCAGGGCCTTTGATGGTTCAAAAAGGATGGTTCATGGAGAGGTTGACATCCCTATTCGTGTGGGCTCTCAAGTATTCGACTCTACTTTTTATGTGATGGATATACGTCCATCGTACTCTTGTCTATTGGGTCGACCTTGGATCCATAAAGCTGGGGCAGTAACCTCTACCTTGCACTAGAAGCTGAAGTACCCTGTCAAAGGGAAGATCGTCACTGTGCAAGGAGAAGAGGAGTATATGGTGAGCCATTTGAATTCCTTCAGATACATTGAGATGGACGGGGAGTTTATTGAAACCCCCTTTCAGCATTTCGAGGAGGTACATCCAATTTCAGCAGCAGCAGAAACCACAGTCGAGAAGAATGTTTCCTTGAAGATGGCTTCCCTAAGGGATGCCCGGGCTGTGGTTCAGAAAGGCGATTGTGCAAACTGGGGTCAGCTCCCTGACTTCACTCAGAAGAACGACAAGTTTGGGCTGGGCTTTACTGCAGAGGCTCAGAGGGATGTGCGCAAGGAGAAGATCAGAAAGGCTCCGGTGTTTATCTCCAGTTCAAGGGTGAATGCTATTGAGGAGGATGTAGAGGAAGCAGAGTTTGACAGTTAGATCTACCCGACTACCAGCGACGGACCAAGCAACTGGACGGCAAAGGATTTTACACCTATCACATTTGTCACGCAGTAATTGATTTCTTTTGATTTCCAAATTTGTAACAAACAATATGTTAAAACTTTGTTGGCTCGGTGTCCTACCCGGGGCATCGTAGCTCCATTTGTGAGGGCTTTTTGTATGACATTTTCATATATCATCAATCAAAACATTGGACGTTTGTTGCATTTCAAATCTTGCGCTCTTTTTCTTTCTGTGTTATACATATTGCAAAACAGCTATATTTACACACACTCACTTATACAGGTTTCAATCCACCCTGGATCTCACTGGTAACAGCTCTGCTACCGCCAGTTATGACTTCGAAAATCCGATCAACTTGGCCGAAGACGAAGGTGAAGATGATTGCGAGGTGCCTGGTGAACTCGCAAGACTGCTACTCCAGGAGGAGAGAGCTATTCAACCACATGAAGAGCCGGTGGAGACAATTAACCTGGGTACCGAGACAGATAGGAAAGAGGTCAAGATTGGTGCCAATCTAGAGCTCAGCGTGAAGCAACGATTGATCCAGATGCTACAGGATTACCTGGAGATTTTTGCTTGGTCCTATGAAGATATGCCTGGTTTGGACGCCGATATTGTAGTTCATCACCTGCCAACCAAGGAAGATTGCCCTCTGGTAAAGCAAAAAGTCTGACGGATGCGTCCAGAGATGTCTGAAAAGATCAAAGCCGAGGTTATGAAACAGTTTGATGCCGGTTTCCTTGCAGTGACTTCTTACCCTCAGTGGGTTGCCAATGTGGTGCCAGTACCAAAGAAGGACGGCAAAGTCAGAATGTGCGTCGACTATAGGGACTTGAACAGGGCCAGCCCCAAGGATGACTTCCCCTTACCCCACATCGACGTTCTTGTCGACAATACTGCTCAACACAAGGTGTTCTCCTTCATGGATGGTTTTTCAGGGTATAATCAAATCAAGATGGCTCCAGAAGATATGGAGAAGACTACCTTTGTGACTCAGTGGGGCACCTTCTGTTATAAGGTCATGCCATTCGGATTGAAAAATGCTGGGGCAACCTATCAACGCGCTATGGTTGCTTTATTTCATGATATGATCCATCATGAGATTGAGGTATACGTTGATGACATGATTGCAAGGTCTCAAACTGAGGAGGAGCACCTTGACCATCTGAGGAAGTTATTTGACCGACTCAAGTTGTACAAGCTGAGATTGAATCCCAACAAATGCACCTTTGGAGTAAGATCCGGAAAATTGCTAGGTTTCATTGTAAGTGATAAAGGTATTCAGGTGGACCCTGCCAAGGTGAAAGCCATACAAGAAATGCCGACTCCAAAAACAGAGAAAGAAGTCAGAGGTTTCCTAGGACGACTGAATTACATTGCCCGGTTCATCTCACATCTGACTGTTACTTGTGAGCCAATCTTCAAATTGCTGAAGAAAGATCAAGTAGTACGCTGGAACGATAAATGTCAGGCCGCCTTTGAAAGGATAAAGGAATATCTCCAAGAGCCACCCATTCTTATGCCACCGGTGGAAGGAAGACCTCTGATACTATACTTGACAGTACTTGACAATTCAATGGGGTGTGTGCTGGGGCAGCATGACGAGTCTGGCCGAAAAGAGCACGCTATTTATTACTTGAGCAAAAAGTTTACCGACTGTGAGTCTCATTACTCACTGCTTGAGAAAACTTGTTGCGCTCTTGTATGGGCTGCTCGCCGGTTGAGACAGTATATGTTGACTCACACTACTTTATTGATTTCAAAGATGGATCCTATCAAGTACATATTCGAAAAGCCCGCTCTGTCTGGAAGAATAGCGAGATGGCAAATGATCTTGACAGAATATGACATCCAGTATACAACTCAGAAAGCAATTAAAGGAAGTGTACTGGCAGATCATTTGGCACACCAACCTATGGACGATTACCAATCATTGAACTTTGATTTTCCGGACGAAGACATCATGGTGGTAACTGACTGTGAAGTACCTGGACCGGATGAAGGACCTGAGGAAGGATCCCGATGGTCTATGCATTTTGACGGAGCATCCAATGCTTTGGGTAACGGTGTCGGCGCTGTAATCATATCTCCCAAAGGAACTCATACTCCCCTCACTGCCCGGTTATGTTTCAACTGCACCAACAATATGGCGGAATATGAGGCATGTATCATGGGTCTACAAGCTGCAATCGACCTAAGGATCAAATTTCTAAGTGTCTTCGGAGATTCCGCTCTCGTGATCAATCAGATCAAAGGCGAGTGGGATACAAAACACCCGAATCTTATTCCTTACAAGGAGTATGTGTCGACCTTGCTTCCCCACTTTGAAGAGATAACTTTCGAACACTTCCCCAGAGAGGAGAATCAGCTAGCGGACGCCCTAGCTACGATGTCTTCAATGTTCAAAGTTAAATGGGACAATGAGGCTCCCCGAATCATTATCTGGAAGTTGGATGAACCGGCATACTGCTGCGAGCTCGAGGCTGAGAAGGCGATTGAAAAACCCTGGTATCATGAGGTGAAGAGGTACTTGGAAGCTCAGGAGTATCCTGAAGGTGCGTCTGTCAATGACAAGAAGTTCATGAGGAGGTTTGCTGCAAAATTTTTCCTCAGCAACGCATTCTCTACAAACGAAATCATGATTCAACTCTGCTGCATTGTGTGGATAAGGCTGAAGCAGAGAAAATTATGATAGAACTGCATGAAGGTACATTTGGGACACATTCCAGTGGACATACTATGGCTAAGAAAATCCTTCGGGCAGGATATTTCTGGTCCACAATGGAAGCCGATTATTACCAACACTCCCGAACTTGTCATAAATGCCAGATCTATGCTGACAAGGTGCATATCCCGCCAGTTCCTTTGAATGTCCTGACGGCACCTTGGCCTTTTGCAATGTGGGGCATCGATATGATCGGTGAGATCCGACCGACGGCATCCAACGGGCATCGCTTCATCTTGGTGGCGATCGATTACTTCACGAAGTGGGTTGAGGCAGCTTCCTACGCCACAGTAACCAAGAGCGTCGTGGCACGTTTCATCCGGCATAATTTGATCTGTCGGTACGGTGTCCCGGAAAGAATCATTACGGACAATGGTACCAATCTCAATAACAAAATGATCACTGAACTCTGTGAACAATTCAAGATACAGCACCACAATTCTTCTCCCTACCGGCCGAAGATGAATGGGGCTGTAGAGGCAGCTAATAAAAATATCAAGAAAATTGTGCAGAAGATGACAGTGACCTATAAAGATTGGCACGAGATGTTACCGTTCGCTCTTCATGGGTACCGTACCTCAGCAAGGACGTCAACCGGGGCAACTCCCTTCTCCTTGGTCTATGGCATGGAGGCAGTCTTGCCAATTGAAGTCCAGATACCCTCTCTCCGGATAATGAAGGATGCAGACTTGAGTGAAGATGACTGGATCCAGACTCGACTTGATCAATTAAATCTGATTGACGAAAAGAGGCTCACTGCTATCTGTCATGGTCAAACGTATCAAAAACGGATGATCAGGGCATTTAACAAGAAAGTCAGACCGCAAGAGTATCAAGTTGGGGACCTGGTAATCAAACGCATCATCCTTCCTCAAAGTGATCCCCGGGGCAAATGGACCCCTACATACGAAGGGCCATTTGTGGTTAAACGTGTGTTCTCAGGAGGAGCCATGATCCTAACCACCATGGATGGTGACGACCTTCCTCACCCCGCCAATGCAGACATAGTGAAAAGATACTACGCATAAATAAAAGACCCGCTAGGTTGACATACCTAGGCAAAAATTAGGGCTTCCCGGCGAACCAAAAGGATTCGGGCAAAAATAAGGGATGAAATGAATAAAAACCTGTACACCCGGCAAGTCGAAAACCTGAAAAGGCGGCTTGGGCAAAAATGGGTATCCCGGTGGACTGAAAACCCGAAAGGGCGGTCCAGGCAAAAGTTAGGGATAAAAGCGTAACACTATGTCTCATTGGATCGCTTCGCATCCGGAATTCGGCATCAACTATCTGGCTCAGATTTCGGCATCGACCAATCCGCTTCATCTTCAACTAGGTAGCAAAGCGATGAGACATTCGAAGACATAAAGGCGATAGCCAAGTTGGAACCCAGTGGGATCGTTCACATAGCTGTTTTGATTTCCTTTTTTTTTCAAATTGTTAACTCTATGTTATTTGGCGGCATTCTCTTACTAGGATGTTAGCCTCTTGTACAAAAACGCCTATTCACAGGCAAAATTCAAATCAATACAAATTCACTTGTCCATGCAAATTACCGTTGTTTTCCTTTTTCTGTTTTGTCTTGCGAAGAACGTCCAATGTTCATTTTTGATATATGCATTTGACATTGAATTGCTGATTCATAAATGTTTACATATGAAACGAAAGATTAATTATAGGTGACATCGGAAACCGGGGCAATGTGGAGTTGTCTAATGCAGTCTGGTCGCCTTGTCCGCCAAGATAGGTTCAACTGAAGAATGTGACCAAGTTATCTCAATTCCCCACAGAGTAAGGAAAAGTTTCAGCATTACATCAGCCTTACAATGGATGCCCTATTTCCCCAGGAGAGTCCAACCCAAAGGGTTCCTCAGGAAAGTGGAATCCATTTCCCCGGCAGAAAGCTTATCCCCTGCAAAGTACGGGCGTCTCTCCCGAGTTTTTTATTCAGAGTTATTTCCTCTCAAGGATTTATAACTGGGTCATCCTCAGCTAAAAAACCACAGAAGATCGCCCCCAGCAAAGTTCCTTCGATCCCCAGCAGGAGTTTATCATCGCTATCCCCAGCGGAATCCATCATCAAAGTCCTCAGCAGGCCTCTCGTCAAACCTCGGCCAAGTATCTCTTCCACAGAGAAACTCCCCGGCCGGTCGTCAAGGATTTACTTTCCTAAGACGAAAATTACATTCATAAACATTTCACATTCTCATACATCTTGTTTACATACATGATAAAGCGCATACAACACCATCTCATGCCGAACATCATGACATCGTGCATATCATACATCATGACATCGCATACAACTTATGTTTTTGCCTTTTCAGGTAAAAGGCAATCCAAAAGACAATTACCTTCAACAACCACATTTCTAGACTCGATTCCTGTATCTAGCCAGGGCACGTCTGAAGAGTTTGAAGATTCGACTCATGTATCCAGCCAGGGCATATCTATCAACTATCATTTCCAGATTCGATTCCTGTATCCAGCCAGGGCATATCTGTTGACCACATTTCTAGACTCGATTCCTGTATCTAGCCAGGGCACGTCTGAAGAGTTTGAAGATTCGACTCCTGTATCCAGCCAGGGCATATCTATCAACTATCATTTCCAGATTCGATTCCTGTATCCAGCCAGGGCATATCTGTTGACCACATTTCTAGACTCGATTCCTGTATCTAGCCAGGGCACGTCTGAAGAGTTTGAAGATTCGACTCCTGTATCCAGCCAGGGCATATCTATCAACTGTCACAATTCCAGATTCGATTCCTGTATCTAGCCAGGGCATGTCTGAAGAGTTTGAAGATTCGATTCCTGTATCCAGCCAGGGCATATCTACCTAAAGAGTTTGAAGATCAATACCTGTAACGAGCCAGGAAAACATCTTCCTTTCTCAAAATACACAAGTTCTCGCTAAGGAATCTCTTACGCGCGATCAACACTTCCAAATGGCATCTATAAGCCCATTCCCGACAAGATTCTGTCACATCTTCAGATGGCATCTATAAGCCCATCCACCTATCCACTATCTCTCCAAATGGCATCTATAAGCCCATTCCCGACATCACATTGCTGATACTTCAACATGCGAGTGCAAATTTCCGGGCACTCTAGTGTCCAATCTTCTTTTACCTTCAAGTCGCGAAAGGCAAACTTGCCAATCTAACTCTTCAGGTCTAAGAAGATTGAACAGGGGCAACTGTTGTACCCCAAAATTTGCCCTCGCATTTTTCTACAAGCAATCTCAGCTTCAGACATTTCCTGACTTTTCAAACTGGCACAAGAATCGGACAAACGGACTTTTCTTGATAGTCAAGCAAAATTAGGGTTTTTTTACTGATTTTCAGAGCTCTGATTTGTTTCATACAGTTGGCTTAGGGTTTGGATGATTTTTGGTTCAATTTTGATCAGGCGAGCGTTATTTAGCATTTAATCAGGAATTAAGGTTTTATGGGCATATTCTCAGAAGAATTTAAATTCTACCGCACTTTGTAGTTTATTCCGAGATTCGGGTTAAAATTTGCGTTATCTTGATTTAATCAGTAAAGGAGGCAGTTGGTTTGAATTCACCAGTCAAAAGGGATGTGTGCAATGTGGAATTACAGTGCTTGGCAAAAGAATCAGTGAAAAAAAGGATTGCATCTGATTAAGTTTTTGTGTTCGACTGTGCGTTGCTTTGAATAATGGATACGTCGAATTCATTTATTTTGATCATCAAAGGTTTAGTTGATTATTTATGGTTCTAAGAATTAAAATATTTGAAATTTAAACTTTCATTTTATTTTATTTAAGGAACTATAAATAACAAGTAAACAATTAAAGAAAAGGAATTGAAAGAGAATTAAATATCAATGGAATTTTTTATTTCACATTTAATAATTGTTACAATTGTTATTATTTGGATACGAATATTTATTACAAAGTATTTAAAATAATAATAATGTACAAAAATTAAACTGAAAATAAAAATTCTATCCTATTTCTAATTCTTCATTCTTCACTTCATTCCGGTGCTCCATTTTTTATCTGTAAAAAAAGAAAGAAAGAGGAAGTCAGAAAGCAGTTAAAATTAAAAGAGACAGTTAAAATTTGCTCATCATTAGGGGCCACTGACTGGGATCAGTTGACCCTCTCTGCAAATCACGGGATTTCTCCCGGTTCACAAAGAGGGAAGATTTTTATCATAAATAAAAAATGTCAAATGCATAAAATCCAAAGTTCAAGCTGCATAAAATCTCAAATTTCAAATCCAATTCCACTTCCTATCAAATGCCAAAGTCTACTCAAAGATAGCAAGAAGTACAATTGCTGTCAAAAGCACACAAGCTGTCAAAGAAGGGTTTGAAAAAAAAAAGATATCAATGCAAAGTCAGCACACAAAGCTGTCAAAAAGCAAGATAAAGATGCAGAATAATGTGTTATGCAAGACTTAATCATCATTTCCCAGCATACAGGGGCCCCTTCAGAAAAGATAGTACAAGTAAAGTCATATAATATTCAACTGTACTATAGAGTGAGAAGAAGAGAGAAATAGGGGCAGGTTTTGTAGGCTTTAGGTTCAGACAGTGCAGAAATAACAAGAAAAGATATAATCCAAGAGAAGCATCAATTCAGCATTATTCAAAACTGGGCAGAAGTACACAGCATAGACAATTACCAAAAATAAAAAAGTGCCAAGAAACTTTGTAAAACTACCCAGCAAACTTGGATCAAAGAGAATACCAAGGTTTGAATAAAGATTGGGCGCCAAAGACCAAGAGAAAGAGGACAAAAGAACACAAGAAAACATACTGTCAAACCTGATTGAGCCAAGCACCAATATCACAAAATATATAATCTGCAAACAACATAACCAAGCCAAGCAGACATAAACCCACGGCAAGTTCAAACCTAAACAAAAAACACCATAACATGCTGTCATAACCTCATACCTATCCAGAACCTCATAAAACCCAGGCCAACCTCAAAACTTGTAAAAGCTTAACCTAAAACCAGAACCACCATCACAAATGCATAACAGAACCTACTGCAAGCACATAACCTCAATAGCATAACCATCAAACCTCATCAACCCTGCCTCAACCTTCAAACATTCAAAACCTGATAAACAAAGCACCAAAACCTGCTAATGCCTTAACCTGCCTGTCATAAAACATACAAATTCAAACCTGAAGCAAGAACCTAAAAACCTGCATCAGTAAAGACCAAACCTCATATAACCAAGTTCAAGCCCAAGGCAAAAACCTCATAACACCAGAAGCACACCAGGTCCAACAACATCACCTGCTGCCTGCATCATCCAAACATTAAACCAGAACTACCAACACCCTGCCTGACCACATAAACCTGATAAACAAAACACCGTGCCTATCAAATTCAAAGCCATAGCATCTCAAGCCTAAAAGCCCTCAGTAAAACATCACTGGGCGACACAAACAAGTATACAGCATTCAAGAAAAAGAGATCAGTTCACCCAAACCTTTCAATCCAAGCAACTCAGAAGCAAACAACATCATAGGCAAAGCAATGATTCAAAGCAAATTAGGCAACTCAGAAGAAGACAGAAAAGGGGATATACAAAAAGAGAACTCAGTTCAGCATAGCAGGGGAGAGAAAATATAAAAACTGTCAAAAAACCATCAAACAGGCCCATCATCACATTGAAGACAGAAAAAACTCAAAAGGACTAAAACCTGCTGAGCTGAAGCCTCTAAGCTTCAAACTGATAACCTGCTAGGCCATCAAACAAGTTTCAAAGACTCAAAAACCTGCCTACTCATAAAGATACAAACCAAAGCATAAGCCTCAGCTGCAAAAGAGTGAACCTGCATCAAGCCTCACAATTTATCAAACAAAAAAAAACTCAAACTTCATACCAGCA
This sequence comes from Vicia faba, assembly GCA_948472305.1. Classification (NCBI taxonomy): domain Eukaryota; kingdom Viridiplantae; phylum Streptophyta; class Magnoliopsida; order Fabales; family Fabaceae; genus Vicia; species Vicia faba. The sequence continues at coordinate 1,131,789,069 of OX451741.1, read as the reverse complement.
CCTACCATAATCTGAAACACCTCAAACCCATCCAAAAAACCAGACCAAAACCCAACACAGTTCAGCAGGCAGTTCAGAGAGGAAGAAAAAGATACAAAGCAAGCTTTACCAAAAAAAACCTATCTACTGATAAAGCACAAGCCTCAACAGAACCCAATCTACCAGCATAACAACCAAATAACCTCAGAAACCTGTCCAACTCCTAAGCCTCAGAGTTTTTCTTTCCTCATCATAGGCGATACATAGCATCCAACTCAACAAAAGTATTCAAAGCAACATTTCAAGGCAAATCCATCAGGCCCTCAGTGTACACATCACTGGGCAATAAGGCAAGTTCATCTCAAAGCATCATATTCCAATCAATACATAGGCAACATATAGTAGAAAAAGAGAGATAAAGAAGTGAATTAGAAAGAAGGTTTTCAGGCAAATACAAATCATCATGAAACCCTCACACAGCAAGAGGTGAGAACGAAGATACCAGGGTCACCAAGGGCAAGCATCACCTTTCACGTCGTCCCGGCCTCCTAAAGCGTCACTCCTCCTCCTCTCCTCCATCTCCAAAGTCAGGTAGCCAATCTTCTCCCCCTTTCCTCTTCACCACATCATAATAGTACGAATTTAGGAGTCAGAACTCAAATTAAAACACGCAAATTCGTAAAAGAGAAAGGAAACGTAAAACACTAAAATCAAACCTTAAATCAAGAGGACGTGAAGCTTACGCCTTGGAGGGAAGAAAGGTCTGGAGGGCGACGCTGGTGGCCGGAGTAAGTTGCTCAGGAAGCTTGCAAGGATGAAGACGAACATGAACGGCGCGCCGCTGCTAACCCTAAGCGTTGTTCCCAAATGAACGATAATCCCTAACCCTAAATTTGTCTCAAGTTCAAATGGGCTTTGCCCATTCTGCACCTCCCAAAAAAGCCCATTAAGATTCTCACTTCTAACCAAACACATTTTAAATACTAACTTTTTTATATATATGTTATCTAAACATTTTATTTTCTTTACAAAAATCATTTTAATACAAAATATATTATTTTACATTCTTTAATATTAACAATATAATTAAAACACTTTTATATGTATGTTTAATTTAATTAACTTGAAGACATTTTTAATACACATTGAAATACATTTGAACAAAATACTTTTTTTTATCATATAATTAAAATTGAAAACTTTTTAGTTAACATACATATTTGTACATAATAATAGGAATACATTTTTTCTCTAAATATTAAAATTCACAAACATTCAATTAAATTACATTTGTACATAACACATGGAAATATACCATTTTTCTCAAAATATCATTTTTACAATTTAATTAAAATTTGAGCATTTAATTTAAAACACTTTTTTTTCTTTTATATATATCAAAGCTATACAAATCAAAGATTCATTAAAATACCTATCTAGGTCAAAAACCCTAATATGCTTCAACTTCACATTATCGCACTTGTAAATAATTACACACAATACATATATACCTCATATACATCTCACACTTACACTTACACAATACATTGCCCTACACACATTTTTATCTTATATTTGTATATTCGATATTCACATTTTGATCGCACATTCGATTTGGTTGTAACTTATTGGATACTATAAGTCTCATCCCCTCTTGTACATTTATACCCCCACTCCCGGACACTATTTTGTAATAGCGTAGATTTTACATTTCCGCAATTTACAGTTTTCTAATTATACCATGGTTAGACCTAGGGTTTGTATGTACATAAAATCAAACGCTAGATAACCTAATACAAGACAAATACATGTAATCAATACACAATCACACTTGCACCCCCTAGGGTAATCCCACATGTTGCCTTCCAAAATGGGCCATGCTTGCACGTCGAGTATCTTTGGCAAAGCAAAATCAAACGATCATAGTCCCTTCAAAACAAATTGCCAAAGACACTTGGCATCATTGCATTCATGGTCCATACGATGACCCGCGCCCGTCCCGAATAAACTTCCTAAACGCAAGATTGTCTACCAATTTCAATGGTAGAACAAAATTGTTAAAAGGGGTTAAAACATGACAAAAACCTTTGAGTACAATAGGGTAGACAAAACTCTTAGTTACTTGAGATCAAACTTGCAAAAACACTTTTCTTCTTTTCAAAAAACCGCAATCCACAACACTCTCAAACAAACTCTCAAAAATTTGAAAACATCTTTTCGAAAAGATCCACACTTTTGTAAAACACTCAAACACGAGTCAAATACATTGGTTGCCTAAGACAAGGCATCTTTTTCCAAAACATTTTCAAAAAGCACCCACACACACACCATTTTCAAAGCAATCGAAAAACAAGGCAAGTGATCTAAAAAACCAAGTAACTAAGAGCCCATGGATAACCATGGATGAAAAGGGTGCTAATACCTTCCCTTTTCATAATCTACCCCCCGAACCCACGAAATATCTCAAAAGGTTTTTGCTGTGCTTTTTTTAACCTTTCCTTTAGGATAAAATAAAAAGTCGGTGGCGACTCTCGCTCAACCGCACAAGTGCGAATGCGAACGCAAAACACTAGTCAGTTCTCCCACCGTATCACACCATGCCTGAAATTAATGGTGTAAAGAGCATCTGCCAAGAGTGTCGATACCGGGTTCTTATTTCTAAAAACACAAATAGCTGTCAAATCCACGAAATTTATCCTACGAGGGAAGAGGATGATCCCGTATATCATGAGAGCAAGCAGAGAGCTGAAGTCACTCCAATTCCCTTTCTTTGCCCAGTCTTCATCTTTTTTCACTAAGAAATCCAAATAAAAACATGTAGTATCCTCACTTGATTTCCAATTGTCTTTCACCTCTTTCCAACTCAAATGAATAATTTCAGCAATAACTTCGAACTTCAGCTTCTCCGGCACTTGGACAAATGGAACTTCACCGGACAACTTGATATTTAGTAGGTACGCGTACTCTTCTAGTGTGGGAACCAGTTGATAATCTTGAAAAGTAAAACACCATAATTCCTTGTCATAGAACTGGAAGAGGGTGATCAAAGCCATTGGGTCAACTGGAGTGTTAAGGATTAGTAACAAATTTCCATAATTTTGTTTGAAATTGTTCAGAACATCACTCTTCAAATAAGAACTCAACCTCTTCAATTCAGACACATCAATAGTAGGAATCTGATAAGCGAATGTATGCCTGGTGGTCTCTTTAACATGAACTGCATCAAACTCAACTGACGGGAGGCTAGCCATTTCTTGATGGAAAGAAGACTCTTGAATGTCCCTGGAAGATCACATGCATATGCTAGTTATTTTTTATACGTCATTTTTTAGAAATAAATATGCTATGATGCAACATGACAGGATCAAAGTTTCACACTGGATAATTGCTGGACCATTACAGAACAGCACCACTCAAGATCAAAAGAAGATCCCAAAGCTTCAAAACTAACATGGGAACCTGAGTCACCTTCACAACACAAAGTCACCAACAGTACTTGTACCTGTAAGAAAAATTTTCCCGCCCCTCTTACGGGTGTAGTCTAGGTCAAGGTAAGGTTAAAAGCCAAATCAGAGTACATGAGCTCGAATGTCGGTATCATCATACGATAACACCTATCCAAACTACCTCCGAAGTCATGGGTCTCATGGTCAGGTCTACAAAGCATCCGCCTCATAGCTGCCATGGCAACTCTATTCCTAGTTCCTATGGAATTCACTCATAGCCTGGGTATGAGGCCTTTTACTTCATGGAACAACCCACCCACCAAGAAATCCAGAATCTAAACAGTCCAGCCAAATCCAGTATGCAGAAAGTAAAGCGCACATAGGATGCAATGCAAACAGATAAATATGCAAAGCAGTAAAATAAACACCCAAAAAGAAAACAAACGAGAGCTAGGATCGACTCCGGGATGGACCAACAAAAGGTCAATCTGTCCCCAGTGAAGTCGCTAGCTAAAACCACCTGGCCAGAACCTGTCATATGGATGTAATGAAACATCAATGAAGCCGCCACCGAACGTCTTTTATCCCGTCGAAAGGGAAAGGTAAACATCGAGAAAACCTGAAGAGGGAGAAACCAAGGTCTTTCGACCGAGAGATTGGGTAAGGGAGTCTGTTGCGCAAGGGGAAGGTATTAGCACCCCACACGCCCGTAGTACTCTACGGTATCCACTCTTGTTGTCTAATCTAATGGGTGTGGTCAAATTCTATGTCTATGGCTTAAAGCTAAAAAGGGAATGCATGTGAAAGAGAAAGAAAACAATGTAGGGAAAATAAAAGTTATGCTCGATCGGGCCCTACCCCAATGCCTACGTATCCATTTTAAGGAATCAGAGCAGCCGTAGTTCGGCTTATATATTTTGGTTGGTTTGTGTTTTTTAGTTAAGACAAACAAAAACAATCAAGATGGCAAAACATCGAATGAAACAACAAACAAATGAGATGGTCAAACATCGACTAAATATTAACAAGGTAACATGTCAAAGATGGGGAAACATCACACCTAGCAATGATATTGAGAATCAAAGCAAGATAACAAACAGATGCGATGGCGAAACATCGGCTTCAAACAAATGTGCGATGGCGAAACATCGGCTAAAAGGTAATAAGATATCATGGAAAAGATGACGAAAAATCAATAAAACGGATGGAAAAACATCACACTTAACAATGATATTGGGAATCAAAGTAGGATAATAAACATGTGCGATGGAAAAACATCAGCTTCAAACAAATGTGCGATGGCGAAACATCGGCTAAAAGATAATAAGATATTATGGCAAAGATGAAGAAACATCAATAAAACGGATGGCAAAACATCGCACCTAACAATGATATTGGGAATCAAATTAGGATAACAAACATGTGCGATGGCGAAACATCAGCTTCAAACAAATGTGCAATGGAGAGACATCGGCTAAAATATAATAAGATATCATGGCAAAGATGACGAAACATCAATAAAACGGATGGAAAAACATCACACCTAACAATGATATTGGGAATCAAAGTAGGATAACAAACATGTGCGATGGAAAAACATCGGCTTCAAACAGATGTGTGATGGCGAAACATCGGCTAAACCAGGTTTAAAAGCAAAGCAAAGAGGCACACAGACAAAGTAAGATTGGTTTGTATATTTTACCTTGAAGAAGGGTTTGAGTTTATTAGAAATGTCTTATGATTTTCCAAGAAAACAATTTTTGTTTTAAGATGCAGAATGCATAGAAAGGAAAAACAAATAAGGGAAACTAGCCTAGTACTATCCCTAGTGTTATCATACAATGGTTGACTCTAGGGTTGAGGATAAAGGAAAACTCTACCTTAATTAACATGTTAAAGGAAGCTTAACAAAACTATGCTATAGGGAACATGCAATGAGAGAGAAGTCGTGATCTCAATTTCTAAATTGAGTGACTCATCGATCAACAATTAAAGAATAAAAACAACAAACATCCTATAGGGAACATGCAATGAGAGCGAAGTCGTGATCTCAATTTCTAAATTGAGTGACTCATCGATCAACAATTAAAAAGGAAAGCAATAAACATCCTATAGGGAACATGCACTGAGAGCGAAGTCGTGATCTCAATTTCTAAGTTGAGTGACTCATCGATCAAAAGCAAACACAATACATGTATCAGACAAAAACCAGAGGGCCTCCTGACATATATCAGCAACAGAGATCCCATCATGCAATCAGAGAACTATGCAAAATGAAAATGGAAGAAAGGAAATAGTGCAATACCAAACGTGTAACTATCTGTAGCAACTGAGCAAGAATAAAAGAAACCCAGAGAACTTCAAGCAAGATGGCATCAGAAGACAAATCAAGTCAGAAGTTACGCCATCAAGATATAAGTATTGAGATTTTCATATATGAACAGATCCCATGGGCAATGTATAACATTCATAATCATATGTGTATATCCTGCATAGACTATCAAATATGCCAAGTACAAGAGTAGTGCAAACATAACAAATTGTGTTCCACAAATAAAGTGAAACACAATAGCCTCAAGTCAAAAATGGAAAACTTTTCTCAAAGTACCTCGCACATTCAACAACCAAGTTAGTATTCCCATAAATAGGATGATGATTCACATAAGGGATGGATGATGACACCAAAATGAAATGAGAAAACATGATAACAACTAACAAACATTAGTCATGATAGACAGCAAGAAACAAGTATGTGCACAAATTGGTCAAAAGAATCAGAGGAATGTTGCTCCTTTCTATCACCATATTGAATTGACAATTAAATATCAATCAAGGATCATGGGAGCTTGAGAAGAATACAATCAAAGACCATGAAGGTCAGTAGCAAACATAATTTAATCATGTACATTTAATTTCAACCACAACTCACAAGCACAATAGAAGATGAAGCCCACATAATGCATCAAAAAGGTTCAAACATTCAAACATGGGGCAATAAGTGAAATGACTTGAGCTATTGTGGATAAATAAGAATCAACATGATCATTAGGTGCCCAATTATAGGCCTCACTCAAGTTCATTGGCCATCAAACAAATTGCAACAAGGCATGCAACATTAATTGGGTAGCTTCACTTCAAAAATACATCATAAATAGAAACAAGGATCACTAAATCAAACCAAAAACTTATTAGTATATTTGAAGTGTGTAGAAGTCAGAAAGCAAGCCTTAAGTTCATGAATAATTGAGGAGGGGATCAAATGAGGCCCAAAGTTCAAAACTAGTTGGCAAAACTACCAAACTAGACAAGTTTTCAAAATAATTTGTGGAAAAATGTCAAACCAAGTCAAATAATTAAAGAAAAATGGTTTTCAGATCCTCAATGCATTCATGAACCATAATCAAGACTTAAATTCCATTGAAAGTCCAGGGCATAAGGGTTTTGAAAAAGAAACTTGCACAATAAGCAACAAAACCCTAATTTTTGAGTTTTAATCTTAAACATTGATTAAGTAAGATCAAAATTCAAACTATTCAAACCAAGATCATACAAATTACAAAGAAACCCTAAATGTCAAAATACATATTTTTTACATTTTTTGAATTAAAGGAAATTCAAAAATAAAATTAAATTCAAACAATTAATCATTTAAACAAATAATCACATCTCAAAATAAAATTTTAATCAAAAAGTCAAAAAAAATGTCCAACCAAAATTATATTCAAATATTAGGATTAAAAACACACATCCCTGATTTTTTGTGGAATTTTTGAATTAGGGGAATATTAAAATAAAAATCAAACAAACAATTAACAATTAAACTATTATTTAAGGGCAAAAATGCAAACCCTAACCAAAATTCATGAAAAGGTCAAAATAAAAAAATATTCAGATTCTATGATTAAAAACAAGCTAGCATGATTTTTTTTGAGGATTTTTGAATTAGTGGAAGTATTAAAATAAAAATTATAAGGCAAAAAAAATCAAAACAAACTTCTCAAATTAAAATCATGAACAAAAATAGCAAAAATGCTAAAAAAAATTCAGAATCAAATTCTACATTATTTTATGAGTCCAAAATATTTTTTGTGGAATTTTTCAAATCAAAGAAACATTAAAATAAAAAAATAAACACTAAACAAATAATTAAATAATAACACAAATTTTTAAACCAATCAAAACATTTTCAAAAATTATCAAAAAAATGCATAAGGTCGGGAATATTATTTTCAAGTTTCATGAATTTTTTCATAATTTTTCATCAAGTTTTGATCAAGAAAATAAAATCAGAGAATCAATGAAAATTTAAATAACAAAAACAAGAACAAGGCCAATGAGATGATGCCACGCATCATCTTCAACCTCCAGCCTAGGCAAAATACTTGTTTCCATCAGTTCTAACATGCTCACTTCAGATCCATCAAACAAACACGATTCTCAACCAAAATTCATGAAATTAAGCTCAAATTAAAGCTGACATATCATACTACATCCTGCAATTCGAATCAAACTCAGAGATCAAGCATAGATCAAGAAATCAAATCTCAAAAACTGGAAAAACACACTGCGAACGTCCAAAACCAGAAACACGATTTCGCCAATTCTGCTTGAATCAGAGCTCAAATATACATTAATCCTAATGATTGGCCAGCTATAAACACAATGCACACCACAAAACACTTCAATTCATGCTTAAATCAAGGTTTAGATTCAGTGAGCATACCTGCAAAAGTGAAAAATAAATTCACTTGGTGCCTCTGAAATCTAGCAAGAAACCCTTCCAAATAGCTTCCTTGTGCTCCAATGAAGGTGTTTGAGTAGAGAAATGAGGACTGGATCAAGAGAATTGAGCTACTCGATTCAAGTTGCAGAGCAAGAAAAATGAGAAAATTTTGGGGAGCTTCTTCCAATGCAGTGCCTCTGTGCGTGAAAGGAGAGTATGAGCAGCTTATATAGAGTGTTTTGAGTAAGGTTAGGGTGGTAATTCAAGCTGAGAGTCGTTAGAGGGAAAAAGTGAATTTTCTGTCAAACCAAAATAAGTGTGATGGCCATTTGCGTTTTGCTTGGTATTTAGGCAATACTTGCAGTCATTTTGAGCAACAAAAGGAGAGTGTGAGTGAGTGAAAAAAACGTGATGAGGTGAGCTGTACTCTTTTGCACATGGGATTGATTTGCTTGGGTGAGAAGTTTCCCAATTTGGCAAAAAAAGTGAGAATGAGAGAGGCACGAGGTATGCACCTGGTTTGGCCTTTTTTGGCAAGCACATGAGGTGTCCAATTTGTGCCAAGCATGTGCAAGTGGACTCTGAAATGATTGAATAAAAAATACACCAAAACCTGAAAATTGCCATGGCCAAGCAAACACCAACAATCAACTGACTTCCAACTGAGGCCATTTCAAATTGGCTCGTGCATTTTCCAAATTTCTTTGAACCAATTAAAATTCATATGATGAACTTCACAATGATCTTTGATTCATCAAAAATGGTGGAGAAATGAGAGAGATGTGGACATTAGGATTCCTGGGCAAGTCAAGCTCACTTGCCCAAAACCGCGCGCGTGCTGGCTTGCCCATGTGCCTTCAAAAATCTGCTTTTACCACCCATCTTCCTTAAATCATAACTTCCTCAATTTCAATCTAATTTGAGTGATTCCAAGTTTAATGAGAAGATTTCATAGACCTCTTCAAAATGAACTTTTTAATTTTTCAAATTGAGGCTTGAGTCACAAGAAATTGATTCCTCAAAATGGCATGCCAAGTGTTTGATGAAATTACGCGCGTGACTTGCCCAAGAGAAGTCATCTTGACACTTGGGATTTTTGTAATTTTTAAGTTACTTCTTGAACAAGTTACACTCAAATTCACCATTTCTCATGATTCAAAGATGAATTTGGGTGTGGAATATGAAAATAGGATGCTTAAATTGATGGTTGACCAAAAGTCCACTTGGTCAACTTCTGATTTTGACTGATTTTGACCAAAATGACCAATTTTCCCCTTTTGATCAATTGAATCCTTTCTGTTGTACCCCAAAATTTTCCCTCGTATTTTTCCACAAGAAATCACAGCTTCGGGCTTTTCCTGATTTTTTCAGACTGGCTCAAGAATCAGTCAAACAAGATTTTTTCTTGTCAGTCTAGCCAAATTAGGGTTTTCATGGACTTTTGAAACAGTTCAAACAAATTATCAGGGTTTGGTTGATTTTGGCTCAGGTTTTGATCAGGCGGACGCTTCTTTGACATTTAACCAAGAATCAGGGTTTTGTGCGCGTATTTCTCAGAAAAGAATTAATTCTACAGTGTTGTCCAAGTTACTCTGGGAGATGAGCTGAGGCATTTGATTTGAGTTTACAGTGTTGGATTTAATGAAAAAAGGACATGTGGACGTGTGTTGTTTAGCTGTGCAATGCTCTGATTATTCAGAATTCCGGACGTTTATTGATTATTTATTATTCTGAGTTAAAATGGTTGGGATTTATTTCCAGTTATTATAATTTAAGAATTATAAATAATAAAATAAACAATTGAAAAGAAGAAAAGGAATTAACTGATAAAAAGACTTTTTATTTATCTTTAATTATTTGTACAATTGTTATTTGAATACGGTAATTATTTACAAAGTATTTACAATAATAATGTTACAGTGATTAAAAGGAAATAAAATTACATCCTAAAAAATTCCTAAATCTTCATTCTTCTACTGATGCTCTTTTGCTCCTTTGATTTTTATCTGCAAAAACAAAGAAAAAGAAAAAAGTCAAATGCAGATAAAATAATTAAAGAGCAGACAGTTAAAAAGATCATCATTAAAAGCAACAGGCCGGAATCAGTTTGCCCTCTCTGCAAATCACAAGATTTATCTTGGTTCACAAAGAGGGGTAGAAGGTGCTTGCAATTAAATATGAAATGCACAAATTTACAAATTGCACAAATTCAAATTGTCAAACCTACTGTGTAAGTGCCTTCGTTTGGGATTGGCTCATCTCTTGTAAAACAAATAGCAACAACAATAATGTAATATAATGTACAATAGGAACAGCCTGAAAATTCTATTGTAAATGCCTAAACATGTTGATCAACATCTGGAACAACATGTCTCAAGAGATGTCATAACATCATACCAGACATCAAGCTACTGAACTGTCAAGACTGATGCAGTTCTGTTCCTAAAGTTATGCAGAATATTCTGCCAAATAGAATGCATAACAAAGGCATACGTGATTCAATCAGAAGCTAAGGATAAGGAGAAAAGCTCGATTGAAGACCTAACTTGTAGCAGAAGTTTTCTGCTTATTTTATGCAGGTCGTTAAAGCTGCATTGCTGTCATATGAAGGCCCAAATCCAGTTGGGTAAAAAGGGTTATAAATAGAAGCATTGTAACCTAATTTAGGTGAGATCGCTGATTGACAAGATGTAATCATTTAGGGCTAGTTTAGTTGTGAACCACCCGGGCTGTGGGATGGTCACCATACTCCTTGAAACCTGTAGGTTAAAGGATGTATGCATTGTACTTGATTGAAGCTTTTAAGCATGATCAAGATGTGTAATGGAAGTGTATCTTCTGAACAGTTTATGTACTGTAGAAAGTTATCACTGCGGTGATTGAGGGGGAGTGAGAGGGGTCTCATATCTAGGATTGGATCTTAGGTAAAAGTGTCATTGGGTAGTGATTAAGTGAGAAGGCTGTCAACGGGTATGTTGGCTGTAGGGTCTTTGAATTGATACTACTAATAGTGAACTTTATCCCTGGCTTGGAAGCCCCCAGAGTAGGTGTTGTTGCACACTGAACTGGGTGAACAATTCTGTGTGTTATTTACTTTCTGTATTGGTTATTTACTTTGATGTCACAGCATTCCTCGTAACATCAATGTATAAGATTAACCTTAACTGTTCTGAACTTCAGTAAATCAGAACCTGCGTGTTGCTGGCTCTGGTATGTTAGTCCAGTGACTGTTGTAGAACAGATATCAAAAGTACAGCCTCTTCTACCTGTACAGCACTTAATGTCAGATCAGAGGACTTAACATTCCATTAGACATTCTGAGTCTGTGACATACCAGGAATTTCAATTGGTATCAGAGCGGGCATCCTGTCTGTCTCTGGATGAGATCCATGGGGGATACTTTCCGGTTGTGTACAAGGTAGAATATTGTTTGAACCAGTAGTGTTCATATTGTTTGGTCCCTAGGAGTGGAGGATGGACCAATTTGGGAAAAACTAGATCAATCTGATCAGCAATGTTGAAGGAAGATGAAAGTGTTTGAACAAATTCAAAGACCTCATGCGGGAGTGAAGATTCTGGAGTGCATTGTTCAACCTGTATTCAGCACAAAGAAGAATATTATCAAAACCTTCATGCGGGAGTGAAGATATTGATAAGGTATCATCTGTGTGTATAAAGCTTCCTTTTTAACCAGACTGTAGAGTTGGGTCTAGGAAGTTGCTTGGTGAAGAAGCAAACAACTTGTAGGATTGATTTATTTTCAATCCTTATGTGTCATGCTTGCTATATGGAGTAAGCATTGTGTAGGTTCTGTTGAAGTACTGCTATTCCGCTGCATAGCTTCTGATACAACGCCTAAAGTGAAAGAAGAACTCTAGGGTTATTATTTTCAACAGAATTTGTAAGCAGATTTTGCAATCTATCAATAATGTCCTCAAGTCCACTCATAAAGGCATTTATTATTAGTGTTGATGAGTATCAATTGATCAATGATTCTCATATACAAGCTGCTTGAAGATTATCAAGGATGATGTGTTCCAAGGAGATGGAACTGATATGCTTAAGGATGTTAGAACATCATGCAACTGCCAGTTGAAGAACAGATGTTCTGGGTGCTAAACACTTGTAGTGCGAATACATATGTTTGGAACCTACTCCTGATCTGGAAGAGGAGACATCTGTTTTGAAATAATTGATCAAGGGAGTATATGTACTGAGCTAAAAGCACTTAAAAGGACTTTAAAGTGTGATTTCCAGGTTTCCCCTCATATGATTTCTGTGTCTTCAGCCAAGTAAATATACTTAACAAATATGAAGAAGAAATCAGTCATGATCATCTAGTATGATTAGATAATGGAAGCAGAATCTTTAATGTGATAAATATGTGGAAATCAGAATCAAAAGTTCTAAAGCTTGTGATGATAAAGGATGTAAAACATCACAACTGTTGAAGACATCAGTTGTTGAAAGACAGATAAGTTCCAGATTTAGTGAACATCCTCATGATTGATAATGAAGTTTCTTCTAGTACAAATTACAGAATGTGGCAACCTGAAACTTGTACAGCAAGTAAACTAAGGACTCTTAATTTGAAACCTGTGGCAAATTCCAAATGAAGAGTACTTACTATGTGTCTAAAGTAAAGAGCTCAACACTGTATGATCAAGCTGATATGAAAGGGAGTTCATCTTACCTTGTTCTATAAGATGCTTGAGTTTATTTCTCATGATCTTAGTGATTTATCTACCAATCACATAAACTGCAGCATGTGAAGGAGAATTCACTTAAGTCTCTACAAAGATCTGATCTGAGGTTCAGGGGGAGCCCTTAACCTGAAGATCTTGGAAGACATGTCATACAAAATGTCTTGACATCCTGGACCAAAGTCAAATGGAGTATGGTACGATTAACTCCTTGTACTGTTCAAGGGTCAAGGTGAAGGTGATACATGCTAGTTGCTGCATGGTTATGTGGTTGTTGTGGGTCTGACCATAAAGGATGTAAGAAAAGTGTGCTTTGATTGCTTTGGATGTTCATCCAAAACCATAGTATAAGCCAGGTTCATATGGTTGAGATCAATGTCAGATCTGATGGTGCAACATCATCTCAAACGAAGGGCCGCTTCAGCAAAGGAAGCTTGTAAGGACCAGTTGGTTTTTCATGCATGGAGCAGAAGATTGTTAGAATAATTATCCTACCTTGAGAAAATGGCATAATCTAACTAATAATGAATACTTTGACGGGAGACTAAGTATTCATTAGGATCTTGCATAAAGATATATATATATGCACTTCGATGGGAGACTAATTGTTTGTCTAATATGTATGCAAGGCTGTATTCTGAACCTATTTCTCAGAACTTGGTAGAGAGTTTATTTCTCTCTAAGAATAATCTGGTGAGTAATCATACCTTTCTTATGGGGAATATAAAAGGGCATCAATCCCCTGGATGTTAACTTCAGAATCCAAGCAGATAGGTTCATGCTGTAACATCATTTATTGTTAGAAGTCCGTGGCAGAGACTTGGAACTGTGAATCTTAATATTCTAGTGTGGCAGTTTTATTGTTGGTTTGGAATAAGTAGATTCCACTTGTGTTTAAAAGTAGTATGCTTAACAACGCATAACTACTGTTGTGGTCTAAAGAATTTACTAGTATTAGCAACTACTAGTAAATATATTATACAGAAGGATGACATGATCAAAGGATAATCCCTCTAGAAAGTCTAAATCTTAGTAAAGCTTGTAAGCACACTAAGAAGGTTGGAGGTTGGTTTCAGACTATGGCTACATGAGAGTGGAAGCGCAAGGGCATGAATCAGAGATGTCCTTACTATTCTAAGACTAGTTCAGGGTGCTTGAAGTTACCACCTCAAAGCTAGTGCTACTGGTTTCCACGCCACTGTTTTGATTGGCCTTAACAAGGGAAGTCACTGAGTGTTGCACTTTTCCAATTACAATATACATTGAAGGGAGACTCTGTAATGTTGGACTTAATCTGAAGATCAGAAGTCAGAAGAGGGCAGTGGTATGCTGATGTTTATGTGTTCTGATAATATGACATTGTGAAGTCATGGATAATGTCTCAACAACAGGAGATTGAAGAATTGCTCTTATCAATAGCAAATTGGTCTAGCAAATCAGACTTCACTAGCTCCAACAACTACTAGTGAATGGAAGATCAGAAGAAGTAAATCAGATATATTCAGCATATGTTCAAGGGGTTCTTTTACTACAAGAAATAAAAGTGGCATCTAAATTTGTGTGATGTCCTGTGAAGCATGTTGGAGTCTTCTGGTGTATTGGATCTCAGCAACACAAAGCATGAGTAAGAGAAGTAAAAAGAAGGCTGCTGTTGTTGAAGAATGCAAGGTAATGTCTAAGTAAGTGTCATGACATTACCAACGACATTGCAACCTTGTGGAAATCAAGAAGAATACGGGAAAATAACTTCGCCACGTCATTGGTATTCTGTTTCCTAGAAGAAATAAATATTCAGTCCCGAAAATGGGTCAAAGGCTGATTTTATTCAGGAATTGCTCTGACCTAAACTTATGCATGTATTAGGACTGGTTCTTTTTGTGGAAGCAAACAAATACGTCTAAAAATACATGCACAGTCAGTCTGAAATATGCACATGCTTTAACAGGTATCCTTGACCAAGATTTTATATTACCTGGTATCTCCTTATATAACCTCCTGTCACACATTCTTTTCTCTCACAACCATCATGGGGTTTATACGGATTTGGGAAAACTGTTCTTGGATCTGGTTTTGTGAGGGCTTTCTTTGGCAATTTTTGGCCAAAAAGGGGGAGAAAGGAGTACTGTTAGTTAGAAACTGTCCTCGTTGCAGCAGCTACTCAAAATTTTGATCACAAAGACTTGTCACAAACTCAGCAGAAATTCAAATGGCGTGAATTCTTTGTGACTTGTGATCTGAGTTATGAACACAGTTGTGACCTGTGTTCTGAGTTACAAGGGAGATATTCTGGTCACTCCTTAAAGGTTCTCTGATGCCTCTGAAAGGATAGTTTATCTCCCACGGTCCTCTTTTTCCACCATCAGTGACAAGAAATGGTTCGTGGTCTAAAAGGGAATGAGGGCATCCTCTTCCTCCTGTGCCTCAAGAGGTCCTGAATGGTGAGTATTATTGTTGTATTTGTTTTAGCCAAAATTAGCCAAAGGGGGAGATTGTAAGTGCCTTCGTTTGGGATTGGCTCATCTCTTGTAAAACAAATAGCAACAACAATAATGTAATATAATGTACAATAGGAACAGCCTGAAAATTCTATTGTAAATGCCTAAACATGTTGATCAACATCTGGAACAACATGTCTCAAGAGATGTCATAACATCATACCAGACATCAAGCTACTGAACTGTCAAGACTGATGCAGTTCTGTTCCTAAAGTTATGCAGAATATTCTGCCAAATAGAATGCATAACAAAGGCATACGTGATTCAATCAGAAGCTAAGGATAAGGAGAAAAGCTCGATTGAAGACCTAACTTGTAGCAGAAGTTTTCTGCTTATTTTATGCAGGTCGTTAAAGCTGCATTGCTGTCATATGAAGGCCCAAATCCAGTTGGGTAAAAAGGGTTATAAATAGAAGCATTGTAACCTAATTTAGGTGAGATCGCTGATTGACAAGATGTAATCATTTAGGGCTAGTTTAGTTGTGAACCACCCGGGCTGTGGGATGGTCACCATACTCCTTGAAACCTGTAGGTTAAAGGATGTATGCATTGTACTTGATTGAAGCTTTTAAGCATGATCAAGATGTGTAATGGAAGTGTATCTTCTGAACAGTTTATGTACTGTAGAAAATTATCACTGCGGTGATTGAGGGGGAGTGAGAGGGGTCTCATATCTAGGATTGGATCTTAGGTAAAAGTGTCATTGGGTAGTGATTAAGTGAGAAGGCTGTCAACGGGTATGTTGGCTGTAGGGTCTTTGAATTGATACTACTAATAGTGAACTTTATCCCTGGCTTGGAAGCCCCCAGAGTAGGTGTTGTTGCACACTGAACTGGGTGAACAATTCTGTGTGTTATTTACTTTCTGTATAGGTTATTTACTTTGATGTCACAGCATTCCTCGTAACATCAATGTATAAGATTAACCTTAACTGTTCTGAACTTCAGTAAATCAGAACCTGCGTGTTGCTGGCTCTGGTATGTTAGTCCAGTGACTGTTGTAGAACAGATATCAAAAGTACAGCCTCTTCTACCTGTACAGCACTTAATGTCAGATCAGAGGACTTAACATTCCATTAGACATTCTGAGTCTGTGACATACCAGGAATTTCATACTGCATAATTTCAAAATTGCCAAACAAACTACAAAGTCCAAAGGCAAACTGAACTGCTAAGGCCTAACCAAGGTCACAATTTCAAACTAAGCCAAAGTTGTCAAAGCAACTGTCCACAAACTGTCAAAGGTACAAGGCTACCCAAATGCTGTCCAAAAGATATAGAAAGATATCAAGAAGTACAAAGTATGCAGAGCTAAACTACAAGTGCAAGAAACATCAAAAAAGCATCATTTTCCAGCCAGTACACTTTTTCAGCATAGGACAAACATAAGCAATATTAAATGCTTTAATCTTTCAAGAGAGAGAGAAAAGAGAAGAAGAAAAGGAGGCTTACAGGCTTTAGTCAAGAAGATATATAAAATAACAGATATACCAGCATATAAAGGAAGAGGCAGAAAATATGAGAAAAAGCAAAAAAGCTCTCAAACTGTAACACACAAAGATCCTGCCTCCAACCTGTTTTCAAACACAGAACCCATAACAAAATAACACAAAAGCCCTCAAGCTTGGATCCTGCTCAAAAGCCTGTGTGCCCAAAACAACCATAACCTGCAACTCAAAAGCCCTCAAGCCTTACCTGCTGCAAACAAACCAGTTCAAAAGCTCATAAGCTCCAAACAACAAACTCCTGAAGCCAGTTAGAAACATAAGCCTCAAACATGAAGCCATCAAACTACTCAAGTCTAAAGCCCTGTCCATCTTGAAGCCTAAACCAAACACAAACTCTGAACCTGCCTGTAAACTTGTGTCACAGCCATCAATAAACCTGCTAGTCTAAACCACAAAGCATCAAAACCATACAAGCCAAAGAGCAAGCTTAACAGCCAAACCTTTCAACCTGTCAAGCCTAAAGCTTCAACAGCATAAGCCTTAACTTGCTTAAGCCATACAAACTTACAGGCCTCATAAACCAAAAGAGCAAGCAAGCACACAGGCCACCCTCAGAGATAACCTCATCATAGGGTTGGAAAACCAAAAATCATCCATGACTAACATTTCAACAACAATACTCAGGGCCAACAAAGCAACAACATATTCAGAATCCACATCATCAGAAGCAAAGAGAGCAACCAGAAGCAAAAGAGAAGAAGGAAAGAAGCATACAAGGCATCTCAGATAAATCATCATTGAAGGCAGGCGAGGTAAAGAAACAGAAGAGGAAAAGAAGCCAGTAATTGAAGCAAGCAAAGTGCCACTCAAATCAAACACTGAAGCATCATAACTAACAAAAACCCTCAGAGAAAACCTCATCATAGGGTTAGGGCAACAATACCCAAAAATCAACAACAAATATTCAGAGGCAACAGAAGCAAGTAAAAGAGAAGAAGATAAAGAAGGTTTTCAGGTTATCATCCTTAAACCTAAAAAAGGCAAATACGAAATACCAGTTTCTCCAGAGCTCTCCACATCACGCGCCTCTCTGCCCTGTCTATCCTAGGCGCCTCCAGCTTTCTCCTCCATTTTCAAAAGACAACGAAGGTATAACTTTTCTACTTTTTTTTCCTTAACACCTCACATAACAATAATAATGTTCAGAGATTAGAATTTATCAAGGAGTAAAAAACGTGCACGAACTGGAAACCCTAAAAACATAAATCGTTATCTTGCAAACGTCGCCGCCTGCGTGACTATGGGGAAAGGAGAGAGGGAACGGCGCCTGGCAACGAGGACGGAGGAGCGTCAGTAAGCTATATTCGGTTGGAGAAGATGAAGAGGAAGGAATGAAGAGGACGAACAGCGCCGCGCCTCTGTGTTCTTACCAAACCCTAGAATCCAAATGAAACAACAATGTGCAAACCCTTACAAATTTGTGTCAATTGTCTTGGGCCTTGTCCCATTCGTTTGCTTAAGCCCATCAAAACCTGGCCTACACCCCCCATATTTTCTTCTGATCATTTGTTGTTTGGGCCAGAATAAACCCCATTAAGCCCATCCTCTCCTTTTTGTTTTTGTTTTGAACATAAATATTCCTTTATTTCCTCTTCATAAACTAATTCCTCTTTTTATTATCAATTTACCATTTTTATATATAATCTAAATTAATATTTTCTTTGATAAATAAAAATAACACATTTTCATACAAATTGTCTTAATTGTTTCCTTTTTTATTATTACATTTTAAAGAAAAGATATGAATATTAATTTTCTTAAAAGTTGAACAATTTTATTTTCTTTTCTTTAGTTAAAATCTTTGCACATAAAAATACTAATTAAAATACATTAATATGTAAATACATGAATAGAACTTAAAACATTTTCTTTTCTTTTATTAAATTTTCTTGTTTGTACATACTTAAACAAAAATACAAAATGATAACAATACATAAATAAAATACTTGATAATACATTAAGTTCCCATTATTTCTCACATTGTAAATAATCATACACTTACACAAATACATTGATACGTTTACATTGCTTTATTCCTATACATTGACACATTATTACATTTGCGATTGATTCGATTTGGTTGTAAATATATTTGGACATTACTCTCCTATTAAGTCTCATCCCCATTTGTAAACATTTGTACCCCCACTCCCGGATATTTATTTGTAATAGCGTAGACTTTAAATTCCCGCAATTTATCGCTTTCAAATATACCATGGTTAGACCTAGGGTTTGTATGTACATAAAATCAAACGTTAGATAACCTAATACAAAACAAATACATGAAATCAATACACAATCACACTTGCACCCCTAGGGTAATCCCGCTTGTTGCCTTCCAAAAAGGGCCATGCTTGCACGTTGAGTATCTTTGGCAAAACAAAACAATTCAAATGATCATAGTCCCTCGATGACGCTTTCGAAAGTTGCCTATCAAAATGATCATAGTCCCTTCAAGAAAAATTTCCAAAGACACTTGGCACCATTGCATTCATGGTCCATACGATGACCCGCGCCTGTCCCGTTAACATCCTAACACAAGATTGTCCACCAAATACAATGGTGGAACAAAATTGTTAAAAGGGTTAAAACATAGAAAAAGCCTTTGAGTAAATTTAGGGGTAGACAAATCTTAGTTACTTGATCAAGTTACAAAACACACTTGCCTACTTTTCAAAAACACACATCACAACACACTTTCAAAACGAATTTCAAAAACATTGAAAACTTTTCAAAAGATAAGTACACCTTTGTATACATTCACACATGAATCATTACAAAGGTTTCCACAACAAATGGCCTCTTTTCAAAACATTTTCAAACCCACACACAAAGCACCATTTCAAACAATTGAAAATCAAAGGCAAGTGATCTAAGCAAGTAACTAAGAGCCCATGGATAACCATGGATAGAAAGGGTGTTAATACCTTCCCTTTCTATAATCTACTCCCCGAACCCAAGAAAACATCTCAAAGGTTTTTGATGTGCTTTTTAACCTTTCCTTAGGATAAAATAAAAAGTCGGTGGTGACTCTTGCTCAACCGAAACAATTGCGAAAACAAACGCAAAACCCAAGTCAGTTCTCCCACCGTATCACAGAACTGGCGACTCTGCTGGGGAATTGTTTTTAAGTGGGGTTACCTTAGGGTTTAGATCACCTTTACATTCTTGCTTTGATTGCTTTGATTGCTTTACTCTTTGGGTCCTTGTTTGGGTTTGTTGTAAATCCTACACCCGGATTTGGGGGCACCTTTTTAGGTAAATAGCAAAAAAAACTGTGAGGGAACTGTGCGGGGTATACCGACATGGTTGAAGCAGTAAGCTATGTTAGTGTGACATATTTGTGAGTACCGGTAACCCTTGAGTTCAATCAAGGAGAGTACGGGGCCGCTGAGTGATGTCGTGAAGCACTAACGAACTCTTAGAACCTTAATTGACCATCTTAGCCTTTTTAGGGGTAGTGAGATGACCGACTTTGGTGCAGTCCGAAGTTGGTAGATACTCGATACTACACTCATTGAGGGTTATTTTCTTGGAATATTTTGGTCGCCAGTTAAGTGGCTAAACCAAAACAATGAACACAGAAAATAATCCAATGATTTTGAGCTCCTTAGAACCCGGTTTCTATTTAGGACAGGATGAGTCAACTAACTTCAAGAGGGTACTTACCTACAACCCCATGCAAGCCTAAACCTAAGGACTTATTTGCTTTGTGTGAATATGACTGTCTGTATATACACTCACTTGCTTTTGCATACATGTACATAACATCATAATATCATACCATAGCATTTTCAATAACCATTTCAAGGATCTTGAGGTTTCTTTTGATGCAGGGTTACGTTGAACCAGACGTCTACCAAGGGGAAAGAGGTTTTATCCTCTAAAAAAATGCCATCAAAGATCAAGTGCAATAACTTGAATCAGGGGCTATGACCCACTTGACATAGTGAGCTTTATTCTCGTGGAAAGACATCCACCGGTGCAAAGTTCTCCAATCAAAGATCAAGTGCAACAACTTGAATCAGGGGCTATGACCCACTCGACATGGTGAGCTTGATTCTCGTGGAAAGACATCCACCGGGGCAAATATCTCCAATCAAAGATCAAAGTTCAACCTCTAACATTCTCTTGTGTTTACCCCAAGAGATCCTTGAAAGCATGCATCCACATATCATGCATTGCATCATAACAGTTTTTTCCTTTTTCAAGTTTCCTTACTCTCATACTGTTTATTTCAGTAAGAGATGGCTCTAGAAAGGACCGTCAAGGATATCCAGGACCAGACTGCTCAGTTGCAGGAAATGTTCTTGAACCTGTCTCTGGGGCAAGAAGAAATGAAAGCTCTCCTCACAAAGGGCTTGGTCCAGGGGAATTCAAACAATGCCAGGAGCGATTAGTTGGAAGAACTGCAGTCTGAGCTGACAACAACGAGGATCCAAATGACGGGGCAACTGGTGGGCCAGATGGCTCTCATCCAGGATTTGTCTCAAAGACAAGAGGAACTCAGAGTTCTCGTCAACCAACTGCTTCGGAACAACCAACTGGGGCAAACATCTGAGGTTGAAGAGCAAGTCACCACTCAACCACCATCCAGACAAGAAGACAAGGGGAAGGCTCCTCTGCTTGCTTCAGGGTCACAATCCCAACAACAACCTCGCCAGCGTCAACGGGGTAATCGGCGTAATCAAAATACGTCAGGAAGACAGTTCACAGAGACTGACATACCGTCATCTCTGATACTGGAACGTTTGTTGGAGGTCAATCTGACTGCTTTGAGGGATCCCATTCGGAAACCCAATACCTCCCCTCCTAACTATCATCCTGACGCATTTTGTGTTTACCACTCCTATAGCCCGGGACACGACACCAACGACTGTTGGGCCTTGAAGAACAAGATTCAAGATCTGGTTGACATTGGAGTGCTGAGGTTCATGCCAGACGGCGAGATGAAAATATTCCGTTAAGGAGTTCTCCACCTGAAGTGACAAAGCTCAGACTGAAAGACTTTTGCTTCATTTTGAATTTTAAAAGTTGTAATTTCTTTTGTTATTCAAACAATTATCTTTTAATGTCAAACTCTGTTTCATTAATGCATTGCATATGTTTGTCTTGAATTCATCCATTCGTTTTCACTACTCTTATGCTTTCTTTTTGACATTTAACTCTTGATAAAAAGCTGCAAGCCTTTAGAGGGAGGATGACGAAACAATACCATGATCTCATACAATATGCTTTTGAACAGACCATGCTGATGATGTACAAGCATTTCTTTCAATTCCCAAACACTGGAGTTATAAGGAAGATAATCCCTAGTCAACCCCTTCGAGCCAAAGAAGTAGGAGTTTTCTGTTCTAAACAATCAAAACCTTTGATATAAACCTGGGGCAGGGTAGTCTCTCAGTTGATTCAAAAGAAGTGCGCATTGAAGTCGCAAACTCTCAGTTCGTAATACAACGAACGACATCAAAAAATCAAAAGCATTCCTTTGGAATCAAAAGACAGTGATGGTTCTCTATCACCTAGGCAGTCAATCTCTCAAAAAAGAAAAGCCCACTGAGCCAAATCCTGTAAAGGAGGCTTAAGAAAGCTGGGGCATCCCGCTGACTATGATCTCAAAAACAGAGACAGTCAGGCAAAAGTTTGGGATAACAAATCAAAATCAAAATAAAGAGGTCATTACAAATCCTCAACAACATGAAAAATGTTGCAAAAGAAAAAAGGAGATGATGACTGTCTCCCAAATTCAATTGGTGAACCATCACCCAAAAAGTCGTTCCAAACTCGAACAGAGTGCGATGCACAATTAACTAAGCTTAGGATTGAAGAACATCACGAAGAACGGGTGGGTATAAATATACTTTGAGCCTTTATCCTTTGTTTCTTAAACCGTGAACCAAGCCACGTTACAACCCTTCAAAAGTCCTAATTGAAGCATGGGTTAGTTCGAAATCATATTGTTACAAAAGGTATCCTGACTCCTGTAAGGCTTTGCTCTAAAATCTTGTGTTGATTTGTCTTATAAAAAGTTTTCTGCTAAAAAACGCATTTTTCAAAACTTTGAGACAAACATAAACTTTGCATTGTTTGAATATCACTGTTTGCATTTGACTATTTGTTTGACAGCGAAGAAATTCATGCAACGAATGTTCGGAGGAACGAAAACTCTCTCAGTGAGTAAAATCACTTCAAAAGGATAACACTTCCAACGACAAGTCTCCTATTAATAAGGGGCATGACATGTCACCATCCAATTAACATGGGGCAGTCCAGTCAAGGTTTCAACAGATCTTTCAAAGTTCAGTTAACCTGGGGCGGTCCAGTCAAGATTTCAAGAAATCTCTCAATTTGCAGAGTAATCTGATTCAAGACTCCTTCATCATCACTTGGGGCATTCGAATGTCAAAAGTGTCCAAAGATTCCTTCATCACCTACTGGAAATTACAACCACCAACAGAATAACGACCAATTCCAGATTTGACGCCTGTATCTAGCCAGGGCACATCTGTGAGCGTTTGATTGTAGATTCGATACCTGTATCTAGCCAGGGCATATCTGCATGAGTAGTTTAGAGATTCGATACCTGTATCCAGCCAGGGCACGTCTGTAAGCAACCTTTTGAAGTTCCGGATTCGATTCCTGTATCTAGCCAGGGCATATCTGTGAGCGTTTGATTGTAGATTTGATACCTGTATCTAGCCAGGGCATATCTGCATGAAGAGATTGAAGATCAACACCTGTAACAAGCCAGGGAACCATCTTTCTTTCTCAGGTCAGAGATTAACACCTGAAACAAGCCAGGACAGTATCTCCTTGACCAACCTGATCAATACCTGCAACGATCAAAAGATTCTCGACTTCCCCAACCAGAGAGCCTTCCAGAAGCTAACTCCCCTCAGAGTCAAGTTTCAAAATCCCCAGTGGAGCCAAAACTGTCAATCCCCAATGGAGCTAAAACTTCCAACTATCAATCTCCAAGCAGAGTGAAGACTCCCATTCTCATTTCCTCACAGAATATTCGAATATTCTCCAGTGAAGATCTCCTCAAGACAGGAATTCCCCAGTAGATTGGCATACGACCCAAGCTCCTGATCCCCCAACAGTGGTCCCAGGACTTCTCATCTGCAGCAATCAAAAGATTCTTGCCTTCCCCTGCAGCAGTCAAGAATTCATTATCCCCGACAGCAGTCAAGATCCTTTTATCCCCAGCAGAGTTCATCAAATTCCCCAACATAACTTATCAGTGGAATCTCCAGTGGAGTTCTCATCAAAACCTCAGTGAAGTATCTCTTCCCACAGAGTAATTCCCCGCAGAGTAATCTCTCCAACAAGTTTATTCCCCAACGGAGGCATCTTCTCCTACCGGTTTATTCTTGCAACCATCATCCCCAGCGGAAATGAAGAACTCTACTCTTCAACATCAGCCCAGGATTCCACAAACTCCCAGCAGTCGTCAAGGATTTATTTTTCTAGACAAAAATACATTCATCACATTATCATACACCATGACGCATGCATATACGCATCATATCACACAATCTCATTTATTCTTGAAAACATCATGACATCATGCATTTCATACATCATGACATTGCATACAATTGATGTCTTGCCTTTTCAGGAAAAAGGACAATCCAAAGATGATTACTATCAACTATCGCAGTTCCAGATTCGACACCTGCATCACAGGGCATATCTGTGAGTATTTGATTATAGATTCGACACCTGTATCTAGCCAGGGCATGTCTGCATGAAGAGTTTCCAGATTTGATACCTGTATCCAGCCAGGGCATATCTGTAGACGACAATTTCCAGATTCGATACTTGTATCTAGCCAGGGCATATCTATAGACAACAAATTTCAGATTCGATTCCTGTATCTAGCCAGGGCATATCTGTGAGTGATTTGACTGTAGATTCGATACCTGTATCTAGCTAGGGCATATCTGCATGAAGAGTTTGAAGGTCAACCCCTGTAACAGGCCAGGAAATTATCTTTCTTTCTCAAGTACGCAAGTTTTCACTAAGGAATCTCTTACGCGATCGACACACAGTTCCAAATGGCGTCTATAAGCCCATTCCCGACAAAGTTCCGTCACACCACCCGATGGCATCTGTAAGCCCATCTCTAAAACTATCCATTACATTTCCAGATGGCATCTCTAAGCCCATCCCCCGACCAGATTCTGTCACATCCCTAGATGGCATCTTTAAACCCATCACCAAATGGCATCTGTAAGCCCATTCCCTCTACCATCACATCACCGAGTGCAAATTTTTGGGCACTCTAGTGTCCAATCTCCTTTTACCCTCGAGTCGCGAAAGGCAAACTTGCCAATCTAACTCTTCAGGTTCAAGAAGATTGAACAGGGGCAACTGTTGTACCCCAAAGTTTTCCCTCGTATTTTTCCACAAGAAATCACAGCTTCGGGCTTTTCTTGATTTTTTCATACTGGCTCAAGAATCAGTCAAACAAGATTTTTTCTTGTCAGTCTAGCCAAATTAGGGTTTTCATGGACTTTTGATACAGTTCAAACAAATTATCAGGGTTTGGTTGATTTTGGCTCAGGTTTTGATCAGGCGGACGCTTCTTCGACATTTAACCAAGAATCAGGGTTTTGTGCGCGTATTTCTCAGAAAAGAATTAATTCTACAGTGCTGTCCAAGTTACTCTGGGAGATGAGCTTAGGCATTTGATTTGAGTTTACAGTGTTGGATTTAATGAAAAAAGGACATGTGGACGTGTGTTGTTTAGCTGTGCAATGCTCTGATTATTCAGAATTCCGGACGTTTATTGATTATTTATTATTCTGAGTTAAAATGGTTGGGATTTATTTCCAGTTATTATAATTTAAGAATTATAAATAATAAAATAAACAATTGAAAAGAAGAAAAGGAATTAACTGATAAAAAGACTTTTTATTTATCTTTAATTATTTGTACAATTGTTATTTGAATACGGTAATTATTTACAAAGTATTTACAATAATAATGTTACAGTGATTAAAAGGAAATAAAATTACATCCTAAAAAATTCCTAAATCTTCATTCTTCTACTGATGCTCTTTTGCTCCTTTGATTTTTATCTGCAAAAACAAAGAAAAAGAAAAAAGTCAAATGCAGATAAAATAATTAAAGAGCAGACAGTTAAAAAGATCATCATTAAAAGCAACTGGCCGGAATCAGTTTGCCCTCTCTGCAAATCACAAGATTTCTCTTGGTTCACAAAGAGGGGTAGAAGGTGCTTGCAATTAAAATATGAAATGCACAAATTTACAAATTGCACAAATTCAAATTGTCAAACCTACTGCATAATTTCAAAATTGCCAAACAAACTACAAAGTCTAAAGGCAAACTGAACTGCTAAGGCCTAACCAAGGTCACAATTTCAAACTAAGCCAAAGTTGTCAAAGCAATTGTCCACAAACTGTCAAAGGTACAAGGCTACCCAAAAGTTGTCCAAAAGATATAGAAAGATATCAAGAAGTACAAAGTATGCAGAGCTAAACTACAAGTGCAAGAAACATCAAAAAAGCATCATTTTCCAGCCAGTACACTTTTTCAGCATAGGACAAACATAAGCAATATTAAATGCTTTAATCTGTCAAGAGAGAGAGAAAAGAGAAGAAGAAAAGGAGGCTTACATGCTTTAGGCAAGAAGATATATAAAACAACAGATATACCAGCATATAAAGGAAGAGGCAGAAAATATGAGAAAAAGCAAAAAAGCTCTCAAACTGTAACACACAAAGAGCCTGCCTCCAACCTGTTTTCAAACACAGAACCCATAACAAAATAACACAAAAGCCCTCAAGCTTGGATCCTGCTCAAAAGCCTGTGTGCCCAAAACAACCATAACCTGCAACTCAAAAGCCCTCAAGCCTTACCTGCTGCAAACAAACCAATTCAAAAGCTCATAAGCTCCAAACAACAAACTCCTGAAGCCAGTTAGAAACATAAGCCTCAAACATGAAGCCATCAAACTACTCAAGTCTAAAGCCCTGTCCAGCCTGAAGCCTAAACCAAACACAAACTCTGAACCTGCCTGTAAACCTGTGTCACAGCCATCAATAAACCTGCTAGTCTAAACCACAAAGCATCAAAACCATACAAGCCAAAGAGCAAGCTTAACAGCCAAACCTTTCAACCTGTCAAGCCTAAAGCTTCAACAGCATAAGCCTTAACTTGCTTAAGCCATACAAGCTTACAGGCCTCATAAACCAAAAGAGCAAGCAAGCACACATGCCACCCTCAGAGCTAACCTCATCATAGGGTTGGCAAACCAAAAATCATCCATAACTAACATTTCAACAACAATACTCAGGGCCAACAAAGCAACAACATATTCAGAATCCACATCATCAGAAGCAAAGAGAGCAACCAAAAGCAAAAGAGAAGAAGGAAAGAAGCATACATGGCATCTCAGATAAATCATCATTGAAGGCAGGCGAGGAAAAGAAACAGAAGAGGAAAAGAAGCCAGTAATCGAAGCAAGCAAAGGGCCACTCAAATCAAACACTGAAGCATCATAACCAAAAAAAACCCTCAGAGAAAACCTCATCATAGGGTTAGGGAAACAATACCCAAAAATCAACAACAAATATTCAGAGGCAACAGAAGCAAGTAAAAGAGAAGAAGGTAAATAAGGTTTTTAGGTTATCATCCTTAAACCTAAAAAAGGCAAATACGAAATACCAGTTTCTCCAGAGCTCTCTACATCACGCGCCTCTCCACCCCGTCCATCCTAGGCGCCTCCAGCTTTCTCCTCCATTTTCAAAAGACAACGAAGGTATAACTTTTCTACTTTTTTTTCCTTCACACCTCACATAACAATAATAATGTTCAGAGATTAGAATTTATCAAGGAGTAAAAAACGTGCACGAACTGGAAACCCTAAAAACATAAATCGTTACCTTGCAAACGTCGCCGCCTGCATGACTATGGGGAAAGGAGAGAGGGAACGGCGCCTGGCAACGAGGACGGAGGAGCGTCAGTAAGCTATATTCGGTTGGAGAAGATGAAGAGGAAGGAATGAAGAGGACGAACGGCGCCGCGCCTCTGTATTCTTACCAAACCCTAGAATCCAAATGAAACAACAATGTGCAAACCATTACAAATTTGTGTCAATTGTCTTGGGCCTTGTCCCATTTGTTTGCTTAAGCCCATCAAAACCTGGCCTACACCCCCCATATTTTCTTTTGATCATTTGTTGTTTGGGCCAGAATAAACCCCCATTAAGCCCATCCTCTCCTTTTTGTTTTTGTTTTGAACATAAATATTCCTTTATTTCCTCTTCATAAACTAATTCCTCTTTTTATTATCAATTTACCATTTTTATATATAATCTAAATTAATATTTTCTTTGATAAATAAAAATAACACATTTTCATACAAATTGTCTTAATTGTTTCCTTTTTTATTATTACATTTTAAAGAAAAGATATGAATATTAATTTTCTTAAAAGTTGAACAATTTTATTTTCTTTTCTTTAGTTAAAATCTTTGCACATAAAAATACTAATTAAAATACATTAATATGTAAATACATGAATAGAACTTAAAACATTTTCTTTTCTTTTATTAAATTTTCTTGTTTGTACATACTTAAACAAAAATACAAAATGATAACAATACATAAATAAAATACTTGATAATACATTAAGTTCCCATATTTTTCTCACCTTGTAAATAATCATATACTTTCACAAATACATTGATACGTTTACATTGCTTTATTCATATACATTGACACATTATTACATTTGCGATTGATTCGATTTGGTTGTAAATATATTTGGACATTACTCTCCTATTAAGTCTCATCCCAATTTCTAAACATTTGTACCCCCACTCCCGGATATTTATTTGTAATAGCGTAGACTTTAAATTCCCGCAATTTATCGCTTTCAAATATACCATGGTTAGACCTAGGGTTTGTATGTACATAAAATCAAACGCTAGATAACCTAATACAAAACAAATACATGAAATCAATACACAATCACACTTGTACCCCTAGGGTAATCCCGCTTGTTGCCTTCCAAAATGGGCCATGCTTGCACGTTGAGTATCTTTGGCAAAACAAAACAATTCAAATGATCATAGTCCCTCGATGACGCTTTCGAAATTTGCCTATCAAAATGATCATAGTCCCTTCAAGCAAAATTGCCAAAGACACTTGGCACCATTGCATTCATGGTCAATACGATGACCCGCGCCTGTCCCGTTAACATCCTAACACAAGATTGTCCACCAAATACAACGGTGGAACAAAATTGTTAAAAGGGTTAAAACATAGAAAAAGCCTTTGAGTAAATTTAGGGGTAGACAACTCTTAGTTACTTGATCAACTTGCAAAACACACTTGCCTACTTTTCAAAAACACACATCACAACACACTTTCAAAACAACTTTCAAAAACATTGAAAACTTTTCAAAAGATAAGTACACCTTTGTATACATTCACACATGAATCATTACAAAGGTTTCCACAACAAATGGCCTCTTTTCAAAACATTTTCAAACCCACACACAAAGCACCATTTCAAACAATTGAAAATCAAAGGCAAGTGATCTAAGCAAGTAACTAAGAGCCCATGGATAACCATGGATAGAAAGGGTGCTAATACCTTCCCTTTCTATAATCTACTCCCCGAACCCAAGAAAACATCTCAAAGGTTTTTGCTGTGCTTTTTAACTTTTCCTTAGGATAAAATAAAAAGTCGGTGGCGACTCTTGCTCAACCGAAACATTTGCGAAAACAAACGCAAAACCCAAGTCAGTTCTCCCACCGTATCACACTTTCCAATCCAAATTGAACCTCAATTTTTAAATCTTAAATGCTTAATAACATGTGGTGAATCATGGAAACAAGTTTGGGTGAAAAAGTCAAAGAAGTCCTGATTAAATCCAAAACCCTAGTTTTTTACCATGTGCTAGGATATAGCTGATCAAGCTTCAAAACCCTAATTCCACTGAGTATCATGAGAGACTCTTTGATCAAATTTGATTCTAATGATGATAAGATAATGATGCTTCATGAACTGTCTCATGTAGACCCCAATTATTTCAACTTGAACCAAACCCTAATTTTGACTGATTCCTCAAAGGAGAGTGATGAATCATCTTCAAAACTTCAAATCCTCTAGATATCTTGGCGAATTGCTTGTACAAAGACTTTCCAAATTCCAATGAGATGTTGTAGCTTCCAAATCAAGACTTGTACCTTGATCAATAGGCTTGATCAAACAAAACCCTAATTTGACTGATGAATCAAAGGAGTCATTCCTTCTTATAAACAAACACAAACTCCAATCCTCTGATGATCCAAGGAGATGGATAAGATATCTTGAGATATACAATAACTTTTGAGCTTGAAAGATCCATAGGTTTAGATGATAAGGTTCTACTTGAGAAACTTGTCAATGCAATCAACCTTCAAGGCTTGAGGAAGACTTGATAACCAAAGTACTTTGATCCCATCACAATGTATGAATGCAATGCAATATGATATTCATGATGAGACATAAGCCAAAATTAAGAGGGTAAATTTTGGGGTGAAACAAATAGAAGGTGAAAAAATAAATTACATCGACACCTAGGTATAAGGGAAAAACAAGGAATTCGGGTCATAACCCAATTGGATCAAAAACATAAAAACCCGGTCCAAAACCGGGCCAAAACTAATTTTTTCTAATGACTGAAACTTCAATGAATTTTCCGAGGTATCTACAGTCTGAATCAGCTGCTGGCTTTAACATGAAAGTTTTAGATCTTTCTCTGAGCTTTCAAATGAATATTAGAACTCGTCGATCTAATTCTTGTAGCACCAGTTATGAATTTTTCATTGAAAGCTGTTAATGCTTAAAATAAAATACGAAAATCAATTAAAGGTAAAAATAAACTAAAATATGAAAACACATTAAAATGGAAAAATTAAAGAAATAAACTAGAGAAATGCCTAAGTATAACAATAGAAGAATATGCATGAATATGCGCTGATCAAATTCCCACACACTTAAGCTTTTGCACTCCGAGCAAAATTAAAAATTCAAAACAAAAACAAAACATAGCATGCAAACTCAAAGGTTATCAGGATACAAGGTGCAAGCAAACTTCTAATTCTAAACTTCAAGAATATGATAATAGTGAGTAACTCTTTTGTGACATTCAAAGTAAGTATGAAAAACATATTACCAAAAAGTACATCAAAAGCATCAAGATCCTCACAAGGTAAACTGTTTCTACACAATTCTCAAGTGTTTACACTCAAAGCACAACATAAAAGTTAGTACTACCGTAAGCTTGAAAAGACTCTAACATTCATAATTTAAAATAAATTACACACAATCTCAACTAATATTTCAATTGCGAGAGTTGAACTACATAATATTTCAATTGCTTTTGAACAACAATCTCAACTTATTTCTCTTTTCCTTTTATTCTTCTCTTTTTTTTCTCAGAAGGACTAGTATTGACATCCTTCTCTATTTTTTTCTTCATTTTTCCTTTTTTTATCTTTTTGTTTTGTTTTCTATTTTTTTTCTTTTCTGCCAACATCATAACAATAATGTTCAACCCCACATAACTCCATACAAGAATCTTTCAATCCTTTGGATAGGGTAATAACATTGTTTTTCAGTTTTCGGCTTGTAATGAATTTTAAACACAAAAAATGGGATAATAGATTCAATGGGGCTTCAAAACAAGGGGTAATATTATCAAGGTTGGATTTTTTACTAACTGGGTAAAAAATAAAACAAAACAACATGTCTTTATCATTTCAGTGTGCACAGGTAAACAAAAAGCTTCAACAAGAGTCAATTCAAGTTCTAGAGACTAACAAACATGAGTGAAATCACACAAGAAAGAAAAAGATATTTTCTTTTGTGTTATCCATTATTAAGCTCAAAATCTCACAAGGGTTAGTCATCTACTACTAATGATGTACAATTTATTATTTAGTCAACATACATACCAAGAATGCACAATAAGAATCAATCCCATCACAACACAAGTCTTTCGACAAAGAACAAAGAGAATACTCACATTTATAGCAAAATAACCAACGAAAAAGCATGCAAATTCTATTTTTTTATTCAAGAAAACGAACAAACAAACAAAAAACAAACAATAACAACAGGTTCTCTCCCCCACACTTAAGACATACATTGTCCTCAATGAAAGAAATAAATATAAAATAAGAGAGACGAGAGAGAGGAAAGAACACATCTGAGTAGTCAAGGCGGATAGATGACCGCATAAGTAGCCTTTTCCAACGATAGCTCTTCAATAATTTTCTATTCCAATATGGGACTCTCATGGAATAGCTTAATGAACTGTCTATTGACTTTGCAACTTTGATCAATGTCTTCACTTTTTATTCCAGGATCAAAAAAATTTCTTCTAAGATTAAAAGTGTTGAATGGTGTGATACGGTGGGAGAACTGACTTGAGTTTTGCGTTTGTATTTGCACTTGTTCGGTTTAGCAAGAGTCGCCACCGACTTTTTATTTTATCCTAAAGGAAAGGTTAAAAAGCACAGGAAAAACCTTTTTGAGATGTTTCGTGGGTTCGGGGGGTAGATTATGAAAAGGGAAGGTATTAGCACCCTTTTCATCCATGGTTATCCATGGGCTCTTAGTTACTTGGTTTTAGATCACTTGCCTTGATTTTTGATTGCTTGAAAAATGGTGTGTGTGTGTGTGTGTGTGTGTTTTGAAAATGTTTTGAAATAGACGCCTTTGTTTCGGCAACCGTTGCAATGACTCGTGTTTGAGTATATACAAGGGTGTGTATCTTTTCGAAAAGATGTTTCAAAATGTTTTTTGGAAGTTTGTTTGAAAGTGTGTATGAAGTGTGGTTTTTGAAAAGAAGGCAAGTGTTTTTGCAAGTTGATCTCAAGTAACTAAGAGTTTGGTCTACCCCTATTGTACTCAAAGGTTTTCTCTATGTTTTCAACCCTTTTTAACAATTTTGTTCCACCATTGAATTTGGTGGACAATCTTGCGTTTAGGATGTTTAACGGGACAGGCGCGGGTCATCGTACGGACCATGAATGCAATGGTGCCAAGTGTCTTTGGCAATTTTCTTGAAGGGACTATGATCATTCCGTTTAGGCAACTTTCGAAAGCGTCATCGAGGGACTTATGATCATTTGAATTGTTTTTCCAAAGAAACTCGACGTGCAAGCATGGCCCATTTCGGAAGGCAACATGTGGGATTACCCTAGGGGGTGCGAGTGTGATTGTGTATTGATTTCATGCATTTGTCTTGTATTAGGTTATCTAGCATTCTATTTTATGTACATACAAACCCTAGGTCTAACCATGGTATAATTCGAAAGCGGTAAATTGCAA
This sequence comes from Vicia faba, assembly GCA_948472305.1. Taxonomy (NCBI): domain Eukaryota; kingdom Viridiplantae; phylum Streptophyta; class Magnoliopsida; order Fabales; family Fabaceae; genus Vicia; species Vicia faba. Next base: position 1,131,755,859 of record OX451741.1, on the reverse strand, counting down.
GAATTTAAAGTCTACGCTATTACAAATAGTATCCGGGAGTGGGGGTACAAATTCACAAATGGGGACGAGACTTTTAGGAGTGTAGTGTCCAATAATTTACAACCAAATCGAATTGCGATCAAAATGTAAATGTATCGAATATACAAAAATAAGCAAATGTATAATGTATCAATGTATTCATGTATGGTGAATGTGTAAGTGTAGTGAGAATTATTTACAAGTTGAGAAATGTGAACTTAAAGGTATTATTAAATATTGTTTAGTTGTCAAGTATTATTATCCATGTTTGATTTAAATTTGTATTTTTATATTTTTTTTATTTAATATATACAAAGTAAGAAAATTTAATTAAAGAAAGGAAAAAAAATTTAAATTCTATTCTTTTATGTATTTTTTTTAGTATTAATGTACAAAGATAATATCTTGAAAAAAGAAAAGTATTTATCTTAAAGAAAAAATTATATAATTATGTATTTATGTACAAATGTTTATTAAACGCCAATTCTAAAAATAGATTATTTAAGTTAGAAAACTTATTTTTATATACTCTTGATTATAAAAGAGAAGTATCATTTTATTTATAAACAAAAATAAAGTTTAAATTGTATATATAAAAAAAGGAAATAAAAATGATAAATAAAAGGAAAAAGAGTTAGTTTATGTAAAAAGGAATGGGCTGAAAGGGGGTTTATAGCCCAAATCAAAATAAACAGAATAAGAAAGATAGGGGGGCGTTTAAAGAATGAATGGGCCTAGGCGTTAGGAAGGGCAAGGGCCCAAAGGTTTTGTACGTTTGTTTTTTTTAGGGTTGTAATGTTTTGTGTTCATTTGAGGCTAGGGTTTGTGAACAACACAGAGGCGTCGTTCTGCTTCACTTCGTCTTCCTCCTCATCTTCCTCAATGTAAAGGTTACTGAACCGGGACCCTCCGCCTAGAGCCACCGCGCCACCTCTTCCTCCGTCCACGGATCACTCGAGCGATGGTTCATGCGAGGTAAAAATCCCATCTCAATCTCGTTAGGGTTCTCATTCTTCTTCTTTTGCATGTTTTAATTTATTGGTTCTGATCTTAAGCGTTTGTTATTGTTTGTTAATGGTGTCATGGAAAGGAAATAAAAGAGATTACTACCTTGACGAAGGAGGAGGAAGGATTTGGAGGCGTTTGGAGGCTTTGACGGCGGAGGGACGCGTGATGCCTTTAGCTTGCTTGGATCCGGTACTCTGTACTTCTTCTCCCTTAGGTTTTATGATGAGCAACTCAAAACCTCTTGATTCATCACTTTTTCTTCCTCTTCTGTCTTTTTGCCTCGCTTATGTTGCTTGCTTGATGCTTGAGATGCCTGTTTGTTTGCCTATGATGAGGGTTTACTGAGATATTCTGTATGCCTAGACAGTTGCCTTATATTGCTTCTTTATCCTCTTCTTCTTGCTTGCCCGTTTGTCTCTGTTGCCTCTAATGTTTGCCTATGATGAGAATTCTCTGAGGCTTTTGTGTGTTATCTCTAATGCTTGCTTTCTGAGTTGGTTGCCTTGTATGATTCGAATGCTTTGATGCCTTGAAACGCTTGCCTCGATGATTAACCCAATGATGACAGTGTTCTGAGGGTTTTAGAGGCCTTTTTTGACTTTGTTGGTTGATGCTTAGGCTTGACAGTTTGATGTTGGAGGGTTTGGTGTTTAGTTGATTGGGTTTGAATCTGGACAGATTTACTGGTTTTTTGGCTTTGTAAGGCTTAGCAGGTTCATGACTTCTGGTTCATGGCCATGTGTTTGAGGTTTGTTGGACTGTGTAATAGGCTTGACAGGGTTTTGACACAGTAATTATTTAAGAACAGGTTCTATGCTTGAGCAGGCTTTAGGCTTGGCACGCTTACAGGCCAGTGTTGTGAGTTTAAGGCTTGAAAGGCTTAGGACTTGGATAGTTTGTGTTGTTAACTCAGGTAAAGTTTGAATTTGGGGTTTGTATCAGAGTGGGCAGCTTTGACAGGTTTAGATTGTTTGACGCTTGTGGATTTGCAGGTTATGGCCTTGGTGAGGCTTGCTTCATGTTTGTGCAGGTTTGGATATTGCTGGCTTTGCTTTGATTTAGGCTATGCTGTTTAGGTCTTTTGACAGGTTTTAAGCTGTTTGATGCTTAGGCTTGCATCATGTTTTTTTTTGCTGGAGGCTTGAACAGGTTATGTGTTTGGATGTTTAGGCGGGTATGCTGTTGTATGGTTTTTGAGCTTCCAGGTTTTTTGACAGTTTTAAGCTGTTTTTAGTTTTAAGGATTTTTCGTTTCTTTTACTTCCCTTACTGTGTTACTCACAGACTGTTTTATATTATCGTTCTTCAAGCCTAAGCCTGCAAAACCTGTACTTCCTCTCTCTTCCCTCTCTCCTTGATTTAAGCATTTTAATATTGCTTATAATCTGTTTTCTAAAAAAGCATCCAGGCTGGAAAATGATGAAAAATGACATTTCTTGCATTGTTGGTTTTTAACCTGCATACTTTGTGACAGTTTTCCATATTTTGGACAGTTGTGCACCTTTTGGCAGCTTTTTGACTTAGTTGCTTTGAAATTGGAACTCAGTTTGCCTTTGGATTTATACTTGCACATGCTGTTTGTTTTGAACTATGCAGGTTTTGAATTTGTGCATTTTACAACTTTGTGCATTCATGTTTCATTGCAAGCATTCTATCCTTCTTTGTGAACCGGGAGAAATCCCGTGATTTGCAAAGAGGGTAAACTGATTCCGGCCGTTTGCTTTTAATGATGAATCCTCTTTTATCTGTCTGTCTCTTTAATTATTTATCTGTTTCTGACTCTTTCTTCTTTTCTTTGCAGATAAAATTTAAATGGAGAGGAATAGCAACAGATGGAGGATGAAGAATTGAAGACTTAGAAAAATATTAGGATAGTTTTATTTAAATTTAAATAACTGTAATATTATTATTGTAAATACTTTGTAAATGAATACTCGTATTTAAATAACAATTGTGACAAATATTTAAAGATGAAATAAAAATTCCTTTTATTCAATTAATTCTTTTCTTCTTTTCAATTGTTCATTTTATTATTTATAATTCTTTAAATTATAATAATTGAAAATAAATTCCAATTATTTAAACTCAGAATGATAAACAATTAAATAAACAATGTGATTTTAGCATCGATCAACTAATAAACCTGGTGCTTCACAAATCCAAAGCAAAGCACAGTCAATCACAACAACTGCCCAAATGTCTTTTCCTTTTACTGACTTTAATCAAACACTGCAAACTCAATCCAAATGCATCCTTTCACTGATTTAGTCACACAATGCGAATTCAATCCAAATGCCTCAGTCCATATCTCGGAATAACTTGAAAAGCACTGTAGAATTAAATCTTTCTGAGGAACCGCGCATAAAAAACCCCAATTCCTGATCAAATGCCAAAGAAACGTTTGCCTGATCAAAGTTGAGCCAAAATTGACCGAAACCCTAAGCAAACTGTTTGAATTGTTCTAGAGCCATGAAAACCAATGAAAACCCTAATTTTGTCTGACTGACGAGAAAAGTCTGTTTGACCGATTCTTGAGCCAGTTTGAAAAATCAGGAAATGCCCAAAGCTGTGATTTCTTGTGGAAAAATACGAGGGCAAATTTTGGGGTACAACAATTGCCCCTGTTCAATCTTCTTGAACCTAAAGAGTTAGATTGGCAAGTTTGCCTTTCGCGACTCGAGGGTAAAAGGAGATTGGACACTAGAGTGCCCAGAAAATTTGCACTCGGTGATGTGATGGTAGAGGGAATGGGCTTACAGATGCCATTTGGTGATGGGCTTAAAGATGCCATCTAGTGACTGCTGGTAGGAGGACGGGCTTATAGATGCCATCTGGAAATGGGCTTAGAGATGCCATTTAGAAATGTTGGTAGGAGGATGGGCTTATAGATGCCATCTGGAGGTGACCGTTGAACTGTATGTCACTGGTGAGTGGACGAGTATCAGAGAGGTATCCATGTTTTTGGAACATCTCTGAACTGGGGGTCTGAGCCAGCAATAGATTGACATCCGTGTTTGGAGAATCCGTAAACTGTTTTCAGGAGTTGAAGCAGCATCCGTTGTCGGGAAGCGTCCGTGAAGAAGTTACATCTGAACAAGTGATAGATTAACATCCGGTGTTGGGAAGAATCCGTAAACTATTTTCAGAAGTCTGGAGAAGGAACCAGTGTAGGGTTTCCTGATGATGAGTCCGTGTAAACTGCATCTGGATGAATCTGGAACAAGTATCAGAATGTCGCCGTGTCTGGGTCACATCTGAACTGTCTCTGAGTGAATCTGGAATAAGTATCAGAATGTCGCCGTGTCCGGGTCACATCTGAACTATTTCTGGATGAATCTCGGAAGGTGATGGTCTTTATCTGTTGACTGATCTTTCCTGAAAAGGTAAAGAGTTAGTTGTATGCAATGTCATGATGCATGATGCAATGTATGTTATATCAATGTTTATGATATGAATGTGATGAATGCGCATGCAAGCTGATGAGCTGTCTTGCTGAGGATAGATGAATCCTGGACGGCTGAAGATAAAAGAATCTTGACTGCTGCCGAGGAAAGTAAATCCTTGGCTGCTGCTGCGGAGGGCCAGAATCTTTTGATCATTGAAAATGAGAAGTCCTGGGACCACTGTTGGGGAATCAGAAGCTTGGGTTGTATGCCAAACTACTGAGGACTTCCTGTTTTGAGGAGATCTTCACTGGGGAATATTCGAATCTTCTGTGAGGAGCTGAGAGTGAGAGTCTTCACTCTGCTTGGGGATTGGAAGTTTTAGCTCCGCTGGGGATTGAACTTTCAGTTTTAGACAGCTCCGCTGGGGATATTGAAACTTGACTCTGAGAGGAGTTAGCTTCTGGAAGGTTCTCTGGTTGGGGATTGCAAGAATCTTTTGATTGCTGCAGGTGTTGATCTGGAATAAGTTACCGAATGTCGCCATCTCTGGGTCACATCTTAACTATATCTGAAAGCAGGCTTGGATAAGTTATAGAATGTCGCCAAAATCTTGGGTCACATCTTGAACTATATCTGGAAGAAAATCTGAATAAGTTATAGAATGTCGCCAAATCTGGGTTACATCTTGAACTATATCTGGAATGAAGTCTGGAATAAGTTATAGAATGTCGCCAAATCTGGGTCACATCTGGAACTATATCTGGAATGAAAATCTGAATGAGTTATAGAATGTCGCCAAATCTGGGTCACATCTTGAACTATATCTGGAAGCAAATCTGAATGAGTTATGGAATGTCGCCATCTCTGGGTCGCATCTGGAACTATATCTGGAATGAAGTCTGGAATAAGTTATAGAATGTCGCCAAATCTGGGTCACATATGGAACTATATCTGGAATGAAAATCTGGATGAGTTATAGAATGTCGCCAAATCTGGGTCACATCTGGAACTATATCTGGAATGAAAATCTGAATGAGTTATAGAATGTCGCCAAAATCTTGGGTCACATCTTGAACTATATCATGAAGCCAATCTGAATAAGTTATAGAATGTCTCCAAACTTGGGTCACATCTTGAACTATATCTGGAATGAAACCTTGAATAAGTTGCAGAATGTCGCCATCTCTGGGTCACATCTTGAACTATATCTGGAATGAAACCTTGAATAAGTTGCGGAATGTCGCCATCTCTGGGTCACATCTGGAATGAAAATCTGAATGAGTTATAGAATGTCGCCAAATCTGGGTCACATCTTGAACTATATCATGAAGCCAATCTGAATGAGTTATAGAATGTCTCCAAACTGGGTCACATCTTAAACTATATCATGAATGAAAATCTGAATGAGTTATAGAATGTCGCCAAATCTGGGTCACATCTTGAACTATATCTGGAATGAAAATCTGAATGAGTTATAGAATGTCGCCAAATCTGGGTCACATCTTGAACTATATCAATCTTCTGAGGGGGAATTGTTGAACACTTTTGACATTCGAATGCCCCAAGTGGTGATGAAGGAGTCTTGAATCAGATTACTCTGCGAATTGAGAGATTCCTTGAAATCTTGACTGGACTACCCCAGGTTAACTGAACTTTGAAAGATCTGTTGAAACCTTGACTGGACTGCCCCAGGTTAACTGGATGGTGACATGTCGTGCCCCTTGTTGATAGGAGATTTGTCGTTGGAAGTGTCATCCTTTCGAAGTGATTTTGCTCACCGAGAGAGTTTTCGTTCTTCCGAACATTCGCTGTATGAATTTCTTCACTGTCAAACAAATAGCCAAATGGAAACAGTGACATTCAAGCAATGCAAAGTTTATGTTCGTCTCGAAGTTTTGAAAAATGCGTTTTTTAGCAGAAAACTTTTTATAAGACAAGTCAACACAAGATTTTTAAAGCAAAGCCTTACAGGAGTCAGGATACCTTTTGTAACAGTATGCTTTCGAACTAACCCATGCTTCAATTAGGACTTTTGAAGGGTTGTAACGTGGCTTGGTTCACGGTTTAAGAAACAAAGGATAAAGGCTCAAAGTATATTTGTACCCACCCGCTCTTCGTGATGTTCTTCACACCTAAGCTCAGTTAATTGTGCGTCGCACTCTGTTTTGAGTTTGGAACGACTTTTTGGGTGATGGTTCACCAGTTGAATTGGGAGACAGTCATCATCTCCTTTTTCTTTTGCAACATTTTTCATGTTGTTGAGGATTTGTAATGACCTCTCTATTTTGATTTTGATTTGTTATCCCTAACTTTTGCCTGACTGTCTCTGTTTTCGAGATCACAGTCAGCGGGATGCCCCAGGTTTCTTAAGCCTCCTTTATAGGTTTTAGCTTAGTGGGTTTTTCTCTTTTGAGAGATTGACTGCCTATGTGATGGGGAACCACCCTGTCTTTTGATTCCAAAGGAATGCTTTTCGTCGCTCGTTGTATTACGAACTGAGAGCTTGCGACTTCAATGCGCATTTTCTTTTGAATTAACTGAGATACTGCCCTGCTCCAGGTTTATATCAAAGGTTTCGATTGTTTAGAACAGAAAACTCCTACTTCTTTGGATCGAAGGGGTTGACTAGGGATTATCTTTCTTATAACTCCAGTGTTTGGGAATTGAAAGAAATGCCTGTACATCATCAGCAAGGTCTGTTCAAAAGCATACTGTATGAGATTATGGTATTGTTTCGTCATCCTCCCTCTAAAGGCTTGCAGCTTTTTATCAAGAGTCAAATATCATAAAGAAAAACATAAGAGTAATGAAAACGAATGGATGAATTCAAGACAAACATATGCAATGCATTAATGAAACAGAGTTTAACATTAAAAGATAATTGTTTGAATAACAAAAGATTACAACTTTGAAAGTTCAAAATGAAACAAACACAATCTCAATGAGCTGGCATAGAAGCAGTGATCATGCCGGAGTCTCTGGAGAGTCAAACTCGATCTCCTTGGCATCAATCATGTCTTGGATCTTGTTCTTCAGAGGCCAACAGTTGTCGGTGTCGTGTCCTGGACTGTCAGAGTGGTATGCACACTTTTTACTGGGATGATAGGTAGGAGCAGAAGTGTTTGGATTCCGGAGGGGAGCCCTCAATGTAATCAGATCCCTCTTCAGCAAATGTTGCAGTTCTTGAGACAGTGGCATGTTGATGTTGGTGAACTGCCTCCTAGGTGCGACTTATTTACGCTGATGCCCCTGTCTTTGCTGAGCAGGTGTATGGTTAGAGATCAAGACTGCCCCTACATGTTGGTCAAGACGACCCTTTTGACTGCTTGCAGCATTGGACTCTTTCTTTCCGTTGTAGGGAATCAACTGAGTATCCGAAGAGGTAATCCCTTGGATCTTTCCACTCTTGATGCCTGCTTCGACCCTTTCACCGGTCAGTATCAGCTCGGTGAACCCAGCTGAGGAGCTTCCGATTAAATGATTGAAGAAAGGCCTAGTCAAGGTTCCCATGAAGATGTCAATCAGCTCCCTATCAGTTAAAGGAGGTTGCACCCTACCAGCCAAATCTCTCCATTTTTGGGCATATCCTTTGAAGCTCTCGTCGGAACCCATGGTCATGCTCTGCAACTGCACACGAGTTGGTGCAAGATCAGCATTGTACTGATACTGCTCATAGAAAGCAAAAGTTAAGTCCTTCCAGGTGTGGATGCGAGAACTCTCCAATTGGTAGAACCACTCGAGTTGAGCTCATACCAGACTTTCTTGGAAGAAATGGATCCAAAGCCCCGTATCAGATGTGTATGGTTGAATCTTGCGGACATAAGACTTTAGATGCATCTTAGGGCAAGAAACTCCGTCGTACAGAGCAAAGGTAGGGACTTTGAACTTTGAAGGGATGACCAATCCAGGAACTAGACCCATGTCTCCTAGATCCAAGCCAGGTATTTGTTGGATCTCCATAGCATTGAGGCGATCCTCCAACTCTTTGTACTTGTCATCAGCGAGAGGATATCGTTCTTCGGAGTAGTCAGCTTCCTCTTCAACAATCTCCACATTGTGGTTTTCTTCAAGACTACCCCCTGTGTTGGACGGAGTTGCAAGGTCTTGGGTCTTAGGCCTTCTCCTCAAGTTCAGGATGTTGGCTGCCTTCTTGGACTTCTTCTTCTTGTCTTTGAGAAGAAGAGCTGTCAGATCCTCTTGCCCTTTACCCATAGCCAGCAGCATTTGTTGGAATTGAGCACTTTGAGCTTGGAGATCTTTCACCGTTTGTTCCATATCCATCTTACTGAAATAAACAGTAAGAAGATAAGAAAACCTGCATGGGAGAAACCTGTTATGCAATGATATGTATGATATATATGCAATGTTTTCAAGGATCTCTTGGGGTAAACACAAGAGAATGTTAGAGGTTGAACTTCGATCTTGGATTGGAGAACTTAGTATCGGTGGATGTCTTCCCACGAGAATCAAGCTCACCATGTCGAGTGGGTCACAGCCACTGATTCAAGTTGTTGCACTTGAACTTTGATTGGAGAACTGTGCGCTGGTGGATGTCTTTCCACGAGAATCAAGCTCACCATGTCGAGTGGGTCACAGCCCCTGATTCAAGTTGTTGCACTTGATATTTGGTTGGCATTTGTTTAGAGGAGAAACCTCTTGCCCATTGGTAGACGTCTGGTTCAACGTAACCCTGCATCAAAAGAACCCTCGAGATCCTTGAAATGGTTACTGAAAATGCTATGGTATGATGTCATGATGTTATGCACATGCATGCAAAAGCAAGTGAGTGTATATACAGGTACTCATATTCACATAAAGCAAACAAGTCCTTAAGTTCAGGCTTGCATGAGGTTTAGGTACTACCCTCTTTCAGTTTCGTTGGTTAAGACCTGTCCTATCAAAAGTAACCGGGTTCTAGAGGATCTCAATATCACTGACTACCCTCAATCGGTCATAACTCCAACATCACTATCTTTTCTTGCAGCCGGAACCATCGCGAGAGTTTAGCCTCAATGAGCGTAGCATACCTCTACTGTTCTATGGCCGAGTTGGGTCAATTTAGGGTTCTAAGGTCGGTTGGTGCTTAATGACTCCTTGGAAGACCCATATTCTCCCCGTTTCAACACAAGGGATATCGGTACAGACCAAGGTGCCACACCAACGTAGCCACTGCTTCACCCATGTCGGTATACCCCGGACAGGTCCCTCACAGATTATGCTACCTAAAAGGGTATTCCCCAGATCCGGGTTAGGATCTATGAAACTCCGATGCAAAGCCCACAAATATAAAAGCAAACAAAGCAAGCAATTGAGAAAAAGGTGATCTAAAACCCTAATGTAACCCCACTTAAAAAGTTTAAGTCCCCAGCAGAGTCGCCAGTTCTGTGATACGGTGGGAGAACTGACTTGAGTTTTGCGTTTGTATTCACACTTGTTCGGTTTAGCAAGAGTCGCCACCGACTTTTTATTGTATCCTAAAGGAAAGGTTAAAAAGCACAGGAAAAACCTTTTTGAGATGTTTCGTGGGTTCGGGGGGTAGATTATGAAAAGGGAAGGTATTAGCACCCTTTTCATCCATGGTTATCCATGGGCTCTTAGTTACTTGGTTTTAGATCACTTGCCTTGATTTTTGATTGCTTGAAAAATGGTGTGTGTGTGTGTGTGTGTGTTTTGAAAATGTTTTGAAATAGACGCCTTTGTTTCGGCAACCGTTGCAATGACTCGTGTTTGAGTATATACAAGGGTGTGTATCTTTTCGAAAAGATGTTTCAAAATGTTTTTTGGAAGTTTGTTTGAAAGTGTGTATGAAGTGTGGTTTTTGAAAAGAAGGCAAGTGTTTTTGCAAGTTGATCTCAAGTAACTAAGAGTTTGGTCTACCCCTATTGTACTCAAAGGTTTTCTCTATGTTTTCAACCCTTTTTAACAATTTTGTTCCACCATTGAATTTGGTGGACAATCTTGCGTTTAGGATGTTTAACGGGACAGGCGCGGGTCATCGTACGGACCATGAATGCAATGGTGCCAAGTGTCTTTGGCAATTTGCTTGAAGGGACTATGATCATTCCGTTTAGGCAACTTTCGAAAGCGTCATCGAGGGACTTATGATAATTTTAATTGTTTTGCCAAAGAAACTCGACGTGCAAGCATGGCCCATTTTGGAAGGCAACATGTGGGATTACCCTAGGGGGTGCGAGTGTGATTGTGTATTGATTTCATGAATTTGTCTTGTATTAGGTTATCTAGCATTCGATTTTATGTACATACAAACCCTAGGTCTAACCATGGTATAATTCGAAAGCGGTAAATTGCAAGAATTTAAAGTCTACGCTATTACAAATAGTATCCGGGAGTGGGGGTACAAATTCACAAATGGGGATGAGACTTTTAGGAGTGTAGTGTCCAATAATTTACAACCAAATCGAATTGCGATCAAAATGTAAATGTATCGAATATACAAAAATAAGCAAATGTATAATGTATCAATGTATTCATGTATGGTGAATGTGTAAGTGTAGTGAGAATTATTTACAAGTTGAGAAATGTGAACTTAAAGGTATTATTAAATATTGTTTATTTGTCAAGTATTATTATCCACGTTTGATTTAAATTTGTATTTTTATATTTTTTTTGTTTAATATATACAAAGTAAGAAAATTTAATTAAAGAAAGGAAAATGTTTTTAAATTCTATTCTTTTATGTATTTTTTTTAGTATTAATGTACAAAGATAATATCTTGAAAAAAGAAAAGTATTTATCTTAAAGGAAAAATTATGTAATTATGTATTTATGTACAAATATTTATTAAACGCCAATTCTAAAAATAGATTATTTAAGTTAGAAAACATATTTTTATATACTCTTGATTATAAAAGAGAAGTATCATTTTATTTATAAACAAAAATAAAGTTTAAATTGTATATATAAAAAAAAGGAAATAAAAATGATAAATAAAAGGAAAAAGAGTTAGTTTATGTAAAAAGGAATGGGCTGAAAGGGGGTTTATAGCCCAAATCAAAATAAACAGAATAAGAAAGATAGGGGGCGTTTAAAGAATGAATGGGCCTAGGCGTTAGGAAGGGCAAGGGCCCAAAGGTTTTGTACGTTTGTTTTTTTAGGGTTGTAATGTTTTGTGTTCATTTGAGGCTAGGGTTTGTGAACAACACAGAGGCGCCATTCTGCTTCACTTCGTCTTCCTCCTCATCTTCCTCAATGTAAAGGTTACTGAACCGGGACCCTCCGCCTAGAGCCACCGCGCCACCTCTTCCTCCGTCCACGGATCACTCGAGCGATGGTTCATGCGAGGTAAAAATCCCATCTCAATCTCGTTAGGGTTCTCATTCTTCTTCTTTTGCATGTTTTGATTTATTGGTTCTGATCTTAAGCGTTTGTTATTATTTGTTAATGGTGTCATGGAAAGGAAATAAAAGAGATTACTACCTTGACGAAGGAGGAGGAAGGATTTGGAGGCGTTTGGAGGCTTTGACAGCGGAGGGACGCGTGATGCCTTTAGCTTGCTTGGATCCGGTACTCTGTACTTCTTCTCCCTTAGGTTTTATGATGAGCAACTGAAAACCTCTTGATTCATCACTTTTTCTTCCTCTTCTGTCTTTTTGCCTCGCTTATGTTGCTTGCTTGATGCTTGAGATGCCTATTTGTTTGCCTATGATGAGGGTTTACTGAGATATTCTGTATGCCTAGACAGTTGCCTTATATTGCTTCTTTATCCTCTTCTTCTTGCTTGCCCGTTTGTCTTTGTTGCCTCTAATGTTTGCCTATGATGAGAATTCTCTGAGGCTTTTGTGTGTTATCTCTGATGCTTGCTTTCTGAGTTGGTTGCCTTGTATGATTCGAATGCTTTGATGCCTTGAAACGCTTGCCTCGATGATTAACCCAATGATGACAGTGTTCTGAGGGTTTTAGAGGCCTTTTTTGACTTTGTTGGTTGATGCTTAGGCTTGACAGTTTGATGTTGGAGGGTTTGGTGTTTAGTTGATTGGGTTTGAATCTGGACAGATTTACTGGTTTTTTGGCTTTGTAAGGCTTAGCAGGTTCATGACTTCTGGTTCATGGCCATGTGTTTGAGGTTTGTTGGACTGTGTAATAGGCTTGACAGGGTTTTGACACAGTAATTATTTAAGAACAGGTTCTATGCTTGAGCAGGCTTTAGGCTTGACACGCTTACAGGCCAGTGTTGTGAGTTTAAGGCTTGAAAGGCTTAGGACTTGGATAGTTTGTGTTGTTAACTCAGGTAAAGTTTGAATTTGGGGTTTGTATCAGAGTGGGAAGCTTTGACAGGTTTAGATTGTTTGACGCTTGTGGATTTGCAGGTTATGGCCTTGGTGAGGCTTGCTTCATGTTTGTGCAGGTATGGATATTGCTGGCTTTGCTTTGATTTAGGCTATGCTGTTTAGGTCTTTTGACAGGTTTTAAGCTGTTTGATGCTTAGGCTTGCATCATGTTTTTTTTGCTGGAGGCTTGAACAGGTTATGTGTTTGGATGTTTAGGCGGGTATGCTGCTGTATGGTTTTTGAGCTTCCAGGTTTTTTGACAGTTTTAAGCTGTTTTTAGTTTTAAGGGTTTTTCGTTTCTTTTCTCTTCCCTTACTGTGTTACTCACAGACTATTTTATATTATCGTTCTTCAAGCCTAAGCCTGCAAAACCTGTACTTCCTCTCTCTTCCCTCTCTCCTTGATTTAAGCATTTTAATATTGCTTATAATCTGTTTTTTGAAAAAGCATCCAGGCTGGAAAATGATGAAAAATGACATTGCTTGCATTGTTGGTTTTTAACCTGCATACTTTGTGACAGTTTTCCATATTTTGGACAGTTGTGCACCTTTTGGCAGCTTTTTAACTTAGTTGCTTTGACATTGGAACTCAGTTTGCCTTTGGATTTATACTTGCACATGCTGTTTGTTTTGAACTATGCCGGTTTTGAATTTGTGCATTTTACAACTTTGTGCATTCATGTTTCATTGCAAGCATTCTATCCTTCTTTGTGAACCGGGAGAAATCCCGTGATTTACAAAGAGGGTAAACTGATTCCGGCCGTTTGCTTTTAATGATGAATCCTCTTTTATCTGTCTGTCTCTTTAATTATTTATCTGTTTCTGACTCTTTCTTCTTTTCTTTGCAGATAAAAATTAAATGGAGAGGAATAGCAACAGATGGAGGATGAAGAATTGAAGACTTAGAAAAATATTAGGATAGTTTTATTTAAATTTAAATAACTGTAATATTATTATTGTAAATACTTTGTAAATGAATACTCGTATTTAAATAACAATTGTGACAAATATTTAAAGATGAAATAAAAATTCCTTTTATCCAATTAATTCTTTTCTTCTTTTCAATTGTTCATTTTATTATTTATAATTCTTTAAATTATAATAATTGAAAATAAATTCCAATTATTTAAACTCAGAATGATAAACAATTAAATAAACAATGTGATTTTAGCATCGATCAACTAATAAACCTGGCGCTTCACAAATCCAAAGCAAAGCACAGTCAATCACAACAACTTCCCAAATGTCTTTTCCTTTTACTGACTTTAATCAAACACTGCAAACTCAATCCAAATGCATCCTTTCACTGATTTAGTCACACAGTGCGAATTCAATCCAAATGCCTCAGTCCATATCTCGGAATAACTTGAAAAGCACTGTAGAATTAAATCTTTCTGAGGAACCGCGCATAAAAAACCCTAATTCCTGATCAAATGCCAAAGAAACGTTCGCCTGATCAAAGTTGAGCCAAAATTGACCGAAACCCTAAGCAAACTGTTTGAATTGTTCTAGAGCCATGAAAACCAATGAAAACCCTAATTTTGTCTGACTGACGAGAAAAGTCTGTTTGACCGATTCTTGAGCCAGTTTGAAAAATCAGGAAATGCCCGAAGCTGTGATTTCTTGTGGAAAAATACGAGGGCAAATTTTGGGGTACAACAAATGGGTACATGAACATGATCTTATCTTTCACAACATCAATGATCAAAAGGTTATGGGGCCGCCTCACTGCTTTTGCTACATTTTCAAGTGAGATCCTATGCATACACATGGACGGACTAATATCATAAATATCATCCAAGATCCATCCAATTCCTTCTTATGCTTCTTCAAAACCTACAAAAATTTACTTTCTTGATCAAAATAAAGTTTAGAAGAAATTATAACCGGAAGTTTTTCGTTCATCTCTAAATAAGCATATTTAAGCTTTTCAGGAATTGGTTTTAGCTCTCGGGAAGGTGGTTGTTTAATGGATGGTTTGTTTCGGAACGCCGGGATGTCGAGAGCTTCATCTACATGAAAAAATTCATTTGCAACCTTATATGCAGTAAGAATATCAACTTGCAAGACAACCTCAATTTCAGCACAAACAGAGCAAATTTTAGTGTCAATACAAACATCATAAGAGTAAACATCATAAAAATCAGACAATGATGGAAAATCAACTGCAAACAAATTAGTACAAGTATCATCAACAGTCTCAGAAAGTAACTATTAGAAAAATATAGTTCTCTTCCGAGGGTTGTTGGTTAGATCCTCGAGCTTGTTGCATGGCATTCGTCGAAGAGGCAAGCTGTTTAATCTGTGTTTGCAAAGTCTGGAGAGTAGAATCTATTTGTTGATGAAACTGTAGATTATTTGTAGCCATTTGTTTGACAATGTCCTCTAGTGAAGGCCCGGAAGGTGCAGAGCACACAATATGAAATTACTTCAGATGCTTATGTGGATCCTCACCTGCAAGACCAATAAACTTTGACAACAAGTGTATTAAATTGGATTTCAATTCAGTAGGTGCATCAGCTGCAGGATAGTCAATACATACACCATTATAGTTTACATCAGAGGCAGCCAACTGCCTCAAAGTTCTTTGTTCAGTCATGTTATCAATAAACACAGAAATATCAATTATGTCTCAAATAGGCAGAAACAAATAGAAAGGAAAGTGATTAAAATAAATTCAAAAAAAATACAAATACACCAAAATTAATCTAATGAACTGAAATAAGAATTTTGAGAATTTTTTTGGATTTTTTCGATACTATGAAAATAGTAAACGATTAATTAAAAATAGAAAAAAAGGAATATGCGATTTTGAGGACCGAAATCCTTTATAATGGAGTACTGTTCATCGTTTTCTTTTTCTGATTTATACAAAACATTTCGGATCAATTCGAAACAGTAGCTTACAAATTTACCTAACAGGCTAAAATAGTTATCACTATACTACAACCAGTATTGCAACCCTGAAAATCAACAAACACAAAAAAAAGGAAAAAACTAGCAAGAACACTATACCTATGACTATAATATCAGTTAATAAAAACGAGAGTCCCCGACAACGGTGCCAATTTGATCCGCTGTCGTGCGCAGTCAAAACGAGTATTTTGTAAAATGGTAGTTTAGTGACAGTGACTCGAGTATCGTATCGCGATGATTCTTGTACTGTTATTAACCAACAGAAGCGATTATGGGAGATTTAATTCATGATCAATTTTAAAGATCTGAGAAAATAAGCGATTAAAATAAGTGATTATAAAAATAAGTCGATCTACTATTTTCAGGTTCCCGCTAATCATTGGTTTTTACCATACCAATTCCCTAAGAGGCTTCGACCTCTATTCAATTTTAATACCAATTGACAAGCACAATAGATATGAAACAGATTGAATTCCCATTCCTAATTAAGCAAAAGGATTAATACAATCGTGAATTGAGCAAACACGATATAGAACGCGATTTAATGACTAAGCGACATAAAAAGCGATTAAAGATTAGAAATACAGTCATAAAAATTTAATTAAGACATTCCATGAAATAATAGATTAAGAAAATGCAATTTCATAAAATATAATTGAAAGAGAAACAAAATTGAATTGATAAATTAAAAACTTCAAAGCGTCGGAACGCGATTACAATAGATCAACTCTGGATAATTAGTTCTTCATCCAAGCGTACACACAAAAGTAATTTTTTATCATGAGTAGAAGGTGAAAAACTACAGTACACCGGCTCCTAGGTATATGGGAAAAACAAGGAATTCGGGTCATAACTCAACTGGGTCAGAAACATAAAAACATGTCCCAAAATCGGGCAAAGTTAATTATTTCTTATGACTGAAACTTTAATGAATTTTCCGAGGTATCTACAGTACGAATCAGCTCCTGACTTTAACATGAAAGTTGTGGATCTTTCTCTCAACTTTCCAATGAATGTTAGAACTCGTCGATCCGATTCTTGTAGCACCAGTGATGAATTTTTCATTGAAAGCTGCTAATACTGAAAATAAAATACGAAAATCAATTAAAGGTAAAAATAAACTAAAATATGAAAACACATTAAAATGGAAAAACTAAAGAAATAAACTAAATAAATTCTTAAGTATAACAGTAGAAGAATGTGCATGAAGATGCACTGATCAATATCTTCCGGTTTTTTGTTCTCTATTTGTGGTTAGAGTTGCTCCAATTGCTGAGTGTAATTGAAGAGGGATTTGAGGAGGGCCTCATACCTAGGTGAGTATTAGGTATAAGTTAAACAAAGGGTAGTGATTAAGTGTGTAGGATGTAAACTGGGATGTTTGATGTGAGGTCTATAAATTGATATTATCTAGTAAAATTCGTCCCTGGTTTGGTAGCCCTTAGAGTAAGAAGGTTGTTTCAAACTGGGTAAACATATCATGTTTTATTTACTTTTAGCACTGTTTATTTTGTCCACACATCTTGTTGTTGCATGTGAATTCGGATCCGGTGTCTCGACATCTCTTAGGACATCCGAGGTCTAATAGCTAGAATTTCACTCAACATCAACATGAAACAATTATCGAGTTGGATTCAAACATGAAGTAAACAAGAATTAAATCACAATTGTAGTGTATTTGCGGATACCGGGAACCAACTTTTTATGTGTCAGAATTCACCAAACATCAATTGAAAATTCACGTTCGAACACGTAAAATTGAACACCGACACTTGAAACTTCACTTGGAATTCATAAATAAATTACAACAATTAAATTCACACCGATATAATAATTTCCAAGCATCGAAACAAATATTATTCAAGTGTCAACAATAATTAATCAACTCGAAATCAAACACTGACACATGAATTTCAATAATCATCAACAATTCAACTCAAAATCAAGCACTGACACATGAAATTCAATAATTATCAACAATTATCAACTCAGAATCCATGAAATACAAACAAATAAATCAAGTTATCATCTGATTCCAACAATTATCGACATCATTAACATGAATATTTACATGAATAACTTAATTTACACAATCTAAAAATTACTTCATGCTAATTCAACACAATTTCACTTAATTCACCAATTAATCTCAACACAACAATCAAATTCTAAGAGAATCAAGAAGTTACCGAAAATGATGATCATAGAAATTGATCGATGACGTGAATGGAAGAAGGGCACGATCGGAGGAGGGAGAGGAGTGATGGCGGAGCGGCTTACGACGGAGGGTAAGTCGCACGGTGGCTCATGGTGGAGGGCGGAAGGCGCGGTAGCATGCAGAGGGTGATGGTCGGTAGAGGTGGTTACGGCTTCAGTGCAGTCAGTTGGAGCTTTGGCGCGTCAGTTAGAGCTTCGGTATGTCGGAACTTGAGAGAAAAAGCTTTTTCCACTTGAGAGCTTCTTGAATATTTGAGAGTGATTTTGTAAAAGTGATGGAGTCCCTTTTGAAATTGAGAGGAAAATAATATATAGAGAGAGGCGTAAGTCATTTTTGGAATTTGGAATAGAAAAAATAGTTTTTGGAGTCACATTTCTCTCCTTTTTCATGTCAAAATTGGGTTGTGTAGCTTTTTGATCATATTTTCCTTTTCAATTTGAGAAGCGAGCCATAAACTACAACTTTCTAAGTATAATTGGAACCCAAATCCTGAAGTGAATTTGTAGATGACGAAATTTACAACATCGTGCCACGAGAATCGTCCTGAAATGTTGAAAATCAAGAAAGTTATGATTTTTGCAATATTTGAAAAACAATTGACTGGAAATCTACTTCACCATATAATTCTAAAAGTATTTGCAGTTTCAGAGATCTTCCACACAGAATTGGCTCTCGACCCGAACATATGAAATGGAGAGGATGTCAAGGATATTTTTATGCCTAAAGACCCACTAAAAATGTAAATCTGGACAAAAGTTATGAATTTTTGAACCCGCATTACGAAATGCTGATTTTTTGGCCTAAACTATTTCAAATCGACTGAAACGCTTGATTTTCTTTGAAATTTAAGGCATGCTGGAACACATGGGAACTTGACATGATAAGGACTTGATTAGTCACTAATTAAATAGCTTGGAGAATCATGTTGAGTACATTGACTGGAACAGACGTCTTCTTAGCTTGACGAAGCTTAAGAAAGGAAGTTCCTTGATCCCATGACCATAGAACCACTGATATGTATGTATGCATATGATAATGAAGTATAAGCCAAATATAGTTGAAATTAAGAGGGAAAATATTTGGGTATAACAGTTGCCCCTTGTGATACGGTGGGAAAGAACTGACTATTTTTTGGAATGCTGGTTCGCGTTTTGCGTTTATTTTCGCAAAAATGTCCCGGTAAGCAAGAGTCGCCACCGTCTTTTATTTTATCCAACAAGGAAAGGAAAAAAGCACAGAAAAATTCCTTTTTCGAGATGTTTCTCGAGTTCGAGAGGTAGATTATAGAAAGGGAAGGTGTTAGCACCCTTTCTATCTGTGGTTATCCACGGGCTCTTAGGTACTTGCTCAAAGTGTTTTCAAAATTATGCTTTTCTTTGTGTTTGTGGGTTTGAAAAGAGTTTTTGTTTGAAAGGAGTGTAAGTGCGAAAAGTTTTTTTTTGTTTTAAAAGGAGCAAGTACTTAAGAACCATCTACCTACTCGAAAAGGGAATTAAACTGTGCAAATGTCCTTTAGACAATGCTAGCCCACTATTGATGAGTAGGTAGCATCGTCGTTGGAGTTTTCGGGTCAATTCGATTAAGGGACGTGTGGTCACTAAAGCAATGTTAGAATGCCTTAGCGGTAACCCTAATGTCTTAGATCATTTTACCCGAGGAAACCGTTTCGAGGCAACTTATGATCTTTCGACAAGAGGGCGACCTCTAAAACTTCCTATACTCAATGACCACGTTTGAGGAAACCAAGTGAGGTGTACCCTAAGAGTGGCATGTGCAAGTGTGTTATTACGGTTAATTTTATCTGTACATGTCATGGGTGAGCTATGTTGATTTTAAGTTCATACATTGGATCTTGTCATGCATTCCCTATTATCAAACATCTAACATTGTATAGTTGTGGAAATTAAATTTGCGGAAATTAAATCTAAACTATTACAAGGCGTCAGGTATTTACATCGCCAAAAACAAACCCTTTAATTTAAATTGCGGAAAGTAAAAATAAAGCGGTAAATAAATAAAGTCCTAATTAAAAGCTATTACATTCCAGAAGCAATTACAATATTGGAAATATGGATCGCGTGCAAAAAATTAAGACGGCGCATTTTTTAGGGTTTTGACCCTTTTTATTATTAAGGAAAAGATTTTTGTTATTTTTGAATTTATGGAAATAAACTAAATTAATAATTTAATTAAATTAAATAATGAAAATATTTTTTGGTTTTTATATTTAAGGAAATAAAATAAAAATGGTTAAAAGTTATTAAAAACCTAATTTTATATTAATTTTAATTTATTGCAAAAAATATTAAATGTTAAACCTATTTAAGACTAAGTCAATTAAACTATTATTTATTTACAAAAAAAAAAAAGAAAAAGTGGTGAATTTAATAAAAATAATATTTTTTGTTTTCTGATTTTATTAAGAAAATGGTTTAATTAATTAATTTAAATAATAATAATAATTAGTAAATAAATAAAAAAATAAATAAAAGAAAAGAATAACCAAGGGGTTTGGGCCAGCTTTGGAGGGTGAGATCAGCACTTCTTTGGCCCAACAGGCGCAGGCCTGTATTGACTTTGCTGCTTCCATGTGACACATTGACTAGGCCTCACCATAGACCCTCATCCCTAAACTGCCAGATCTGGCCTGGGGCCATCTGGCGCCTCAAGATCTGAGGGAGTATCATGTACCACACGCCTTGCCTTGCACCGGAATATCTTAAAGAAAAAATCAAGAAATATGTTGGGGACCTGGGATTCGAACCCAGGTCCCATGGGGGTTTCCACCAACGCGCTTGCCAACTCAACTAACCTGCTCATTTGTTAATGGAATACAAAACAAATATTATATTTAAAACAAGCCACTATGCCTGGAAAAAAATAAAAAGCACGCTGATTTGAAACTAGCCAATGGGAAGAAGACACGCTTTCGTCATCTTCGTTGAAAAACCAGGATTTTTACCTGCGGATTTTATCCGCAGCAGAATCCATGGCTGCCTTCTAAAATCATATGTAGGCCTTGGAAACGAATTTTAAGAGCATCATCATACTCGTCTCTTTCCACTGAACACAACCATGGTCATTATTTGTCCTAATTTTTCCTGAAATCAAAACGCCTAAAAAAACAAGAACACAAACCCTAGCTTCGGATATAGGGTTATAGGCCATGAAAACAAAATTAAATAATGCAGAAATGCTCTAAATGAATCGATTAACATGATAGTGTCAAGATTTTGGCAAAAAGATGCAAGATTCAGAGGTTATGTTTTCGTGTACAGAGCCATGTTCATGAGGACTTACAATGCGATTGGGGATGTCTCAGGGCTTGATTCTGATTGCTTTAGCTCCAGTGGATGTCAGGCAAGAAGGCTATGTGGAGATTTTGCTTTTAAAACGCCTCCAATATGGATTTCGATCTCCAACTTTTTCAAGCTTTTTTCAGTTTTTGTTTGGTCATTTTTGTCACTTTCAGGTCCTCTCTTTCTTGTGCTCTAGCTTGTGTGTGTATAAGGGATTGCATTAGGTTAAATCTTGGGCCTCCAATCCTTGTGCATTGAAGATTCAAGATATGATTTGATCACCATTAACAAAGCTTCCATATTTGTCTCAAATCAAATATTTTGTACATAACATGGCATGATTTAGATTTGATTTGGTCCATGATGATACTTGAAGCCTATATCAATCAAAAAGATTCTATTCCATCAATTTTTGGATTTTATTTGAATTAATATTGATTTAAAATGAATTAATTCAATAAAAATAAAATAAAATAGAAAAATTAATGAATGGACATGAAACTGAAGATAGGACACGCGTGTGGTGTTACAAGATCAAATCAAGTGGAAAAAAGTGGGCCCTTTTGTCAAAAATTGGAGTTTTGAGGATAGTTGACTTTTGGCAATTTTGGAAAAATGCCCAACTTCAACAATGCATAACTTCCTCAATTTTGCACTTTTGGAGGTGTTCTTGGACTATTTAGAAACCTTGAGGTATCTTATAACCAACCCTTTTGGTATCATCGCATTTTGATATTTCATGCTCAAGTTATAAGCTTTGGAAAAAAAGGTGTTTTTGTTGACTTTCAAAAATGACCTATAATGTCCAAATTTGTAACTTTTTGTGAGTGCATTTATTAGTCTTAGGGTGGGAATATGGATTGTAGGAAATTGCATCCTCTTAAAAATGAGCTTTGGATGGGTCATTTATCATAAAGTATGAGAAAGTTATGCTTGGTCAAAGTTGAGTTGACTTTTCCGATAAAACCCTAATTTAGCAACTTTTGAATCTTGATGAATTTTGAGCAATCCTTGATGAATCATGATCAACCCTTGATAAAATGATGAATTATCCTTAAAAATGATAATGTTGACAAAAAATCTTGAGGTTTGACTATTTGTAGGTCATAGTTGACTTTTGCCCTAACACAGTCGATTTTTGGATCTCTTGAGCAATTGACTGACCAATCTTTCTCTACAAGGCTTTGAAACTTGACATGGATGAACTTGAGAACATATTAGGACATTGGGGAGCATTTGAGGCCATTTGGATGTAAGGACCTTGATGCAACACAAAACCCTAATTTGAGGTTGACTGCCTTAGGAGGTGATTTGACTGTCCAACTCTTGAGCTAACTTGAGTCACTTGGAGATTATTCTTGACATGTCTTGAGAAATATGGGAGGGAAAATTTTGGGGTACAACAGTTGCCCCTGTTAAATTTTCTTAAACCTGAGGATATAGATTGGCTTTCGGGCCTTTCGTGATCCGAAGGTGGAAGATAATTGAACACTAGAGTGCCCAGAAATTTGCACTCGCATGGTGAAGTATCAGCATTGTGATGTCGGGAATGGGCTTACAGATGCCATTTGGAGATTGTTGGTAGGAGGGTGGGCTTACAGATGCCATCTGCAGGAGTGTCGATCGCATAAGAGATTCCTTAGCGAGAACTTGCATACCTGTTGTTGTAGAAGATTCCGCTGGGGAAACCTAACTTTTGTTGAGATTTAGGGACTTGCCTGTACTTCAACTGGGAGAATGCCTCGGCTGAGTCTTAAGAACCTGTCCATAATTCAATTGGGGGGGGGGGGGGGGGGGACATCTTCATCAAGATCTAGGAACTGTCTGGTCTTCAATGGAGTATACCATTGAAATTAGAGAACTCGTCCACACTATGACGGAGGAAAACATCAAGATCTAGGAACTGACTAGTGCTCAACGTAGTATATCGTTGAGGTTATAACACTCATCCACACTATGACATGGGGAAACATCTTCATCAAGATCTAGGAACTGTCTGGTGTTCAACGTAGTATACCGTTGAGGTTAGAGAACTTGTCCATACTATGAAGGAGGAAAACATCAAGATCTAGGAACCGACTAGTGCTCAACGTAGTATACCGTTGAGGTTATAGCACTCGTCCATACTATGACGTAGGGAAACATCTTCATCAAGATCTAGGAACTGTCTGGTGCTCAACGTAGTATACCGTTGAGGTTAGAGAACTTGTCCACACTATGACGGAGGAAAACATCAAGATCTAGGAACTGACTAGTGTTCAACGTAGTATACCGTTGAATTTATAGCACTCGTCCACACTATGACATAGGGAGACATCTTCATCAAGATCTAGGAACTGTCTGGTGCTCAACATAGTATATCGTTGAGGTTAGAGAACTTGTTCACACTATGACGGAGGAAAACATCAAGATCTAGGAACTGACTAGTGCTCAACATAGTATACTGTTGAGGTTATAGCACTCGTCCACACTATGACGTAGGGAAACATCTTCATCAAGATCTAGGAACTTTCTGGTGCTCAACGTAGTATACCGTTGAGGTTAGAGAACTTGCCCACACTATGACGGAGGAAAACATCAAGATCTAGGAATTGACTAGTGCTTAACGTAGTATACCGTTGAGGTTATAGCACTCGTCCACACTATGACATAGGGAAACATCTTCATTAATATCTAGGAACTGTCTGGTGCTCAACGTAGTATACCATTGAGGTTAGAGAACTTGCCCACACTATGACGGAGGAAAACATCAAGATCTAGGAACTGACTAGTGCTCAACGTAGTATACCGTTGAGGTTATAGCACTCGTCCACACTTTGACGTAGGGAAATTGTCGAGATTGAGAACCTTATCTAAAATTCAACCGAGGATGATTCAATTGAGATTTAAGAACCGATCAGATCTTCGACGTAACTGAGAACTTTAACTGTATCTTTCCTGAAAGGTAAAGGTCAGTCATATGCAATGCATGATATGTATCAAGCAATGATGTTTTCAACATAAATGAGATTGTATGGTATGATGCGTATATGCATGTATCATGATGTATGAAAATGTGATGTTTTAGTTGGGGAAAATATATCCCAGATAGCTGCTGGAGAGTAGAGTTGAATTCTTCGTTTCCGCTGGGGGTGGTGAACGAAGGTGATTGTGAGAATAAGTCTGCAGGAGAAAAGAACTCCGTTGGAGAATAAACTGATGAAGAGATTACTCTGTGGGGAATTACTCTGTGGGGAGAGATATTCTGCTGAAGATTTTAACGATAAACTCCGTTGGGGATTCCGCTGATAAGCTCCGCTGGGGATTCTGTTGATAAGCTCTGTTGGGGATTTTGATGATGAACTCCGCTGGGGATGGATTACCATTGCTGGTGATATTGAATCTTTCGAGGATTGAACTCCTGTTCGGGGAAGGAAAGAACTTCGCTGGGGATGATCTTTCAGTTGCGACTTGCTAGGGATAACCCTGTTAGACTCTTGTGGGGATAACCCTATGAATTTGGCTGGGGAGACTTATTTGTGCTCTGTAGGGGATAAACTTCCAAAGTCTACTGGGGATGATGATTCGACTCCATTGGGGAAGTTTGTTTTAGACTGTGCTGGGAAAATGGCTCCACTGGGGTATTTTGTATTCCACCGGGGAACATTCTTATACTTCGTTTGAAGAATATTAAGACTGTCGGGGATGCTCTTATACTTGCTGGAGAATATCTTTATACTCCATTGGGGAATATTAAGATCTTCTGGGGACACCAAGCCTTTTTAGGGCTGATGGTAGATTAACTCTGCTTGGGGAGAGTATTGCTGATTCGTTCGTAGTTGCAAGTTTCAGCTGAGAGAGCTATCATTACTGTCTTACCCTGCGGGGAGTGGAGGTATCTTAGCCATATCCTTCAGCTGAATCTATCTTGGTACCTGGTGGACATAGCAACTATACAGTTCGGACAATTCTTATTGCCCCAGTTTCTGATATTACCAGTAATTCGTCCTTTGTTTCGCATGTAAATATTTATGATCAGCAATTAATGTCAAATGCATATATCAAAAAGGAACTTTGGACGTTCTTTGCAAAACAAAGCAGATAAAGGAAAAAGAAATTTGTCTGAAAATGAATTTGTATTGATTTTGAAGTTTGGCCTGTAAATAGGCGTTTTGTACAAGAGGTTGACGTCCTAGTAAGAGAACGCCGCTGAATAAATATAATTTACACAATTTGTAAAAAGAAACAAAACAGCTATGTGAATGATCCCACTGGGTTCCAATTCTGCTATTGCCTTTATGTCCTCAAGCATCTCATCACTTTGCTACTGGTTGAAGGTAGATCAGATTGATTAGTATCGTCCGAGCTTGATAGTTGATACCGAAGTCTGGATGCAAGGTGATCCAATGAGACATAGTGTTACGCTTTGATCCCTAATTTTTCCTGGACCGCCCTTTCAGGTTTTCAGTCCACCGGGATACCCTTTTTTACCCAAGCCGCCTTTTCAGGTTTTCGACTTGCCGAGTGTACAGATTTTTTTTCAATTTCATCCCTTATTTTTGCCCGAACCCTTTTGGTTCGCCGGGAAGCCCTTATTTTTGCCTAGGCCAGTCAACCTAGCGGGTCTTTGTTTATGTGTAGTATCTTTTTACTATGTCCGCATTGACGGGGTGAGGAAGGTCGTCACCATCCATGGTAGTTAGAATTATAGCTCCTCCTGAGAAAATGTTTTTAACCACAAATGGCCCTTCGTAAGTAGGGGTCCATTTGCCCCTGGGATCACCTTGAGGTAGAATAATGCGCTTGACTACCAGGTCCCCAACTTGATACTCTTGTCATCTAACTTTCTTGTTAAATGCCTTGATCATCCGTTTTTGGTACGTCTGACCATGACAAATAGCAGTAAGTCTCTTTTTGTCGATTAGGTTCAGTTGATCAAGTCGGGTCTAAATCCAGTCATCTTTGCTCAAACCTGCATCCTTCATGATCCGAAGAGAGGGTATCTGAACTTCAATAGGCAAGACTGCCTCCATGCCATAAACCAAGGAATAGGGTGTTGCCCCTATTGACGTCTGTGATGAGGTACGGTACCCATGAAGATCAAATGGTAACATCTCATGCCAATCTTTGTATGTCATTGTCATCTTCTGCACGATCTTCTTAATGTTCTTATTAGCCGCTTCTACAGCCGAATTCATCTTCGGCCGGTAGGGAGAAGAGTTGTGATGCTGTATCTTGAATTGCTCGCAGAGCTCAGTGATCATCTTGTTGTTAAGATTGGTACAATTGTCCGTAATGATCCTCTCTGGTACACCATATCGACAGATCAGATTATGCCGAATAAACTGTGCCACGACGTTCTTGGTTACAGTAGCAAAGGAAGTTGCTTCAACCCACTTCGTAAAGTAATCAATTGCAACCAGGATGAAACGATGCTCGTTGGATGCCGTAGGTCTGATCTCGCTGATCATATCAATGCCCCACATTGCAAAAGGCCAAGGTGCCGTCAATACGTTCAGAGGAACTGGAGGTATGTGCACCTTATCAGCATAGACTTGGCATTTGTGACATGTCCGAGAATGCTGATAACAGTTGGCTTCCATTGTGGACCAATAATATCCTGCCCGTAGGATTTTCTTTGCCATAGTATGTCCACTGGAATGAGTTCCGAATGTACCTTCATGTAACTCTGTCATGATTCTTTCTGCTTCATTCTTATCCACACAGCGCAGTAAGGTCGAATCATGGTTACGCTTGTAAAGGATGTCATTACTGATGAAGAACTTCGCCGCGAACCTCCTCAGAAACTTCTTGTCATTAACAGATGCACCCTCGGGGTATTCCTGAGCCTTAAGGTACCTTTTTACTTCATGATACCAGGGCTTCTCTGTTACCTCTTCAGTCTCAAGATCACAACAATGTGCAGGTTCATCCAATTTCTCAATGATAATCCGGGGAGCTTCGTTGTCCCAATTGACTTTGAACATAGAAGACATCGTAGCCAGCGTGTCCGCCAACTGATTCTCCTCTCTAGGGAAGTGTGCAAAGGTTATCTCCTCAAAATGGGGAAGCAATGTCAATACATACTCCTTATAAGGAATAAGGTTTGGGTGTTTCGTATCCCACTCGTCTTTGATCTGACTGATCACGAGAGCGGAATCTCTGAAGACACTTAGAAACTTAATCCTTAGGTCAATTGCTGCTCGAAGACCCATGATGCATGCTTCATACTCCGCCATGTTGTTGGTGCAGTTGAAACATAGTCGGGCGGTAAACGGAGTATGAGAGCCTTTAGGAGATATAATCACGGCGCCAATGCCATTACCCAAAGCGTTCGAAGCTCCATAAAAGTACATAGACCATCGGGATCCTTCCTCAGGTCCTTCATCCGGTCCAGGTGTCTCACAATCAGTTACCAACATGATATTCTCATCCGGGAAGTCATAGTTCATAGACCGGTAATCATCCACTGCCTGATGTGCCAAATGGTCTGCCAATACACTTCCCTTGATTGCCTTTTGGGTCGTATACTGGATATCATACTCAGTCAAGATCATCTGCCATCTTGCTATTCTTCCGGACAAGGCAGGCTTCTCAAAGATATACTTGATTGGATCCATCTTTGATATCAATAGAGTAGTGTGAGTCAACATATACTGTCTCAGCCGGCGAGTAGCCCATGCCAAAGCGCAGCAAGTTTTCTCGAGCAGTGAGTATCGGGTCTCACAGTCGGTAAACTTTTTGCTAAGGTATTAAATTGCATGCTCTTTTCGGCCAGACTCGTCATGCTGCCCCAACACACACCCCATTGAGTTATCGAGCACTGTCAAGTATAAGATCAAAGGTCTCCCTTCAACTGGTGGCATCAGGATGGGTGGCTCTTGGAGATACTCTTTGATCCTTTCGAAAGCAACCTGGCATTCATCATTCCAACGTACCACTTGTTCTTTCTTCAGTAGCTTGAAGATTGGCTCACAAGTAGAAGTTAGGTGCGAGATGAATCGGGCAATGTAGTTCAGTCGTCCCAGAAAGCCTCAGACCTCTTTCTCTGTTCTGGGAGCTGGAATCTCTTGTATAGCTTTCACCTTGGCGGGGTCCACTTGAATACCTTTGTCGCTCACAATGAAACCCAGTAGCTTACTAGATCTCACCCCGAAGGTGCACTTGTTCGGGTTTAACCTCAGCTTGTACAACTTCAGCCTGTCAAACAGCTTCTACAGATGGTCAAGATGTTCCTCCTTAGTTTGGGACCTTGCAATCATATCATCGACTAATACTTCAATCTCATTATGGATCATGTCATGAAACAAAGCAACCATGGCACGCTGATATGTTGCCCCGGTGTTCTTCAACCCAAAAGGCATGACCTTGTAGCAAAAGGTACCCTACTGAGTAACAAAGGTGGTCTTCTCCATGTCTTCGGGAGCCATCTTGATCTGATTATATTTGGAGAAACCGTCCATAAAGGAGAATACCTTGTGCTGAGCAGTGTTGTCAACCAGAACGTCAATATGAGGTAGAGGGAAATCATCCTTGGGGCTCACCCTATTCAAATCCCTGTAGTCAACACACATTTGAACCTTCCCATCCTTCTTCGGCACAGGAACCATGTTAGCGACCCACTGAGGGTAAGAAGTCACTGCTAGAAAACCGACGTCAAATTGTTTCATAACTTCGGCCTTGATTTTCTCAGACATCTCTGGGCGCATACGGCGAACCTTCTGTTTTACTGGAGGGAAGTCTTCCTTGGTAGGCAGGCGATGAACCACAATGTCGGTATCCAACCCCGACATATTTTGTAAGACCGGGCGAAGATCTCAATGTAGTCACGCAGCATCTGAATCAACCGTTGTTTCACACTAAGCTCCAGATTTGCACCAACCTTGACCTCCTTCTTGTCTGTCTCAGTACCCAGATTCACTGATTCTACCGGCTCTTCATGTGGTTGAATAGCCCTATCTTCTTGGAGTAACAGTCTTGCAAGTTCACTAGGCACCACGCAATCATCTTCACCTTCGTCTTCGGCTAAGTTGATCGGATTTTCGAAGTCATAACTGGCAGTAGCAGAATCGTTACCAGTGAGATCCATAGTGGATGTGGACCTATATATGTGAGTGTGTGTAAATAGCTATTTCACAATATATAATAAAGAAAAACAAGGAGCACAAAATTTGAAATGCAAGAACGTCCAATGTTTTTATTAATAATATATGAAAATGACACACAAAAGCCCTCACAAATGAAGCCACGATGCCCCGGGTAAGACACCGGGCCATAAAGTTTGAAACATTGTCTATTACAAATTCAAAACAAAAAGTTTTATTACTGGGTAACAAAAGTAATAGGAATGAAGTCCTTTGCTGTCCAGTTGCTTGGTCCACCGTCGGTAGTAGGATAGATCCAGCTGTCGAATTCAGACTCTTCTACATCATCTTCAATGGCATTCACTCCCGAGTTGCTGATGAACACGGGAGGTCTTCCGATCCTTTCACTTCGAACAACCCTTTGAGCTTCTGCAGTGAAACCCAAACCAAACTTGTTAGTCTTCTGTGTAAAATTAGGGAGTCGGCCCCAATTTTCACACTCACCCTTCTCAATAACAGCCCGGGCGTCTTATAAGGAAGCCATCTTCATAGGAGAATCTTCAACCACAGTCTCAGCTGATGCCAGTGTCTGGGGAACCTTTTCAAAGTGCTGAAATGGGGACTCAATGAACTCCCCATCCATTTCTACATATCGGAACGAGTTGAGGTGGCTGACCATATACTCTTCCTCCCCTTGCATTGTCACAATCTTCCCTTTAACCGGGTACTTCAGCTTTTGGTGGAGCGTTGAGGTCACGGCCCCGGCTTTGTGGATCCATGGATGACCCAGCAAACAAGAATAAGATGGCCGGATGTCCATCACAAAGAATGTAGAATTGAAGACCTGAGAACCAACCTTGATCGGGATATCAACCTCTCCATGCACCATCCTTTTAGACCCATCAAAGGCCCTGATAACAATGTTACTTGGTTTTAGCTCTAACCCTTTGCAATCCAACCGGTCTAGAGCTTTTTTAGGCAATACGTTCAATGAGGAACCAGTATCTACCAACACATGTGCAAGAGTAGTGTCTCTGCATTCAATGGAGACATGCAGGGCATCGTTATGATTCTTCGCCTTAGCAGTCAAGTCAGCGTCTGAGAAACCCAACCCATTATTAGCAGTCAAATTAGCCACACAATCTGTAAACTGATCAGCTGATGTCTCTTGTGGCACGTGGGCAGTTTTCAAAAAGGTAATCAGAGCCTTGGCATGGGCCTCTGAGCACAGCAATAGTGACAACATAGAAATCTTAGACAGGGTTTACCCTAGCTGTTCAACTACATTGTAGTCACTCTTTTTAATGATCTTCAGGATCTCTTCCATCTCTTGCTTAAAAGCTTCAACAATAATTATCTTCGGTGCCTTCGCCTGGGCAGGCACATCAGTGGTGATCCCTTTGCCCCGAGCGTCTGATGACTCGGCGACAGGGGTAAGAATAGGAACTTGATCAGGAATAGTGGCAGGTGCACTTGCAGGTGTAATGACAACAGGTCTTCGGGCAGTTGGTGGAGCAATATTAGGTGAGAAAAGTCTTCCGCTGCGGGTGACTTTAGCAGGTCCAGTAATGTTGCTGATGTTAGTACCAGCATCCAACTCTTGCTTAACTCCATGAAAATAAACATCATCTCCATAGTGCCAAGGGACAGCTTTATCAGAGGTGTAGGGGATGGGCCCCGGAACAGTGATGATCACAGGTGCGATTTTCGGAACGAATGTAATTCTAACAGGCTTCCTCGAGGGAGCCTTGGAAGAATTGTCGAAAATGGTAATAATGGCAACTTCTTCAGTAGGAGCGGAGGGAATAATAGTCTTCTCAAATAGGATCTCTTTACTATCCATCAGGTTTTGGATACCTGACTTCAAGAATGGGCAACCGGTAGGTGAAACAGAACACATATGGCAACCTTCGTCACAGCCCGGAAATAAACCGGCTAGCAAAAGGTTCTTCTTCACAGTCAAAAAAGGGGTAACAATTTCATCCACAGAAACTACAAATAAGTCTTATTCTAGAGCATTCACTCCATGCTTGGGCATGGGAGCAGTTACAACATTAGGTCGCTCGGGCGCCTCAAACTCAATCTCATTTGCATCAATTAGGTCTTGTACCCTGTTTTTCAAAACCCAACAATCGTCCGTATTATGCCCCGGGCTATCAGAGTGAAAAGCACAGCGGGCATTAGGGTTATACCTTGGTGATGTGGTATTTGGACTCTTCATGGCTTCCTTTAGAACCACCAGATTAGTCTTCAATAACTGTGGCAGAATCTGAGACAAAGTCATGCTGAGACGAGTGAATTGCCTTCGAGGTCTCTCTTCCTTCTGTTGATTGTTGTGCTGAGGAGCACCAGCAAGTTTTGAAATAACAACCGCGTTGACAACTTGGTGGTGTTCAGGTCTATTCTGTCTTCTCGAACTGTAGACAGCACCAGACTCTTTCTTAAACGGCTTCTTCTCGGTGCTTGATGAGGCACCCTTCTGTATCTTCCCAACCTTAATACCAGCCTCAATCCTCTCACCAGTCAAAATAAGATATGTAAACCCAGATGAAGAGCTTTCAATCAAGTGGTTGAAAAATGGACTAGACAGGGTCCCCAGAAACATATCAACAAGTTCCCGATCAGCTAAGGGTGGTTGTACTCTTCCGGCGAGGTCCCTCCACTTATGAGCATAATCTTTAAATCCTTCACCTGTTCCCATTGACATACCCTGGAGTTGGGTACACGTAGGAGAGAGGTCAGAGTTGTACTGATACTGCCTATAGAATGCAGTAGCTAAATCTTCCCAACTGCGGATACTCGCTCCGTCCAACTGATAGAACCACTCAAGTTGAGTCCCTGGGAGACTATCTTGGAAGAAGTGAATCCATAGGTTCTTATCAGCAGTATACGGCTGTATCTTCCTCACATATGACCGGAGGTGCAGCTTCGGATAAGAAACTCCGTCATACTTAGCAAAGGCTGGTGCCTTGAATTTGTGGGGAATCACCACCACAGATGATAGACCTAGATCTCCGAAGTCCAGACCAAGCACCTTTTGAACCTCCATAGCATTCAACTGGTCTTCCAGTTGTTTGTATCTATCCTCAACCAGAGGATACTGTTCTTCATCGTAGTTTATCTCATTGTCGGAGACCACAGGGCTAGGATCCCTCCTTTCTTGTGGACTATCTTTCCCTCCAGATGAGGTGGTCAGATCAAACTTCATTCTACAGCCTGTTTCCAAACCCGTGCCCTGCGTTAAACAGGATGGTCCTCTTCTTCTTCTTCTTCTTCTTCTTCTTCTTCTTCTCTTTCAAAATCAAGGTCTTCAGGTCCTGTTGACCCTTAGCTAGATTCATGAACAGCTCTTGAAATTGGGCATTCTGGGCCTGGAGGGCCTTGATAGCTTGCTCAGTTGAAGGTTCAGTAGACATGATGATTGCTGAAATAAACAGCGAAGAAGATAAGAGACCTGTAAAGGGTACCTGTTTATGAAGTGCATGAGATGAAATGCGTATGATTTATGATTTCAAAGACAATCGGGATTCAAATTTGTAAACAAGAAAGGAAACACACTTTATTATATAAACTTGGTAATTCAAATTGTTCAACAAATTGTCCTTAAGGCGTTACAAGAATGGAAATACTGAAAATGTAAACAAAAACTGGAAAGGAAATCATCAAAGGTCCATCAATGCTCCCATGGTCTCTTCTTATCAGTGCGGACATAATCGTTGAGAATCCGCTTGTTCTCTAACTGCCTAGTCAACCTCTGGATCTTCTGCTCTTGTTCATTGAACTTCTCTCGGTAAGAATCTCGTTCCTCCCTCAATTGCATCCAAGATCTCTTCAGTGCCCCAATGTCAGTGGGCATATAAGGATGGAGAATGGTTGGAAGAACCCCTTCTTCATTAGCAACCTCAAGAGTGACAGGCCAGACAGCTTCATATGGCATACCTAGCTTTTGGGAACGGATGCGGACCCATCTGAGATATGGCTCCATTGGTAGAGAAGTCTTTGGGCCCAGCTCATGTGGATCAGATTGGTGAACTCTATCCCAAGCCCTTATGAATCTACGACGCTGCTCGTCGCTATCCCCTTGAAAGTCAAAGATAATATGAGGCATTAGCATCTCATGAGGTCCTTCTCTTCTGGCTCTTCCAAACTAACGGAGAGCTAAGCATGGGTTGTAAGAAATTCCCCCATGGGTTCCTAGCAGTGGAACATTAGGGTACTCCCCACAGCGATCAATGATAGTCACCTTGTCCATACCTTTGAGAGTCCAAATGATGTCATTATGAGAGAGAGACATCACCCTATAAGCCCAACCCATTCCTTCTTTGTTCTTCAGCACTGACTTGGGAAGGTTCGAAATAAACCACCTTGCCAATAAAGGAGCACAGCATATCAAGGTTCCCCGCTTTCGGGCAGTACGAGCATAGAGCTGATGAAGAATGTCACCCAAGAGAGTGGGTACAGGATTCTGAGAGATGAAGATATTTATCGCATTCACATCAACAAAAGTGTCAGGATTCGGAAACAATACCAAGCCATAAATCAGAAGAGCCAGAATATCCTCGAACGCCTTAAAGTCTAGGCTATCCCAGAAGTAGTTAGCCTTGCCAACCAAGAACTTAGTCAGAAAGCCTTTTGCTCCACTCCTAGTCTCCCAATTAGCCATTACATCCTCTTTGGTCAAATGAAGGGCTGCAGGAATTTCTTCGGGCCTAAGAGTCTTCTCCCAACCAGTAAACGGGGTCTGCTCCAGAACAGAGATACCGAGCAGCTCAGAGAACTCTTCTAGGGTAGGAACCAGCTGGAAGTCCTGGAAAGTAAAACAATGGTACAACGGATCATAGAATTGGACCAGGACACTCATCATCTGCTCGTCCAATTTGGAGGTGAGCAAACTGAGAAGAGAACCATGCCTCCTGATGAAGGAAGTTGTGTCAGGCATCTTGGCAACCAACTCTTTAAGCAAGGTAGGGACCTGGACAAAGTTGATCCAGATGGTATTTTTACGCATAGGCATCATGATGACCTACAAAACAGAGCAAAGATGAAACCCTCCTGCCTTTGAAATAGGTTAGTCCAATGCAAGATGTATGCAATGTTATGATGTCATGATGTTATGATAGTAAGCACACCATAAGTATCCGCAAAAAGCAAACACGGTAAAGGCACACAAGTCACACTGAGAGCCCTTAGATTTCAGGCTGGCATGGATGTTAGGTACTACCCTCTTTCAGTTCAGTTGGTTTAAACTTGTCCTAAAAATAGTAACCGGGTTCTAGAGGATCTCAATATCACTGACTACCCTCAATCGGTCATAATTCCAGTTTAGCAACCTTTTCTTGCAGCCGGAATCATCGCGAGAGTTTAGTCTCAATGAGTGTAGCACACTGCTATTGTTCTATGGCCAAGTTGGTCAATTTAAGGTTCTAAGGTCAGTTGGTGCTTAATGACCCCTTAGAAGACCCATATTCTCATTGTTCCAATACAAGGGATATCGGTACGGACTAAAGTGCCACCCCAATGTAGCTACTGCTTCAACCGTGTCGGTCTACGTCGGACAGTTCCCTCACAGTTTATTGCTACTTACCTAAAGGGTACCCCCAGATCCGGGTTAGGATCTATAGAAACTCTGATACAATCCCACAAAATTAAAGCATACAAAGCATACAATTGAAAACACAATGATCTAATCCTAAGGTACACCTCACTTATAATTCCCCAGCAGAGTCGCCAGTTTTGTGATACGGTGGGAAAGAACTGACTGTTTTTTGGAATGCTGGTTCGCGTTTTGCATTTGTTTTCGCAAAAATGTCGCGGTAAGTAAGAGTCGCCACCATCTTTTATTTTATCCAACAAGGAAAGGAAAAAAGCACAGAAAATTTCCTTTTTCGAGATGTTTCTCGGGTTCGGGAGGTAGATTATAGAAAGGGAAGGTGTTAGCACCCTTTCTATCCGTGGTTATCCACGGGCTCTTAGGTACTTGCTCAAAGTGTTTTCAAAATTTTGCTTTTCTTTCTGTTTGTGGGTTTGAAAAGAGTTTTTGTTTGAAAGGAGTGTAAGTGCGAAAAGTTATGTTTTGTTTTAAAAGGAGCAAGTACTTAAGAACCATCTACCTACTCGAAAAGGGAATTAAACTGTGCAAATGTCCTTTAGACAATGCTAGCCCACTATTGATGAGTAGGTAGCATCGTCGTTGGAGTTTTCGGGTCAATTCGATTAAGGGACGTGTGGTCACTAAAGCAATGTTAGAATGCCTTAGCGGTAACCCTAATGTCTTAGATCATTTTATCCGAGGAAACCGTTTCGAGGCAACTTATGATCTTTCGACAAGAGGGCGACCTCTAAAACTTCATATACTCAATGACCACGTTCGAGGCAACCAAGTGAGGTGTACCCTAAGAGTGGCATGTGCAAGTGTGTTATTTCGGTTAATTTTATCTGTACATGTCATGGGTGAGCTATATTGATTTTAAGTTCATACATTGGATCTTGTCATGCATTCCCTATTATCAAACATCTAACATTGTATAGTTGCGGAAAATAAATTTGTGGAAATTAAATCTAAACTATTACAAGGCGTCGGGTATTTACATCGCTAAAAGCAAACCCTTTAATTTAAATTGCGGAAAGTAAAAATAAAGCGGTAAATAAATAAAGTCCTAATTAAAAGCTATTACATTCCAGAAGCAATTACAATATTGGAAATATGTATCGCGTGCGAAAAATTAAGACGGCGCATTTTTTAGGGTTTTGACCCTTTTTATTATTAAGGAAAAGATTTTTGTTATTTTTGAATTTATGGAAATAAACTAAATTAATAATTTAATTTAATTAAATAATGAAAATACTTTTTGGTTTTTATATTTAAGGAAATAAAATAAAAATGGTTAAAAGTTATTAAAAACCTAATTCTATATTAATTTTAATTTATTGCAAAAAATATTAAATGTTAAACCTATTTAAGACTAAGTCAATTAAACTATTATTTATTTACAAAAAAAATAAAAAGTGGTGAATTTAATAAAAATAATATTTTTTGTTTTCTGATTTTATTAAGAAAATGGTTTAATTGATTAATTTAAATAATAATAATAATTAGTAAATAAATAACAAAATAAATAAAAGAAAAGAATAACCAAGGGGTTTGGGCCAGCTTTGGAGGGTGAGATCAGCACTTCTTTGGCCCAACAGGCGCAGGCCTTTATTGACTTTGCTGCTTCTATATGACACATTGACTAGGCCTCACCATAGACCCTCATCCCTAAACTTCCAGATCTGGCCTGGGGCCATCTGGCGCCTCAAGATCTGAGAGAGTATCATGTACCACACGCCTTGCCTTGCACTGAAATATCTGAAAGAAAAAAATCAAGAAATATGTTGGGAACCTGGGATTCGAACCCAGGTCCCATGGGGGTTTCCACCAACGTGCTTGCCAACTCAACTAACCTGCTCATTTGTTAATGGAATACAAAAGAAATATTATATTTAAAATAAGCCACTATTCCTGGAAAAAAAATAAAAAGCGTGCTGATTTGAAACTAGCCAATGGGAAGAAGACACGCTTTCGTCTTCTTCGTTGAAAAACCAGGATTTTTACCTGTGGATTTTATCCGCAGCAGAATCCATGGCTGCCTTCTAAAATCATCTGTAGGCCTTGGAAACGAATTTTAAGAGCATCATCATACTCGTCTCTTTCCATTGAACACAACAATGGTCATTATTTGTCCTAATTTTTCCTGAAATCAAAATGCCTAAAAAAACAAGAACACAAACCCTAGCTTCGAATACAGGGTTATAGGCCATGAAAACAAAATTAAATAATGCAGAAATGCTCTAAATGAATCGATTAACATGATAGTGTCAAGATTTTGGCAAAAAGATGCAAGATTCAGAGGTTATGTTTTCGTGTACAGAGCCATGTTCATGAGGACTTACAGTGCGATTGGGGATGTCTCAGGGCTTGATTCTGATTGCTTTAGCTCTAGTGGATGTCAGGCAAGAAGGCTATGTGGAGATTTTGCTTTTAAAACGCCTCCAATATGGATTTCGATCTCCAACTTTTTCAAGCTTTTTTCAGTTTTTGTTTGGCCGTTTCTGTCACTTTCAGGTCCTCTATTTCCTGTGCTCTAGCTTGTGTGTGTATAAGGGATTGCATTAGGTTAAATCTTGGGCCTCCAATCCTTGTGCATTGAAGATTCAAGATATGATTTGATCACCATTAACAAAGCTTCCATATTTGTCTCAAATCAAATATTTTGTACATAACATGGCATGATTCGGATTTGATTTGGTCCATGATGATACTTGAAGCCTATATCAATCAAAAAGGTTATATTCCATCAATTTTTGGATTTTATTTGAATTAATATTGATTTAAAATGAATTAATTCAATAAAAATCAAATAAAATAGAAAAATTAATGAATGGACATGAAACTGAAGATAGGACACGTGTGTGGTGTGAAAAGATCAAATCAAGTGGAAAAAAGTGGGCCCTTTTGTCAAAAATTGGAGTTTTGAGGATAGTTGACTTTTAGCAATTTTGGAAAAATGCCCAACTTCAACAATGCATAACTTCCTCAATTTTGCACTTTTGGAGGTGTTCTTGGACTTTTTAGAAACCTAGAGATGTCTTCTAACCAACCCTTTTGGTCTCATCTCATTTTGATATTCCATGCTAAAGTTATAACTTTGGCAAAAAAGGTGTTTTTGTTGACTTTCAAAAATGACCTATAATGTCCAAATTTGTAACTTTTTGTGAGTGCATTGCTTGATCTTGGGGTGTGAAGATGGATTGTAGGAAATTGCATCCTATTCAAAATGAGATTTGGATGGGTAATTTCTCATAAAGTATGAGAAAGTTATGCTTGGTCAAAGTTGAGTTGACTTTTCCTACAAAACCCTAATTTAGCAACTTTTGAATCTTGATGAATTTTGTGCAATCCTTAATGAATCATGATCAACCCTTGATAAAATGATGAATTATCCTTAAAAATGAGAATGTTGACAAAAAATCTTGAGGTTTGACTATTTGTAGGTCACAGTTGACTTTTGCCCTAACACAGTCGATTTTTGGATCTCTTGAGCAATTGACTGACCAAACTTTCTCTGCAAGGCTTTGAAACTTGACATGGATGAACTTGAGAACATATTAGGACATTGGGGAGAATTTGAGGCCATTTGGATGTAAGGACCTTGATGCAACACAAAACCCTAATTTGAGGTTGACTGCCTTAGGAGATGATTTGACTGTCCAACTCTTGAGCTAACTTGAGTCACTTGGAGATTATTCTTGACATGTCTTGAGAAATATGGGAGGGAAAATTTTGGGGTACAACACCCCTATTCAATCGTCTTAAAACTGAAAGCAACGTTGGTGTCGTCAGCCTTTCGAGCAATAAGGTAGATTTGGATTGAATACAAAAATAAACTTAAAAAATTTGCGCTCTTAATTAGGACAAGGTGTATCAACACTGGTGACTGTATTTGAATAGCTTTGTGGTATCGAGCCCAAAGGAATGGGTCTGCAAACATGGAGGAATAGTGAACACTAACCCTTATCAAAGAATGTTAGTGGACATTGGACTTGGAAAAAAAACGAGGCCACTAAACATTGGACTCAACCCAAGAAGACTAGTAACCACTAGACTCGAAAGATACTAATAATCATTAGATCTAAAAGAACATGCCAGTAAATGTTGGTCTCGATAAAAAACAGAACATTGACCACAGAACCAAACCATTAGAACATTGGCGGAACACTGGGGATCGAGTGAAGGTAACGAGTAACCCCTCGACCTTAGGAGTACTACAAAGAATGTTCCAGGAAAGAACTGGATCACAAACAAAGAAACGAGTGAAAACTCGACCAAAGAAGACTAGTGACCACTAGCTTCTAAAGAATACTATAACATTGTATTCAAAATTAGGTAACAAGTAGTAGAGTTGGCCTTAAAAGGAACATGTGACCACTAGACCTAAGAATGTTGCTCCAGGGAGGAACTAGATCGCCAACAAGGGAAACGAGTGAACGCTCAACCAAATAAGAATAGTAACCACTAGCTTCTAAAGAATACCATAAAGCTGTATTCAAAATCAGGTAACAAGTAGCGGACTTAACCTTAAAAGGAACTAGTGACCACCAGACCTAAAAATGTTGCGCCAAGGAGGAATTGGATCACCAACAAGGAAACCGACTGAGCGCTTAACCAAAGAAGACTAGTGATCACTATATTCTAAATAATACCAGAACAATGTATTCAAAATTAGGTAACAAGTAGCCGACTCGACCTTTAAAGAAACTGGTGACCACCGGACCTAAAAATGTTGCGCCAGGGAGGAACTGGATCACCAACAAGGAAAACGAGTGAACGCTCGACCAAATAATACTAGTGACTAATATCTTCTAAAGAATACCAGAACACTGTATTCAAAATCAGGTAATAAGTAGCAGATTTTACCTTAAAAGGAACTAGTGAGCACCAGACCTAAAAATGTTGCGCCAAGGAAGAACTGGATCACCAACAAGGCAATTGAGTGAACATTTAACCAAAAAATGACCAGTGAACATTGATATCATGAGAGAATTGTAAAGAGATGACATCATAGTGTTGCACCCCAAAATTTTACCTTTGATTTTCAACCACAATTAACTCAAACCTCACATTCATTCATCTCCACATACATTTTCATTTGCGTCACAATCACTCAAAGCACGTGTTCTCAAAGCATGGGATCATATTTTCCCTTAAGATTTGGGTTTTTAAGAGGATAGGCTCATCTCTCAAGAGTTTTTATCATCATGATCATCATTCTCAAAGCATCATCAATTATTTGGTCTCATCATTTTGGTTTGAGGAAATTAGGGTTTTTGGCCTTCATCAGAGAAAATCAGGAATAAGGGTTTTGTGGTTTGGAATTCAAGGTTGATTACTTCAAATTATCATCAACAACACCATATCATGGTCATCACATCATCTCAATTACATCATGCTCACAAGATTTCATTGGCCATAAGAAAGTATATTTCATTTGAAGAAAAAGTCAATTGTCACATAAAAGTCAAATTTGACCCTTTTTTGGTCAACAATGAAGTTCAAAGTCAAGAATCATCAAAATATTCAAAATCATCAAACTTGATCATCAAGAATCAAGATAATCAAGAAAGTCAACAAAAGTCAAAGTTGAAAGATTTTCAAATACTTAGAGAAACTCAAGTGTTTTGTGCCTAAAAATCCTAACTTCACAAGCAAGTTTTCCCAAGATGCAAGTTGATTCAAGGAAAACTTTCAACATGAAAGTTGTAGGGAATAAGGAATTATACAACTTTTTCTATGAGGGTTGATCTCCAAAAAGTGATTAAATTTAGAGATATGAGCCAATAAAGTCATGACCTCAAAATCCAACACTTAGAGAATTTTTTCATGTGTGTTTTAACTTCAAAAGTTACCCACTTCATGGCCATTTTTCACCAAGATCCAAGTGGAATCAGAAAAAACTCAAAACATAAAAGTTGAAGATATTGATTCAAGCTTTCCAAAATGTCCAAGAAAACAAAGAGATCATTTTTGATCTAGGAGATTCGAAGAGATGAAGTTGGACATCCATACTTGAATTATAGGTCATTCTTTTGAAAACCTTATGATCAAATCTTCAAGCATGCCTTGTAATCTCACTTTTTAGGTTCATTAACTTGTAAATTTGTCTCTAATCAGAAGATTACATAAGCTTCTGAGCTATTGTCCATTTTATTCAAGCATTATCCAATCCATTTTTCTATTAGGGGGAGAAAGGTTACACTTCCATTCTAATAAAGCAAGCCTTTTGAAAAATGTCAATGCATTGAGCCTCTAACTTGTTCCTTCTGCCCCTACTCAACCTAAAAACTCAGAAGCAACATGTTTAAAGTG
This sequence comes from Vicia faba, assembly GCA_948472305.1. NCBI lineage: Eukaryota > Viridiplantae > Streptophyta > Magnoliopsida > Fabales > Fabaceae > Vicia > Vicia faba. The sequence continues at coordinate 1,131,714,759 of OX451741.1, read as the reverse complement.
TTCAAACACTTTGGAAGCTTTAGTACTATGCATTGGAACTGTATTTTTCACATTGCTTCACTACTAAGTTTCAAAACTTTAAGCTTCAAACTCCTCAGTCCCAAACCCTATTGTTTTCCTAAAAATAGAGGCCAATTCTACATTGCAAAGGAGACCTTGAACACCCTCTATAACCTCTCAAACACTTTCTAACTCAGAATTGCAACATTGCAATTTTTCTCAAGGTTCAAAAGCCATTTCTTTGAAATTCATAATCCTTGCAAGTTCTTTGTGAACTAACCATCAACACACCTCATATACACCATATAGAAGCTATCCAAACACTCATGGAACTTTAGTAACACCTCTATAATCATTCACCATTTTCACTTTGGCCCTTTGCAAGTTGATTTGGGTAGGGAGGTTCAGAGAATTCCCAAGCAAGCTGAGCATCCACTAAGCATTAACAAGGTCCCAAGAAGGTGTTAGGATCATCATTTCACTTCTGGAAATCGTGTAGAGGGCATTAGATTTTTATTCAAGAGGTAATCTTCCTTGAACTATGAAATCTTGATGCACACATTATTTACACATACATTCTGGAGAAGAAATATAGATATCATGTATGTGAAGCTATCCATATGCTAAGTTTTGATTTATATTTCTTGTGTGTTGAGAATTTTGCCTCTGAGCCGTTAGGGTTCATTTTTGGTACCAACATAAATTCTCTTGAGTCTTAGCTTGAATAGATTACATGGTTGAATTTGTGATTAAATTTCAAGCAAGTTTGGTATTTACACTTTTTGAAATGGTTGAGAAATGAAGGTTTTACAAAATTCAAAAAAAAATGGTGTTATTTGGTCTGGTGTAAGGAAGAAGATGAAGTTTCATCTTCAAATTTCAGAAAGGGGTTTAAAATATATTGAACGGTTTGTGTATAAACTAACGAATATATTACCACCCCCAATGGTTAAAGCGCGTGCCTGTTACTATAGGAGCCTGGGTTCGAGCCCTAGTGGTACCCTTTGCCTATTTTCTTCATTTTCAACTTTATTTTCTTTCACTTATTTTCATCATTTTCAACTAACTCTTTTTGCATTCAAATTTAACTTTTCCAAGCTGATTTTTTGCATACTATTAATTTACCACTCCTATATTATGAATATAAATAAAATATCACAAAAATATTTTTTATTTCATTATTTTTCAATTAAATCAAAGTCGTCACTTTTTAGGGTTTTTAAAGGGACTTTTGATGATCCTTTGATCAATTTTTCAACCTTGCTCACAAAGCTTGATCTTACCATGATAGGTCTTGATTCTCATAAGATATCTTGACACTTGAGTAAGCTTTTTCATGATAGCTTGATCCATTTTAGAACTTTTTCTCATCCAAAACTCATATTAAATCATGAAACATGTTCAAAATTAAAAGCTATACTCCATGACTTTCAATTATGATTGTGATGCATATACTTGTTTCAAACATCCGATTCATCCATGTTTTCACAAGCTTGTCTTATTTTTTAATATATTTCCTTCATAAACTCTTTTAAAGCATAAACCATAAAACATTAAAAACATGTTTTCAACTTTCACTCTTTTGTCACAATTTTTACCAAATAAACCCATGGATTCTCATCCACTTGTGTGGTCATTGCTTGTTGAATAACATGTACCTTTAAGACTAATTAGTTCATCTTAAGTCCTTGATGAAATTTGAACCAAGGTAGACATTAGGATTTCAATCCAAGTATGATAACATTAGGGTAGAATTTTCCCATAATCCAAAACCTAAGTCCAGACTTTGTATGACAACTTTAGGATCAACAAGTCTCCCATTTAGACTTTTCTTTTCCTTTTGCATCGCATCATTAATACTAAAATATTTTCTCATTCAAAAATCCAAAAACACTTAACAATAATGAAAACCCTTTCAAAACTTAAAGGTATGAAGGTGACGGGTGTCTCCTTGGATGATGGTCCACTTAGCACATTCTTCCTAACAAAAACACAAACCAAATCCAAATCATTTATGCCTTAAGGGATTTTTCACTTTAAAACATTTTAAAAAAGGATATGTTAATTCCATTCTATAAGAAACAAGGGTGTAAAGTCTCCAACGATCGAGTGGCAACGTTAACTGTTAGAATGCGAATTTAATATCATCCATAAAAAACACACAACAAACAAAACATTTTTAATAAGAACTACGATGTTCTGATTCCTTCACGGGGTACGTAGGCATTGAGTTGTAAAACTCGAACGAACACACTAATAAAAACCTTTTCTTTTTTCCAATGAATTTATGCGTACATTTCCATTTAGCAAGTAAATTTTAGATAAACACACCCATTGAATAGAATAACAAGAGTGGATCTCGTGGAGTACCATGGACGTGAGGGATGCTAATACATTCCCCTTATGTAATCGTCTCCCTTACCCAAGATTTGGTTGCGAGACCATGTTCTTTTCCCGATACCAAAGGTTTTCTCTATATTTTCCTTTCCCTGTTCTCCATGGGATAAATAAAGTTAGGTGGCGACTCTGTTTGTTCCATCCGAGGTTATTTCGTCTTATTTTTCGAGTAGTTTCACATAGGATAAGTAATCTCTAGACGGACCTGTTGGGAGAATTATGGGATATCTGTGGGGATTAGCGAATCACCAGGTATATCAAGAAACTGAGCGACCTCACCGGGGAAGAAGGAAATAAAATTGGCTTATGCTTTGATGCATGTTTGAATTTTTCTATGTAGTAATGTTCCAAAATGAATGGAAACACTACACGTTTGAGTAGATGCAATGTAATGATGCATGATTTTTCCGGGGAAATAAAGAGATACAAGGAACTGATGACAAGAAGCCCTTGAAAAACTGAAATTTTGTAAGGAATAACAAATTGAATTTCCAGTAACCACAGGCTGAACTCTAAGAAGAATTGCAAAAATAAATTGCAAACTTCGCTGGAGAGAATCAAAACACACTGCAAATTCTGAGCGAGGATGCCAATGAAGATCGGAGGCTACCGAGGGATACCAATAACCATTGGATCTGCAGGGAATGACTTGTCAACCTCTTCGCTGGGGATGAAGTGAGTTCTTGAACAAAAAATGCATTCATACACTTCTGTTGGGTATATGAGTATCCTTGAACAAGAATGCTATAACAAATAGACCCTTCTGGGGATATGAGAAATCTTGACAAAGAAATCCCGATAAAAGCTTCTACTGAGGAACAAGAGAATTTTTAGCACATTTGGGCTGGGGAATGAGAAAGATCTCTCAGTTGGGGAGAAAACTCTGCTTCGTGAATGAACATTCACCAATAAGTTCAACTTTATGAACATTAACTTGGAACCAAAAAAATTTTATCAAGAAATCTTTATCAATCAGACCTTATCAGAAAAGGATTCTCTATATGGTGATCCACTGGGGAAAAGGAAACTTCAAGTTTTACTAAGGATGGAGAGATCTCTCTGAATAGAAAGAGTCTATAATAAACTCTACCAGGGAGTGAATCTTCACTTGGGGATGAAGGGGTTCTTGAACAAGAAAATCCTTGAAGTTCAACTTCCACTGGGGAATGATACAACATCTTATATCACTAGGGAGTAAGAGAACTCTTAAAAGAACTCTCGCTGGTATAAACTGCGCTAGTGAAAAAAACCTTGTAATGTAATCACCAAGAGTGTAACCTTGCCAAGAAGAAAAACCAAACTCCTGAAATAGCTACTAGACAGACAAACCAGATGCATAGACTTCATCGTGGAAAATGGGCTTATGCACCCTTCACTGGGGAAACACAGACTACTTCACGGGGATAAATCAAGAAACTTCTTGTTGGCCAGTAAAAGAATTCTTACAAGAACCTTTAATGCAGACCACAATGTGGAGGTAGATTGTTGTATCGAACCCACCAACATGGATTTCACTGGGGAATTGGATAATTCTTAAGAGAACTCTTGAAAATTGTAGGCTATACTAGGGAATCATCCTTTGGAAAGCATTCAACCAAATACATTTTTACTGGGGAATGCTTCCAGAAAATCATCATAGTGAAAAAGAACTCAAGTGCAGATTACGCTAGGGAGAAACATACCCATGCCTACTTTGCTGGGGAAGAGCGTGATGCTTCAAGGAAATGAACCAATAATCTTTTGCTGGTAACAACCTCGAGGGTTCTTACTCTGGTATTGGTACTAAACCTTTCACAAGTGAATGATAGTTCAGAACATGTGGCCCTAGGTATAGGGTTTATGAAGGGATTTTCCTCACAAGGGTCCTTTTTTACCATAATAACGGAGATGACTTGCCCTAGCATCTTCCAGTTCTGAAATGATTCTCCTCTGGTCAACGGATTCTTAGAGGGATTTGTTGAAATCTCGACATAACTTCCCTAGATTAACTGAACTTTGATGAGATTTCTCGGTGTAACTTCCCTAAATTAACCGAACTTTAAAGGACCGAATCCCGCCTTGTTTTCCACAGAGTCTTCGGGATAATCTACCTTAACTTTCTTCGGATCTTCGGAGAGATTGATTGAATCTCGACATAACTGCCCCAGATTGGTCGCCCTCGACATATTCTTTGCTCAACAAAGACTTCAAACTTTACCCTTTCTAGGGTGATCGCACTGTGAAAGTAACTTACTTATACTCAATGGAATCTTTAGGCAACATGCCCCTAGCTATGACCATTCTCTCGAAATGATTAACTTTTACTCCACGGATTTCAAGTCCTTTTACTTTAATGTGATCATGCTCTTCACTGATTCTCATCATGAAAACTTACTTGATGTTAGACAACTGTTTGCAAACAGAATCAAGTATATTCTGAGAATGACATTTATAATGCAAAGCCCATGTTTTTCTTGAAGTTGAAAAAACTTTGAATGTAATGATGTGACAACTCTGTTGTGAATGAATCACTAGCTAGAGAGAAAATTTTGAATTTTTTTTTCATGAAAGATAATTCAAGCATATGATAGCAACACAAATATTTAACACATCTTCTAGGAGTCAGCTAACGCTATCTCGTCGTAGCATGCCCTTGAAATAAACCTTGTTTCAATTAGGACTTTTAAGGGTTGTAATGTGGCCTTGTTCACGGTTTTCAGAAAAAAGGATTTGAGGCTCGAAGTCTAACCTAACCCACCCATTCTCCATGATGTTCTCCATTCCTCTGCGTGCTAAGCGGGCTCTCTTGGACAGAATGTCCCAAAACGAATCTTTTATTCTGAAAACGCGTAGCTGGAGCCGTGCCTACAACACCTTATTCCTCAATGCTCCAAAATGCAACAAATACCTACAAAATGAATGGAAAAACATCAAATGATACACTATATACATAAAAACACAAATAAATACAAACTAAACGTATTTATACACAAGTCGGGTTTATTCAATGGTATTAACAACAAAGAGTAGATAAGTGCAACAAAAAGTATATACAAAAATAGCTATAATTTTCACTTATCGAACTCTCCCCAACTTGAACTTGTTTGTCCTCAAACAAGACCAAACAATTCAAAGAATCAAAAGTAATCAACCAAAATATCATGAATCAACAAGTTTTGAAAATGGAAAATAAATGCAATGGTTCAAATGAAAAACAATACACACAGAGAAACATATTTACCACTAAACTACGACAATAACATAAACACGAAACGAATTTTAAATACAAAGAACATGCCAAACATTCTAAAACAACACTAGTTCACAAATGAATCACACCTAGCAAAAACAATCATCGGTAGATGAAAAACACACAAAATAAGGTATTTTCACTCATACACAATCTTTCAAACAAAAGACTAAATTATGCATTCATCCAAAAACTCATATTGGAAATACAAAGGCAAGAATCTCAAGGGCTTTTTAAGGTTGTAATGTGCCTTGGTTAACAAACAAGGGATAAATCCTAAAGCTAATTGAAACAAAAACTTGCCTAAACATAAGGGAGTGATCAACTCACAAAGACTCAAGCAAAATAATTTCAAACAAACTTCTTATTCATTCCAAATTTTAAACCAACACACATCACTTATTAACGCAATTATTTGAACTCTTTTTGTTTTTCTTTTTCAAAGCTTTTTCAATTTTTTTCTTTTTTTTTTCTATCTTTTATTTTTTTTCACATTTTTTCTTTTATTTTCAATCTCATAACAATCAACCAATAAATACACAATCATTTTTCTCCCCAACTTGAATTCAACCATACATTAAAGTGAATACTCCCTACTTTCTAAGGCAAGGTAAAAAATCAAACTAAAATAATGATTGAGGATTCAAGAAAACAACGAATAAACATCCATGCAAAAAGGGAAACTAAACACTCATAGACAAGAATTTAGCAAATACAACATGGATATCGACAAAAAGCTCAAAGGGGTTACTAATGATCACACACTCACAAGGTGAATTGACTATTTGGCTAGGTATTTATGCTCAAAATGAAACAAAAATGCCTTAATCTTTTTCTTGCATTCATAAAATCAACACAAACAAAAGATTAAGCATAATAAAATCCAGTTAAAAGAAGAATTGTGACCTCCAGCATATGTGAACAATGGAAAGCTACCTCACAAAAAGGGTAGGAACTAAAGTGATTCACAAATGAACAAGTATACAAAAGAATGAATGGCATAAAAATTATAAAAATTATAAGTATAATGAATATGCTAAAGTATAGAAAGTGATAAATACATACCTCGAACGTGTACAAAACTTTAACAAAATTATTATCACGCATTCGCAAGTTGAAACACTCAAACTTGGAAAATCACCAAAAGAGACTTCAAGCTATCGAACCAAAATTGAGTCCAAACAACAACAAAAGAATTAATGATACTAATATTATTTACTATTTAAAGCCTAGGTGGAAGTGGGAAAAAGGAAAGCAAGTGAAAACTAAAAAAAAAACTTCACTAGCGCAACACATCAGAGCGCGCAACACCTGAACAGCAAAAATTAGTCCAGCAGACAACAATGCAACCTCCACATTCACCTACACAATCTCAAATATATGTATAATATTTACAACATACAAACACAGTTCCACAAGCTAAACACGACAAGCTTGCAGAAAAACACAAATTGACATAACAAAACTAACAGTTGAAAGTGAATTAACAAGTTGAAAAGTGAAAAATTTAAAAATTTTAAAAACAAGTCCAATTTCAACTTGTTAAAACACAAGTCAACTCATACATAAACGAATACAAATAAAACATACTTTTTTTACATCATAAGCTCTACGCCTTTATTGTGCGAGCTAGTAACCTCCTCTTATCATGTCATGGTATTGTCACACCGCACAAACCTAAAGAAATTGTCCTAACATCCACACAATAAACGTTATGAAAACGAGACAATTCACAACAATACGTGAAAACAAAGAAAAACACATATATACACCTCGGTAGCGATCTCTCAACCACCTCAACAACACAGAAGTCAACTGTGCTCGCCTGTATCGACGATCTCTCAGAGCGACACAAGCAACACAGATTCAATAAGCTCTGATACCCAAGTAGATGTCAATTCTAAATCTATCTCTAGAATCAGAAACTAACAAATAATCATCCTAGATAAGAATCTAAGCAGTATATGTCTATAACAACTTAAATTCCTAACATAAAGTAAAAATCTAGGACAACAATCCATAAAGATTCGTAAAGCAAGTTTTATATAACGCCAAAGGCGACAAATATACACGAGTTCAAAGAAAATATACATACAAACCCAACCAATAGAGAATACACAAAGAGGAAGAGAAATGAACCACAAATCTATCGGTTTGTCAGCACCGATCAAAGAACAATCCACTCCAGATCATCCGTATGCAAGCTCCATAGTTATTATCTAAGTTAATCCTAATAAAATTTACAGGTTGATGGAGTTGGGAGAAAAAACTTTCCCAAAACCATAACCTAAAAATGAATGAAAATGAAGTTATAAAAAAAATCTCAACAGACCGCACTAAGCAGCCTCAGCGCGCTAAGTGGGCTGCGCGATATTTACACACTAAATCGATCTAAACTGCAGTAAGCGCGCTAAACGGGCTTCAAAACATTGTTTCTTCCAAATTGTCAAATGCAAACAGCACGCTACAAAATATGCTGAGCGGTACTCGCTTAGCGATCTCTGTGCGCTAAGCGGGCTCTCATGAACAGAATATCCCAAAACTGGTCTTATGCAAGCAAAATGTAAGTTATTAATTTATCAGGTGATATAGGTTAAATCGTATCGTGTCCACAGAGATTGGTGTATTGAAATGTCGTTCGACAATTCTCTCGTTAATAAGTTTGGTTTGAATTGGTAAAACATAAAAAACATAAAAGTAAATATGAACATGAAAGAATTCATTCTCTAAAGAGATGAAACTTATCAAGCATGCATATAATCTACTTCTCACAAACTTAAACTTATCGACCAGTTACACTTAACCTACAATACTCCTCAGAGTCATCTAGCATCGCTCACTCTCTAAGTTATTTCTAACCCAAAGTAGAGAGAACTACTATATCATCTCGGAGACGATCTCTCAGCCAACCTCAATAACACATCTGACATTCATATTACTCGTATCGACGATCTCTCAACCAACACAACCAACACAGAAACATTAAGCTTCGACACCCCTAAAGATTGTTAGCTCTAAATTTATCTCTAGAATTCAGAAACTAACAGATAATCATCTTAGATAAGGATTTAAGCAGTATATATCTATAACAACTCAAACCCCGAGCACAGAGCAAAAATCTAAGATGACAATCAACACAGATTTCTAAAGCAAGTTAAATATAACGTCATGGGCAACAAATATACATGAGTTCAAAGTAAAATCATATACAAAACCCAACCAAAGAGAAATACACAAAGAAGAAGAGAAATGAATCAAAAATCTCCCGATTTGTCAGTGCCGATTGATGATCAATCCACTCCGGATCATCCATATGCAAGCTCCGAAGTTGTTTTTCTAAGCTTTCTCTACCAAAAAATGAAGGTTTGATGAGTTGGGAACAAATACCCCAAAACATAACCTAAAAAAAGTGTTTTTTTGCCCCTTTTAACGTGATTCTGTCCAGGGGGCCGCGCTAAGCGGCAAAATCCCGCTAAGCGCGCTCTACTGTCATGAGAAAAATATCAGCTTTTTGTTTTCGCCATAACTTGAGAACCGTAACTCCGATTTATGCTTGATCCAAAGCATTGGAAAGCTTATTCAATTATCTATCTAACAATGCCTAAATATCAACCAAATTGATGATTTCTTATTCTTTGATTTTGAGCCTTATTCGTTGACGAGTTGCTCAAAATCGCACATTTGAAGTCGTGTCTTCGACACTTTATTGCTCATGCTCCAAATACACATCAATACCTATAAAATGAATGGAAAAACATCAAACGATACACTATGTACATAAAAACACAAATAAATACAAACTAAACGTATTTACACAAAAATCAGGTTTATTCAACGATATTAACAAAAAAGACTCGATAAGTGCAACAAAAAGTATATACAAAAATAACTACAATTTGCACTTATCAATAGTCAATGTTAAAGAAATACAATAGTCATCAAGGACCCTTCATGTAGTACTAAAAGTAGATTCATAGGCTACACTAGTTGTCGGTACGGCTAAAACCTCTATAGAAATGCTTGCAATTATTATCAATGTAATGGCTTGTGAGACACGTGCAATTAGAGTCTTGGGTGAATGTCCATGTGTTTGTAGTGATACAAATTCAACGACAATTTTTTGACAAAGTACTCTTCATCTTTGCTTTCTCCACTTCCCAATTCTTCAAAATATCACGCGTCAATGTATTGCGTGATGGGAACTTAAATTTCAGTTGTAAGCCATAAATAACCCTATGTAAATACGGATGCTCTACCTTTTGAAATGGAAGTTTCATGGCTACAAACATTTTCATCAAGTCCATTCGGCTAACTTCTTGGTCAAATTTGGGAATCGAAGAGGATGAATTAACAGTCACTTCCCTATTTTCCATTGAGCTTGAAGATGGTCGATGCATCGTCACATTCACCACATTATCCTGGATTAGAACTACATCTTCTCAAATGAGCTAGCATTGTTCCACCATTATACTTGATCAAGGAGCCACAATGGTTACACTATGCTGACTTTGACATTCTTGTGTTCAACGTTGGTGTAAAGTGATTCCAAGCTTCTGACCGGTTTTTACGCTTATGAGGCAACATACCAGCATTATTTGAACTTGGAGGCGTAGAACCGGTATGTTCTTCTATCTCAAAGTCCACAACACTGTCATGACTATCCATATCAAAGTTGCTACAATTTAGCAGAAATTGTTTAAGCACCAGTTAGAAGCAATCCATAAAGTAACCAATAGTATCAATACTAAAACAAATCTTAATACTCAGATTAAAAAACTATTCAAATCAAAACCAGATAATAAAGTTAACAGAACCATTAAATTGAATCAACCTAATTAAAATATTACAAAGACAGCACATGCAGAACTATCAGTTACTGTCGCCATATATAGATGGCAAAAACACTAGCTAAAGCATACAAATGCCATTATATACTGTCATCAAAGCCATGTCGTGCTTATGAGAATAGTCACCACCCTCTCTTTTTTCCTTAAAATATAATCCCATTACATGTTCTGCAGTGATCTTAGAAACAGAAGTAGCGGAACTAGAATGTGCATTCTAAATTGTAATTTTTACAAAGGTGCAGCAAATTTGGTAAAACTTAAAAAGTGTTGCATAAACCAAGACAATGCAATCAGTATGAAATTATAAGTGACAATTGGACAGCTTAGCTATAGGCAATATGGATATTCAATTCCACTAATATTTACATTTCACAAAAAATACAAATGCAAATCCATTACTAAGTACCAGATATTATAATTGTGCTCTAAAATAAGTTGAGTTTATTATTTCTATACAACAGAGAAATCCGTGTGTACAAGATATTATAATGGTGCTTTGAAATTAGTAGTAAGTACCTTTCTTTTATTAAATGACTTGGAGAAAACTCTTATACAAGAATCATCCTTCGCATTAGTACCAAATTTCATTAGTGAAAGTTGTGTTTTCATTATTAGAAGCATGGGTTGAAGATGATAACAAACTTAAATGAATTAAGTTTCATTGTTACTTAACTTAAATTTTTTTTCGTTCAATCTAAACACATGTTGCTTATCTCTCGCTCAATAAAGACTTCTCATAATTGAAGATGGCTTGGTCAAATTATTATTAATGATATACCATCAATAACCATTTCACAACTTGATCAAATGAAATTTGAATCATGTTTTTTGAGCTTACTAAGTCAAACTCCTACCATTGTGTGGCTCTAGTTTCTATCACTCTGCTTATGACCTATATGCCACTAATTAGCTGATGCTCTCTTTTTTGTGTCTGTGTCGGTATCAAACACTTTCACATATACTTGTGATTACATTTAATTTATTCATTTTTTCAAATTATTACCAGTGTCGCCGTGTCAATGTCGGTGTTGTTTTCAGAGTGTTCGTGGTTCACAGTGAGCTAACTACTTTTAAGGTGCAGTCAACTCCAATTCACTACATGGTCAAATTGCATACTCCAACATGTATTTCAAAATTGAATAATAAAAAGCGAGAAACTTGACAGAGACCTTAAATCAAACAAGTTGAAAGCAATTTCATTGATATAACAAAACAAATTTCATTGCTCCTAAAAAACCTAATAAAGGGATTCTTCATAAACCTCATACATCTAAAATTAAAGCGAAATCAAGAGTAACAGATTTACCTCAAAGAGTCTAGAGCAGAGATATCACCAACAATATCGGAGTAAAGTGAAATTGAAATCCAATCGAAGCCAAAAATGAAATCGAGTAAGTAAAAAACAAGAAGAAATCGAAATCGAGATCGAAGATGAAGGTGATTTTAAGGGAGAGGTGTTTTGTGAAATTGATTTGGGATTTAGAGTTCACGATACTTGTTTGGGGAAGTGCATGGCTACGTTTGAAATCTGAATATGAATGTGGTAATAGAACTTTTTTTTTAATTAGATGTGGTAAAACATTTTTTTAATCATGATTTGGTGAAACATTGACAGTATATTGGAAATTGTAAAACGAGTTTATTGTTATAATAATTAACATAATATAATTTTAGAAATATCTATCTTAAATACAAATTATTGGAGATGTTTGATTTCTCAAAGATAAAATAGTAATATCAAGCATTCACTTAATAAAATAGTATTAATATTTTTATTAGTATAAATATCTCTTTTTGGTAAATGTAAAAGATATATATTTTTTACTTTAAATGAAAGAAGAAATGTCATTGTTCTCACTTCTTCACTTTCTATTTAATTTGATATTATAAACTATCATCATATTAATTTCACAAATATTAATTAAGTTAGATTTAAATATCTGATTTTTCTTAACACAGTCGTTTCTATCGGAAATTTTTACTACACTATATATATATATATATATATATATATATATATATATATATATATATATATATATATATATATATATATATATATATATATATATATATATATATATATATATATATATATATATATATTATTGTTATTATTATTATTTGATTCAGTTATAAAAAACTGACAACTTGTCAAGTGACCTATAATAAGTGTGACTATTCTTATTATAAATTTTGTGTGGAGGTGTAAAATCCCATATGCAATTACTAACATTTATATTTATGTGATTACTAATTTTTATATTTATGTGATTACTAACTTTTATATTTAATGGAAGTCTGAGACTTCATATGTAATTACTAACATTTATATTTAATGGAAGTCTGAGACTCCATACGTAATTACTAATGTTTATAGTTATGCAATTACTAAGTTTTATATTTAATGGAAGTCTGAGATTCCATATGCAATTACTAACGTTTATATTAGTGGAGGTTTAAAACCCCATATATTGTTACTAACTTTTATATTTAGTGGAGGTTTAAAACCTCATATGTTGTTACTAACTTTTATATTTAGTGGAGGTCTAAAACCCCATATACATATACTGTCTTTTATCATATGTGTTCATTTACCTTATATGTTATCTCATAATTATCTCTATCACTTATAATGACTAGATGATATTTAACACACTTAAAATTTTTTGCTAGATAATTTTTTATCACTCTTAACATTTTTTCCTTTTCCCCAAATGGTAATATAACGGCTATTTTTCAAAGTTACTTCTATAAATATTTCAACTTCTTTCATAATTTTCACATCTTTCTCAATACATCCATCCATATTTTTCAAATGGCTACAATTCTTATTTTGTTCATCACTCTTCTTGTTATTATTTTGTTTCTTGTCAGTATTATTAAGTGTGAAGAATTAGGTAATAATTTTGTATCTTTGATAATAATTATCGTCTTACCATTATTAATCATAACTTTGTTTCTTAGTAGATATTTTTGAATAATATGTAGTCATGGATTTTGTAATTGAATAAATTGATATTTTTTTAGTTCATGCATTAAATATTGATGATGTTCATCTGAATTATAGATGTAATCATGTCAAATCTTAAGCATCAATTCAAAATTCTAAGCATAACTGGGGACAACTTCATAACTTGGAACAACAATTTAATTGAGTATCTTACATATGAGGGGCTTAACAAAATACGTGAAGGAGATAATTCTGGAAAATCAACAGACGACCCAGATGAAATGGAAAAGAGAAAGTCAAAAGTGAATAGAATAATCACACACCATCTTGATGATGGATTGCAAACAAAATACTCAAACGCTAAAGATCCTAAGATTTTGTGAGATAAAATTAAAGCAAGATTTGTACATCAGAAGAAAGTCATGTTACCATCACTAATGGATCATTAGAACAAGTTAAGGTTCCAAAATTACAAAACTATCATTGCATATAACTCTACTATGCACAAGATTATAGCACAACTTGAATTTTGTGGCACAATTATAACTGAAAAAGAAAAGTTGGAAATAACTTTTTCAACTTTCCATGCATCCTAGGTATTATTGCAACAACAATATATAATGAGGGAATTTGCTGAGTATTCTGATTTAGTTGCAGCCTTTCTAGTGGCAAAACAGAATAATGAGCTTCTTATAAAAAACCACCAGTCACGACCCATATGTACAATAACATATCCTGAAATTAATGCCTCTACCTTTAATCATGAGTGTGGAGGCTTTAATTGTCTTACGAGACATGGTGGTCATGCTCATTTTGATGGTAATAATGGTTGTGCTCTTTTTAATGGTCACATTCAAGAAGGATATCATGGTTGAAACCTTTTCCATGGTCAAAACCATTTTTGTGGTAGAGAACGTAGACGAGGTCATATGAATAATTTTAGATCTCTCAGATATGAAGAAAATAATTAGACTCGCCAAGGAAAGGGTAACTATACCTGTAATACGGTGGGAGAACTGACTTGGTTTTGTGTTTTATCGTAAATGTTGCAGATAGCAAGAGTCGCCACCTACTTTTCTTTTATCCAATAAGGAAAGGGTGAAAAGAACAGGAAAGACCTTTGAAATTTTCTTGAGTTCGGGGGGGTAGGTTATGAAAAGGGAAGGTGTTAGCACCCTTTTCATTCGTAGTTATCTACGGGCTCTTAATCGCTAGCTCACTTTGTTATTTGAAAAAATTTGCTTTTGTGTGTGTGTTTGAAAATATTTTGAAAAAAATGCCAATAGTAAGGAAACTTTGTAATGATTCTTGTATTGGTTTAAGAATTCATACAAAGTGTTTGTTTTTTTTGAAAATATTTCAGAGAAAGTGTTTGTGAAAAAGATATTTGTTTTGTTTTTGTGTGAGCAAGCGATTAACAGTATTCTACCCTTACTCACAACTCTTTCGTGCTATTTTCCTCATCCTTTAGATAGTATTATCCTACCATTAATTAGTAGGAAGCTCTATCGTTGGATATGAAGGGACGGGAGCGAGTCATCGTACTGTCATAAAGGGAACTCGTAGGGGCGCTTTAGCAATTTATCATAAGGGACTATGATCGTTTACCAAAGGCAGTATCGTAAGGGTCATCGAGGGACTATGATCTTTTTAACCGAGGGTCTTTGCTAAAGCGTCCCCGTGTTCGAGGGACATGACTGCTTTTATTCAAAGGAAACAAGTGGGATTACTCTAGAGGTGAGTGTGTAAAAAGTGATTCGATTCAATTATTTATCTTGTATTTAGGATTATCTAACGATTGGTTTTAGATCTCGCCATACATGCCTAGTTATTATACAATAATAAGTAAAGCGGTAAATTGTGAAAAGTAAACCTAAACTATTACAGCGCTTCGGGAGTGGGGATACAAAACCACAAAACATGGGAAAATGTAAACCCTGATGAACTATTACATACTGTAGCAGATACACAACTGAGAAAAAAACGAATGCAAAAGTAATAAAGCGTGCAGAGCGGTAAAAGGAGAAAATTGTATGATAAAAAAAGTTTTGATAGTCAACCTAAAGTCTAATTGATTTAATTAATAATAATAAAAGTTATGTAATTAAATTAAGCAAACCCTAAAATCTAAATTGATTTTAATTTATTCGAAAAAACCTAAAATATCAAATTAGGGTTGATTAAATAAAATCTAAAATTAAATTTAAAGCCTAAAATTAAATTAGGGTTTTGTTAAAAATGTTCTTGAAAAAAAGTTTTAAAGAAAAAGGGTGAAAAAGAGTGAGAAACATAGAATGACCAAAAGAGTAGGGGTGGGTGTTGAAACCACACCCTCAAGCATTCTCCATGCCTATTATACCACCAGGCCAACGTGTTGGTTGTATCAAGGTAACAGGTTCAGCGCATCATATACTAAACCTTCAAAAATAATGAAAACATGAAAAAATTGGCAAAACCGGGGATCGAACCCGTGACCTAGGAGAGGAGTGACTTAGCACATGCGTTTCTACCACTGGAGTGGTTATACATCCGTTTATATAAATCAAAGAATAAATATAAATATAAAACATGATTATGTTGACCAGAGAGGCGCTGGAGCCCTAGCTCCGATCGTCTTCTCCGATTGTCCTCTTCCAATCAGCCTGCAAAATAAGCATTATTAGGAAGCCATCAATACCCTACCCCCCTAAATCAAAGGATGTGAATCCAATGGGAGTATTTTGGAAGGATAAAACGCAAGGGATTAAGAGTTATGATGTAAACATGTGAAATTGGTGCTAGCATGGTGGTTCACGTTTCAGCATGCATGAGACCACCACGATTATTCTAACATGCACTATCAAGACTTATAAACATATTAGGGACGTTAGTACATGTTAAAGCAAACAAAAACTAAAAATATGAATGTCATGAACATTATGAAATCGAAGATGTCATGCAAGGAGGTTTCATGCATTCTTGACCATCCAATTTGGTCCACACTTACTCTATAGGCTTGCTAGAAGAGAATGGAGTGGATGTTTTGCAGTGAAAGGGTTTGACACAAGAGTTTCAAGATTTAGGGTTCTTGAGAAAAGTTTGGATTTTTTTGCAAATTAGTGAGGCAAGGTTTTTTCGTGTGGCCTTGCATGAGAACGGATGAGATTATATAGGAGAAATCAGGTCAAAGTCATGTGGGCTTGGACTTTGTGTAAAAAGATATGATTTTATCTTATTTATTTTATATTATTAATGAATAAATAAAAAATAATTAAAGTAATTAAAATAAAAATAGGTCAAGGGGTGTAAGGATAATGTTTGAGGTGTATGAAGAGTATAATACACATTTGGACTCTTAAACCATGGCCCAATAGCCTAAAATATCAAGCTTGCTCAATTTGAACTTCGTGCATTTGCTCAAAATTTCCCAACTTGCAATGGTCATAACTTACTCAATTTTTATCTTTTGAAGGTGATCTTTGACTTTTTGGAAATCTAAAGATGTCCTCTACAGCCTCTATATTGGTAATTTTTGATTTTGAAGACTTTATCTTGATGTAAGTTTCCTTGACAAAAAGTGTCTTTTGTTGACTTTTGAAATGACTTGTAATGTATTGGCTTATATCTCTCAAATGATGCATTTTTTGGACTTGATCTTAGAGAGACAAAGCTGTATGTAATTGAATTTCCTTAAAATGGGATTTAGTTAGGGAAAATCTGGGGAATCATGTGAAAGTTATGCTTGGTCAAAGTCTAGTTGACTTCTCATAAGGAAACCTTAATTTGGCAACTTTTGACTTTTGATGATTTGAGGGATTTTCTTGAGGAATCATGATCAACCTTTGATCAAATGATGAACGCGACTTTAAAATATTTATGTTGACCAAAAATCTTGAGGTTTGACTGTATGTTGACCATAATTGACTTTTCACCCAATATAGTTGATTTTCAGTCATCTGAGCAATTGATTTAGAAAACTTGTGATGCAAGGCTTGAAACTTGGTATGAGCATTATTTGAAGCATATGAGGAGCCATGAAAACCAATTGAAGCCTTGGAAACCCAATCTTCCTTGAGAAATATAAAACCCTAATTGTTAGTCCATTGGTTAGGAGAAGAATTTGCCTGATCAATTCTTGAGCAACCTTGAGCGTTTGAGGACCCCAGAAGAATATCTTGAATGAAAGTGGGAGGGAAAATTTTAGGGTACAACTGCTGCCCCTGTTAAATATTCTTAAACTTAAAGGGTTAGATTGGCATGTCCGCCATTCGTGACTTGAAGGTAGAAGATGATTGAACATTTAAGTGCCCAGAAATTTGCACTCGCCCGTGCAGGAAGTAACATTGTTGGTTGATTATACTGAGAATGGGCTTAAAGATTCCATTTGGAGAGTGACGGGATGTCGTTGGAGATGGGCTTATAGATTCCATCCAGAGTAATTGTTGATAGGAATATTAGAATAAGTTTACGCCTGACTTTGTCTTAGAAGATGTATTTGGAATGAGTCTACGCCCGACTTTGTCCAAAAGAATATCAGAGTGAATCTATGCTTGATTTCATCTGAATGATGTACTAGAATGAGTTTATGCTCTACTTTGTCTATAAGATACGTTTGGAATGAGTCTACGCCCAACTTTGTCCAAAAAGAATATCAGAATAAATCTACGCTTGATTTTATCCAAATGATATACTAGCATGAGTCTATGCCCGACTTTATCTAGAAGATACGTTTGGAATGAATCTACACCCGACTTTGTCCAAAAAGAATATCAGAATGAATCTACGCTTGATTTTATCTGAATGATGCACTAGAATATGTCTACGCCCGACTTCATCTAGAAGAGATACTTTTCAGAATGACTTTCTAGGGAAAGTGTTGAAGTAGCTACTTGTCAGATTTAGTCTCTGAGGGAAATCCTTGTCAGAGTTCAGTTTCTGAAGGAAATTGTCTAGTCATATAGATAGTCGCCCCGTCCTATTTCAAGATTTACTCTACGACCTATTAGAAAATTGTTGATGATGTTCGTCTGTTTGTGAACTTTACCTGAAAAGATAGAGTTAGTATTTATGCAATGTCATGATATATGTAGTGTATTGCGTAATGATGTTCTTAAAGCAAATGAGAGCATGATATATGCGTTTCGTATGCATATGCTATGATAAATTATGTATGAATGTGAGATGTTTTTGAAGTGTATCGGTAGCTTTGTATAACATTTTTGATAGGGAAAATAAATCCCAAACTACTGCTAGGGATGGCGACAATAATTCTTCAATCTTGTTTAGAATGTCTCTGCTGGGGACTCTTGCTTGCTGTTTGAGGAAAATCCGCTGAGGAATTTGATTTCTGCTTGTGGAGAAGAGTTCAAGAACATTGGTCGTTCACCGTTCTACTAGGGGGTTTAATTCTCATATAACCTGACTAGGGATAAAAGAGATGGAAAACATTTCAGGGTACTGTCTGACTACTTCTGATATGGATATTGACTCGTCTGGGGAGGATAAGATTGAATGATATCTGGCCTGGTTTCAGATTCAGTAGCAACTCTCTAGGGATAGCAGCCTGGACTACCCTTTGCTGGAGAGAGAAATTTTATCGGTGATTTGTAGTAGTCAAAGTGATAGACTCAAGCTGGGGAGATTGTATCCTATTGGGGAAATAAACCTTGTTGGGGAAATAAACTCTGTTAGAGAAATACTCTGATGAGGAATATACTCTACTGAGGAATTTTACCGTGGTGGAGAAATAAGCTCAGTTAGGGAAGAGAATTTATGCGAATCGTACTGGTGATATACTCTCTGACAAGGGTTAGGGCTCCATAGGTTGGCGACATCTCTAGGGGGAAAGATCATACTCCTTTGTCTGCTAGGGGATCTGCTGGTGAGTATGATTAGGATATTTTAGACTTGTGGGGAATGCGTCGAGTTTTGTGAAGATGACTCTGCGGGGGACAATCTTATGGGAACTGCTCTGTGGGGATTATGGACGACTTGAATGTTATCATGTCTCCTGGAGTCTTGAGTAAATGCTTATTCCTATTTTTACGCATATGTTTGTTAACAAAAATCATATTCACATGCATATGTTCATTCAATTTAGTGATTGGACGTCTTTGCAAACAAAACAGAAAAAGTAAAACAAAATTTAAATTTTGAAATTGTGTTTATATTGATAGTTTGTCTATAAACATGTGATTGTTGTACAAAGAGACATAAATCCTAGTAAGAGGAAATCGTCATGAAATGAAAGGAGTACAAAATATATAGCTATGTGTAAATGATCTCATCAGGTTTCAACTCTGGTATTTCCCCTATGTCTTTGAGAATCTCATCCATCGTTGTCGAAAGAAGTTGACTGAATTGATCTATACCATTTGGACTTGTTGTTGGTAATAAAGCTGGATGCGAGTGATCCAACGGGACATAGTCGTACACTTTAATCTCTAACTTTTTCCTGGACCTCCCTTTCGGGTTTTCAGTCCATCGAGATACCCTTTTTTGCCCAAGCCGCCTTTTCAGGTTTTCGACTTGCCGGTGTACAGTCTTATATATATATATATATATATATATATATATATATATATATATATATATATATATATATATATATATCCCTGATTTTTGCCCGAACCTTTTTGGTTCTTCGGGATGCCCTTATTTTTTCCGAGGCCAGTCAACCTAGTGGGTCGTCTTCATGCGTAGTATTTTTTTAACTTTGTATGTGTTCACATGGTGTGGAAGATCTTTACCGTCCATGGTGGTAAGTATCATGGCACCACCCAAAAATATCTTCTTGATCATAAATGTCCCTTCGTAGGTGGGAGTCCATTTTCCCTTGGGATCACCCTACGGTAGGATGATGCGCTTTATTACCAAGTCACCAGCCTGATATGCTCGATGCTTGATTTTCTTATTGAAGGCTTTGATCATATGCTTCTGATACATCTGACCGTGACAGACAACCACAAGCCTCTTCTCGTTAATTAAATTCAACTGGTCCAGCCTAGTCTAAATCCATTCGTCTTCGTCCAAGTCTGCATCTTTCATGATTCTCAAGTAAGGAACCTGAACTTCGACAAGTAAGACAACCTCCATACCATAAACCAGATAGAATGGGGTTGCCCCAGTTGATGTCCGAGCTAAAGTGTGATAACCACAGAGAGAGAATGGTAAGATCTTGTGCCAGTCTTTATATGTCATTGTCATCTTCTGTATAATCTTCTTAATGTTCTTATTGGAGGCTTTCACTGCGCCATTCATCTTTGGTTGATATGGATAAGAATTGTGGTGCTTGATCTTGAACTGTATGCAGAGTTTCGTGATCATAGTGTTGTTGAGATTGGTACCATTATCTGTGATAATCCTCTTTGGGATGCCATACCGACAAATAAGGTTATGATTAATGAATCGGGTGACAACATTCTTAGTAACAGAGGCAAACGAGACTGCTTCAACCCATTTTATGAAGTCATTGATGGTGACGAGGATGAAGCGATGTCCATTGGAAGCAGTAGGTTTGATCCCTCCAATCATATCAACGCCCCAAATTGCAAATGGCCAAGGAGCAGTCAAGACATTCAAAGGTACTGGAGGCACATGTACTTTGTCAGTATAGATATGGAACTTGTGACAAGTTCTTGAGTGGTGATGGCAGTCTGTTTCCATAGTCGACCAATAGTAACCTGCTCTCATAATTTTCTTAGACATAGTATGTCTACTGGAATGAGTACCAAAGATACCTTCGTGCATATCTTCCATAATCTTCTCCGCCTATTTCTTGTCCATACAACGAAGCAGAGTTAAGTCATGGTTGCGCTTGTACAAAATTTCGTTGCTCAGGAAGAACTTAGTTGAGAACCTCCGTAGGAATTTCTTGTCATTGATAGATGCTCCTTCAAGATAATCTTAAGCCTCAAGATATCTTTTCACTTCATGAAACCAAGGCTTCTCTTCTACTCTGTAAGTGTTAACTTTGTAGAAGTGTGCAGGTTCGTCTAGCCTTTCAATGATAAATCTAGGAGCCTCGTTATCCCATTTGAATTTGAACATAGACGACATGGTAGCTAACGCGTCTGCCAACTGATTCTCTTCTCTTGGTATGTGTTCAAAAGTGATTTCCTCGAAGTATGGAATTAAGGTCAACACCTATTCTCTATAAGGAATGAGATTCAGATGCTTCGTCTCCTATTCTCCTTTAATCTGACTGATTACCAGGGCTGAGTCTCCATAAACACTTAAGAACTTGATTCTTAGGTTAATAGCAGCTCTGATGCCCATGATGCACACTTTGTATTCAGCCATGTTGTTGTTACAGTCAAAGCATAATCTAGAAGTGAATGGCGTATGACAACCCTGAGGAGAGATAATCACACCACCAATTCAATTACCAAGCACGTTGGAAGCTCCATCAAAAACCATAATCCATCAGAATCCCGGTTCAGGTCCTTCATATGGTCCAGGTTCTTCATAATCAGTAACTAGAATGATATTCTCATCCGGGAGCTCGAAACATATAGATTGGTAGTCATCTACGGCTTGATGAGCCAAATGATCTACTAATACACTTCCTTTGATTGCTTTGAGTGGTGTACTGAATGTCATATTCTATCAAGACCATTTTCCATCTGGCTATTCTTTTGGAGAGAGCGGGTTTCTCGAATATATATTTGATGGGAACCAATTTAGATATTAACAAGGTAGTATGAGTCAACATATATTGTCTTAGTCGGCGAGCAGCCCATGCCAAAGTGCAGCAAGTTTTCTCGAGCAGTGAATATCTTGTTTCACAGTCGGTAAACTTTTTGCTAAGGTGGTATATTGCATGCTCTTTTCGACCAGACTCGACATGCTGCCCCAATACACACCCCATATAGTTCTCTAACACTGTTAAATACATGATCAAAGGTCTTCCTTCAAATGGTGGCGTAAAAATTGGAGGTTCTTGTAGGTTCTCCTTGATTTTGTCAAAGGCTATCTGACAATCGTCGTTCCACTTTACTACCCGATCTTTCTTCAGCAACTTAAAGATCGATTCATAAGTAGCGGTCAAATGAGAAATAAATCTGGAAATATAATTCAGTCGTCCCAAGAAACCTCTGACTTCCTTCTCATTATGGAGAGGAGGCATTTCTTGAATATCTTTGACTTTAGCAAGGTCAACCTCAATTCATTTATCGCTGACAATAAAACCTAGGAGTTTACCGGACCTCACCCCAAAGGTGCACTTGTTCAGATTCATCCTCAGCTTATACTTCTTCAGTCTCTCAAATAACTTATGTAGATGGTCCAAGTGCTCTTCTTCAGTCTGTGATCTCGCTATCATATCGTCGACATAGACCTCTATCTTGTGATGAATCGTGTCATGGAACAAATCTACCATAACACACTGATATGTTACGCCGGTGTTCTTCAACCCAAAAGGCATAACCTTGTAGCAGAACATGCCCCGCTATGTAACAAAATTAGTCTTTTCCATGTCTTCAGGTGCCATCTTGATCTGATTATACCCTGAGAAACCATTCAAGAAGGAGAACACCTTGTGCTGAGCAGTGTTGTCTGTAACACCCCATTTTCCCATATGAATATTTATAATGAAATATACGATATATGCATCATAGTTCACAATGGGATGTCACATAAATCATAAAAATCCATAAAGTTCTCAAAATACTTTATTACTTTGTGTATCCAAAAATAGTTATTCAGCCGCGAAAAATCAATATAAACATAGTTCATTGGCATTCTAGCCTTAACAACAATTCAAATCCACAATATATGGTCCATCATAAGTTTAAAAGAAAATGTGCAACATTTGAAATCATGCAAAACATAATGAAAATCCCAAATCCCGTGTTACATATCACATCGACTCCTAAGATTTGATCTGGTAACATCACTTCAAGCACTACTCAGATACCTGATTATCTATACTTCCGAAGAGTACAGACACAACAACACAAAAGGGGTCAGAATTTCGTTCAATAATTACACAGTGAAATAAAACATGCTAAGGAGTAGCAAATCACAACATACAGAAAATTCATCACAAAAAACCATCATCACATCATACAACATCAATTAAGTGTTTATTCAATGCAATAGTCCTATGTCAACATGCATGTGGTACCATCAAGGCATAAGCCTTCAACTCAATGCCAATTGGGAAATAACAGAGCATAAGTCCTCAACACAATGTCAATCCAGCCAACATCAGGGCATAAGCCCTCATCCATGAATGCATGAAATATAAACATGAAAAAATATGAAATTATAAAACCACAAGGAATAAGCCTTCATCATCATGGTAATTTAATCCATCCGCATCATCCTCATCATAATCACCAGCATTGCCTCATACCGGCCTCATCAGCAAAAGAACATCGCAAGAAAGCAACCCACCATTTCGGTGTAACAACGGGGAATAATTCATATTTTAACTTAGTTCCTATAATTATACTTATAAATCATTATTTTATTCTGCCTACTTCAATTTTATGGTTTTATCTATCCAACGCTTCGAACGACGCATCAAACGGAGTTACGGTTCAAAAGTTACGGCCTTTAGAAAAATATGTCAAAATTGGATTGCTTGAGTCGACGTGTGCCCCCTTTGAGTCGATACATATGTATTATGTCTGCCCCGAGTGTCCTCAGGTCAACCAAATGAGTCGACGCATACTAAGTCTTGAACCTGCATGATTCGATACATGACCTATTTGAGTCGACGCATGTTGTTTTATGCTGAATTTTTCTGCGATTTTTCTGCGATTTCACTACCTTATAGGTCCTAAAACATCATCTAATCATAGGGATTCATCATCTATCAACATCTTAATATACTACATTAATTATCCAACATTTGTGCATTATTATTCATCTTATATTTCATCTAATCCTCATCCAAAATCCTCAAATCCTAATTCTCATTACTTATAGGTTCTAGATTGGGGTTTTATGCAGCAATCATCATAACAACGCAAATCACAACAACAATCACAACATAGCATCACAGATCCATGTATAATCATATACAACACATTAATTCAATCAAACCAAACAAATTATACATCGATCATGTAAAACAACCTATGATGGAAAGGAACCCTCACTACCCTCTCATGTAAGATCATTAATTAGAGAATCCATCACCCCCTTACCTTATGGTTATTGTTAGCTTTCGATTCCTCTTCTCATTCTACAAATTCCTCTTTGTCTCCATGTCTCTTTGTTCCCTAGCTTCTCCTTTTCTCTTCTCCCAATATCTCGATCGTACCAAATGATCGTACAATTCTCTTTTCCCTTAGTTATCACAAGGACCCCTAACATCTTCCTCAATTGCCCTCACTTAGCATTATACCGTTTACCATCATGCCATCACTCTTTCTACTAATTACCATCTTGTCCTTATTTTCTCTACACTTCTATTATTCTATTATTCTAATTACTTAAATCCAAATAATTCTAATTAATCACTATTAAATCTAAATAATTCCAAAATGATTATTTAAATTCCAAACCTTCTTACTAACTCATCCTACACCATACAACTCATCATATTAAACACCTTATTCATCAAATCATCACTATTTGCATCATAATTGCATCATGAATACACATGATATACTGTCACAAGGACTCACACAGGGTGCCAAAACATCATAAATAAGCATCAAAACATCAAAACACCATTTACTTCACATAGACTCATATAATCATACTAAATTAATTAATTAAATAATTAATCTAAAATTCAGGGTGTTACAACTCTCCCCCACTTAAAAGAATTTTTGTCATAAAAAATTACCTGACAAAAACAACATTGGATAAGACTATCTCATTTAATCCTCGCGTTCCCAAATCTAAATCTCACCATCTAGTATACCCCACAACATCTTCACTAAGGATATCTCTTTGCCTCGTAATTGCTTCACTTCTTGACCTTCTATTCGCATTGGTAACATCTCAATAGTAAGGTTATCTCTCACCTATACATCATCCATCTGAATCACATGCGAAGAATCTGGCATATACTTCCTCAATTGAGACACATGAAACACATCATGCAAATTCACAAGTGACGGTGGCTAAGTAACTCGGTAAGCCACCTCATCTACCTTCTCTAATATCTGATATGGTCCAACAAATTGCGGCGTAAGTTTCCTCGATTTCAACGCTCTACCGACACCGGTTACTGGATTAAATCTCAAAAACACATGATCATCTTTCTTGAACTCAATATCATTTCTCCTCTTATCATGGTAACTCTTCTGACGACTTTAAGAAGCATTCATCTTCTCTCGGATCATATTTATCTTCTTAGTTGTTTCTTGCACAACCTCAGGTCCGAGCACAACACTCTCGTCTGACTCATACCAACACAATGGAGTTACACACCTCTTACAATACAAGGCTTCATACGGTGCCATCTCAATACTAGAATGGAAACTATTATTATAGGTAAAATCAATCAACGAAAAATGGCTGTCCCAAGTACCTCCTTGTTCCAACACACAAGCCCTCAATAAATCTTCCAAAGGTTGGATAGTCCTCTCCATCTGACCGCTCGTCTGCGGATGATATGTAGAACTCAACCTCAACTTAGTACCAAAAGCATTCTGTAACACGTCCAAAATTTTGAAGTAAACCTTGGATCTCTATCCGACATAATACTCGAAGGTATTCCATGAAATCTCACAATTTCTTTAATATACATCTCAACTAACTTCTCCACCGGATGCTCGATCTTCATCGGCAGAAAATGAATTGACTTAGTCAACCTGTAATTAATGACCAAATCAAATCATTGCCTCTAACATCCTTTGGCAATCCCGTTACAAAGTCCATGGAAACAATATCCCATTTCCACTCGGGAATACTCAACGGGTGCATAATACCCATCGGCTTCTGAGGCTCATATTTCGATTCTGACAAGTCAAACAAGCATAAACAAAATTAACAATTTTCTTTTTCATACCCAGCCACCAACATAACTTCATCAAGTCTTGATACATTTTTGTAGCACCTGGATGAATACTCAAATCGCTTCGATGCCCTTCCTCAAGAATGCTCTTCTTAAGTTCTGGAACATTCACTCTATCGCCAAACCTCATAAAACCATTCTCATCAATTCTGAACTTATCTCCTTTACCTTGGTTAATTAAATTCAATTAATCAACCAACTTAAAATCAAACTTCTGACCTTCTCGGATTTCCTCTATTATACCACTAGTCAACTTTAACATACTGAACTTCACACAATCAGAAGTTTCTACACACACCAAGCTCATATCTTAGAATTGTTCGATCATCTCTAATTCTCGAACCATAAGCATCAACACATATAGCGACTTCCTACTCAATGCATAGACAACTACATTTGCTTTATCAGGATGGTAACTCAAATAAAAGTCATAATTCTTCAGTAATTCAAGCCACCTTCTCTGTCTCATGTTTAATTCCTTCTGCTCAAACAAATACTTCAAACTCTTCTGATCACTAAACACCTCAACTTAGAACCAAAAAGATAATGTCTCTAAATCTTGAACATAAACACCACCACTGCTAACTCTAAGTCACACGTAGGATAATTCCTCTCATGAACTATGAGTTGTCTAGAAGCACAAGCAACAAATTTTCCATTTAGAATTAGCACACCACCAAGACCCATCTTAGAAGCATCACAATAAACTACAAAGGATTCATTCGGATTCAGAAAAATAAACACCAAAGCAGTCATCAATCTCTTTTTCCGTTCTATAAAACTTTCTTCGCATGCAACATCCTACAGTAAACCTGGCCCTTTTGAGTCATCTGAGTCATTAGTAACGCAAACTTAGAAAATCCCTCAATGAATATTAGGTAGTAACCTACTAATCCAAGAAATCTCTGAATCTCAATTGTAGATTTTGGTGTCTCCCACCGCAACACTGCATCAACCTTAGAAGTATATACCGCAATTCCACCACTAGAAATCACATGGCCAAGAGAACTCACTTACTTCAACCAAAATTCACACTTTGACAGTTTCACATACAACCTCAAGTCTCCAAACTGTTCAATAAGTCTCAACTCCTTCACAATCACTTATCCATTAGGTTCACCTGAAATGATGAACGAATATTCCCTTGATGGAACATTAAACACTTAACACACCATTAAGATGGTAAAACAAGTCTATCACATTCAACATGATCCCATTTACCGTCAACAAGAGATCAAGGGTGATCAGTTCCTCAATTTGTCAATAGGTATCTGTGATCGGTGGATCTGGAACTGACTGTTTAACGCTGGTTCGCGAAATGTCGCGGAAGCAAGAGTCGCCACCGTCTTTTATTTTCTCCAAATGGAAAGGACAAAAGCACAGAAAAATTCCTTATAGAGATCGCTCTCGGTTCGGGAGGTAGGTTATAGAAAGGGAAGGTGTTAGCACCCTTTCTATCCATGGTTATCCATGGGCTCTTAGATACTTGCTCATTTGTGTTTTCAAAATGTTTGCTTGCTTTTCAATGTGGGTTTTAAAAAAGGTTTCTTTGAAAAATTTCAGTTCGACTCATACGTCAGAGTGTTTGAAAAATTTGCTTTGAAAGCTTTTGAAAAGTGTCGGTGTGAAAAGTCTTTGAATTTTTGTTTTGGAGAGAGCAAGTATCTACGAGAACCTACCCACCCTAAGGAATTCGTCTGTGTAAATGTCCTTTAAAGTAGTGCCATCCCACCATTGAGAGGTAGGTGGCACCACCGTTGGAGGTGTTCGGGTCAATTCGAGTTTGTAGGGACATGGTGATCACCAGAGCAATAGGAAGACACCTTAGAAGCTACCCTCATGCCAGGTTCCCGGATCATGAGGACTTACTAAAACATCCTCTACTCGACGATCACCTTTCGAGGCAACAGTGAGGCGTACCCTAGGGGTGGTGTGTGCGAATTTGTGTGTCAGTTTCATTGATATTTGTCTTGTCATGTTCATTGTGATCTACGCTTGATTTTAATTAGGGCCATTCATTCTTGCATGCTTATTATTAACAGTTAATATTTGCGGGAAAAGTAAGTTCTAAACTATTACAAAAGGCGCGGGTCCACATCGCCAAAATTAAACCGGACCCGATTTGACAGAAAATAAATAAAGCAAAGGAAATAAAAGTGCGAAAAGTGAATATTACAACGCTTTGGGGGAGATACATAATGAATTAAGCGAAATAAAATAAATGTGCGAATTAAATAATTAAAAATACGGGCGTTGGACCCTTTTGCAAAAAATTAAAGTTTAATGAGGAATTAAAATTAAATTAAGTGTTTTTGTATTTTTTGTGTTTTTAAGATTTAATGGAAAAAAGAGAATTAATTATAACTAAAATTGAACGTTAAACCTAGTTCTAATTATTTTTTTAGTTATTAAGAAAATATTAAAATTTAACCTAAATTAAACCTAAGTTTTTTATATACAATTTAATTATGAAAATAATAAATAAATAAATAAATAATATGATAAAAAAGGAAAAAATTAAAAGGAATAAAAAGTTATTAAACCTAATTCTATATTTTTGGATTTTTAGTTATAAAAAAAGAATTAAAATTAAAACCTAGTTAATACTAAATATTTACATGCAATTTATTTATGAAAATAATTAAATAAATAAATATTATATTTTGCCTTTTCTGTTTTTTGTGCATTTTATAATTTGTAAAGAAAAATAATAATTAATTAAAACAACTAAAGAAAAATATAATAGTAATTAAAAATAAAATAAGAAAAAGTATGGAGAAGGCAAACCAGGGGGGGGGTTCAGGCCCCAAAGTGGAGGTTAAATTAGAATTCTGGCCCAATTAAGCATGGCCTTCTTTGACTTTTCGCTAGCATGCTTCAGCGTTGACTCACGTTTATGGTGCTCTTCAATCCCAGCCTTTGATTTGGATGCTCTTGGATGCGTGTATGTTTGATTATTGAGGATACATGGTGTGCCTTAAGGTTATGCCTGCATAGGAATTGCAATGGAAAAATAATAGTGAAATTATACTGACCTGGGATTCGAACCCAGGTCATGAGGATTAACACCCACTAACTTTACCACTGAAGCACTCAACGCATTTTGTTTATTAAATAATATACAAATAACATAAAGCAAAAGCGTTGGTGAATGGATTTCCAGCGCGAAAATTTAAATGGACTAATCATTGGCCGCCACCGCACCATCTTCTTCACTGGGAATTCCCTGAAACTATTCAACAAACATTTAACGGGGGTTTTGAACCCCCTCAAAATATGCCAATTCCATTAATAGCGATTAGGCCCTGAAGGCTCATAAATTGAGCGCGAGCTTCTAAATCTCTTCGTTCCAACCTGCAGATTTCATCCATGGCATTGTTATGTCTTAATTTTACCTTATGGCAAAACGCCCAATTTCAAGCTTTACAAACCCTAGAATTTGATAATGGTGGATTCACGCGTGGGGCATAAAAATACAATTCGATATGTTAGTTAGCTTCAGAATTGAACATAGAACACAAATTAAACATCAAAAATTGGAAAAGGCGCATGAATCGTGATGCAAGAAAAACGATAAACTTTCTGTACAGGGCACCGGTATTCTCACGTTTCTTGATGTCAAAATCTTTGGTTTTGATCCAAATCTCTTCCTTTAATCCTCAGCAAGCTAATGGAATTGGTATTGAGGCTTGAATCGCTTTGTAAGTCAGTTTTCAGTATTGACTTTTTTGGAGAAATTTCCAAGTTTGTGATGTATTCTTGAGCGCAGTTTTTTGTCCCTCAGCATTAGGTTTGTATTCCTGGTTATGTAGTGAGCATATTAGGTTAAGAAAATTGGCCAAGATCTCTTGCAATCATTGATTTGGATATTTGATTTTTTTAAGGATCCTTTTGAATCTTTTTCATGTGTATTTTGCTCAATCATGCTCAAATTGAACCAAATCTTTCCATGTTGGGATCTGCACGAATTATAGAGGCTAAAGCATGCATGAAAAGATTTATTAGGTCAAAGTAGATATTTTTCATATATTTAAATGATTTAAATGAATTAATATTAATATAAATTCAAATAAATAAATAAAAAATGAGAAAATACTTCCCTTTGGGCCAGGTGGTCGTGCATATGCTTGGAATGATGAATCATGGAAGAAAAATGGGCCCATTAGCAAATTTAGGTCATTTGAAGTAATGTTGACTTTTCAAAATATCCAAAAATTTCCCAACTTCCACAAGGCATAACTTGCTCTATTTTTAAGCTTTTCTCATGTTCTTGGACATTTTGGAAAGGTCTTTGAGTCCTCTAACCAATGCCTTTGGTCCCATGTCATTTTGATTTACCAATCTCAAGTTATGGCCTTTGACTTAAAGTCCCTTTTTATTGACTTTTGAAAATGACCTATAATGTTGAAATTGATAACTTTTTGTGAGAGCATTTCTTGGACTTGAAGTATGAAAATGAGTTGTAGGAAATGTCTTTCTCTTCAAAATGAGCTTTGGATGGAATTTTTCTGATAATCCATGTGAAAGTTATGCCCTGGTCAATTTCAGTTGACTTTTTCAGCTGTCCAAATATAGCAACTTTTGCATCTTTGATGATTTCTGAGCCAAATTTTGGGAATCATGATCAAGCATTGATCAAATGATGTTTGTGGCTTCAAAATGATATGTTGCCCAAAAATTTGAACTTTTGACTGTCAAATGACCATTTTGCCCCTACAGTTGACTGTAGTGCAATCTAGGGTTTTGACTGTGCAATTTTAAGCTGAATGCCTTGAAACTTGATATGAGGATGCTTGACCACATTTGTAGGCATATGAGACTTGATTGGGCCTTTGAAAACTTCCTTTCTTTAATCAGAACACAAACCCTAGTTTTGACTGTATGGGAGACTGTTGAGCTGTGCAACCCTTGGGGAATTTTGTGATTTGGCTTGGCAATTTCTTGAAGAATATGGGAGGGCAAATTTTGGGGTACAACAGTTGCCCCTGTTCAATCTTCTTAGACCTGAGGATGCAGATTGGCGGACGTGCCTTTCGTAATCCGAGGGTAGAAGATGATTGGACACTAGAGTGCCCAGAAATTTGCGCTCACATAGTAGCAGTGTGATGATGGGAATGGGCTTATAGATGCCATTGGGAGGTTTGTTGGATAGGATGATGGGCTTATAGATGCCATCTGGATGTTGATCGCGTAGGAGGTTCCTTAGCTAGAACCTGCATACCTGCAAAAGAAAAAATGAGTACCTGACACGTTGCAGGAGCTGATTTTAAATGCTTGGTATAGACGTGTCCTGACTGGTTACAGGAGCTGAGTCTGGAGCTTCAAACAGCGATGAATGAACCAGGTATGGTTACTGCCTTAGCATGAATGGTAAGAGAACCTTGGGTGATTTTAACTTCAACAACGCTCGTTGAGAAAAATCTTGGCGGGAATTACCATCTTTGCAATATCGGAACGGGAACCATAGACCATTATAATCTGAAAGGGAATCACCTCACTCGCCGTCGGAGAGAGAATCATCTGAAAAGGACTTACCACCTCACACACCGTCGGAGAGGGAACCATAAGAGACTATCACCTCACACTCATCGTCGGAGAGGGAAACATCTAAAAGGAATTACCGCCTCACACACCGTCGGAGAGGGAACCATAGGAAAAGGAATTACCACCTCACGCACTTGTCGGAGAGGGGACCATAGGAAAAGGAATTACCACCTCACGCACTTGTCGGAGAGGGGACCATAGGAGACTATCACCTCACACTCATCGTCGGAGAGGGAAACATCTGAAAAGGACTTACCACCTCACACACCGTCGGAGAGGGAACCATAAGAGACTATCACCTCACACTCATCGTCGGAGAGGGAAACATCTGAAGAAGGAATTACCACCTCACGCACTTGTCAGAGAGGGGACCATAGGAGACTATCACCTCACACTCATCGCCGGAGAGGGAAACATCTAAAAGGAATTACCGCCTCACTCACCGTCGGAGAGGGAACCATAAGAGACTATCACCTCACACTCACCGTCGGAGAGGGAAACATCTGAAAAAGGAATTACCACCTCACTCACCGTCGGAGAGGGGACCATAAGAGACTATCACCTCACACTCACCGTCGGAGAGGGAAACATCTGAAAAAGGAATTACCACCTCACTCACCGTCGGAGAGGGGACCATAAGAGACTATCACCTCACACTCACCGTCGGAGAGGGAAACATCTGAAAAAGGAATTACCACCTCACTCACCGTCGGAGAGGGGACCATAGGAGACTATCACCTCACACTCACCGTCGGAGAGGGAAACATCTGAAAAAGGAATTACCACCTCACTCACCGTCGGAGAGGGGACCATAAGAGACTATCACCTCACACTCACCGTCGGAGAGGGAAACATCTGAAAAAGGAATTACCACCTCACTCACCGTCGAAGAGGGGACCATAAGAGACTATCACCTCACACTCACCGTCAGAGAGGGAAACATCTGAAAAAGGAATTACCACCTCACTCACCGTCGGAGAGGGGACCATAAGAGACTATCACCTCACACTCACCGTCGGAGAGGGAAACATCTGAAAAAGGAATTACCACCTCACTCACCGTCGGAGAGGGGACCATAAGAGACTATCACCTCACACTCACCGTCGGAGAGGGAAACATCTGAAAAAGGAATTACCACCTCACTCACCGTCGGAGAGGGGACCATAAGAGACTATCACCTCACACTCACCGTCGGAGAGGGAAACATCTGAAAAGGACTTACCACCTCACTCACCGTTGGAGAGGGAACCATAGGAGACTATCACCTCACACTCACCGTCGGAGAGGGAAACATCTGAAAAAGGAATTACCACCTCACTCACCGTCGGAGAGGGGACCATAAGAGACTATCACCTCACACTCACCGTCGGAGAGGGAAACATCTGAAAAAGGAATTACCACCTCACTCACCGTCGGAGAGGGGACCATCTGGGATAGCTTCTACTGAGTCTTTATCAGAAAAATCTGTTGGGAGTCGATTTAGCTGGACTAGAGAAGGCCTTGAAATATGTTTGAGAATTTTAACTGCATCTTTCCTGAAAGGTAAAGGTCAGTCGTATGCAATGCATGATATGGATCAAGCAATGATGTTCTCAACATAAATGAGATTTGTATGACATAATGCGTCTATGCATGCTATAATGATGTATGTGATATTTGTGTATGTGTTTTTCGTCTAGGAAAGTAAATCCTTGACGGGTGCCGGGAAGTCATATCCTGGGCTGATGTTGAAGAATAGATTTTGCTTCCGCTGGGGATGATAACTGCAAGAATACCGGTAGGAGGAGATGACTCTGTTGCGGAATAAACTTGGCAAATGGAAGATTCTGCAGGGAGAAAAGATACTCTAGCGACCATGCTGGGAAGCAATACTCTGTGGGAAGAGGGATGCTTTGCTGAGTGTTGATAATAATTTGCTGGGGATACCCTTGTTGTATTGGAAGTGTTTGATAGACTTCGCTGGGGATAAGAAAATTTCGTCGGGGACGCTCTTTCCGTGGCCTTTGGCTGAGGATAACCCAGTTATATCCTGTTAAGGAAATAACTCTTTGAATAAAGCCGGGAGACGCGTTCGTGCTCTGCGAGGATAAGCTTCCAGAATCTACTGGGGATAAACTTACTGCTTGAGGATAAGAAGACTCTGTCGAGGACGCTCTTTCCGTGGCCTTTGGCTGAGGATAACCCAGTTATATCCTGGTAAGGAAATAACTCTTTGAATAAAGCCGGGAGACGCGTTCGTGCTCTGCGAGGATAAGCTTCCATAATCTACTGGGGATAAGCTTACTGCTTGGGGAGATGAATTCCAACTTTCCTGGGGAAACTGGATTGGACTCTCTTGGGGAAGTTTTGAATTGTACCGGGGAAAATGACTCCACTGAATGTTGATAGAACACCGGGGAACAATCTTAAATCAAGACTGCCGGGGATGCTTGTTAAGAATATATATGTTGTTGGGGAATGTTGAGACCTGCTGGAGGATACTCAACTTCCTTTTGTTTGATAGTAGCTTCGCTTGAGGAGAGTGCACTGACTTGCTGGCTCACTCTCTGGGGAATTAAGATACACTGGTTATGTTCTTCAGCTGAGGTTACCTTGGTACCTTTGGAGGACAGAACAATTAGCTTGCTTGGACAACTCATCATTGCCCCTGTTTCTGATATTGGAGAGGAAGACCTGTGAGGTGCTAATAGTTGTTGATGGACAAACCCTCTTCTGGTAGGCAAGTGACAAGATGGCAGGACATAATCGTACACTTTGATCCCTTACTTTTGCCTGGACCGCCCTTTCGGGTTTTCAGTCCATCGGGATACCCATTTTTGCCCAAGCCGCCTTTTCAGGTTTTCGACTTGCCGGGTGTACAAATTTTTTATTTATTTCATCCCTTCATTTTGCCCGAACCCTTTTGGTTCGCCGGGAAGCCCTAATTTTTGCCTAGGTACGTCAACCTAGCGGGTCTTTGATTGTGCGTAGTATCTTTTCGACTATGTCCGTGCTTTTTAGAAGGTAGGGAGTTGCCCATGTTAGAAGTGTGTTGTCATGCCACCAGAAGATGTTTGATCAGGCAAGATTCGTTGCTGGAATGCCCCCAAGTGACTCAGGCGGAGATTTGCCCCAGGCTATTTGGCCCTTGAGAGATTCCCTGAATCTTGATTGGACTGCCCCAGATGATGGACCATGATCATGTCTGCCCCTTGATTGGAAGTGCTTTTGTTCACTAGGTATTCATCGTGCGAATTTCCCTGCTGTTCAAACAAAAAGTCATATGCAAACAAAGTTATTTAAAAATGCAAAGCTTATGTCTGTCTTGAAGATTTTGAAAATGCATTCTTTTCATAAAACAAGTGAATGTTTGTAAAACGTGATGTCAACTCCGTATTTACCATAGGCCTTAAGGAGTCAGGATACCTTTCGTAACAATATGCTTTCGAACTAACCCATGCTTCAGCTAGGACTTTTAAGGGTTATAACGTGGCTTGGTTCACGGTTTAAGAAACAAAGGATAAAGGCTCAAATTATTTGTACCCACCCACTCTTCGTGATGTTCTCCAAACCTAAACTCAGTTGATCATACGTTAGACCTTGTTTAAGTCTTTGCTCTGATTTTCCGGTGATGATTCGGATGTTGATAACTTATTTTGAATAGGCAGTCATTCCTTTTTGTTGAGGGTTTGCAAGACCTCTTTCTTGTCTGATTTTTGTTATCCCTATTTTTTTTGCCTGAACTGTTTCCTTTTTGGAATTACAGTCAGCGGGATGCCCCAGTCTTGTAAGTCTCCTTCATGGGTTTTGACTTAATGGGTTTTTTTTATTTATTTGAGATAATGACTGCCTTTCTTTATTGATTATTCGGAACCATCACTGTCTTTCTTCGTTTTGTAAGGACTTCTTTGGTGCCATTTGTTATGCACTTGGATCAACTGAGAGACTACCCTGCCCCAGGTTATGATTAAGGGTTTTAAATTTCGAAAAGAAAAACTCCTACTTCTTTGGCTCAGAGGGGTTGACGAGGGATTATCATCCTTATAACTCCAGTGTTTAGGGATTGAAACAATGCCTGTACCTCATCAGCGGGGTCTGTTCAAAAGCATACTGTAGATTATGGTATCGTTTTCGTCATCCTCCCTCAAGAGGCTTAGAATTTTAGATCAAGAGCTGACATCAGAAAAAATATGAAAATAATTTGCATTTAGTGAATACGAATATATTGTTTCAAAACAGACATATGCGATGCGTTAATGAAATAACAATGTTTAACATGAGTAAGTGTTTGAACAAAAGAAAATTGCAATTTGAACATTCGAATGAACAAAACTTTCTCAATCCTAGCCATGTTTTGGCAAGGGAGCAGTGATCACGTGGGGAGTCTTGGGTACTTTAAACTGAATCTCTCCAGCGTCGATCATGTCTTGGATCTTATTTTTCAAGCTCCAACAATCATCTGTAGTATGCCCCAGGTTGTCAGAGTGATAAGCGCAGCGGGCGTTGGGGTTATACTTCGGTGACGTTGTATTTTGGCTCTTAGGAGCTTCTTTTAGAGTTACCAGCTTGGTCTCCAGCAACTGTGGCAATATCTGGGATAAGGTCATGCTGAGCCGAGTGAACTGCCTTCTCTCACTCTTTTGTTGGTTGTGATGTTGAATTTGTGACACTGGAGCCATTTGAGGAGCTCTCCCCTTACCTCCTTGTCTCAAAGATGGTTGAGCGATGACTGGCTTTTTACCCTTAGACTTTTTCCCCAGTTGGTTACCCTGAAGCAGTTGGTTGACGAGAAACCAGAGCTCATCTTGTCTTTGAGCTAACCCTTGAATGGCAGTCACCTGCCCCAGCATCTGGACCTTCAATGCATCCAC
The DNA here is from genome assembly GCA_948472305.1 of Vicia faba. NCBI lineage: Eukaryota > Viridiplantae > Streptophyta > Magnoliopsida > Fabales > Fabaceae > Vicia > Vicia faba. The sequence continues at coordinate 1,131,677,981 of OX451741.1, read as the reverse complement.
CTCAGCTTGTAGGTGTTTCAGCCTTTCATCCTCAGCACTGTTCCTGACAAAGGTCTCCATGAGAAGTGTCCTTAGCTCTTCCTGCCCCTTGGATAGATTCAGGAGGATTTTCCCGAACCTGGTCTCTTGAGCAAGAAAGTCCTGGTTGTCTTGTTGGGAGGCCATTGCCTTAAATAAACAGCAGGGAGGGTCAGTGACCTGCAACAAGGGTACCTGTCATGCAATGATATGTATGATATGCATGCAATGTTTTCAAGGACCTCGCAGGGTAAACAAGAAAATTGGTTAGAATTTGGGTCTGGTAGCTTGATTGACGGAACTGCATATTATTGAGAGTCCTTCTTCAAGGGTCAAAGGCTCACCATATCAAGTGGGTCATAGCCCCTGACAACCCTGGCTAGGGGAAAATAAATCCCCTTTGCCCCTTGCTAGACATGTTGGTTTATCATGACCTGCATCACAAGCCCTTGAGATCCTTGAAATGGGTTAGGATGTATGCAATGGTATGATGTTATGATGCATGGGGTAATGTAGGTGACCCTGTTATGAGTCCCAATGGGATGCCACGTAAATCATAAATATCCACAAAGTTCTCAAAATACTTTATTACTTTGTGTATCCAAAAATGGTTATTCGGCAGCGGAAAATCAACATAAAAGCAGTTCATTCGCATTCTAGCCTTAACAACAATTCTAATCCACAATATGTGGTCCATCATAAGTTTAAAAGAAAATGTGCAACATTTGAAATCATGCAAAACATATTGAAAATCCTAAATCCCGTGTTACATATCAGAGAGACTCCTAAGACTCGATCTGGTAACATCACTTCAAGCACTACTCAGATAACTGATCATATGTACTCCTGAAGAGTACAGACACAACAACACAAAATGGGTGAGAATTTTGTTCAATAATTACACGGTGAAATAAAACATGCTAAGAAGTAGTAAATCACAACATACAGAAAATTCATCACAAACAACCATCATCACATAATACAACATTAATTCAGTGTTTATACAATGCAATAGTCCTACATCAACTTGCATGTGGTACCATTAAGGTATAAGACTTCAACTCAATGCCAATTAGGCAATAACAGAGCATAAGCCCTCAACACAATGCCAATCCAGGCCAACATCAAGGCGTAAGCCCTCATCCATGAATGCATGCAATATGGACATGCAACAATGTGAAATCGTACAACCATAACTAATAAGCCTTCATCATCATGGAAACTTAATCCATCCGCATCATCCTCATCATAATCACCAAAATTGCCTCATACCGGCATCATCAGCATAAGAACATCGCAAGAAAACAACCCACTGTTTCGGTTTAACAACGGGGAATAATTACTATTTTAACTTAGTTACTAGAATTATCCTTCTAAATATTTATTTTATTCTACCTACTTAAATTTTATGGGTTTATCTATCCAATGCTTCGAACGGCGCATCAAACGGAGTTACGGTTCAAAAGTTATGGCCTTTAGAAAAATCTTTCAAAAATTGGATTGCTTGAGTCGACGCATGCCCCCTTTGAGTCGACGCATATGTATTATGTCTGTCCCGGGTGTTCTCAGGTCGACCCAATGATTCGACACATGCTAAGTCTTGAACCTGCATGAGTCGATGCATGACCTCTTTGAGTCGACGGATGTTGTTTTATGTTGAATTTTTCTGCGATTTCACTACCTTATAGGTCCTAAAACATCATCTAATCATATATATTCATCATATATCAACAACTTAATATACTACATCAATTAGACAACATTTGGGAATTATTCATCTTATATTTCATCAAATCCTCATCCAAAATCCTCAAATCCTAATTTTCATTACTTATAGGTTCTAGATTGGGGTTTTATGCAACAATCATCATAACAATGCAAATCACAACAACAATCACAACATAGCATCACAGATCCATGTATAATCATATACAACACATCAATTCAATAAAACCAAACAAATTATACATCGATCATATAAAACAACCTAAGAGGGAAAGGAACCCTCACTACCCTCTCATATAAGATCACCAATTAGAGAATCCATTCACCCCCTTACCTTATGGTTATTGTTAGATTTCGATTCCTCTTCTCGTTCTACAAATTCCTCTTTTTCTCCACATCTCCTTGTACCCTAGTTTCTCCTTTGCTCTTCTCCCAATATCTCAATCGTACCAAATGATCGTACAATTCTCTTTTCCCTTAGTTATCACAAGGACCCCTAACATCTTCCTCAATTGCCCTCACTTAGCATTATACCATTTACCATCATGCCCCCACTCTTTCTACTAATTACCATCTTATCCTTATTTTCTCTATACTTCTATTATTCTATTATTCTAATTACTTAAATCCAAATAATTCCAATTAATCACTATTAAATCTAAATAATTCCAAAATAATTATTTAAATTCCAAACCTTCTTACTAACTCATCCTACACCACACAACTCATCATCTTAAACACTTATTTATCAAATCATCGTTATTTTCATCACAATTGCATCATGAATACACATCATATACCATCACAAGGGCTTACACAGGGCACCGAAACATCATAAATAAGCATCAAAACATAAAAACACCATTTAATTCACATAGACTCATATAACCATACTAAATTAATTAATCAAATAATTAATCTAAAATTCATCGTGTTACATTGTCGACCAAAACATTAATATGTGTGTAATACGGTGGGAGAACTAAATTTTGGGTTTTACGTTTTATCATAAATGTTGCAGATAGCAAGAGTCGTCACCGACTTTTCTTTTATCCAATAAAGGAAAGGGTGAAAAGAACAGGAAAGACCTTTTCAGAATTTTCTGAGTAAGGGGGGTAGGTTATGAAGAGAGAAGGTGTTAGCATCCTTTTCATCCGTAAGTTTCTACGGGCTCTTAATTGCTAGCTCACTTTTTGGAAATGCTTTGTGCTTGTGTATGTATGAAAATATTTTGAAAATACCTAAGGGTGGAAATTTTTTAATGATTCTCGTATCGTTGAGAATGTATACAAAATGTTTGTTTGTGAAAATATTTGTTAAAGAAAGTGTTGTTTTGTGAAAAGATGTTTTGTTTTGAAAATGTTATGAGCAAGTGACTACGAGTGTTCTACCTACTCAAAAAAGTCTTTGTTCTTTTCCTCCTCCTTTAGATAGTGCTACTCTACCATTAGTTAGTAGGAAGCCCTATCGTTGGATGTGAGGGACATGCGCGGGTCATCGTACAGTCATAGAGGCAACTTGTAGGATGCTTTAGCAATTGTCGTAAGGGACTAAGATCATTTACCGGAGGCAGCATCGAAGGGTCATTGAGGGACTACGATATTTTAACCAAGGGTCTTTGCTAAAGCATCTCACGCTCGAGGGACATAACTATTTTATCTGAAGGCAACAAGCGAGGTTACCCTAAAGGTGCATGTGTGCGAAGTGTTTTGATTTCAGTTAATTTATCTTGGATTTATGGTTATCTAGCGTTTTGTTTTAGATCTTGCCATACAATCCTTTTAATCGAATATAAATAAGGAAAGCAGTAAATTGCGGAAATTAGATGTTCTACGCTATTACAACGCTCCGAGAATGGGGGTATAAATTTATGAATGGGGAGAAAAAGAACGAAAACCCTATTTTATCTATTACATCCCTTAACAGTTACATAATTATGAAAATAACGATGCGAAAAATAAACAAACGCGCATAGGTGGTGAAAAGGAAAAGTAATTTAAGACCTAAGAAATTCTAATATTTGGTGTTTTATTTAGAAAAATATTTTATAGTGTAAAAATAATAAACCCTAATTCTAATTAATTTACAAACTAATTAATTAATTAAAAACCTCAATCTAATATTGTTTGGGATTTTTTCACATAATCATAAAATATATATAATAAATTAAGAGTGTACAAAATAAATTAGCAGAAAAGACTAAGTTTGATTGCAAAAAGAATTAAGTGAAAATAGTGAAAAATGAAGTAGAAAATTGAAGTTTTAAAAAAGGAGAAAAATAAAACCAAAAGGTCTGGGGCGAGGGGGATTCAAACCCCAGACCTAGAGGTTACAGGTGCGCTATGTATACCACTGGGGTGACTGTTTCATCCATTTATGAAACAACACCCATTAAATATATTATAAAACAAAATGCCATAATTTTAAAATGCCAGCACATCATCTTCTTCTTCCTCTCGCGCGAACAAACAACAAGAACACCATTTTTCCATTCTTTGATTTTTCAAAATTTCTCATTTCTCAACCAAATTGAAAGATGTAAACATCAAACTTGCTTAATTTTTGACAAGGAATTCAACCATGTATTTTTTAAAAGCTATAAATCCACAGTTAGGATGAATTTTGTTTGGTACCAAACTGAAAACCTAACATTTCAGAAAACCCAGTTCTAAAATTCTCATCACATAGTCAATTAAAATGAAATTAAAGGACATGGATAGTTTCAGTAACATGATGTCTATATTTTATCTTCAGAAAGTATATGCTAATGATACTTGTATTAATATTTCAAAGTTTGAGAAAACTTACCTCTTGAAGTGAAAACTCAGAACGCATATGGATGCTTCCAGGTGTAAATAAATGATGTTGTTGTACCCCAAAATTTGCCCTCTCTTTTATCAAGACATTTTATCACAAAGATTTTCAAAAGGCTCAAATTTGCATAAATTCAAAACAGACAAAAAAGGGGCAAAGCAGAAAAATTGATTTTCTTGACAAAATTGAAGAAAAACAAGCTTGCTTCGATTCATACTAGTTTCGATTGGGCGTCTAGGCTTCCTTCGAGCAAGTTTGATTCATCCTTCGATTGGACATTTGGGCCTCCTTTGATGTAAGCTTTAATTTACATCCTTCGATTAAGCATTTGCCTTCTTCGAGCGAGCTTTGGTCCTCACACTTCGATCGAACATTTGGGCCTCCTTCGATGCAAGATTTGATTTACATCCTTCGGTTGAGAATCTGGCTTCTTTGATCAAGCTTTGGTCCATAAGTTTCATTTGGGCATTTTACCTCATGCAGGTTTGCTTTGATGCACTAAAATAGCTCCTGCATGTAAGCTTTATTTGGACAATGGCTCCTGCCTACAAGCTTCGATTGCACCATTGGCCCCTCACCTATTTGCCTTGGATTCATAAGTCTCCGATTGGATGGATTCCTATCTTCCAGTGACTTTCGATTTAATCTTCATGTTTGCTTCGAATGCGCCTTCATATCACCTTCAAATCCATCTGCAAACCCTTCAATACACCATAGTGTTGCATTATGACACACAACTTGGTGGCCCATTCGAAGGACTTGCCATAGTTGGGGAATAATTGTTTTTGCTTACTTTGGAGTCTGGTTGAAGGTTTGGGCTTAAGTGATCAAAAGCAAGAGGACTTAAAATGGAATATTCAGCTGAAGAGGGACATTCGAAGAACACACAATCGGTCCATTTGAAGGATATACAACTGGTGGAAACGAATGTTTCTTTGTTGAGTCTGGTCGAAGGTTATGGAAAGATGAAGGATTCGATTCAAAGGGTCAAGTTTTCCGTAGGTAAGGATACATAGGCCTCCAACTTGTGCCTTACTCCATATTAAATTGCTCTTCAAGCCAACTTGATTTTGATGACATCACTACCTTTTTAGAAAGTTTTTGAGCCTTGCGCCCGTCTCTTCTGCACATTTTCCCCCTATAAACTAGGAGCCATCCATCTAAACCGTTGATTTTGGTACTTTTATCTTGGGATTATAAAAATTTGACACAAGTGGATGTTGACCTTTCAAAGAAACTATATTTTATTCTTTCACAAAGCTGCTCATTCAAAAATTTTCTCTCTATAAATAGAGAGTTCATTTCCACATGAAAAGGGGCTAGAGACGCTGAGGGGCTGGGAGGCAACAAGAGGAAACGCTGGTAGATTTTGGCTGTGTGGGAAAAATCATCAAACTCTCAAAGCTCTTAAACTCTTAAGATTCTCAAAACACTAAATACACTCTCAAACCCAGAATCTAAATAAACATAACACTTGTTTCTTTTTCTCTTTCGAATCTGAAACAATCCCCACACTTTGTTTTTTCTTTCGAATCCAATAGAAAGAACATTACACCCGTTCTTCTCCTTCGAATCCAGAAATAACAAACACCACCCTCACACCTCCTGACCTTAGAATCCAGTCAAAGGAACACCACACTTGTTTCTTTCCTTCGAATCCAAGAGCATCTAGTTCAACCACTAGAAGGTCCAGCACAGGTTCCAACCTCCAGCAAGGTAAGTTTTTCTAAACCTTGAACTCTTTATTTCTTGCATAACATGTAAATACAGTTCCTTTTCGTTTCAAACATGTACATACTATTGCTCTTCTTTTCATTTCCATCCTTTTAATATGTTTCATGGTTAATAACCTTCTTGGTTTTTTCTCTTTGTAAATTTAAACATGCTTTAAGCACTAATCTAGCCTCAAGGTGATGTTGGCATAGCCTTGGGCCATGTTTCTATTCAAACTCAAACGAAAGAAACAAGAGACAGAAAGTTAGAAACGAAGCCTCTGGATTCCATACTAACGTTCAGGCCAAACGAAAGGCACAACATGTTGGCCTCCAGACCCCAATCAAAAGACACAACATGCTGGCCTCCAGGCACTAATCGAAAGTCATGCCTTCATCCCTTTTCAGGCCAGATCGAAGAGAGCTAGAAAGTGCAGAATCAAAGGGTTTCCTGCCCTAAATCGAAAGACACATTTTTTCTTGCTTTTACCTTATTTTTGCCTTTATATTTTCATGTAATTCAATATGGTTGTAATAGTGTAGGATTTTTTCTTTTTTCATTTTTGACTTTATACAAAATGTTAGTAATTAGGGTGTATGGCAAGATAAAATCAAAAAGTAGATCACCCTGATCAAAAGACAAAAATGCATGCAATCAAACACACTTTGCACACATGCACATCTAGGGTTAACTCCACTTGTTGCCTTATGAATAAATAGTCATGTTATGCATGTGAGACGTCTTAGCAAAAACAATAAAAAATACAAGATCATAGTCCTTCAATGACGCTTCAAATGTTACCTTACAAATGATCTTAGTCCCTCAAAAGAAATGCTAAGATATCTCACAACATTGCTATCATGACTATACGATGACCCACGCCCGTCCCTTTTATATCCAAAGATAAGGCTTTTTACCAATCAATGGTAAGATAGAAATATCAAAGGAAGAGAGGAATGAACAAAATACTTTTGAGTAAGGTAGAATGTTCCTAGTTGCTTGCTCATTTTCAAAACACAAACACCTTTTTAAATGCACCAACACTTTCCATTGAAATATTTTCAAAAGTTCAAACACTTTGTATACATTCTTATAAAGATGAGAATCATTACAAAGTTTGCCTAAACGAAGGAGTTTTTCAAAAATACTTTCAAAAACCACCACAAAGCACACTTTCAAACAAAAGCAAAGATCTAGCAAGCAACTAAGAGCCCATAAATAACTATGGATGAAAAGGGTTCTAATACCTTCCATTTTACTAATCTACCCCCCGAACTCAAGAAATAATCTCGAAAGGTCTTTCCTGTTCTTTTCAGCCTTTCCTTATTGGATAAAAGAAAAGCCGATGGCGACTCTTGCTATCCGCAACAATTGCGGTAAAACGCAAAATATCCCAAGTCAGTTCTCCCACCGTGTTACAGATTCCAAAAGCTTCCTTGGACCTCCTTGAACGTGTTCCAATGCTTATATTTCCTTGAGACTCAATGAATCATCCTCCCAACTCAATATGCAGAGCTCGGGTCTGAGAATGGAAGATGATGATGGAGATGTTCCAGAAGTTGTTCAGGTGTTTGGAAAACTTTTATATGATGTACCTAAGGTGTTTGAATGATAAAAGAGGAAAACGCACGAGTGGATTTGAAGTTGGATGTTGGAAGCTTAAAATGTGCAACAATGGTGTTTTTGAAAGTGATTTTTGGTTAGAGGTGTTTCAGAGGTAAATGGAAGTGATGAACAACTTCTAAATGATGCTTAGAAAGTGTTTGTATGATTGGTTTCACAGAAAATGCAAGGGTTTGAAAATTCGAAGAAATGGACTTTGAGCTTTAAGCTTGGAACAATGTCGCGATTTCTGGTTTTAGAGAGTTTGAAGGAGTGTTTAGGCTGTGAATTTGTGTCTTGGATTGAAAATGACCATACTATTTATAGGCAACTGTTTGAGAAGTTGAAGTAACCAGATTTGCAAGATAACAAGTTATGGTTTGGAAGCTTAGTTATGAAGTAACCTTGAAGAACACGGTTCCAATGCATTGTACCTTGTCTAATAGAGTTGTTGGATACTTTAAGCATGCTTATATGATCTTTTAGGTTGAGTGTATGCATAGGAAACAAGTTAGATACTGAAGCAAAGTGGGATTTGTGATTAAAGTCACTTTACAAGAATGGAAGTGTTAACTTTAGTTCCAAAAATGGCATGATGCATTGGATAAGGCTTGAGTCAATTGGGTAATAAATATTTTAATCATAGAGATTGAGTCAATTGGATAAGGCATTGGATAAGTGAGATTACAAGGCATGGCATGAAGATTTTGTCTTATGGTTATCATAGAAATGACCTCCAATTCAAGCAAAAATGGCCAACTTTGTCTCTTCGAAACTCTCATCTCAAGCATGATCTTTTTATGCTCCTATACATTTTTGAAATATTAGAACATGATATTCAAATTTCATGTTTACCACTTTGGCTAAATCTACAAGGAAATTGGTGAAAATTGGCCAAGAAGTTGAGATGACAAACTGATCAAAAATATTTATGTTAGATAAAAAGCATCAGAACTTCATGGGCCCATATCTTTTAATCCAAGAACTTTTTGAGGATCATCCCATATTAACAAAGTTGTAGAATTCATTAATCCCTACAACCTTTATGTTGAAAGTTTTCCTTGAATCAATTTGTATCTTGAGGAAACTTGCTTGTGGAGTTAGGGTTTTCTAAGCACAAAATACTTGAATTTTTTTCTAAGTACTTGAAAATATTCCAACTTTGTCTTTTGTTGAATTTCTTGATCTTATTGATTCTGTTGATTCTTGATGATCAAACTTGATAATTTTGAATTTTTTGATGATTCTTGATTTTTGAATTCCAATGTTGACAAAAAATGTTAAAGTTTGACTTTTGTGTGACTGTTGACTTTTTATCAATTGATTCAATTCTTCAACTATCAAACACTTGTATCTTTGGAAATGTCTTAAGCCATGTAATTAGGTCAAGATGTTGTATTTGATCCATTGAGATCATGCTTTAAGCCATTAGGTCATGCACTAGGCCAAAAGTCAATGATCAGTCATCTTCAATCAAAACCCTAATTTGGCAATTTTTGACCTTTGAAGAATTAAGGGCTTTCCTTGAGGAATCATGATCAACCCTTGATAAAATGATGAATATCACCTCAAAATGTTGATGTTTACAAAAAATCTTGAAATTTGACTGTATGTTGACCATAGTTGACTTTTTACCTAATACAGTTGACTTTCAATCTTCTGAGCCATTGACTGGGCAAACATGTGATGCAAGACTTAAAGATTGACATATGAATTATTGAGTACCTATGATGAACCATGAAAGTCTTTTGAGACCCTTGAAACCCAATCTTCCTTGAGAAGCACAAAACCCTAGCTGTAGACCCTTGCTTAGGAGGAGGTTTGACCAGTCAACTCTTGAGTATCTTTTAGTATTTGAGACCTTCGTGAGCATGTTTTGAAGAAAATGGGAGGCCAAATTGTGGGGTACAACAGCTACCCCTGTTCAATATTCTTAAACCTGAAGAGTTAGATTGGCATGACCGCCATTTGTTACTTGAAGGTAGAAGATGATTGAACACTTAAGTGCCTAGAAATTTGCACTCGTCAGTGCACGAAGTAACTACGTTGGTTGATTATACCGGGAATGGACTTAAAGATTCAATTTGGAGAGGCAACAGTGATTCATCAGAGATGGGCTTATAGATACCATCCAAAGTGAATGTTGATAGAATTTAGAATAAGTCTACGCTCGACTTCAACTGGAAGAAGTATCAAAATAAATCTATGCTTGATTTAATCTGAGCTAGAGGATGTCTACACCTGTCTTTAACTGGGAGAAGTATCATAATAAATCTACGCTTGATTTAATCTGATCCAAAGGATGTCTATACTTGTCTTTAATTGGGAAAAGTATCAGAATAAGTCTACGCTCGATTTAATCTGAGCCAGAAAATGTCTGTGTCCATCTTTAACTGGGAGAAGTATCATAATAAATCTACGCTCGATTTAATCTGAGCTTGAAAAATGTCTACTGGAAGAAGTATCAGAATAAATATACACTTGATTTGATCTGATCCAGAAGATGTATGCATCTGTCTTTAATTGGGAAAAGTATTAGAATAAATCTACGCTTGATTTAATCTGAGCCAGAAGATGTCAATTGGAAGAAGTATCAAAATAAATCCACGCTTGATTTAATCTGAGCCAGAGGAGGTTTATGCCTGACTTCGACTGGAAGAAGTATCAAAATAAATCTACGCTTGATTTAATCTGAGCCAAAAGAGGTCTACGTTCGTCTTCAACTGGAAGAAGTATCAGAATAAATCTACGCTCGATTTAATCTGAGCCAGAAGAGGTCTCTTTGAGAATGACTCTCTGAGGAAATTGCTTAAATAACCCTTTGTTTGATGTATCCTTTGAGAAGACCGTCGGGTCATATATGTAGTTGATGATGTTTGTCTGTTGATTGATCTTTCCTAAAAGGTAAAGAGTTAGCTGTATGCAATGTCATGATGTATGAAATACATTATGTAATGATGTTCTCAACATAAATGAGATTGTGCTATATGCGTTTCATATGCATATGTGTTGTACCCCAAAATATTCCCTCTCATTTATCAAATATTTTCTCACAAGATCTCATTGGGTTCAAGACTGCACAAGGTTTGATCAGCCCAAGACACCTCCTTAAGCACTGATGACTCAAATTAGGGTTTGAGATTTCACAAGGATAATTGAACTTACAATTCCTCATATTACTTTCATGGATCATTATGGACCCCCAAGATTACTCATGTCAAGTTTCAAGCCTTGAATCACATTTTTGCTCAGTCAATTGAGCAGTTGACCTAAAAATCAGTTGTATTGGGGAAAAAGTTAACTATGGCCAATTTACAGTCAAACTTCATAATTTTTTATCCACATCAACATTATAAACTCATATGTATAATTTGATCAAGTTTGGACCATAATTCCTCAAGAAATTTGATCAAATCATCAAAAGGTCAAAATGGTCAAAATTAGGGTTTTGACTAAGTAAGGGCAATTTTTGATTTTTGAACTAGAAAATGGTTAATTGGTTTTAGAAATGATTTCAAGAGTTCAATTTCATCATTTTTAACTAATGGAATTACCCAAAACATTGCTCAAGATCAATTGGATTGATAGTAAATTTTCAGTCAACTGATCAAAAGTCAACGGTGCACTGAAAAGTCAAACTTTGACTTTTTGGTCAAAATCAAGTGTCAAAGACCACAATTCATCAAAAAATATCAAAATATGAAACTTATTCATCAATAAATCAAAAAGTCAAGATTTCATTTTGAAAAGTCAAAGTTTTCAAACTTAGAAAATTTTCTAAGTGTTGAAAACTTCATGTTTTTTCACAACTTTGAGCCAATTTTTCACCATGACGCAAGATGATTCAAAAGAAACTTTCAACATGAAATTTGTAGATATCCATGATATCTACAATATTTATTTACATAACTTCTCCTAAAAATTCTTGGATCTCAAGTTATTAAGTCATAAAGTCATGGTCTTGAAATTAAACACTTAGTGAAATTTTGCCCTAGTTTAGGCAGGATTTTGACCTAACTTCATGGTACTTTTTCATATAGATCCAAGGGGAATTTTAAAAAGTGATTAAAAGAGGGATTTTATATAACATTACAAGATTTCCAAAATGTCCAAGAACTCCTTGAGATCATTCTTGAGCAGGGAGAATCGAAGAGAGGAAGTTAGGGTTTCAAACTAAAATTATAGGTCATTTTCATGATGAACAAAAATGAAATTTCAATGTTAGGCTGCATAATATTGCTTTGAAGGTCTTATAACTTGTGTATCTATCCATAATTAATGGATTACACAAACTTTTGAACTATAATCCAAGTGGTCTAAGCATTGTCCAAGTCCACTTGCCATTTTTGGAAGAAAGCTAACATTGCCATTCTTGAAAAGCAAGCTTTTTGTGCAAAGTCAATTCTTGAGCCTCTAACTTGTTCCCTCTGATCAAACTCCATCTACAAAGTCATAAGCAAGTGTGTTTAAAGCATAACCACTCTATCTTAGCCAGTACACAAAGCTTTGAAACTTGGATTTCTCAAAAATCACATGTTATGCTTAACTTGTGATTTTGAATTCTGATAAACAACAAGCTTCCAAACTTGTTGTTTATAAATAGAGGCACTATTTATGAGCTAGAGGACGAGCTCAAGCACCCTGAAACACACCAAAACTCTCTCAAATCAGAATTTGCACAAGAAACTCCATTGATGCACAATTCTGACCTTAAACTTATATCTCTCATTTCCCTCGTGCATTTTTCTTCCTAATCAATCACAAAGCTTATAAAAATCAAATACAACTCATCCCTGACCCTGTTTCATAACTGTAACTCCATCTTCATCAATCTCCATAACCAAAACCAGAGCTCTATAAGTTGACTTCTTCAGACCATTTCAGCCATCCATTGCTCAAGCTAATCATTGCATTAGCTTCCTGGAATCTTGAGGAAGCTAACCTGATCATTGCAGCACCTTGAATCAAGCTCATTTGCATTTCACAATTTCCAGTTTTGAGGTATTTTTCTTGAACTTTTATCTCATTACTTAGACATTGTTAGGCTTGAATTTGTGAAGATAAAATGTAGACATCATTGCCTTGAAGCTGTACATGTCCATAGATTTCATTTATATTGATTGAGCTAGGAGAATTTTAGGGTTGAATCTCTGAAAATAATTAGGTCAGAATTTGGTACTTTCATAAATTCTCATTCATCTTTAATTTATAGTTCATGATATTTATATGGTTGAATTCGTATGAAAAAATGGAGCAACTTTCATGTTTGCATCTTCCATTTTTGTTGAGAAATGGTGAAGTTACAGGTGGCCTGGTTGGAGGTTGAAGATGAAGTGTATTCAGGGCTTGTTTTGCCTTACATATTTATCATTTCAGTTATGTTAACGGATGTATCACCACCCCAGTGGTTAAAGCGCGCGCCTGTCACTATGAGGTCCTGGGTTCAAGCCCCAACATGACCTTTTTGCTTTTTTTCACATTTTTCTCCCATTTTTTGCTCCTTTTGCAGCGCCCGGGCCTCCTCTTGTTGGGCCTTATTTTTTTTCTATGATCAAACCCCCTGCCTTGCTGTTTATACATCCTGGCCCAATTTCTTTTATTATTTTCTTTTTCTTATTTTATTTTATTTCTTATTTCTTATTATTATTATTATTTTTTATTTTTTTTTATTAATGAAAAATATAAAAATATTTTTATTTTTATTTATTATTTAGACTTGTCTATTTTATTTTTCTTTCATAAAGACAAAAAGAACAAAAGCATTTTCTTTTAAATAAATTAATTTATTTTTCTTAATTAATTAATATTTAGATTTAGATTTAATAATTATTATTTTATTATTTTTATTATTTAAAATTAATTTAGAACTTAGGTTTCTTTTAATTAATTAATCTTCATTTTAATTAATTAAGTCAAAAATCATTTTCATAAAAAACCAAGCAAAAATCATATTTCTTTACATTTACATTCTTGCACTTTTATTTTTGTATATTTATTCAATTTCAACATGGTTATAATAATTATTTAGATTTAATTTTTTGCAATATTCCCCATTTGTAATTTGTACACCCCCTCCCCTAAGTATTGTAATAGCGTAGTAATTTTAATTTCCGCAATTTATCGCTTTATATACAAATGCTAGTAATTAGGGTTTTGTATCGAAGGACTAAAACCAACAAATAGCAAACCCTAATCAAAGATAAATCAAGCATGAAAATCAATACACTCGCACACCTACACCCCCTAGGGTAAATCCACTTTATTGCCTTACAAAAATGGCCATATTATGCATGTGAGGTATCTTAGCAAAAACATGCAAAATACAAGATCATAGTCCCTCGATGACGCTATCCTGTTGCCTTTCAAAATGACCTTAGTTCCTAAAGAAAAATGCTAAGGTACCTTGCAACATTGCTAATCATGGTTATACGATGACCCACGCTTGTCCCATTTACATCCAAAGATAGAGTTACTTATCAAGTCAATGGTAAGATGACAATGTCAAAGGAAAAAAGAAATTAACATGAAAGACTTTTGAGTAGGTAGAATGTTCCTAGTTACTTGCTCAATTTCAAAACAAAAACATCCTTGCTATTTTCAAAACAAATACCTACACTTTCAAAACACCTTTCAAACTTAAAAACATTTTTAAAAGATCAACACCTTTGTATACATTCTTATGAACGAGAATCATTACAAAGTTTTCCTAAACAATGACCTCTTTTCAAAAATACTTTCAAAACCATACAAAGCACATTTTCAAACAAAAGCAAGTGATCTAGCAAGTAACTAAGAGCCCATGGAAAACCATGGATGAAAATGGTGCTAATACCTTCCCTTTTCATAACCTACCCCCCGAACTCAAGAAAACATCTCAAAGGTCTTTCCTATGTTTTTTCACCTTTCCTTTTGGATAAAAGAAAAGTCGGTGGCGACTATTGCTAACTACAACATTTGCGATCAAACGCAAAACATCCAAGTTAGTTCTCCCACCATATCACAGAACTGGCGACTCTGTTGGGGAGAATTCTTAAAGCGGGGTTACCTTAGGGTTAGATCACATTTACTTGCTTTCATTGTTTGACTTGTATGCTTTACATTATGGTTCTTTGTTTGGGTTTGAATCCTCTACCTGGATTTGGGATACCTTATAGGTAAGTAGCAATATGTTGTGGAAGCTGTGCAGGGGTATACCGACATGGTCTAAGCAATAGCTACGTTAGTGCGACATATTTGTGGGTATTGGTAGCCCTTGAGTATTCAAGAAGAATACGGGGCCGCTGAGTGATGTCATGAAGCACTAATGAACTTTTAGAACCTTTACTTGACAACCTTGGCCATTAGGACGTAGTGAGATGACCGACTTTGGTGCAGTCCAAAGTTGATAGATACTCGATACTACACTCATTTAGGTTTGGTTTTTTGGGATATTTCGGTCGCCATTAAAGAGGCTTGCGCTGAAACAACACCCAAGGAAACAAACTAGTGATATTGAGCTCCTTAGAACCCGGTTACTATTACTAGGATAGGTTTGAGCCAACTAAAATTCAAGAGGGTACTTACCTACGATACTCCATGCAAGCCTAAACCTTTAGGACTTGTTTGCTTTGTTTGTATATATTTACTTGTACATAACTTTATAAACATCATAACATCATACTAATATTCACTAACCACTTCAAGGATCTTGGGATTTATCTTTGTTCTGTTTTGTAGGACATGGATTCTATTCGCAGGAAAACCATTCAAGTCAATCTTGTAAGGA
The DNA here is from genome assembly GCA_948472305.1 of Vicia faba. NCBI lineage: Eukaryota > Viridiplantae > Streptophyta > Magnoliopsida > Fabales > Fabaceae > Vicia > Vicia faba. The sequence goes on along the minus strand of OX451741.1, from coordinate 1,131,662,344 downwards.
TCCCTCCTCAACTTAAAGAGCTAGCATCAAGAATTCCTGAAAATTTCTCCATTTAACGAAAGACATGGTCGCCTTCTAAACTTGGTCACCTCCAACACTGGTGAAGACATGATGAAGGTTCTCTTCCAGTTCTTTGATACTTTACACCATTGCTTCACATTTCTCGATTATCAACTTGTGCCAACTTTGGAAGAATTCTCCAAACTCCTGAGGATTCCCATTCTTAATCAACTACCTTTCAACAGTACAGAAAGAGATCTAAAGCCAGAAGAGGTTGCTCAAGCCCTACACTTGCAACCATCTGATATCACAACTAATTCGGAAACAAGGAGTGGTGTCAAAGGTTTCCTAGCAAAGTTCTTGTTTGAGAAAGCCCAAAACTGTTGGAACTCTTTGGATTTGCAAGCCTTTGAGGAAATTGTGGCTCTCCTCATCTATGGGATGGTTTTGTTTCCAAATCCTTACCAACTCATAGATGAGAACACCGTCAAAATCTTCATGTCTCGTAACCCGGTTCCAACTTTGCTAGGGGACATCCTACATTATTTTCACACTCACACTATGAGGAAAAGAGGTATCCTTATGTGTTGCACTCCTCTCTTGGCAAGATGTTTTATTTCGCATCTTCCCCAATCTGTACTAAAGAACGAGCAAGGTTCAAGGTGGTCACATAGGTTGATGACACTTAAACATTCAGACATTCATTGGTGTTCCCGATCTATAGAGAATGTTATTATTTTCGACCATTATGGAGAATTCCATAATGTCCCTTTACTTGGCATTAGAGGAGGTATCACCTACAACCCCTGTTTAGCCTTAAGACAATTTGGTTACGCCCGAAGGGATGGACCATATGAGATGCTCATTCAAGGTTTGGTATTTGACTACGAGAACGACGATCAAGGTCACCTCCAGAGATTTATCCGAGCTTGGAGGATGTTGAACAAGGTAGATAGCAAGACATTGGGGCATAAGAATTCCATCCATCTTGAGCCTTACCTCAAATGGGTACGAGCTCGTGCTCAAAGTCTTATAATGCCTTACCTCTCCATTCTCCCGGTTATCATAGAGCCTATTGTGGAAGGAGATGTTCCATACACTATCCTACATCCTGACATGCTCACCTCTCTTAAAAACTTACAAAGGGATTGGATACAACTTAAGGGGGAGCAAGACACTTTCGATGCCCAGTTCTACTCCAGTGAGAATAAGGTTTTGGAACTCACTAGGCAACTTCATAAAGAGCGGAGCCTGAACGCCTACATCGCACCAAAGAGGATGCGTATAACTTTTTTATCTTAGAGTTTTTGTATTTCTTTGTAAGCCCAAAAGAGGCATGATGTACTCAAGCTTTGATTTATTAATATAACGTGTGTTCCTTTTTGGTCTAAAGCAAATTTAAATCTCTAATTTCCTTGAAATAATTGCATATGCATTTACCATTCATCATAACATAAGAAGGTTTTTTACAACAAGTCTCCTCATCTTTCTACTGTTTATTTCAGTAAGATGGATCTCGAGCAGACAATAAAAGACTTCCAGGCGCATAATGCTCAGTTTCAAGGGGACAAGGGGATTTGAAAACCTTGCTGGTTGAAGAAAAGAAGAAGAAAGCAAAGAAAATAACATGAGTTTTGAATATGGGAAGAAGGTTCCAAGGACCAGCCAGATGGACCCTAGACTTTGCAATGTCATCTGGTGAAAAGGATAATCAAGAAGTGAAGGGAAAGGAAGCAGTTGTCCACCAGAATCTGAAGAAGAAGAAGAGGAGGATTACTCTGAAGAGCAGTATCCTCCGGCCGACGACAAATACAAACATCTGGAAGAACGTCTAAGTGCAATGGAGATTCAGAAAGTGCCTGGGTTGTTCTTTGAAGAGCTGGGTTTGGTGTCTGGGATTGTTATTCCACCAAAATTCAAGGCACCCGTATTTTCTAAGTACGACGGAGTTTCGTGTCCCAAGATGCATCTCTGATCTTATGTGAGAAAGATACAGCCTCATACTATTGACATAGATTTATGGGTCCACTTCTTTCAAGACAGTCTATCCGGGACTTAGCTAGATTGGTTCTATCAACTAGAAAGGGCCAATATCCATAATTGGGAAGACCTTTCCGCTGATTTTTATAAGCAATATCAGTACAACACAAACCTTTCTCCTATCCGTACTCAACTCCAGAGTATGGCTATGGTTTCAAGTGAAGGTTTCAAAGACTACGCTAAGAAATGGAGGGACTTAGAAGGAAGAGTCCAGCCTCCCCTTTCTGAAAGAGAACTAGTAGACATGTTTTTGGGTACCCTGTCCGGTCCTTTCTTTAATCATTTAATTGGAAGCTCCTCAGCAGGCTTCACTGAATTAATCTTGACCGGGGAAAGAGTGGAAGCTGGGATTAAGAGTGGGAAGATTCAAAAAGACGCATCCTCTACTGTTTTAAGGAAACCATTTATTGGTAATAAAGAAGTTGGTGCTGTATATCCTCAAAGAAATCAAGATAGAGCTGAACACCGACCAATGGTAGGGGCCGTCATGATCCCTAAGCCTGCACCTACTCAACAAAGGAACGATCAACCTAGAAAAGAAAGGCCAGTAAGACAATTTACCCAGATTAATATGACATTATCTCAAGTCCTGCCACATTTGTTGAGATCTAATCTGGTAACTTTGAAAGAAGCTCCGAAGAATCCTAACACAACCTCTCCTCATTACCATCCTAATGCTCGTTGTGAATACCATTCAGAAAGTCCAGGCCATGATACTAACAACTGTTGGGTGTTAAAAAACAAGGTATAAGACCTTCTTGAAGTAAAAGAAATTGAGTTTGATGCTCCTGAAATCCCAAATGTTATCACCGCTCCTATGCCCAAGCATGGCCGTGGTGTTAACACTGTCGAAGATGATATGCTTGTTACTGCTGTTGATGAACTTGTTACTCCTCTCATGACCGTCAAGAAGAACCTATTGAAGGCCGGTTTATTTCCAGGCTGTGATGAAGGCTGCCACTTCTGTTTATCCCTACCAACTAGTTGTCATTTATTGAAAGCAGGTGTTCAACGCCTAATGGATGACAAAGAGATTTTGTTTGAAAAGACTCCCGTTCCAACCATTTCTTACAATGAGGTTTCAATAGTAACCATTTCCGCCAATTCTTCCAGGGTCTCCACCAAAAGACCCGTTAGGATTACATCAGTTCCTAAAGTGGCTCCACTAATAATTACTATTCCAGGTCCAATCCCGTACTCAATAGATAAAATTGTCCCATGGAATTATGGGGGTGATGTTTACTATCACGACGTTAAGCAAAATTGACCGGCTGTTGAAGACTCAATTTTTGAGAAGGTTGACCCCGACATCAGAAACATTGCAGGAACCAGCAAGATAACCCGAAGTGGCAAAGTATTGTCTCCAGAGATTGCTCCTCCGAAGATTGTTACCGGTCCTGTGATCATCCCTGTTTCTGTTCCTATTGACACTACTACTACTACAATCCCTTTGGTTACCCCTGTTGACACTCCTACCACCGATTCGACCGAGACTCGGGGAAAAGGCATTCTGGTTGAGCCTGTCTGATGAAGGCGCAAACAGTATCTATCCCTGAGGCCTCCCAAAAGAAGATGGAAGAAATTCTGAAAATTATAAAGAGAAGCGACTATAACGTAGTCGAACAGCTAGGGAAGACTCCGTCAAAGATTTCCATGCTGGATTTATTGTTATGCTCCGAGGCTCATGCGAAGGCCTTGGTGAAATTCCTTAAAACTGCCCATGTACCACAAGAAACCTCTGCTGGTCAGTTCCAAGACTGCGTGGCCAGTCTAATCGCTGACAATGGTTTAGGATTTTCTGATGCTGACTTGACACCTAGAGGGAGGAAGCACAACGAGGCATTGCATGTCTCTGTCGAATGCAGGGGAACAAATTTGGCCCATGTCTTGGTTGATACTGGTTCGTCTTCAAATGTGCTGCCTAAGAAAGCTCTTAATAGACTTGACTGTGAAGGTTTGGCCTTAAAACCCAGCAATATAGTGGTAAGAGCCTTCAACGGTTCAAAGAGAATGGTGCATGGGGAGGTGGGCATCCCTATAAAAGTTGGAACCCAAACCTTTGATTCAACTTTTTACGTGATGGACATTCGCCCTTCCTATTCCTTCTTGTTGGGCCGACCATGGATTCATAACGCTGGTGTCGTTACCTCTACATTACATCAAATTCTGAAATATCCGACCGAGGGGAAAATCATTATTGTCCATGGAGAAGAGGAATATATGGTCAGTCACTTGAACTCCTTCAGATACGTGGAATTGGATGGTGAATTCATTGAAACTCCATTTCAGCACTTCGAAGACGTCCCACAAGTCGTGGCAGTAACTAAGACTGGTTCCCAAGTTCCGAAGATTACAAGACCTCCGCTAAAGATGTCTTCATTGAAAGATGCCAATGCAGTGATTGAAGAAGGTGGGTGCACTATTTGGGGACAACTCCCAGATATCCCATAAAAGTCTGAAAAATTTGGTTTGGGTTTCACTTCAGGAGCCCAGAAAGTTATATGTCGTGCTCGTGCCGGGGGACCACCCTTGAAGATCAACAACCACAAAGTCAACGTATTGGAGGATGATGAGGACAACTACGACCTGAAGGAATGGATTTTCCCAACTGTCAACGGAGGACTCAGCAACTGGGAAGCTAAAGACTTTGTCCCAATTACTTTTATCCAACAATAATTGTCTTTAAAATTTGGTCTGACCTGTAATAATTAAACAATTCAGACTTTTAAAACCTTGTGTCTTACCCGAGGCACAACGGTCCATTTGTAAGGGTTGTTACCTCATTTTCATATGTCATCAATGAATCATGGACGTTTTTGCATACAAACTTTGTGCTCTTTGTCTTTATTTTTACATTTTTATTTCTTTCAAAGATAGATATACTCTTACACACACTCACATTCAAAATGCAGATCTACATCCATTCGGTATCCCATGGGTAATGATTCTGCTATGGCTTTCTGTGACTCTAAAAATCTAATCTACCAAGCCGAAGACGAGGGTGAGGAAGATTGTGAAGTGTCACGGGAACTAGCCAGGTTACTACAACAAGAAGAGAGGACCATACATCCCCATGAAGAGCCAGTGGACACAGTTAACCTAGGTACCGAGGAGGATAAGAAAGAAGTCAAGGTGGGTGCCAATCTGGAACCCAGTTTCAAGAAGTGCCTAATTTAGTTGCTACATGATTATGTTGAGGTCTTTGCCTGGTCGTACGAAGACATGCCAGGATTAGATGCTGATATTGTGGTCCTTCGTCTACCAACAAAAGAAGACTTCCCTCTGGTAAACAGAAAGTTTGTTGCACGCGACCAGACATGTCAAAGAAGATCAAAGCGGAAGTCATAAAACAATTTAACACTGGATTCTTGGTCGTCACCTCCTATCCACAATAGGTCGCCAATGTTGTTCCCGTGCCTAAAAAGGACAACAAAGTACGCATGTGTGTGGACTACAGGGATTTGAATAGAGCAAGCCCTAAGGATGATTTCCCACTCCCCCATGTTGATATTCTGGTTGACAATACAGCATAGCATAAGGTGTTTTCCTTCATGGATGGTTTCTCAGGTTACAATCAAATCAAAGTGGCGTCTGAGAACATGGAGAAAACAACCTTTGTCACACAATGGGGCACATTCTGTTACAAGGTTATGTCATTCGGGTTGAAGAACGCTGGGGCAACCTATCAACGTGCCATGGTAGCCCTATTTCACGACATGATACATCACTAAATAGAGGTCTATGTGGATGACATGATAGCCATATCTCAAACTAAAGAGGAACATCTTGACCATTTACAGAAATTCTTCGAGAGAATAAAGAAATACAAGTTGAGGTTGAACCCGAATAAATGTACATTTGGGGTGAGGTCCTGTAAACTCCTAGGCTTTGTCGACAGCGGTAAAGGTATCGAAGTGGACCCTGCCAAGGTGAAAGCGATACAAGAAATGCCTGCTCCTCGCACCGAGAAGGAAGTCAGAGGATTCTTGGGACGGTTGAACTACATTGCCAGATTCATTTCTCACTTGACAGCTACTTGTGAACCGATCTTCAAACTACCGAAGAAAGATCAAGTAGTCAAATGGAATGATGAGTGCTAAAATGCCTTCGACAAGATAAAATAGTACCTGCAAGAGCCTCCTATTTTGATGCCACCAATCGAGGGAAGACCCTTGATCATGTATCTAACTGTTTTGGAAAATTCAATGGGGTGTGTGCTGGGGAAGCATGACGAGTCTGGCCGAAAAGAGCATGCTATTTATTACCTGAGAAAAAAGTTTATCGACTGTGAAATAAGATATTCACTTCTCGAGAAAACTTGCCGCGCTCTGGCATAGGCTGCTCGTCGGCTAAGACAGTATATGCTGACCCATACTACCTTATTGATATCCAAGATGGATCCAATAAAATACATATTCGAGAAACCTGCCCTCTCTGGGAGAATCGCAAGATGGCAGATGATCTTGACGGAATATGAAATTCAGTATACTACCAAAAAAGCAATAAAGGGCAGTGTACTAACTGATCACCTTGCTTATCAAGCTGTGGATGACTACCAATCCATGAAGTTCGAATTTCCAGATGAATATATCATGATGGGAAACAACTTTGAAGAACTCAGACCATATGATGGACCTGAACAAGGATCCCGATGGACCCTGGTTTTTGATGGGGCATCCAACGCACTCGGCAATGGCATTGGTGTTGTACTCATATCCCCTGAAGGATGTCACACTCCCTTTACTGCAATACTTTGCTTCAACTATACAAATAACATGGCAAAATACGAAGCGTGCATTTTTGGTTTTAAAGCTGCCATAGATTTGGGAATCAAGTCTTTAAGTGTGTTTGGAGATTCAGCCTTGGTCATCAGTCAGATCAAAGGAGAATAGGACACTAAGAACCTTAACCTTATCCCCTACAAAGAACATGTGTTGACATTAATCCCACATTTTGAGAAGATTACCTTTGAGCATTTCCCGCGAGAAGAAAATCAACTAGCGGATGTGCTAGCCACAATGTCATCCATGTTTAAACTCAAATGGGATAACTAGGATCCCCATATCACCATTAAACGAATGGACGAACCCGATCACTGTCACGAGATCAATACTGAAGAGGTAGTGGACCGGCCTTGGTTCCATGAAGTCAAGAGGTATCTCGAGGATTAAGAGTACCCGGAAGGAGCTTCAGTCAATGATAAGAAGTTCTTAAGGAGATTCTCCGCTAAGTTCTTCATCAGTAATGGCATCCTCTACAAACACAACCATGACTCTGTATTACTTTGTTGCGTAGACAAGGTTGAGGCAGAAAAGATCATGGTTGATCTACATGAAGGCACTTTTGGCACCCATTCCAGTGGGAATACGATGGCAAAGAAGATACTACGAGCATGTTATTACTTGTCTACCATGGAAGCAGATTGCTATCAACGCTCTCGAACTTGTCATAAGTGTCAGGTCTATGTTGACAAAGTGCATGTACCTCCAGTTCCTCTAAATGTCCTGACTGCTCCCTGGCCATTTGCGATGTTAGGCATTGATATGATTGGAGAAATCAAGCCCACAACCTCTAATGGACATCGCTTCATCTTGGTGGCCATTGACTATTTCACGAAGTGGGTTGAGGATGTTTCTTTCACTTCTATTACCAAGAATTTTGTTGCCTGGTTCATCAAACAGAATCTCATCTGCCGGTATGGTGTCCCAGAGAGAATCATCACAGACAATGGTATGAATCTCAACAATACTATGATCACCGCACTATGCTTGTAATTCAAGATCCAGCACCATAATTCTTCTCCTTACCGACCAAAGATGAATGGTTCTATCAAAGATGCAAATAAGAACATCAAGAAGATCATACAGAAAATGACAGTAACCTACAAGGAATGGCATGAGATACTACCATTCGCTCTCCACGGTTACTATACCACAACGCGCATATCAACTTGGGAAACACCTTACTCTTTGGTATACGACATGGAGGCTGTCTTGCCTATTGAGGTCCAGATCCCTTCTCTGAGAATCATGAAGGATGCAGGGCTGAATGAAGACGATTGGATCCAAACTCAACTTGATTAAATGAACTTGATTGATAAGAAAAGGCTTACTGCTGTCTGTCATGGTCAAATGTATCAAAAACAAATGATCAAGGCTTTCAACAAAAAGGTCAGACGCCAAGTGTATCAAGTTGGGGATTTGGTGATCAAGCGCATCATACTTCCGCAGGGTAATCCCAGGGGCAAATGGACTCCTACCTACGAAGTACCATTTGTGATCAAAAGCATATTCTCTGGTGGAGAAATGATCTTGACCACTATGGATGGCGACGACCTGCCGCACCCTGTGAACGCTGACATAGTCAAAAGATACTACGCATAAGAGACCAGCTAGGTTGACACGCCTAGGAAAAACAAGGGAATCTCGGCAAACCAAAAAAGGTTCGGGCAAAAATTAGGGATAAAACAAAAAAATCTGTACACCCGACAAGTTGAAAACCCGCAAGGGCGACTTGGGCAAAAAAGGGTATCCCGGTGGACTGAAAACCCGAAAGGGCGGTCCAGGTAAAAGTTAGGGAATTAAAGCGTATGACTATATCCTGTTGATCATCTTACAGACAACCTTTGGCTTCGATTGACAAACTCAATGGCTCTGATCAATCCAATCAACTTCGGACAAGGCAGCAAGTGAACAAGACGCTCAGAGACACGAAGGCTATAACAGAATGGGAACCCCATGGGATTATTGCACATATCTATCTTTTCTTTGTATCAAATTTCCATTTTTTACGACGATATTCCTAGGATGTTTGTCTCATTGTACAAAATACTTATTCAAGTTAATACAAAGATTTCCTTTGAAAGTGCAAAACTATCTGTTTTCTCTTTATTTCTGTGTTTTGATTACAAAAACGTCCAATGATTTATTTTTGAATATATGCATTTGAACGTAACTACTGTTCGCAAATGAACAAAAAGGAACAGAAAATAGAAAGACAATCACTAATGGCTTTAAGAATTAGGATAATATCTTTAGACTATTCCATAAAATACCCCACAATGTGCAGCTTAATGATATCAAGCTCTCTCACATCCCCAACGGAACAAAACTTTCTGTTTATCACTCCCTAGTAGAAGTCGTGCAATTTCTCAAGATTCCTCAACAGGATTTCACAAACAATACACGACGTTTCCCTTACAACAAAGTTTATTTCTCTAACAAGTAGAAGCTCATCAACTCATCAGCACTTCAAAACATGAAGACTTACACTCCACATCCCCAGCAGAAGTCAGGGATTTATTTTCCCTAATCCAAAAATGTTACAGCAGCATAGCTTACATGCCTGTACATCGCATCCACACGTCATTAACAATACAAATGCATACAACATAATCTCATGCATTTTATTGAGAACATTATTATACAAAGCATTTCATACATCATGACATTGCATACAACTAATCTTTCATCTATTCAGGAAAGATCAGTCAACAGATGGCTATCATCAACAATTTGCAAAAGGTCAGAGATTGATACCTGAAAACAAGACAGGACAATTATCTACACGACTAGCTGAAGAAATCCTACACGGGTTTCTTCTCATTCAGCTTTCAGATATAGTTCAGATACGCTCCAGACACGGATGCCATTCTGATACTTATTCAGATTCAGATTTCAGATACAGTTCAAATACGCTCCAGACACGGATGCCATTCTGATACTCATTCAGATTCAGCTTTCAGATACAGTTCAGATACGCTCCAGACACGGATTCCATTCTGATACTCATTCAGATTCAGCTTTCAGATACAGTTCAAATACGCTCTAGACACGAATGCCATTCTGATACTCATTCAGATTTAGCTTTCAGATACAGTTCAGATACGCTCAAGATATGGACGCCATTCTGATACTCATTCAGATTCAGCTTTCAGATACAGTTTAGATACGCTCCAAACATGGATGCCATTCTGATACTCATTCAGATTCAACTTCCAGATACAATTTGGATACACTTCAAACACGGATGCCATTCTAATACTCATTCAGATTCAGCTTTCAGATACAGTTCAGATACGCTCCAGATACATACGCCATTATGATACTCATTCAGATTCAACTTTCAGAAACGAGTCAAATACAGTCCATTTATGGATATTATTCTGGTACTTAACCCCACACATCCAGTATTTCAATATAAGTCAAACATAGATTTATTCTGACACTTCTTTCATTCCCACCAACAATCATTTTGGATGGCATCTACAAGCCCATATCCAACAACTTTTCATCTCCTCTCCAAATGTCATCTTTAAGCCCATTCCCTATACCATCAACCGTCACATCCTCGAGTGCAATTTTCTGGGCACTCTAGTGTCCAATCATCTTCCACCTTCAAGTCACGAATGGCAAATCCGCCAATATAACTCTTCAGGTTTAAGAAGATTTAACAGGGGCAGATATTTTACCCCAAAATTTTCTCTCTCATTTATCAAATATTTTCTCATAAGATCTCATTGGGTTCAAGACTGCACAAGGTTTGATCAGCTCAAGACACCTCCTTAAGCACTGCTGACTCAAATTAGGGTTTGAGATTGCACAAGGATAATTGAACTTCCAATGCCTCATATGACTTTCATGGATCATTATGGACCCCCAATATTACTCATGTCAAGTTTTAAGCCTTGAATCCCATTTTTGCTCAGTCAATTGAGTAGTTAACCTAAAAATCAGTTGTATTGGGGAAAAAGTCAACTATGGCCAATTTACAGTCAAACTTCATAACTTTTGATCCACATCAAAATTATAAATTGACATGTATCATTTTATCTAGTTTGGACCATAATTCCTCAAGAAATTTGATCAAATCATTAAAAGGGCAAAATGGTCAAAATTAGGGTTTTTACTGAGAAAGCACAATTTTTGATTTTTGACCTAGCAAATGGTTAATTGGATTGAGACATGACCTCAAGAGTTCAATTGCATCATTTTGACCTAATGGCATGACCCAAAACATTGCTCAAGATCAATTGGATTGATAGTAAATTTTTAGTCAACTGATCAAAAGTCAACTATGCACTGAAAAGTCAAACTTTGACTTTTTGGTCAAAATCAAGTGTCAAAGACCATAATTCATCAAAACATGTCAAAATATGAAACTTATTCATCAAGAAATCAAAAGGTCAAGATTTCATTTTGAAAAGTCAAAGTTTTCAAACTTAGAAATTTTTCTAAGTGTTGAAAACTTCATGTTTTTTCACAACTTTGAGCCAATTTTTCACCATGATGCAAGATGATTCAAAAGAAACTTTCAACATGAAAGTTGTAGATCTCCATGATATCTACAATATTTATTTACACAACTTCTACTAAAAATGCTTGGATATCAAGTTATTAAGTCATAAAGGCATGGTCTTGAAATTAAACACTTAGTGAAATTTTGCCCTAGTTTAGGCAGGATTTTGACCTAACTTCATGGCTCCAAGGGGAATTTTGCCCTAGTTTAGGCAGGATTTTGACCTAGCTCCAAGGGGAATTTTCAAAAGTGATTTAAAGAGGGGTTGTAGAGAACGTTACAAGCTTTCCAAAATGTCAAAGAACTCATCGAGATCATTCTTGAGCAGGGAGAATCGAAGAGAGGAAGTTAGGGTTTCAAACTAAAATTATAGGTCATTTTCATGATGAACAAAAATGCAATTTCAATGTTAGGCTGCATAATCTTGCTTTTCAGGTCTTCTAACTTGTGTATATATCCATAATTAATGGATTACACAAACTTTTGAGCTATAATCCAAGTGGTTTAAGCATTGTCCAAGTCCACTTGCCATTTTTGGAAGAAAGCTAACATTGCAATTCTTGAAAAGCAAGCTTTTTGTGCAAAGTCAATTCTTGAGCCTCTAACTTGTTCCCTTTGATCACACTCCATCTATAAAGTTAGAAGAAAGTGTGTTTAAAGCATAACCACTCTATCTTAGCCAGTACACAAAGCTTTGAAACTTGGATTTCTAAAAAATTACATGTTATGCTTAACTTGTGATTTTGAATTCTGATCAACAACAAGCTTCCAAACTCGTTGCTTATAAATAGAGGCACTATTTATGAGCTAGAGGATGAGATCAAGCACCCTGAAACACACCAAAACTCTCTCAAATCAGAATTTGCACAAGAAACTCCATTGATGCATAATTCTGACCTTAAACTTATATCTCTCATTCCCCTCGTGCATTTCCTTCCTAATCAATCACAAAGCTTCTAAACATCAAATAAAACTCATCCCTGACCCTGTTTCATAACTGTAACGCCATCTTCATCTCCATAACCAAAAACAGAGCTCTGCAAGTTGATTTCTACATACCATTTCAGCCATCCGTTGCTCAAGCTAATCATTGCATTAGCTTCCTGGGAACTTGTGGGAGCTAACCTAATCATTGCAGCACCTTGAATCAAGCTCATTTGCATTTCACGATTTCCAGTTTTGAGTTATTTTTCTTGAACTTCTATCTCATTACTTAGGCATTGTTAAACTTGCATTTGTGAAGATAAAATATAGACATCATTGCCCTGAAGCTGTACATGTCCATAACTTTTATTTATATTGATTGAGCCAGGAGAATTTTAGGATTGAATCTCTGAAAATAATCAGGTTAGAATTTGGTACTTTAAAAAATTCTCATTCATCTTTGATTTATAGTTCATGATATTTATATGGTTGGATTTGTATGAAAAATGGAGCAACTTTCATGTTTGCATCTTCCATTTTTGTTGAGAAATGGTGAAGTTACATGTGGTCTGGCTGGAGGTTTAAGATGAAGTGTATTCAGGGCTTGTTTTGCCTTACATATTTATCATTTCAGTTATGTTAACTGATGTATAACCACCCCAGTGGTTAAAGCGCGTGCCTGTCACTATGAGGTCCTGGGTTCAAGCCCCAACATGACCTTTTTGCTTTTTTCACATTTTTCTCACATTTTTGACACTTTTTGCAGCGCCTGGGCCTCCACTTGTTGGGCCTTATTTTTTTGCTATGATCAAACCCCCTGCCTTGCTGTTTATACATCCTGGCTCAATTTCTTTTATTATTTTCTTTTTCTTATTTTATTTTATTTCTTTTTTCTTTATTATATTTTTATTATTATTATTATTATTATTATTATTATTATTATTAATGAAAATATAAAAATATTTTTATTTTTATTTATTATTTACACTTGTTTATTTTATTTTTCATTCATAAAGACAAAAAGAACAAAAACATTTTCTTTTAAATAAATTAATTTCTTTTTCTTAATTAATTAATAATTAGATTTTTGTTTTATTATTATTATTTTTTCTTTTTATTATTTAAAATTAATTTAGAACTTAGGCTTGTTTTAATTAATTAATCTTCATTTTAATTAATTAAGTCAAAAATCCTTTTCATAAAAAACCAAGCAAAAATCATATTTCTTTACATTTACATTCTTGCACTTTTATTTTTGTACATTTATTCAATTTCAATATGGTTATAATAATTATTTAGATTTAATTTCTTGCAATATTCCCCATTTGTAATTTGTACACCCCCTCTCCTAAGTATTGTAATAGCGTAGTAATTTTAATTTCTGCAATTTATCGCTTTATATACAAATGCCAGTAATTAGCATTTTGTATGGAAAGACTAAAACCAACAAATAGCAAACCCTAATAAGAGATAAATCAAGCATGAAAATCAATACACTCGCACACCTACACCCTCTAGGGTAAATCCACTTTGTTGCCTTACAAAAATGACCATATTATGCATGTGAGGTATCTTAGCAAAAACAAGCAAAATACAAGATCATAGTCCCTCGATGACGCTATCCATGTTGCTTTTCAAAATGATATTAGTCCCTAAATAAAAATGCTAAGGTTCCTTACAACATTTCTAATCATGTTTATACGATAATCCACGCCCGTCCCGTTTACATCCAAAGATATGGTTACTTATCAAGTCAATGGTAAGATGACAATGTCAAAGGAAAAAAGAAATGAACATGAAAGACTTTTGAGTAGGTAGAATGTTCTTAGTTACTTGCTCAATTTTAAAACAAAAAACATCCTTGCTATTTTCAAAAAAAATACCTACACTTTCAAAACACCTTTCAAACTTGAAAACATTTTCAAAAGATCAACACCTTTGTATACATTCTTACGAACGAGAATCATTACAAAGTTTTCCTAAACAATGGCCTCTTTGCAAAAATACTTTCAAAACCACACAAAGCACATTTTCAAAAAAAAGCAAGTGATCTAGCAAGTAACTAAGAGCTCATGGAAAACCATGGATGAAAGGGTGCTAATACATTCCCTTTTCATAATCTACCCCCCGAACTCAAGAAAACATCTCAAAGGTCTTTCCTGTGCTTTTTCACCTTTCCTTTTGGATAAAAGAAAAGTCGGTGGCGACTCTTGCTAACTACAACATTTGCAATCAAACGAAAAACACCCAAGTCAGTTCTCCCACCGTATCACAATATGCTATGACGTTTGTAAATGATGTATGAATGTGAAATTTTGTTGAAGTGTATTTGTAAATTCGTCCAGTATCTTTGTCTTGAAAAATAAATCCCTGATTGTTGCTGGGGATGAAGAGTATGTGTATCTTCGATCTTGATGGGTATTCCTGTTTTCTGTTTGAGGAAACTCTACTATTTTGGGGAGAAGAGTCCAAGAACATTGGTTGTTCACTTCTTTATAGAGTCTTGAGAAAATGCTTATTCTTGTTCTTATGTATATATTTCTTAACAGTTAATCATGTTCATATGCATATTTTCATTCAATTTTAGTCATTGGACGTTTTTTCAAACAAAACAGAAAAAATAAAAAATAAAAGTTTGAATTTTAGGGTATATTTGTATTGATAGTTTGCCCATAAACATGCGATTTTGTACAAAGAGACATAAATCCTAGTAGGAGGAATTTGTCATGAAATGAAAAGAGTATAAAGTGAAAACAAAATAAATATCTATGTGGAAATGGTCTCGTTAGGTTCCAACTCCGCTATTGCCCCTATGTCTTCAAACATGTTATCCCTTGCTGTCGGAAGAAGTTGATTGAACTGATCTGTACCATTTGAACTTTTGACTTTGGTAATAAAGCTTGATGTAAGTGATCCAATGGGACATAGTTGTATGCTTTAATCCTTAATTTTTGCCTGGACCACCCTTTCGGGTTTTCAGTCCACAAGGATACCCTTTTTTTTTCCCAAACCACCTTTTTAGATTTTTGATTTGCCGAGTGTACAATCTTTTTTATATATATCCCTAATTTTTGTCTGAACCCTTTTAGTTCACCAGGATGCCCTCATTTTTGCCTAGGACAGTCAACCTAATGGGTCATTTTCATGCGTAGTATCTTTTAATTATGTCCATGTTTACAGGGTGCCAGAAATCTTCATCATCCATGGTGGTTAGTATCATAGCACCGCCGAAAAATACTTTCTTGACAACAAATGGTCCTTCGTAGGTGGGAGTCCATTTTCACCTGGGATCACCTTGCGGTAGAATGATGCGCTTTATTACCAAGTCACCAGCCTGATATACCCGATGCTTGATTTTCTTGTTGAATGCCTTGATCATACATTTTTGATACATCTGACCGTGACAGACAGCCGCAAGCCTCTTTTCGTCAATCAAATTAAACTGGTCTAGCTTGGTCTGAATGCACTCGTCTTCGTCTAAGTCTGCATCTTTCATAACCCTCAGAGAAGGAATATGAACTTCGACAGGTAGGACAACTTCCATACCATAGACCAGAGAGAATGGGGTTGCCCCAATTGATGTTCACGCTGAAGTGCAATAGCCATGAAGAGAAAATGGTAACATATCCTACCAGTATTTGTAAGTCACAACCATCTTCTGTATGATCTTCTTCATATTATTGTTGGCGGCTTCCACTGTGCCATTCATCTTTGGTCGATATGGATAAGAGTTTCTTGATATTGAGTTGCGTGCAGAGTTTAGTGATCATAGTGTTGTTGAGGTTGGTACCATTGTCTGTGATGATTCTCTCGGGGATGCCATACCAGCAGATAAGATTATGTTTTATAAATAGAGCGACCACATTCTTGGTAACAGAGGAGAATGAGTCTGCTTCAACCCATTTTGTGAAGTAGTCAATGGCGATGCGAATGAAGCGATGTCCTTTAGAGGAAATAGGTTTAATCTCTCCAATCATATCAATACCCCACATTGCAAATGGCCACGGATCAATCAAAGTGTTCAGAGGAACCAGAGGCATATGAACCTTATCAGCATAGATCTGGAACTTATGATAAGTCCTCGAGTGGTGGTTACAGTCGGTTTTCATAGTCGACCAATAGCAACCCGCTCTCAGAATCTTTTTAGCCATAGTATGCCCGCTGGAGTGAGTACCAAAGATGCCTTCGTGCATATCCTCCATAATTTTCTATTCTTCCTTCTTGTCTACACAACAAAGCTGAGGTTCATCCCGATTACACTTGTACTAAATTCCATTGCTCGAGAAGAACTTAGATGGGAACCTCTGTAGGAATTTATTATCATTGATTGATTCCCCTTTATGGTATTCTTGAGCTTCAAGGTACCTTTTCACTTCATGAAACCGAGATTTTTCTTCTACTCCATCAGTATCAATTTCGTAGCAATGTGCCGGTTCATCGAATCTTTCAATGGTAACTCTGGGAGCCTCATTGTCCCATTTGACCTTGAACATGGATGACATGGTAGCTAATGCGTCTTCCAACTGATTCTCTTTTCTTGGGATATGCTCAAAAGTAATCTCTTTGAAGTACGAAATCAAGGTTAGCACATGTTCTCAGTAAGGGATAAGATTCAGATGCTTCGTATCCCATTCTCCCTTGACCCGACTGATTACAAAGGTTGAATCCCCATATATGCTCAGGAATTTGATTCTCAGGTTAATAACAGCTTTAATACGCATGATGCATGCTTTATATTCAGCCATATTATTGGTGCAGTCAAAGCAAAGTCTGGCAGTGAAGGGCGTATGGCAACCATGGGGAGAGATACTTACATCATCGATCTCGTTTCCAAGTGCGTTAGAAGCTCCATCAAAAACCATAGTCCATCGCGATCCTAGCTCAAGTCCTTCATACGGTCCAGGCTTTTCACAATCCGTAACTAGCATAATGTTCTCATCCGGGAATTCGAAATTCATAGACCGATAGTCGTTGTGATATGGTGGCAGAACTGACTGTTTAATACTGGTTTGCGTTTTGCATTTTTTTATTCGCAAAATGTCGCGGTAAGCAAGAGTCGCCATCGACTTTTATTTCATCCAACCGGAAAGGAAAAAAGTACAGAAAAAAAAATCCTTTTTTGAGATATTCTGAGTACGGGGGGTAGATTATAGAAAGGGAAGGTGTTAGCACCTATTGTACCCCAAAATTTGCCCTCCCATATTTCTCAGCACATGGCAAGTGAGGTCCCCAAATTGCTCAAGGTTGCCCAAGAGTTGACCAGACAAACTCTCTCCTAAGGCAGTATACCTAAAATTAGGGTTTCCATCTTCATCAAGATGTGTGAACCAAAAAGGACTCAAATTCTCACCATTGTCCTAATATGTTCTCAATATCACCCATGTCAAGTTCCAAGCCTTGCAGAAGAAGTTTGCTCAGTCAATTGCTCAAATGCCTGAAAATCAACTATACTAGGTCAAAAGTCAACTGTGGCCCACATACAGTCAAACTTCAAGATTTTTGGTCAACATCCTCATTTTGAAGTATTATTCATCATTTGATCAAGGGTTGATCATGATTCCTCAAGGATTGCTCACAATTTATCAAAACCCAAAAGTTGTAAATTAGGGTTTTGTAGGAAAAGTCAACTCAACTTTGACCAAGCATAACATTCTCATACTTTATCAGAAATGACCCATCCAAATATCATTTTGAAGATGATGCAATTACCTACAATTCATCTTTAGCTCCCAAGTCCAAATTTTGCACTCACAAAAAGATATGAATTTTGACATTATAGGTCCTTTTGAAAAGTCAACAAAAGCACCTTTTGGGTCAAAGCTTCATACATGAACATGGAAGACTCAATTGAGATGATACAAAATGGGTTGCTTAGAGGACATCCTAATATTTCTAAAAAGTCCAAGAACACCTCTCTAGGGTCAAAATTGAGAGAGTTATGCATTGGCCAAGTTGACCAATTTTGCAAAATTGCCAAAAGTCAATTGTGCTCAAATTTGCATTTTTTGATAAATGGGCCCAACTTCTTATACTTTCACCTCAATTATAATGTGTTCCACGACTCAAATGTTCACTCGCCCATTATATGCTTCATTTTTCAATTTATTTTGATTTTCCATTGATTAAAAAGTAAATTAAATCAAATAAATGATGAAAATTAACAAATATATGATTTGATTTGTTTTTTTTGACAGATTAGCAATCAAGATATATTGAGTTTACATGATCAAATCGAATCAAGCACAATTGGGACAAGAAAGGCATGATTTGGCTCAATATAGAAACATATCATACAACTTGAAAATCAAATCAAATCTTGGATAAATGTAAAGATTCATTCCAAGTTTATTAACCTAATTCATTCTAGGTTATATAATGAAGCTTTTCAGATCAAAAAACAAGGGTTAGAGGTCGTGTAAATGATAGAACAAAACTCAAAAATCTTGATAAAAAGTGAGTTTCAGTTTGCAGGTTTAGAGGACCTTTGAGAGCAATTCAAGGCCAGCAATCTATTCCAGGACATCCCAGGAAGCTATTCCAATCACTCCCAGGTCTTGAAACGCCCAGAAACGCGCTATACACCTCACGCGGTTTGCAAGCTTTTTCAAATTTGATTATTGCAATTTACGTATCATTAGAACTTTTGATTGTTATATTCATGTTTGTCATCATGTTTGTAAGCTAACCATGCCATTTAATTGCGTTTTGATGCATGTACGTGATATTGCCATTGCTAGGGTTTCTGTATTCGTTTTAGGGTTTTTCAATGCAGGCAAAATTAGGCCTTGATTCTGGTGCCATGATACTCGTGAGGATGAGACGAGTTGATTGGTACCAGTACTTTTCATTTATCTTGCTCGTATGCAATTTTGGAGATGAACATGGTTATACCTACAGTGAACGTCTGTAGGTAAAAGTCTTGTTTTCTAAGGCAACGGTCCAAGGAAGAAGATGAGGCGTGGCAGTCATTGGTTGGCTGGTTTAAATTTTCACGCATATTCTGAATATATTGTTTGATTTGATTATATTGTTTTGCTTCTATTATATGAACAACAAGAAAGCGTGTTACAGCTGGCAAACAAGCATTGGAATTGAGCATGAGGACCTGGGTCCGATCCCAGGTCCCAACCTTTGCTTTATATTATTTTTCTTCATATGATCAGGTGCACTACCATTCCATGTGTCCACCATGCAGCTCAAAGATCTGACCATCAGATTCATCAGCAAGCCAGATCCAACGTGCCAGCAATGAAGGTCCACCATGCTACTCAAGTTAACGCCCATACCAGATCCAACGCTGACCAGGCTTAATGCTTATTTGGGCCAAGAAAATCAGATTTGCACCCCTTAGTATGTTATTCAACACAGGCCCATCTCTTCACTTTTTTATTTCTTTTTTTTAATTATTTTATTATTTTCCTTAATTATTTTAATTAACAAAATTAATCACTTTTTTTTATAAAATCATGAAAAATCAAGAACGCACAAAAATTAGAATTAGGTTTTTTTATCAAATTTAATTTAATTTAGTTTAATTTAATTTAGGGAAATTTTAACTTGTTTTTATAATTAAAACCAATTAAAAATTAGGTTTAAGTTCTTGATTTAATTCTTTTCTTTTTCAAACAAAAAAAATACAAAAATAGGTTGTTTAGAATTAATTAATTTATTTTCAAAAAGTAAAATTAATTAGTAATTAGGTTTTTTTTTTAAATTCAATTATTCATTATTTTCTCAAATAACAAAATACGACAAAAAAATGATTTTTCTTTAATCAATTGCAATTAGGTTTAGTCAAGGGTCAAAACCCTAATCGCCTCGCATTTAATTCGTCGCGCGCTTGTTGATTATTTTGCCCATATTTTGTAAATGTTCATGGTTTGTAATAGTTAATTTAGGGTTTTTTTTAAATCCCCGATTTTTTGGCTATGTAATTAATCCCCCTCCCGAAGCCTTGTAATAGCTAGGTTTATTTTCTCGCATTTTTAATTCCTGCAAATATTTATCTGTTTAGATGTATGCTAATAGGATGGTATGGCAAGAATGCATGACAAATTAACACAGTTAGAAAACCCTAATGTGCAAAGATTAAATAACTGAAACAAATCACTCGCACATATCACTCTTAGGGTATACTCTCACTTCGGTTGGCTTCGATAAACGACCATTAAGCATAGGGTGTCTTAGTGGTTGCCCTCCTGTCTAAAAAAGATCAAATGTCCCATTCGAATGTTACCTCGGAAATGTTGCCTCAGAAATGTTTCCTCGGAAATGTTGCCTCGAATAAGATCTTAAGACTCTAGGGTTACTACTAAGGTGTCCTAATATTGATTTAGTGATCATATGTCCCTTTCGAATTGACCCTTACAACTCCAACAACGGTGCTACCTACTCCTCAATAGTAGGATAGCGCTGTCTAAAGGAAACAAGAATAGAAGCAATCTTTTTTCGAGTAGGTAGATGCTAGTAGGTACTTGCTCAAATCAAACTTTTCACACTTACACTTTTCAAACAATTTTTTCAAAACAACTTCGTCACACTCTTGAGGACTGATACAAGGGTTATCACGAAGTAAAACACTTTCAAAATAGTTTTCAAAAACAACTTCGTCACACCTTTGAGGACTAATACAAGGGTTATCACGAAGTTAAAACTTTTCAAAACAAGCACACAAACACAAGCAATTTAAAAATGAGCAAGTACCTAAGAGCCCATGGAAAACCATGGATAGAAAGGGTTCTAACACCTTCCCTTTCTATAATCTACCCCCCGTACTCAGAATATCTCGAAAAAGGATTTTTCTGTACTTTTTTCCTTTCCGGTTGGATGAAATAAAAGTCAGTGGCAACTCTTGCTTACCGCGACATTTTGCGAATAAAAAACACAAAACGCAAACCAGTATTAAACAGTCGGTTCTGCTATCGTATCACAGAACTGGCGACTTTGCTGGGGAAATATAAGTGGGGTATACCTTAGGATCTAGGTCATTTAAAATTGCTTCTCTTGATTGCTTTGTTTGCTTTATTTTTGAGGGTTTTGTTTGGGGTTACTATAGATCCTACACCTGGATCTGGCGAATACCTTTTAGGTAAGTAGCAATAGACTGTGAGGGAACTGTATAACATAGACCGATACGGTTGAAGCAGTAGCTACATTGGTGTGGCACTTTGTTTGGTACCGGTATCCCTTGTGGTGAAACGAGGAGAATACAGGGCCGCTGCGTGGTGTCGTGAAGCATCAACTGACCTTAGAACCTTTAATCACACAAATTGGCCATTAGAAAGTAGCGAGATAGCCGGCCTCGGTGTAGAGCTAAGAACTGGTTGATACTCGATGCTACACTCATTGAGATCATACTTTCGAAATATTTCGGCCGCAAGAAAAGATTGTGTGAGCTGAAACCATGACCGATAAAGGATGGTCGGTGATATTGAGATCCTCTAGAACCCGGTTACTTTTTCTAGGACAGGTTTGAAACCAACTTAACTTCAAGAGGGTATTACCTTTAACCTCATGCAAGCCTTAAACCTAAGGGCTTTGTGTGATTTGACTGTGTTTGCAATACCTGTGTTTGCTATACCTGTGGTTTATCATGACATCATGCATCATAACATGGAATTCATGCTTCATTACACTAACCATTTCAAAGACTAAGGGAATTTATCTTTGTTCTGTTTTGCAGATCATGGCTTCCGTGCATAGAAATACTATCTGAATTAGCTTTGTGCAGATACCTGCCCAACTTAAAGAGCTAGCATCAAGAGTTTCTGAAACTTATACTTTCATTAAGAGACACGGTCAACTTCTCAGCCTGGTTACTTCAAACCTTGATGAACAGATGATGAGCGTACTTTTTCAGTTCTTCGATCCCAAGCATCACTGTTTCACCTTTCTAGATTATCAGTTGGTACCCACCTTGGAAGAATTCTCTCAACTATCGGGCATATCCATTCTTGAATAAGTACCCTTCACAGGTATGGAAGAGGTTCATAAGCCATAAGTCATTGCCTCAGCCTTGCATTTGAAACGGGCCGATGTGGTATCCAATTGGGAAGCTCGAAGCAGAGTCGAGGGTTTTTAGCTAAATTTCTGATAGACCAGGCTCAGCTATTTTGGGATGATATGGATTTTTAGGCTTTTGAGGATGTCTTGGCTCTTCTTATCTATGGTTTAGTTCTCTTCCCTAATCCGGACTCCTTCGTAGATGTGAATGCTGTCAAGATTTTCCTTTCTCGCAACCCTACGCCTACCTTGCTTGGAGATATTTTGCACACTCTCCATACTCGTACCATGAAGAGAAGAGGGACTCTTATGTGCTGCATGCCGTTGTTGTCGAGGTGGATTATTTCTCATCTCCCTAGGTCTATACTGAATAACGAAGAAGGTTTGAGTTGGTCGCACAGAATAATGTCACTCGCTCATACATATATTCTTTGGTGTTCTCGAGCTATGGAAGACATTGCTATTATTGACCGCTGTGGGGAATACCCTAATGTCCCATTACTTGGTATCAGTGGGGGCATAACTTACAATCTTTGTCTAGCTTTGTGACAATTTGATTATGCTCGAAAAGATGGGCCCCATGAGTTACTTATTAAGGGCATTGTTTTCGACTATGAGGATGATGTTAAGGAGTACTTCCGGAGGTTCATACGAGCTTGGGGCATGGTAAACAAATTTGACCCCAAAGATTTGGGACCAAAGACTTCCATTCCTATGGAGCCTTACCTCCAATGGGTATGAGCTCGTGCCCAGAAGCTTATGATGACTTATGTAGCCGTATTACCAGTGATTGTGGATCCCACTACTGAAGAAGGCATTCCTTACACTGTTCTCAATTCTTACATGCCCACCGATCTTGGGGAGTTACAGAGGTCTTGGATTCGGCTGAAGAATGAGCGGGATACTTACAGGGAACAGTTCCATGATCAAGAGAGGAAGGTTTTAAAGCTCACCAGACAGCTCCAGGAAGAAAGAGTGCTCAATGATTATATCAGCAGAAAGAGAAAGCGTCCATGGGACTTTTTATTTTTCTTTTCTAGTTTTAGATTTGTTTTATTCACTTATTTGTAACGCCTTAAAGGCATTTTGAACCTTCAAAGTTAAGCTAATAAAGTTTTTGTTTATTTTGGTTTGCAAATTTAAATTTTCCGAAGTCTTTGAAATCATTACATGCACATCCCATTATCATACACATCATTATAGGTACCACTACAGGTTTCTCATCTTCTTCGCTGTTTATTTCAGCAGAAATGTCTTACGATCAAGTCATCAAAGATCTTCAGGCACAGAATGCCCAATTCCAACAGATGTTCATCAGTCTGGCTAAGGGGCAGGAAGATCTGAAAGCCATTATTCTGAAAGAGAAGAAGAAGAAGAAGACTGGTATTCTGAATATGGGCAGAAGATTTGGAGAAAGGTTGAAGCATCAAACTGTTCTGACCTCTTCATCCAGGGAAGGAGAGAACCAAGAAGGGGAAAAGGACCCTAGTCCTGTAGTCTCTGACAATGATACTGATTATGACAATGAGCAATATCCTCCTACTGAGGATAAATACAAACAGTTAGAAGACCGTCTGAGTGCCATGGAAGTTCAGAAGATACCTGGCTTGGATTTCGGAGAATTGGGATTGGTATCGGGAGTGGTCATCCCTCATAAGTTCAAAGCTCCAGTTTTTGCCAAGTATGATGGGGTGTCCTGCCCAAAACTCCATCTCCGCTATTATGTCAGGAAAATCCAACCCTGATTTGACTGTCCAACTCTTGAGCAATCTTGAGCCACTTTGAGACTTCTCTTGTAATGTCTTTGAGAAATATGGGAGGGCAAATTTTGGGGTACAAAAGTTGCCATGTTCAATATTCTTAAATCGGAGGATATAGATTGGCTTTCGGGCCTTTCGTGATCCGAAGGTGGAAGATGATTGAACACTAGAGTACCCAGAAATTTGCACTCGCATGAACTGGTATCAGCATTGTGATGTCGGGAATGGGCTTACAGATGCCATTTGGAGATTGTTGGTAGGTGGTTTTGTCTTCTTTGACGGGATTGGCATCAGAAAAATCTTTAGGAATCGATTTAACTAGATTTATCTTCTTTGACTGGATTAGCATCAGAAAAATCTTTAGGAATCGATTTAACTGGATTTGTCTTCTTTGGCTGGATTAGCATCAGAAAAATATTTAGGGATCGATTTAACTAGTTTTGTCTCTTTTGACGGGATTAGCATCAGAAAATCTTTAGGAATCGATTTAACTGGTTTTGTCTCTTTTGACTGGATTGGCCTCAGAAAAATCTTTAGGAATTGATTTAACTGGTCTTGTCTTCTTTGACTGGGTTGGCCTCAGAAAAATCTTTAGGAATCGATTTAACTGGTCTTGTCTCTTTTGACTTGATTGGCCTCAGAAAAATCTTTAGGAATCGATTTAACTGGTTTTGTCTCTTTTGACTGGGTTGGCCTCAGAAAAATCTTTAGGAATCGATTTAACTGGTTTTGTCTCTTTTAACTTGATTGGCCTCAAAAAATTCTTTAGGAATCGATTTAACTGATTTTGTCTCCTTTGACTTGATTGGCCTCAGAAAAATCTTTAGGAATCGATTTAACTGGTTTTGTCTCTTTTGACTTGATTGAGAATTTAACTGCATCTTTCCTGGAAGGTAAAGGTCAGTCATATGCAATGCATGATGGGGATCAAGCAATGATGTTCTCAACATAAATGAGATTGTATGGTATGATGCGTATATGCATGTATCATGATGTATGGAAATGTAATGTTTTAGCTGGGGAAAATAAATCTCGGATAACTGATGGAGAATAAAGTTGAATTCTTCAATACTTTTTGATCCAATAACCTTGAGATTCATTGTGTGGAGGCTTTGGTTCTACCAATCCTCTAATGGATCTACAATACTTTTGGTCAACGCGGATCACTTAAACATCGTTGATCATTACATGTTACTTTTGAGGATTCCAAAATGGATGATATACTTGACAAAAAGCAAATTCAACTTGTTGTGTGGAGGCTTTGGTTCTACCAATCCTCTAATGATTTCCAAATGAAAGTTTCAAGATGGTCATCCAACTAACCACTAATCTCTAACAATTGACTTTACATATGCTTTTTATTTTTTATGCTTTATGTACCATTTAATTTAAGCATTTACATTTCATGCTATTTCTTATTTTGCTCACTTGAGCATTTACTTTTATGTCATTTTTATTTTGCTCACTTGAGCCTTTCTTTTCCTTTTAAAGACACCTAATAATCAACATGAACCATAAAAATATTTAATGATACTTGGACTATTTGGTTACTATCCTTGGCATTATGGAGCATTGGACTTCTTGGACTTAGGATTAGAGACCTTGGCCTATCTTGGAGACTTTGTGATTTTATTTGATATTTTGTCTGGAGTTCTTGAGGTTTACCTCAAGACATTGGGTTGTTTATTTGTTTTGTGTGCAGGTTATTGTGATTACATACTTTATTTGTAATTTGAAATTCACCCGTATACAGCCGTTACTCTGCCCAATTTTTGCGAAGACTTAATACACTTGAAGTTTGGTTCTCTCAAGAGGTCTAGTATCTTTGCTTGCTTGGTTTCAATTCAAAGAATGGGAATTCTATTTTGACTCATAATGTCAAGTATTGACTTCTTATTGGTTAGATGGTTCTTATCCCTAGCTTTTACCTTATGCTTTAGGATAGTCCCTTCTTCTCCTTCCATCTTCTTTAATTTCAAAAATATTCTCCCTCCTTTTGAAAACTCTTCTTATTTTGAAACTTGAAACATTTTCATAATAAACTTGGACTTAGGTCCATGCATTTTCAAAACATTTTCATAAATAAACTTCAATCAATTTAATAATACCTTGACATTTTTTGTGAGAAGACTAAAAGTCAATCAATCTCATTTCAAACCATCTTTTGCCACTTTGGCTATTTATTTTAAAATCTTTCTCAAAAGATTAGACTCTTATCAATCCTTGTAGTGATGCAAACAACTATACTTCTACAATATGTAGTAAAGAGAGATATTTTCCACTTGGGTGTTGAGTGAGGCATTGTTGATTTTAAAATCCAAGCCATATCCTCCACTTTGAGATGATGCAAATTCTCCTTTCTCATGATTGTGGGTAGTAAGTATGTTTTCCACACGGACAATGACGATGATGTCTTATCTCATAAAATTAACCAACACACTTGTGTTTCAAATTTTTAAAAATAGGAACTACGTGTACCCTGATCCCCTATTGCATGAAAGGTGGTACGTAGGCACTAAAGGTTTGCAACCGCGACGGGTGCAAAAAATCATGAAAAATATATTTCTTTTCTCACCTCCACCATCCATTTTTCATATAACACATTTTCATAGCCAAAATATACAGATTTTTTCAAAGAGGTTCCTATGGAGTATCGTAGATGTTTAGGGTGCTAATACCTTCCCTTTGCATAACCAACCCCCTTACCTTGAATCTTTCCCCTTTTTTTGGGTTATTCGCTCTTTTCCCATTCCTTTGGAAACAATAAAGCGCGGTGGCGATTTTGATTTTGATTTGTATAAAGTCTAGTCAATTCAATGGCTTAGTCTTGAACATTTCTACCGCTATAGATAACACTAACACTTTTTGACATAACAACTATTATTGTCTTCAACCAACTGGGGAACTCTTTGAACCCGCTAAGATCACCAAGACAAAGCCAAATTATTTTTTTAAAATGTCTTATATATCACCTACATAGAACAACATTTTATTTCGACTAAGAATGTAGGAGACCTTGAACACATTAATTTCCTCACCTACTAGATTTCTTGCTATGTATTTTGCTTCAGATCCCTTCAAGTGGCCAAATATTTTGTGCCTCTGGCCACTCAATTACATGAGAAGAGGAATTTTTGTCGTAGCAAACTGTTCTTATGTGGCTTTTATAAATATTTGGGTTAACTTCTCATGACCTCAAAGAATGGAATAATCCTAAAAGCCACTTGATCTCTAGCCCAATTCGGCTGATGTAGCCGTGGCTTAATGCCACTTTTGAACCTTCCCTGAAAGCCAGTTCCTCGCCCAACTCAGAGGGATGTTTGTGGTCTAAGGCTTGCTCAACTCACTCCAGATGTTAGAAAAGTTATGTCTAAGGAAGTTTTTGAGACCTATTTTGATATGTTTTACAATTTTAAAACATTTGTCTCGACTATGAACAAAGAGAGATTCATGACATTTTACTAGAGTTTTTTTAATCTGCTCCCTTATCGACCAAACTCACTTCTTCCAAATCAGGTATAAGGGTGACTGCCTATCAACTAAACTTGGTGGTTATGCAGTTTGGTCTTAGTTAAATTTTACCAAAATCCCTCATTCCAAAAGAGATGTTGTTTTCATTTCTACCAACTAGCCAAGTGGACAATGGTTTGGGAAATGTATGACTTTCTTCAAGAAAAAAGGTTGGATTTCTTAACCCTCTCGAATTCTCTCCTTCTTTTCACTGCACTAGAGAATTTGAGGAATTATGTTCTACTTGTTGGAACAAGTTTGGTTCTACATCTACAATCCTTAAGTTATGATGATAACAAAGTATATAAAACAATTTTGTAGACTAATATTTTCATTAAGTGTGCAGATAATGAAAACAAGTTCTGGACTTTGAACAAAGCATACTCTGAGCATAACATACTATAAATGAACAAACTTATAGACAAAGATAACTCTGAACAAAGCTAAATCTGAACAAAGCAAGGCAAAATCTGAACAAAGTAGACTCTGAAGTCTGGACAATGCAAACTTTAAACAATGTGAACTCTGGACAAAGAGACTCTGGACTCTGAACTTCATCAAATTGTGAAGCAAGTTGAAGTCTGATGAAGTGTTTCTCTTATTTTCAATCATCTCTATAATCAAAACAATAATCTATATCAAATAATCCAGAATCACTCGGATAACTCAAGCTTCATTTTCACTTGACTTTAAAGTTTAAATCTATAAGGCTTTGAACTCTAATCAAGCTTTTAAACATCTTAAATATGAAGCCAACGATTAAGTGAATAATGATTGAAATAATATTCATATAGATAGTACATTCAAGCAGAAAAATAAATTATTCCTTAAAAAGGACAAATATGTTAGAATTATAAAAGGACGACACTGCCAACAGATCTTCGTGTTTTACGGCTTAACCTTACACCACTTCTACAGCTATGAAATTGATGAAGTTTCCATATTCATCATCCAACAATATTATTTATCATCTTCCAATTTAATCCTCCAATGGTACTATTCACCATCTATTTAAAGAGGGCAAAGGAATTTTGAAGAATAGAGAACTGGTGTGAAAAATAGTGAAAATATATGAAAGAAACAAATAAAAAATAAGAGAAATAACAAACATAATACTCACTACACTTAGAGCTTTTCATTTTATATTTTTTTAATTGTAAAGTTGGAATTTCACATTGGGTATCTTTTTGTTTAGAAGCATCATTGTAAACACATAATCTATGTATTGTAACTCTGATTAAATTCCTTGAAGGACTAGGTTTAGTTTGTAGCCTCGAGAAGTCATTTAATGTTTGTCTTTGAGATTTTATTCCTTGAGGTACTAAGCTTAGTTTGTTGCCTTGAGAATCCATTGATAGTTGTTCTTTGAGTTGTAATCTAATTTATTAGTGGATTAAGTCCGTAGTGAGAAGGCGAACTCACTCTGATGAGTGGAATGGATTAACTTAGTTAATAGTTAACCAATATAAAAATCCTTGAGTATTTTTTATCATTGTTGATTTTTTTTTTAGTCGCAAAAAATTTATCATATTAGAAGCCCAATTAAAACCCCTTTTTCTTGTGTTTCTTGAACTTTCAATTGGCAACAGAGCTCTGGTTCTGATATTGACTATAGTGTGTCAAAGACTTAATCATGTTATATAAAGATCTAGTTTTGAAACACATTATGGCATCTAAAAGTAATAATGATAAAGATCATTATTCTGCCAAACCTCCAATCTTTGATGGAGAAAAGTTTGGCTACTAAAAAGATAGAATCAAAAGTTTCGATATGATGCTTATCTATGGGATATGGTAAGAGAAGGTTACACACATCCTACTGATTCAAATTTTGTAAAGCTTGAAATAAACAAGATGAATGATCAACTAAAGAAGGATAATAAGAATCATCATAGATTAAGAAATTTTGTACTGAATGTTATTTCTTATATTGAGTATTAGAATATTACAAATAGAGACTCAACTAAGTCTTTATTTGATTCTTTGAGGATGACTCGTGAAGAAAATGAACAAGTAAAGGAAACCAAGGCTCTTGCCTTGATTTATAAATATGAAGCTTTCAAAATGGAAGAAGATGAAACTATTGAGGATATGTTCTCAAGGTTTCAAACCCAAACTCTTGTTGGTGGTTGAAAGTTTTGAGCAAGGGCTACACCACCGCGGGCCATGTAAAGAAAATCATCAGAAACCTTCCAAAGAAATGGAGGCCAAATGTGGCATATCTCAAGGTGTCAAAGGATCTAAATAGCATAACACTGGAGGAGCTTGTAAGCTCTCTAAGGAGTCATGAGATCAATCTAGAAGAGGATGAGACCTAGAGGAAATGGAAGTTTGTGGCTCTGAAGTCTAAAGGAAAAAATGAAAAGGTTAAAGTTCTTCAAGCAAAAGAAAAAGAGTTTGAAGAAAGTTATAATGAAGAGGATGAGTTATCTCTACTATCTAGAAGGGTCAATCCAATCTGGAAGCAAAGACAAAAAATTATAGAGGCTATAGAAGAACAGGTGGACACTTTGAGTCAACTTTAGGCATAACAAGTCTGGAGTTGACAAAGATGTCATCTGCTACGAGTGCGAAGAGCCTGGCCATTACAAAAATAAGTGTCTCAAACTTAACAAAGAAAAGCCTAAGAAGAAATTCTTCAAAAAATAATAAGACGATTATGATGGAAACATGGTGTCATACCCCAATTTTATCCCTATTTTTTTCAAAATTGCGAGCAACCAGTGTTGTTACGCTTAAAATAAAATTTCAGTTTTACATACAGATTGGTTGATTCATTCTCTGATTGTGTGTAAAATCTACGAACAAATTTTTCAAGTTTAGATCTTTACCAGAATGTTTTATAGAACTACAGGGCGCGTAGGTCATTTTGGTATGCTCAGTGTATTTTTCGCATCTGCATGCGGTCACATTTTGATCAGTTAGAGCATTTTTATTCGGGTATTTTTAATTGCAATTTTGAACATTATCGGAAATTTTTACTGAATTATGTTGCACGTAGGTCGTATTGGTAAGTTCATGTTATTTTTTCGATCATGCATGTGCTTTATTTTTATTCATTTTGGTCCCTTTTCTTTCTCGCTTTTATCTATTTTAGTCAGAATAAAGTTTTCTCACTTTAGTTTATTTTTAATTTGAATTTTAATTTAACAATTAAATCAAAGGTGAGGGCATAATGGGCATTAAGTGAAATTTAAAACCCTAATGGTATTCTATATATAGCAAGTAAGAGTGAGAATTGGGAAATGAAGAAACAAACCCACCAATCGGATTCCATCCGCTTCACATATTGAATTCTTCTCTCTCACCACTTGAACCAAAAAAATATAAAATATTAAGGAGGCCGTGGAAAAAGAGAAACGTGAAAAATAAAAATGGATCTTCTCTTACTACTGTAGTGATGACACTTTGTCATTGCATATATTCTGTCAAAGAAACGGAGAAAAATGAGGTAAAGATCACTAAATTTGATGAAGAATAGCCAAAGAACAAAGCAAAAAATGACCAAGTATGAAGAAATAGAGACTTGGGGAAAATTGGCTGAAAAGGGAGAAAACGCGTGCAAGCCACTGGAGTGATCATGCCAGCGTTGCGCTCCATCACGTGTGTGATGGATCTGCCAAACTTGCATCACACGTGATGTAGGCTATCATGCGTGCGATGAGCCTTTTTCCTAGGTAATTTTCTAACACAATTTGACAGATTCAAAAGGCTTTAAAAGGGGACTTTTGGCACTTTTTCGATGGTTATGCGATTTTACATTGCAAGTGATGATTTACAACACCATAAGGCATATTTGAAGCACATTTGAAGCCATTAGATACCAGTTCTTCAAGAGATCTCTAATACAAACCTCTTATTTTATTTGGTTTCGTAATTTTCATTATGTGTAGCTAATTCTCTCTAGGTTAGATTTTGTTTGATGAACCTATTTTAATAATCTTGGGACAAATGTTTGATTTATTATTTCATGGATAATTTGAGTTATAATTCTATTCAATTGCATCTTGTTCTTAATGCTCTTTATGTGAGATACTATTTTAATCTGATTTTGGGGACATAGGAAATACTGACTATTAGACTATGCGTTAGACCTAAGGCAATTATTGTGCTTACGTCGGTTGAATATGAATAGGAGACCACAAGTATTGGCTTAGAGATTAAAATTCTATTGCATCGCTTAATCTTGCTTACGATGGTGGACTAGGGATAGGAAACTCCGAGTATATATTAGTGAGTTATACACCAAGGGATTGAGTATATCAGTTTTGTTAATTCGTCGTGGAATTATAGCAACAATATCATTTATGTAATACATCAAACATCAACAGTAGAGAAATAGGGGATTCTATAGAAAACCTAACAACTTTCATATTATTGATAAAACACTTTATGTTATTTTCGCATTAAAACTCAAAAACCCCCTAATTTAGTATTTTCTAAACATTGCATAATTATTGTCTTATTAAATAGCATTCCTTGTGGATTAATATTGTTATTACTTCGACATTATCGATAAAATTGTTGAGAAGTCATTAAGTGTTTGGCGGTGTTACTGGGGAATGTTGATAATTTCAACAGGGCAATGCATGTGCAACATTTTTTCTTTTGTTTGAGTTTTAATTTTTGTTTGAGTTTTAATTTTTGTTTTTGCCTTCTTGTTTTTATTTTAATTTCTTTCACACACTACTACTAAGGTATTTTGTTTGTGTATGTGCAGTTCAAGATCATAGTTAATACCACTTGATCCAGAAATTGAGAGGATAACACGAGTAAATTGGAAAGCTGCTAGAGAAGCCACTCTGGAACAAGACATAGAAGTAGAAAATTCAATTGTTTCTTCAGATAGTGAATCAGGCGAGGAAACCACAACGGAAAATGTACCACCACCTCAAACTATGGGGGACTACTACAAAAGGACTGACGCATGGCAAATCTCAAAAGGTTTTATACCAGCTGACCCTGCTTACTTTGATATAATTTTTTTGTAATTTTAGGTTTAAGGGACAATCCTTTTGATGTGAATGCAATTTGGGATCCGTGGGAGCATCTTGGTCGCTTCCATGAAACAGCCTCCATGTGGCGACCAACTAATGTCATTAATGATCAGGTAAAGTTGAGGTTGTTTGGATTCTCATTGATTCGAAGATCCAAGTATTGGTTACTATGTCATTCTAATGGTACCATTGGAATATGGAAAGAGCTATATGACAAGTTCTTGGAAAGATTCTTCACCACCACGCAGTTCACAGAAAAGAATTCGAAATCACAAATTTTGAGCAACAAGAGACAAAATCTCTTTATGATTCATGGGAGATATTTAAATTGTTATTACGCAGGTGCCTAAATCATAACCTGAGCAGCACAGATCAAATGCAGAACTTTATCATAGGGCTCGGGAGTCAAACATGTATGTTGTTGGATGCTTCCGCAGGAAGCACAATCATGATCTTTTGCAGGTTTGGTATATGAAGTCATGGCAAAAAAACCACAATGCATGGACTAAAAAAGACCCCATGAAAAGATCTTGTACTTGAAGCAATCAATGAAGAGGAATTGAAGTGGTGTCGATTTAAAGATGGATAGGTCTCAGGGTTAGATATATAAGTCAGAGTCAATGTTAGGGTCAATGGTCAACTGTTGACCAAAAAGTCAATCGTGACTAAAATGTGTAAATTTCAATGTACTCTTTGTATTTTTAATGAAACTTGACCTTGAAATTGAGTTTGACCTTATATGGTAGTTGAGTTGTATTTGTAATTTGTTTTTCAAGCAATGAATTTTCCCTCCATTTGGATTTTTGAACTTTTGAATGTATATTTTTGTTCCAATAGCCAATGTAGCCAAGAGAATGCATCAACTAATCATTTGGAAATATGGTAATGATCAAGTGAAAATGAGAGAAGCCATGTGACTTGGTCAACGAAAAGTTAACCTTCCATGGTTGACTTTGTTGACCAAAAAGTTAACTTTTGTAATGGATGATCTCCAACTTATTCTTTCACAATGTACATCAAAATATAGCCATGATTCAAACTTGAAATAAGGAAATTCAAATGATTAGGTAAAAAAGCCAACCTCCATAGTTGACTTTGACCAAAAGTCAATTGTAGCATGTTCTTTTTTTCTTCCAAGTAGACATACGTAGAACCCTGAGTAGCTTGTGCCACGAGTAATAATAAGGTTCAACCTTGATCAGATGAATAAGTGAGAATCCAATTACCAAACCTTTGACCTAGTGTATTGCATTTAATGCAGATGAAATGAGTGTGAAATGACTTCTAAATGAATGATTGAGAGAAATGTATGCAAATAAATTAAAGACCATAAACCAGATAAAAATAAAAGGGGTATAATAAATTTGGGGTATGACAGGCGCACTGCATTTGAATTTTGAATCTTATTAATTGATTAGGCCATTAGTGTAATCGTTTATTCGGTGAATTTCCAACCTATGTTATCTTTTTTTGGCATTGGTTTGAGATTTTTGCTTTTAATGGGTTACTTTTGCCACATCTTCTTTATTTGAATTGCACCTTATTTCTCTAAAATGCTTAAGACTTCATTTAAATCACTAGTAGACATGATTTGAATTGATTGAACACATAATAAACCACTTATTTAGAGGGTTAATACGAGTTTTCCAATTTTTGAACCTATAAAAAGTGTATTATCTTAAATATCAAGTAACCTTGATAAAAACTCCCCCTTTTGAAGGAAAGACAAAACACTATTGGACATCCTTCTATATGAATTATTTGATACGAGAGTTATTTTGAACCTACTAAGAGGTTAAATGATCATCACATATCTTTATAGACATTGAGAAGCATCCACAATCAATAACGCATTGATCATGTTCGTTGAAATACACCATCAGCAAACATACTTAGATCACAAGCATCAATATCATCAAATGCCATCAAGCACATCACATATACTCAAAGGTATACATCTTTATTTTCATAACTTTATTTAATATGCATTAAGGCTTCATTAAAAGCAACAAAGCATCTCTTCAAAACAAACTAGTTTTCGCCTTTGGTGGCCAAATGTTTATGGATCCTTATGCATTAGTATTTTTAAGAGGCCTATGGTTACTACCTATAGACCTTTTTAGTTTATCATAACAAAAGGGATCCAGATGGTCAAGCTTATCAAAATAGGAGCATTTATAAATAGGGCAATTCAATCTCTTCCTAATAGAGCCTTTACCGTGTGATATACTAGATTTAAAGCCTAATCCAATTTTGTTCAAGAAAGGCCTATGATTTTATATAATAAAATCTAGGTTTTCTTTATTCTTAGTAAATTTACTTAGGGCTTAATGCAGGTATTTCACTTCCTTTTTAATCAAGATACGAGTTGTAACACCCTATTTCTACCCGGTGAATATTAATAAAACCAGAGTTATAAAATTTCCAACAACAAATGGAATGCTACACTTTCAACTTATAACAACGACATTTAATAGCATATAAAACAGATACATAACACTTAAATCATTGGATGAACAAATAACAACAATTATAGTCTTTAAAACGAAACAACTTTATTACTTAGGCAGCGGAATCACAATTTTCAACTCAAATGACATAACATCTTTGTCCTACTGAAAACAACTTTAGAAACAACAAAGTACTTAACGAAATCAACTTAAAATTCAGCAACAGAAGTAAAACCAACAATAAGCAACAAGCGTTCATCCCCCCCGAGTGTTACATATCAAAGCGACGACACCGACTCGAACTACTGAAGGTAAACAACCTTCACTCTGAGTTACCTGCACGTTACCAACATAGGGGTAACATTCAAACAGAAGGGGTGAGATATCAAACAATATAATAAAATATATTATAAATAATATATTAGAATCAGTTCATATAACAATCACCACTTCACATATTTTTAACAACATTAAACACAACTAATTCTTTCATACAACAACTCAGAATGCAACATGAAATGAGACTTGATTTTTATGCACATGCATTTGGTACCAATGGAGAAAAACTCCCAACTTAATAGTCTTCCAATTAATAGAGGCATCAACAAGGCATAAGCCTTCAACTTAATATTTTGCCAATCCATGCCAACTTAACAAGCATCAGCTCAAACTTGATATGTGATGTATGCGACACAACATGAATGTAGCAACAACAACAACAAACAACAACTCAACATAAATCAACATTAGCCATAAGCCTATAACATCAACAAAAATTCAACATCAACTCAACATAAATCAATTTTGGTCATAATCCTATAACATCAACAACAATTCAACATCAACTCAACATAATTCAACTTTGGCCACAAGCCTACAACTTATATTCCAAGAATTAGAGGAATTTCAACAACATCGGTATATCCTGTAACTTCGTATCGTCAACAATATTGACATTACAACATCATAGTAAAATTCACAAATACAACCGAAACCGATTGCAATAACACTATCTAATTAGTCAACTATACGTCTATATCCGGTTATTAGACGTTCTGCGACGGTTCCTCTAATATTAACCTGCTGCATCTATTATATAAGCTAGTACTGCTATCAACAATTTCCACTACTGCTAGTGCTACTAATTAATTCTCTATTGTTGTTTTATTGCTAATAGCTTTTTGTTACTATTTCACAATTAAGTCCTACTGTCAACTTATTTCTGCTACATGTACTATGCTTTTATACTGTTAATAGTTTTTCGATAAGGTTCCTACAATTACATCCTACTACTATGAATTATCTCTGCTATTGTCTTATTGTTAATAGCCTACAACTTGGCTTTAGCCAATCAATACAGGCAACACAACAAAATTCATCACTACCTACAACTTCGCAATTAATAACAACATCATCACATCAACTTAATAATTGTCCTTGCTAAGCATTTTGACTCTGTCATCTATTAATCCTACCTGCTACATATGCTAAGCTACAATTTGTTTACTTCGGTAACTACCAAATAGTCTCTGCTATTATTTACTGATTTTGTTACTTATTACCGTTAACTCTTCTACTTAATTAAACTTGCTGCTAATACACATTTACTATTTGCTAATAATTAAAAACTGATAAAGTAACAGGTCCAAGAACAAACAGAACAACTGGAAAATAAAGTTTTAGGGACATGCCCCTCGTCACACCTAGGATTCCCCTCGGCACAAAGCTAAAAGGTCGTGCCGCTCATCATAAAGTTATGCCGCTCGACACACTCCTCTCCAAACCATGCCAGTCGGTATGCTCGTATGCCCCTCGACAAAGTGTTTCTCACGCAGTTTATTCACAGGCTTACTGATCCACACATAGAATTCTCCAAATCTTCCTTCGATTAACAGTATTTCACAATAACATGATACAACACGATATTACATCGACATAGCGACATAAAAACTATATCAGCGATCTTATAATTTCCAACAACAGATAGTCAATTCTACAAATAATTCAAGAACATCCACAACTTGATAACAACATGATAACATACAATTTCAGAAACAACAACAACAACATACGCAGAACAACATTATACCAACCCAATTCCTACATAATATTCATCACAGTTCCCATTATAGAGTCAGAATCCCATCCTTACCTCGGATTGAAGGTCGCTCTATAATTCTCCGATTGAACCTAGATTTTCCTCTTTTCCTTGTTCCTCTTCTCTGCCACTTCCTATGTTATTGCTCCCAGACTCTCTTAATCTTTCTAATTAACCTAATTTCTTATTATTATAACTAAACCTAATAATAATAATATTATTCCTAATGGGCTCAACTTACACACCCCACCTATTACTACTTCTAACCCTTAAAATAGGACTAACCACAATTATTCTTATATCATCTTAATATTATTAATATTCTATAATTCTAATATTATTACTAATATTATTAATCAACTAAAATAATCAACTAAATAACAACTTAGCAACATATAGAAGCATCTCACACATTTCAACAAATAATTCAAAAATAATTTAATTAAATAACTAATTAAATTATCGGGCGTTACAACTCTCCTCCACTTAGAATATTTTTGTCCTTGAAAATCTACTCGATACTATCACTCTTAATGCAAATTTCGTATATCATTCTCTGATTCCCAAGTCGCGTCTGGCAACACTCTGACCACTACTTTCTCGACACAATAATAACTCAACACGATTTAAATCAAATATACACATGCTAATCATTCAACACCTTTGTAACATAATCGTTAATAACTTATCAACCACTTCAACAATATCTTGACATATCAACATTTAAAGTAGTAACAACCATAACACACTTATACTTGGATATACAACATCACATTAACATCTTAATAACATTTTCAACACCAAAACACATACACAATCTCATTATATATATATATATATATATATATATATATATATATATATATATATATATATATATATATATATATATATATATATATATATATATATATATATATATATATATATATATATATATATATATATATTATCAACAAAATATCAACAACTCTATTCATATCGTCGTATCACCCTTATAGTGACATCAATATAGAAAACATAATCAACTCCGTCATATTATGGGGTATTATTCATCTTTTATGGTAACCAACAACGACATCATGGCAACAAGAACAAAAACCATTATAACATCAACTTAACAATATAACTCAACAAATATACACGCAACTCACCATAGACCAAAACCACAATAATATAATTATAAAATCAAAAATTATTTACGAGAAAACACAGTACCCTGGCACATCATCCCTGCATTAACAATCCACTAAATCAAACATGTAGATCAAGACATATCATTCCCATAGGCTTCTGATATTTAATCATTCACTTCTAACGAGTCGTACAAGCATATCAAATGTGCCACATCATGCTTCAGCTCCACAACTATGATCATCCATCTTACGTCCATGTTCTCATTAAAATTTCCGTCAAATATATGATTTACAAGTTTCAATCTAGTTTCATACTTTCTTTAACATCCATTATAAAATCGTTGTTCACTTGATATTCTTAATTTTTCACTTTGCGACGTTAGCTTGCATGTAAACCTGCTACTCCGAATTGTTCAATATGTCTCAACTCTTTCCTAGCCACTCCTCTATTACTTCACACAAACTAGTGAGCGACTATCCTCATGATATAACATCAATAAATTCACGCACCATTAATACAGTAAGACAAGTCTACACCATCCAACACGATCTCATCTACTATCAACAAGAGATTAAGGGTGATCAGTTCCTCAATTTGTCAATAGATATCCGACAACCGTAATGGAGTATAAACCATCGTTACTAAACTATAATAGTGTTCCTTTAGAACTTGTACTCAAGTCACCTAAAGCACCATAATCTAATAATCTCCAATGAGGTTTACAAATGCTCCCACAATTTCCCTCTCATTCGATCTTATTGATGAGCCACCAACGCTCAACATATTACACGGTCCATATTACACTCACTTAGCCTCACATGAAGGTTAATTATTCTCCAACTCAAGGATTACTACTATATCAGTACATTACACTTCATCTCGTTCCAATTTGAAATCTCAACAATATCGTTCTGCACCGCTTTGGTGATAGAACCACTCCAATTCTTCTTTTACACATGCCACTACCTTGGCATCATAAACACGACTATAATTCCTCTT
The DNA here is from genome assembly GCA_948472305.1 of Vicia faba. Classification (NCBI taxonomy): domain Eukaryota; kingdom Viridiplantae; phylum Streptophyta; class Magnoliopsida; order Fabales; family Fabaceae; genus Vicia; species Vicia faba. The sequence continues at coordinate 1,131,623,130 of OX451741.1, read as the reverse complement.
AAACGCATCTTCCTTTAAAAGGAAATCTTTATTATAATCATTTTTAATCATCATAAGCTGCATCTTTATGCGCTTCTCCAATACTTTCACATCCTTTTTAATAACGAACATCTCATTTCTCAACTTATTCGCCCACAATATATTAGGCTTGACCTCGTCTCGAACAACTGCGACAATAACTATTTATCCCCGAAAAGCATCTAGTTCCATAACCTACTTCAGAGTCCCTCCATATAGGAGTTCATCTACCGTATTCGAAAACACTTTCATATGATAGAATATATTTCTATCTCCTCACGGGTTCAAACGAAACACCAATCTGATACTCAGAACACAAGATATGAATTCCGAAGTTATCCAAAAATTTGAACACCAACGTCATGCAGCAATATACTATTACACACCTTACGATAACATCAGAAAACAATTTCTTTATACCAGTACCAACACTTACCATTCTCGAAATCGTACTCATCTCCTTGCATTTCCGACTCTGACTCGTGATTCAAAACATTCTAACAACTTCAACAACGTTTACAATCACTCACAAGGATCCCACGACAAGGTCTACAATAATTTTTCACTCTATCACCGTTCAAACATCGACATCTTATACAAGGGCTACCCAAACCGACAACTTCACAGTCCACCAGCAGCGCTGAAACATCACAACTTTCTAAATTTAATCTTTTAAAAATTATCCTTAATACTTAACAATCACCTTCAGAAACATCAGGGATTCACACCCTACTCATATATCAACAACTGTTACATTGCTCCTCATCCTTCGATAAGTAAACATCAATAGTGCATGATCATCCTCCCTCAAGACGCTCCAACTTGATTAACAAACAAAATATTTAATCCATGTCACCTTCGGACTCAGGAACCAACAAAACTTCAACAATACTTATACTGTCTCCATACCGGACCAACATCTTACAATCAAAACATGTCCGAGAAACAAAGGTTCTCACGCACTTATCTTCAAACCAACTCATGCATACAATCGATTGGAAAAGCAAACAAGTACCGACAGTGTGTCGGACACATGTCACGTACTAAGAAATAACACATTGACAATATTCAACTGTCAAACTACTTTACAGACTCAACAACTTGGTCGGACGGACCGACCTGCTCTGATACCACTAATGTAACACCCCATTTCTACCTGACGAATATTAATAAAATCAAAGTTATAAAATTTCCAACAACAAACAGAATGCTACACTTTCAACTTATAACAACGAAATTTAACCGTATATAAAATAAATACATAACACTTAAATCATCGGATGAACAAATAACAACAATTATAGTCTTTAAAACGAAACAACTTTATTACTTCGGCAGCGGAATCACAATTTTCAACTCAAATAACATAACATCTTTGTCCTACTGAAAACAACTTTAGAAATAACAAAGTACTTAACAAAATCAACTTAAAATTCAGCAACAGAAGTAAAACCAACAATAAAGCAAAAAGCGTTCATCCCCCCGAGTGTTACATATCAAAGCGACGACACCGACTCGAACTACTGAAGGTAAACAACCTTCACTCTGAGTTACCTGCACGTTACCAACATAGGGGTAACATTCAAACAAAAGGGGTGAGATATCAAACAATATAATAAAATGTATTATAAATAGTATATTAGAATCAATTCATATAAGAATCACCACTTCACATCTTTTTAAGAACATTCAACACAACTAATTCTTTCATACAACAACTCAGGATGCAACATGAAATGAGACTTGATTTTTATGCACATGCATGTGGTACCAATGGAGAAAAACTCCCAACTTAATAGTCTTCCAATTACTAGAGGCATCAACAAGGCATAAGCCTTCAACTTAATATTTTTCCAATCCATGCCAACTTAACAAGCATCAACTCAAACTTGATATGTGATGTATGCGACACAACATGAATATAGCAACAACAACAACAAACAACAACTCAACATAAATCAACATTGGCCATAAGCCTATAACATCAACAAAAATTCAACATCAACTCAACATAAATCAATGTTGGTCCTAAGCCTATAACATCAACAACAATTCAACATCAACTCAACTTAATTCAACTTTGCCCACAAGCCTACAACTTATATTCCAAGAATTAGAGGAATTTCAACAACACCAGTATATCCTGTAACTTCGTATCGTCAACAATATTGACATTACAATAACATAGTAAAATTCATAAATACAACCGAAACTGATTGCAATAACATTATCTAATTAGTCAACTATACGTCTATATTCGGTTATTAGACGTTCTATGATGGTTCCTCTAATATTAACCTATTGCAACTATTATATAAGCTAGTACCGCTATCAACAATTTCCACTACTGCTAGTGCTACTAATTAATTATCTATTGTTGTTTTTATTTCTAATAGCTTTCTATCAGTATTGCACAATTAACTCCTACTGTCAACTTATTCCTGCTACATGTACTATGCTTTTATACTGTTAATAATTTTCCAATAAGGTTCCTGCAATTACATCCCACTACTATGAATTATCTATGTTATTGTCTTATTGTTAATAGCCTACAACTTGGCTTTAGCCAATCAATACAGGAAACACAACAAAATTCATGACTACCTGCAACTTCGCCATTAATAACAACATCATCACAAAAACTTAATAATTGTCCCTGCTAAGCATTTTGACTCTGTCATCTATTAATCCTACCTGCTACATACGCTAAGCTATAATTTGTTTACCTCGGTAACTAACAAATAGTCTCTGCTATTATTTACTGATTCTATTACTTATTATCGTTAACTCTTCTACTTAATTAAACTTGCTGCTAATACACATTTACTATTTGCTAATAATTAGAACTGATAAAGTAACAGGTCCAGGAACAGACAGAACAACTGAAAAACAGAGTTTTAGGGATGTGCCCCTCGTCACACCTTGGGTACCCCTCAGCACAAAGCTAAAAGGTCGTAACGCTCGTCATGGAGTAATGCCACTCGACACACTCCTCCCCAAACTATGTCGGTCGACATGCTCGTGTGCCCATCGGCACAGAGTGTTTCTCACGCAGTTTATTCACAGGCTTACTGATCCACACACAAAATTCTCCAAATCTTCCTTCAATTAATAGTATTTCACAACAACATGATACAACATGATATTACATCGACATAGAGACATAACAACTATATCATCTATATTATAATTTCCAACAACAGATAGTCAATTCTGCAAACAATTCAGGAACATCCACAACTTGATAATAACATGATAACAGAAAATTTCAGAAACAACAACAACATACGCACAAAAACATTATACTAATCCAATTCCTACATAATATTCATCACAATTCCCATTATAGAGTCAGAACCCCACCCTTACCTCGGATTGAAGGTCGCTCTACAATTCTCTGATTGAACCTAGCTTTGCCTCTTTTTCTTGTTCCTCTTCTCTACCACTTCCTACGTTACTGCTCCAAGACTTTCTTAATCTTTCTAATTAACCTAATTTTTTATTATTATAACTAAACCTAATAATAATATTATTATTCCTAATGGGCTCAACTTACACAACCCATCTATTACTACTTCTAACCCTTAAAATAGGACCAACCACGATTATTCTTATATCATCTTAATATTATTAATATTCTACAAAATAATCAACTAAATAACAACTTAGCAACATATAGAAACATCTCACACATTTCAACAAATAATTCGAAAATAATTTAATTAAATAATTAATTAAATTATCTGGCGTTACACGAGTCTCACATTTACTAGTTTTGTTTCTAAGATTATCCATTTCATATCTTAGTGTTTCATTGTTATTCTCTAGAAACTCAATTTAGTATTTAAGATATAAGTTAGGCTTTCAATTTTATCATGTTCCTATATTAACTTAGCATTTAATTTAAACAATTGGTTGTATGAAAGAGTGGTTATCTCACAATTATCACCTTTGTAAGAAGATTTCAAGTAAACTTGTTTATATTTTTTGTAAGAATCTTGTTTATCACCTTTATAATAAGCTTTCAAGTAAACTTGTTTATCTTTTTTGTTGAAAGAATATTCTTCAAAGATTCTACTAGAGGTTTTTCTTTAAGATCTCTCATTGATCTTGAGTCTTTAAAGATATTGCTCATTGAGACTTCTTTCTTGTTTCTTCTTTTGAAGATTCCATTGGATGAAACTTATTTTTCTTCATATTCTTTTCTCGATGAAGTTTATCCATTGGATGTTGAATCTTTTAAGGATCGTTCGTTTACTGAGATTGTTCTTTCAAAGGAGACTATTGAAGTTGACTTTTCTTCTTGAATAGAGTTATTTGATTAAGTTGTTAGAGATTCATCTAGGTTTGATATTATCCATTCATATTTTAACAATTGAATCAACTTATTAAGTTTCTTGATGATTTTTTTCCTTCTTGAATTTTTCTTGAAAATTATAAACATTCTCTTCTTTCGATTTAAGGATTGGTTCAAGTTTCTGAGTCCAATTCTTATATCTTAAATATTTGTTAGCGAATAAAATTCTAACATGCCTTCCAATATTTCTAAAGTTTGAACACCCTCCATGAAATTAAATTTCACATTTATCTAGTGTTTTAACTTCTTTATCTCATGTGTTCATTCTCAATTGTTCGATACCCGACGATACCCCATAGATCATTTTAAAAATGTATTGTATTTCCTTAGATGAATTATGATTAAAGAAATAAAGAAATTGACCTTCATTTAAAGACGTAACTAAAAGTTTTTTTAACTTTGAAATGAATTTCAAACTTTCTCTTGTCTTCTACTGTCCAAAGGAAATTCAGTTTATCTACTACTTCACCATCAACACAATGAGTAAGGATAAAAAAAACATTGATTTTCGTTTCCATTAATTCAAGATCAAAACTTTGAATGAAATATTTAAATCTAACTTTCAACAATTCAAACATATCACCATTAAACAATGTAGGTGTGTTTAGGAAAGTCCTCTTGCTAAAAGAAGTGATGAAAGTCATCTTCCTTCTGAGATGATTAGTCTTTAAACATGAGTTAGACTTTGATGTCACTTTTTGAATATGGGATTCCATACAAAGGGGGGGGGGGGGGGGGTGAATTGTGGAGGTTTAAAAAAATTAACTTAAAACAAAATCATTTGTAAAATCAGACTTTGAAAACATTTAATAAAACAAATGAATAAATCAATACTGGAAAACCAAAGGAAATAAAATTACTGAAAATTAAAAGAGATAATGGAAGATAAATGACACTAGAGAATTATACAGGTTTTTCCTTAAGGTGACCTACTCTTGTCCTCAAGAATTATTCTTGAGAGTATCCACTAAACTTGAGAGCTTTTAGAAGAATGTTGCCATTAACCTTCTTATACAAGAAAATGAAATTTTCAGAATAACTTTTAACGAAACAACGAACAAGGCTTAGAGCGGTTAGTTTCTAAATCAAACATATATTTTCCACATGATGATCTTGAATTAAGATAAAGTTTTGGGTTGGCTATCATCCAAACTGAATTGAGGTTTAACACAAGCTGACCATAATCCGAATTGGGATTTTTATCAGGCTGATCTCATACCTATTGAGATTTTACATCATGCTGAACTTAGAAATCTAAAGAGATTTTAACCGGGCTGATCTCGAACTAATGGAGATTTTAATCGGGCTAAATTCAAGAACCGATGTGGAGATATTTACTAGATGGTTTTCATGAACCAAAAGAGAGTTTTCTCTCTAAGGTGAAGCTCATGAACTAAACAGAGATTGTCTAATATAATCCTCTAAAAATACAAGAGCTTTTAACTGGTTTAGCATGCAACCGAAATAACTACTTCCTATGGAAGAATTATTTACATAAGAGAAAAATACACTCTTGGTAAATTTACAACTTTTCCATCACTCGGAACAAGTATATCCTCATAAATACTCAAGAACACTATTGAAGCACTATGGCTAAAATATGTGACAAAAATTAGAGAAATAAAAAGTGAGTTTTTACACGTCTTATAGATGTGAAAAAGTGATAAACAAGCTCTTTACTTATAAGCCAAGGCGTAGTATAAATTTGGAAATAATTCACGGGCCTGATGAATGTCATAATCAATTAGGCCCTATAAATAATCATTTGTTAAGGCCTTAAATGAAAGGTTTTGATATATAGTCGTTACCAACCATTAAGAGATTGTCCCAATATATTTTAGACTCAACCAATCATGATTTAATCAATTAGGCAAAAGATCTAATTGATCAATCAGTTAGAAAATGTCTTGCAATCAATAAGACCTCTCCTAATCAACTGACTAAGTATTAAAAACATTTTTTTTAATGATTTAATTAAAATATTAGAGACTTATCAAAAATTTTTAGTGTTTGAGTGATTTAGCCATAATGTTGCCATAAATACCCTTGTGTCTTTACAAGACACTGGTCGCGACATGACTAGACGAGCTTTCACATTTCCTCTCTTTCAAAACTCTGAAGCTTCAAGTCTTGATATCATTATTTTTTATTTTAACATCACACAAAAACCTTTAATTTTCTTGATGAGGCTTGTGATACTTCATGTTAATTGTCATCATCTGATATTGGAGAAGTTCAATCACTGGTGATCCTTGAAACCTAAGTCTTTACTTGAAATTTGTTAGACTACAATGTTGACTTGATCTTTAAGAATATATTCAAAGCATAGCTTAACTCAAGATGATACCTTGATCAATCATCTTGTGCATCTTTGAATGATTGAGCTATCTTCAACAGTTGCTTGACTTCAAGTATTGTCATCATCAAAACTAAGCAACTACTAGTTGACTTGTAGTGCTTTTATGTTCATAAGCTTTTCCATCTTGGATCACTTTTTGACTATATTTATAAACACGTGGATCCGCAATGGTGACCTTCCCCGAGGCATCGGTTCGACTACATGATATGCATTAAACTACATATTCCAAATGTGACACACGCACACTCAGCGCCACAACGAAGCTCATTTTCTTCCTTAAGACATATTCTCAATATACTTACTTCCTAAACAAAACATTCGCTACACCGGTCTCAAAACTTTTATTTCAATATTTCTCATTCCATCAGTGATGGCAAGGACTTAGGGGACAATTATTCGGACTGGTTCAATCCAACGAAATATTTCCACTAACTAACAAACGTGTGATCTTTAATTTTGGACCTTTGAGTGTGCCTCATGTGCTTGTCTTCACTTATGATCCATATCCATCTATTATCTCCATTTGACATTTGATCAATCGGGGAATGTTTTAACCTTCATCCTTATGTAAGTGTGACTCTGAGTCATGCACAAATATACTTTTCATTCACGTTTACATAATTGCACATCTTTCATATACTGACTTGAACGTTAGCGTATTAATCTTGCATGTACCATCCTATCAGATCACTAAAGATCTCTACCACCATATTGTAAATCCTTATACGATGATCATCTTCAATCTCTCATTCATTCTTTATTAAGTGTGGAATAAATCTTAAAATGGGGCAGAATCAAAGAAAAAATTAACAATATAAATAAAAAACTGATTTTAAAATGGAGGACTAAAATTTATTTATTTTATATAAAAGAATAAAAAGACATTTAAATATATAAATATTATTTGTTTCTATTTCTCTTTAAAATCCAATAGAGTTAAAACTAATTTTGGTGAATTATGCGGGACCACTAAGAGTCTATGTTCATTTCTAATGGAAACTAGAATGTTAGACTACTTAAAATGTGGGTGTTGAAAAAATTATTGAATAGTTGAATGCTTGTAATAGGATGTTGAATGAAGTGTTGAAAGTGAAGTAGAATAATTGATGTTGAAAATATTCAATATGTTGAATAAAGAAGGAGTGAGACCATATAAAATACTTTGTGAAATCTTATTGATTATTGTGAATGATTAGATTTTTATCTCATGTTAATTATTTGGGTTCAATTATTTTATAGTAAATCAATTATTTATTTATTTTTATTTCTACCAAAATTCACAATTTTTTTGTCTATAAATAGAAACTTGGTTCATTTAATTTTGACAAAAAAAATCGAATTTATTAAAAAAATATTTTAAAAAATAAAAAAATGAAATAAAAATGGTGTGGTAGGTGTTAAATTTTATTAAATAAAATTATTGTAGTAAATAAAAGTTAAATGGATATTGAATTATTAAGTGGAAAAAAAGAAAAAGATGATATAAAATATAAAAAGTGAAAAAAAGAAGGTGTTAAATATGTAAACTACTTTACATACTTTTATTGAAAAATAAAATTGGTAAAAAAAAAAATAATGTTTATCTTTTACATGGTGGACACTACCACCACCTTATTTAGCTTGTTGAGCGCCAAAAAGCTAAAAATGAATAAACTGCTACACTCTGCCAGAAATAGTACTACTTGCTTCACTAAGCATACATTGTTCTTCTCCATCACAAAATAAAATAAAATCACCAAAAAGTGAAAAAGGAAAAATAAATACTTCCTTCAAGTAACTAGTGATTCCATTGTCACTAATAAATGCTTTTTTACTACACAGTGTGACACTCATTCACAGTCATCATAGCGCTATTTAGAAGTTTGGAATATTTTTAAGTTATAAATAACATTTTTTTTGTATCACTTCAACCTGAAATCATGAGAAAGAAACTATGGTTTTTTCTCTTCCTTGCTTTCATGGAATGTTGTTATCTTGGTTAGTTTTCTTTTTTTTTTTTCTTTCTATTTTTTCGTTGTATTTTTTTAGATTGTGTTCTTGAGTAGTGTTTTTTTTTTTCTGTAGGCATGGGTAGGGGAATAGTGGTGCAAGAGAAATCTGATGCAGTGATTCCGGTACCGGTGGGAACAGTGACAGCACCACCAGAAGGAAACACGACATTCATTGATGGAACAACATGGTGTGTGGCGCTTGCTGGTGTTTCACAAGCTGACTTACAGAATGCTCTAGATTGGGCTTGTGGACTTGGAATGGCGGATTGTAAAGCTATACAGAAAGATGGACCTTGTTTTCAACCGGACACGCTTGTTTCTCATGCTTCTTTTGCTTTTAATAGCTATTATCAAACTAATGGGAATTCGGATATTGCTTGCAATTTTGGAGGAACAGCTTCGTTGACAAAACAGAACCCTAGTAAGTTGATTTCAAACTTTGATTTGCCGGGGAGTCTAATCCCTTATGATGCATCAACACTTTTATGATTAAGCGCGTGGTTAGAGGTGGCAAAACGGACTGGGTTAGCTTTACATGCACGTTTTATACTTATATTTTTATAGTTAGGTCTACACTATATATGATATAGGTTTCATCCCACTATATTTTTTTGCGAGTGTAGACATTAACATATATTTTTGTAATTTTTAAGTTAAAAATGTACGGTGTCTATGACTCTCATTTTTCGTAAATACAACTTATATTTTAATCCTGCACCCTCAATAATGTCGCTCCGCTTTATTTTTCTACGAAATTTTGTGGGACAGACATGTCCATTTGTCATCCCCAGATGTCTCATATCATACACATGTATGATATCTGTAAGATTAAGTTTGTCACAGTATCCGACACTTATATGGCTGCATAACATCTAAAAGATTAAGTGTGTTGTACTATCAGACGCTTGTATGACACCTCTAAGATTAAATGCGTCTGATTATTAGACACTTGGCGGGAAGCTCAGAAGAGAAAGCATAATTCTTGTGGGGTGCATTCTGAAAATTAAGTGCATAGTACTAATGGACACTTTATCATCTTCTCATAACTTTAATTCCAGTTATGTGAAATTTCAGTACATGATACTCAACCGTTTGTGTTTTCACTTTTTCTTTTCAGGTTATGAAAATTGTGTCTATACTTCACCTGGGTATGTACAATACTAATTTACCGAAACTGAAAGAACCTTACAAAAGTTTTATTGTATAATTTATATTAATAATAGTAATTGTTGTTTTATGTAACAGATCTGTTGGTTCTTCTGCTTCATTGGGAAAATACGACCAAAGTTTAGTGTGGTTGAAACTCATTATGTTACTGTTTTCATACTATTGGGTGTGATTAAAATTATGTTATGGTTGGGGGACAAAAAGAAAAAGAAATTAGAGGAAGATTAGGGAGTGTTAGAATTTTGGAATAGTGGTTATGTTGATGATTGTAAGGTATTCTTAGCTTTCATTTTGGGGCAAGACAAGAATCTATAATTGTGCAAATTATATCTTTTTGCAGTTTATTTTAATTTCTAGATTGTTCGTTTCCTTTGCCACTTAATATTCTGCTTTCTTGTCCCTCTGGTGTATTAGTTATTTGCATTAGTGATATTTTTAGTAAGTACAAGTAAGATAGGTTGGTAATCTGTTAGCGTCAATTTTTAATTACACGAGAATTATTAAACCGATAATTTTAATTAAATTTTGAAAATTTTCAAATTGAAATATTGTATAAAAGTTTATTTAATTATATTATATAATAAGACAATATATAAAAATAAATTATTTATATTTATTTAAGTAGATGGATTAAGTAGGTTTTAATAGATTTTAATTATGGTCCGAAATCATATTTTAAAGATAAATACTTTTTAAGTCTTAGTATTGTCTATTTTTTTTAAAAAGTATTATACAATTTAGACATGAAATATGTCAAATGTTGGCCTCTTTCAAATGTTATGATTTATCTATATTCTATCTTCAATGTTACTAAAAGTTATATTTCAAAATTGAAATAATACTCACAAAAAAATTTGTGTATTACTTATCGACAAAGTTTTACCACTTTATAATATTTTTTATAAGTAAATTGTATATTCACAATAGTATTAAGGGTACTCTAACCTTTTTGTGTAAGAACTATTTATATATAAAGATTAGACAATTTAAGAGAGTACGCTTGCACCATTCATAAAAATTATATTTTAGTTTACGTTTGAAACCTATTAAAAGTCAAATTCAAGAACATAATTTGATATTAAAGACTACCTCATTTACATCTCTTATCTCATCTTTAAACATAATTACATTTCTTTTATTTCAAATACACCAACAGGAAGTCATCCAAATTAATCCTTCCTTGTTCTTTTCTACCTTACCATTGAGAAGACTAAATGGTCTTAGGAAATTCTCTATACCGCAATCTTCTTCTGCTAGTTCGGTTTCAAGCCATAGACTAATTTGCTGCCATATGAGTTTGGAATTGTCACACTAAAACATCATATGGGCAATGTTTTCCTCCTGGTTGAAGCAAAATGCACAAACGATGTCATGCTCTCTGAGTAAAATACCACTTTTGAATAGTTGTGACCTTGTAGGCAGTCTATCCAAGAAGAGTCTCTAGTAGAATAACTTCACCTTTGATGGAACCTTAGCTTTCCAAACCTTCTTCATCACATGTTCCAAAATTTCATCATTTCCAACATCTGATTTTTCCTACATAAGTTTCTCATAACATGATTTTACTGTGAAAGTTTTATCAGGACTAAAGGCTCATACAAAAACATCCTTTACTTCAAGTTTTGGTTATACTTCATCTAACAGTTTGACCAGTTCATCTATTTCCTCATCAATTTGGCTCTCAAATTCATTTCCAGTCTAGTTTAGGTTCCACTTCCATGAACCTTCTGACTAAATCCCCATATGGTACAATCTCCTTTTAGGAATTTTAGATAGCCTATAAAATTATGGAAACATAACTGGCAATGGGGTGTGAACTAGTCAAATGGAATACCCCTGCCCATTCCAGGCCTGGAAGTTATGAATGCACCAAAACCCTTTTCAGCTTGGTCTATACAACTTCCTACCTTGATTAGATCCATCCACCAAAGTAATTCAGTCACTTTTTGTCTTTGCTCTTCCTTTATCCATATTATTCTTTTCAAGTCATCATACCTATGTTGTAGGATCCCCATCCAAATAGCTTTTTCCTCTTTGATAAACCTTCATAGTCATTTGTATAGTAGAGCTTTATTGAATGCTTCAATGTCCTTTACTCTCAACCCACATACCCCTTTCCAGCTGACCCAATTGATCTATCTTTTTTCATTAGTGCCATACCACAAAAGTTCCTTGGATCCTAATTATTTAATTTCTAACACTCACATGTACTTTGTAAAATGAAAGATGATAAACAAAAAGATTGCTTAGTACTAAATTTATCAGGGTTACCCTGCCACCAATTGAAAGGAACATACTCTTCCAGCTAGTCTATATATATATATATATATATATATATATATATATATATATATATATATATATATATATATATATATATATATATATATATATATATATATATATATATATATATATATATATATATATATATATATATATATATATATATATATATATATGTAGTAGGCTTTCAAGTTTCACCTCTTTTAAGGTTTGACCTACTAAGATTCTAAGAAACTTGAAGGGAATATTATTTATATTGTATGATAAAAAGTGATATACAGCCTGCAAGAATTGAAATCTAATCCCAATCTCAAACATTTAACTCTTAAATATTTATTATCAAAACAAAAACCATCTCATAACCCTTATTATAGTCTTGATTTCCCATAGGTTGTTTCAGCCACATTCTCCTACTAGAATTGTGTCATTAACAAATTGTAAGAGGCTATATGACCGATGAATATTGACTCTGAAGTCTCAAAAGTCTCCTATATGTTCTACTTTTTGGCTATACTTTCTAGAACCTCTGCCACAATTGAAAACAGAAAGGGTGATAAAGAGTCACCTTGTCTTAATCATCTTCTTACTATCAAATCTTTTGAGGGACTACAATTGATAAGTGTTGTACCCCAAAATTTGCCCTCCCATTTCCTCAACATTTTCTCACCACAAGACGCTTGGAACTCAAGATCCAGTTAGGGTTTCCTCTACTCAAGACTTCTCCTCGCACTGTTGACCCAAATTAGGGTTTGTGTTTGCACAAAGATGTTTTGACCTAGAATGCCTAAGATGACTTTCATGCTTCATATTGGACTCCCAAGTTTATCCATACCAAGTTTCAAGCCTTGATTCCAATCTTTGCCCAGTCAATTGGACATTTGACCTAGAAATCAGCTGTATTGGGGAAAAGTCAACTGTGGTCAATTGACAGTCAAACCTCATGATTTTTGACCCACATCAACATTATGAACTCATATGAACCATTTGGTCAAGTTTGGATCACAATTCCACAAGAAATTTGATCAGATCACCAAAAGGGCAAAATGGTCATTTTTAGGGTTTTGACTGCACAAAGGCAATTTTTGACTGTTTGACCTAGCCAATGGCAAACCAAGCTCATATATGGACTCAAGGACCCCATGGAATTATTTTGACATGTTCAACAAGTTCAAAAGATCCCAAATGCATAAGGTTGACAGTTGAATTTTCCAGTCAATTGATCAATTTTTTGACTGTATACTGAAAAGTCAAACTTTGACTTTTTGGACAAAATCAAGTGTCAAGATCCATTTTCCATCAAAACATGCCAAAATATGAAACTTGTTCATCAAGAAACCCAAAATTGCAAATTAGGGTTTAAAATGAAGAATTTTCATAACCTAGAATTTTTCTAAGTTATGAAAATCCCTAATTTTTTCCTAATTTTGTCCCACTTTTTCATCAAGATACATTTGGATTCAAGGAAAACTAAAAACATGAAAGTTATAGTCCATTTCAAAATCTACAACTTTGATTCACAAAGTTTCCTCAAAAGAATCTTGTAACTCAAGTTATGATTTTTTAAACAAGGGTGCAAAACATTCTTAACTTAGAAAAATTTTGACCTATTTTAGGCAGGATTTTTGCCTAACTTCATGGCTACTTTTCACATGCTTCCACTTGGAATTTCAATTTGAATTACAAATATGGATTGTATTAAACATTCCAAGCTTTCCAAAATGTCCAAGAACTCATCAAACAACCTTGTGGTTAGGAAGAATCGAATTTGGCAATATGGGTAAAACTCACTTTGTTCATGGCCAATTTACATGTCCATAACTTTAGATTTTTGAACTCAGCATGCTCTAAGCTAGATTACAGGCCTTTTATCTCATCCACACTCAATAATTTAATGCAAACCCCTTGTGTTCAAGCCTTATCTTATGTGTTTAAACATTGCATACAAGATTGAGCCATAATTAGAAAAAGCAATATATCCATTTTTGAAAAGTTAAACTTTATGTCAAATTTGCAAATCAAGAAGTACAAGGCAAATCTCTTTGGCACAAGGTCAGAAGCATATCACACTGATCAAGAGGGATGGTTGCAGCACATCTTGAGGGGCCTGCGCAAGTCTAGAAACCAAGTTGACATTTTTTGCTTAAGTGTGAAGAAACTTGGCATAACACACAACAACTCTCATTTCTGCCAACACAAGCTAAGACAAACTTGTTGTACACCTCCCAAACATCAAACCTAAGCTAAGGCACAAGCAAAACACCTTCAAAACCTCATCAAACCTCAAAACACCATCCTACTGCAGAAAACAGAGTCACCTCTGCAGTTGGACTTCCATAGCTCAATCCACTCGTGCATTCTTGCTAAAACCAGTTCATACACACTCCATACCACATATACAAGCTATCCCAAGCATTGGACAGGACCTGTAACACCTCTAACCAACTTCACCATTTTCACTTTTTCTGTTTTGCAGGTTGATTGCCATAGCTTGATTCACTTGGTTTCAAAGCAAGCTAAAGGTTGGAATAGCATCCCTAGACTTCAAGCAAGCTGTACCAATCATCACCTTGCCTTGAAAGTGCCTCCATTGCTAGACACGATCCAAGCTGAACAGGTAAGTTCATGGACTTCTATCTCTCAATCTAGGAAGAGTTAGCTTTAAGTTTATGAATGAAAAATGTTCTATTCATGGCCCTGAAGCTATACCTATCCTCACTTTCCATTTATATTGCATATGCTGAGAGAATTTAAGACCTGAACATTGACAAAAACTTAGGTTAAGAATTAGGGATGGAGAAATTCTCTCTCATTTCTGAGAGTTAAGTTGAGTTTTTTATATGTATGGAATCGTGGCTCGATGCTTGACATCTTTCATGTTATAAGTTTGTGCTAAAAGTCCAGGAATTAGGAGTTGTGTTTGAAGCAAGAAGGGTGCGCGTTTTTCAAACATTTTTTGTCTGAAGGTTGAAGACAACCTTTCATGGGCTGAGCCTGAGATGTTTTCCTTTTCACACCACTACATTTCACATGCACCCCCTGGCCCATTTTGAGTTTTATTTATCATTTTTAATTTTTTCCTTTTGATTGTGGTTCTATATTTTTATTTAAGCATGAAAAAATCTTAAAATTATTTTTCTCATATTTTTTTGCATTTTATTTGATATTTATTTGATTTCATTTAGTTTTGTACATAAATAAACATAAATATCTTTTATTTAAAAATACTAAAAAAATAATACAAACACATTTTATTTCTGATTTTTTTTTTATGTTATCTCTTGAAAACATTTTATAAAAAAAAATATACTTTTTTTTTAATATTAAATATTTTATTTTTGTACATATAATATATATTTAATAAATAATGTAAATACTTATACATTTATTAGTATATTTAGGGGAAACATAAAAAATAATACATTTTATTTTTATTAATATTTTGACCTCAAAAATACTTTTTTTTTTACAATATACCTTCTTTTATTTATTTTTTGTACATAATTGATAAATATTGCATATATTATATAATAAATATATTTATTTAGCAAAATTAGGGTTTTGCCCTAAATACATAAAAATACCAAAAATTAATTCATTTTATTTTTGTTTATTTGACACATAAAAAAATACCTTTTTTCATACATATAAATAATCATTTTTTTTGCATCTTGCATATTTATTGTATTTTTATTTAGTTGTTGTATATTAAATAATTTGTATAATTCAATTTGGATGTAATAGTTTAGGTTTTAATTTCTTGCTAAAATATCCCCATTTGAATATTTGTACCCCCCATCCCATAATTTGTGTTGTAATAATTTAGGACCTTTAATTTTCGCATTTAAAAGCTTTCTAAATATGCCATGTTAGAATTAGGGTTTTGTATGCAAATCAAAAACAACAAATAGTTTGACCTAAACTCAAGATAAACAAGCATGAAAATGGACAACACTAAGCACACTTGCACCCCTATGGTACTCCACTTGTTGCCTTCAATAATGGGCCATATTGCATGTCAAGTGTCTTTGGCAAAAATAAAACAATCAAATGATCATAGTCCCTCGATGACGCTTTCAAAAGTTGCCTAAAAATGATCAAGTCCCTTAAAGGAAAAATTTCCCAAAGATACTTGGCACCATTGCAATCATGGTCTAAACGATGACCCACGCCTGTCCCGTTCACATCCTAACACAAGATTGTCCACCAAATACAATGGTGGAACAAAATTGTTAAAAGGGTTAAAAACATAGCAAAAATCTTTGAGTAAAATTAGGAGTAGACAACTCTTGGTTGCTTGCCAAACTTGCAAAAACAAAAACACTTGCCTATCTTTTCAAAATCACCTTCCACAACACTTTCAAAACAACTTTCAAAAACATGAAAAACTTTTTCAAAAGACATACACCTTTGTATACATCCCAACATGGATCATTATAAAGGTTGCCACCATATTGGCCTCTTTTCAAAACATTTTCAAAAACCACACACAAAGCACCATTTCAAACAATTGAAAATCAAGGCAAGTTGATCTAAGCAAGTAACTAAGATCCCATGGATAACCATGGATAGAAAGGGTGCTAATACCTTCCCTTTCTATAATCTACTCCCCGAATCCAAGAAAACATCTCAAAGGTTTTTGCTGTGCTTTTTAATCTTTCCTTAGGATAAAATAAAAAGTCGGTGGCGACTCTTGCTCAACCGAAACATTTGCGAAAACAAACGCAAAACCTTAAAGTCAGTTCTCCCACCGTATCACAGAACTGGCGACTCTGCTGGGGATTCTGCAAAGTGGAGTAACCTTAGGGCTTAGATCACCCTCTTGCATGACTAATTGTTTGCTTTGATTGCTTTACATCTTGGCTCTCTTGTCTGGGTTTGCAATCCTACACCCGGATTTGGGGAAACATTCATAGATAGCAATACGTTGTGGAAACTGTGTGGGGTATACCGACATGGTTGAAGCAATAGCTATATTAGTGCGACATATTTGTGAGTACCGGTAACCCTTGAGTTCAATCAAGGAGAGTACGGGGCCACTGAGTGATGTCACTAAGCACTAATGACCTAGAACCTTACTTGACCATCTTGGCCTTTCATTAGGGGTAGTGAGATGACCGGCTTTGGTGCAGTCCGAAGTTGGTAGATACTCGATACTACACTCATTGAGGGTTGTTTTCTTGGAATATTTTGGTCGCTAGTTAAGTGGCTAAACCAAAACAATGAACAATGAAAACAATCCAGTGATATTGAGCTCCTTAGAACCCGGTTACTATTTATAGGACAGGTTTTTAAGCCAACTACACTCAAGAGGGTACTTACCTATGAAACCTCATACAAGCCTGAAACTAGGGTTTTGTGTGAATTGCTTGTACATATGTTTGTGCATACATCATGAACATCATAAAGCATCATATGCATTCACTAACCATTTCAAGGGTTTAGATCTTCATCTTTGTTCTTGTTTTGTAGGTCATGGAAATTTCTCGCAGGAAAACTATCCAAGTCAACCTTGTGAGAATCTCTCCTCAACTCAAGGAGCTCACATCAAGAATTCCGGAAAGCTCTCCCTTCAGTGAAAGACATGGTAGACTGCTCAGCTTAGTCAACACCGACATTGAAGAGGATATGATGAAGGTGTTGTTCCAGTTCTTTGACCCTCTTCACCACAGTTTCACTTTCCCCGACTACCAGTTGGTGCCCACTTTGGAGGAATTTTCTCAACTCCTGAGAATTCCTATCCTTAATCAACTACCTTTCAACGGTACGGAAAAGGAACCAAAGCCTGAAGATGTTGCTCAAGCACTACACCTACAACCATCTGACATCAAGGGGCATTGGGAAACTAGAAGCGGTGTCAAAGGCTTCTTAGCAAAATTCTTGTTTGAGAAGGCACAAGAGTGTTGGAATTCATTGGACCTACAAGCCTTTGAAGAAATTGTGGCACTCCTTATCTATGGGTTAGTCTTGTTCCCAAATCCTGACCAGCTTGTAGATATCAACGCCGTCAAAATCTTCTTGTCCAGAAATCCAATACCAACATTTCTTGGGGACATTCTTCACTCATTTTACACACGAACAATGAGAAAGAGGGGTATTCTCATGTGTTGTACTCCTCTCCTTGCAAGGTGGTTTATTTCGCACCTTCCACAATCTGTCTTGAAGAATGACCAAGGTTTAAGGTGGTCACAACGGTTGATGACCCCCACTCACTCTGATGTACATTGGTGTTCTCGGTCCAGAGAAAATGTCATCATCGTCGATCGTTGTGGAGAGTTCCCTAATGTTCCATTACTTGGCATTAGGGGAGGCATTACCTACAACCCTTGTCTAGCCTTGAGACAATTTGGATATGCACGGAGGGATGGTCCTCACGACATGTTGATTCCTAACCTAGTTTTTGACTTCGACAATGATGCGCAAGGACTTCGCCAAAGATTCATCAGAGCTTGGAGGATGCCTAACAAGGTTGACAGCAAGACACTTGGGCACAAGAACTCCATCCCTCTTGAGCCTTACCTCAAATGGGTACGAGCACGGGCCCAGAGTCTAATGATGCCTTATCCTCATGTTCTCCCTGTGATTAAAGAGCCCGTTACGGAAGGAGAGGTTCCCTACACCATCCTATATCCTGACATGCCTACATCATGGGAGGAGATGCAGAAGAGTTGGATCCAACTCAAGGAGGAACGGAACACTTTTGAAGCCATCTTCTACGCCAGAGAGAAGAAGGTTTTGGAGCTTACCCGCCGACTCCATGAGGAAGAGACCCTCAACACCTACATCGCACCAAAGAGGATGCGCAATGTCTTTTTACCTTGAGAAGTTTTTTGTAATATTTGGCCCATGGGGCATTTATGTACTGACAAATTTCTTATTAATATGACGTGCGTTCTTTTTGTTTGCAACAATTTTGAATGTTCTAAATCCTTGAATGCATTGCATACATAAGCATATCATTCATCATACGCATAAGCAGGTCTCCACACCAGGTTTCCTTATCTTTCTGCTATTTATTTCAGTAAGATGGATCTCGAACAGACGGTTAAGGACTTGCAGTCTCAAAACACACAGTTTCAACAACTCCTGATCACCTTGGCTAAGGGTCAGGAGGATCTAAAGGCCCTGCTGGGGAACAAAGACCAAGTGAAAAAGAAGAAGAAGAGAATCGGGGTGGCTACCCTAGGAAGAAGGTTTGAGGGTGAAGCCAGAAGAGTGCTTGAATTTCCCCCTATATCTGAAGAAGGAACCAGTAAAGGGAATGCGGCTGCGGTACCTTCCAAATCCGAGGTTGAGGAAGAGGAGGCTGAAGAGGACGAAGACTACTCTGATCAACAATACCCGCCCGTTGATGATAAGTACAAAGGCTTGGAAGACAGGTTGGCAGCTATGGAGCTGCAGAGAGTTCCCGACTTAGATTTCGAAGACTTGGGATTAGTTGCTGGAATTGTGATCCCCCGAAGTTCAAAGTGCCAGTTTTTGTAAGATATGACGGGCTATCCTGCCCAAAGATGCATCTCAGATAATATGTAAGGAAGATCCAACCTTACACTGCAGACAAGAACCTTTGGATTCATTTCTTTCAGGATATCCTTTCTGGGGCTCAACTCGAGTGGTTCTATCAGCTGGATGGAGCCAGTATCCGAAACTGGGAAGACTTGGCCACCGCGTTTTATAAACAATATCAGTATAATTCTGACCTCGCCCCCACACGTACTCAACTTCAGGGTATGTCACTGGGAACAGGCGAAGGATTTAAAGAGTATGCGCAAAAGTGGAGAGACCTGGCTGGCAGGGTGCAGCCACCGCTGACTGACCGTGAACTTGTTGACATGTTCCTAGGGACCCTGTCCAGACCATTCTTCAATCATCTGATTGGGAATTCTTCAGCTGGGTTTACAGATTTGATCTTGACTAGTGAGAGAATAGAAGCTGGTATCAAGTCAGGGAAGATACAGAAAGGTGCCGCTGCGAGTATTGAGAAGAAGCCTTTCAAGAAGGAAGCTAGTGCTGTTTATGGTCCTAGAAGACAAGTTAAGCCGGAACGCCGCTAAGCTGTCAATGCGTTGGTAATTTCAAAGCCTGTTGCTGCTCCTCAGCAGTATAATCAACAAAGGGGTGAGAGACCCAAAAGGCAGTACACCCGACTTAGTATGACCCTGTCTCAGATTTTGCCGCAACTACTATCAACCAATCTGGTAACTGTCAAAGAAGCTCCGAAGGTTATGAACACAACTTCTCCAAAGTATAACCCCAACGCCCGTTGCGCTTATCACTCTGATAGCCCTGGGCATACTACGGACGATTGCTGGGCTCTGAGGAATAAGGTTCAAGACCTTATTGATGTTAAGGAAATACAGTTTGAGGCGCCTGAAAGGCCCAATGTTATGACTGCTCCCATGCCCCAGCATGGAGTAAATGCCGTGGAAGAAGACCGATATGTAGCCTCCGTGGAAGAGATTGTTACTCCGTTATCGACTATTAAAAGGAATCTGTTGCTAGCCGGTTTATTTCCGGGATGTGGCGAAGATTGCCTTCTATGTGCTGTTTCGCCTTTTGGTTGTCCTTTGCTGAAATCGGGTATCCAAAGCCTGATGGATAGCAAAGAAATCTTGTTCGAGAAGATTGTTGTTCCCACTGTCCCTGCCGAAGAAGTTTCTATTGTCACTATTTTCAACAAACCTCCCAAGGCTCCTTCAAAAAAGCCTGCCAAAATCATGTCCACTCAGAAGATTGCTCCCATCATCATTACTGTTCCGGGGCCCCTCCCCTATACATCCGACAAAGCTGTCCCATGGCACTATGGGGCAGATGTTTATGTTCTTGGAGTGAAGCAAGAGTTTGATACAAGTACCGGTGTCAGTAACATCACCGAACCTGCCAACATTACCCGCAATGGTAGGTTGTTTTCGCCAGATATCGCACCACCAGCTATTCAGAAACCCATTATCATCACACCTACAAGTGTGCATGTTCCACCCTCTAATCAAGTTCCTGTTTCTACCCCTGCCGCCGAGTCCTCTGACGCTCGGGCAAAGGGATTGCTACTGATTTGCCTGCCCTGACGGAGACGCCGAAGACAACCACTGTTGAAGCCTCCCAGCAAGAGATGGAGGAGATCCTCAAGATTATCAAGAAAAGTGATTTCAATGTTGTTGAGAAGTTGGGGCACACCCCCTCTAAAATTTCTATGCTATCATTGTTGTTGTGTTCAAAGGCCCATGCCAAGGCCCTGATCTCCTTCCTGAAGACGGCTCACGTGCCGCAAGAAACGTCTGCTGATCAATTTACTGATTGTGTGGCCAACTTGACTGCTGATAATGGTTTGGGCTTCTCTGACGCCGATCTGACCGCCAAAGGAAAGAACCATAATGACGCCCTGCATGTCTCTATTGAATGCAGGGGCACTACTCTTGCCCATGTGTTGGTAGACACCGGTTCTTCATTGTATGTATTGCCCAAGAAGGCCCTAGACAGGCTAGATTGTGAGGGTCTGGAGCTCAAGCCTAGTAACATTGTTGTCCGAGCCTTTGACGGTTCGAAAAGGATGGTACATGGCGAAGTTGACATCCCAATCAGGGTTGGTTCTCAAGTTTTTGATTCTACTTTCTATGTGATGGACATCCGTCCGTCCTACGCTTGTTTGCTGGGTCGTCCATGGATTCACAAGGCCGGAGCTGTGACCTCCACACTACATCAAAAGCTTAAGTACCCAGTCAGAGGAAAGATTGTTACGGTTCAGGGGGAAGAAGAGTATATGGTCAGCCACTTAAACTCGTTCCGATACATAGAAATGGATGGGGAATTCATTGAAACCCCCTTTCAACACTTTGAAGAGGTGCCTCAGACATTGGATCAGCTGAAACTGTGAGTGAAGACCCTCCTTTGAAGATGGCTTCCTTAAAGGATGTCCGGGCTGTGATTGAGAAGGGTGAGTGTGCAAACTGGGGCCGGCTTCCTGATTTCACTCCAAAGACCGACAAGTTTGGCTTAGGCTTCACTGCAGAGGCTCAGAGGGCTGTTCGCAAAGCAAGGATTGGAAGACCTTCTGTGTTCATCACCAACCCAGGAGTGAATGCTATTGAAGATGAAGTGGAGGAATCGGAATTCGACAGCTGGATCTACCCAACAACCGAGAGTGGACCAAGCAACTGGAATGCCAAAGACTTCACCCCTATTACTTTTGTCACTCAGTAATGAACTCTTTTGTTTTCAATTTGTAACAAACAATATGTTGAAACTTTTATGGCTCGGTGTCCTACCCGGGGCACCGTGGCTCCATTTGTGAGGGCTTTTTGTATGACATTTTCATATATCATTAATCAAAACATTGGATGTTTGTTGCATTTCAAATCTTGTGCTCCTTTTCTTTCTTTATCATATATTGCAAAACAACTATATTTACACACACTCACTTATACAGGTTCCAATCCACTCTGGATCTCACTGGTAACGACTCTGCTACCGCCAGTTATGACTTCGAAAATCCGATCAACTTAGCCGAAGACGAAGGTGAAGATGATTGCGAAGTGCCTGGGGAACTTGCAAGACTGCTACTCCAGGAAGAGAGGGCCATTCAGCCACATGAAGAGCCAGTGGAAACGGTAAATCTGGGTACTAAGACAGACAGAAAGGAAGTCAAGATTGGTGCTAATTTGGAGTCTAGTGTGAAACAACGGTTGATTCAGATGCTGCATGACTACATGGAAATCTTTGCTTGGTCTTACGAAGACATGCCTGGTTTGGATGCCGACATTGTGGTTCATCACCTGCCTACCAAGGAAGACTGCCCTCTGGTAAAACAAAAGGTCCGCCGTATGCGTCCAGAGATGTCCGAGAAAATCAAAGCTGAAGTTATGAAACAATTTGATGCCGGGTTTCTAGCAGTGACTTCTTACCCTCAGTGGGTTGCCAACGTGGTTCCAGTGTCGAAGAAAGATGGTAAGGTCTGAATCTGTGTTGATTACAGGGATTTGAACAGGGCCATCCCTAAGGATGATTTCCCTCTGCCTCATATCGACGTTCTGGTTGATAACACTGCTCAGCATAAAGTTTTCTCCTTCATGGACGGCTTCTCCGGTTATAATCAGATCAAGATGGCTCCTGAAGACATGGAGAAGACCACCTTTGTCACTCAGTGGGGCACCTTTTGCTACAAGGTCATGCCTTTTGGGTTGAAAAAAGTTGGGGCAACCTACCAACGTGCCATGGTTGCTTTATTTCATGACATGATCCATCATGAGATAGAAGTATACGTCGACGATATGATTGCAAGGTCCCAAACTGAGGAGGAACACCTTGACCATCTACGGAAACTGTTTGACCGTCTGAAGTTGTACAAACTGAGGTTGAACCCAAACAAATGCACCTTTGGGGTGAGATCTGGAAAATTGCTAGGCTTCATCGTAAGCGACAAAGGCATTCAAGTGGACCCTGCCAAAGTGAAAGCCATACAAGAGATGCCAGCTCCCAAGACAGAGAAAGAAGTCAGAGGTTTTCTAGGACGTCTGAACTACATTGCCCGGTTCATCTCACATCTAACTGCTACCTGTGAACCAATCTTCAAGCTACTGAAGAAAGATCAAGTTGTCCGTTGGAACGATGAATGTCAGGCCGCTTTCGACAGAATCAAAGAGTATCTCCAAGAACCACCCATTCTTATGCCGCCGGTTGAAGGGAGACCTCTAATCCTATACTTGACAGTACTTGACAACTCAATGGGGTGTGTGTTGGGGCAGCATGACGAGTCTGGCCGAAAAGAGCACGCTATTTATTACCTGAGCAAAAAGTTTACCGAATGTGAGACTCGATACTCACTGCTCGAGAAAACTTACTGCGCTCTGGTATGGGCTGCTCGCCGGCTAAGACAGTATATGTTGACTCACACTACTCTGTTGATTTCAAAAATGGATCCAATCAAGTACATATTCGAAAAGCCTGCTCAGTCCGGAAGAATAGCAAGATGGCAAATGATCTTGACGGAATATGACATCCAGTACATGACTCAAAAAGCAATCAAAGGAAGTGTATTGGCAGACCATTTGGCACACCAACCTGTGGACGATTACCAGTCGTTGAACTTTGAATTTCCAGACGAAGATATCATGGTAGTAACTGATTGTGAAGTACCTGGACCGGATGAAGGACCTGAGGAAGGATCCTGATGGTCTATGCATTTTGACGGAGCCTCAAACGCTTTGGGTAATGGTATCGGCGCTGTGATCATATCCCCTAAAGGCACCATACTCCACTTACTGCCCGACTATGTTTCAACTGCACCAACAACATGGCGGAGTATGAGGCATGTATCATGGGTCTTCAAGCTGCAATTGACCTAAGGATCAAGTTTCTGAGTGTCTTTGGAGATTCCGCTCTCTTGATCAATCAGGTCAAAGGCGAGTGGGATACGAAACACCCAAATCTTATTCCTTACAAGGAGTATGTGCTGACATTGCTTCCCCACTTCGAAGAGATAACTTTTGAACACTTCCCAAGAGAGGAGAATCAGTTGGCGGACGCGTTAGCTACGATGTCTTCAATGTTCAAAGTCAAATGGGACAACGAGGCACCCCGGATCATCATTTGGAAGTTGGACGAGCCTGCATATTGCTGTGATCTTGAAGCTGAGGAGGTAATTGAAAAACCCTGGTATCATGAAGTGAAGAGGTACTTGGAAGCTCAAGAATACCCCGAGGGTGCATCTGTTAATGACAAGAAGTTTCTGAGAAGGTTCGCAGCAAAGTTCTTCCTCAGCAATGGCATTCTCTACAAGCGAAACCATGACTCGACCTTACTGCGTTGTGTGGATAAGACTGAAGCAGAAAGGATCATGGCAGAGCTACATGAAGGTACCTTCGGAACACATTCCAGTGGACACACCATGGCAAAGAAAATCCTTCGGGCAGGATATTTCTGGTCCACAATGGAAGCCGACTGTTACCAACATTCGCGAACTTGTCATAAATGCCAGATTTATGCTGAAAAGGTGCACATTCCTCCGGTTCCTCTGAATGTCTTAACAGCACCTTGGCCTTTTGCAATGTGGGGCATTGATATGATCGGCGAGATCCGACCAACGGCATCCAATGGGCACCGCTTCATCTTGGTAGCAATTGATTACTTCACAAAATGGGTTGAAGCAGCTTCTTATGCTACGGTAACCAAGAGCGTCGTGGCACGGTTCATTCGGCACAACCTGATCTATCGATACGGTGTACCTGAGAGGATCATTACGAACAATGGTACCAATCTTAACAACAAGATGATCACTGAGCTCTGCGAGCAATTCAAGATACAGCACCACAACTCTTCTCCTTACCGGCCGAAGATGAATGGGGCTGTAGAAGCAGCAAATAAGAACATCAAGAAGATTGTGCAAAAGATGAAAGTGACCTACAAAGATTGGCACGAAATGTTACCGTTTGCTCTTCATGGGTACCGTACCTCAGCACGGATGTCGGCAGGGGCAACTCCCTTCTCTTTGGTCTATGGCATGGAGGCAGTCTTGCCTATTGAAGTCTAGATACCCTCTCTCCGGATAATGAAGGATGAAGACTTGAGCGAAGATGACTAGATCCAGACTCGGCTTGACCAATTAAACCTAATTGACGAAAAGAGACTCACTGCTATTTGTCATGGTCAGACATACCAAAAACGGATGATCAAGGCATTTAACAAGAAAGTCAGACGACAAGAGTATCAAGTCGGAGACCTGGTAATCAAGCGCATTATTCTTCCTCAAAGTGATCCCAGGGGCAAATGGACCCCTACGTACGAAGGGCCGTTTGTGGTTAAACACATCTTCTCAGGAGGAGCTATGACTCTAACCACCATGGATGGTGACGACCTTCCTCACCCCGCCAATGCAGACATAGTAAAAAGATACTATGCATGAATCAAAGACCCGCTAGGTTGACACACCTAGGCAAAAATAAGGGCTTCCCGACGAACCAAAAGGGTTCGGGCAAAAATAAGGGATTGAAATAAAAAATCTGTACACCCGGCAAGTCGAAAACCTGAAAAGGCGGCTTGGGCAAAAATGGGTATCCCGGTGGACTGAAAACCCGAAAGGGCGGTCCAGGCAAAAATTAGGGATAAAGCGTAACACTATGTCGCATTGGATCACCTTGCATCCAGAATTCGGCATCAACTATTGGGCTCAGACTTCGGCATCGATCAATCAACTTCATCTTCAACTAAGCAGCAAAGTGATGAGACGCTCGAAGACATAAAGGCGATAGCAGAGTTGGAACCTAGTGGGATTATTTTTCACATGGCTGTTTTGTTTTCCTTTTTCAAAATTGTATAAACTCTATGTTGTTCGGCGGCGTTCTCTTACTAGGACGTCAGCCTCTTGTACAAAAACGCCTATTTACAGGCAAATTTCAAAATCAATACAAGTTCAATTTTTCAGACAAGTTATCCATTGTTTTTTTTTTCTGTTTTGTTTTGCGAAGAACGTCCAATGTTCATTTTTGATATATGTATTTGACATTAATTGCTAATCATAAATACTTGCATAAGAAACAAAAGACTAATTACAGATGACATCAGAAACAGGGGCAGTTTAGAATTGTCCAAGCGGTCTAGTTACTCTGTCCACCAAGGTACCAAGGTAGGTTCGGCTAAAGAACGTAACCAAGTCACTTCAACTCCCCACAGAGTAAGACGAGATTCAGCAATGCTTTCCCCAAGCAGAGTTGGTTTCCTATCAGCCCTGAAAAGGCACAATATTCCCCTAGCAAGTCAGCGGTACTCTCCCCAAGCAGAGTTAGCCTACTATCAGCCTTAAGGAAGTTGGGTATCCCCATAAGATGTAGACATTCCCCAGCGGAGTATAGACATTCCTCAGCAAGCATCCCCGACAGTCTTAATATGAGATTGTTCCCCGGCGGAATACCAACACCCCAGTACAGTCTGAAAAGTTTCCCCAGGAGAGTGGAATCCATATCCCCAGCAGATCTTGAAGCTTATCCCCAATAGATTCTGGAAGCTTATCACCTGCAGAGTACGGACGTCCCTCCCGGACTTTATTCAAAGTTACTCCTCACAAGAGCTTATAACTGGGTTATCCTCAGCTAATTACCACGGAAAGTCCGTCCTCGGAGAAATTCTTCCTATCCCCAACGGAGTTCATCAAAGTTCCCCAATATAACTTATCAGCAGAATCCCCGGCGGAGTCTACCATTGGAATCCCTAGCGGAGTTCTCATCAAAACCTCAGCAAGGTATCTCTTCCCACAGAGTAAATTCCCCGCGGAGTAATCTCTCCAGCAAGTTTATTCCCCAACGGAGTCATCTTCTCCTACCGGTTTATTCTTACAACCATTATCCCCAGCGGAAACGAAGAACTCTACTCTTCAACATCAGCCCAGGATTTGATTCCCCGACCAGTCGTCAAGGATTTATTTTCCTAGACGAAAATACATTCATAAACATTTCACATTTCATACATCCTGCTTGCATACATGATAAAGTGCATACAACACTATCTCATTTTGAGCGTCATGACATCATGCATTTCATACATCATGACATTGCATACAACTGATGTTTTTCCTTTTCAGGAAAAGGTCAATCCAGAGATGATTATTGTCAACTGTCGCAATTCCAGATTCGATACCTGTATCTAGCCAGGGCACATCTGTGAGTGATTGATTGTGGATTCGATACATGTATCTAGCCATGGCATATCCGCATGAAAGAGTTTGAAGATCAACCCCTGTAACAGGCCAGGAAATTATCTTTCATTCTCAGGTCAGAGGTTTACACCTGTATCCAGCCAGGAAAGCTATCTCTACCAACCTTTTGCAATTCCAGATTCGATACCTGTATCCAGCCAGGGCATATTTGTAGACAACATCTCCAGATTCGATACCTGTATCTAGCCAGGGCACATCTGTGAGCAACCAATTATAGATTCGATACCTGTATCTAGCCAGGGTATATCTACATGAAGAGACTGAAGATCAACACCTGTAACAAGCCAGGAAACATCTTCCTTTCTCAAAGTGCGCAAGTTCTCGCTAAGGAATCTCTTACGCGATCAACACTTCCAAATGGCATCTATAAGCCCATTTCCGACAAGGTTTTGTCACGTCTCCAGATGGCATCTATAAGCCCATCCTCCTATCCATCCTATATCCAAATGGCATCTATAAGCCCATTCCCGCCATCACATTGCTGATACTCCGGCATGCGAGTGCAAATTTCAGGGCACTCTAGTGTCCAATCTCCTTTTACCCTCGAGTCGCGAAAGGCAAAATTGCCAATCTAACTCTTCAGGTTCAAGAAGATTGAACATGGGAAACTGTTGTACCCCAAAATTTTCCCTTCCATTTCCTCAACATTTTCTCACCACAAGACCCTTGGAACTCAAGATCCAGTTAGGGTTTCCTCTGCTCAAGACTTCTCCTTGCATTGTTGACCCAAATTAGGGTTTGTGTTTGCACAAAGATGTTTTGACCTAGAATGCCTAATATGACTTTCATGCTTCATATTGGACTCCCAAGTTTATCCATACCAAGTTTCAAGCCTTGATTCCAATCTTTGCCCAGTCAATTGGACAGTTGACCTAGAAATCAGCTGTATTGGGGAAAAGTCAACTGTGGTCAATTGACAGTCAAACCTCATGATTTTTGACCCACATCAACATTATGAACTCATATGAACCATTTGGTCAAGTTTAGATCACAATTCCACAAGAAATTTGATCAGATCACCAAAAGGGCAAAATGGTCATTTTTAGGGTTTTGACTGCACAAAGGCAATTTTTGACTGTTTGACCTAGCCAATGGCAAACCAAGCTCATATATGGACTCAAGGACCCCATGGAATTATTTTGACATGTTCAACAAGTTCAAAAGATCCCAAATGCATAAGGTTGACAGTTGAATTTTCCAGTCAATTGATCAATTTTTTGACTGTATACTGAAAAGTTAAACTTTGACTTTTTGGTCAAAATCAAGTGTCAAGATCCATTTTCCATCAAAACATGCCAAAATATGAAACTTGTTCATCAAGAAACCCAAAATTACAAATTAGGGTTTAAAATGAAGAATTTTCATAACCTAGAATTTTTCTAAGTTATGAAAATCCCTAATTTTTTCCTAACTTTGTCCCACTTTTTCATCAAGATACATTTGGATTCAAGGAAAACTCAAAACATGAAAGTTATAGTCCATTGCAAAATCTACAACTTTGATTCACAAAGTTTCCTCAAAAGAAGCTTGTAACTCAAGTTATGATTTTTTAAACAAGGGTGCAAAACATTCTTAACTTAGAAAAATTTTGACCTATTTTAGGCAGGATTTTTGCCTAACTTCATGGCTACTTTTCACATGCTTCCACTTGGAATTTCAATTTTCATTACAAAGATAGATTGTATTACACATTCCAAGCTTTCCAAAATGTCCAAGAACTCATCAAACAACCTTGTGGTTAGGAAGAATCGAATTTGGCAATATGGGTAAAACTCACTTTGTTCATGGCCAATTTACATGCCCATAACTTTGGATTTTTGAACTCAGCATGCTCTAAGCTAGATTACAGGCCTTTTATCTCATTCACACTCAATAATTTAATTCAAACCCCTTGTGTTCAAGCCTTATCTTATGTGTTTAAACATTGCATACAAGATTGAGCCATAATTAGAAAAAGCAATATATCCATTTTTGAAAAGTTGAACTTTATGTCAAATTTGCAAATCAAGAAGTACAAGGCAAATCTCTTTGGAACAAGGTCAGAAGCATATCACACTGATCAAGAGGGATGGTTGCAGCACATCTTGAGGGGCCTGCACAAGTCTAGAAACCAAGTTGACATTTTTTGCTTAAGTGTGAAGAAACTTGGTATAACACACAACAACTCTCATTTCTGCCAACACAAGCTAAGACAAACTTGTTGTACACCTTCCAAACATCAAACCTAAGCTAAGGCACGAGAAAAACACCTTCAAAACCTCATCAAACCATCCTACTGCAGAAAACAAAGTCACCTCTGCAGTTGGACTTCCATAGCTCAATCCACTCGTGCATTTTTGCTAAAACCAGTTCATACACACTCCATACCACATATACAAGCTATCCCAAGCATTGGACATGACCTGTAACACCTCTAACCAACTTCACCATTTTCACTTTTTCTGTTTTGCAGGTTGATTGCCATAGCTTGATTCACTTGGTTTCAAAGCAAGCTAAAGGTTGGAATAGCATCCCTAGACTTCAAGCAAGCTGTACCAATCATCACCTTGCCTTGAAAGTGCCTCCATTACCAGACACGATCCAAGCTGAACAGGTAAGTTCATGGACTTCTATCTCTCAATCTAGGAAGAGTTAGCTTTAAGTTTATGAATGAAAAATGTTCTATTCATGGCCCTGAAGCTATACCTATCCTCACTTTCCATTTATATTGCATATGCTGAGAGAATTTAAGACCTGAACATTGACAAAAACTTAGGTTAAGAATTAGGGATGGAGAAATTCTCTCTCATTTCTGAGAGTTAAGTTGAGTTTTTTATATGTATGGAATCGTGGCTTGATGCTTGACATCTTTCATGTTATAAGTTTGTGCTAAAAGTCTAGGAATCAGGAGTTATGTTTGAAGCAAGAAGGGCGCGCGTTTTTCAAACATTTTTTGTCTGAAGGTTGAAGACAACCTTTCATGGGCTGGGCCTGAGATGTTTTCCTTTTCACACCACTGCATTTCACATGCACCCCCCTGGCCCATTTTGACTTTTATTTATCATTTTTAATTTTTTCCTTTTGATTGTGGTTCTATATTTTTATTTAAGCATGAAAAAATCTTAAAATTATTTTTCTCATATTTTTTTGCATTTTATTTGATATTTATTTGATTTCATTTAGTTTTGTACATAAATAAACATAAATATCTTTTATTTAAAAATACTAAAAAAATAATACAAACACATTTTATTTCTGATTTTTATTTTATGTTATCTCTTGAAAACATTTTATAAAAAAAAATATACTTTTTTTTTAATATTAAATATTTTATTTTTGTACATATAATATATATTTAATAAATAATGTAAATACTTATACATTTATTAGTATATTTAGGGGAAACATAAAAAATAATACATTTTATTTTTATTAATATTTTGACCTCAAAAATACTTTTTTTTTACAATATACCTTCTTTTATTTATTTTTTGTACATAATTGATAAATATTGCATATATTATATAATAAATACATTTATTTAGCAAAATTAGGGTTTTGCCCTAAATACGTAAAAATACCAAAAATTAATTCATTTTATTTTTGTTTATTTGAGACATAAAAAAATACCTTTTTTCATACATATAAAAAATCATTTTTTTTGCATCTTGCATATTTATTGTATTTTTATTTAGTTGTTGTATATTAAATAATTTGTATAATTCAATTTGGATGTAATAGTTTAGGTTTTAATTTCTTGCTAAAATATCCCCATTTGAATATTTGTACCCCCCATCCCATGATTTGTGTTGTAATAATTTAGGACCTTTAATTTCCGCATTTAAAAGCTTTCTAAATATGCCATGTTAGAATTAGGGTTTTGTATGCAAATCAAAAACAACAAATAGTTTGACCTAAACTCAAGATAAACAAGCATGAAAATGGACAACACTAAGCACACTTGCACCCCTAGGGTACTCCACTTGTTTCCTTCAATAATGGGCCATATTGCATGTCAAGTGTCTTTGGCAAAAATAAAACAATCAAATGATCATAGTCCCTCGATGACGCTTTCAAAAGTTGCCTAAAAATGATCAAGTCCCTTAAAGGAAAAATTGCCCAAAGATACTTGGCACCATTGCAATCATGGTCTAAACGATGACCCGCGCCTGTCCCGTTCACATCCTAACACAAGATTGTCCACCAAATACAATGGTGGAACAAAATTGTTAAAAGGGTTAAAAACATAGCAAAAATCTTTGAGTAAAATTAGGAGTAGACAACTCTTGGTTGCTTGCCAAACTTGCAAAAACAAAAACACTTGCCTATCTTTTCAAAATCACCTTCCACAACACTTTCAAAACAACTTTCAAAAACATGAAAAACTTTTTCAAAAGACATACACCTTTGTATACATCCCAATATGGATCATTACAAAGGTTGCCACCACATTGGCCTCTTTTCAAAACATTTTCAAAAACCACACACAAAGCACCATTTCAAACAATTGAAAATCAAGGCAAGTTGATCTAAGCAAGTAACTAAGAGCCCATGGATAACCATGGATAGAAAGGGTGCTAATACCTTCCCTTTCTATAAATCTACTCCCCGAACCCAAGAAAACATCTCAAAGGTTTTTGCTGTGCTTTTTAACCTTTCCTTAGGATAAAGTAAAAAGTCGGTGGCGGCTCTTGCTCAACCGAAACATTTGCGAAAACAAACGCAAAACCTTAAAGTCAGTTCTCCCATCGTATCACAATAAGGATAAACGTGGTACTTGTAAAAACTCCTCCTTCTTGAAGGTTCAATGAAACACAAGAAATTGGAATTGAATTGGGTTTTAATAATTTAAATCTTTTCAAACACCTAAAGATCAAACAATACTCATATGCAAAGTAATCAACAATAATAAAAGACACGAGCATTTTATTCTGGTTCATCGTTAACTAGGTTAGTCCAGTCCATCCACCCAGGATGACTTTTCCTTATCAAGAAGGACTTAATCCATTAATAAAATAAAATTTTGAGTAAAACCTCAATGATCAACTGTCATTAACATATCAAGAATTTTGACCTAATTGATCTCTTAAGGAAAACACCTTAATGACAAACAGTCATTGACATCACGAGGATACTGACTAAACCCTCAGTCCCCTAAGGAAAAAACCCTCAATATCAACTATTATTGACATATCAAGGATTCTGACCAAACCTGGTCCCTCAAGGAAATTACCCTCACAGGGGTTGCTTCTTGATAAAGCTAAAATACACAGACTTTTAAGCATAAAAGATAACACTTAAGAGATATGAAATGAACACTTAGAGTGTTTCTCCTTGTTATTTCCGAAGATCTTATTAACACTTACTCCTTTCTTATTACGAATCTTCTTTTTGCTTCCATTTGCAATGTGTTAGGTTCCTTCTTTTACTTTAAGTAGATCTTCAACAATGATATCTTTTGATCTTTTAACAACTCTTTTTCATTCTCTTATGAAGTTTTACACAAGTTTCTCTTTTTCTGTATGTGTCTTCTTCTTCTCCGAGACTTCTCTCTTCTTCTGTGAGTAACGTCTTATTTTTATTTTATTGTATCTCACTCTTTCGCGTGTGTATTTTCTACATTGTTGTTACACAATTATTCACAGATTTTCTCAATCTTCAAATTCCTCTTTAAATAGATAAAGAAAATAGATATGTTGGAGAAATAGATATTTAGTATCCACACAGTAGATAGCAATTTGGAGAAGTTAGCTAGTAAGAGAATAGAGTGGTTGTAGAAATACTAGGATGAAACGCGTGGATCGTAACGGTACAATGAACAATCATTTACCTGATTTGTAGTGTAGTTGATATGATGTTGTATTGTAGTCACGTGATTGATGTACTTTAATAATCTTTTCACACTTCTTCCCGTTACAACTAACATCATGAGTCAGAGGCTTCTGATAGAGTTTGGTGAAGCATGATCAGAGGTAAGATGTAATCTTTTCTTCATATTTAACTACTTTGAGTCTAAGGCTTTTGATATGATATGATGAAGCTTGATCAGAGTAAGTTCTTCAGAGCTTGAGATATCAAAGTCATAGAAAGTTAGAGTCTATCTTTAGATGTCTTCTGGATATATTTTTCTAGATGCATTGACTTAATAGCTTGGATTCCATATTTGATTTGTTGTTTCTTCTTAATCTTATTTCAGACATTATCCCTTTGAATTAGAGGCTTCTAATAACTAGCAATGAAGCTTGTTCAGAGTTCAAAGTCACTCTCTTACAAGAAATTTTGCTAGCTCCTAATAACGTCAATCTTCAGAATTCGCCAATCTTTAGATTCTGCCGATCTCCAGAGTTAATGTGTGTTATGCTCAGCATCTGGTGCAATTCAACTTGAATTCTTCAGAGTCAGAGTTGCTTTCTTATATGTATCTACACATTGAGAAATCATTAGAGAACAAAATTTTTCTTCATACAAACGTACTTATTATAATCAAAACTCCAAGGATTAAATGACAAACCAAACTTGTTCCAAAAATATCCCCCTCTTTTATGATGACAATAACATGTATTTTGATGAACAATTTTACTTTTATAAATGCACAATAGTTAAAAACGCCAGAGTTAGGTTTGTAAGCTCCCCGTGAATTTAAAACTTATTAAAAATTTCAACTTCAACAGAGTGAGGTTTGCAAGCCCCCCCTGTGAATAATATCAAAAATTTTCACGACTCCTTCAAAATTAGGTTTGGAAGCTCCACATGAGAGTAAGACTTAGAAAATTTTGATATTTCAGAAAATTTTTAATTAATAAGAATGTGTCTGGTTTACTCAATCTAAAAGATGCATAGTAGTTTAAAATAATAGAGCTAGGTTTGTAAGCTTCCTCTGAGTGTAAACATATTAAAATTTTCAGTCTCATTAGAGTAAGGTTTGCAAGCTCGCTCTGAGAATAAGAAAATTTTAACCAGAGTTAATCGTGCCAATAATCAGAGTTTGTGCCATGTTGAGAATATATTAGAGTTTCTTGCACACACATTCTTCAGAGAAAATATGGATATAACAATCACTTTAGCTTAAGTATCAGAGTTCCCACAAAGTGTATCAAATGTTTGGGTTCTAGTGGGGAAACAGATAGATCAAAATCATTCACATTTTTCTCCCCCTTTGTCATCAATAGAAAAGAATGTAAATAAGCATAGAGATTGAATGAAAAAGGATAAATAGAGAATTAAATTTCATTAAACAAGTAGAAAATCATTTCAAAAACAGGATGAAAGCTTAAACAAGACAGGTAAAAGAAACTTCAAGAGATAATCAAAAGAAGAACTAATGATATGAAGTTCCAACCATAAAGTCTTCCCAATAGGGCATCTTTCTTGGACTTTTATATCTTTTAGCAGCTTTCAATATCTCACCCTGGATTTTAAAGACTATATCAACCTTAGTTAAAACTACCCCTTGTTGAAGGAGAGTTTTGATAGAACTCGTCCAAAAGGAATGAAGAATGTTATTCCCTCATGAAAGGTCATGATTGTTAACTTTAAGTAATCAAACATAACTAAGGTAAATTTATCTTCAACCTTTAGTTGAGGAGACACAAAATATACTTGTTATCCAAAGTAAGAATTTCTTGATCCTTGTTCCTTGGAAAGAAGTTTAACATTAACAACTGATGCCAAACCCATGTCATGGAGTGGAGATTAGAGGCTCTTGTGGTGTTTGAGATATCATCAAAGATTTTATAAAGAGGAAGATAATATTCTTTAAAGAGAAGATATGAAGTAACACCTTCATCCCCACACCTTATTACGTTAGCAATAATAGTGGAGGTAATGGTTATGGGGATGCCAGACACTTCAGAAAGAATAGCATACTTTTGATGGAGTTCTTTGATGGACGCATTTGCCCAGAATTCTTTGACTAAATTAACGTAAGTGGGACCAAAGATAATATCAAAGTAATCATTCCAGCCTTGAAAAGAGATGATATTTTGAAGATCAAAGCCAAGAACCATCATTTCTTCAAAATTGATAAGCCTTTCATTGATGACAACTAACTAGTTTTCAACCCGATTGTTATTTCTTGAAGTCATCTAAGGATTAAGGTTTTCACAAACAAAGAGAAAAGGTTTTTAGAAAGAAAGGGTTTAAAGAGAGAAAGAAAAAAAATAAATAGATGGTAAAGGATAATATATATTCCCAATAATTGATATATCTAAGGTGATGGACATTGCGTGTTATCAGATAAAAGTAGGACAATTATCTAATCAACCACACAATAATAGTAGTTTGAGTATCACAATAAAAATAGTAGAATAAAACAGAATAATAAAACCATAGATTCAAAATAAAACATAGTATAACATAAATGTAATAAAAATAAGGTTTTAAGGTGGAAGCTTAGAAACAATGGTGGTCAACAGGTTCTGAATAACATGGTTTGATTCTTCTTGACGAGTCATCCAAGCCTTTACTTTAACATTCTCTTTCTTCAATTCCTCCATAGTCTTTTTAACGTCTAAAGAACCATCTTTAGCAGAAGTATGCACAAAGTTGAAATATCATAGAAGGTACTAGCTCCAAGTTGTAGAGTCATATTTGGTTATGGAGAGGCTTCAATATCAATTTGGGATTCTGACATGATTACTTCAGGAGCTGGAACATGCTCTGATGCAGGGAGCGCCAGAGGCTTGTATTGATACTTTAGCTCATTAATAAACTTTTGAAAGTCCATAGCAGTCTTCAGAGCCTCGGAGAATCTGACTAGGAATTTATTCAGAACTTCCTCATAAGAAATTTCTTTGAGGAATTTACAGCAATGAACAAACCAATCTCTGAATTGATCCCATAGAACATCACTCTCAGCAGGAGTGTCACAACATATGACATCATGTTTCATAAAGTGTAAACTCTCAACAAATTTTGATTCCATTACAAATAATGCTTCATCAAGGGAGGGTGTTTGAGGAGCTTGGTCTGGTGGATTTGTTTGAAATGGATGAGTGGTGGTTTCAGATTCAAGGTTAGGTGAAGAAAAAATATCAAGATATGAATCCTCATCATTGAAACATTCCTTTTCAACGCTTGGAAAATTGGATGGAGCAAAAAGGGTTTCATGATGGGAGCCATCTGGATAAGTGAAAGCATGAGAGTTATTTTGAATTTTAATAGGGGTGAGGTATTTATGTGAGGACTAGAGATAATTTCTTATATATTTTGTTAGACGATGGAAATGTATCTAGAGAGGGGTGAATAGATACCCCTTTAAAAAAATCAAGAAAAATTCTGGTTTGAAAAAGTTGTTTTATCAAAGAGCAATGTAGAAGCTTTTTCAAAATATTGTCTTTACGAACGTTATTGGAAACTTGGATATGAAAACTTAAAAACAAATTAAATATGGAATAAGGATAACACTTGAATTAATATGCTTGAATCACTTTACAACTTATTTAACGTTTATTGCAAGTTACTAGTAAATCTATTTTCAATGGAAATATTAAAAGAACAAATTGAACCAATTTATCAAACACTTGGTGTGCAAGTGAATTTTCAGAATTTTTCCTTGAGTTATGTTGATACCCAAAACCACTAGTAATCAAAGTGACTATAAGAAATATCATCACTTGATTTAGAATAAAAAACAATTCGAAAAATTTCTTATAATTCAATTAATAACGCAATGCTATTTGATATTATTTATGAAAATCAAAGCAAGTTAAAGCAAAAATAAAAGAGACACAAGGAATTTGTCTTCACAGTTTCCCACTATCGTCCTCGCGTGTGGGTACGTTTGTGCCTAATTCCAATGGAATTAGGATAATTCTTACTATGCAAAATGTTGATACAAGAGAAGTGTTCAAGAGCAACTCCATAAACCATAATGCTTGTTATTGATTCAACCCTTTCTCTTATTTTGATCTTAAGAAATACCAAGACAATATATGCAAATTGACTATCTGGATCTAGCTACTCCTTTGCATTCTTTATCTCCAAAGCTTTCGTGCACCGCCAGTTTCAAACTATTTCAACATAAGACTTCAATTGTAATCTTCCGTTCTCTCGCTACTTCCTTTTCATTATTTATCTCCAAAGGATCCCTTGCATTATTTATCTCCAAAGGACTACACTTGGCAGCAATTACCTCTTGAACACCTTGCATGAAAACCCCTAAATCAACCAATGATCTTGGAGGTCAAACCCGCAGGTTTTCTCGGATGAAGACCCCTATAAAGCTCAACCCAATACCTAATTAGACACTATCAATCCTCGTCTATATGGCACCCCAACAAAACATCATCACAATATAATGTCAGTGTGTATGCATAGGTTGGAGGTTGAGGATGAAGAGAAATGTAGGCTAATTTTATGGTATCACCAAGTTATGAATGATGCATGAATGCGTATTTATAGTTTGGAACTTTTAGGGCAAAGAGGACAAATTCAGAATTAAAAATTTGACCAAACAATTAGTATGTATCGACCTATATATCGTGTATGTCAACATATACTTAATTTCTATGTTGTATGTGTCGACCAATATAGGTCTATGTGTCAACTGAACTGAAATAGAGGCTACAAGCTTTAAAACGATAATAAATGTGTCAACCTGAAAAACAGATGTGTCGACACATAAAATAAGAATTTTTGCAATTTCATAAATGCTTCAGTATGTCGACCTATATAATGCATGTGTCGATCTTAGACTTATAGAGGCCACATGCTTCAAAAATGAGTTACAAATGTCGACCTGAAAAGCAGATGTGTCAACACATGTAGTAGAAAATTATGCAAAAACTTGTTTTTAATTATTTGAATCAATTTCAAAGTTCTTTTTAATGATTCATAAGACCTCTAATGCAAAGGAGTTCCACAAGGCATAAGGATACCGTCTAATATATAGAAGTGTTAGCTTTTCCCATTTTTGACATCATACAAAACATTTGATGACGACGAAGTTGTACTCACATTCCATATTTTTTATGATGGAAAAACTTACGGTAATGCATTTCTTGTATTAGAAGGCTTCCCCTAACTTTGTGCTTTCCTACTTTGACTCGCATATGCTTCTCCCCCTTTGACAGCATAAAAAAGAAAGATAGCAAACCGTGAGAAGTATAATAGTTCCATAACAATACTAATATGTCACTCAGAGGCTATTTTGCATGGAAGAACAATAATCACATATACCCATATATATGTAATGATGCAAAATTTTAAATAACGGGCAAACAACATTACAACAAATGTAATGCAATGCATATAAAATAAACAAGAAAGAAATAGCAATATTATCAAGTTATTTTTTTAGCGTCACGATCACGTA
This sequence comes from Vicia faba, assembly GCA_948472305.1. Classification (NCBI taxonomy): domain Eukaryota; kingdom Viridiplantae; phylum Streptophyta; class Magnoliopsida; order Fabales; family Fabaceae; genus Vicia; species Vicia faba. The sequence goes on along the minus strand of OX451741.1, from coordinate 1,131,583,962 downwards.
ACGCTCCATAATGGGACTTCCGATGTCGCACACCCATGTGCCTAGTGTTGTACCCCAAAATTTGCCCTCCCATTTCCTCAACATTTTCTCATCACAAGACCCTTGAAGATCAAGATCCAGTTAGGGTTTCCTCTGCTCAAGACTTCTCCTTGCACTGTTGACCCAAATTAGGGTTTGTGTTTGCACAAAGATGTTCTGACCTAAAATGCCTAAGAGGACTTTCATGCTTCATATTGGACTCCCAAGTTTACCCATACCAAGTTTCAAGTCTTGATCCCAAGTTTTGCCCAGTCAATTGGACAATTGACCTAGAAATCAGCTGTATTGGGGAAAAAGTCAAATGTGGCCAATTGACAGTCAAATCTCATGAAAATTGACCCACATCAACATTATGAACTCACATTGACCATTTGATCAAGTTTGGATCACAACTCCACAAGAAATTTGATCAGATCATCAAAAGGGCAAAATGGTCATTTTTAGGGTTTTGACTGCACAAGGGCAATTTTTGACTGTTTGACCTAGCCAATGGCAAACCAATCTCACATATGGACTCAAGGACCCCATGGAATTATCTTGACATGCTCAACAAGTTCAAAAGATCCCAAATACACAAGATTGATAGTTGAATTTCCCAGTCAATTGATCAATTTTGACTGTATACTGGAAAGTCAAACTTTGACTTTTTGGTCAAAATCAAGGGTCAAGATTCATTTTTCATCAAAACATGCCAAATCATGAAACTTTTTCACCAAGAAATCAAAAATTGCAAATTAGGGTTTGAAATGAGAATTTTTCATAACTTAGAATTTTTCTAAGTTATGAAAAACCCTAATTTTTTTCCCAACTTTGCCCCACTTTCTCACCAAGATGCATTTGGATTCAAGCAAAAGTCAAAACATGAAAGTTGTAGCCTATTGCATAATATACAACTTTTATTCACAAAGTTTTCCCAAAAGAAGCTTGTATCTCAAGTTACAATTTTTGGAACAAGGGTGCCAAACCATTCTTAACTTAGTGAAAATTTGACCTATTTTGGACAAGTTTTTTACCTAACTTCAAGACCATTTTGCATACACTTTCACTTGGAATTTCAATTTGCATTTCAAATATGGATTGTAGTACACATTCCAAGATTTCCAAAATGTCCAAAAACTTCTCAAACAACCTCATGGTTAGGGAGAATCGAATTTTTCAAAATGGGAAAAAGTCACTTTTGTTCTTGGCCAAGACATGTTCATACATTGGTGCCATTTTGAATTCAGCATGCTTAAGCTACATTGCAGGCCTCTAATCCCATTTTCACTCAATAATTCAATGCAAAACCATTGTGCCAAGATGTTGTTCTATGCATTTGGACATTACATGGAGAATTAACCCTTAATTAGAAAAAACATTATTTCCATTTTGAAAAAGTAGAACTTTATGTCCATTTTGCAAATCCAAGTGGTACAGTCCAAATCTTCTTGGCACAAGTTTATGAGCAAATTGCACTGATCAAGGCCAATGTATGCAGCATAGTGTGAGGGCCTGTACAGGCTAGAAACATCAAGTGGCCTTTGCTTGCTTAAGTGTGAAGAAAGATAACATAACATATACCAACTTCCATTCCTGCAAACCAAGCCTTAGAGAAAGTGATCACACACATTCTAAACATCAAACACAAGCTGAAGCACGACCCTAAGACCACCAATACCTCCCCATTGCCAAAATCACTCTCAAACTGCAAAAACAGAGCAACCTCTGCAGATTGAGTTCCAACTCTTAATCCTTTCAAGCATTCTTGCCCAAACCACTTCAAACACCTTCCCTACCATCAATCCAAACTATCCAAAGCATTAGAAGCAACCTGTAACTCCTCTAATCCTTTTGGCCATTTTCACTTTTCTGATTTGCAGGTGAAGTGCTATAGCACGATTCAAAAGGTTTCAAGACAAAGTAAAGCTTGGAATAGCATCCCTGGACATCAAGGAAGCTATACCAATCATCACCTTGTACTGAAAGCTTCTCCATTGCCAGATAGAACTTCAACTGAATAGGTAAGTTCATGAACTCGTATCTCTCTTAGTAGGCATTATTAGCTTTAGGTTTGTGAAGAGAATATGTCACATTCATAGCCCTGAACATGCCCATGTAATTAGATTTCATTTATATTATGTGTGCTGCAAGAATTTTGAGTCTGAACATGGCATAAAAACTAGGTCAGAAATTGGGGGAGAAGAAATTCTCCCTCATCTTAGAGAGTTAAGTCAAGTTCTTTACATGGTTGGATTCGTCTTCTCATGCTCTACATTTTTCATGTTGTGAGTTTTGCTTGAAAGTCCAGGAATCAAGAGATGGAAAACGCGTGTTCTGGTTGTTCATACAAGTCTGAGGTTGAAGACAAAGTCTTCTTGGGCTGGGCCTGAGTTGACTTTTCTATTTGCACCCTTTTGTTACTTTTACACTCCCCAAGCCCATTTTGCTTATTTTTATGATTTTTTGACATTTTCTTTTTTGTCCTGACTCATTTATTTTTTCTAACAATATTAAAAATATCAAAAATATTTTTCTCACCATTTTTGAATTTATTAGGCATTTATTTGGTTTCTTTTAGTTTTTGTACATAAAATAAATACATAAAAACCATTTTTTACTTAAAATATAAAAAAAAATGTAAACACATTTATTTTTCATTTTTTTATTTTATTTTATTTTCTGAAATATTTTATACAAAATATACTTTTTTTTATAAATATTAAATATTATTATTTTTGTACATATAATATATATTTAGTAAATAATAATAATGCATACATATTTATTAGTATATTTAGGAAAAAATACAAAATATACACATTTTTATTTTTATTTAATGTTTAATATAAAAATACCTTTTGACAAATATACTTCATTTTATTTTATTTTTTGTATACAATAAATAAATACTTGTACATAATAAATAAATAATGCATTTTATTTAATAGAATTAGGGTTTAACCCTAAACATAAAAAACTCCCAAAAATAATACTTTTCTTTTTGTTTATTTTGACACATAAAAATACCTTTTTTCATATATACAAAAAAACATTTTTGCATCTTGCATATTTATTCTTATTTTATTTAATTTATGCAAATTAATCATCTTGTAAATAATTCCAAATTGATGTAATAGTTTAGGTTTAAATTCCTTGTCAAAATCCCCATTTGAACATTTGTACCCCCCTTCCCATATATGGTGTTGTAATAGCTTAGTAAGTTTATTTTTCGCACTTTATTGCTTTCTAATCATACCATGTTAGAATTAGGGTTTGTATGCGAAAAAACAACGAAAATAGTTTTGACCTAATTTCAAGATAAACGAGCATGAAAATGGACACACAAATCACACTTGCACCCCCCTAGGGTATTCCACTTGTTGCCTTTCAAAATTGGGCCATATTGCATGTTAGGTCTCTTTGGGCAAAACAAACATAAATCAAATGATCATAGTCCCTCGATGACGCTTTCAAAATGTTGCCTAAACAAATGATCAAGTCCCTTAAAGAAAATTGCCCAAAGATACTTGACACCATTGCAATTATGGTCTAAACGATGACCCGCGCCCGTCCCTTTCACATCCTAACATGAGATTGTCCACCAAATACAATGGTGGAACAAACTTGTTAAAAGGGTTAAAACATAGCAATAAACCTTGAGAAATTTAGGAGTAGATAACCTCTTAGTTACTTGAATCAAACTTGCAAAAACAAAACACTTGCCTATTTTCTAAAACCACATCTCACAACACTTTCAAAACAACTTTCAAAAACAAATGAAAACCTCTTTTAAAGACATACACCTTTGTATACATCCCAACATGGATCATTACAAAGGTTGCCACCACATTGGCCTCTTTTCAAAACAATTTTCAAACCCACACACACAAGCACCATTTCAAACAATTGAAAACAAGAGGCAAGTGATCTAAGCAAGTAACTAAGAGCCCATGGATAACCATGGATAGAAAGGGTGCTAATACCTTCCCTTTCTATAATCTACTCCCCGAACCCAAGAAAACATCTCAAAAGGTTTTTGCTGTGCTTTTTAACCTTTCCTTAGGATAAAATAAAAAGTCGGTGGCGACTCTTGCTCAACCGAAACATTTGCGAAAACAAACGCAAAACCATAGTCAGTTCTCCCACCGTATCACACCTAGCATAGCAACAAGACTATGTCTCTACTAAAACCAAAATGAAGACGTTTTGCATGCCATGTAACAAGAAAACAAGAAATGAATATTGCAAAAATCATCCATACAAATAACTCAATCACAAGTGCGAGAAATAAAGAATAAACAAACGTGCATGCTTGCATAATAAGAACAAAGTTATACAAATGTGAAAGAATTAATGGGCTCATCCTTTGAGGACTTTGAGATTGAAGGCTTGAGAACTTTAGACTTCAATACTTCCTCCTTAACAACCCCTTTTCCCTTTTTCTTTTTCTCAAGCTTTTTTTCATGTTTATCCAACCAATTGAGTTATTGCTCGTGTTCTTCTAACTTTCTAAACAAGGAGTTGAGATCGAGTGTTGCAAGATTGTTGGCTTCCTTGATTGAGGTGACCTTTGGTTGCCAATTCCTATTAAGACATCTCAACACCTTATTAGTAGCAATAGCATTGGAAATAGGATTACCTAGTAAATTTAAAAAATTAATAAGATGCGATAACCGCTTTTGCATTTGAGCAATGGTTTTCCCTTGCTTCATGCAAAAGAGGTCAAACTCTTGATTAAGTGTATTAATTCTAGCTTGTTTGACCTCATTATTCCCTCATAGGTAACTTGTAGAGAATCCCACATAGCTTTAGTGGTTTTACAATGGGAAATGCGATAAAACTCATCAACACCAAGCACAAATATGATGTTCGTAGCTTTCCAATCACAAGACCACTTCTTATTATCATTCTCATCCCATAAGTTTTTCGGATTTGGTAAGGTAACACCATCAATAACATATGTCACCGGTATTGGACCATTTTGAATAGCTTCCCAAACACCTTTGTCATATGAGTTGACATGAATTTGCATACAAGCTTTCTAATAACTATAATTTTCTCCCTTGAAAATTGGGGCTCTTATATAATGCCCTTTAGGTTCATAAGCCATTTTCTAAAGAGTGTCAAAACCATAATGAACCTGTCTCTTGATGCCATTTGTTAGATAACAACGACTTATCTAGATGGGGTGAATAAATACCCCTTTAAAAAATAATCCAGAAAAATTCTGGTTTTGAAAAAGTTGTTTTATCAAAGAGTAATGCAGAAACTTTTTCAAAATGTTATCTTTACGAACGTTATTGGAAACTCGGATATGAAATTTTTTTTTAAAATTTAATATGGAATAAGGATAACACTTGAATTAATATGCTTGAATCACTTTACAACTTATTTAACGTTTATTGCAAGTTACTAGTAAAACTATTTCCAATGACAATATTAAAAGAAAAAATTGAATCAATTTATCAAACACTTGGTGTGCAAGTGAATTTTTAGAATTTTTCCTTGAGTTGTGTTTATACAAAAAACTACTTATAATCAAAAGTGATTATAAGCTATATCAACACTTGATTTAGAATAAAAAACAGTTCAGAAAATTTCTTACAATTCAATTGATAACGCAATGCTATTTGATAAATTGATTGATGAAAATCAAAGCAAGTAAAAGAAAAAATAAAAGAGACATAAGGAATTTTTCTTCACAATTCCCTACTGTCGTCCTCGCATGTGGGTACGTCTATACTTAATTCTAATGGAATTAGGATAATTCTTACTATGCAAATTATTGATACAAGAGAAGTGTTCAAGAGAAACTCCATAAACCCTAATTCTTGTTGTTGATTCAACCCCTTATCTTCTTTTAGTCTTAAGAAATACCAAGACACAATAGATGCAAATTTACTATCTAGATCTTTCTATTCCTTTGCATTCTTTATCTCCAAAACTTTCGCGCAACGTCAATTTCAAACTATTGCTACACGAGACTTCAATTATAATCCATTGTTTTCTAGGTACTTCCTTTGTGTTCTTTATCTCTAAAGGATACCTTGCATTCTTTATCTCCTAAGGACTTCACTTGGCTGCAATTACCTCTTGAGCGACTTGCACGAAAACCCCTAAATCAACCAATGATCTTAAAGGACAAACCCACGGTTTTTTATCGGATGAAGACCCCTACAAAGCTCAACCCAATACCTAATTGAACACTAACAATCCTCGTCTAGATGGCACCCTAAAAGAACATCATCACAATGTAATGTCAGTGCGCATGCATAGGTTGGAGGTTGAAGATGAAGAGGAATGTGGGCTAATTTTATGATATCACCAAGTTATGAATGATGCATGAATGAGTATTTATAGTTTTTGAACTTTTAGTGCAAAAAGGACAAATTCGGAATTAAAAATATTTGAAAAAAATTGACCAAACAATCAATATGTGTCGACCTATATATTATGTGTGTTGACACATACTTAATTTCTATGTTGTATGTGTCAACATGTATAGGTTTATGTGTCGATCAGACTGAAACATAGGCTATAATATTTAAAACGATAACAAATGTGTCGACCTGAAAAACGGATGTATCGACACATAAAATAAGAATTTTTTCAGTTTCATAAATGCTTCAGTATGTGTCGACCTGATACTTACAGAGGCCACAGACTTCAAAAATGAGTTACATGTGTTGACCTCGAAGGCGGACGTGTCGACACATGTAGTAGAAAATTATGCAAAAACTTAGTTTTAATGACTTTGATCAATTTCAAAATGCTTTTTAATGATTCCTAATACCTCTAATACAGAGGAGTGCCACAAGACATAAGAATACCATCCAATATACATAAGTGCTAGCTTTTCCCAATTTTGACATCATGCAAAACATTTGATAACGACGAAGTTGTACTCACATATTTGGTGCCGATTGAGGATGAGTATTTGAGAAGGAGTCATATGAGGAAAGTTTAATTATAGGAGGTGTTTCTTTTGAGACAAAATCTTGTTCAATATCAGAAAGATCATCCGAAGAAAAGAAGTTTTCTTATAGACTACATAGAAGCTGGCAAAGACAGGTATATTGACCTGATCAGATGAAGGAAGAATAGTGCTTAAAGGTGATGGTTATACAATGAAAGAATGATCTGCCTGATGGCTTTTAAAGAAAGGTGAATAAGGGGATGGTATGATGGGTGTAGGAAGAGTATCAAGTGGTTGGTAAGGAGTTTGAAATGAGGAAAAGGAAGTGATGAAGAATAATTATTAATAAAATCAGAATTAGTTGGAGTTTTAATATCAGAAACCTTACCACACTTCTGATAGTGGGAACTATCAGCAGAATCATGCAGATCATCAGAGCTTATAGAGTTATTAGTAATACTTTTCATTCTTTTAATGAGCTCTATTTCCCTAGGTTGTTCGAAATAAGTTGAAGGAACAAACTTGGAAGATCATTCTTCAGGAAAACTTGACATTTTTCTCTTCACATGGTACGAATAGTCTTGTAGGCAAAGACAATTTCAAACATTTGAATGCATAACATGAATAGGATCAACACCCGTTTTAAGATAGTGCTTCACACAATCAATCTCGACTTCTTTAGAATCATCTCTATTGAACAAAAGAGAAATTTCAAAAGGTAACCTTAAGGACAAATCTCTGGCTAAGACTACAAGATCTTCAAATTCAGAACCCATGAGAATGTTGAGCAGATTTACTCCATCAAAGATATCACCCATTTCAGTGTAAAATTCTTCAGTGAGGTGAACTTCCTTTAGATATTTCACAAGATCGCTTTCAATAAGAATGACAAAAATCAATCTTCCCAGGGGAATCCAGTTCTGGGTAGATGAAATAGAATTCCTGGTTCCTTTTATAACATCCCTTAGGTGCCTGAAAAGTATTGGCGGGGGATTTATCTTAATCCCTTTTTCCAGATAAAGCATGAATTTCTGGTCTGTGATGACAACGTCTGAAGAGATTCATGCTTTTCTGAGATGGGAGAAATCAAGGGAGATCTTAGCCCAGATCTGAAATTTTGGCTTGTGATTTGAGATGTTAGTGTTTAATCCATTGTTGTAGATAACATAGATGACTTCATTCACTTTCCAGTACCTTCATGATTTAGTAACTTGGAAATAGATTCTTCTGAAAGTATGATCTTATTTCTGTAAACTGAAGAGAATATTTCATGGGATGTAGCTGATGCATGAATCCAAAAATCCTTTACAAGGGTAGGATAGACCAGACCTTTTTAGGATTATAAAAAATTCTTCCCAACCTTGAGTAGTGAAATCACCCATAAGATTAAACTCATTTTCTTTTAAATCGTCAAAATCCATAATGGATTCACAAAGAACCTCCAAATTCTTTACAGGGATAGACAATGAAATTTCAGGAAGATCTTTGTCTGCAATGAAGGCCAGAAGACTTTGTTCTTTCTCTAGATATTGCAATTGGTGGTGATCCTCCATTGTTAGGGTTTTGTAAAGAATGGTTTTTGGAAGATGAAAAGTTTTAAAGTAAGGGTGTGAAAGTAGTAGATATGTGTGTGAAAAGTGAGTGGGAGTGGGTTTAAATAGTTTTCAAAGATAGCAAGAAATAATAAAAAAATAAACATGCAATGATGAAATGGAGACTAAGTTAATGAAAACGTTTGTTTCCTGTCATATCCCAAATTTACCCTATTGATTTCTAACTAAATTATTCCTTATTTGTGTTATTCTTTTTTTGTTGTCAAATTACCATGGAGTGTAAGTTGATAAAGGGGGGGTGGATTTTAAAAAAAGAGTTCATGGGATTTCTAAATCAGAAAGGCCCGTGTAAACTTGATGGCCCATGTGGTTTGCGCTTACAATAAAAAAAGGGGGTATGTTATTACAATATGGGGGGGGGGGGGTATTTTGGGCCATCAAAATTTGATGGCCCATTAAGGATTATTTTGTTTGCTTTAAGGAGGGGTGCACATTTCTTGAAATCAATTGGGCTCATTTCAAATTTTGAAACAATGGCCCATTCTTGTTGTGTTGATTTTTGCTACGTTTGGTTTTTAACTAATTTATAATATTTAGTTTATTTTCAAAATTTTATTATTCATTAAAACATCAATAATTATAATTAAATATTTATTTAATTTATGATATTATTATGTTAACCGGGTCAATCCAAAGGGTTGAAACCCTAAGCACCCTGTTCTTCTCCTTCAAGCCCAGAAACCAGGCCCAAACCCAATAAACATACACTGTACAGATTCAACAAGGAAAAACGCATTTGAAACTAAAACAAAACAAGATCTTCATAAATCAAATCTTGGAGCAAATCAAATCCAGAAATTAATAATTGTTTTTATTCTCTGATAACGAATCTACACAATACCAAGGTCCAAGTACAGATTACAAAACCCTAATTTCAAATAAAATCTTTCTAAATCAATTTACAACAAATCGAATCCCTAAAACAAATCTTAATCTTCCTAATTCCTAAAATAAATTACAAATTATAACGAAAGTCATAAATAAATATCCCTAATCTGTCTAAAACCTAAGTTATAAAAACCTAAAGAACCAAGGGGAGGAGAAAAAAATATACAAAAGAAGAAGAGAAGAAACAGAGGCCGCACATCAATCTTCTTGAGATCTGGGTTTCATCTTCTGAAACCCTATTGTTGTACCCCAAAATTTTCCCTATCATTTATCAAGAATTTTCTCACAAGATCTCCTTTGGCTCAAGACTGCACTAAGGTTGATCAGCTCAAGACACCTCCTTAAGCACTGATGACCAAAATTAGGGTTTGAAATTTCACAAGGATATTTGAACTTTAAATGTTTCATATGACTTTCATGGATCATTATGGACCCCCAAGATTACTCATGTCAAGTTTCAAGCCTTGGATCACACTTTTGCTCAGTCAATTGAGCAGTTGACCTAAAAATCAACTGTATTGGGGAAAAAGTCAACTATGACCAATTTACAGTCAAACTTCATAATTTTGATCCACATCAACATTTTAAACTCACATGTATCATTTGATCAAGTTTGGACCATAATTCCTCAAGAAATTTGATCAAATCTTCAAAAGGGCAAAATGGTCAAAATTAGAGTTTTGACTGGGAAAAGGGCAATTTCTGATTTTTTACCTAGAAAATTATCAATTGTTTTAAGGCATGATCTCAAGAGTCCAATTGCATCATTTTGACCTAATGACATAGCTCAAAACATTGCAAGTCCAATGGGTTGACAGATGAATTTTTCAGTCAACTGATCAAAAGTTAACTGTATACTGAAAAGTCAAACTTTGACTTTTTGGTCAAATTCAAATGCCAAAGATCATAATTCATCAAAACATATCAAAATATGAAACTTGTTCATCAATAAATCAAAAATTCAAGATTTCAGTTTGAAAAGTTAAAATTTATAAACTTAGAAATTCTTATAAGTGTTGGAAATTTCTTATTTTTTCACAACTTTGAGCAAAATTTTCACCATGATGCAAGCTGATTCAAAAGAAACTTACAACATGAAAGATGTAGATCTCCATGAAATCTACAACATTTCTTTATACAACTCCTTCCAAAATTGCTTGGATCTCAAGTTATAATTTTAAGAATACATGGTCATGAAACAAAACACTTAATGAAATTTTGCCCTAATTTGGTCAGGATTTTGACCCAACTTCATGGAACTTTTTCATATAGTTCCAATGGTAATATTCAAAATTAATTCAAATATCGGTTGTAGAGCACATTACAAGATTTCCAAAATGTCCAAGAACTCCTTGAGATCATTCTTGAGTAGGGAGAATCGAAGAGATGAAGTTAGGGTTTTATCACTTGAATTACAAGGCATTTTGTGATGAACAAAATTCAAATTCAAAGTTATGTTGCATAACATCTACTTTGCAGGCCTTAAACTTGTTATGCACTCCATAATTAATTGTTTGCGCAACTGTTAGAGGTCTCATTTCAAGCATTCAAGGCAAGGCCATGCTTTATATCCATTTTGGGAAGAAAGTGCACATTACCATTTTGATAAAGTGACTTTTTGCAGAAAACTTGTTCTTGAGCCTTGCACTTGTTCTCTTATGATCATACAAGTCCCATAACTGATAAGAAACTTGTTAGACACTTACAATCACCCAACCCATGCTTGTACTTCACATTGAAACTTGGCTTCCCATTTTTCTTGAAAATCAAGTAACATAGCAAATAGCTTGTAACTTGTACTTCTGACTTGCCAAACCACTCAAGACTTTTTTCTTATACATACACAAGCCATTTGCTACAAATGATACGCATGCTTGACCCTTAAAAACACCAAGAGCTCATAACTGCATCACATACCTCCGTTGTTGCCTAACCTGACCAAAAGTTTGAAACTCACATCTCCCTCGTGCGTGTTCAAGCCTTTTGGTTCCTAAAGTTTCTAAACATCATTTAGAACTCATCCTACACCCTGTTACAAGACTGTAACACCTTAACACCATCCTCCATTTTCAAAAATAGAGCTTTGCACTTGGACTTCTCCAGAACTCCTCAGGCACTTTCAGCTCAAGCTAAGCATCCCATTATCTTCCTGGGAACTCGAGGAAGCTAACCCAATCATTGGAACTCACTGAAAGCTTCTCAAAATCCAAACCCGATACCCTCTTGCAAGGTAAGTTTTCTAACTTTGGAACTCTTCATACAGGCATCATCAATGATTTATTTGTGAATGAAAAATGTAGATATCATTGTCCTAAAGCTAACCATGTCCATAGTTTTCATTAATTTTGCTTGAGCTTAGAGAATTTTAAGATTGAAGTTTATGAGATTTTTAGGGTTCAAATTAGGGTCATTAAAATTCATGCTTATCTTTGATATATAATTCCATTGCTTTACATTTCTGAAATCGTGCCTGTTTATAGTTTTCATTTTTGTTGAGGTTTGAATGAGTTACAGAGCTTCTGGCTGGGCGTGAGGTTGAAGATGAAGTTGGCCTCAGGAACGTGTTTACCATATATATTATGGTTTGATTTATATAAACAGATGTATAGCCACCCCAGTGGTAGAAGCGCACGCCTGTGACTTAAGGGACCTGGGTTCGAGCCCCAGTGGTACCCTTTTGGATTTTTCCATATTTTTTCATACATTCTGACTTTTTTGGCATGCGCTGGGCCTCCTTTAGGCCTTATGTTTTTTTTGTTACTTTTCACCCCCCGTTTCACTTATACAGCCCCTGGCCCATTTTATTTTCTTTTCTTATTTTCATTTTATTTATTTTCTTAGTTATTTTTCTAATACTAAAAAATCATAAAAAATATAAAAATAATAGATTTATATTTTAACATACTTTATTTATTTTTTTCTCACACAAAAATTATTTTATTTAATCATACTTTATTTTATTTTGACTAATTGTTTTGTAAATTTAAAAAAACTAGTTTATTTATTTATTTTCGTTTACACCAATTAAATGATATTATTTTAATATAAAAGGACAAAAATACCAAAAAATATTCTTCTCATAAACTTAATTTCTTTTTTAATTAATATTTAGATTAAGTTTTTATTTAAATTCTTTTCCTGGTAAATTTAAGTTTTTACTTTTAATTAATTATTTTCTCTTTAGTTAATTAGGTTAAAAACAAAATCCTTTTCCCTAAAAATCCAAACAAAAATATCCATTTTCTTCACATTTGCATTGTTGTATATTTATTCATTATGTACATTATTTATTTCAATTCTCGTACAAATTCAATATGGTTGTAATAGATTAATTAGGTTTATTTTCTTGCAATCCCCATTTATAATTTGTACACCCCCTCCCACAAGTATTGTAATAGCGTGGTAATTTTAAATTCCGCAATTTATCGCTTTATATACAATTGCTAGTAATTAGGGTTTGTATGGAAAGACTAAAACCAATCAAATAGAAAACCCTAATAAAAGACAAAATCAAGCTTGAAAAACATTACACTTGCACACAAGCACCCCTAGGATAAATCCACTTGGTTGCCTTTACAAAATGGCCATATTACGTATGTGAGGTATCTTAGCAAAAACAAGCAAAATACAAGATCATAGTCCCTCGATGACGCTATCAATGTCTCCTTTCAAATGATCTTAGTCCCTAAAAGAGAATGCTAAGATACCTTGCAACATTGTTAATCATGGTTATACGATGACCCATGCCCGTCCCGTTTACATCCAATGATAGGGTTACTTACCAAATCAATGGTAAGATAACCATGTCAAAGGAAAGAGAAAATGAACATAAAAGACTTATGAGTAGGTAGAATGCTCCTAGTTACTTTCTCAATTTCAAAACAAAAATCCTTGATATTTTCAAAACAAACACCCACACTTTCAAAACATCTTACAAACTTGAAAACATTTTCAAAGATTGCCTAAACAATGGCCTCTTTACAAAATACTTTCAAAAACCACACAAAACACAATTTCAAATAAAAGCAATTGATCTAGCAAGTAACTAAGAGCCCGTGGAAAACCATGGATGAAAAGGGTGCTAATACCTTCCCTTTTCATAATCTACCCCCTGAACTCGAGAAATAATCTCAAAGGTCTTTCCTGTGCTTTTTCACTTTTCCTTTTGGATAAAAGAAAAGTCAGTGGCGACTCTTGCTAACCGCAACATTTCCGATAAAACGCAAAACATTCAAGTCAGTTCTCCCACCGTATCACATAATTGGCGACTCTACTGGGGACAATTCTAAAATTGGGGTTACCTTAAGGCTAGATCACATTTACTTGCTTTCATTGTTTGAATTGTATGCTTTACATTATGGTTCTTTGTTTGGGTTTGAATCCTCTACCCGGATTTGGGATACCTTATAGGTAAGTAGCAATATGTTGTGGAAACTATGCAGGGTATACCGACATGGTCTAAGCAATAACTATGTTAGTGTGACATATTTGTGGGTACCGGTAGCGTTTGAGTTAATCAAGGATAATACGGGGCCGCTGAGTGATGTCATGAAGCACTAATGAACTTTTAGAACCTTTACTTGACCAACTTGGCCATTAGGACGTAGTGAGATGACTGGCTTTGGTACAGTCCGAAGTTGGTAGATACTCGATACTACACTCATTGAGGTTTGGTTTTTTTGGATATTTCAGCCTCTATTAAAGAGGCTTGTGCTGAAACAATGACCAAGGAAACAAACCAGTGATATTGAGCTCCTTAGAACCCGATTACTATTGCTAGGACAGGTTTGAGCCAACTAAACTTCAAAAGGGTACTTACCTATAAGACTCCATGCAATCCTAAACCTAAGGACTTGTTTTATTTGTTTGTGTATATTTAATTGTACATAACATCATGAACATTATAACATCATACTCATTCACTAACCATTTCAAGGATCATGGGATTTATCTTTGTTCTGTTTTGTAGGACATGGATTCTATTCGCAGGAAAAACATTCAAGTCAATATCGTAAGGATCCCTCCTTAACTCAAAGAGCTAGCTTCAAGGATTCCTAAAAATTATCCATTCACCGAAAGACATGGTCGCCTACTAAACTTGGTCACCTTCAACACTGATGAAGACATGATGAAAGTGCTCTTTCAGTTTTTTGATCCTTTACACCATTGCTTCACATTTCCCGATTATCAACTTGTGCCAACTTTGGAAGAATTATCCCAACTCTTGAGGATTCCCATTCTCAATTAACTACCTTTCAACAGTACGGAAGGAGATCCAAAGCTAGAAGAGATTACTCAAGCGCTACACTTGCAATCATCTGATGTCACAACCAATTGGAACAAGGAGTGGTTTCAAGGGTTTCTTAGCAAAGTTCTTGTTTGAGAAAGCCCAAAACTATTGGAATTCTTTTAATCTACAAGCTTTTGAGGAAATTGTGGCTCTCCTCATCTATGGGATGGTTTTGTTTCCAAATCCTGACCAACTCATAGATGTGAACACCGTCAAAATCTTCATGTCCCCTAACCCAATGACTACTTTGCTAGGGGACATATTACATTCCTTTCACACTCTCACTATGAGGAAAAAAGGTATCCTTATGTGTTATACTCCTCTCTTGGCAAGATGGTTTATTTCGCATCTTACCCGATCTGTATTGAAGAACGAGCAAGGTTCAAGGTGGTCACAAAGGTTGATGACGCTCAGACATTCAGACATCCATTGGTGTTTCCGGTCCTTAGAGAATGTTACTATTGTCGACCGTTGTGGAGAATTCCATAATGTCCCTTTACTTGTCATTAGGGGAGGTATCACCTATAACCCCTTCTTAGCCTTAAGATAGTTTGGTTACGCCCGAAGGGATGGCCCGCATGAGATGCTCATTTAAGGTTTGGTATTTGACTACGAGAACGACGATCAAGGTCATCGCCAGAGATTTATCCGAGCTTGGAGAATGTTGAACAAGGTAGATATCAAGACATTGGGGCACAATAATTCCTTCCCTCTTGAGCCTTACCTCAAATGGGTACGAACTCGTGCTCAGAGTCTTATGATGCCTTATACCTCCATTCTCTCGGTAATCATTGAGCCTGTTATGGAAGGAGATGTTCCATAAACTATCTTGCATCCTGACATTCCCACCTCTCTTGAATACTTACAAAGAGATTGGATGCAACTCAAGGGGGAGTGTTGTACCCCAAAATTTGCCCTCCCATATTTTCCAAGAAATTGCCAAGTCAAGCTTCAAAGTTCCCCAAGGGTTGCACAGTGCAAAGGTCTCCTATACAGTTAAAACTAGGGTTTGTACTCTGATCAAGAAAATGAAGTTTCAAAGGTCCAATCAAGTCTCACATGCCTACAAATATGGTCAAGCATCCTCATATCAAGTTTCAAGGTATCCAGCTCAAAATTGCACAGTCAAAACCCTAGATTGCACTACAGTCAACTGTAGGGGCAAAATGGTCATTTGACAGTCAAAAGTTCAAATTTTTGGTCAACATATCATTTTGAATCCACAAACATCATTTGATCAATGCTTGATCATGATTCTCAAAATTTGGCTCAGAAATCATCAAGATGCAAAAGTTTCCTTATTTGGACAGTTGAAAAAGTCAACTGAAATTGACCAGGGCATAACGTTCACATGGATTATCAGAAAAATTCCATCCAAAGCTCATTTTGAAGAGAAAGACATTTCCTACAACTCATCTTCATACTTCAAGTCCAAGAAATGCTCTCACAAAAAGTTATCAATTTCAACATTATAGGTCATTTTCAAAAGTCAACAAAAAGGGACTTTAAGTCAAAGGCCATAACTTGAGATTGGTAAATCAAAATGACATGGAACCAAAGACATTGGTTAGAGGACTCAAAGACCCTTCAAAAATGTCCAAGAACATGAGAAAAGCTTAAAAATTGAGCAAGTTATGCCTTGTGGAAGTTGGGAAATTTTTGGATATTTTGAAAAGTCAACATTGATTCAAATGACTTAAAATTGCTAATGGGCCCATTTTTCTTCCATAATTCATCATCTATGGCATGGGCACGACCACTTGGCCCAAAGGGAAGTATTTTCTCATTTTTTATTTATTTATTTGAATTTTTATTTATATTAATTCATTTAAATCATTTAAATATATGAAAAATATTTAACTCACCCTAACCAATCTTTTTATACATGTTTTAGACTCAATAATTCGTGCCTAGCCAAATATGGAAAGATTTGGAGAAAATTGATCATAATTGACACAAGAACACATGGAAAAGATATGGAAAGATCTTAACAAATCAAATTTTCAAAAACAATGAATGCCATGGATTTGATTGGTTTTTCTTGACCTAATGCACTCACTACATATGCCTGATCATAACCCTAATGCAAATAGAGACTAAGCTGCGCAGAAGAACTAAGAACAAACTTGGAAAATTGTCAAAAAAAGTCAAAACTGAAATCATCTTTACAAGGCGATTCAAGGCATAAAAACCATTCCATTAGCTTCCTTGAAGGTTCCTGAACGTGTTCTAATCCATATCATTCCTCAAAGCTTAAAGAACTGGTATATTGAACCGGAACTGCATCAAGGAAAATTCACAATCGTGCATCATGATTCACGCATCCTTTGCATTTTTTATTCATTGATTCATGTTCATTATGATATTCTGATGCTAACCAACATATTCAATTGCGTTTTTATGCTGTGTATACGATTCCACCATGTTTGATTTTTAGGGTTTATAGAGCTTCAAATTGGGGACTTTGAAACGAGGAAAAATTGAAACCTCTAACCACCACCATTCAAACCAGCACGTTCAGACGAAGAGGAAACACCCATCGCGCCCAATTTATGAATGCTTAAGAGCTAATCGCTATTTTCTGAAAACTGGCCTAAGAAGACGCGTCTAAAACCGTTGCTGTTGTTATTTGTATTTCAGGAAAAAATAAACATGAAGAAGAGGATGATGTCATGGCAGGAATCAGTTGGTCCGTTTAAATCTCGCGCGCGTTTCCAAGGCCACTGACCATTTTATTTTATAATATTTATTTGCTATATTAATTTACGAATGAACAAAGCGCCTCAGTAGTAGATGCACACATTTGCAATATCCATGACCTGGGTTCGAGCCCCAGGTCTGTATTATCTCCATATTATTTTTCCATGTGTGTTCCCATGCAGCGCCCATGTCAAGACGTACCATGCACTCCTAAGAATCAACGTCCACGCGTCTAACAAATCCAAATCAAAGGCTGGGATTGGAGAGCACCATACACCATGGTCAAAGCATGTACACGCTACCTGGAAAAAGTCAAAAAAGGCCAAATTTAATAGGCCAGATTACTGAATTACACCTCCATATTGGGGACTGACACCCCCCTAGGTTTGCTTTTTTTATATTTTTTTGCTTTGCATTATTTCTATTCTTATTAATTATTATTTGTTTAAATTAATTAAATATTTTCACAAAGTACAAAAACATCTTAAAAAAAAATCAGAAAAAAGAATTAATATAATAATTATTTTATTTTAGTATTTCTTGTAAAAAATGCATGTAAATTGATTAGTTTAAATTAGGGTTTTAATGTTAATTTCTTTCATAACAAAAAAATCTAAAAAATGTAGAACTAGGTTAATTAATAATTTTATTCCTTTTAATTTTTTCTTTTTCACAATAATATTATTTATTTTATTTATCTTTATAATTAAATTTGTACACAAAAATTAGGGTCAATTTATGTTTTAATTTAATATTTTCATAATAAATTTAAAAGCCATTAGAATCAGGGTTTGCATTCAATTTTAATTTTAATTAATTCTCTTTTTCATATTAAATCATAAAATACTAAAATACCGAAAACATCTTCTTTTAATTTTAATTCTAATTCCTTATTAATTTTAATTTTGCAAAAGGGTCCAACGCCCTCGTTTCGCTCTTAATTTCTTATTAACTCGCATTATTATTTTTATTTTGCTTAAATAACTATGTATCTCTCCCAAGGCCTTGTAAATTAATATGCCGCACTTTATTTTCTTTAATTGCTTTATTTTTTTTGTCAAATCGGGTCCGGTTTAATTTTGGCGATGTGGACCCGCGCCATTTGTAATAGCTTTAGATTTATTTTTCCTCGCAACTTTTAACTGTTAAACAAAGCATGCAAGAATGAATGTCCAAATAAAATCAAGCGTAGAACACCAATAACATGACAAGATAAATGCAAATAAACATGACACACGAATCACACACCACCCTTAGGGTACGCCTCACTGTTGCCTTGCCTCGAAAGGTGATCGTCGAGTAGAGGATGTCTTAGTAAGTCCTCATGATCCGGGAACCTGGCATGAGGGTAGCTTCTAAGGTGTCTTCCCATTGCTCTGGTGATCACCATGTCCCGAACCTCGAATTGACCCGAACACCTCCAACGGTGGTGCTACCTACCTCTCAATGGTGGGATGGCACTACTTTAAAGGATATTTACACAGACGAATTCCTTAGGGTAGGTAGGTTCTCGTAGATACTTGCTCTAAATTTAAAAACAAATTCAAAAATACTTTTCACACCGACACCTTTTCAAAAAGCTTTCGAAAGCAATTTTTCAAACACTCTTGAGGACCGATACAAGAGTCGAACTGGAATTTTCAAAGAAACTTTTTAAAACCCACAGTTGAAAAGCAAACAAACCATTTTTGAAAACACAATGAGCAAGTATCTAAGAGCCCATGGATAACCATGGATAGAAAGGGTGCTAACACCTTCCCTTTCTATAACCTACCTCCCGAACCGAGAGCAATCTCTTTAAGGAATTTTTCTGTGCTTTTGTCCTTTTCATTTGGAGAAAATAAAAGACGGTGGCGACTCTTGCTTCCGCGACATTTCGCGAACCAGCGTTAAACAGTCAGTTCCAGATCCACCGATCACAGAACTGGCGACTCTGCTGGGGATATAAACTTAAAGTGGGGTGTACCTTAGGACTAAGATCGCTGTGTTTTCAATTGCTTTCCTTGTGTGCTTTAAAATTGTGGGTTGCTTGGGAGTTCTATAGATCCTAACCCGGATCTGGGGGATACCTTCTTAGAAAGTAGCAACAAGGCTGTGAGGGAACTGTGCGGGGTATACCGACATGGTTGAAACAGTCTGCTACGTTGATGTGGCACTTTGGTGTGTACCGGTAACCCTTGAGTTCAGTCAAGGAGAGTACGGGGCCTCCGCGTGGTGTCATGAAGCATCAACAGACCTTAGGAACCTTAATTGAACTATCTTGGCCTCTTTAGGGTAGTGAGATAACTGACTTTGGTGCAGTCCGAGGTTGGTTGATACTCGATACTACGCTCAATTGAGGGTTGCTTTCCTGGAATATTTCGGTCGCCAGTTCAGTGGCTAAATCGAAACGATGAACAATGAAAGCAATCCCGTCATATTGGGAACCTTAGAACCCGGTTACTTTGATTAGGACAGGTTGAACCCACCAACTTCAAGAGGGTACTACCCAGACCCCATGCTGGCCTTAAACCTTAAGGGCTTGTCTTGTGTGCCTTGTGTGCCTTACATGTTTGTCTTTGTAAATATCTGTGGTGTATTCAATCATAGCATCATGACATCATCCAGCATCATATGCATTGACTAACCATTTCAGGGGTTCAAATTTTCATCTTTGTTCTTGTTTTGTAGGACATGGAAACCGTTCGTAGAAAGACAATTCAAATCAGTCTTGTAAGGATCCCTCTTCAGCTTAAGGAGCTTATATCCAGGATTCCTGAGAACTCTTCATTCAGTGAAAGACATGGAAGCCTCATCAGCTCGGTCAACACCAACATTGAGGAAGATATGATCAAGGTCTTGTTCCAATTCTTTGACCCTCTGCATCACTGTTTCACCTTCTTGGACTATCAGTTGGTACCCACATTGGAGGAGTTCTCCCGGCTCCTGAAGATCCCTATCCTTGATCAGTTACCCTTCAACGGTACAGAAAAGGAACCTAAGCTTGGAGAGATTGCTAAAGCCTTGCACCTACAGTCATCTGACCTCAAGGGACATTGGGAAGTTAGAAGTGGTATCAAAGGGTTCTTAGCCAGGTTTCTGTTTGAAAAGGCCCTTGAATGTTGGAACTCCCTTGACTTGCAAGCTTTTGAAGAGGTTGTGGCCCTCCTTGTCTATGGTTTGGTGTTGTTCCCTAACCCAGATCAGCTTATTGATATCAGTGCTGTTCAGATCTTTATGTCCAGGAATCCTATACCTACGTTGCTGGGGGACATCCTTCACTCATGTTACACTCGAACCATGAGAAAAAGAGGTGTCCTTATGTGTTGCACTCCTCTCCTGGGAAGGTGGTTTATTTCGCACCTTCCACAATCAGTCTTGAAGAATGAGTGGGGTTTGAGATGGTCACAACGGTTGATGACTCTTACACATGCAGATATACATTGGTGCCCTAGGTCCAGAGAAGTTGTCACTATCATTGATCGTTGCGGGGAGTACCCTAATGTTCCGTTACTTGGAATCAGAGGAGGTATTACTTATAGCCCATGCCTGGCTTGGAGACAGTTTGGTTATGCTCGGAGGGATGGTCCTCATGACATGTTAGTTCCTGACATAGTTTTTGACTTCGACAACGATACTCAAGGACTTCGCCAGAGATTTATCAGAGCTTGGAGGATGCCAAGTAGGATAGACAGCAAGACACTGGGGCACAGGAACTCCATCCCGTTGGAACCTTATCTCAAGTGGGTACGAGCCCGCTCCCAGAAGTTAGTAATGCCTTATCCTCATATGCTCTCAGTGATCAAAGAGCCAGTCTTGGAAGGAGAAGTGTCCTATACTATTCAGCACCCTGATATGCCCACATCCTGGGAAGAGATGCAGAAGAGCTGGATCCAGCTTAAGGAAGAACGGAATTCTCTTGAGACCAGTCTACATGCCAGTGAAAAGAAGGTCCTGGAGCTCACCCGTCTGTTGCATGGGGAGAGGAATCTCAACACTTACATAGCTCCAAAGAGGATGCGCAGCATATTTTGGGATTGATTTGATTTTTGTATTATTTCGCCCATGAGGCTTTTGATGTATTAAACAATGATTTCCTTAATAATAACGTGTGTTCCTTTTTGTCTACAACAAGTGTGAACTTTCGAACCCTTGAATGCATTGCATAAACACATATCATTCATCATGTGCATAGCAGGTTTTTCCTCTTTTCAGGTTGCTTACAGTTCTTCGCTGTTTATTTCAGCATCATGAATCCCGAATCTGCATCAACTGAGACATCAATCAAGGCTCTTCAGGTGCAGAATGCACAATTCCAGGAATTAATCAAGGGTTTGGCCCAGGGCCAAGAAGAACTGAAGGCTATGCTCCTGAAGAAGGAGAAGAAGAAGAAGAGAAGAGCTGTTCTGTTCAACTCGGGCCGAAGGTTTGGCAATACTCTGCAACATGAAGAGGCTGGTTCTTCTGTTGGCAAGAGTCCTTCTCAGGCAGAAGTAAAGGTCCCTAGCCCGGTAGTCTCCGACAACGAGACAGATTTTGATGAAGATCAGTACCCTCCTGCAGACGACAGATATAAGCAACTGGAGGACAGATTGAAGGCTATGGAGGTTCAACAGGTACCTGGGCTGGATTTCGGAGATCTGGGTTTGTCAACTGGTGTGATCATCCCTCACAAGTTCAAAGCACCATCCTTCTCCAAATATGACGGGGCGTCTTGTCCCAAGCTGCATCTAAGGTCCTATATTCGGAAAATTCAGCCGTACTCTGCGGATAAGAATTTATGGATCCACTTCTTCCAGGAGAGTCTTTCAGGGACTCATCTCGAATGGTTCTATCAGCTGGATGGGACCAAGGTTCGTAACTAGGAGGAGTTGGCTACTGCTTTCTATAAGCAGTATCAATATAATGCCGACCTTGCCCCCACACGTACCCAACTCCAGGGTATGTCGTTAGGTGCAAGCGAAGGTTTTAAGGAGTACGCTCAGAAGTGGAGAGACCTGGCTGGCAGGGTGCAGCCACCATTGACTGATCGGGAGTTGGTAGACATGTTCTTGGGGACCCTATCTGGGCCATTTTTCAACCATCTCATCGGGAATTCGTCTGCAGGGTTCACTGATCTAATCTTGACTGGAGAGAGGATTGAAGCTGGGTTAAAGTCTGGAAAAATTCCGAAGGGTGCATCATCTAGTTCTGAGAAGAAACCCTTCAAGAAGGAGTCTAGTGCCGTATATGGTTCCAGGAGATCAGAGAGACATGAGCACCGCCAGTCTGTCAGTGCGGTAATGATTGCTAAGCCTGCTGCCGCTCCTCGGCCAACTAATCCTCAAAAGGTTGAAAGACCCCGGAGAGAATTCACCCGCTTAAGCATGACTTTGTCGCAGATCCTGCCACAGTTGCTCTCGACCAACTTAGTGACTGTCAGGGAGGCGCCGAAGTTTCCAAATACTGCATCTCCTAAGTACAACCCGAACGCTCGTTGTGCTTACCATTCAGATAGCCCGGGGCACTCTACCGATGACTGTTGGGCGTTAAAGAACAAGCTGCAGGACCTCATTGACGCCAAGGAGGTACAATTTGAGGCATCTGAGAAGCCTAATGTGGTGACAGCTCCCCTACCTGCTCATGGAGTAAATGCTATTGGGGACGAAGACGAAGTGGATGATGCTGAGTTTGATAGCTGGGTCTACCCGGCAACCAACGGCGGATCTAACAATTGGAGTGCAAAGGACAACTTATCTGTTTCTCTTGTTACTAAGTAATGAATTCCTATGTTTTGTTATTTTGTAATAAACAATAAATAAACTCTTTGGCCCGGTGTCTTACCCGAGGCACCGTGGTTCTATTTGTGAGGGCATACAAATTGTCATTTCATATATCATGAATGAAAATCTTGGACGTTTTTTCGCATTGCAAATATTGTGCTCCTTTTATGTCTTTCTTTTCCTTTACATATATTTCAAAACAGTTGTATTTACACACACACTCACTCATACAGGTTTCAATCCACTCTGGATCTCACTGATAACAACTCTGCTACTGCCAGTTATGACTTCGAAAATCCGATCAGCTTAGCCGAAGACGAAGGTGAAGATGATTGCGAAGTGCCTGGCGAGCTCGCAAGACTGTCGCTTCAGGAAGAGAGGGCAATTCAACCCCATGAAGAGCCAGTGGAAACAATCAACCTGGGTACAGAGACAGACAGAAAAGAGGTAAAGATTGGTGCCAACCTAGAGCTCAGCGTGAAGCAACGGTTAACCAAGATGTTACATGATTATATGGAGATCTTTGCCTGGTCCTACGAAGACATGCCTGGGTTGGATACCGATATTGTGGTCCATCACTTGCCAACTAAGGAAGACTGCCCTCCAGTTAAGCAAAAGGTCCGTCGGATGCGTCCAGAGATGTCCGAGAAGATTAAGGCCGAGGTTATGAAACAGTTTGATGCTGGGTTCCTTGCAGTGACTTCTTACCCTCAGTGGGTTGCTAACGTGGTGCCGGTACCTAAGAAGGACGGTAAGGTCAGAATGTGTGTCGATTACAGGGATCTGAACAGGGCCAGCCCCAAGGATGACTTCCCCTTACCTCACATTGATGTCCTTGTTGATAATACGGCTCAGCACAAAGTATTCTCTTTCATGGATGGCTTTTCAGGTTACAATCAGATTAAGATGGCACCTGAAGACATGGAAAAGACTACATTTGTTACTCAGTGGGGCACCTTCTGTTACAAGGTCATGCCATTCGGGTTGAAGAATGCTGGGGCAACCTACCAACGTGCCATGGTTGCCTTATTTCATGACATGATCCATCACGAGATAGAAGTGTATGTGGACGACATGATCGCCAGGTCCCAGACCGAGGAAGAGCACCTAGATCATCTGCAAAAGTTGTTTGACCGGTTGAAACTGTACAAGCTGAGATTGAACCCGAACAAGTGCACCTTCGGGGTAAGATCGGGAAAGTTGCTAGGCTTCGTGGTCAGTGATAAGGGAATTCAAGTGGACCCTGCTAAGGTCAAAGCCATTCAAGAGATGCCAGTTCCTAAGACAGAAAAGGAGGTCAGAGGCTTTTTAGGACGCCTGAATTACATTGCTCGCTTCATCTCACATCTGACTGCTACTTGTGAGCCAATCTTCAAGCTGCTGAAGAAAGATCAAGTAGTACGTTGGAACGATGAATGTCAGGCTGCTTTTGACAGAATCAAAGAGTATCTCCAAGAACCACCTATCCTTATGCCACCAGTTGAAGGGAGACCTCTGATACTGTACCTAACAGTGCTCGACAACTCAATGGGGTGTGTGCTGGGGCAGCATGACGAGTCTGGCCGAAAAGAGCATGCCATTTATTACCTTAGCAAAAAGTTTACCGACTGTGAGACCCGATACTCACTGCTTGAGAAAACTTGCTGCGCTTTGGTATGGGCTGCTCGCCGGCTGAGACAGTATATGCTGACTCACACTACCTTGTTGATCTCAAAGATGGATCCTATCAAGTACATATTCGAAAAGCCTGCTCTGTCTGGGAGAGTTGCAAGATGGCAAATGATCTTGACGGAATACGACATTCAGTACACAACCCAGAAAGCCATCAAGGGAAGTGTATTGGCAGACCACCTGGCACATCAGGCCGTAGATGACTATCAATCAATGAACTTCGAGTTTCCGGATGAAAGCATCATGATTGTAACTGATTGTGAAGTTCCTGGACCGGATGAAGGACCTGAACCAGGATCCCGATGGTCTATGCACTTTGACGGAGCCTCCAACGCTTTGGGTAACGGTATCGGCGCCATCATCATATCACCTCAAGGTACTCATACTCCACTCACTGCCCGGCTATGTTTCAACTGTACCAACAACATGGCAGAGTATGAGGCGTGCATCATGGGTCTTCAAGCTGCGATTGACCTAAGGATCAAATTTCTGAGTGTCTTCGGAGATTCCTCTCTTGTGATCAATCAGATCAAAGGAGAGTGGGATACGAAACATCCAAACTTGATTCCTTACAGAGAATGTGTGTTGACCCTGATCCCCCACTTCACAGAGATAACCTTTGAACACTTTCCAAGAGAAGAGAATCAGTTAGCGGACGCGTTAGCTACAATGTCTTCTATGTTCAAGGTCAAATGGGATAATGAGGCTCCCCGGATCATCATCAGGAAACTGGACGAACCGGCATCTCGAACCGGCATACTGTTGCTATGCTTGGCCACAAACTGCAAGTTTTGACAGGTTTTTGGTGATAAAGAGTTTTGGAGTGTTTCTGGCCTTGAGCAATCGTGTCCTCGTTTTCAATGTCTTTATGTATTAGTATATATAAGGTTTTTCATCCACTCTACAACTGATTTCTCAGTTCTAGCCTTTTTGCACTTTTCTTGCTTTTGAAGCAAAGTGAGGAGACAAGTCTCTACATGCTTGTACATGCCTGCTTGGAGTTGGTACAAGTTCTAGGCAACTTGGTTTTGGTTTATAGGACTTGTGTGTGTGCAGAGAAAACAGTTCCAATGCTCAAGAAATGAAAATTTGCAAAAGTTATGCTTTTCCAAAATGGCAATGGCAACTTTGTGCCATTTATGGAATTAAAGCTTGGACAAAGACTCTTGTGCTCAGATTAAGGCTTTATCATCTGTGTAAGAATTAAATTATGAAGTGATAAACAAGTTTGAGACCTGTAAAGCAAGGATTAGGCAGCATATGTTCAAATTTGAATTTTGTTCTTCATGAAATGGCTTGAAATCAAAGTGAGAAATTGCCAACTTCCTCTCTTCGATTCTCCCTACTCAAAAATGATCTCAAGGAGTTCTTGAACATTTTGGAAAGCTTGCAATGTTCTCTATAAATCATATTTGAAATGCATTTCAATATTACTCTTGGAACTAGGTGAAAAATTGCCATGAAGTTAGGTCAAAAACTTGCCTAAATTAGGGCAAAATTTCACCAAGTTATTTTAGTTCATGAGCATGTATTCATAAAATTATATCTTGATATCCAAGCATCTTTAGGGAAAAATGTGTGAAGCAAAGTTGTATATTTCGTGGAGGTCTACAACTTTCATGTTGGGAACTTTCTTTGAATTATCTTGTATCATGGTGGAAAATTGGCTTAAAGTTGAGAAAAAAATAAGAAATTTTCTATACTTAGAAAAATTTCTAAGTTAAGAAAATTCAAATTTCAAAACCAAATCTTCAATCTTTGATTCCTTGATGAACAAGTTTCATATTTTGACATGTTTTGATGAATTGTGATCCTTGGTACTTGAATTTGACCAAAAAGTCAAAGTTTGACTTTTCAGTATACAATTGACTTTTGATCAGTTGACTGCAAATTTCATCTGTCAATCCAATGAAATTGCAATGCTTTGAACCATGTTATTAGGTCAAGATGATACAATTGAACCCTTGAGATCTTTCTTCAAATCAATTGGTCATTTGCTAGGTCAAAAATCAGAGATTGCCCTTTCTCAGTCAAAAACCCTAATTTTGACCATTTTGCCCTTTTGATGATTTAATCAAATTTCTTGAGGAATTGTGGTCCAAACTTGATCAAATGATACATATGAGTCTAGAATGTTGATTTGGATAAAAAATTATGAAGTTTGACTGTAAATTGGCCATGGTCGACTTTTTCCCTAATACAGCTGATTTTTGGGTCAACTGTCCAATTGACTAATAAAAAATGTGGTTCAGGGCTTGAAACTTGTCATGAGTAATCTTAGGGGTCCATAATGATGTTTGAAAGTCTTATGAAGCATGGATAGTCCAAAAATATTTGTGCAAACTCAAACCCTAATTTTGGGTCATCAGTGTAAGATGAGATGTCTTGAGCTGATTAAACCCTAATCCAGTCTTGAGTCAAAGAGGTCTTGTGAGAAATGTTTTGATATATGAGAGGGAGAATTTTAGGGTACAATAGCTTCCCCTGTTCAATCTTCTTAAACCTGAAGAGTTAGATTGGCGAGTTTTTCTGTTCATGACTCGAAGGTGAAAGATGATTGGACACTAGAGTGCCCAGAAATTTGCACTCGACGATGTGTAGTTGAAGGAATGGGCTTAAAGATTCCATTTGGAGAGGTTATAGAATCTTGTCGGAGATGGGCTTGTAGATGCCATCCAAGAATGTTTGTTGAATTGTAAGTTGTAAGCTGAAAGAATAAGTATCAGAATGGTGTCCGTGTTTGGGACGTATCTGAACTGTATCTAAAAGGTTGTATCTGGACGAGTATCAGAATGGCATCCATGTCTGGAGCATATCCGTACTGTATCTGAAAGTTGCATCTGAATGAGTATCAGAATGGCATCCGTGTCTGGAGCGTATTCGTACTGTATCTGAAAGTTTAATCTGAATGAGTATCAGAATGGCATCCGTGTCTGAAGCGTATCCGAACTATATTTGAAAGTTGTATCTAAATGAGTACCAGAATGGCATCCGTGTCTGGAGCGTATCCGAACTATATCTGAAAGTTATACCTGAATGAGTATCAGAATGGAATCTGTGTCTGAAGCATATCCGAACTGTATCTGAAAGTTGTATCTGAATGAGTATCAGAATGGCATCCGTGTCTGGAGCGTATCCGAACTGTATCTGAAAGTTATATCTGAATGAGTATCAGAATAGAATCCATGTCTGGAGCGTATCCGTACCGCTAATGATTGCATATTTGTTAATGGTAGCTGTTAATCTTATCCTGAAAAGGGTAAAACGTTAGCTGAAACACAAAATTATGTTGCATGAAATGTATGATGCAATGTAATTGTTTTATCAATGTTTATGATATATGGATGCAATGTATGCGCATGTGAGTTGTTTTGCTGTATTGATGTTTGACTGAGGAAAATAAATCCCTGAATGCTGCTGAGGATATGTTGAATTTTCACGTCTTGAAGTTGAAGTACTGGTGAACTTTTGTTGAGAGAAGTAAATTCCGTTGTGAGGGTGATTCCATGTACCGCTTGTAAGATCTGTTTGAGGAATCCTGAGAAATTTGACGATTTCTACTGGGGATTAAAACTTGAAATTTTGTTTCGCTGGGGATTTAAATGATGTACTGTGAGGATTTCTTGGGTAATAGCCTAGAGACATTTCCCTATTCTTTCAACCTATCAGTAATTGTTTTTCTCATTTTGTTTATTTGTAAACAATAATTATATTCAAATGCATATGTTCATCAATGAATCATTGGACGTTTTTGCAAACAAAACACAAGCGTAAAGAAAAAGATAGATAGATTTTGCACTTTCAAATGGATATCTTTGTATTGAATTTGGATAAGTATTTTTGTACAAAGGGAACAAACATTTTAGTAAGAGAATGCTGTCATAAAACAAGAAAATTTTATACAAAGAAAGATAGATATGTGTAATAATCCCATGGGATTCCCATTCTGCTATAGCCTTCATATCTCTGAATATCTTGTCTATTTGCCTTGTCCGAAGATGATTGAATTGATCAGAAACTCCGAGTTTGTCAGTTAGAAGTCAAAGGTTGTCCGTTAAATGATCCGATGGGACATAGTCATACGCTTTAATTCCCTAACTTTTTCCTGGACCGCCCTTTCGGGTTTTCAGTCCACCGAGAAACCCTTTTTTACCCAAGTCGCCCTTTCGGGTTTTCAAATTGCCGGGTGTACAGATTTTTTTCATTTTATCCCTAATTTTTGCCCGAACCTTTTGGTTTGCCGGGATGTCCCTTGTTTTGCCTAGGTGTGTCAACCTAGCGGGTCTCTTATGCGTAGTATCTTTTGACTATGTCTGCATTCGCAGGGTGTGGCAGGTCATCTCCATCCATGGTGGTCAAGATCATTGCCCCACCGTATAATATATTCTTGATTACAAATGGTCCTTCATAGGTAGGAGTCCATTTGCCCCTGGGATCACTTTGTGGTAAAATGATACGTTTGATCACTAGATCCCCAACTTGATATACTTGGCGTCTGACTTTCTTGTTGAAAGCCTTGATCATCCGTTTTTGATACATCTGACCATGGCAAACAACAATATGTCTTTTTTCATCAATTAAGTTCAGTTGATCAAGTCGAGTCTGGATCCAATCATCTTCATTCAAACCTGCATCCTTCATAATCCTTAGAGAGGGGATTTGGATCTCAATAGGAAAAACAACTTCCATGCCGTAAACCAAAGAATAGGGTGTTGCCCCGGTTGATGTGCGACCCGTGGTACGGTACCCGTGGAGAGAGAATGGTAGCATCTCATGCCAGTCTTTGTACGTGACTGTCATCTTTTGTATGATCTTCTTAATGTTTTTATTCGTAGCTTCGACAACACCATTCATTTTGGGCCGATAGGGAGAAGAATTGTGATGCTGAATCTTGAATTGCTCACACAAGGCGGTAATCATAGTGTTGTTAATATTTGTACCATTATCAGTGATGATCCTTTCGGGGATACCATACCGACAAATGAGATTTTGCTTGATGAAGCGGGCAACAACATTCTTAGTAACAGAAGCGAAGGAAGCTTCTTCGACCCATTTTGTAAAATATTCAATGGCCACTTGGATGAAGCGGTGTCCATTGGAGGTTGTCAGCTTGATCTCTCCAATCATATTAATTCCCCACATAGCAAAGGGCCAAGGAGCCGTCAAGATATTCAGAGGAACCGGAGGTACGTGCACCTTGTCAACATAAATTTGACACTTATGACAAGTCCGAGAATGTTGATAGCAATCTGCTTCCATGGTAGACCAATAATAGCCTGCCTGCAAGATCTTCTTCGCCATCGTATGCCCACTGGAGTGAGTGCCAAAAGTACCTTCATGTAATTCGGCCATGATGTTTTCAGCTTCAACCTTATCCAAGCACCAAAGCAAAATGGAGTCATGATTGCGCTTGTACAGGATGCCATTACTAAGGAAGAACTTAGCAAAGAATATCCTCAAGAACTTCTTATCATTGATTGAAGCTCCTTCTGGATATTCCTGAACCTCGAGATACCTCTTGACTTCATGAAACCAAGGCTGGTCCATTATTTCTTCAGTATTAATCTCGTGACAGTGTGCTGGTTCATCCATTCGTTCAATGGTGATCTGGGGAGCTTCGTTATCCCAATTAAGTTTAAACATAGATGACATTGTGGCTAGAGCGTCTGCTAGCTGATTTTCTTCTCGCGGGAAATGCTCGAAGGTAATTTGTTCAAAATGTGGTAGCAATGTCAAAACATGTTCTTTGTAAGGGATAAGGTTTGAGTTCTTAGTGTCCCATTCCCCTTTGATCTGACTGATGACCTAAGCTGAATCTCCAAAAACATCCAAAGATTTGTTCCCCAAGTCTATGGCAGCTCTGAGACCAAAGATGCACGCTTCGTATTCTGCCATGTTGTTTGTACAGTTGAAGCAAAGTCTGGCAGTAAAGGGAGTATGACACCCTTCCGGAGATATGAGTATATCGCCAATACCATTACCAAGTGCATTGGATGCCCCATCAAAGAACAGGGTCCATCGGGATCCTTGTTTAGGTCCTTCATATGGCCTGATTTCTTCACAGTTATCTAATGTCATGATGTCTTCATTCGGGAATTCAAACTTCATGGACTGATAGTCTTCTACAACTTGATGATCAAGATGATCAACTAGCACACTTCCCTTTATAGCTTTCTGGGTAGTATACTGTATATCATATTCTGTTAGGATCATTTTCCATCTCGCTATTCTTCCAGAAAGAGTAGGTTTTTCAAATATGTACTTTATCGGATCCATCTTAGATATCAATAAAGTAGTATGAGTTAGCATATACTGTCTTAGCCGGCAAGCAGCCCATGCCAGAGCGTAACAAGTTTTCTCGAGTAGTGAATATCTGGTTACGCAGTCGGTAAACTTTTTGCTCAGGTAGTAAATAGTGTGCTCTTTTCGGCCAAACTCGTCATGCTGCCCCAATACACACCCCATTGAATTTTCTAAAATAGTCAGATATATGATAAGTGGTCTTCCCTCGACTGGTGGCCTCAAAACAAGAGGATCTTGTAAGTACTCTTTGATTTTGTCGAAAGCATTCTAGAATTCATCATTCCATTTGACTACTTGATCTTTCTTCAATAGTTTGAAGATTGGCTCACAAGTAGTTGTTAGGTGAGAAATGAATCTGGAAATATAGTTCAAGCGTCCCAAGAACCTCTGACTTCCTTCTCAGTACGAGGAGCAGGGATCTCTTGTATTGCTTTAACTTTGGCAGGATCAACCTCAATACCTTTGTTACTGACGATAAAGCCTAGGAGTTTACCGGACCGTACTCCGAATGCGCACTTGTTTGGATTCAACATTAGCTTGTATTTCTTCAGTCTCTCAAACAGATTTGCAAGTGATCAAGGTGCTCTTCCTCCGTTTGTGATCTGGCTATCATATCTTCTACGTAGACCTCTATTTCATGATGTATCATGTCGTGAAATAAAGCTACCATGGTGCGTTGATAGGTTGCCCCAGCATTCCTTAGTCCGAATGGCATCACTTTGTAGAAGAATGTGCCCCACTGTGTGACAAATGTTGTTTTCTCCATGTCCTCAGGTGCCATTTTAATTTGGTTATAACCTAAGAATCCGTCCATGAAGGAAAACACTTTGTGTTGGGCCGTATTGTCAACCAGGATATCGATGTGGGGGAGTGGAAAATCATCTTTAGGGCTGGCCCTATTCAAATCTCTATAGTCCACACACATTCGTACTTTGCCGTCTTTTTTAAGTACGGGAACAATGTTGGCGACCCATTGAGGATAGGAAGTGACATCCAAGAATCCAGCATTAAATTGCTTCATGACCTCTGCTTTGATCTTTTCTGACATATCAGGTCTCATGCGGCGGAATTTTTTTTTTACTGGCGGACAATCTTCTCTTGTTGGCAGACGATGTACCACGATGTCCGTATCAAGTCCTGACATATCTTCATATGACCAAGCAAAGATCTCAACATAATTACGTAATAGCTGAATCAGAAACTCCTTGACACTGGGCTCTAGATTGGCACCCACCTTGACCTCTTTTTTATCCTCCTCGGTACCCAAGTTGATTGTATCCACAGGTTCCCCGTGAGGCTGAATAGCTCTTTCCTCTTGTTGTAGTAGTCTGGCCAGTTCCCCCGATACTTCATAATCTTCCTCGCCTTTGTCTTCGACTTGGTAGATTAGATCCTCAGAGTCACAAAAGGTCATAGCAGTATCATTACCCATGGGATCCAGAATGAAGGGGTACCTGCATTTATGAGTGTGCGTGTGTGTAAGGGTATAGCCACCTTTTAAAAAAATAAAATGTAAAAGAAAAACAATGAGCACAAAAGTTTGTATGTGAAAAACGTCCATGATTCATTGAATGTCATATGAAGATGAAATAATAACCCTTACAAATGGACCATTGTGCCTCGGGCAAGACACAAGGTTTTAAATGTGCGAATTGTTTGTGAATATTACAAGTCCAACAGAAATGTAAAGACAAATTTCTGAGGGATGAAAGTTATTGGGACAAAGTCTCTGGCCTCCCAATTGCGAAGTCCTCCGTTGACAGTTGGAAATATCCAATCCTCCAAGATGCAATCCTCTTCACCATCTTCCAACGCATTGACCTCTTGGTTGCTAATCTTCAAGGGTGGCCCTCCAGCATGGGCACGACGTTCAACCTTCTGAGCACTTGAAGTGAACCCTAAACCAAACTTGTCAGATTTATACGGAATATCCGAAAGTTTCCCCCATATGGTGCATCCACCCTCCTCTACTACTGCCTTGGCGTCCTTCAGAGATGACATCCGGAGTGGAGGTCTTGTAATCTTGGGAATCTGGGATGCAGTCTTGGTTACTGCTACCTATTGGGGGACTTCTTCGAAATGTTGAAAAGGAGTTTCAATGAACTCGTCGTCCAATTCCACATACCTGAAGGAATTGAGGTGGCTAATCATATATTCTTCCTCTCCGTGGACAGTGATAATCTTTCCCTGGACCGGATATTTCAGCATCTGGTGCAGCGTAGAGGTGACAGCGCCAACATTATGGATTCACGACCGTCCTAGAAGACACGAGTAAGAGGGGTGGATGTCCATTACATAGAAGGTTGAGTTGAAAGTTTGAGTCCCAACCTTTATGGGGATATCCACCTCCCTGTGTACCATCCTCTTTGAACCATCAAATGCCCTTACAATTATGTTACTGGGTTTCAACGTTAGTCCTTCGCAGTCTAGTCTGTTGAGAGCTTTCTTCGGTAAAACATTCAAAGATGAGCCAATGTCCACCAAGACATGGACTAGAGTTGTGCCTCTACATTCCACAGAGACATACAATTCCTTGTTGTGCTTTCTTCCCCTTGGTGTCAGATCAACATCCGAGAAGCCTAGGCCATTATCCACCATCAATCTGGCCACGCAATCCTGAAATTGGTCAGCAGATGTCTCTTGAGGCACACGGGCTGTCTTTAGGAACTTCACCAGGGCTTTCACATGTGCCTCGGAACACAGTAACAATGCCAGCATGGAGATTTTGGAGGGATTTTACCCCAACTGTTCAACTACGTTGTAGTCTCTCCTCTTTATTATTTTCAGGATCTCCTCCATTTCCTTCTTGGAGGTCTCGTGGATAGTCAGTGATTGAGCCCTCGTCCGGACAGGCTCTACTTGAATACTTTTTCATCGAGTTTCAGCAGCAGGAGTGTTGGTAGGAACGATAACAGGGGTTGTATCATCTTCGTCAACAGGGGCACTTACAGAGATGATTATTGGTACGGAAGTAACCTTTGGAACAGCCACGGGTCCAAAAACTGCCTTTGGGGGGGCAATTTCTGGAGAGAAGATTCTACCACTTCGGGTGATCTTACTGGTTCTGGCAATATTGATAATGTCGGAGTCTTCTTCTTCGGAGTTTATCTCTTCGGCGACCAGCCCATCTTATTTGATGCCATGGTAGTAGATGTCCCCACCGTAATTCCACGATACAGTTTTGTCTGATTCATATGGGAATGGCCCATGCTTTGTGATTATAAGAGGAGTAGTTTTTTGAACCGATGTAATTCTAACGGGTCTTTTGGGTACCCTGGAAGAATTGGAGGAGATGGTGATGATTGAAACGTCTTCAACAGGAACAGGTGACACAGGAGTACTTTTAAACAGAATCTCTTTGTTTTCTATCAAGCGTTGAATGCCTGTTTTCAACAAAGGGCAAACAATTGGTGAGGATAAGCAGAGGTGGCAGTCTTCATTACAACCCGAGAATACACCGGCTTTCAACAAGTTTATCTTAATGATTGGGAGTGGAGTCACGAGTTCATCAACTGTGGTAACAAACAAATCTTCTTCAATAGCATTGGTTTAGTGACCATGTCTAGGCATAGGAGCATAAATGACGTTTGGCTTCTCGGGCGCAACAAACTCAATCTCTTTTTCCTCTATAAGGTCTTGAATTTTGTTTTTCAAGGCCCAACAGTTGTTAGTGTCGTGACCTGGACTTTCAGGATGATATGCGCAACGGGCATTTGGGTGATAATGAGGGGACGCTGTGTTGGGGTTTTTGGGAGCTTCTTTCAAAGTTGCCAAATTGGATTTCAGAAGGTGCGGTAAAACCTAGGATAGAGTCATATTGATTCTGGTGAATTGCTAGACCGGTCTTTCCACCTTGGTTGATTACTTCTTGGTTGATCAGATGTAGGCTTTGGGATTATAACAGCCCCTACCATTGGTCGGTGTTCCGCTATCTCTTGGTTCCTCTGTGGATAAACAACAGATACCTCCTTCTTCCCAATGAAAAGCTTCCTCACAGCTGTAGAGGCAAATGAATCTTTCTGAATCTTTCCACTTTTTATGCCTTCTTCCACCCTCTCTCCGGTCAGTATTAACTCAGTAAATCCTACAGATGAGCTTCCAATTAAATGGTTGAAGAAAGGGCCCGATAGAGTGCCTAAGAACATGTCCACCAATTCCCTTTCAGACAGAGGGGGTTGCACTCTCCCAGCTAGATCTCTCCACTTCTGCATGTAATCCTTGAAACCCTCATTGGAAGCCATAGCCATACTCTGAAGTTGAGTATGGGTAGGTGCCAAATCAGCGTTATATTGATATTGCTTATAGAAAGCCGCAGAAAGATCTTCCCAATTATGGACGTTGGCCCTTTCCAGTTGGTAAAACCAGTCGAGTTGCGTTCCAGATAGGCTATCTTGGAAAAAATATACCCACAAGTCTTTATCAGCAGAGTGTGGCTGAATCTTTCTTACATATGATCAGAGGTGCATCTTAGGACATGACACTCCATCATATTTTGCGAACAAAGGTACTTTGAATTTCGGAGGAATCACAACCCTCGACACCAGCCCCAATTCTTCAAAGTCTAGACCTGACACCTTTTGTATTTCCATAGCGCTCAAACGCTCTTCAAGATGTCTGTACTTATCATCAGCTGGAGGATATTATTCCTCAAAGTAGTCTTCCTCTTCTTCCTCCTCTTCAGATTCTGACGGGACCGCTGTTTCCTTTCCTTTCCCATCTCCTTCACCGGATGTTGTTGCGAAATTAAAGGTTCTTCTAGTTTGTCCCTGAAACCTTCTCCCCATGTTTAAAACCCCAGTGACTTTCTTTGTTTTCTTTTTTCTTTCCTCATCCAGCAGAGTCTTCAACTCCTCTTGCCCCTTGGCTAGGGTCATGAGTAACTGTTGAAATTGCATGTTCTGAGCTTGGAGATTTTTGATTGTCTGCTCGAGATCCATCTTATTGAAATAAACAGTAGAGAGATGAGGAAACTCGTTGC
Organism: Vicia faba; assembly: GCA_948472305.1. NCBI lineage: Eukaryota > Viridiplantae > Streptophyta > Magnoliopsida > Fabales > Fabaceae > Vicia > Vicia faba. Next base: position 1,131,547,844 of record OX451741.1, on the reverse strand, counting down.
AAAAGACCTGTTTATGTTATGATGAATGATATGTGCATATGCAATGTTTTCAAGGATTTTAAAGATTCAAGTTCATTTTGGACAAAAAGGAAACACACTTTATATTAATAAGATAAATTTTGAGTACATCAATGCCCCTTGGGCAAAATAATACAAAACTCTAAGATAAAAAAGTAGTGTGCATCCTCTTTGGTGCTATGTAGGCATTTAGAGTCTACTCCTCATGAAGTAGCGTAGTGAGTTCCAAAACCTTCTTCTCGCTTGCGTAGAATTGGGCTTCGAAGGTATCTCGCTCTCCTCTGAGCTGTATCCAATCCCTTTGTAGGTCTTCAAGAGATGTGGGCATGTCAGGATGTAGGATAGTGTATGGAACTTCTCCCTCCTTAACAGGCTTAATAATTACCGGAAGAATGGAAGGATAAGGCATCATAAGACTTTGAGCACGAGTTCGTACCCATTTGAGATAAGGCTCAAGAGGGATGAAATTCTTGTGCCCCAAAGTCTTGCTATCCACCTTGTTTAGAATTCTCCAAGATCGGATGAATCTCTGGCGAAGACCTTGACCGTCGTTGTCGTAGTCGAATACCAAACCTTGAATCAGCATCTCGTGCAGGCCATCCCTTCGGGCGTAACCAAACTGTCTTAGAGCTAAACATGGGTTATAGGTGATGCCTCCCATAATTCCAAGTAGAGGGACATTAGGGAATTCCCCACAACAGTCAACAATGATAACATTCTCTTTGGATCGGGAGAACCAATGAATATCTGAATGTTTGAGCGTCATTAACCTTTGTGACCACCTTGAACCTTGCTCATTCTTTAAGACTGATTGGGGAAGATAAGAAATAAACCATCTTTCCAGGAGAGGAGTGCAACACATAAGGACACCTCTTTTCCTCATTGTGCGAGTGTGAAAAGAGTGTAGGATATCCCCTAGCAATGTAGGCACCAAATTACGTAACATAAAGATTTTGATGGCGCTCATATCTATGAGTTGGTCAGGATTTGGAAATAAGACCATCCCATAGATAAGAAGAGCCACAATTTCCTCAAAGGCTTGCAAATCTAAGGAATTCCAACAACTTTGGGCTTTCTCAAACAGGAATTTTGCTAAGAAGCCTTTGACACCACTCCTAGTTTCCCAATGAGTTGTGACATCAGATGAGTGCAAGTGAAGAGCTTGAGCAATCTCTTCTGGATTTGGGTCTATTTCCATACCGTTGAAAGATAGTTGATTGAGAATGGGAATCCTCAAGAGTTGAGAGAATTCTTCCAAAGTAGGCACAAGCTGATAGTCGAGAAATGTGAAGCAATGGTGCAAAGGATCAAAGAACTGGAAGAGCACCTTCATCATATCCTCATCTGTGTTGGAGGTGACCAAGTTGAGTAGACGACCATGCCTCTCGGTGAATGGAGATTTCTCAGGGATCCTTGAAGCTAGCTCCTTATGTTGTGGAGGAATTTTTACAAGGTTGACTTGGATAGTTTTCCTGCGAAGTGAATCCATATCCTACAAAACAAGAACAAAGATGAATCTCCAAAACCCTTGAAATGGTTAGTGAATGCATATGATGTTCATGATGTCCATGATGTTATGTGCAAGTATACATATACAAGCAAAGCAAACAAGTTCTTAGTTTAGGCTTGCATGGGGTTTTATAGGTAAGTACCCTCTTGAAGTTTAGTTGGCTTAAACCTGTCCTAATAATAGTAACCGGGTTCTAAGGAGCTCAATATCACCAGATTGTTTCCTTGGTCATTATTTTAGCTCAAGCCTCTTTAATGGCGACCGAAATATCCCAAGAAACCAAACCTCAATGAGTGTAGTATCGAGTATCTACCAACTTCGGACTGCACTAAAGCCGGTCATCTTACTACATCCTAAAGGCCAAGTTGGTCAAGTAAAGGGTTATAGAAGTTCATTAGTGCTTCATGACATCACTCAGCAGCCCCGTATTCTCTTTGATTAACTCAAAGGCTACCGGTACCCACAAATATGTCGCACTAACATAGCTATTGCTTAGACCATGTCGGTATACCCTGCACAGTTTCCATAATGTATTGCTATTTACCTATAATGTATCCCAAATCCGGGTAGAGGATTTAAACCCAAACAAAGAACCATAATGTAAAGCAAACAAGTCAAAAAATGTAAGCAAATAAATTTGATCTAGCCCTAAGGTAACCCCACTTTTAAGATATTCCCCAACAGAGTCGCCAGTTCTGTGATACGGTGCAGGAACTGACTTAATTGTTTTGTGTTTTATCGCAAATGTTGTGGTTAGCAAGAGTCGCCACCGACTTTTCTTTTATCCAAAAGGAAAGGTGAAAAAGCACAGGAAAGACCTTTGAGATTATTTCTTGAGTTCTGGGGATAGATTATGAAAAGGGAAGGTATTAGCACCCTTTTCATCCATGGTTTTCCATGGGCTCTTAGTTACTTGCTAGATCACTTGCTTTTTGTTTTGAAATTGTGCTTTGTGTGGTTTTGAAAGTATTTTGTAAAAGAGGCCATTGTTTAGGAAATCTTTGTAATGATCCTCGTTCGTAAGAATGTATACAAAGATGTTTGTCTATTTGAAAATGTTTGCAAGATGTTTTTGAAATGTGTGTGTTTGTTTTGGAAAATAGCAATGATAGTTGTTTTGAAAAGGAGCAAGTAACTAGAGGTAATCTACCCACTCAAATGTCTTTCTTGCTCATTTTCTATTCCTTTGACATTGTTGTCTTACCATTGATTTGGTAAGCAACCCTATCTTTGGATGTAAACGGGACGGGCATGGGTCATCGTATAGCCATGATTAGCAATGTTGCAAAGTATCTTATCATTTTTGAGGGACCAAGATCATTTTGTAAGGCAACTTAGAATAGCGTCATCGAGGGACTATGATCTTATATTTGTTTGTTTTGCCAAGATACTTTGCATGCGTAATATGGCCATTTTTTTGTATAAGGCAACCAAGTGGAGAAACCCTAAGGATGCGTGTGTGCAAGTGTGTTATTTTCATGCTTGATTTTGTCTTGGATTAGGGTTTTCTATTTAATGTGTTTTGATCTTGCCATACAAACCCTAATTACTAGCATGGTATATAAAAGCGGTAAATTGCGTAATTTAAAGATTACTACGCTATTACAACATTTTATGGGAGGGGGGAATACAAATTGTGAATGGAGATTTGCAATAATGTAAATATAATTAAGCTATTACAACCAAATCGAATTTATACAAATATTTGAATAAACAATATACAATATAATTTAAATATGCAATGTTATATATATGCAAGAAAAAGAAATTGTTTTATTTTTCATATGCAAAAGAATTTTGATCTAATCCTAATATCTTAAGAAAAGGAAATTAATTCTTGAAAAATGGTTAACCCTAATTTCTAATGTAAAAAGAAAATAAAGCTCTTTAAGTATTATTTTTGTCTTAAAATAATAAATAATATTTTATGAAAATATTTAGTCTTTTTATATGTCAAAATAAATATTTACAAGTGTGAGAAAAAGAATAAATAATTAACCTAATTCTATTTTTTTACTTACAAGTTTATTAAAAAAAAGTATATATATGATATGTAACTAAAATAAAATATTTTCTATGAGAAAAAATAAAACAAAACAAAATAAAATGGACCAAAATATAAATTTAGCATTTTTATATTTTTTATGATTTTTAATATTAAGGAAAATATATTTAATAAAATAGAAATGAAAATAAAATGAATAATAAAAATATATGGGCTAGGGGTGCTGCAAGCAAACAGGAAGTAGTATGTTAGAAAAAACAAAAAGGTCCAAGAATGAGAGGCCCAACGCTGCCAGAAATAAATAAAAAAAGAACAAAAGTGTGAAAAATGCAAAAAGGAAAGCACCAAGGCTCGAACCCATGACCTTGGCATTCTCAGCGTGCTGCCTTGCCACTGGGGTGACTGTACATCCGTTAGTTTAAATGAAACAAGAAAAACATAACATATAAAACCTCCTTGCCCTGGACTTCATCTTCTTCCTCAAGCTGGCCAGAACCTCCGTATCTTTCTCATTTCTCCATGAAAATGGAAACTTCCAACATGAACATGATAGTACTCTTTCCCACGATTTCAGACATGTAACTTATGGAAACTAACTATTAAAGATCAAAACGAATTTTAAAGGCCCTAATTTTAAACTTAATTTTTACAGAAATTTGAACTCTAAAATTCTCTATACATATTGAATGAAAATGAAATCTATGCACATGGTTGGCTTTAGCACAATAATATCTACATTTTCCTTTCACAAATTGTGGCCAATGGATGTCTGTATGAAGAGATAAAAGTTGGAGTTCTTACCTCTTTCAGCTGAGATCGTGAATGGAGTTTGAGTGAGATTTATGAAGGCCTGAAGATTCCTTTAGCTTGCTTGAACCTCCCTGAGTGTGTTCCAATCCTTGCCTTGCTTTGAAAGTGCCTGAATCTCTCTATCCAAGTCAACTTGCAAGCTTGAAAAACAAAAATGGCAGATGGAGAAGGAGGGGTTACAGTACAGGGATGATGGTATGGAACACTTAGTTATAAGGTAGGTAAAGTGTTTGAGTGATTAAAACTTGAAACGCACAAGTCAATTTGTGGATTGCTATGCTTGGCCACAAACTGCATGTTTTGACAGGTTTTTGGTGATAGGGAGTTTTGGAGTGTTTCTGGCCTTAAGCAATCATGTCCTCGTTTGCAATGTCTTTATGTATTAGTAAATAGAAGGTTTTTCATCCACTCCACAACAAATTTCTCAGTTCTAGCCTTTTTTCACTTTTCTTGCTTTTGAAGCAAAGTGAGGAGACAAGTCTCTACATGCTTGTACAGGCCTGCTTGGAGTTGGTACAAGTTCTAGGCAACTTGTTTTTGGTTTATAGGACTTGTGTGTGCAGAGAAAACAGGTCCAATGCTCAAGAAATGAAAAGTTGCAAAAGTTATGCTTTTCCAAAATGGCAATGGCAACTTTGTGCCATTTATGGAATTAAAGCTTGGAAAAAGACTCTTGTGCTCGGATTAAGGCTTTATCATCTGTGTAAGAATTAAATTATGAAGTGAGAAACAAGTTTGAGACCTGTAAAGCAAGGATTAGGCAGCATAGGTTCAGATTTGAATTTTGTTCTTCATGAAATGGCTTGAAATCAAAGTGAGAAATTGCCAACTTCCTCTCTTCGATTATCCCTACTAAAAAATGATCTCAAGGAGTTCTTTGAAATTTTGGAAAGCTTGCAATGTGCTCTATAACTCATCTTTGAAATTTATTTAAAGATTCGTCTTGGAACTAGGTGAAAATTTTCCATGAAGTTAGGTCAAAAACCTGCCTAAATTAGGGCAAAATTTCACTTTTAGTTCATGAGCATGTATTCATAAAATTATATCTTGAGATACAAGCATATTTAGGGAAAAATTTATGAAGAAAAGTTGTAGATTTCATGGAGGTCTACAAATTTCATGTTGGGAACTTTCTTTGAATCATCTTGTATCATGGTGGAAAATTGGCTTAAAGTTGAGAAAAAAATAAGAAATTTTCTATACTTAGAAAAATTTCTAAGTTAAGAAAATTCAAATTTCAAAATCAAATCTTCAATCTTTGATTCCTTGATGAACAAGTTTCATATTTTGACATGTTTTGATGAATTGTGATCCTTGGCACTTGAATTTAACCAAAAAGTCAAAGTTTGACTTTTTAATATACAATTGACTTTTGATCAGTTGACTGCAAATTTCATCTGTCAATCCAATGAAATTGCAATGCTTTGAACCATGTTATTAGGTCAAGATGATACAATTGAACCCTTGAGATCATGCTTCAAGTAAATTGTTCATTTGCTAGGTCAAAAATCAGAGATTGCCCTTTCTCAGTCAAAAACCCTAATTTTGACCATTTTGCCCTTTTGATGATTTGATCAAATTTCTTGAGGAATTGTGGTCCGAAATTGATCAAATGATACATATGAGTCTAGAATGTTGATGTGGATAAAAAATTATGAAGTTTGACTGTAAATTGGCCATGGTCAACTTTTTCCCCAATACAGTTGATTTTTGGGTCAACTGTCCAATTGACTGATAAAAAATGTGGTTCAGGGCTTGAAACTTGTCATGAGTAATCTTAGGTGTCCATAATGATGTTTGAAATTATTATGAAGCATGGATAGTCCAAAAATATTTGTGCAAACTCAAACCCTAATTTTGGGTCATCAGTGTAAGATGAGATGTCTTGAGCTGATCAAACCCTAATCCAGTCTTGAGTCAAAGAGGTCTTGTGAGAAAAGTTTTGATATATGATAGGGAAAATTTAAGGGTACAACACAATGGAAATCCAAAAAGTGCCTGGACTGGACTTTGAGGAGTTGGGGTTAGTATCTGGGATTGTCATTCCTCCGAAATTCAAAGCACCGGTGTTCCCCAAATATGATGGAGTTTCATGTCCCAAAATGCATCTCCGGTCCTATGTGAGGAAAATCTAGCCTCATACCGCTGACAAGGATTTATGGGTACACTTCTTCCAAGACAGTCTATCTAGAACTCAACTTGATTGGTTTTATCAGTTAGAAAGAGTCAATATCCATAACTGGGAAGATCTTGCCGCTGCCTTTTACAAACAATACCAATACAACACTGATCTTGCTCTCACCTGTACTCAACTCCAGAGTATGGACATGGTTTCAAGGGAGGGCTTCAAAGACTACACGCAAAAATGGAGGGACTTAGCAGGAAGAGTCCAACCTCCTCTATCTTGAAGAGAATTAATAGACATGTTTTTGGGCACCTTGTCTGGACCTTTCTTCAATCACTTAATTGGGAGTTCATCGGTAGGTTTTACCAAATTGATATTGACCGGAGAAAGGGTGGAAGCTGGGATAAAGAATGGGGAGATTAAAAAAGATGCATCCTCTGCTGCTGTAAGGAAACCATTCATTGGAAAGAAAGAAGTTATTGCTGTATATCCTCAGAGAAATCAAGATAGGGCTGAACGCCGTCCAATGGTTGGGGCTGTCATGATTCCAAAACCCGGGCTTGCTCAACAAAGAACAAACCAACCAAGAACAGAAAGACCAGTCAAACACTTCACCCAAATTAATATGACACTATCTCAAGTATTTCCACATTTGTCAAGATCCAATCTAGTGACTTTGAAAGAGGCTCCAAAGAATCCTAACACAACCTCTCCTCATTATCATTCTAATGCCCATTGTGCATACCATTCTGAGAGTCCCGGCCATGACACTAACAACTGTTGGGCTCTGAAAAACAAGGTACAAGATCTCCTTGAAGCCAAAGAGATTTAATTCGACGCACCAGAAATTCCCAATGTTATCACTGCCCCTATGCCCAAGCACGACCGTGATGTCAACGCCATGGAGGAAGATATGTTTGTTACTTGGTTGATGAACTCGTGACCGCACTCCTGACTATCAAAAAGAATTTGTTGAATGTCGGTGTTTTCCCAGGATGTGATGAAAGCTGTCATTTCTGTTTATCCTCATCAACCAGCTGTCCTTTGTTAAAAGCAGGCGTTTAATGCCTAATAGATGACAAGGAGATTTTGTTCGAGAATACTTCTATTCCAACTATTTCTTATAATGATGTTTCCATCGTGACCATTTCCGCCAATTCTTCCAGGGTCTACACCAAAAGACCCGTTAGAATTACATCAGTTCCTAAAATAGCTTTGTTGATAATTACAATTCCTGGACCAATCCTGTATTCGTCAGACAAAACCGTCCCATGGACTTATGGAGGTGATGTCTACTATCACGGTATCAAGCAAGATTAGCCAGCTGCTGAAGATTCAAGTTCTGAGAAAGATGACTCTGATATCAGTAACATCGCGGGGACTAGCAAGATCACTCGAAGTGGAAGGGTTTTCTCTCCAGAAATTTCTCCTCCAAAAGCTATTTCTGGACCTGTAATCATTCCTGTTGTTGTTGCTCCTCCAAAGGCTATTCCCAGTCCTACAATCATCTTTGTTTATACTCCTATTGAGAAAACTGTTACGATCCCTGTTATCACCCCTACTGACATTCCTACTGCCGAGTCAACCGGGACTCGAGGAAAAGGTATTCTGGTTGAGCCTGTCCGGACGAAGGCACAATCAGTAGCTATCCCTGAGACCTCCCGAAAGGAGATGGAGGAAATTCTAAAGATCATAAAAAGAAGGGACTACAATGTAGTTGAACAACTGGGGCAAACTCCATCAAAAATTTCCATGCTAGATTTGTTGTTATGTTCTGTGGCTCATGCAAAGGCCTTGGTAAAATTCCTTAAAACTGCCCATGTACCCCAAGAAACATCTGCCGATCAGTTCCAAGACTGCATAGCCAGCTTGACTGCAGATAATGGTTTAGATTTTTCAGATGCTGATTTAATGCCAAGGGGGAGGAAGCATAACGAGGCATTGCATGTCTCAGTCGAATGCAGGGGCACGATGTTGGCTCATGTCTTGGTTGACACCGGTTTGTCTCTGAATGTGTTTCCTAAAAAGGCTCTTGATAGGCTTGACTGTGAAGGATTGACATTGAAACCAAGCAACATAGTAGTGAGAGCCTTCGACGACTCAAAAAGGATGGTGCATGGGGAAGTGGACATCCCCATAAAGTTTGGAACCCAAACATTTGATTCAACTTTTTATGTAATGGATATTCGCCCTTCATATTGCTGCTTATTAGGCCGACCGTGGACCCACAATGTTGGTGCCATTACCTCCACAATGCATCAAATGCTGAAATATTAGATTTAGGGGAAAATCATCATTGTTCACGGAGAAGAAGAGTATATGGTCAGCCATCTAAATTCCTTCAGATATATGGAATTAGATGGTGAATTTATTGAAACTCCATTCCAGCACTTTGAAGAAGTCCCACAAGATGTTCCAGTAACCAAGGCTGTTTCTCAAGTCCCAAAGATTACAAGGCCTCTGCTCAAGATGTCTTCTTTAAAAGATGCCAAGGCAGTGATAGTAGAAGGTGGGTGCACTATTTGGGGCCAACTCCCAGATATCCCATACAAATCTGACAAATTCGGTTTGGGTTTCACTTCAGGAGCCCAGAAAGCTGTAAGCCGCGCTCGTGCCGGAGGACCACCCTTGAAGATCAGCAACCGCGAAGTCAACACTGTGGAGGATGATGAAGACAACTATAATCTGGAGGATTGGATTTTCCCAACTGTCAATGGAGGGCTCAGAAACTGGGAAGCTAGAGATTTTGTCCCGATCACTTTTATCCCACAGTAATTTTTCTTTAAATTTTGTCGGATCTGTAATATTAAAAAAATTCAGACTCTTAAAAACCTTGTGTCTTACCTGAGGCACAATGGTCCATTTGTAAGGGTTATTAACTCATTTCCATATGACATCAATGAATCATGGACGTTTTTCATACAAACTTTGTGCTCATTGTTTTTCTTTTTACATTTTTATTCCTTTCAAAGATAGCTATACTCTTACACAAACTCACGCTCACAATGCAGGTTTACATCCATTCGGGATCCCATGGGTAACGGTTCTACTATGTCTCTCTGTGACTCTGAAAATCTAATCTACCAAGCCGAAGACGAAGGTGAGGAAGATTGCAAAGTACCAGGAGAACTCGCCAGGTTACTACAACAAGAAGAGAGGACCATTCAGCCCCACGAGGAACCAGTGGACACAATCAACCTAGGTACCAAAGAAGACAAAAGAGAAGTCAAGGTGGGTGCCAATCTGGAACCCAGTGTCAAAGAACGTCTGATTCAGTTGCTACACGAGTATGTTGAGGTCTCTACTTGGTCGTATGAAGACGTGCCAGGACTTGATGCAGATATCGTAGTACATCGTCTACCTACAAAAGAGGACTGTCCTCCGGTAAAACAAAAGGTCCGTCGATTGCGACCAGACATGTTAGAGAAGATTAAGGCGGAAGTCATGAAACAATTTGACACCGTATTCTTGTCCGTCACCTCCTATATGCAATGTGTTGCCAATGTTGTTCCCATGCCTAAAAAGGACGGAAAAGTGTGAATGTGCATGGACTACAGAGATTTGAATAAGGCAAGCCCTAAGGATGATTTCCCACTACCCCATATTGATGTTCTAGTTGACAATACGACACAACATAAAGTGTTTTCTTTCATGGACAGTTTCTCAGGCTACAACCAAATCAAAATGGCGCCTGAGGACATGGAGAAAACAAACTTTGTCACACAGTGGGGCACATTCTGTTACAAGGTTATGCCATTCGGACTGAAGAATGTTGGGGCAACCTATCAGCGTGCCATGGTAGCTCTATTTCACGACATGATACATCACGAAATAGAGGTCTATATGGACGACATAATAGCTAGATCTCAAACAGAAGAAGAGCATCTCGATCATTTACAGAAACTGCTTGAGAGGTTAAAGAAATACAAGCTGAGGTTGAACCCGAATAAATACACATTTGGGGTGAGGTCTGGTAAACTCCTAGGCTTTGTCGTCAGCAATAAAGGTACTGAAGTGGATCCCGCCAAGGTGAAAGCAATACAAGAGATGCCTGCTCCTCGTAACGAGAAGGAAGTCAGAGGATTTTTGGGATGCTTAAACTACATTGCCAGATTCATCTCTCACCTGACAGCTACTTATGAACCAATCTTCAAATTACTAAAGAAAGATCAAGTAGCCAAATGGAATGATGAGTGCCAAACTGCTTTTAACAAGATCAAAGAGTACTTGTAAGAGCATCCTGTTTTGATGCCACCAGTCAAGGGAAGACCATTAATTATGTATCTAACTTTTTTGGAAAACTCAATCGGGTGTGTGCTGGGGAAGCATGACGAGTCTGGCCGAAAAGAGCATGTTATTTATTACCTGAGCAAAAAGTTTACCGACTGTGAAACAAGATATTCACTGCTTAATAAAACTTGTTGCGCTCTGGCATGGGCTGCTCGCTGGATAAGACAGTATATGCTGACCCATACTACCTTATTGATATCTAAAATGGATCCAATAAAATACATCTTCGAGAAACCTGCCCTCTCTGGGAAAATAGCAAGATGGCAGATGATCCTGACAGAATATGACATACAATATACTACCCAGAAAGCAATAAAGGGCAGTGTACTAGCTGATCACTTTGCTCACCAAGTTGTGGATGACTACCAGTCCATGAAGTTTGAATTCTCAGATGAAGAAATCATGATGGTAAAATAACTGTGAAGAATTCAGACCATACGACAGACCTGAACAAGGATCCCGATGGACCCTGTTTTTTGATGGGGCATCCAACACACTCGGAAATGGTATAGGTCTTGTACTCATATCTCCTGAAGGATGTCATACTCCCTTTACAGTAAGACTCTGCTTCAATTGTACCAATAACATGGCAGAATACGAAGCGTGCATTTTTGGTCTCAAAGCTGCAATAGATTTGGGGATCAAGTCCTTAAATGTATTCGGAGATTCAGCTTTGGTCATCAGCCAGATCTAAGGGGAATGGGACACCAAACACCCTAACCTTATCACCTACAAAGAACATGTTTTGACATTGATCCCACACTTTGAGAAGATTACCTTCGAGCACTTCCCGCGAGAAGAAAATCAGCTAGCAGACACACTAGCCACAATGTCATCTATGTTTAAACTTAAATGGGATAAAGAGGCTCCCCAGATCACCATTGAACGAATGGATGAACTAGCTCATTGTTACGAGATTAATACTGAAGAAGTAGTGGACCAACCTTGGTTTCACGAAGTCAAGAGGTATCTCGAGGCTCAAGAATATCCATAAGGAGCTTCAGTCAATGATAAGAAGTTATTAAGGAGGTTCTCTGCTAAATTCTTCCTTAGTAATGGCATTCTATACAAACACAACCATGACTCTATCTTGCTCCGTTGTGTAGACAAGTTTGAGGCGGAAAAGATCATGGTTGATCCACATGAAGGCACTTTTGGAACCCATTCCAGTGGGCATACGATGGCAAAGAAAATCCTACGGGCAGGCTATTATTGGTCTACCATGGAAGCAGACTTCTATCAACACTCTCGAACCTGCCACAAGTGTCAGATTTATGCTGACAAGGTGCACGTGCCTCTGGTTCCTTTGAATATCTTGACGGCTTCTTGGCCCTTTGCTATGTGGGGCGTAGATATGATTGGGGAAATCAAACCAACAACCTCTAATGGACACCGCTTCATCTTAGTGGCCATTGACTATTTTACAAAGTAGGTTGAGGCAGCCTCTTTCGCTTCCGTTACCAAAAATGTTATAGCCCGGTTTATTAAACAAAATCTCATTTGTCGGTATGGTATCCCAGAGAGGATCATCACGGAAAATGGTACGAATATAAACAATACTATGATCACCGCCCTGTGCGAGCAATTCAAGATCGAGCATCACAATTCTTCCCCTTACCGGCCAAAGATGAATGGTGTTGTCGAAGCCGCAAATAAGAACATAAAAAAGATCATATAGAAAATGACAGTCACATACAAAGACTGGCATGAGATGCTACCATTCGCTCTCCATGGGTATCGTACCACAACACGTACATCAACCGGGGAAACACCCTATTCTCTGGTATACGGCATGGAGGCTGTCTTGCCTATTGAGGTCCAGATCCCCTCTCTGAGAATTATCAAGGATGCAGGGCTGAATGAAGAAGATTGGATCCAAACTCGTTTTGATCAATTAAACTTGATTGATGAGAAAAGGCTTACTGCTGTCTCTTATGGTCAAATATATCAAAAACGGATGATCAAGGCTTTCAAAAAAAAGTCAGACGCCAAGTGTATCAAGTCGGGGATTTGGTGATCAAACGTATCATACTGCCGTAAGGTGATCCTAGGGGAAAATGGACTCCTACATACAAAGGACATTTTGTGATTAAAAGCATATTCTCTGGTGGAGCAATGATCTTGACCACCATGGATGGCAACGATCTTCCGCACTCTATGAACACGAACATAGTCAAAAAATACTACGTATAAGAGACCCGCTAGGTTGACACACCTAGGAAAAACAAGGGCATCCTGGCGAACCAAAAAGGTTCGGGCAAAAATTAGGGATAAAACAAAAAATCTGTACACCCGGCAAGTTGAAAACCCGAAAGGGCGGCTTGGGCAAAAAAGGGTATCCCGGTGGACTGGAAACCCGAAAGGGCAGTCCAGGAAAAAGTTAGGGAATTAAAGCGTATGACTATGTCCCGTTGGATCACCTTACGGACAACCTGCAAACTCGACGATTGTGATCAATTCAATCAGCTTCGGACATGGCAGCAAATAGACAAGATGCTCAGGGACACGAAGGCTATAGCAGAATGGGAACCCCATGGGATTATTTCACATAGCTATCGTTTCTTTGTATCAAATTTTCATTTTTTAACAACGACATTCTCTTACTAGAATGATTGTCTCATTGTACAAAAATACTTACTCAAAGTCAATACAAAGATATCCTTTTGAAAGTGAAAAACTATCTGTTTTTTCTTTACTCTTGTGTTTTGTTTACAAAAACGTCCAATGATTTATTTTTGAACATATGCATTTGAACATAATTACTGTTTACAAATGAACAAAATAAAAAGACAATCACTAATGGCTTTAAGAGATATAGGGAAATCTCTCTAAGCTATTTCCATAAAATCCCTCGCAGTGTGCAGTTTAATCCCCAGCAGAACAAAACTTCCAATTATCAATCCCCAGTAGAAGTCATCCAATTTCTCAGGATTCCCCAACAAGATTTTAAAAGCAGTGTACGACGCTTCCCTTACAACAGAGTTTATTTCTCTAAAAGGAAATTCATAAACACTTCAACTTCACAACGTGAAGACTTACACTCCATATCCTCAGCAACAGTCAGGGATTTATTTCCCCCAATCCAATAGCAGTGTGTGAAGTGGTGAAAAACACAAGAAGGGGGGGGGGGTTGAATTGAAAAACTGAAATCTAATGCAATGAACAAGATATTTTTATCCTGGTTCGTTTGATCTCAAACTACTCCAGTCCACCCGTCAAGGTGATTTCGCCTCTCTCCAACGAGGTCTTAATCCACTATATTCAACTGAATATTACAGACTGCTTTAACAACTGCTAAAGCCTTCTTGATCCAAACCACAACCCGGTTTGTCAAGGTAACACTTTCTTACAAAGAGATAAAACTAAGTGTGTGGATGTTTTCTACAAAACTTTATCACAACTGTGATGTATACACAAATTGAAGCTTAGAAACTAGATTGCTAAACAATGATAGAATATCAGAGTGTGTGGTTTAGCAAAACTGAGAGAAAGAAGATTATAATAAGCTTTTGTGCGTGTAGAGATTTTGAGAGCATTAGCCATTTCAATCTTCAAAGTCTTGTTTATATAGCACTGAGATGATGAACGTTGGATGCAATATTCTTGATTCAATGCTAATAACAAACTTTCCTTATTGAGCAGATCTTGTCTGGAATGAGGCCGTTGGAATTAATTTGCTTTCAATGCACAGTATCGTTGCTTACTTAATGCAAGTTCTGGCTTGGCTCATTCTGACTCTGCTTCGCTGCTGATGATCTGTTGGTTCTTTATCAGAGTGTTGAGCGCAGTCTTGTTCATCAGGTTTCAGCATGTACGTGAGTTGATCATCTGATTTTGACATTCTGATATGGCAACTTCTGATGCTGGTGTCTGAAATCAAGTTCTGATGCTGAATAGATGTGATCTTGCTTATATCAATCAGAGTATCTGCAAGTCAGAACATAATAATTTTAGGCAGCAGATAGTTCATACATGAAACTTATAAATACTATATCTTTTCACTTTGTTATCATCAAAACTTAAATATAGGGTAGTAGATTCAAACTTTGTTCTAACAATCTCCCCCTTTTTGATGATGACAAAAACTAGATATTTTAAATGAAAATAACGTGAAAAGGTATCTGGAATATGTATCAGAATAAGAAGTAAAAGGATAAGGAGTAAAGAGATATCATAGTTGAGAGATACTCCCCCTGAGTTTATTACTTCCCTTTGATTACACGTGTTCTTCAGGATCAGATCTTTTTGTCTTTCTTTGAACATCAGAGTATTAGAGTCTTTGACTTATCAGAAGCTTTATGTCAGAGCAGAGCTTCAGAGCTTTTCTTGTCAGAGCTTTGCTTTAGATCAGAATATCAGAGCGGATCAGAACTTCATAGTGATCAGAGCTTCAGAGCTTCAGAGCTTCTAGTCTTCAGAGTGTCCAGGAGCTTCCTTGTACCTGTAGACTTTAAGCAAACCAGAAAAACATTTTCAAGTAATAGAGTTAGAATGTTTGAGAATTTCTGTCTAGTTAGCCGTTATTGATTAAAATATCATTCTTGTTCTCCCCCTTTTTGTCAGCAATCAAAAAGTGTAGGTGATGTACTAAAACAATTAAGATCAGAAAAACTAATCATATTGAGAGAGTTCAGAATCAAAACAAGAAAATATTACAAAACATATTCAAACAGTACATCAGAAAATCAAGGAAAACATGAAAAAGGTCATGAATGAAAAAAAAGACTAAGGTTGAGGAGGCAAGCGTGTGAACAGGTTCTCCAGCATGGCTTGGATCTTTTCAGCAGTCTCATTCTGCTTGTGCACCATGCTGACAACAGTGTCAATCTTGCTATCCTGCACATCCATTCTCTCTTTCATCTTCTGATCGCTTTCATCCATCCGCTGCTGCAGACGCATGTCATTCAGCCTTAGTTCTTCCAGAGTCTGCCTGTCCAAGGCAGCTTGAGAAGCATCAGAAGCAGGAGGCTTCTGAGAACTTTCAGCAACATCCTCTGCTTGACTTTCTTCAGCTTGAATGGTCTTGTCTTCTTCTGATTGCACCTTTGCAGCTTGCTGTTTCTCAGACCAAGGTTCACTGTCCAGAGGGAGCACGTCCTCTTTCAGAAGCTGACTTCCAACTTCATTCAGAAGCTTGCTGAAATTTTGTTGTGCCTGCTCATAGTTGATATCCTGCAACTTGAGGGCTTCAGCACGTACCCAAAGTCTGAATTGTGACCAGAGCTGATCAGAAGCAGCTGGGTCAATCATTCCAGGACAGACTTGCTTCAAAGAAGCAATCCATTGCAGCACACCTGTTTCAAAATTCATAATACCAGAGCCAACATCTGGTTGTTTTGGTTTTGGGACGGCAATTTTGTGTTTCAGATCAGCAAGACGATCAAGACTGGTTAAGTCTATGAAAGTCCTGCTGGGGTTTTCGGAGGATTTCTGAGCAGCTGTTTGTTTTGGAGATGGAGTATCAGTATCAGAAATTATGATTAGACTGGGTGGTGTTTTGGGAGTATTTGGTGGTGTAGATTCTGGTGAGGATGGTAACTGGGGCATGATAACAGTTGTTCCACATGGCAGCTGGATTTCCAGAGGTGATGGTTGAGGTGAATGAGGTTCAGATGGTTGAGGAGAAGGAGTTTCAGAGTGATGAAACTCTGTTTGAGGTGATGGTGGATTAATTTCTGGTTGGGGAGAGGGAGACGGAATTTCTGATTGTTCAGGGATAAGGGGTTCTTCTGGAATTGATGAGAGTGGTTGTTGTTGTTCTGGTTCTTCAGCAGATTGCTGTTGTTCTGGTTGTGGAGGAGGAACAGTTTGTGGTTCAGAGATTGGTTGATCAGAGGTGTGTTGATCAATGTCAGACAGCACTTGGTCAATTGCTGATGTTGTTGAGATTGTTGGTTGTTTGGGATGTTTGGTTCTGGGTCTTCTGAGTTTTAATGCCTCAGAAGGGTCCTCTTCTTGTACAGTTTCATCTATGGTAGGGATGGGGATTGAGATTCTATGAGAGGTTTGAGGAGGAATAGATGCTGGAATAGTAGAAGAATTTAAAACAGGAGCAGCAGATGAATTACCTCTTTTCCTGGGTGTCTGTTGGGATGATCCTTCTGATGGTGCCTTCCTCTTCTTCGTCTTCTTCAGAGTCACTTCTGGTTGAGGTTGATGCAGATCTCTGATATTCAGATTTGGATCTGTACCATCTGCCTTGCACGCATCCAAGTACCTGAGAATCACCTCTGGTTTGGATTCAATTTCAGAAAATAACGGAAAGTCACTCAGAGGCACTCTTCTGCTGGAGATATCAGCAATAGAAGTGGCTCTGGGTTCCTTCTGAATATTCTCTATCAGCTTCATCTTCTTCAAGTTCTTTGCATTCAGAGGTTTCCCAATTGTTGGTTCAATAGTGCTTAGCTCTTGAGCTTCTATCAGATGTTCAATCAGCCTATTCTCTGTCAGAATATCTGATATCAACCTTCCAAATGGTATCCAATCCCTTTTGGTTCTTTCTTCTTCCCTAGTTTCCTTCACACTTGTTCTGAGGTGGTTGAACAGGAAGTGAGCCAGATTGATCTTTACCTTCTGATCAATAAAGTAGATCAGAAACTGCTGATCCACATTTATGTAATCAGGAGAACTGGTTGGTTTCCTGTGGTTGAAGCACCCCAGAATTATCTTAGCCCACACTCTGTAATGATCCTTCAGATCTTTAATCTTGCTGCTGGGCACCCCAAGAGTGAAAATCCTTGCAGCTATCACACCTACATCAGCACATCTTTCAGCCATGTGCACACAACGGACGCCACCGCCACTGTGACCGATTAGCCTTGCAATGTGATCCTCAGTGATCACAATCTTCTTCCCCATAACAAAGGAGGTGACTAGATGTGTTGAAGCCTTGGCGTGAATCCAGAATTCCTTGACTAGCATTGGGAATGTTGGTCCAACCAACCTGTCGAAATACCTTTCCCACTTCTGAGCCCTAACTTCTTCAGTTAGGTCAAAACCGTTCTCCTTCAAGCTTTCAAAATCAATGATTAATTCAGAAAGCACTTCAAGATTCTTCACAGGAGTGAGGAGAGTTCTGAATGGCACTTGATATTGCTCAGATGATGCTTTCTTCTGAGGACCTGCAGAAGCGCTGCTGGAGGTTGCCATGTTCACACTAAAAGGGTTTTGAGAATAAACTGAGGAAAATAGGTTGCAAGAGATGAACACAGAAATATGCAGAAAATGCTTGAGTATTAGTGAGAAAACGTAAAGAATGAGAATGAGAGATTAATGTGCTTAAATAGAGTTTTCAAAACTGTTTTGAAAAGATAAACGTTTTTTAAGAGAGAGAAAAATCATGATTGCATTTTAAAAGCATGATTACTTTTCATTAAATGCTTGCTGATTTTGGGGGATTTGAGAAAGATACTTAAAAACGGTTACCAGACATGTGTCTCAATGCACCCAATCAGTGTTTTGCCTTCTCAGAAGCGTGCACGCGTTCTGCTTCAGAGATATGCTGATGATTGGATGACACTTGTTTGATGTAGTGATCAGCACATCTGTCTTTGAGCTTAGACTCTCAGATCTTTAGACTTGCATCTGATACAATCTGCATGTTCTATCTTTCTGAAAGGAGATTGATCAGAAGTTCACAATAAAACAATTACATTCTGAAGGTAAATATATGGAATTAAAACATTTTCACTCTGGACACACTTTCATGCTGAGATGTTTCAGAATGAAATTAAACCTATCTTCTGAAAGGGGTTTAGTAAAGATATCAGCCCATTGATGGTCTGTATCTATAAATTTTAAGTTCAAAATACCTTTCTGAATATAGTCCCTAATGAAGTGATGTTTTATTTCTATATGCTTAGCTCTAGAATGTAAAATGGGATTTTTACTTAAGCAAATAGCAGAAGTATTATCACAAAGTATAGGAATGTTACTCTCAAAAATCTGGAAGTCTTCAAGCTGACTTTTCATCCAGAGCATTTGTGTGCTACATCCTGCTGCTGCTATGTACTCAGCTTCTGCTGTTGACAGAGCAATTGTTGATTGCCTTTTGCTGGACCAAGAGATCAGATTTTCTCCCAGAAACTGGCAGCTTCCAGAAGTACTTTTACGTTCCACTCTGTCTCCAGCAAAATCAGCATCACAGTAGCCTACTAAGCTGTAATCACTAGATTTTCTATAAAACAAACCCAGATTAGTAGTACCTTTCAGATATTTGAAAATTCGCTTAACAGCTGTTAAGTGAGATTCTCTGGGATCTGATTGGAATCTAGCACAGATACAAACACTGAATAATATGTCAGGTCTTGAAGCAGTCAGATAGAGGAGAGAACCAATCATACCTCTATAGACTTTCTGTTCTACATTTTTGCTCACCTCTTCTCTTTCCAGAATGCACGTGGGATGCATTGGAATCTTTGATGGCTTACATTCTGAGAGGTCAAATTTCTTCAGAAGATCTCTGATGTATTTGCTCTGATGAATGTAAGTTCCTTCTGGAGTTTGATTGATCTGAATTCCTAGAAAGAATTTCAGTTCCCCTATGAGGCTCATCTCAAATTCTGCCTGCATACACTTAGCAAATTTTCTTCCAAGAGAAGGATTAGTAGAACCAAAAATAATATCATCAACATAAATTTGACAGACTAAGATGTCACTCTTAACTGATTTACAGAATAGAGTAGTGTCCACCTTCCCTCTGGTGAATTCATTTTCCAGCAGAAAGTTACTTAGCCTTTCATACCAAGCTCTGGGAGCTTGTTTTAGACCATACAGTGACTTCTTTAGTTTGAAAACATGTTCTGGATGTTTTGTATTTTCAAAACCTGGGGGTTGGTGTACATAAACTTCTTCTTCTATATAACCATTTAAGAATGCACTTTTGACATCCATCTGATACAGAGTGATGCCTCTATTAACAGCAAATGAAATTAAAAGTCTGATAGATCCTAACCTGGCGACTGGGGCAAAGGTTTCTGTATAGTCTATCCCCTCTTGCTGACTATAACCTTGTGCAACCAGTCGTGCCTTGTTTCTGATGACTTCACCTTGTTCATTTAGCTTGTTTCTAAACACCCATCTTGTTCCAATGACGTTGAATCCTTTTGGTCTGGGAATGAGATCCCATACGTCGTTTCTGGTGAATTGATTCAGCTCTTCTTGCATTGCCAGAATCCAGTCATTATCCAGAAGTGCTTCGTCAATAGAAGAAGGTTCAATCAGAGACACAAGTCCCATAAGTGTTTCTTCAGAGTTTCTGAAGCTTGCTCTTGTTCTGATTAGATCTTCCTTTCTTCCTAGGATAGTCTCTTCTGGGTGATCCAAGCTGCTTCTGGGTAATCTCTTCTGAGGTTGATCAGCAGCTGTTGTAGGATTGCTAGCAGTGCTCCTTTCAGACGTTGAAGGAATGTCTGTGTTGAGAGCTTCTGATGACTTGTCTTCAGAACCTGCAAATTCAATTTCTATACCTGCAAAAACTTCATTCTGCTTTGACTTTTCAGAGTCAAGCTTATCATCAAAACGAACACTGATTGATTCTTCCACAATCTGTGTTTCTGTATTGTATACTATGTACCCTCTTGAGCGTTCAGAGTATCCTAACATAATACACTTCTGTGCTTTAGAGTCAAACTTGTTCAAATAATTCTTTGTATTTAATATAAAGCAAGTACATCCAAATGGATGAAAATATGAAATGTTGGGCTTTCTGTTCTTCCACAATTCATATGGAGTCTTTTCCAGAATAGGTCTTATTGAGATTCTATTCTGAATGTAGCACGCTGTGTTTATTGCCTCTGCCCAGAAGGTCTTAGCAACGTTTGTCTCATTGATCATGGTTCTGGCCATTTCTTGCAATGTTCTGTTCTTTCGTTCTACAACTCCATTTTGTTGGGGAGTTCTAGGACAAGAGAAATCATGCAGAATGCCTCTGTCATTAAAGAATGACTCAAAATATTTGTTTTCAAATTCTCCACCATGATCACTTCTGACTTTAACGATTCTAAGATCCTTTTCATTCTAAACTTGGTTACAGAAGGTAACAAACACAGAGTGTGACTCGTCCTTGTGTCTTAAGAACTTTACCCATGTCCATCTGCTATAGTCATCTACGATTACTAACCCATACTTCTTGCCACTGACTGAAGCAGTTTTAACTGGTCCAAATAAGTCAATGTGCAGAAGTTCTAATGGCTTAGAGGTAGAAACAACATTTTTGGATTTAAAAGAAGGTTTTGCAAACTTTCCTTTCTGACATGCTTCACACAGAGCATCTGAATTGAACTTCAAATTAGGAAGTCCTCTGACCAGATTGAGTTTGTTAATCTGAGATATTCTTCTCATACTAACATGCCCCAATCTTCTGTTCCAGATCCACTGCTCGTTGTTAACAGACTAAGACATTTTACATTTTGACTCTTTAGTTCAGAAAGTTTGATTTTGTAAATGTTGTTTTTCCTCTTACCATTAAAAAGGATAGTCCCATCTTTCTGACTAACAGCTTTACATGATTTTTGATTAAAGATTATATCATAACCGTTATCACTTAATTGACTTATGGATAACAGATTATGCATCAATCCATCTACTAGCAGAACATTATTAATAGAGGGAAGATTTCCATTACCTACAGTTCCAGAGCCAATTATCTTTCCCCTCTGATTGCCTCCAAAGCCAACGTGGCCTCCAGGCTTAAGTTCCAGGCTTTGGAACATATGCCTTCTTCCCGTCATGTGTCGTGAGCAGCCAGAGTCCAGGTACCATGACTGGTGTTTCTGACTTGCTACTAAAGATATCTGCAACATGTATTATTTTATCCTTAGGTACCCAGATTTTCTTGGGTCCTGATTTGTTAGTTTTACCAAAACTCTGGTTGAATTTTGGTTTCACAGAGTGCTTACTGCTAGTGTATTTGATATCATGTGTGTGACCATATACAAAATGTGAACTCAGAGGAGTGTGTTTAATGGTTAAGTCCATGACATTCTTTGGTGTAGGAACCTTACCTTGGTATCCTATTCCTTTCCTGCCGTTTCTGCTAACTTCATAGATCATTGAATCCATTCTGCTTCTATCTATGCTTTTAGCTAGGAACTTCTGGAAACTGTGATCATACTCCTTGATGATCTCATCAGCGTTGCTGGGAGTTTCAGAAATTGGTTCCTTCTGAGAGTTTTGTAAAGTGTTTTCTAATTTTGAAATCTTATTTCTCAGCTCAGAATTTTCCAATTTGAGACTCTCAGTCTTATTAGAGTCAGATTCAAGATTCCTTTTCAGGTCTCTGAATTTAGCTCTAATTTGCTGATAACGTTCCAGAATCTCATTAAGGCTTTCAGCAAGTTCAGCCTTTGTAAAGTTAACAGCAAAGTTAGGAAATACCTCTTCAGTGTCTGATTCTGAGTCTGATTCAGAAGCTTCACTATCTTCTGAAATGTTAGCCATGAGAGCTATGTTTGCCCTTTCATCATCTGATTCTGAGTCAGCTTCAGACGAGTCAGAGTCATCCCATGTAGCCATGAGACTTTTCTTCTTCTCTCTTCTAAACTTCTTTTTAGGCTTTTCCTTCTGAAGCTTTGGGCAGTCACTCTTATAGTGTCCTTGCTCGTTGCACTCATAGCAGATGATGTCTTTGGTGTTTGGCTTTTTGCTACTGGAGGAGCCTTCAGATCTTCTGTATCCAGAGGAAGAATCTGTCCTTCTGTATCTGGAAGAAGACTCGTTCTGATCAGATCTTCTGGGATTCCTGAACTTCCTTTGTCTTTGCTTCCACAATTGATTTACTCTTCTGGAGAGAAGGGAGAGTTCGTCTTCTTCTGATGAGGATCCATCAGATGTTTCTTCAACTGCCTGCAAAACTTTAGACTCAAATTTTTTGTTAGATTTTAATGCTAAAGGCTTACCTTCCTTCTGAGGCTCATCAGCTTCTAGCTCTATCTCATGACTTCTGAGGGAGCTGATAAGTTCCTCCAGAGTGATTTTGTTGAGATCTTTAGCTAGCTTCAGAGCTGTAACCATAGGTCTCCATTGCTTGGGTAAACTTCTGATGATTTTCTTGACATGGTCAGCAGTAGAGTATCCTTTGTCCAGAACTTTGAGACCAGCTACCAGAATCTGGAATCTAGAGAACATGGTTTCAATGGATTCAGATTCTTCCATTTTGAACGCCTCATACTTCTGAATGAGCGCCAGAGCTTTTGTTTCTTTGACCTGAACGTTGCCCTCATGCGTCATTCTGAGTGAGTCAAAAATATTCTTTGCTGTGTCTCTGTTGGAGATCTTTTCATACTCAGTATAGGAGATGGTGCTGAGGAGGATGGTTCTGGCCTTGTGGTGATTCTTGAAGTCACGCTTTTGTTGATCAGACATTGTTTTTCTATCAATCTTCTGACCACTTGCATTCACAGGGTGCGTGTATCCATCTGTCACCATATCCCACAGATCAGCATCATGTGCCAGAAAGAAGCTTTCAATTCTGTCTTTCCAGTAATCAAAGTTTTCTCCATCAAATACTGGAGGTTTGCCACTGAATTTGTCTCTGTCCTCATTGTTGTCATTGCTGATGTGAGAATTGTTTCCTGCCATTGTGTTTTTCTGACGCTGGATCTTGTACTGACACGGTTAAGTGTTTTAGCTCAGAACCAGGCGCTCTGATGCCAATTGAAGTGGTGAAAAACACAAGAAGGGGGGGGGGGGGGGGGTTGAATTGAAAAACTGAAATCTAATGCAATGAACAAGATATTTTTATCCTGGTTCGTTTGATCTCAAACTACTCCAGTCCACCCGTCAAGGTGATTTCGCCTCTCTCCAACGAGGTCTTAATCCACTATATTCAACTGAATATTACAGACTGCTTTAACAACTGCTAAAGCCTTCTTGATCCAAACCACAACCCGGTTTGTCAAGGTAACACTTTCTTACAAAGAGATAAAACTAAGTGTGTGGATGTTTTCTACAAAACTTTATCACAACTGTGATGTATACACAAATTGAAGCTTAGAAACTAGATTGCTAAACAATGATAGAATATCAGAGTGTGTGGTTTAGCAAAACTGAGAGAAAGAAGATTATAATAAGCTTTTGTGCGTGTAGAGATTTTGAGAGCATTAGCCATTTCAATCTTCAAAGTCTTGTTTATATAGCACTGAGATGATGAACGTTGGATGCAATATTCTTGATTCAATGCTAATAACAAACTTTCCTTATTGAGCAGATCTTGTCTGGAATGAGTCCGTTGGAATTAATTTGCTTTCAATGCACAGTACCGTTGCTTACTTAATGCAAGTTCTGGCTTGGCTCATTCTGACTCTGCTTCGCTGCTGATGATCTGTTGTTTCTTTATCAGAGTGTTGAGCGCAGTCTTGTTCATCAGGTTTCAGCATGTACGTGAGTTGATCATCTGATTTTGACATTCTGATATGGCAACTTCTGATGCTGGTGTCTGGAATCAAGTTCTGATGCTGAATAGATGTGATCTTGCTTATATCAATCAGAGTATCTGCAAGTCAGAACATAATAATTTTAGGCAGCAGATAGTTCATACATGAAACTTATAAATACTATATCTTTTCACTTTGTTATCATCAAAACTTAAATATAGGGAAGTAGATTCAAACTTTGTTCTAACAGTGTGTAGCGATAAAAAAATGTAGCGGGGTAAATCGGAGATCGAATTATTGATTAATTCGTCTCACAAAAGCAAGAGTCGCCACCGCGCTTTATTGTTTCCAAGGGAAAAGGGGAAAGAGCGAAATAAAACCCTAAATATGCAATGTAAATAATACTTTTTAAAAGTAATAAAAATACAAGGCGTTTTTGAAAAGAGATCTATGGTTCGGGGGTTGGTTATACAATGGGAAGGTATTAGCACCCAATGTATCTATAGTACTCTATAGGAACCTTTTGAAATATCTGTTTATTAAAATTGTTCGTTTGATTGAAAAATAAATTGTTTTGGCCGAAAAGGGGTACGGACGGGTTTTTGAAGATGCGACGACCTAATGTCGAAGTTTTGGCTTGAACGGTATAAGTTTTGAAAAGATTGAGTTTTGGGGGAAAATTGTCTTAAGTTTTAATGAGATGAAAAAATATTCGCGTGATTGGACTTGAGGACATGAAGTCAACAAATTTAATCGTTTTTCCCTTGGATTTAGAGGTAAACAGAATAAACAAAAAAATAGAAAATTATGATAGATAAATGATATACAACAATTAAATAAAAGACTAAATGGTGTAAATATGCATTTTTGGATTTTTGTTTAATATTAATAAAACAAGAGGATTAATTAAAGAAAAGATAGAATGTTTTAAATCTTAAATTCTATATTTTTATATTTTGTATTGGTAATAACTAAAGCGAGGGAAATAATTAAATAAAAATGTTTTTTAAAGTTCTATTTTTATATGTTTCTTTAATATTAATATAAGGTGTTATTTAAGAATTATTAAGTAATTAAACTAAACTAAAACTTAAAGCTATTAATACTAAACCTAATAAAAAATACTAAAATTACTAGATTAAACCTAAAGTCAAACTAATAAAAAGATCCCCTTATTTTTTTTTAAAAAGTTTTAATTAAATTATACCTCTTATTCTTGACTAAACTTACTAATTATATAAACTAATAAAATTCTAAAGAAAAAACTAAAGGAAAATAAAAATAGAAAAAAGGTATATATAAAAAAGGTGGATGATAAATAATTGTATGGGCTGAAGGTTTTAAAGAGGGCCCAAAACAAGAATAGAAAAAAGGGGGGTGCACTGAAGTAAAACGTTGGGCTTAGGCAGGAAACAAGTCTGATCCAAACATAATTTTATTAGGGGTTAAACATTGTTTTGGGTTTAATTGAATTAGGGTTAAACGAATTGGTTTAGGTTTACAGAACGGCGCTGCTCGTGCTTGTCTTCTTCGTCTTCTTCGTTTCCGCGTTCGCTTCTGAGCCTTCCTGCCTCGGCCACCGGTTCTCCACCTTCCTCTTCCCTCCAACTGGATGCTAGGGGGCAACGGACTTACGGTATAAACGTTTTCTGTTCCGTTAGGCTTTTTGTTATGATTTGCATGTGTTGATTTTCATATCTATTTCTGATTCTAATTCTCCAATTGTTAATGGTTATTGAGGTACTTGAAGGAAAAAGAAAGTGAAAGGCTACCTGGAGACGGAGGAAGGAGGGTGTGGAAAGCTAGGAGGCCGGGACGAGGAAGTTTGACGCTGTGAGCTTGCTTCAGTTGCCTGGTTTGTCTTCTTATTGCTTAAGTTTGATGATGACTTGAAAACCTCGGTGCAATATATTCTTCTCTTCTGCCTTTGCCTTGTTTTGCTTACTTGTTTCCTTGAAACATGGTGAAATGGTTTGACAGTGTTGATGTTTTGCTGTCTTTGAATAATTTTCTCTCTTCTTCTCTTACTGTGATTTTGTTGCTTTTTTGTTGTTGGCCAAGGATGATATAATCTGAGGCCTTTGCTGGGTTTGGGATGTTGGTTGGATAAGTTGGTATTGTTCTGGTTTTTTGTGAGGCTTCACAGTGGTTTAAAGTTTTAGGCCATGGCTTTCGTGTTTTGACAGGGTATGCTGTTTTTAGGCCAAGGGTTTGGTTTGTGGCCAAGGTTTTGGATAGTACAGGTTTGGTGATGATTATGCAGGTTAACAGTTTAGGCCATATTTGTTTTGGCTTTTCTGGTTTTTCTCGTTTGACAGTAGGTTATGGCAACAGTTTTAATTGGTTTTTTAGGCCATAAGGTTTTGAAATGGTTTAACAGGTTATGGAACAGGTTTTGTGATGATTGAGGTTTCAAGGCCTAAGGCTTTGAAATGGTTTATGCAGGTTAACAGTATGTTTTGGTTTTGAGCATTTTTTTGAGTTGGTTTGGTATCTCTTTCAGCAGGTTTCGCTTTGAGACTTTTGTATTGTGTTTGACAATTTTTCTTTTTGGGTTTTGAAGGCTTCCAGACAGGTTGAACTCTCTTCTCTTTTTGAAAGGGGTTTGCTTGTTATAACAGCTTGCTTGGCCTTTGTTTACGTTACAGGTTGTATATCTTGGTATCTTTCTTGATACTCTGCACCATACTGCTCCAACAGTTTGTTTGTATTCCTTTCTTATGCTTTCTCATTTCCTACTGTATGCTGCTGCAGTTTGTTTTGTATCTCTTCCCGCCTAAACCAAAACCTGCAAAACCATACTTCTATCTCTCTTCTCTCTCTTAGTACCAAATGATACATTAAAATGATGTATGATGTACTTGTTCTGAAATTGAATAGGCTGGAAAATGATGAGAATAGAAAGATTTCATGCTTGCATATTGATTTTAAACTGCACACTTCTTTTGTCTACTGCATGGGAGCCTAAGTTTTTGACTTCTTCCTATATTGTTGCATGTTTACGTTGGCTTTTGTGGGAAACTTGCATATGCTGTTGATTTTTTGTATGCTGTGTATATTTTTTTGAAATATGCAGTTTTTTGACAAAAAGAAATTATGCATATTTGAAATATGCCGTTTATTTTAAAAATGCAGTTTTGACAAAGAATTTGTGCATATTTAAGTTGTGCATTCTATTTTGAAAAGTAAAAATTCACCCCTTTTGTGAACCGGGAGAAATCCCGTGATTTGCAAAAAGGGTAAAACTGATTCCAGCCGTTTGCTTTTAATGATGAACACTAAAAATAATTTTCTGCTTTTAATTATTTCTTTATCTCTGACTTTTTCTCTTTTAATTGTTTTGCAGGTAAAATTAAATGAACAAACAGAGAAGCATTGGATAGAAGATTTAGAATTTAGGAAAAATTAGAATAGTTTTTATTTCATTTTAAACTTTGTAAAAATTATTATTGTAAATACGTTGTAAATAAATACAGTATTTACACAACAATTGTACAATTAGAATAAAATGAATAAAATTCCAATATTTTACCAATTAATTCTTTCCTTCTCTCTAATTATTTATTTTATCGTTTATAATTCTTTAAATTATATAATAACTGAAAATAAATTTCAATTACTTAAATTCAGAATAATAAACAATTAAATAAACATCATTTGATCAATTAACTTCTCTTCAATCTATTCCATTATTTATAATTCTCTAAATTATAATAACTGAAAAAAGTAAATTTCAACTATTAAACTTAGGATAATAAATAATTAAATAACATTGTTGATCAATTAATGAACTTCCCTTCAAATATTTATGATATTATTTATAAATCTTTAAATTATATAATAATTGAAAATAAATTCCAATTACTTAAATTTAAGATAGTAAATAATAAATAAACATTGTTTTAGCATTGATCAATTACTAAATTTAGCGTTAAAAAATAAATAGCTCTCGACTTGGAAAAGTTATGAATTTTTAAACTGCTTTGAAAATTGATAAAAATAGGTCAAAACACTTGCAATGCGATGATGCAGATAGGAGATGGTATCTTAGGTCAAAATTTGGGGTACAACAGCTGCCCCTATTTATGTTTCTTCTATCCGGAGATATGAAGATTAAAATCTTCGTCTCGACGAGATTGAAGGTACTTAAATACATAATACGTAAATTTTTACCCTAAGATACCGCAATTATGTTTGATATGAATGCAGTGATTGAATTCACAAAGAAATATACTGTATGAAACAAGACAATGCTGGAGAAATCAAACACCAACAAAACACAGAGACATGGATTATACACTGCTGGGGAAATGAGCCATCGACCTCAAACGACAGACTCTTGACGGCGAATAAAATTGAGGGAATACGACCTCTGACCCTAACAAAGAAGGCATCTTGCATAGGCCATAAAACAGATTATTGACCCAAAACAGTGAGTTCACAACTCAAGGTCGAAGATAGACGAAAAGTATCAATCTTGCTGATGATGGATTACCGACTTCTGAAGGTAATGATTCATGACAAACTTCTCTGCGAGATTTCCCGAGATATACTCATTATTGCTGAAAGAATAAGATTGTAGATACAAGCTGCTCAAATAAAGAAGCTGCCACTTGCTGTCGTCCAAGGGTATCAATAACACACAAGCTGCTCAAATAAAGAAGCCGCCACTTGCTGTTTTCCAAAGAAAATACCAATAACATACAAGCTGCTCAAATAAAGAGGCTGCCACTTGCTGTCTTCCAGAAAAAATACCAATAACAAACGAGCTGCTCAAATAAAGAAGCTGCCGCTTGCTGTATTCCAGAAAGATAATAACGTACAAGTTGCTCAAATAAAGAGACTGCCGCTTGCCGTTTGCCGTTTTCTAACGATGTCTATAACGTACAAGTTGCTCATGAAGAGACCGCCGCTTGTCGTTTTCCAAAAATAATAATAACGCACAAGTTGCTCGTGAAGAGCTGCCGCTTGTCGTTTTCCGATGTCTATAACGTACAAGTTGCTTGTGAAGAGCTGCCGCTTGTCGTTTTCCGATGTCTATAACGTACAAGTTGCTCGTGAAGAGCTGCCGCTTGTCGTTTTCCGAAAATAATGATAGCGCACAAGTTGCTCGTGAAGAGCTGCCACTTGTCGTTTTCCACAGTAATAATAACGTACAAGTTGCTCATGAAGAGACCGCCGCTTGTCGTTTTCCATAGGATAATAATGACGCACAAGTTGCTCGTGAAGAGCTGCCGCTTGTCGTTTTCCGAAAAGTAACTCAGAAGGAAGTTGCGATGACACTGACAGAGAATAAAAATCTTCGTTAAAGAGAATCATGAATCAATCCTTCCCGAGGAGATCACATACTTAAATGTGCAAAAAAAATGCACCATTCGCCTAGGTCGCGACTTCACTGGGAAAAATCATGAGATAGCCTATGCAAGAGACAACAACTTCATCCAGGAATAAACCAAAGAGAATCAGTCAAACAAGACTCCAACCAATGAGAAAATTAACTTGATTGGGGGATTCATCCTATCCAGAAATGGACAAGGTCGGCTAAATCAAAAATCATCCACGAGGATTAGCTCAGTTGGGGAATTTAGAAAGGAAACACATTTTCTGCCTAAGCTAACCTTCTACTTGGAAAGAAACATGTACGTTGTTTGAATAAACAGAGTACAACCAAAATCAACGGAAAATGTGAATATGCATACGGGATATGAGTTTAAATGAATAAATGAATGTTATGCTGACAAAACGAACAGATGGAATATCTTGAAGATAATAAGATGTCACAACATAATAGATACTCGGCTAATCTTAAAAAGACGGAAAATAACTGGAACTGGAACCCCAAAGCAACGTCAGAGCGTAACACGCTACAAGGCTCAAATCCTCTGAGGAGAAAAGCATTCAAATCCAATCTTACAATACCAATAGACCACTGGCAGGAGACAAAGCGTACCACACTTCCGAAATCTGCTCGAACAAAGGTAGCCAAAACAACGCTTAACTGGAACAGCCGGGGAGTCAACAAACTTAGTACCACCAGAAACGCAAGTTTAACACAACCAACCCCTCATGACAATTTGAAATAAAACATGTTCATCATGCAAGGATAAACTACTGTACTGTTGCATTTCATGGCTTGACCATCCTTGGAACAACTGTTAATATTCCTTTCGTTATTCACGACACATTTTTAAAATAAGAATACTTTAAATAAATTTGTTTCAAGTATTTCCATAAAAATTAAAATTTTGCCCACAAAAGGTAAATGCTCAAATTTCATTAATAAGATGGTAGTTCGCTAACAACGCGACTCCAATGGCTTACAAAAGTTTGGGAAATAGTACATGAAAGGAAAAGGTTACACAAAAACAATGATCACTATTCTCCCTAACAACTTCGAATTCCGAAATGTGCTCAAGTGCCAGGACTGGTCTGACCAAAAGCTCGCCTAAGCGAAATACTTCTTGACTGCATCGGCGTTCATGGGACGCGGGAGCTCGTCACCATCCATATTGGTGAGAATCAAAGCACCTCCAGAGAAAACTTTCTTAACGACATACTGTCCTTCATAATTCGGAGCCCACTTCCCCCTAGAATCAAGTTGGAAAGATAATATCTTCTTGAGCACAAGGTCACCTTCTCTGAACTCGCGCGGTCGAACCTTCTTATCAAAAGCCTTCTTCATTCTCTGCTGATATAATTGACCGTGACACAACGCCGTCAATCTCTTCTCTTCGATTAAATTCAACTGATCATATCTACTTTGACACCATTCAGCGTCAGAAAGTTTAGCTTCCATCAACACTCTCAGAGACGGAATCTCAACCTCCACGGGGAGTACTGCTTCCATACCATAAACCAGGGAAAATGGGGTTGCGCCTGTTGAAGTTCGAACTGAAGTACGGTATCCATGCAGAGCAAACGGAAGCATTTCATGCCAATCTTTATAAGTTACCACCATTTTCTGGACAATCTTTTTGATATTCTTGTTAGCAGCCTCAACAGCCCCATTCATCTTCGGTCTATAAGGAGAAGAATTATGATGTTCGATCCTGAACTCTTCACAAAGCTCTCTCATCATCTTGTTATTCAAATTCGAACCATTATCAGTGATGATCTTGCTCGGGATACCGTATCGACAAATGATCTGATTCTTGATAAATCTGACTACCACCTGTCTGGTTACATTAGCATAAGATGCTGCTTCCACCCATTTAGTAAAATAATCGATCGCTACCAAGATGAAACGATGACCATTTGAAGCTTTGGGTTCAATCATTCCAATCATATCAATGCCCCACATAGAGAAAGGCCAAGTTGAAGATATAACATTGAGGAGGGTCGGCGGCACGTGTATCTTGTCCGCATAAATCTGGCATTTATGACATTTCTTCACATACTTGTAGCAATCAGACTCCATTGTCATCCAATAGTAACCAACTCTCAACATCTTTCTAGCCATCGCATGTCCATTGGCATGAGTGCCAAAGGATCCTTCATGTACTTCTTGCATTAGCATGTCTGCTTCACGTCTGTCTACACATCTGAGCAAGACCATGTCATAATTCTCTTATATAAAACTTCTTCATTGAGAAAGAAACTGCTTGCTAATCTTCTCAACGCCTTCCTATCTTTATTGGATGCCCCAGGCGGGTACTCTTGAGTTTGAAGAACACGTTTAATGTCATAGAACCACGGTTTGTCGTCGGTAACCTCTTCTACTGAGAACACATGAGCAGGTCTATCGAGGCGCATAACCCGGATTGTAGGCACATCGTTCCAACCATTCACTTGAAACATTGAAGACAAAGTAGCTAAAGCATCAGCCATTTGGTTTTCATCTCTAGGGATATGATGTAACTCCACTTTGTTGAAGAAAGTTAACAATCTTCTAGCATAGTCTCTGTAAGGGATCAAACCAGGATGACGAGTCTCCCATTCTCCTTTGATTTGATTAATTACCAATGCCGAATCTCCGTAAATATCAAGAATCTTAATCCTTAGATCCACTGCTTCTTCGAGACCCAAAATACATGCCTCATATTCAGCCATGTTGTTCGTGCAGTCAAACTTCAATCTCGCTGTGAATGGGATATGAGTACCTCGGGGAGTGACGATGATTGCCCCAATTCCATTCCCATAAGAGTTCACAGCTCCGTCAAATATCAAACCGCAATGCAATTCGGGATCAGGTCCTTCTTCAGGTAACGGCTCTTCACAATCTTTAGCTTTCAGGTACATAACATCTTCATCTGGGAAATCAAACTTGATGGATTGATAATCGTCAATTGGTTGGTGAGCCAAATGGTCGGCTAAAATACTCCCTTTGATTGCTTTCTGAGTGTGATACTCAATGTCATATTCAGATAACAACATCTGCCAACGGGCTATTCTTCTAGATAAGGCGGGCTTCTCAAAGATATACTTGATCGGATCCATTTTGGAGATCAACCAAGTGGTGTGGTTAATCATATACTGGCGCAGACGGCGAGCAGCCCAAGCTAAAGCACAACAGGTTTTCTCAAGCAATGAGTATCGAGACTCACAGTCTGTGAATTTCTTACTGAGATAATATACATCATGTTCCTTTCTTCCAGTCTCATCTTGTTGACCAAGCACACATCCCATGGAATCTTCCAATATAGTCAGGTACATAATCAAAGGTCTTCCTTCCACCAGAGGAATCAAAATGGGAGGTTCAAGCAAATATTCTTTGATGCTATCAAAAGCTCTCTGACAATCTTCTATCCACACACATCCTTGGTTCTTTCGGAGAAGCTTGAAAATCGGCCCACAGGTAGCAGTCATATGAGATATAAATCTAGAAATATAGTTCAGTCTCCCAAGGAATCCTCTTACTTGTTTTTCCGTCTTGGGTGCGGGCATTTCCCGAATAGCTTTGACTTTATCAGGATCTACCTCAATACCTTTCTGACTGACAATGAACCCCAGAAGTCTTCCAGAACGAACACCAAAAGTGCACTTGTTGGGATTCAGACGGAGTTTGTACTTTCTCAAGCGCTGGAATAACTTCAATAAATGCTCCAAGTGATCCTCCTCAGTTTGTGATTTGGCAATCATGTCATCCACATACACTTTGATCTCCTTATGCATCATGTCATGGAACAAAGCAGTCATGGCCCTTTGGTATGTCGCACCAGCATCCCTCAAACCAAACGGCATAACCCGATAACAAAAGGTTCCCCAAGGTGTAATGAAAGCGGTCTTCTCCATATCTTCTGGTGCCATCTTGATTTGATTGTAACCAGAGAAGCCATCCATGAAAGAAAAGACTTTGAACTTGGCAGTACTGTCGACCAATACGTCAATGTGCGGTAATGGGAAGTCATCCTTTGGGCTAGCTCTATTCAGATCTCTATAGTCTACACACATCCAAACCTTGCCATCTTTCTTTGCAACAGGCACTATATTGGCTAACCACTGAGGATAGACCGATGTAACAAGGAAACCTGCATTAATCTGCTTCTGAACTTCCTCTTTGATCTTGTCAGCCATATCGGGACGAGTATTTTTCAGCTTATGCTTAATCGGCGGACATTCAGGTTTCAACGGTAAACGATGCTCCATAATATCGTTGTCCAAACCCGGCATATCTTGGTAGGACCAAGCAAACACATCAACATACTCTTTGAGAAGCTCCAACATTTTCTATTTAACCTCTGGGATAAGCAATGCTCCAACTTTGACTTCCTTTCTATCTTCTTCATCACCCAAGTTGACCAACTCTAAAGGTTCTTCAAACGGTTGAATGATCTTCTCATCATGCTCAAGCAAACGGGAAATTTCAACAGGAATCTCTTCACTATCCTCTTCTTCGGCTCTGAACACAGGGAATTCAAAGTTGGGAGAGGGCATAGGATGATTGTTTTCGATGGTTAAGTCATGGATTAATCTGCACACATGATTATGCTTTATTTTAGAAATCGATTTGTGCAAATAAAACAAAAGGTTATTATATTTCCTATTACTACCAATTAATTTTCATTATCATTTCCCAGAAAAAGTGAAAAAATAAAACAGTAGTGGACAAAATAACATTTTATTTATTGACGGGAAATACTTGAAACAAAGGGCCCAGGCATTTCTCTTTTGCCTTGGGCATAGCAAAAGGAATTATTTTTCATAGCCCGACACAAAATACTTTTCGCCTTGGGCAGAGCGAAAGTTTTTCAAAAAACAAAACAAAACATTACTCGGAAAGGTGCATCACAACAGGAACATCAACAGCAATCCAGTTTTGGCAAGCCAATCCATGCGTCACAAAATCGGGTAAATCCTCCTCGGAATCGTCCTCTATGATAGCATCAACCTCAGGAGGAGTCGGATGGATAAAACCAGCGCTTCAGAAAACCTTCTGAATCGGACGAACAACCACTTCTTACTTGACTCTCGCAGACACGGGACGAAAACCAAGACCTTCCCCAGACTTGTTCTCGGGCAAAGTCAACACCTGGCCCCATCCTTCGGCTGAACCACTTTCCACCACTCGTCGCGCATCCTCAAAAGAAGAAATGGATGCCCCTTGCTTCTTCACTTCATTCTTAGAAACAGATAGACCTTGGAACTGGGTTCCAACATCCTCATCAGCATCAATAAAAGAGAAGGATGATAAATGGCTTACCACCATAGCCTTCTCTCCACCAATCATCACTAGCTTCCCATGCCTGACAAACTTTAGTCTCTGATGGAGCGTGGAAGTGACTGCCCCTGCATCATGGATCCAAGGACGACCCAACAGGCAACTGTAGGCAGCACGAATATCCATCACTTGGAAAGTGATTTGAAAAGTATGAGGACCAATTACTATAGGAAGATCCACTTCACCAATGACAGTCTTCCTAGAACCATCAAACTCTTTGACAATTACTCCACTAGGTCTCATGGGAGCACCTGGATATGAGAGCCGAGATAAAGTAGTTTTGGGCATTACATTCAACGACGAACCTGTATCCACCAACACACTTGATAAGGTATCATTTCCACAACTTACTGAGATGTGCAAAGCCATATTATGGTTTCTCCCCTCCTCCGGGAGTTCTTCATCACTGAAACCAAGATTTTTACACGAAGTAATATTTCCTACAATTCCATCAAATTGGTCAACCGTCACATCATGATCCACGAACGCCTGGTCCAATACCTTCATCAAAGCCTCTCTATGGGCACCAGAATCTCTCAGTAAAGCAAGCAAAGAAATCTTGGAAGGAGTTTGCAAAAGTTGGTCCACAATCTTATATTCACTTCTCTTGATAAGCTTCAGAATCTCATCATCCTCAGGGTGAGGGATAGGTTCACTGGATCGGCCTATCTCAACCCTTGGTTCAACATTTCTTGCTGGAACTTCTGCCGGTATGGGCCTCCTGACTTGAACTTCTGGCCTCTTCAAAGGTACTGCTGCAAAGACACGTCCACTTCTCATAACTCTACTCACATCAGCAATGTTAACAAAAGACGGTCTCGTTGGTATAGGGACTTCTACCCCATTCTCAATCATTGTGGCATTATACTTATACGGTACAGCTTGGTCCGAGTTGTAAGGCACAGGACCAGGTGGGTAAATAATCAAAGGATCAACAGGCGCAGTCTGACTGTCGTAAACGATCTCTTCTGATTCAGGCAAATTGAATTGCGGTATTATAACATTCACTTCATCCTCCAGATTTTTGTCATACGTAATAGTGATAACTCTCTGGTCTAACAACTTCTGAATATCCTCCTTCACAATAGGGCAATCAACCTCCCTTGAACAAAACTCACAAACATCATAATCATGCTGATGCCTAACAAAGGCAAGTCTTCTCAAACTCTGATGTAACCTGATCAACGACTCTCTTATGTGTTCAACTTGAAAAACTCGAAACTTTCCCGGACAACCTTCCACCATATTCACTGATGCTGCCCCATGTCGAGGCAAATGATTATCTCTAACATTTGGATTAACATCCTTGAAAGACAAGATACCATTCTTAATCAACCTCTGCACATCCGCCTTCAGAGCAAAGCAATTCTCAAGGTTGTGCCCCGACGACCCTTGATGATATTCACAAAACTGATCCGCCTTGTACCACGGAGAAGTACTGTTTGGTGCGACAGGAGGAGGCTTTGTCGTTATGAGATTCTTTCTGATAAGAGCAGGGAACAATTCAGTATAAGTCATAGGAATGGCATCGAACTGCGGTTTTCTGGGTGAACGGTTCTTATTGTTGAATGGATAAGCCTGTTGTCGAGGCTACTGCTGAAATGGCCGTTGTTGAGTTGGTGGGGTTTGATGAGTTGGGGTCATCAAAGCTGGGCGGACAGCCGGAGTGACTGCCGCAACGTGAGAGTAACCTCTCCTAGGTCTACCTGGGAACAAAGCGCTGACATCCTGCTCTTTTCTTTTCGGGAAAACACTTCCAAACTTCTTAGTACTGCTAGACGGACTTCCTTCTTTAACCAAACGCCCTTCACGAATCCCTTCCTCTAACCGCATGCCCATGCTTACCATTTCGGTGAAGTCACTGGGTGCGCTGGCGATCATTCTTTCATAGTAAAAGGAACCTAAAGTCTTCAAAAATATCTTCATCATCTCTTTATCCTCAAGAGGTGGATAGATTTGAGCAGCAACTTCACGCCACCTCTGGGCGTATTCCTTAAAAGATTCTCTGTCTCTTTGCGACATCGCCCGGAGTTGATCCCTGTCCGGTGCCATGTCAACGTTATACTTATACTGGTGGACAAAAGCTTCGCTAAGATCGTTGAAGTTGCGGATCCGAATACTGTCTAAACCCATATACCACTTTAGAGCAGCACCCGTCAAACTGTCTTGAAAATAATGAATCAATAAGTCATGATCATCGGAATATGTAGACATCTTTCTAACGTACATAGTCAAATGACTTCGAGGACACGAATCACCCTTATATCTTTCAAAGTCTGGCACTTTGAATTTTGTTGGAATCTTGACATTCGGAACTAAACAAAGGTCATGCGTGTTCTTCCCAAACAGATCCTTCCCCTTTAACGCTCTAAGCTCCTTCTGCATTTCTTGGAACTGATCTTGAAATTCTTCCATTCTATCAAAAAGACCCAAACTTTTAGCAGGCTCAGCAAGATAAATAGGTTCATTCAAGTATGGCACGGAGTGAACCACAGGAGCGACAATTGTCATAATCGGTTGCAGAAAAGGTGTTACAGACGGGATTACCGGCGGCATGGCAGTTGTCTCTGGTTGAGGAAGAGACAAAGCAGGTTGAAACAAAGGCTGTACGGCAGGCTGATACCCTTCTGGCACAAAGTTGTAAGGCATTCCCCACGGAAAACCTTTCGGCATCTGATGTTGAAGCGGAGAGTTGATTTGAGTCACAGATGTTGGAACGGTGACAATCTCGGAAACCACTGGAGTTGAAGTCTGAATCTCAGCAACTGTAGTCGATGGCTGATTCTAAACAGCCACCAAACTTTCCACTAACGCAGTTAACTTTTCCATCTCGATACGAAGGGTAGCAACTTCCCCACAAAGCTCATGATTTTCCTGTTCCAGATCTTCCATTTTCCTCTGACGATTGGCTCGAGTGTCGTATCGGTGAGACAGCTTGACAACCTTTGGAGTGGAAAAAGAAACAAGGATAAGACTCTAGAAAACATGTGAAGTGGAATGTCGGATGATGCATGATATGTGATGCAAATGATGATTCATTTTAATAGTTTTTTAAGGAACTTCGATAATTTTGCATACATCAATGGTAAAGGAATTTGGAACAACAAAAACTCAATCCATTAATCGAAAACAGTAAATTACAACTTTGGAACATGAAGCCCATAATAAAGCACTAAATTACAACTTTGAAACATGAAGTCCATAATAAAGCAATAAATTACAACTTCGGAGCATGAAGCCCTTAATAAAAGCAGTAAATTACAACTTTGGAACATGAAGTTCATAATAAAGCAATAAATTACAACTTCGGAACATGAAGCCCTTTTACAAAGTTTTACAAAATGACATTAATAAAATAAAACTAAAAGCTAAAGATAACTCAGAATCACCAGATGAAGGACCAAACACCAACTGTAACCAGAGCTTCCTGATCTTCTCTTCATAAAAGTATTCCATCTCTTTCTTCTCAGCTACCAGTCGATCAATGATTTCCTTTTGCGGATTAGGAACAAGAGAAACGCTTACCGAACCTTCCTTCTTTCTCTTCCTTTCACTAGCATACTTCTTCAGTAAAGCATCCTTTTGACGAAGCTTCTCATCGTGATCAATAAACCAGCCGTCTTGAATAAACAGCAACTCCTCCTTATCCTTTAGCTGTCGAGCCAGGACTCGATTCTCATATTCAGACATATTATACTTTTCTTTCCAAGCATCCCTCTCGGACTTCATCCTAGCCAGATTTCCTTGGTATTCTCCTATATTCGCGATAGGGATAACAACAGATGATGACGCAACGGTAGGGAATAAAGGTTTCTCAAGTTTATAGGGCATCTTGAGAGCTCAAGCCCTAGCACGGACCCATTGTAGGTAAGGTTCCAAAGAAACGGCACCTCTATGTCCTAACATATCTCTCCCTTTCCTATGGATGTGGCGCCAAGCTCCTTCGATCTCCCTCTTAGCTGCCTGATGATCTTGTCCTTCTTGTAGAAAGAAACCACTCACATGGATGTTGTTTGGCTTGTCCCTCATCGGGTATCTAAACTAATGGCGTGCGAGAACAGGGTTATAGTTAATTCCACCTTTCGTACCAAGAAGAGGCACGTTAGGAAAAGCACCACAGCTATCGATGATCTTCACGTCATAGTAAACTCGATTATACCAATCAATGTCGAAATGAGTGAGAGCCATAATCTTTGGCGCCCATCGCGGTTCCTTCTCGAGATCCCAGAAAACATCAGACCCAGGTAGATGCGAAACATACCACTGATACAGCAACAGTGCACAACAAATAATCATTCCTCCTTGATAAGAATTCTGAAGATGGAGGAGTAGTAGGTATCTCCTAGCAGCGTAGGGACCGGATTTCCAATCGAGAAAATTCTGATGGCGTTGATATCCACAAACTTATCAATGTTAGGGAACAAGAATAGACCATAAGCGAGTAAAGCAAACACGTCTTCAAAGGCAATAGTATCTTCTATCTCAGCAAAATGACGATCTTTCCTCAACAAAAACTGCGCAGACAAGCCTCGGATTCCCCCTTTTGTAGTCATGTTCTCCTCTATCTCTGACTTCTTCAAGTGGGTGATGGTCGCTATCTCGTGAGATTTGGGTTCCTCTTCTAAGCCAGAAAAAGGAACACAGTCGGTGATCAGCAAACCAAGTATGTAGGAGTACTCTTCTAAGGTGGGCATCAACTGGTAATCTGGAAAGGTGAAACATCGGTATAAAGGATCGTAGAATTGAACCAACGTATTGAGGATGCCTTCCTTCATCTTGCGCTTCATGAGAGGTATAATGGACCCATACTTCTTCTGAAAATCCGTCGGGTTCTCGATCTTCGGAATCAAACTCTTCAGCTCTTTAATCTCGAGCTCCTTAAAACTAAAGCTTCGAGTGTTTCTCCTTCCAAATTCCATAATAACCTGAGATGTCTGCAAAAATCATTCCGAAGTTCCTTGAAAAACAAGTTTTTTACAAAAATGTTGATGAATGCATGAATGAATGATAATGCGACAGTTACACACAAGTTTGCAAACATGGGGTTCAAAGGTTCAACGTTTCAGCATGGAGTCAAGGGTAAAGCCCACCCCAAGGTATGTACTAATGGTTCAATCACACCTGTAAGACAAGGTTCTAAGAGTTCCCAGAGTCTACATTCCTCCTTCTGATATTGCCAACGTCTTGATTACTCGATAATTAGCAATATTCTCAAGAGAAACTCATCTGAGCGTAGCATCGCGTGACAACTACTTCCGAATTACTCCGTGATAGTCTTCGCGCTACACCTAAAAAGGCCAAGATGGGTTAGGGTTCTACGGTCCTCAACTTCTCGGGCTCCTAGGTCGAAAATAATAATGTCTTCCCGATTACTCGGTAAACAAATATTAAGTTCAAGAGGGCCTTCCATTGAGTGGGGGATCTCATGCCTCCTTCTTCGGGATTACTCCCTCAAAGTTAACATGACTGTACCACCCGTCCTATTCCTTAAGTGTTACTTAATCCGGGTATAGGATTCGTCCTTCGCAAAAACCCAAACACCCCAATTTAAACACATAATCAAACAAATCAAATAATAATAAAACAGATAAAACAAATTAGGCTTAACCCACTTAGGGATGGACCAGTAAGAGGTTAATCTTTCCCCAGCAGAGTCGCCAATTCTGTAGCGATAAAAAAATGTAGCGGGGTAAATCGGAGATCGAATTATTGATTAATTCGTCTCACAAAAGCAAGAGTCGCCACCATGCTTTATTGTTTCCAAGGGAAAAGGGGAAAGAGCGAAATAAAACCCTAAATATGCAATGTAAATAATACTTTTTAAAAGTAATAAAAATACAAGGCGTTTTTGAAAAGAGATATATGGTTCGGGGGTTGGTTATACAATGGGAAGGTATTAGCACCCAATGTATCTATAGTACTCTATAGGAACCTTTTGAAATATCTGTTTATTAAAATTGTTCGTTTGATTGAAAAATAAATTATTTTGGCCGAAAAGGGGTACGGACGGGTTTTTGAAGATGCAACGACCTAATGTTGAAGTTTTGGCTTGAACGGTATAAGTTTTGAAAAGATTGAGTTTTGGGGGAAAATTGTCTTAAGTTTTAATGAGATGAAAAAATATTCGCGTGATTGGACTTGAGGACATGAAGTCAACAAATTTAATCGTTTTTCCCTTGGATTTAGAGGTAAACAGAATAAACAAATAAACAGAAAATTATGATAGATAAATGATATACAACAATTAAATAAAAGACTAAATGGTGTAAATATGCATTTTTGGATTTTTGTTTAATAATAATAAAACAAGAGGATTAATTAAAGAAAAGATAGAATGTTTTAAATCTTAAATTCTATTTTTTTATATTTTGTATTGGTAATAACTAAAGCGAGGGAAATAATTAAATAAAAATGTTTTTTAAAGTTCTATTTTTATACGTTTCTTTAATATTAATATAAGGTGTTATTTAAGAATTATTAAGTAATTAAACTAAACTAAAACTTAAAGCTATTAATACTAAACCTAATAAAAAAAATACTAAAATTACTAGATTAAACCTAAAGTCAAACTAATAAAAAGATCCCATTATTTTTTTTTTAAAATTTTTAATTAAATTATACCTCTTATTCTTGACTAAACTTACTAATTATATAAACTAATAAAATTCTAATGAAAAAACTAAAGGAAAATAAAAATAGAAAAAAGGTATATATAAAAAAGGTGGATGATAAATAATTGTATGGGCTGAAGGTTTTAAAGAGGGCCCAAAACAAGAATAGAAAAAAGGGGGGTGCACTGAAGTAAAACGTTGGGCTTAGGCAGGAAACAAGTCTGATCCAAACATAATTTTATTAGGGGTTAAACATTGTTTTGGGTTTAATTGAATTAGGGTTAAACGAATTGGTTTAGGTTTACAGAACGGCGCTGCTCGTGCTTGTCTTCTTCGTCTTCTTTGTTTCCGCGTTCGCTTCTGAGCCTTCCTGCCTCGGCCACCGGTTCTCCACCTTCCTCTTCCCTCCAACCGGACGCTAGGGGGCAACGGACTTACGGTATAAATGTTTTCTGTTTCGTTAGTCTTTTTGTTATGATTTGCATGTGTTGATTTTCATATCTATTTCTGATTCTAATTCTCCAATTGTTAATGGTTATTGAGGTACTTGAAGGAAAAAGAAAGTGAAAGGCTACCTGGAGACGGAGGAAGGAGGGTGGCGAAAGCTAGGAGGCCGGGACGAGGAAGTTTGACTCTGTGAGCTTGCTTCAGTTGCCTGGTTTGTCTTCTTATTGCTTAAGTTTGATGATGACTTGAAAACCTCGGTGCAATATATTCTTCTCTTCTGCCTTTGCCTTGTTTTGCTTACTTGTTGCCTTGAAACATGGTGAAATGGTTTGACAGTGTTGATGTTTTGCTGTCTTTGAATAATTTTCTCTCTTCTTCTCTTACTGTGATTTTGTTGCTTTTTTTTGTTGGCCAAGGATGATATAATCTGAGGCCTTTGCTGGGTTTGGGATGTTGGTTGGATAAGTTGGTATTATTCTGGTTTTTTGTTAGGCTTCACAGTGGTTTAAAGTTTTAGGCCATGGGTTTCGTGTTTTGACAGGGTATGCTGTTTTTAGGCCAGGGGTTTGGTTTGTGGCCAAGGTTTTGGATAGTATAGGTTTGGTGATCATTATGCAGGTTAACAGTTTAGGCCATATTTGTTTTGGCTTTTCTGGTTTTTCTCGTTTGACAGTAGGTTATGGCAACATGTTTAATTGGTTTTTTAGGCCATAAGGTTTTGAAATGGTTTAACAGGTTATGGAACAGGTTTTGTGATGATTGAGGTTTCAAGGCCTAAGGCTTTGAAATGGTTTATGCAGGTTAACAATATGTTTTGGTTTTGAGCATTTTTTTGAGTTGGTTTGGTATCTCTTTCAGCAGGTTTCGCTTTGAGACTTTTGTATTGTGTTTGACAATTTTTCTTTTTGGGTTTTGAAGGCTTCCAGACAGGTTGAACTCTCTTCTCTTTTTGAAAGGGGTTTGCTTGTTATAACAGCTTGCTTGGCCTTTGTTTACGTTACAGGTTGTATATCTTGGTATCTTTCTTGATACTCTGCACCATACTGCTCCAACAGTTTGTTTGTATTCCTTTCTTATGCTTTCTCATTTCCTACTGTATGCTGCTGCAGTTTGTTTTGTATCTCTTCCTGCCTAAACCAAAACCTGCAAAACCATACTTCTATCTCTCTTCTCTCTCTTAGTACCAAATGATACATTAAAATGATGTATGCTGTACTTGTTCTGAAATTGAATAGGCTGGAAAATGATGAGAATAGAAAGATTTCATGCTTGCATATTGATTTTAAACTGCACACTTCTTTTGTCTACTGCATGGGAGCCTAAGTTTTTGACTTCTTCCTATATTGTTGCATGTTTACGTTGGCTTTTGTGGGAAACTTGCATATGCTGTTGATTTTTTGTATGCTGTGTATATTTTTTTGAAATATGCAGTTTTTTGACAAAAAGAAATTATGCATATTTGAAATATGCAGTTTATTTTAAAAATGCAGTTTTGACAAAGAATTTGTGCATATTTAACTTAGGCATTCTATTTTGAAAAGTAAAAATTCACCCCTTTTGTGAACCGAGAGAAATCCCGTGATTTGCAAAAAGGGTAAAACTGATTCCAGCCGTTTGCTTTTAATGATGAACACTAAAAATAATTTTCTGCTTTTAATTATTTCTTTATCTCTGACTTTTTCTCTTTTAATTGTTTTGCAGGTAAAATTAAATGAACAAACAGAGAAGCATTGGATAGAAGATTTAGAATTTAGGAAAAATTAGAATAGTTTTTATTTCATTTTAAACTTTGTAAAAATTATTATTGTAAATACGTTGTAAATAAATACAGTATTTACACAACAATTGTACAATTAGAATAAAATGAATAAATTTCCAATATTTTGCCAATTAATTCTTTCCTTCTCTCTAATTATTTATTTTATCGTTTATAATTCTTTAAATTATATAATAACTGAAAATAAATTTCAATTACTTAAATTCAGAATAATAAACAATTAAATAAACATCATTTGATCAATTAACTTCTCTTCAATCTATTCCATTATTTATAATTCTCTAAATTATAATAACTGAAAAAAGTAAATTTCAACTATTAAACTTAGGATAATAAATAATTAAATAACATTGTTGATCAATTAATGAACTTCCCTTCAAATATTTATGATATTATTTATAAATCTTTAAATTATATAGTAATTGAAAATAAATTCCAATTACTTAAATTTAAGATAGTAAATAATAAATAAACATTGTTTTAGCATTGATCAATTACTAAATTTAGCGTTCAAAAATAAACAGCTCTCGACTTGGAAAAGTTATGAATTTTTAAACTGCTTTGAAATTTGATAAAAATAGGTCAAAACACTTGCAATGCGATGATGCAGATAGGAGATGGTATCTTAGGTCAAAATTTGGGGTACAACACAGTGCAGCATATTAGATCACATATGCATACATCACATCCATATATCATAAACATCGATAATACGAATGCATATATCACAACCTCATTGTATCATGCATCATGACATTGCTTACAACTAATATTTTACCCTTTTCAGGATAAGATTAAACAAAGGCTATCATCAACAAATTACAAAGGTCAGAGGTTGATACCTAAGACAAGCCAGGACAATTATCTACACGACCAACTGAAGCAATCCAGCACGGGTTCTTTAGATTCAACTTTTGATACAGTTTAGATACGCTCCAGACACGAATGCCATCCCGATACTCATTCAGAT
This sequence comes from Vicia faba, assembly GCA_948472305.1. Taxonomy (NCBI): domain Eukaryota; kingdom Viridiplantae; phylum Streptophyta; class Magnoliopsida; order Fabales; family Fabaceae; genus Vicia; species Vicia faba. Next base: position 1,131,503,251 of record OX451741.1, on the reverse strand, counting down.
CCAGCTTTTCAGATACAGTTCAGATACGCTCCAGACACGGATGCTATTCTGATACTCATTCAGATTCAGCTTCTCCGATACATTTCAGATACGCTCTAGACACGGATGCAATCCTGATACTCATTTAGATCCAGCTTTTCAGATACAATTCAGATGCGCTCCAGACACGGATGCCATTCTGATACTCATTCAGATTCAGCTTCTCAGATACAGTTCAGATACGCTCCAGACACGGATGCCATCCTGATGCTCATTCAGATTTAACTTTCGGATATAATTCAGATACGCTCCAAATACGGATGCCATTCTGATACTCATTCAAATTCAACTTTCAGATAGAGTTCATATATGCTCCAGATATGGATTCCATTCTGATACTCATTCAGATTCAACTTTCAGATACAATTCAGATACGCTCCAGACACGGATGTCATTCTGATACTCATTTGATTTCAACTTACAGATACGTTTCAACAATCATTTTTGGATGGCATCTACAAGCCCATCTCTAACAAATTTCCATCATCTCTCCAAATGGCATCTTTAAGCCTATTCCCCCTACCATCGACCATCACATCACCGAGTGCAAATTTCTGGGCACTCTAGTGTCCAATCATCTTCCACCTTCGAGTCACGAATGGCAAAACTCGCAAATATAACTCTTCAGGTTTAAGAAGATTGAAAAGGGGCAGCTGTTGTACCCCAAAATTTTCCCTTTCATTTATCAAGAATTTGCTCACAAGATCTCCTTTGGCTCAAGACTGCACTAGGGTTGATCGGCTCAAGATACCTCCTTAAGCACTGATGACCAAAATTAGGGTTTGAAATTACACAAGGATATTTGAACTTTCAATGCCTCATATTACTTTCATGGATCATTGTGGACCCCAAGATTACTCATGTCAAGTTTCAAGCCTTGGATCACACTTTTGCTCAGTCAATTGAGCAGTTGACCTAAAAATCAATTGTATTGGGGAAAAGTCAACTATGGCCAATTTACAGTCAAACTTTATAATTTTTGATCCACATCAACATTTTAAACTCATATGTATCATTTGGTCAAGTTTGGACCACAATTCCTCAAAAAATTTGATCAAATCTTCAAAAGGGCAAAATGGTCAAAATTAAGGTTTTGACTGGGAAAGGGAAATTTCTGATTTTTGACCTAGAAAATGATCAATTGGTTTAAGGCATGATCTCAAGAGTCCAATTGCATCATTTTGACCTAATGACATAGCTCAAAACATTGCAAATCCAATGGGTTGACAAATGAATTTTTCAGTCAACTGTATATTGAAAAGTCAAACTTTGACGTTTTGGTCAAATTAAAATGCCAGAGATCACAATTCATCAAAACATGTAAAAATATTAAATTTGTTCATCAAGAAATCAAAAATTCAAGATTTCATTTTGAAAAGTTAAAATTTCTAAACTTAGAAATTTTTCTAAGTGTTGGAAATTTCTTATTCTTTCAAAACTTTGAGCAAAAGTTTCACCATGATGCAAGCTGATTCATAAGAAACTTCCAACATGAAAGTTGTAGATATACATGAAACCTACAACATTTATTTACACAACTCCTTCCAAAAGTTCTTAGATCTCAAGTTATAATTTTAAGAATACATGGTCTTGAAACAAAACACTTAGTGAAATTTTGCCCTAATTTGGTCAGGATTTTGACCCAACTTCATGGCACTTTTTCATATAGTTCCAAGGGGAATATTCAAAAGTAATTCAAATATGGGTTATATAGCACATTACAAGCTTTCCAAAATGTCCAAGAACTCATTGAGATCATTCTTGAGTATGGAGAATCGAAGAGATAAAGTTAGGGTTTTATCACTTGAATTACAAGGCATTTTGTGATGAACAAAATTCAAAGTTATGCTGCATAACCTCTACTTTGTAGGCCTCAAACTTGTTAGGAACTCCATAGTTAATTGCTTGCACATCTGTTAGAGGTCTCATTTCAAGCATTCAATGCAAGTCCATGCTTTATATCCATTTTGGGAAGAAAGTGCACATTGCCATTTTGATAAAGTGACTTTTTGCACAAAACTTGTTCTTGAGCCTTGCACTTGTTCTCTTATGATCATACAAGTTCCATAACTCATAAGAAACTTTTTAGACACTTACAATCACCCAGCCCATGCTTGTACTTCACATTGAAACTTGGTTTCCCACTTTTCTTGAAAATCAAGTAACATAGCAAATAGCTTGTAACTTGTACTTCTGACTTGCCAAACCACTCAAGACTTTTTGCTTATACATATACAAGCCATTTTCCACAAATGACATGCATGCTTGACCCCTAAAAACACCAAGAGCTCAGAACTGCATCACATACCTCCATTGTTGCCTAACCTGACCAAAAGTTTGAAACTCACATCTCCCTCGTGCGTTTTCAAGCCTTTTAGTTCCTAAAGTTTCTAAACATCATTTAGAACTCATCCCACACCCTGTTATAAGACTGTAACACCATTAACACCATCCTCCATTTTCAAAAATAGAGCTTTGCACTTGTACTTCTCCAGAACTCCTCAGGCACTTTCAGCTCAAGCTAAGCATCCCATTAGCTTCCTGGGAACTCGAGGAAGCTAACCCAATCATTGGAACTCACTGAAAGCTTCTCAAACTCCAAACCCGATACCCTCTTGCAAGGTAAATTTTCTAACTTTGGAACTCTTCATACAGGCATCATCAATGATTTATTTGTGAATGAAAAATGTAGATATCATTGCCCTAAAGCTAACCATGTCCACAATTTTCATTAATTTTGCTTGAGCTTAGAGAATTTTAAGATTGAAGTTTCTGAGATTTTTAGGATTCAGATTAGGGCCATTAAAATTCATGCTTATCTTTGATCTATAATTCCATTACTTTACATTTCTGAAATCGTGAGGAAATTTGCTACAAGTTTCCTGTTTACAATTTTCATTTTTGTTGAGGTTTGAATGAGTTACAGAGCTTCTGGCTGGGCGTGAGGTTGAAGATGAAGTTGGCCTCAAGAACGTGTTTATCATATATATTTATGGTTTGGTTTATATAAACGGATGTATAGCCACCCCAGTGGTAGAAGCGCATGCCTGTGACTTGAGGGACCTGGGTTCGAGCCCTAGTGGTACCCTTTTGGATTTTTCTATATTTTTTCATACATTCTGACTTTTTTTGCATGCGCTGGGCCTTATGTTTTTTTGTTACCTCTCACTCCCTGTTTCACTTATACAACCCCTGGCCCATTTTATTTTCTTTTCTTATTTTCATTTTATTTATTTTCTTAATTATTTTTCTAATACTAAAAAATCATAAAAAATATAAAAATAGTAGATTTATATTTTAACATAGCTTATTTATTTTTTTCTCACACAAAAATTATTTTATTTAATCATACTTTATTTTATTTTGATTAATTGTTTTGTAAATTTAAAAAAAAAACTAGTTTATTTATTTATTTTCTTTTACACCAATTAAAATATATTATTTTAATATAAAAAGGCCAAAAATATTTTATAATACTATAAATTATTTTAAAAGACAAAAATACCAAAAAATATTCTTCTCATAAACTTAATTTCTTTTTTAATTAATATTTAGATTAAGTTTTTATTTAAATTCTTTTCCTGGTAAATTTAAGTTTTTACTTTTAATTAATTAGTTAATTAGGTTAAAAACAAAATCCTTTTCCCTAAAAATCCAAACAAAAATATCCATTTTCTTCACATTTGCATTCTTGTATATTTATTCATTATGTACATTATTTATTTCAATTCTCGTACAAATTCAATATGGTTGTAATAGATTAATTAGGTTTATTTTCTTGCAATACCCATTTATAATTTGTACACCCCTCCCACAAGTATTGTAATAGCGTAGTAATTTTAAATTCCGTAATTTATCGCTTTATATACAATTGCTAGTAACTAGGGTTTGTATGGAAAGACTAAAACCAATCAAATAGAAAACCCTAATCAAAGACAAAATCAAGCATGAAAAACCATACACTTGCACACAAGCACCCCTAGGGTAAATCCACTTGGTTGCCTTTACAAAATGGCCATATTACGTATGTGAGGTATCTTAGCAAAAATAAGCAAAATACAGGATCATAGTCCCTCGATGACACTATCTATGTTGCCTTTCAAATGATCTTAGTACCTAAAAGAGAATTCTAAGATACCTTGCAATATTTCTAATCATGGTTATACGATGACCCACGCCCGTCCTATTTACATCCAACGATAGGGTTACTTACCAAATCAATGGTAAGATAACCATGTCAAACGAAAGAGAAAATGAACATAAAAGACTTATGAGTAGGTAGAATGCTCCTAGTTACTTGCTCAATTTCAAAAAAAAAAAACTCCTTGCTATTTTCAAAACAAACACCCACACTTTCAAAACATCTTACAAACTTGAAAACATTTTCAAAGATTACCTAAACAATGGCCTCTTTATAAAATATTTTCAAAAACCACCTAAAACACAATTTCAAACAAAAGCAAGTGATCTAGAAAGTAACTAAGAGCCCATGGAAAACCATGGATGAAAAGGGTGCTAATACCTTCCCTTTTCATAATCTACCCCCCGAACTCAAGAAATAATCTCAAAGGTCTTTCCTGTGCTTTTTCACCTTTCCTTTTGGATAAAAGAAAAGTCGGTGGCGACTCTTGCTAACCACAACATTTACGATAAAACATAAAACCTTCAAGTCAGTTCTCCCACCGTATCACACCTATATTTATGTTGCACCATTGTCACCTTTATGCCAGCATCATCGTACCTGTCAAACAGAAAGAGAAGAGAATTAGATTAGAAGGAGAATTGAAAAGCCATAAAAAGAATAAAAATACTTAACCAACATCAAATCTATTTTTCTCACTAAATTAATCAAATCCAAGATAATTTTCAAAAAACATATTATGAAGATTCTTTAAATCGACTGCGAACTTCGTCTAACAATTCTGTTATTCAAACACCCAGACTTGGTTCAAGGGGAATTTAAAATATCTTTGCAATCCATAAAAAACACCAACCAACTGTAAACTACAAATTGGGACTTTGATTCCTCATAAGAGGATACAATCTAAAAATTATGGTGAGTTCCCCTAATTAAAATCAAAACCCTATTCCTAAACCGTAAACCTAAACCTTAGTATCCTTGTGAACAAGGTAGATAAGGGATCCCTAACACCTTCCCTTTGTCTAAGAACGAGTCAAACAACTTAGAATATCTGACTAAATTAGGGTTATCCTTTATATTCCCTTCCTAAAGATAAAAATTAAAGTTGGCGACTCTTATTTTCAAACCGGTTACAACAACTGGCGACTCTGATGGGGACTCAACCATGTGGTTTAGAAGCCTTCCTCTTAGGTTTAGGGTTTTTGTTTGTTTCCAATATTTGCTTTTATTTATTTATTTGCTTTCATTATATATTTTGATTTGTTTGTTTTATTATATTATATTCTTTTGATGTTGGGATTTTCATTTTTTATTTAAAAAATATATATTTTTCAAAAATCCTTAGAAAGAAGGTTCATCTATTAGCCAAGGGGATACATCAGCCCTATGAGTTTATGTGACGACTTCGCCTAGAGTCGGTGAAATCATGAGAAAGGAATGCGCCTCAAGAGACATCTTCTTAGGGGTAGAACTTTGGAATGAAACTTATGACTCTTTGTATAACCCTTAAACCAAAATCTCATGGGGAAACCCTTCATGACCTAGAGACAAAAGTTTCAGTCTGCAAAGAGGCTTCACTTAAGGGAGGCCCTTGTGCCTTTCCCTCTAGTGTTATCCATGATACCCTTAAGGAAACCACCTTATAGGGAGGGTAGAATATACATAGGCCAAAACTAGGAGCCTACCTTATAAGGGTACCTTTCATGAAATTTTGTCATTAAGCCACACAATCACGCATTCATACATCTTGCATTTCATATAATTCATTACCCTCCATTTATTTTTCATTATCTTATTCACAGGACAAAAAAATAATAATCAAAGATTTTTGGTGAAGTGTCCTAAAAATGAATACCAAAGGGAAACTACTTGTGCGTATTAATGCCATCAAGCCAGATATGACGAAGATCAAGGATATAAAAGGGAAATTGTCTGAAAGAGATTTGAATATGTTTACTCGATGTTGTGGGGATACCCTTGAATTAAAAAAAGTGGAGGTACAATTGGATGATGTTTCTTCCTTAATTCAATTCTACGACCTCCATTGAGGTGCTTTACCTTCCAAGACTTTCAGCTAACACCGACTCTGGAAGAATTTGATAGACTTTTGAATTTCTCCAAGGGAAAAGCTTATGTGGGAATTGGGTAGACTATTGACATTAGAATCTTGGCAGATGGTTTAGGGATCCCTTATCCCGAATTGTCACTTAATTACAAAAAAGAAGGTGATGTACGAGGGATTAAGAGATGTTATTTGGAGACTAAAGCTCTTTATTTTACCAATAACAAAGAATGGAAGTCTTGTGTTGATTGTTTAGGGCTTCTTGTGTTTTGTTTAATTTTATTTCCATGGACTTTGGACTATATTGACCCTGCAACTATTAGTGTATTTTGGGGCGCAACAGTTTTCAATACGGACCCAACTCCCGCTTTACTTACTGATATTTATTATACCCTTCATACTCGGTACGAAAAGGGGATGGGTACTCTAAACTGTTGCATCCCACTCTTATATTCTTGGTTTATGACTCATCTCTATAACGAATATTACATGATTCCAAATCTGACAAGATATGAGTGGCCTCAAAAGTCAAGGTTTCTTACTGCTAATTCTGTGTTGTGGTATGCGAGGAAGCTAGACATCAGAGATATCATTTATTGTTGCAGAGACTTTCTGAATGTTCCGTTGATTGGATCCCGTGGTTACATCAACTACAACCCTACCTTGGCTCTATGATAACTAGGGTACTCTTTGGAGGATAAATCCTCAGATGAACAACTTCGACAATTGAGAACATCGTCACAATGCATTTCATACATCATGACATTGCATATGACTAACTCTTTACCTTTTTCAGAGAAAGATCAAATCAACAAATGCCGCTACTTATGTGACCTGGTAGTCTTCTCAAAAGCTACGTCTGATGAGGGCTATTTCAGCAATTTCCTCAAAAAGATGTCCTCCCAAGATTTTCTCTGGTTCACTCAGATCGACATTGAGATCTCTCTGATTTCTATTCCAGTTGAAGATATTCCCAGACTTTTGTCTGGTTTAGTTGAATCGACGCTAAGATTCTTCTGATTTCCATTCTAGTCAAATTTAATCCAAGACCTTCTCTGGTTCAGTTAGATCGACACTAATATCTCTCTGATTACCATTCCATTTGAATACACCGTGAGGCCTGGGTTTTAAGCAGATAACAGTATAAGGTGCTGCGAAGCTTGGAATCCGACTAGATAGTAGTTCACTTCTTCAAAGAAACTGTGAAGCCTGGGTTTCGACTAGATAACAATATAAGGTGTTGCGAAGCCTGGAATCCGACTAGATAGTAGTTCACTTCTTCAAAGACACTGTGAAGCTGGATTTCGACCAGATAACAATATAAAGTGCTATGAAGCCTGGAATACGATCAGATAGAAGTTTACCCTATCAGTTACTATAAAGCCCGAAACCCGACCGAATAATAGTCAACCAACAATTTAAGACGCTGTAAAGCCTAGATTTTAACCAGATAACAACATAAGGTGTTGCGAAGCCTGGACTTTGACTAGATAGCCGTTTACTCTGTCAATTACTATGAAGCCTAGATTCGATTGGATAATAGTGTACGTCAGATTCAAGTTGAAGTATGGACCCGACCAGATAACAACTTAATTTCTTCAAATTACTGAAGCCTGGATACGACCAGATAATGATACACCTCAGATTCAAGTTGAAGCCTAGACCTGACCAAATAACAACTTAATTTCTTCAAACTGCAAAGCCTGGGTACGATCAGATAACAATTTAATCTCATTTCCCCAGTAAGTTGCTATGAAGCCTGAAGCACGACCAGATAACAATTAGCCTTATTATCCTCAACAAGACACTGTAAAGCCTGGATCCTGACCAGATAGTAGTTCACTTCCGTCTCTTCAATCAAATGATGACTCCTCAGTAGAGCAATGGATAACTAAAGCTCCTAAAACTCTATGATCCAAGACATAGACCAACATTCCTCAGCGGAGTCCTCTCTAACAGCAAGAGCAGGAATTCCCACAAAGGAATATCCCATGAAATCAACATTCATCTGGATGGCATCTTTAAGCCCATCTCTGACGACTCTCCGTCATGTTCCGTGGATGGCATTTTTAAGCCCATCTCATACAGTCTCCTGTCACCTTTTCCAAGTGGCATTTGTAAGCCTATTCCCGATATTATTCACCAACAATATCACTTCAGACGAGTGCAAATTTCTAGGAACTCTAGTGTTCAATCATCTTCCACATTCAGATCATGAAAGGCAGATAAGCCAACCTACATCCTTAGGTTTATGAAGATTGAACAGGGGCAACCGTTGTACCCCAAAATTTTCCCTCTCATGTTTTCCAAGGTCTTCCCCTACATGTTTGGTCATAAAACCTTGCCTAAAGAAAAGTAAACTTTTTGAGTGAGGTTCTTAAGTTTCCTTCGATTGGCATCTACAAAATTCCTTTCGATTGGCATCTCCAAAATGCCTTTCGATTGGCATCTTCAAAATGCCTTTCGATTGGAATATACAAAATGCCTTTCGATTGGCATCTCCAAAATGCCTTTCGATTGGAATCTACATAGCACCCTTCGATTGGTATGGACAAAGGTCTTTCGATTGACCTGTTAACAAGGCCTTTTGATTGGCATTTTAACAAGTACCTTTCGATTAGCAGTGTAACAGTGTCTTTCGATTGGCATTTTAATAAGTAACCTTCAATTGGTATGGACAAAGGCCCTTTGATTGGCATTCCAAAGGGTCCATTCAAAGAACATGCAAAGGTCCATTCGAAGAAGCTTTCAAAGGGTCCATTGGAAGAACATGAAAAGGTCCATTCGAAGAAGCTTTCAAAGGGTCTATCCAAAGAACATGCAAAGGTCCATTCGAAGAAGCTTTCAAGGGGTCCATTCGAAGAACATGTAAAGGTCCATTCGAAGAAGCCATTAGCCCCTTCGAAAGGGAGCATTCGAAGGCCAGTTACATATCATTCAAAATTCAAAAAAAGGGACAAGATCCCATGTGTTTGACAAACGTTACAAATTCTCATTCATGGCTTTCAAACACATAATCAAGGTTGTTTATACCTTTGCGTTCTTGTCCCCTCTACCCCCTCTATATGAAGAGATTATAAGTTTTGCATCAGAGGAGAGGACGGAAAAGATTGGAGAGACGCTGCCCACAAAATCCTCCAAAGGTTGCCAAAATTTTCCAAGCCAAAGCCACCCTTCAACAAAAGTATCCAAGCCCAGAAGCCCCAGATTGAAGGTGCCAACATCCAGGAAGTTCCCAAATCGAAGGTTTAATCTACTGGTAAGAGAGGGTAATTTTTCCAACTTTGTATTTGCATAACATATCCATATTTGATGTTCCATTCAACTTGTAATCCTAGAAAGAATCAAAGGGCTTGGGTTTGGCACCCAGGTCATGTTCTTCGTTTTCTAACACTTGTTGCAAATATAGCCTGAAAAGACCCAACGAGCACAGGATCGAAGGACCTGGGTTTTGATACCCAGGTCCTGCATTTTATTTCGCTAACATACTTTTGCAGGTATAGCATCCCAGATCGAAGGAGACACCTTCTCTGGATCGAAGTTGCCCATTAGCCTGCTGGGTCGAAGGAGGTACCTCCTTCCTGGATCAAAAGACGCCTCCTTCCTGGATCGAAGGATGTCTCTTTCCTGGATCGAAGGGCACTCCCTTTCCCCAATTTCAAAGGGCAATCCCCTTCCCTGGGTCGAAGGCTATTCATGCTCACTCCCTAGCCCAATCGAAAGAAGGCATCTCTCATGAATCGAAAAGATCATAACTCTCCTGGGATCGAAGCTCCCCTTTTCTCCCTGGATCGAAGGGTGTCCCTTGAATTTTATTTTTGTTTTCATTGACTTCTTTTTATTTTTATATTAAAATCAAAATCACAAAAATATTAGGCTAGTTGTTTTTCCAACTAAATTTATTTTGTAATTAATTAATTATTTTAACATCCTTTTTTCTTAAAATTAAAACTAAATAGACTTAGGCTTTATTTTCCTTTATACCAAAAATAACAAAAATATTTCTTTTCTTTAGGATTTTTAGACGTCTTTTCTATTTCATGTGCGTTTATTTAATTCTGTATTTTTACTATTATTGTATCTGCCTACCGGATGTAATAGATTAAAATTAGGATATTTATTGCTTTATCCCCCTTTATCCTTGTATAATGTAAATCCTCTCCCTGAAGCATTGTAATAGCGTAGGACCTCTATTTTCTACATTTTTTTACTTCTTTTCATATTAACTACTAGTAACTAGACATGTATGACAAAGACTGAAATTAAACGTTAGCAAACCTAACAAAAAAGACAAAAATAACTGAACATAATACAATTGCACACAAGCACCTCTAGGGTATCCCACTTTGGTTGCCTTTTAAAAAAAACAGTCATGAGGCAGAAATGCTTTAGCAAAGACCCGTAAAATCAAAAGATCATAGTCCATCGATGACCCTACAGTTGCCTTCTCGGTAAATGATATAGTCCTTAAAACAGAATTGCTAAAGCATCTCCATAAATTTCCTTCATGACTGTAACGTCCCTTCGATTGTCCCTCAACATCCAACGTCAAGGCTACCTACTCACTAATACTAGGATAGCACTGTCTAAAGGAAAAGAGGAAAAGAATGACCCTTTTCGAGTAACAAAGTAGATGGATGTTAGAAGTTTGCTCGAACTATTTTTGCACTTACACAGAAAACTACTTTTCAAAAACAATTTCAAAACACTTTGTATATTTTCTCTACTATCCCGAGAAACATTACAAAGTTCGTCGTACCAAGGAATTTTCCAAACATTTTCAAACATACAAAGCACAAAGGTATTTTAAAATGAGAAAACCTCTAAGAGCCCGTGGAAAACCACGGATGGAAAGGGTGATAACACCTTCCCTTTCCATAATCTACCCCCTTACTCATAAAACATATCAAAAAGGTCTTTTTCTGTTCTTTTCACCCTTTTCTTAATTTGGATAAAAGAAAAGACGGCGGCAACTCTTACTTACCGCGACATTTGTGAACACAAACGCAAAATTAGTATATAACAGTCGGTTCTGCCACCGTATCACAGAATTGGCGACTCTGCTGGGGATAATAGAAAAAAGTGGGGTTACCTTAGAGTTATTTCATTATTTAACTGCTTTGTATGCTTTGATTGCTTTACTTTTGAGGGCTTTGTTTGGGGTTACTATAGATCCTACACCCGGATCTGGGGAAACCTTTTAGGTAAGTAGCAATAGATCTTGGAAATTGTGCGGGGTATACCGACACAGTCGAAGCGATGGCTACATTGATGCGACATTTTGGTTGGTACCGGTAGCCCTTGAGTTAATCAAGGAGAATACGGGGCCGCTGTATGGTGTCATGAAGCGTCAAATGACCTTAGAACCTTTAAATGAACAACTTGACCATTAGGACGTAGCGAGATGGCCGTCTTTAGTGTATTCCCAAAGTCGGCAGATACTCGATGCTACACTCATGAGACTTGACTCCTGAGTTTTGTTTGGTTGCGAGTCATTCGCCTATCAAACGGAGCTTGTGGCAAAGGTCAGTGATATTGAGATCCCTTAGAACCCGGTTACTATTTATAGGATAGGTTGAACCAATCCAACTTCAAGAGGGTACTACCTTAAAACCCATGCAAGCCTTAAACCTAAGGTCTTGGTGTGATTTGCTTGTTACTTGCTATATATGTGATTTCTTAGCATAATCATGACATCATAACACGACATATCATACTAACCATTTCAAGGATCTTCTAGGTCTTATCTTTGTCTTATTTTGTAGGACATGACATCTGCTCACAGGAACACTATCCAAATCAGCCTTGTGAAAGTGCATCCTCAACTCAAGGAGTTAGATCAAGGATTCCTGAAAGCTCTCCCTTCACTGAAAAACATGGTCGACTTCTCAACTTGGTCACTTTGAACCCTGACGAAGAAGTGTTAAAGGCGCTCTTTCAGTTCTTTGACCCGTTGCACCACTGCTTCACTTTTCCGGATTACCAGTTAGTGCCTATTATGGAGGAGTTTTCTCAGTTATTAGGGGTACCTATCCTTAATCAACTACCATTCAACGGTACAGAAAGAGACCCAAAGCCTGAAGATATTTATCAAGCTCTATCTTTACAACGGTCTGATATACTGGCAAATTGGGAAACCAAAAGAAGTATTCAAGGATTTCCAGCTAAGTTTTTACTTGAGAGAGCCCACTATTTTTGGGATAGCCTGGATTTACAAGCTTTTGAGGAGGTGTTGGCCCTTCTCATCTATGGGATGGTACTATTTCCTAATGTGGACCAATTCATAGACGCAGATGCGATTAAGATTTTTCTATCACATGATTTGATACCTACTTTACTTGGGGATATTCTACACTCTCTGCATACTCGCACTCTGAAGAGAAGAGGGACTCTCCTGTGTTACACTCCTCTATTGGCTAGGTGGTTTTTTTCACACCTACTCTGGTCTATTATGAGAAATGAGCAGGGTATGAGATGGTCTCATAGGATGATGTCCCTTACACATTCAGATATTCATTGGTGTTCCCGATCTTTGGAGAGTATCACTGTCATTGATCACTGTGGGGAATTCCCTAATGTCCCTCTCCTAGGCATTATGGGAGGAATCACTTATAATCCTTGTTTGGCGCTGCGATAGTTTGGTTATGATATAAGGGATGGTCCCCACGACACACTCGTCCAATGAATCACATTTGACTATGAGAATGATGTTCAGGGTTATCACAAGAGGTTCATTCGAGCTTGGGGTATGATAAACAGAGTTGATAGCAAGACACCGGGGCACAAGAATTCCATCCCTCTTAAGCCTTACCTCAAATGGGTGCGAGCTCGTGCTCAATATCTTATGATGCCTTACTCCGCCATCTTACCGTTGATTATGGAGCCAATTGCTGAAGGAGACACTCCTTACGTTGTTCTTCATCCCGATATGCCAACTAATTTTGAAGAACTACGAAAATCCTGGATCCAACTTAAAGAAGAATGGGATACTTTCGAAGCCCAATTCTATACCAACGAGAAGAAGATTCTATAGCTCACCCGATTACTTCACGAGGAGAGGAGCGTAAATGCCTACATTGCACCAAAGAGGATGCGCCCGTGGGAAGCTTGAAGTCTTTCTTTTACTTGGAATTTTATTGTTGCTTTATTCCCTTTGTAAGCCCAAGAGGCATCATTGTGACCAATAAAACTTCTTGATGCAATTAACGTTTTCTATATTTTTGTTTAAGCAAATTTGAGTCTTAGAAATCCTTGAAATCATTGCATACGAATATCATACATATCATTTCATGGACATGTTTCATAGCAGGTTTCTCATCTTCTCCGCTGTTTATTTCAGCAATGGCTCTAGAACAAATAGTGAAGGATCTACAGACTCAGAATGCTCAGTTTCAACAGATGATCATGGCTCTGACCAAGGGGCAAGAAGAACTGAAAGCCTTGCTTGTTAAAGAGAAGAAGAAGCCAAAGAAGCCAATTGGGTTAGTGAATCTGGGAAGAAGGACCAGAGGACCAGTGCAACAAGCCTCTGAACTGATAACTTCATCAAAGGGAGGAAACAATCAAGAGGAGGAAACAAGATAGGAAGACTCCAGTCCAAGAGAATCTGATGATGAATCTGACTATGATGAGGAGCAATATCCTCCTGCTGATGAAAAATATAAACAACTGGAGGATCATTTGAATGCAATGGAAGTCCGGAAGATACCGGGTCTGGATTTTGAAGAGTTGGGTTTGGTCTCTGGGGTTGTTATCCCGCAAAAGTTCAAGGTGTCGGTGTTCACCAAATATGATGGGGTCTCATGTCCCAAGATGCACCTCTGATCTTATGTGAGGAAGATCCAGCCTCACACTGCTGACAAGGACTTATGGGCCTGCTTCTTTCAGGATAGTCTGTCCGAAACTCAACTAGAATGGTTCTACCACCTGGAAGGAGCCAACATCCGTAATTGGGAAGACCTGGCCGCTGCTTTCTACAAGAAGTATCAGTACAATGCAGACCTTGCTCCCACCCGTGCACAACTCCAAAATATGTCTATGGGTTAGAGTGAGGGCTTTAAGGACTACGCTCAGAAGTGGAGAGACTTAGCAGGAAGAGTCCAGCCTCCCCTGCCTGATAGGGAGCTAGTGGATATGTTTCTGGGTACCTTGTCTGGTCCATTTTTCAATCACCTGATTGGAAGCTCTTCGGTTGGTTTCACTGAGTTAATTATGATAAGAGAAAGAGTGGAAGCTGGAATTAGGAGTGGGAAGATTCAAAAGGATGCGTCCTTCAGTATAGTAAGGAAGCCATTTGCTGGGAAGAAAGAGGTTAGTGTTGTGTACCATCAAAGGAATTAGGACATAACTGAACACCGTCCAGCAGTAGGGGTTGTCATGATCTCTAAGCTTGCACCTACTCAACAAAGGAACAATCAGCGTAGACCGGAAAGGCAGGTAAGACAGTTTACCCAGATAAATATGACGTTGTCTCAAGTCTTTCCATATTTGTTGAAATCTAATCTGGTAACCTTGCGGGAAGCTCCGAAGAATCCCAACACTACCTCTCCTCACTATAACCCTAATGCTATTTGTGCTTACCATTTAGAAAGTCCGGGCCATGATACTAACAACTGATGGGCTTTGAAAAACAAGGTGCAAGACCTTCTCGAGGCGAAGGAAATTGAATTCGACGCCCCTGATATTCCAAATGTTATCACTGCTCCTATGCCTAAGAACGACCGTGGTGTTAACGCTGTTGAAGATGATGTGTTTGTTACTGCTTCTTATGAACTTGTTACTCCTCTGCTGACCGTCAAGAGGGACTTGTTGAAGGTCGGTTTATTTCTGGGTTGTGGCAAAGGTTTCCACTTATGTTTATCTCTATCGAATGGTTGTCATTTACTGAAGGCAGGTGTCCAGCGCCTGATGGATGACAAAGAGATTTTGTTTGAAAAGACTCCCGTTCCAACCACT
Organism: Vicia faba; assembly: GCA_948472305.1. Taxonomy (NCBI): domain Eukaryota; kingdom Viridiplantae; phylum Streptophyta; class Magnoliopsida; order Fabales; family Fabaceae; genus Vicia; species Vicia faba. The sequence goes on along the minus strand of OX451741.1, from coordinate 1,131,488,054 downwards.
TCTTATAAGGATGTTTCAATAATAACCATTTCCGCCAATCCTCCCAAGGTCTCCACCAAAAGACCCATCAGGATTACATCTGTTCCAAAGGTGACTCCACTGATAATTACTATGCCAGGGCCAATCCCATACTCCTCAGACAAAATTGTTCCCTGGAACTATGGGGGTGACATCTACTACCACAGTGTCAAGCAAGATTGGCTGGCTGATGAAGACCAGGTTTCTGAGAAGGCTGACCCCGACATTGGCAACATTATGGGAACCAACAAAATAACCAGAAGTGGAAGAGTGTTCTCCCCTGAGATTTCTCCTCCGAAATTTGTTACTGATCCTGTGATTGATCTTGTTTTTGTTCCTGCTGATACTACTACTACAGTTCCTGTGTTTACCCCTGCTGACACCCCTATCACCGAGTCGACCGAGACTCGGGGCAAAGACATATTGGTTGAGCATGTCCGGACGAAGGCGCAATCGGTATCTATCCCAGAGGTTCCAAGAAGGAAATGGACGAAATTTTGAAGATTATCAAGAAGAGCGACTACAATATGGTCGAGCAGCCAGGGAAGACCCCTTCAAAGATTTTTATGCTAGCCTTACTGTTGTGCCCCGAAGCTCATGCGAAGGCTCTAGTGAAATTTCTCAAGACAACTCATGTGCCACAGGAAACCTCTGCTGACCAATTTGAAGATTGTGTGGCTAGTTTGACAACTGACAATGGCTTGGGTTTTTCTAATGCTGATCTGACACCTAGAGGGAGAAAACACAATGATGTGCTGCATGTTTCCGTCGAGTGCAGGGGCACTACTTTGGCCCACGTCCTGATAGATACTGGTTCATCATTGAATGTGCTGCCTAAGAAGGCTCTGGATAGACTAGAATGTAAAGGTTTGACCTTAAAGCCCAACAACATAGTGGTAAGGGCCTTCGATGGTTCGAAGAGAATGGTGCACGGGGAGGTGGACATCCCTATTAAAATTGGTCCTCATACCTTTGACTCTACCTTCTACGTGATGGATATCAGACCATCCTATTCTTGTTTATTGGGCCTCCCTTGGATTCATGGGGCATGAGCCGTTACATCCACTCTACATTAGATGATGAAATACCCGGTAAAATGAAAAATTATCACGATGCACGGTGAAGAGGAATACATGGTCAGTCACCTGAACTCCTTCAGGTATGTAGAAATGGATGGAGAGTTCATCGAGACTCCGTGTCATAATTTCGAAGAGGTACCTTAGACTATGGCTGCAACTGAAACTGTCACCAATCTGCCAAAGATCACCAGAACTCCCTTGAAGATGGCTTCTATCAAGGATGCAAAAGCAGTTATTGAAGGAGGTGGGTCTACCATCTGAGGTCAGCTCCCTAACATACCATACAAGTCTGAAAAATTTGGCTTAGGTTTCTCCTCAGGGGCTCAAAGGGCTGTCTGTCGTGCTCGTGCTAGAGGACCTCCCTTCTGTATCAGCAATCATGGGGTCAACGCCTTAGAAGACAGTGATGGTGTTGATGACATGGACAATTGGATCTTCCCTACTGCCAACGGTGGACTCAGTAACTGGACAGAAAGAGACTTTGTACCGACTACTTTTGTTTAAAAGTAATTGTCTTTTTTGTTTTTTGGATATGTAATAAACAATATAACTTTATGGCCGTGTGTCTTACCCGGGGCACAATGGTTTATTTTTTAGGGTTATCTTGTTTCAATTTCATATGGCACTAATAAAGCATTGGACATTTATGCATACAAATTTTGCGCTCTTTGTTTTTCTTTTCTGCTTTTTACTTTGTCTATACAGCTATGCTCTTACACACACTCACATATCAAACTGCATATCCATATCCACTATGGATCCCATTGATAACAGTTCTGCTATTGCCGGTTATGACTTTGAAAATCCGATCAACCAAGCCGAGGACGAAGGTGAGGAAGATTGTGAGGTACCCGGAGAACTTGCTAGACTGTTACAGCAGGAAGAAAGGGCTATACAGCCTCATGAAGAGCCAGTTGTGACAGTGAATTTGGGTACAAAAGAGATTAGAAAAGAGGTCAAGATAGGTGCAAATTTGGAGCTTAGTGTCAAACATCGTTTGATCCAGATGTCGCATGATTATGTTGAGATCTTTGCCTGGTCATATGAAGACATGCCGGGACTAGACACTGATATTGTGGTTCATCGCCTGCCGACTAAAGAAGATTGTCCTCCGATAAAGCAGAAGGTCCGTCGTATGCGCCCTGAAATTTCAGAGACGATTAAAGCAGAGGTTATGAAACAGTTCAACATTGGGTTCCTAGCTGTCACTTCCTATCCCCAATGGGTTGCTAATATAGTCTCGGTACCTAAAAAGGACGGCAAGATACGAATGTGTGTGGACTACCGAGATTTGAACAGGGCAAGCCCCAAGGATGACTTTCCGCTCCCCCACATTGACGTTCTGGTTAACAATACCGTGCAACACAAGATCTTTTACTTCATAGACGGTTTCTCCGGTTACAATCAGATCAAGATGGTACCTGAAGACATGGAGAAGATAACCTTCATCACACAATGGGGCACTTTCTGTTACAAAGTGATGCCGCTTGGATTGAAGAATGCTGGGGCAACCTATCAGTGAGCCATGGTAGCTCTGTTTCATGACATGATTCACCATTAGATAGAGGTTTATGTTGATGACATGATAGCCAGGTCTCAAACTGAGGAATAGCACCTTGATCATCTACAAAAGCTGTTTGATAGGTTGAAGACGTACAAGTTGAGGTTAAAAGTGCACCTTCAAGGTAAGGTATGGTAAACTCCAATGTTTCATTGTCAGTGACAAGGGTATTCAAGTAGACCCCGCAAAAGTGAAGGCTATACAAGAGATTCCGGCTCCTCACACTGAGAAGGAGGTTAGAGGTTTCTTAGGACGCCTAAATTAAATTGCCAGGTTCATTTCCCATTTAATTGCTACTTGTGAGCCAATCTTCAAACTCCTAAAGAAAGATCAGGTGGTAAAATGGAATGACGAATGCCAGACCTCCTTCGAGAGAATCAAGGATACCTTCAAGAGCCTCTAATTCAGATGCCTCCGATTGAAGGAAGACCTTTGATAATGTACTTAACAGTGTTGGATAGCTCAATGGGGTGTGTGTTGGGGCAGCATGACGAGTCCGGTCGAAAAGAGCATGCGATATACTACCTTAGCAAAAAGTTTACCGACTGTGAAACAAGATACTCACTGTTCGAGAAAACTTACTGTGCTTTGGCATGGGCTGCTCGCTGATTGAGACAGTATATGTTGACCCACACTACTTTGTTGATATCTAAGATGAACCCCATCAAGTACATCTTCGAGAAGCACGCACTATCCGAAAGAATAGCAAGATGGCAAATGATCTTGACCGAATATGATATCCAATACACAACCCAGAAAGTAATCAAGGGAAGTGTACTAGCTGATTATTTGGCTCATCAAGCTGTGAATGACTACCAGTCCATAAATTTTGAGTTCCCAGACAAGAATATTATGTTAGTTACTGACTATGAAGAACCTGGACTGGATAAAGGACCTGCAGAAGGATCCCGATGTATTATGGTTTTTGATGGAGCCTCCAATGCACTCAACAATGGCATCAGTGCTGTAATCATATCTCTTGAGGGCTGTCATACTCCTTTCACGTCCAGATTATGCTTTATCTGTACCAATAATATGGAGGAGTATGAAGCATGCATCATGGGTCTCAAAGGTGCTATTGACCTGAGAATCAAGTTCTTGAGTGTTTTCGGGGATTCAGCCTTGGTAATAAGCCAGATCAAAGGTGAGTGGGATATGAAGCACCCAAATCTTATCCCTTAAAAAGAACATGTGTTGACATTGCTTCCACACTTTGAAGAAGTCACCTTTGAACATTTCCCACGAGAAGAGAATCAGTTAGCGGACGCTCTAGCTACCATGTCATCTATGTTCAAGGTCAAGTGGGACAACGAGGCCCCTCGGATCACTATTGAAAGGATGGATGAACCAGCATACTGCTATGAGATTGACACCGAAAAGATAGCAAATAAACCTTGGTTCCATGAAGTGAAAAGGTATTTCGAGGCTCAAGAATATCCCGAGGGGGAATCTGTCAATGATAAGAAGTTCCTGAGGAGGTTTGTCACAAAGTTCTTCCTCAGTAATGGAATCCTCTATAAGCGCAATCATGACTCTACTTTACTTCGGTGCGTAGATAAAAATGAAGCAGAGAGGATTATGGAAGATCTATACGAAGGTACCTTCGACACCCATTCTAGTGGACACACCATGGCTAAAAAGATCCTACGAGCAGGATACTATTGGTCTACTATGGAAGCAGACTACTATCGGCATTCCTGAACTTGTGACAAATTCCAGATTTATGCTAATAAGGTGCATGTACCTTCGGTTCCTTTGAATGTCTTGACGGCTCCATGGCCCTTTGCAATGTGGGGAATTGATATGATCAGAGAGATTAGACCTACCGCTTCCCATGGGCATCGCTTCATCCTAGTAGCCATTGATTACTTCACGAAGTGGGTTGAGGCTGCCTCTTTTGCTTCTGTTACCAAGAATGTTGTGGCGCGGTTTATCAAGCATAACCTAGTTTGTCAGTATTATGTGCCAGAGAGAATCATTACTGACAATGGTACAAATCTCAACAATACAATGATCAGTGAACTCTGTAAGCAATTCAAGATCTAACATCATAATTATTCCCCTTACCTGTCGAAGATGAATGGCACTGTGGAGGCTGCTAACAAGAATATCAAGAAAATTGTACAGAAGATGATGATGACATGTAAAGACTGGCATGAGATGTTACCATTTTCTTTTTATGGCTACCGCACCTCAGCACGCACGTCGACGCGGGCAACGCCTTATTCTCTAGTATACGGTATGGAGGTTGTCCTGCCTATTGAGGTCCAGATCCCTTCTCTGAGGATCATGAAGGATGAAGGCTTGAACGAAGACGATTGGATCCAGACTCAACTTGATCAACTAAAACTAATTGATGAGAATATGCTTACTGCTTTCTGTCATGGTCAAATGTATCAAAAACGGATGATCAAGGCTTTCAACAAAAAGGTCAGACGTCAAGTGTATCAAGTGGGTGATCTAGTAATCAAGCGCATGATATTGCCGCAAGGTGATCCATAGGAAAATGGACCCCCATGTACGAAGGGCCATTTGTGATCAAAAGCATATTTTCCGGTGGAGCCATGATTCTGACCACCATGGATGGTGACGACCTTCCTCAGCCTGTTAATGTGGACATAGTGAAAAGATACGATGCATGAATAAAGACCCGCTAGGTTTACTGGCCTAGGAAAAGTAAGGGCATCCCGGCGAACCAAAAGGGTTCGGGCAAAAATTAGGGATAAAAACAAAAAAAATTGTACACCCGGCAAGTCGAAAACCTGCAAAGGCGGCTTAGGAAAAAAAGGGTATCCCAGTGGACTGAAAACCCAAAGGGCGGTCCAGGCAAAAATTAGGGATTTGAAGCGTATCACTATGTCCCATTGGATCACCTTGCAATCAGACTTCAGTATCAACTATCAAACTCAAACGGTACCGACCAATCCAGTCAGCTTCGGACAAGCAGCAACATGATGATACGCTCAAAGACATAGAGGCAATAGCAGAATTGAAACCCAATGGGATTATTGCACATAGCTGTTTTCTTCTCTTTGTACACTATTTTGTATAGTTTTCACTCTCACGACGGCGTTCTCCTACTAAAACGTCAGCCTCTTTGTACAAAATTCCTGTTATAGGCGAGCTTAAAAAATGAATACAAGTCATTTAAAGTACAAAACTGTTTGTTGTTCTTTTCCTGTTTTGTTTTGCAAAAAAACATCCAATGACTTATTTTTGACATATGCATTTAAATATGATCACTGTTCACAAATACTTGCATAAAAAATCAAACAGAAAGACGGTTACTAATGACTTTAAGAAACGGGGCAAAATCTGAAAACATTTGCAGTCCCGACAGTTACTCCTTCCAACAGGTACAGGGGAAGAGACAGTTCGAGACGGGGTCACCATTGCATACGACCCCGTGACATCTATGTTCCCCATAGAATCGAAACAACCAAAGTTTTGGTATCTTCTTCCCCAAGCAGTAATCACCTTCTCCAACAAAGTTCCTTCAGAGAGCTGAAATCTGCCTTCCCTAACCGAGTTTTATAATCTTAAACAGTTTATAACCTCCTCCCGGGTAGAGTTTATTTCTCTAACTGTAGAAGTTCAGACCCCAACAGAGTTTACGTCTCTACATCAGAAAAATCTCACAACAAAATATCCTCTCTCTACAGAGTTATTCTCAGGCAGAGTCCATCCTCAGCAGGTTATCCTCAAACAGAAAGAGGAAATCCCCAGCGAATCATCTCATTCATCATCCCCAACGGAAATGAAGGATTCAGCTTCCCAAACTCTCCAACAGAAGTCTGGGATTTATTTTTCTAGACTGAGAAACATCTCAACAACATCCCCTGTTCATACATCATGGCATGTGCATACACATCGCATACAACATAATCTCATTTATTTTGAGAACATCGTCACAATGCATTTTATACATCCTGACATTGCATATGACTAACTCTTTACCTTTTTCAGGGAAAGATCAAATCAACAAACACCGTTACTTATGTGACCTGGTAGTCTTCTCAAAAGCTACGTCTGGTGAAGGGCTATTTCAGCAATTTCCTCAGAAAGATGTCCTCCCAAGATTTTCTCTGGTTCAGTCAGATCGACACTAAGATCTCTCTGATTTCTATTCCAGTTGAAGATATTCCCATACTTTTGTATGGTTTAGTTGAATCGACGCTAAGATTCTTCTAATTTCCATTCTAGTCAAAGTTAATCCAAGACCTTCTTTGGTTCAGTTAGATCGACACTAAGATCTCTCTGATTTCCATTCCAGTTGAAGGCACTTTGAAGCCTGGGTTTCGACCAGATAACAATATAGGTGTTGCGAAGCCTGGAATCCGACCAGATAGTAGTTCACTTCTTCAAAGACATTGTGAAGCCTGGGTTTCAACAAGACAACAGTATAAGGTGCTATGAAGCCTAGAATTCGACCAGATAGTAGTTCACTTCTTCAAAGACACTGTGAAGCCTGGATTTCGACCAGATAACAGTATAAAGTGTTGCAAAGCCTGGAATCTAACCAGATAACAGTTTACCCTATCAGTTACTATGAAGCTGGGAACTCGACAGGATAATATTCAACCAACAATTTAAGACGTTGTGAAGCCTGGACTTCAACCAGATAATAGCATAAGGTGTTGTGAAGCCTGGAATCCAACCAGATATCAATTTACTCTATCAGTTACTATGAAGCCTGTATTCGACCAGATATTAGTTTACCTCAGATTCAAGTTGAAGCCTGGACCCGACCAGATAACAGCTTAATTTCTTCAAATTACCGAAGCCTGGATACGGCCAGATAACGATACACCTCAGATTCAAGTTGAAGCCTGGACCCGACCAGATAACAACTTAATTTCTTCAAACTGAAAAGCCTGGGTACGATCAGATAACCGTTTAATCTCATTTCCCCAGTAAGTCGTTGTGAAGCCTGGAGCACGACCAAATAACATTCAGCCTTATTATCCTCAGTAAGACACTGTAAAGCCTGGATCCTGACCAGATAGCAGTTCACTTCCGTATCTTCAATCAAATGATGATTCCCCAGTAGAGCAACGGATAACTAAAGCTCATAAAACTCTATGATCCAAGACAAAGACCAACATTCCTCAGCGGAGTCCTCTCTAACAACAAGAGCAGGAATTCCCACAAAGGAATATCCCATGAAATCAACATTCATCTGGATGGCATCTTTAAGCCCATCTCTGACGACTCTCCGTCATGTTCCATGGATGGCATCTTTAAGCCCATCTCTGATAGTCTCCTGTCACCTTTTCCAAATGGCATCTGTAATCCCATTCCCGATATTATTCACCAACAGTATCACTTCAGACGAGTGCAAATTTCTGGGCACTCTAGTGTTCAATCATCTTCCACCTTCATATCACGAAAGGCAGACAAGCCAATCTACATCCTCAGGTTTAAGAAGATTTAATAGGGGCAACTGTTGTACCCTAAAATTTTCCCTCTTATGTTTTCCAAGGTCTTCCCCTACATGGTTGGTCACAAACCCTTGCCTAAAGAAAAGGAAAATTTGTGAGTAAGGTTCTTAAGTTTCCTTCGATTGGCATCTACAAAATGTCTTTCAATTAACATCTCCAAAATGCCTTTCGATTGGCATCTCCAAAATGCCTTTCGATTGGCATCTACAAAATTCCTTTTGATTGGCATATCCAAAATGCCTTTCGATTGGCATCTACATAGCGCCCTTCAATTGGAATGGACAAAGGTCTTTCGATTGACCTGTTAACAAGGCCTTTCGAGTGGCATTTTAACAAGTACCTTTCGATTGGCAGTGTAACAGTGTCTTTCGATTGGAATTTTAATAAGTACCCTTCGATTGGTATGGACAAAGGCCCTTTGATTGGCATTCCAAAGGATCCATTCGAAGAACATGCAAAGGTTCATTCGAAGAAGCTTTCAAAGGGTCTATTCGAAGAACATGCAAAGGTCCATTCGAAGAAGCTTTCAAAAGGTCCATTCGAAGAACATGCAAAGGTCCATTCGAAGAAGCTTTCAAAGGGTTCGTTCGAAGAACATGTAAAGGTCCATTCGAAGAAGCCATCAACCTCTTCGAAAGGGAGCATTCAAAGGCCAGTTACATATGATTCAAAATTCAAAAAAAAGGACAAGATCCCATGTGTTTGGCTAACGTTACAAATTCTCATTCATGGCTTTCAAACACATAATCAAGGTTGTTTAAACCTTTGCCTTCTTGTCCCCTCTACCCCCTCTATATAAAGAGATCACAAGTGTTGCATCAAAGGAGAGGACAAAAAATATTAGAGAGACGCTGCCCACAAAATCCACTAAAGGTTGTCAAAATTTTCCAAGCCAAAGCCACCCTTCAACAAAAGTATCCAAGCCTAAAAGCCCCAAATCGAAGGTGCCCACATCCAGGAAGTGTCCAAATTGAAGGTTCAATCTACTAGTAAGAGAGGGTAATTTGTCCAACTTTGTATTTGCATAACATATCCATATTTGTCGTTCCATTCGACCTGTCATCCTAGACAGAATCAAAGGGCTTGGGTTTGGCACCCAGGTCACACTATGCTAAAAGTGATTTTTAACATCGCACATTAGACAACGCTTTTGTACAAAAGCGTTGTTATAAGTGAATTTAAAAAAAAACACGGAAACTGTATAAAATAATTAGTAAAAGCGCTACTAAAAATATGACCTTAGACAACGCTTTTAAAAAGCGCTGCTAAAGTATTGCTTTAGAAAGCACTTTATCATAAGCGCTGGTAAAGGTCCACTTTAGACAACGCTTTAAGAAAGCGCTGTCTAAAATCATAAAAAATTTAAAAAAATATTAGAAAAGCGCTGCTAAAGGACACTATTAGCCAATGCTTTTCAAAAGCGTTGCTATAGGTCAATATTAGCCAGCGCTTTAAGAAAGCGCTGTCTAAACCCTTATAAATGAAAATAAAAAAATAGAATCTGTGTATTCACAGATTCATGAATACAGAAGCAAAACCCTTTCCCTCCTTCAACAGTAAGCGTAACCCATTCCCTCCTCCGTCGCAAATCCTTCACCGTCATACCAGCCCCCCTTCGTCCTCCACCATCTCTCTCGGTTTTCCTCCACCCACACCGGCCGGTTCTCAAGGTATATTCTTTATTGAAAATTTCTTTATCTCCATTGATGTCCAAACTGAGTTATCTTCCTTGATAATGTACTATGCTAACATCTAAGACATTATCCTCCTATTGATGTCTAAACTGGGTTATATGTTCTGCACAATGACACTGAGGTTGAGCCATATGTTGAAATGCACAAGGATATACTCCGAGGGTTAAATCAGAATAGAAATGAAAATTGGATAGTACGGGAGCACAATCAAAGTTTTATACCATGGTTTCAGGATCATATTTTTTCAAAGCTTCATTCAAATCCCGCTTCAATAACAGAAAGGTTGAGATGTTTGGCATATGGTCCAAGTTTGCATGTGTTTTCCTATAGCGCATACGCAATTAATGGATACACATTTTATACTAAAGAACAAGATGATAAAATTACTATGCAAAATAGTGGTGTCACCGTGCTTGCTGAAGCAATGCACATTTCTAGTATGAAGGACCTAAACCCCAAATATGCAAATCTGTCATATTTTGGAGTTATCGAGCATATTTGGGTGTTTGATTACGAGAAGTTTCGGATTCCTATCTTTGGTTTCAAGTGGGTAAGTAGTGGTGGCATAGGAATGGATATGTTAGGATTTTTGCAAGTGGATCTTAATAGAGAGGGGTACAAAGAAGAGCCTTTTATTCTAGCCTCTCAAGCTAAACAAGTGTTCTATGTCACTGGCCTGGCGAGTACAAAATGGTCTATAGTGCTTTTATCTAACAAAGTGGTTGATGATAACGATGTAGACCAAGGTGGTATTGATGATGAGAAAGAGTCATGTATTAGACGAAATGAGAAATGCATCATTTAAAGGGATTAGGCGGGAGCCCAAGTCAATTACATCATTTGAGGTAACACAATTATATGACATTTATGCTATGAGAAATGCTAATTTGTGATTTTATTTTTCCCCTAACTAATTATATGATAACTAGATTCATGCTAAAGAGACTGCACAAGTCAGTCAGGGTAAGGCGCCTGAAATTAGCAATATTTCCATACAAAAAAAGAATGTTGCTAAGAAGACCGTGGCTAGCAAAAAAAATACTGCTCAGTTCAGGTCGTGCCTTTAAACATATTTAGGAATTACAGATATTCCGGATGGTGGTACCCGCCTTATACCTATGAGTGCATACATATTTGGTTTTGAATATCTTGAAGAAATCGGTAGAGAGGATATGGAGCAAGTTTTTAGGCATTTGGAATTAGGCTTCAGTGTTATCGGTATATACATCAGGTATACTCCGATCAATTTTGTTTAATTAAATGAATAATTTGATCCCTCATTTAAATGAATATAGTATAATGTTAATGATGTTTTAATTTAAGGTTTATGTATGACAACATTGTGCGCCCGCGTGGATTAGAAGCAAGATTTGGCTTCTTAGCTCCCAACACTGTCAATTCAGGGTTAATTGTAACGAGACCAGATGATATCATAGAATATGTACTAGGTTTATTCGTGGCTAATAAAGATACTGAGAAGTTTTTCTTTTTGCCATATAATACTGGCAACGGGTTAGATTTTCATCCTAACTTGAGCTATTATAATTTTCCGTTTTTGGCCATTGTTTAATCTTTGTTTAATCTTACAGTGGACACTGGTTATTGGTTGCGATTAATCCTATGAGAGAAACTGTGTATTATCTGGATTCGTTATACAATGATTGGTCAACATATCCAGATTTGAAACAGATGATTGACACGTAAGTGTTTTTCTCCCAAAGAAATATTCAAGTTTATGTTTATGTTTATGTTTATGTTTATGGTCAACATATCTGGATTTGTGTTTATGTTTATGTTTCTATGTGAGATTATTCTAAACAGTCGTTTATATTTTATTATAGCATTCTACTTTCTTTTCGCTCCCAAAGAGATATTCAAGTACCAAAAAGTTGAGCCAACAACGTTACATGGATCAAAGTGGAGGTATATTTTCACAAAGAGATATTCAGTTTTGATTACATTAGTGATGATACTTGATAAAACAATTTAAGGGGTATATCCTGATATATATTCGTATTTTCTTTCCATGTGTAGTATCCTCGCCAACGTAACAGTATAGATTGTGGCTATTTTATGTTGAGGTTTATGAAAGAAACTATTCTTTTGGATCGATTAGAGATTCCATCCACAGTATGGATTTCTAACTTAGGAATTACATATTATTTTCATATTTTGTGTTTCTCATAAAATGACATATTGTTTTAACTAAATCACATACTATGTTATATAATTATATATGTAGTACTTTGAGGAATTCAATTGTGCACATTACTCAAAAGATCAATTGGATGAACTTATGGAGGAATGGTGTCAATTCATTATCGGGTTGAGAATTTTATAAGCTAAGGTATATTCTCTTATTTCCTTTGATGAGAACTTTCAAGTTTTGAGTATAAATTAAATTCGAATAAAGTGCAACGTTAATATTATCATGTTATGAATTTCGATCATTTGGTTTTTTTTCAAGGTTTATAGGTACATGTGTAGAAGATAGAGCTAAGATATTCATGTTGTTGTTGTTTCATGATAATTCTCGAAGATAGAAAGATGTATAGATGTAACTTCAATTTTGAATTTTAGGCATTTTAACTTGTAGAATTTTAACTTGTATCATGAATTTTGTAATTGTTGTTGTATATATCATCAATTTATATTTATATATATATATATATATATATATATATATATATATATATATATATATATATATATATATATATATATATATATATATATATATATATATATATATATATATATATATATATATATATATATATATATATATATATATATATATATATATATATATATATATATATATATATATATATATATATATATATATATATATATATATATATATATATATATATATATATTTTATTGGAATGAAGCTACCAAATATGGTGCATAATATGGTGAAAACCTGGATCAAATATGGTTAAAATTCTGATTAAAATGCATTATATATATTGGACAACGCTTTTGTAAGTCAAAATAGATAATTTATTTAAAAAACCGTGAACAATAGACAGCGCTTTAGGAGAAAAGCGCTGTAAAAACTTAAAAAAAAAAGTGCTGCCTAAAGTGTGAAAGCGCTGTCTAAAGTGGGGGAATAGACGGAGCTTTCAAAGGAAAGTGCTGTCTAAAGCCTAACTTAAAAAAATAACAAAGAGCTGTCTAAAGCAAAAGCGCTGTTAAAGAGGTATATAAAAAAGTGTTGTTTATTCTAAAAGCACTGTCTAAAGTTGGCATAAGTCAGCTGTGATACGGTGGGAGAACTGACTTGAGGTTTTGCGTTTGTGTTTGCAAATGTTTCGGTTTAGCAAGAGTCGCCACCGACTTTTTATTTTATCCAAAGGAAAGGTCAAAAAGCACAGGAAAGACCTTTGAGATGTTTTCTTGGGTTCGGGGGGTAGATTATGAAAAGGGAAGGTGCTAGCACCCTTTTCATCCATGGTTTTCCATGGGCTCTTAGTTACTTGTTTAGATCACTTGTTTTTGCTTTTCAATTGTTTGAAATGGTGCTTTTGTGTGTGGTTTTGAAAGTATTTTGAAAAGAGGGCTTTGTTTAGGCAACCTTTGTAATGATTCTTGTTTGAATATATACAAAGGTGTTTGTCTTTTGAAAAATGTTTCAATGTTTGAAAGTTTGTTGGGAAAATGTTTTAAAATTGTGTGATAGTTTGAAAATAGCAAGGATGGTTTGCAATTTGATCAAGTAACTAGGAGCATCTACCTACCTACTCAAAAGTCTTTCCTACACATTTTTAACCCTTTGACATTGTTGTTTTACCATTGTATTTGGTAAACAACCTTGTATTTGGATGTTAAACGGGACGGGCGTGGGTCATCGTATGACCATGATAACAATGTTACCAAGTATCTTAGCAAGATTTTGAGGGACTAGATCATTTTTGTTTAGGCAACCAGTATAGCGTCATCGATGGACTATGATCTTTTTGTTTTGTTTTTGTTTTGCCAAGATACCTAGCATGCATACCATGGCCATTTTAAGGCAACAAAGTGGATGAGACCCTAGGGGTGCTTGTGTGCATTGTGTTGTCATTTTTCATGAATTTTTGTCTTGTGTTTAGTCATTCAATTTGTTTTGATTTTTGGTCTATTGCATACAAAACCCAAATTTACTGTCATGGCATTTGAAAGCAATAAAATGCGTAAAAGTAAATCTAAGACTATTACAACAATATTATGGGGAGGGGGTACAAAGTTTGGAATGGGGGATATTTGCACAAAATAAAGCCCTAAAACTATTACAACCATATTGAATTTATTTGTACAAATAAATAAATAAGCAAATATTTAAATGTACAATAAAATGTAAATATGCACAAATGTTTTTGTTTTAATTTTTATGTATGTAAAAAATAAATTATTTATGTCTTAAAAATAAGAAAAATAAAAATGATTATTTTTTGGAAAGGGTGAAGAAACCCTAATTTTTGTTTTAAGAAAATATATTCTATATTATTTACTTATTTCATTTATGTACAAGAAAATAAATAAATGTATATACAAAATGTTAAAAAATAAAATATGTGAGAAAATATAATTTTATATATATAATATAATAAAAATAAAAATATGTAAGTATTTAATATTATTTACAATTTTATTTAGAAAAATAAAGTAACATTAACCTAATAATTATTTATTATGCAAATAAAAATAAATTAAAAATATGATAAAATGCCAAAATATAAAGAAAATATTTTTTGTATTTTTAAATGTTCAAGAAAAAATAATAAAGTCAGAAAATAAAAAAAATGAAAAAAAATGCAAAAATAAAGAAAATGGGCCAGGGGGTGCAAATAACACAATGGAGGGTGCAAACAACAAGGCAAGCCAGGCCCAACCCAATGTTCACTTCATCCCTGTCCTTGGAACAGAGAAACGCGTGCGCCATGTACAAACTTGTAACTCCTGCATACACGCTTAAAAACAAAATTTTGCAACATGAAAGTTATAGCTCATCATCACACGATTCTAATGACATAAAAAACTTAAACTAACTCTCAAAGACCAGAGAGAAATTTATCACCCCCAATTTCTGACCTAAAAATTTCAGCATGTTCATCATCTAAATTCTCCTAGCTCAGTTAATATAAATACAAGCTATGCATATGTACAGCTCAAGGACATTGAGGACTACATTTTTGCTTCACAGCCCTAAGCCTAATGATGCCTAGATAAGGAGATAGAAGTTTTAAAATTACCTGTTTCAGTCAAGTTCGAATATGGCAATGCAGCAACTTTGAATGAGGCCTGAAGGTCTTTTGAGCTTGCTTGATGTTCCTTTGACCTTTCCCAATGCTTAGCTTGCTTTGAAATGATCTGAAACTCCTTGTAGAACTCAACCTGCAAAGCTTCAAAATGAAAATGGTGAAGTGTGCAAACGAGGTTACAGTTGCTTGAGCAAGGTCTGGACAACTTAGGTGTGATGTATGGAGTGTGTTGGAAGTGATTCAAGACAAAACGCACGAGGCAATTTCAAGATGGCTAAGGTTCTGCAGAGCTTGCCCTGTTTTGGGCAGAAATGTAGTTTTGGGTGTATTTTGGTGTTTGAGAGGCTTGTAACTCATGTATTCTTCTTGCTACAATGTGTCGAGATTGTTTAGAATGCTACCAAGTCTTGCTCTTATCAGATTTCCAAGTTGTGGAGTTTTTGCACACTTTCTTGTTTTTGAAGTAAAAGGTGAGTTGACAAAGGCACAACCAGTACAGGATAGCTAAAGGCCTGAGGAGAGTTGGTAAATCTTTTATGATGTTTGTGGATGTGGTTTGCTGCAAAATATTAAGTTTAATTCTCAAGATAAACAAAAGGACATAAAGCATGCTTTATCAAAGTAGCAATGTTGCCTTTTTGCCATTTTTGGATTAAACCTTTGTACAAAGCTTCAAAGATCAAAAGCATGCCATTAACCATTGTATTTGCATTTAATTTATGAGTGTAGAAAGGATTAGAACCTGTAAACCAAGTACAAGCATGATCCAAACTGATTTGCAAGTTGTAATATGGTGCAAAATGCCATGGACAAAAGTGATAATTTTCCATTTTCAAACTTTCGATTCTCCCTAACCACAAATAATCTTGGAGAGTTCCTTGACATTTTGGAAAGATTGTAACATGCTCTACAATCCATCTTAGAAATGAATTTTGAGATTCCAATTGGAACTAGGTGAAAAGTTTCCATGAAGATAGGTAAAAATCCTGCCTAAACTAGGGCAAAATTTCACTAAGTTAAAAGTTTCATGGACCTTTATTCACAAAATCATAACTTGAGATCCAAGCATCTTTTGGGAAAACTTTGTGAAAAAAAGTTGTATATTTTGTGGAGGAATACAACTTTAATGTTGGAAGTTTTCTTTGAATCCAATTGCACCATGGTGAAAAAGTTGGGAAAAGTTGGGAAAAAATAAGAAATTTTCATAACTTAGAAAATTTCTAAGTTATGAAAATTTTCCATTTTAAACCCTAATTTTCAAAATTAGGTTTCTTGGTGAACAAGTTTCATGTTTTGACACATCTTGATGAAAAATGACCCTTGGCACTTGATTTTGACCAAAAAGTCAAAGTTTGACTTTTCAGTGTACAGTTGATTTTTGATCAGTTGACTGGAAAATTCATTTGTCAATCCAATGCAATTGAGATCTTTTGAACCTTATGATTAGGTTAAGATGATGCCATTGAGTCCTTGAATCCATGCTTGAACCCAATTTTCCATTAGCTAGGTTAAAAAAAATCAAAAATTGCCCTTCTACAGTCAAAACCCTAAAAATGACCATTTTGCCCTTTTGATGTTCTGATCAAATTTCTTGAGGAGTTATGGTCCAAACTTGATCAAATGGTTCATATGAGTCTATAGTGTTAATGTGGATAAAAAATTATGAGGTTTGACTGTAAATTGGCCACAGTTGACTTTTTCCCCAATACAACTGATTTTTAGGTCAACTGTCCAATTGATTGGGCAAAAATTTGATTCAAGGATTGAAACTTGGTATGAAAAATCTTAGGAGTCCAAAATGAAGTATGAAAGTCACATGAGGCATTGGAAGTCCAAAAATCCTTGTGCAAACTCAAACCCTAAATTCAGGTCAACAGTGCAAGGAAATGTCTTGAGCAGAGCAAACCCGAATTTTGGTCTTGAGTCCAAGAGTCTTGTAAGGAAAATCTTGATAAAATGAGAGGGAAAATTTTGGGGTACAACAGCTTCCCCTGTTCAATCTTCTTGAACCTGAAGAGTTAGATTGGCGAATTTTGTCGTTCATGACTCGAAGGTAAAAGATGATTGGACACTAGAGTGCCCGTAAACTTGCACTCGTCAAAATTTAGTTGAGGGAATGGGCTTAAAGACGCCATTTGGAGATGATTGAATCTTGTTGGAGATGGGATTAAAGATGCCATCCAAGACTGTTTGTTGAATTGTATGTTGTAAGTCAGAAGAATAAGTATCAGGATGGTATTCACGTTTGGAATGTATCTGAACTGTATCTGAAGATTGAATTTGTATGAGCAATGGAATGTCGTCCGTGTCTGGGGTGTATCCGAGCTGTAACTGTATTTGAATCAGAATGGATAACAGAATGAATTCCGTGTCTGGAGTGTATCTATTATTGTATCTGAATCTTGAATCTGAATAAGCGACAGAAAGACATCCGTGTCTGGAGCATCTCTGGACTGGGAAAAAAGTCAGAATAAGTGACAGAATGGAAACCGTGTATGGAGCATATCTGGATTGTATCTTGAGGTTGAGATCTGTATGAGTAGTTGGAATCTGAATGAGCAATAGAATAGCATCCGTGTCTGGAGCATCTCTAAGCTTTAAATCTGAATAAGCAATAGAATATCATCTGTGTCTGGAGCATCTCTGAACTTTGAATCTGAATAAGCAATAGAATAGCATCTGTGTCTGGAGCATCTCTGAGCTTTGAATATGAATAAGCAATAGAATAACATCCGTGTCTGGAGCATCTCTGAGCTTTGAATCTGAATAAGAAATAGAATAGCATCCATGTCTGGAGCATCTCTGAGCTTTGAATCTGAATAAGCAATAAAATATCATACGTGTCTGGAGCATCTCTAAGTTGTATCCGAACTTTGAATTTGAATAAGCAATAGAATAACATCCGTGTGTGGAGCATCTCTAAGCTGTATCATGATTGTATATTGGTAGCTTGTTAATCTTATCCTGAAAAGGGTAAAATGTTAGCTGAAACACAAAGTTATGTTGCATGAAATGTGTGATGCAATATATGTGTTTTATCAATGTTTATGATATATGAGTGTAATGTATGTGCATGTAAGTTGATTAGCTGTATTGTTGAGGGAAATAAATCCTTGATAGCTGGAGATAATAAAATCTTTGACTGCTGCGGGGAAAATAAATCCCTGATCGCTGTTGGAGATTCAAAATCTTTGCCAACTTCTGTGGGGATGTGAGAATCCTTCACGACTTTTCTGGGGATACAGGGATCCTTCAAGTCTTTGGAGAAATCTGCTTGGGAAATCCAGAGAACTTTGAAGACTTATACTGGGGGTTAAATAATGGGAATCCTTACTCGGTTGGGGAATAGGGAAAACTCTGGCGATCTCTACCGGGGATCAAACAAAGGAAAACCTTAATCTGCTGGAGAATAAGGAAAGCTCTGATGGCTTCTGCGGGGAACTAAGAATGAGAATCTTCAATCTATTGAGGAGTTTGAATTCTTGGGGACTTCACTGGAGAAGTGAGAATGAGAATCTTCGATCTTCAAGGGATTAAAAAAAACTGCCAAATTCATGCTGGGAGTAAAGAAAGCTCTGACAACTTCACTGGGAAATCAAGAATGAGAATCTTCATTCTGTTGGGGAGTAGAAACTCTGTGCGGAATAGCTATACTGCCGAGAAGTAGCTATTCTGCTGGAGAGTAAGTTCAGGACTCTGGGGGAAAAGCTTATTCATGTTTGGAAGAAGTTCAGGAGTTTGGTTTGTATGCCATTCTACTGGGGAATCATCCTAGGTTGGGGATAAAATAAAAGTTAACTGTTATCTGGTTGATTCTCGGATTTTAAGACAACTTGCTGGAGAATCTGGGGAAAACCGAATGGTTTCCGCTGTGGATTGGTAATTGGAATTTTGACTCCGTTGGGGAAGAAGGTTTCATCTCCGCTGGGGATCTGTAGTTCAAATTTTTTGCTCCGTTGGGGATCGGGAGTTTGACAACTTAACTCTGATGGGGATTTAAGGGATTTGAAATTGTAACTCCGCTGAGGATATGCATTTCAAGGTTTTAGCTCCGCTGGAGATCTAGATGATGTACTGCAGGGGATTTCTCTTGGAATAGCCTGAAGATGTTTTCCTATACTTTCAACCTGTCAGTAATTATTCTTTCCCATTTTGTTTATTTGTAAACGGTGATTATATTCAAATGCATATGCTCATTAATAAATCATTGGATGTTTTCAAATAAAACACAAATGTGAAAGGGAAAGACAAATAATTTTCTGCACTTTGAAGTATCTTTGTATTAACTTTGTGTAAGTATTTTGTACAAAGGAGACAAACATCTTATTAAGAGAATGTTGTCATAAAAAATGAGAAAAATTTATACAAAGAAAGATGGCTATGTGTGAAAATTTGATGGGATTCCCATTCTACTATAGCCTTCGCAACTTTGAACATCTTGTCCATTCGTTGCTTTGTCCGGAGATGATTGAGTTGATCAGAGCCCGGAGCTTGTCTGTGAAGAGATTGTGCTTAAAGTGATTCGACGAGACATAGTCATACGCTTTAATTCCCTAACTTTTTCCTGGACCGCCCTTTCGGGTTTTCGATCCACCGGGAAACCCTTTTTTGCCCAAGTCGCCCTTTCGGGTTTTCAACTTGCCGGGTGTAAAGATTTTTTTATTTATCCCTAATTTTTGCCTGAACCGCCCTTTCGGGTTTTCGATTCACCAAGATGCCCTTTTTTGCCCAAGTCGCCCTTTCGGGTTTTCAACTTGCCGGATCATTTATGCGTAGTATCTTTTGACTATGTCTGCGTTCGTAGGGTGCGGAAGGTCATCACCGTCCATGGTGGTTAAGATCATTGCCCCACAAGAAAATATGTTCTTGATCACAAATGGTCCTTCGTAGGTAGGAGTCCATTTTCCCCTGGGATCACTTTGCGGCGAGATGATCTGCTTGATTACAAGATCCCCGACTTGATATATCTGGCGTCTGACTTTCTTATTGAAAGCTTTGATCATCCGTTTTTGATATGTCTGACCGTGGCAAACAGCAGTAAGTCGCTTTTTGTCAATCAAGTTAAGTTGATCAAGTCGGGTCTGAATCCAATCGTCTTCACTTAAACCAGCATCTTTCATGATTCTCAAGGAGGGAATCTGAACCTCGATAGGTAAAACAGCCTCTATGTCGTATACCAAAGAATAAGGTGTTGCCCCAGTTGATGTACGCGCCGTGGTACGGTACCCGTGGAGAGAAAATGGTAACATCTCGTGCCAGTCCTTGTAGGTGACTGTCATCTTTTGTATGATCTTCTTGATATTTTTGTTCGCAGCTTCGACAACACCGTTCATATTTGGCCGATAGGGAGATGAATTGTGATGTTGAATCTGGAACTCCTCGCACAAGGCGGTGATCATGGTGTTGTTAAGGTTTGTACCATTATCGGTGATGATCCTTTCGGGGATGCCGTACCGGAAAATGAGGTTCTACTTGATGAAGCGGGCAACCACATTCTTTGTGACGGATGCGAAGGAAGCTGCTTCGACCCATTTGGTAAATTAGTCAATGGCCACCGGGATGAAACGGTGTCCATTGGATGCTGTAGGCTTGATCTCTCCAATCATGTCGATTCCCCACATAGCGAATGGCCAAGGAGCTGTTAAGATGTTGAGAGGATTTGGAGGTATATATACCTTGTCCGCATAGATTTGACATTTGTGGCATGTACAGGAATGTTGATGGCAGTCAGCTTCCATGGTAGACCAGTGATAGCCTGCCTGTAGAATCTTCTTAGCCATCGTATGTACGCTAGAGTGAGTGCCAAAGGTACCATTGTGCAGTTCAACCATGATTTGTTCAGCTTCAATCTTGTCCACACAACAGAGCAGAATGCAATCATGATTGCGCTTGTATAGGATACCATTGCTCAGGAAGAACTTGGCAGAGAATCTCCTCAAGAACTTTTTGTCGTTGACTGAAGCTCCTCTAGGGTATTCTTGGGCCTCGAGATACCTTTTGACTTCGTGAAACCAAGGTCGGTCCATTACTTCTTCGGTATTAATCTCGTGACAATGTGCAGGTTCGTCCATCCGTTCAATGGTGATTTGGGGAGCCTCATTATCCCATTTAAGTTTAAACATAGATGACATAGTAGCTAGAGCATCTGCTAGCTAATTTTCTGCTCGCGGAAAGTGCTCGAAGGTAATCTGCTCAAAATGTGGTAACAATGTCAGGACATGTTCTTTGTAAGGGATGAGGTTTGAATGTTTAGTATCCCACTCTCCTTTGATCTGACTGATGACCAAAGCTGAGTCTCCAAACACAATCAATGATTTGATTCCCAAGTTTATTACAGCCTTGAGACCAAAGATACAAGCTTCATACCCGGCCACGTTGTTGGTGCAGTTGAAGCAAAGGCTGGCTGTGAAAGGTGTATGGCAACCTTCTGGCAGATGTATCTTTTTGAATTTTCCCGCTCTTGTTTCCAGCTTTGACTCTCTCACCAGTCAGAATTAACTCGGTGAACTCTGCATATGAACTTCCTATCAGGTGATTAAAGAAAGGACCTGATAGAGTCCCCAAGAACATATCAACTAGCTCTCTTTCAGATAAAGGTGGTTGCACTCGTCCCACCAAGTCTCTCCATTTCTGAGCATACTCTTTGAAACCTTCATTTGAGACCATGCCCATACTCTGTAATTGAGTACGGGTTGGTGCTAAGTCTTCATTATATTGATACTACTTATAGAAGGCAGCAGCCAAATCCTTCCAATTGTGCACATCAGACCTCTCTAGCTGGTAGAACCAATCCAACTGTGTTCCCGAAAGACTGTCCTAGAAGAAATGGACCCACAGGTCTTTGTCAGAAGAATGTGGTTGAATTTTCCTGACGTAAGACCGTAGGTGCATCTTGGGACAAGACAACCCATCGTATTTAGCAAAAAGAGGTACTTTGAATTTAGGAGGGATTACAATCCCAGAAACCAACCCTAGCTCTTCAAAGTCCAGCCCAGGCACTCTCTGTAACTCCATGGCTGCCAGACGCTCTTCCAAATTCTTGTATTTGTCATCTGCAGGAGGGTACTGCTGTTCAGAATAGTCATCCTCCTCCTCCTCTTCTTCTTCCTCAGACTCAGATGGCACTGCAACTCCCTTTCCTTTTCCTACCCCTTCATCAGATGTTGAGGGGAAATCCAGGACCCTTCTGGCTTGACCTTCAAATCTTCTACCCAAAGTAGCCACACCAACTCTTTTCTTTTTCTTTTTCTCTTTTTCCTTTTCCAGTAGAGTTTTGAGCTCCTCCTGCCCCTTGGCTAGGGTCATGAGTAGCTGCTGGAACTGTGAATTCTGCGCCTGTAAGTCTTTGACTGTCTGTTCCATATCCATCTTGCTGAAATAAACAACAGAGAGATGAGCAAACTTGGTGTGAAGACCTGTTTATGCATATGATGAATGATATGTATTCATGTAATGCATTCAAGGATTCAGAAATTCAAATTTGTTTTAAACAAAAAAGAAACACACGTCATATTAATAAGATAGAATTTGTTAGTACATCAATGCCCCATGGGAAAAATAATACAAAATTCTAATGTAAAAATACGTTGCGCATCCTTTTTGGTGCAATGTAGGTGTTGAGAGTCTGCTCTTCGTGAAGTTGACGGGTAAGTTCCAAAACCTTCTTCTCACTGGCGTAGAATTGGGCTTCAAAAGTGTCGCGTTCTCCCTTGAGCTGTATCCAACTCCTTTGTAAATCTTCTAGTGATGTTGGCATGTCAGGATGTAGGAGGGTGTATGGAACCTCTCCTTCCATAACAGGCTCTTTAATCACAGGAAGCATGTATGGGTAAGGCATCATAAGACTTTGGGCGCGGGTTCGTACCCACTTGAGGTAAGGCTCAAGGGGGATGGAATTCTTGTGTCCCAAGGTCTTACTGTCCACTTTGTTGGGAATCCTCTAAGCTCGGATGAACCTTTTCGAAGTCCTTGATCGTCGTTGTCAAAGTCAAAAACCAAGTCTGGAATCAGCATGTCATATGGGCCATCCCTTCGGGCATACCCAAACTGTCTCAGAGCCAAGCAAGGGTTGTAGGTGATGCCTCCCCTAATGCCAAGTAGAGGGACATTAGGTAATTCCCCACAACAGTCAATGATGATGACATTCTCTTTTGATCGAGAACACCAATGAATATCTGAATATGTAAGGGTCATTAACCGTTGTGACCACCTCAAACCTTTCTCATTCTTCAAAACTAATTAGGGAAGATGAGAAATAAACCATCTTGCCAGTAGAGGAGTACAACACATGAGAACACCTCTTTTCCTCATTGTTCGAGAGTGAAATAAGTGGAGGATATCTCCAAGCAATGTAGGCACCGGGTTGCGAGCCATGAAAATTTTGACAGCACTTACATCTATAAGCTGGTCAGGGTTTGGGAACAAGACCAACCCATAGATGAGAAGAGCTACAATCTCCTCAAAAGCTTGCAAGTCCAATGAATTCCAGCAGCTTTGGGCCTTCTCAAACAGAAACTTTGACAAGAAGCCTTTGACACCACTTCTAGTTTCCCAATGGCCTATGACATCAGATGGTTGCAAGTGTAGGGCTTGAGCAACATCTTCAAGCTTTGGATCTCTTTCTGTACCGTTGTAGGGTAGTTGATGGAGAATAGGAATCCTAAGGAGTTGAGAAAATTCCTCCAAAGTAGGCACTAGCTGGTAATCAGGGAATGTGAAGCAGTGGTGTAGGGGGTCAAAGAACTGGAAGAGAACTTTCACCATGGCTTCCTCTGTGTTGGAGTTGACCAAGTTGAGAAGTCGACCATGTCTCTCAGTAAATGGAGAATACTCTGGAATCCTTGAAGCTAGCTCCTTTAGTTGAGGAGGAATTCTCATAAGGTTGACCTGAATAGTTTTCCTGCGGAGTGAATCCATGACCTACAAAACAGGAACAACGATGAAGATCCAAACCCTTGAAATGGTTAGTGGATGCATATGATGCTTTATGATGCTCATGATGTTATGCACAAGTATATATGTACAAGCAAATCACACAAGTTCCTAGTTTCAGGCTTGCATGGGGTTTCATAGGTAAGTACCCTCTTGAAGTTTAGTTGCCTTAACCTGTCCTATAAATAGTAACCGAGTTCTAAGGAGCTCAATATCACTGGATTATTTTCTGTGTTCATTGTTTCAGTTTAGCCACTTTACTAGCGACCGAAACATTCCAATAAAAAAATCCTCAATGAGTGTAGTATCGAGTATCTACCAACTTCAGACTGCACCAAAGCTGGTCATCTCACTACCCCTAAAAAGGCCAAGTTGGTCAAGTAAAGGTTCTAAAAGTCCATTAGTGCTTCATGACATCACTCAGCGGCCCCATATTCTCTTTGATTGACTCAAAGGCTACCGATACCCACAAATATGTCGCACTAATATAGCTATTGCTTCAACCATGTCGGTATACCCCGCACAGTTTCCATAACGTATTTCTATTTACCTATGAATGTTTCCCAAATCCGGGTAGAGGATTCAAACCCAAACAATAGAACCAAATGTAAAGCAATCAAGTCAAGCAAGATAAGCATGTAAAGGTGATCTAAAACCCTAAGGTAACCCCAAGTTTTTTATAATCCCCAGCAGAGTCTCCAGTTCTGTGATACGGTGGGAGAACTGACTTGAGGTTTTGCATTTGTGTTTGCAAATGTTTCGGTTTAGCAAGAGTCACCACCGACTTTTTATTTTATCCAAAGGAAAGGTCAAAAAGCACAGGAAAGACCTTTGAGATGTTTTCTTGGGTTCGGGGGGTAGATTATGAAAAGGGAAGGTGCTAGCACCCTTTTCATCCATGGTTTTCCATGGGCTCTTAGTTACTTGTTTAGATCACTTGCTTTTGCTTTTCAATTGTTTGAAATGGTGCTTTTGTGTGTGGTTTTGAAAGTATTTTGAAAAGAGGGCTTTGTTTAGGTAACCTTTGTAATGATTCTTGTTTGAATATATACAAAGGTGTTTGTCTTTTGAAAAATGTTTCAATGTTTGAAAGTTTGTTGGGAAAATGTTTTAAAATTGTGTGATAGTTTAAAAATAGCAAGGATGGTTTGCAATTTGATCAAGTAACTAGGAGCATCTACCTACCTACTCAAAAGTCTTTCCTACACATTTTTAACCCTTTGACATAGTTGTTTTACCATTTTATTTGGTAAACAACCTTGTATTTGGATGTTAAACGGGACGGGAGTGGGTCATCGTATGACCATGATAACAATGTTGCCAAGTATCTTAGCAAGTTTTTGAGGGACTAGATCATTTTTGTTTAGGCAACCAAGATAACGTCATCGAGGGACTATGATCTTTTTGTTTTGTTTTTGTTTTGCAAAGATACCTAGCATGCATACCATGGCCATTTTAAGGCAACAAAGTGGATGAGACCCTAGGGGTGCTTGTGTGCATTGTGTTATCATTTTTCATGCATTTTTGTCTTGTGTTTAGTCATGCTATTTGTTTTGATTTTTGGTCTATTGCATACAAAACCCTAATTTACTATCATGGCATTTGAAAGCGATAAAATGCGTAAAAGTAAATCTAAGACTATTACAACAATATTATGGGGAGGGGGTACAAAGTTTGGAATGAGGGATATTTGCACAAAATAATGCCCTAAAACTATTACAACCATATTGAATTTATTTGTACAAATAAATAAATAAGCAAATATTTAAATGTACAATAAAATGTAAATATGCACAAATGTTTTTGTATTAATTTTTATTTATGTAAAAAATAAATTATTTATGTCTTAAAAATAAGAAAAATAAAAATGATTATTTTTTGGAAAGAGTGAAGAAACCCTAATTTTTGTTTTAAGAAAATATATTCTATATTATTTACTTATTTCATTTATGTACAAGAAAATAAATAAATGTATATACAAAATGTTAAAAAATAAAATATGTTAGAAAATATTATTTTATATATATAATATAATAAAAATAAAAATATGTAAGTATTTAATATTATTTACAATTTTATTTAGAAAAATAAAGTAACATTAACCTAATAATTATTTATTATGCAAATAAAAATAAAATAAAAATATGATAAAATGCCAAAAAATAAAGAAAATATTTTTTGTGTTTTTAAATGTTCAAGAAAAAATAATAAAGTCAGAAAATAAAAAAAAAATAAAAAATATGCAAAAATAAAGAAAATGGGCCAGGGGGTGCAAATAACACAATGGAGGATGCAAACAGCAAGGCAAGCCAGGCCCAACCCAATGTTCACTTCATCACTGTCCTTGGAACAGAGAAACGCGCGCGCCATGTACAAACTTGTAACTCCTGCATACGTGCTTAAAAACAAAATCTTGCAACATGAAAGTTATAGCTCATCATCACACGATTCTAATGACATAAAAAACTTGATCTAACTCTCAAAGACCAGAGAGAATTTTATCACCCCCAATTTCAGACCTAAAAATTTAAGGATGTTCATCATCTAAATTCTCCTAGTTCAGTTGATATAAATACAAGCTATGCATTTGTACAGCTCAAGGACATTGAAGACTACATTGATGCTTCACAAACATAAGCCTAATGATGCCTAGATAAGGAGATAGAAGTTTGAAAATTACCTGTTTCAGTCAAGTTCGAATATGGCAATGCAGTAACTTTGAATGAGGCCTGAAGGTCTTTTGAGCTTGCTTGATGTTCCTTTGACCTTTCCCAATGCTTAGCTTGCTTTGAAATGATCTGAAACTCCTTGTAGAACTCAACCTGCAAAGCTTCAAAATGAAAATGGTGAAGTGTGCAAACGAGGTTACAGTTGCTTGAGCAAGGTCTGGACAACTTAGGTGTGATGTATGGAGTATGTTGGAAGTGATTCAAGACAAAACGCACGAGGCAATTTCAAGATGGCTAAGGTTCTGCAGAGCTTGCCCTGTTTTGGGCAGAAATGGAGTTTTTGGTGTATTTGGGTGTTTGAGAGGCTTGTAACTCATGTATTCTGCATGCTACAATGTGTTGAGATTGTTTGGAATGCTACCAAGTCTTGCTCTTATTAGATTTCCAAGTTGTGGAGTTTTTGCATACTTTCTTGTTTTTGAAGTAAAAGGTGAGTTGACAAAGGCACAACCTGTACAGGCTAGCTCAAGGCCTGAGGAAAGTTGGTAAACCTTTTATGATGTTTATGGATGTGGTTTTCTGCAAAAGAATAAGTTTAATGCTCAAGATAAACAAAAGGACATAAAGCATGCTTTATCAAAGTAACAATGTTGCCTTTTTGCCATTTTGGGATTAAACCTTTGTACAAAGCTTCAAAGATCAAAACCATGCCATTAACCATTGTATTTTCATTTAATTTATGAGTGTAGAAAGGATTAGAACCTGTAAGCCAAGTACAAGCATGATCCAAACCGATTTGCAAGTTGTAATATGGTGCAAAATGCCATGGACAAAAGTGATAATTTGCCATTTTCAAACTTTCGATTCTCCCTAACCACAAATGATCTTGAAGAGTTCTTGGACATTTTGAAAAGCTTGTAATATTATCTACAATACATCTTTGAAATTAATTTTGATATTCCAATTGGAACTAGGTGAAAAGTTTCCATGAAGATAGGTCAAAATCCTGCCTAAACTAGGGCAAAATTTCACTGTTAAAAGTTTCATGGACCCTTATTCACAAAATCATAACTTGAGATCCTAGCATCTTTTTGGAAAACTTTGTGATTTAAAGTTGTATAATTTGTGGAGGACTATAACTTTCATGTTGTAAGTTTTCTTTGAATCCAATTGCATAATAGTGAAAAAGTTGGGAAAAGTTGGGAAAAAATAAGAAATTTTCATAACAGAAAATTTCTAAGTTATGAAAATTTTCCATTTTAAACCCTAATTTTCAAAATTAGGTTTCTTGGTGAACAAGTTTCATGTTTTGACACATCTTGATGAAAAATGACCCTTGGAACTTGATTTTGACCAAAAACTCAAAGTTTGACTTTTTAGTGTACAGTTGATTTTTGATCAGTTGACTGGAAAATTCATCTGTCAATCCAATGCAATTGAAATCTTTTGAACCTTATGATTAGGTTAAGATGATGCCATTGAGTCCTTGAATCCATGCTTGGACCCAATTTTCCATTAGCTAGGTTAAAAAAAAAATCAGAAATTGCCCTTCTATAGTCAAAACCCTAAAAATGACCATTTTACCCTTTTGATGTTCTGATCAAATTTCTTGAGGAGTTGTGGTACAAACTTGATCAAATGGTTCATATGAGTCTGTAATGTTGACGTGGATCAAAAATTATGAGGTTTGACTGTAAATTGGCCACAGTTGACTTTTTCCCTAATACAGCTGATTTTTAGGTCAACTGTCCAATTGACTGGGCAAAAATTTGATTCAAGGCTTGAAACTTGATATGAGCAATATTAGGAGTCCAACATGAAGTATGAAAGTCACATGAGGCATTGGAAATCCAAAAATCCTTGTGCAAACTCAAACCCTAAATTCAGGTCAACAGTGCAAGGAAATGTCTTGAGCAGAGCAAACCCTAATTCTGGTCTTGAGTCCAAGAGTCTTGTAAGGAAAATCTTGATAAAATGAGAGGGAAAATTTTGGGGTACAACAACAGCGCTTTTATATTGAAAAAAATAGTTGTCTTTTCTTTTAGCAGTGCTGCTTTAGGCAGCGCTGTTAAAAGCCTAAAAAAGCGCCGTCTTTTCCCTTTTTCTTAGTAGTGTCATGTTCTTCGTTTGCTAACACTTGCTGCAGATATAGCCTGAAAAGACCCAGCGAGTGCAGGATCGAAGAACCTGGGTTTCGATACTCAGGTCCTGTGTTTTATTTTGCTAACATACTTTTGTAGGTATAGCATCCCATATCGAAGGAGACACCTTCTCTGGATCGAAGCTGCCCATTAGCCTGCTAGATCGAAGGAGGCACCTCCTTCCTGGATCGAAAGATGCCTCCTTCTTGGATCGAAGGACGTCTCCTTCCTGGATCGAAGG
Source organism: Vicia faba (assembly GCA_948472305.1). Taxonomy (NCBI): domain Eukaryota; kingdom Viridiplantae; phylum Streptophyta; class Magnoliopsida; order Fabales; family Fabaceae; genus Vicia; species Vicia faba. The sequence goes on along the minus strand of OX451741.1, from coordinate 1,131,459,030 downwards.
GCATTCCCTTTCCCCAAGATCGAAGGGCAATCCCCTTCCATGGATCGAAGGCTATTCATGCTCCCTCCCTAGCCCAATCGAAAGAAGGCATCTCTGCTGAATTGAAAAGACCATAACTCTCCTGGGATCGAAGCTCCCCTTTTCTCCCTAGATTGAAGGGTGTCCCTTGCATTTTATTTTTGTTTTCATTGACTTCTTTTTATTTTTACATTAAAATCAAAATCACAAAAATATTAGGCTAGCTGTTTTTCCAACTAAATTTATTTTGTAAATAAATAAATTAATTATTTTAACATCTTCTTTTCTTAAAATTAAAATTAAATAAACTTAGGATTTATTTTCTTTTATACCAAAAACAACAAAAAGATTTCTTTTCTTTATGATTTTTAGACGTCTTTTCTATTTCATGCGCGTTTATTTAATTCTGTATTTTTACTATTATTGTATTTGCCTATCGGATGTAATAGATTAAAATTAGGATATTTATTGCTTTATCCCCCTTTATCCTTGTATAATGTAAATCCCCTCCCCTAAGCATTTTAATAGCGTAGGACCTCTATTTTCTACATTTTTTACTGCTTTTCATATTAACTGCTAGTAACTAGACATGTATGACAAAGACTGAAATAAAACGTTAGCAAACCTAACAAAAAAGACAAAAATAACTGAACATAACACAATTGCACACAAGCACCTCTAGGGTATCCCACTTTGGTTGCCTTTTTATAAAAAAAAACAGTCATGAGGCAGGAATGCTTTAGGAAAGACCTGTAAAATCAAAAGATCATAGTCTCTCAATGACCCTACAATTGCCTTCTCGGTAAATGATCTAGTCCCTAAAATAGAATTGTTAAAGCATCTCCATAAATTGCCTTCATGACTGTAACGTTCCTTCGATTGTCCCTCAACATCCAACGACAAGGCTACCTACTCACTAATAGTAGGATAGCACTGTCTAAAGGAAAAGAGGAAAAGAACGACCCTTTTCGAGTAACAAAGTAGATAGCTGTTAGAAGTTTGCTCGAACTTTTTTTCCACTTACACAGAAAACTACTTTTCAAAAACAATTTCAAAACACTTTGTATATTTTCTCTACTATCCTGAGAAACATTACAAAGTTCGCCGTACTAAGGCATTTTCCAAACACACAAAGCACAAAGATATTTTAAAATGAGCAAACCTCTAAGAGCCCGTGGAAAACCACAGATGGAAAGGGTGCTAAAACCTTCCATTTCCATAATCTACCCCCTTATTCAGAAAACATCTCGAAAAAGGTCTTTTTCTGTTCTTTTCACCATTTACTTAATTTGGATAAAAGAAAAGATGGTGGTGACTCTTGCTTACCGCGACATTTGCGAACACAAACGCAAAACTAGTATATAACAGTCGGTTCTGCCACTGTATCACAATGGCATATCACACTAACCATTTCAAGGAATTTTAGGACTTATCTTTGTGTCTGTTTTGTAAGACATGGCTCTCATTCACAGAAATACTATCCAAGTTAATCTCGTAAGGGTACCTCCTCGACTCAAGGAATTGGAATCAAGGGTTCTTGAGAATTACCCTTTCACTAAAAGACATGGTCGACTCCTCTGTTTGGTCACCTCAAGCCCTGATGAAGACATGGTGAAAGTTCTCTTCCAGTTCATTAACCCTTTACATCACTGCTTTACATTTCCCGACTACCAGTTGGGGCTGACCATGGAAGAGTTTTCTCAGTTATTGGGTGTTTCTATTCTCAATCAGTTACCCTTCAACGGTATGGAAAGTGACCCAAAGCCTGAAGAAATTTCTCAAACCCTGTATCTACAACAGTCCGACGTTGTGGCAAATTGGGAAACAAGAAGCGGTATAAAAGGGTTTCTAGCCAAGTTCTTGTTTGAAAAAGCTCACTATTTCTAGGATACTTTGGATTTACAAGCCTTTTAAGAGGTATTGGCCCTTCTCATCTATGGTATGGTATTGTTCCCTAATCCTGACCAACTCATAGACGTGAATACAGTCAAAGATTTCATGTCTCGCAATTCGGTGCCTATCTTACTTGGAGACATTCTGCGCTCTTTTCACACTCACACTATAAAGAAAATAGGAACCCTCATATGTTGCACCTCTCTGTTGGATAGGTGGTTTATTTCGCACCTACCCTGATTTGTGTTGAAGAATGAGCAAGGCATATGGTGGTCTAATAGGTTGATGTCTCTCACGCATTCAGATATTCAATGGTGTCCTCGATCTATAGAAGACGTTACCATAATTGATCGCTGTAGGGAATTCCTCAATGTTCTTCTCCTAGGAATTAGGGGAGGAATCACTTATAACCCTTGTTTGGCATTGAGACAGTTTGGGTATTCTAGGAGGGATGGTCCTCATGATGTATTGGTTCAAGGCATTATGTTCAACTACGAGGATGATGCTCAAGGGTATCGTCAGAGGTTCATCCGAGCTTAGGGCATGGTGAACAGAGTGGATAGCAAGACACTGGGGCATACAAAATCCATCCCTTTGTAGCCTTATCTTAAGTGGGTGCGAGCTCGCGCTCAAAATCTCATGATGCCCTACCCCGCCATTCTACCTGTAGCAGTAGAAATGTTCAAGACTAAGCCATTGGATTGACTAGACTTTATACAAATCAAAAATAAAAATCGCCGCCGTGATTTATTGTTTCCAAAGGAATGGGAAAAGAGCGAATAACCCAAAAAAGGGGGAAAGATTCAAGATAAGGGGGTTGGTTATGCAAAGGGAAGGTATTAGCACCTTAAACATCTACGATACTCCGCAGGAACCTCTTTGTAAAAATCTGTATATTTTGGCTATAAAAAATGGGTTCTATATAAAATGGATGGTGGAGGTGAGAAAAGAAATATTTTTTTATGATTTTTGCACTCGCCGCGGTTGCGAACCTTTAGTGCCTATGTACCACCTTTTATGCAATAGGGGATCAGGGTACACGTAGTTCCTCTTTTAAAAGTTTGAAACACAAGTGTGTTGGTTAATTTTATGAGATAATACATCATCGTCATTGTCCGTGTAGAAAACATACTTACTACCCGCAATCATGAGAAAGGAGAATTTGCATCATCTCAAAGTGGAGGATATGGCTTGGATTTTAAAATCAACAATGCCTCACTCAACACCCAAGTGGAAAATATCTCACTTCACTACATATTGTAGAAGTATAGTTGTTTGCATCACTACAAGGATTGACAAGAGTCTAATCTTTTGAGAAAAGTTTAAAGATAAAAGTCGAAGTGGCAAAATGGTTTGAAATAAGATTGATTGACTTTTAGTCTTCTCACAAAAAGTGTCAAAGTATAATTAAATTGATTGAAGTTTATTGATGAAAATGTTTTGAAAATGCATGGACATAAGTCCAATTTTATTATAAAAGTGTTTCAAGTTTCAAAACAAGAAGAGTTTTCAAAAGGAGGGAGAAGATTTTTGAAATTAAAGAGGATGGGAGGAGTAGAAGAGGCTATCCTAAAGCATAAGGTAAAAGTTAAGGATAAGGACCATCTAACCAACAAGAAGCTAAAAACTTGACATTATAAGCCAAGATAAAATTCCCATTCTTTGGATTGAAACCAAGCAAGCAAAGATACTAGACCTCTTCAAATGCATGAAGTCTTCACAAAAATTGGGCAGAGTAACGGATGTATACGGGTGAATTCCAGATTACAAACAAAGGATGTAATCACAAAAACCTGCACACAAAAACAAACAAACAACCCAATGTCTTGAGGTAAACCTTAAGAGCTCCAAACAAAATAATCAGATAAAGTCACAAAGTCTCCAAGATAGGCCAAGGTTTCTAATCCTAAGTCCAAGAAATACTCCCATGGTCCATAATGCCAAGGATAGTAACCAAATAGTCCAAGTACCATTAAGAGTTTTTTAGGGTTTATGTTGATTATTAAGTATCTTGAGAAAAGAAAAGAAAAGCTCAAGTGAGTAAAGTAAAAATGACAAGAAAATAAATGCTCAAATGAGAAAAGATAAAAATGGCATGAAATGAAAAATGCTAAAAAAATAAATAGTGCATAAAGCATAAAAGAATAAAAGCATAAAATAAAACAAGTTAATAATTAGTGGTTAGTTGGATGACCATCTTAAAACTTGCATTTGGAACTCATTAGAGTATTGGTAGAACCAAAGCCTCCACACAATAAGTTGCATTTGCTTTTTGTCAAGTATATCATCCATTTGGAATTCTCATAAGTACCATTTAACGATCAACGATGTTTAAGTGATCCGCATTGACCAAAGGTGTTGTAGATCCATTAGAGGATTGGTAGAACCAAAGCCTCCACATAATGAAAATCAAGGTTATTAGATCAAAGAGATCAAATTAACATACTTGGGCTTGCAATCATAAGTTTGGGCCACGAATGATCATTTATTCGAATCGGGACAAAATTTAGCGCTATGTTAAGCAATCGTAAGCGGACTTATATAGAAGTCGCACCTATTTTGAGGCCGGTCAATAGCAATCTATGCACCATTTGTTTTGAGATATGATATAGAGATCATGCTCCAACAACATTTAGTGCAATGAGAAGGGGTTGAGATGAAGAGGAATTAGGGTAAAAAGAGAAACCACATTTGAATTAATATTTAATCAAACTATTATTAAAATCATTCATCCATTTTTTATGGAGTTAAACTCAACACCATGGATCCAATGATGTTAATAAAGCCATAGCCAAAAAATCAACCCAAGACAGCCAGAAAATATTCACAAAATAATAATATAATTAATATATACATTAAAAGGTTTAAAAATGTTTTAAAAAATTGAAAATAATGAAGAAAATGCCAATTATATTCAAATTAATCAAGAAATTAAAAATAAGACCATAGAAAAATCAGAAAAGAGGCCAAGTGATTTTATAAAAATTTTGGGAATTTTTAAAAGTCAGAAACTATTTTTAAAATTAAAATAAATGGGTAAAATAAACCAAAAATGGTAAAAAATAGTAAAATCAGAAACAAAAATAAAATAAGGTCACTAATATTTGTCACAATATCATTGGATCATTCCGTAATTTTTTCAGAATTTAAAAATGTGTAAAAGTATTTTTAAATATTTTAAACAAATCAAATAAGTGTAAAATTTGTAAAAAATACCAAAACACAAAATTAAATTGTGAAAAAATAAAAATCAGAAAGAGAATAATCAAAAATATTTTTCATAATTTTTTCAGATTTTTTGGACTAAAAAATTTTCTATGATTTTTTGAAATTTAAAACAATTAAAATATAAAAATCAGAAAAAGAAAGTAAACGAAAAAGATGTGGACCATTGGATGAGAGTCAAAACGCGTTAGTAATCAAATCCAAGGGATCTGGCACGCTGTGCATATCATGGTCTTTAATGAATAATATACAGAATCATTAATAAAATCAGAATTTGAAAATAACAAATGTCATGCTTTCATTGGTTAGAAGATGACACGTTGGTCATCTTCAACCTCCAGCCCTCACGAATTGCAGGTCTCTCAAACTCTAAAATAAGAAGCTCAGACCTATGCCATTCGCTTCGTCTCTTCAAGACGAAAACAAACACACCCTCGCGCCAAATTTATATAAATTGTAGCTCAAGCAATTTGGAAATAAAGTTTTGAAAAGGGATTTGAAAATTCATGGTCAAAACGTGCTTCCAGATGAAAGTAAGTGTTGTGACTAGAACCAGGGCAATGAGAGCAACACAATGATACCAAAGTTTTGAAGAATTGATGAAGGAATCTACCTATTGAAGTTGAGTTGCAGAGCTCTGAAACTGGACTTCTATGGATCAATGTAGGGCACGATTCTTGAATGTAATTATATGGTTAGCTTCAGGGAAGATCAAGGAAGGTGAATTGATGGAAAAAATGGATTGAAAAAAGGCTTGAGAATAGGATCCGAAGTAGATGAATTCTGAGTTGTGAAGCAAGTTTGGTAGGGTGATTCTGGCTATCTAAGCTTGGGAAATTGAATGGGGGATGACCCTCTATTTATAGGGAATAAAATGGAATGTTCAAGTGTGTGAAATGATGATGTTTGGAGGGAAATCGTGTGAACCTGATGCACGAGCAAAGTGTGATCTGATTTGCATCAAAACTCATCTAATTCTTGCGTTTCAAGGCTCTAATCAACTTTGGCAAATTGGTTAAACATGTTTAGATCACAAACGCGTGCTAATTTGATGTTTAAAGGCCAAAACATGAATTTCAAATTCTAACTTATGGAGAAACTTCAGTTCCAAGTTACCAAGTTCAATCCAATGGCATTTCCACCTCAATGGGTCTTAGGTCAAAATTCTTGATGCTTTGGAAATATGAGGTAACAAGCTTTGCAATGGAAAAAGAATGGAATCAAATGGATGCTTGAGCTGAAAGTTACATGGAGTCAAAGTTGAAGAAAAAGAGTTGACTTTCCATACTTAGAAGTATTTCAAATTCTTCTTTAAAAATGACTTATAATCTCTTGCATCCAAACATGACCTTCCACTTAGAATTTGCTCTTGAACAAAAATGATGGAATGAAGTAGATCTCTTGAATAAAAATTTTCAATTTGAACCACTCAAAATCTCCAAAATTGAGAAAGTTATGACTTGTTGAAGTTGGCCAAAAATCATGAAATGACCTATAATCTTTTGCATTCTTAAGGCAACTTCCATCCATTTTTTTACTTAGCACATACAAGAAGGCATGAAGCACACATCTTTAAGATCATCATGAAAAAAGAATGGGCTCAAGGTGACAAAAATTGACCAAGTTATGCCCATTTGAAATCACATATGGAGAATTGGGGATTCATCTGGGTGACTTGTAATCTTTCCTCTTCACCAAGTTCCATCCACATGAAAACTCCTTGGAACTTTTGAAGTTATTTGTTGGTAACTCATTGAATATAAGAATGTTTTTGGAATCACTCAAAAATACCAAAAGATGAGCAAGATATGCCCCTTTGAAGTCCAAAACCCTAGACTCTAGATCAAGAGAATGCTTGGTGGAACTTTGCCAAGTTTGAACAAACTTTTTGTGCCAATGTTCTTCCTTTGTGAATAGAAATTGTTGAGAATGATGATGAGGACTCATGGCCACTAAAACCACTTCCATACCAACTTCAAAACAAACTTCAATGGTGAGGTTTGAATTTCTCAAGCTATTGACTAGGGCATGGAAATAAACTCATGAACCCATGAAGCAACTTGCTAAAACTCATTGCCTTTACCTACATTATTAACAAGTAAGACAAACCAATATTTAATTTTGTTAATTAGAGAGAAAACCAAAGCAAAATATCCATGATCACAAAATAAAACAAGTTAAGGTGCTTGGTAATTCCTCAGAAGAGCAAGGCTAAAGATAGGGAGAAGAACCAAAAGCCCTAATGTGATTTTGTTGTGATTGAACTAATATGGTATGATGAAGGAATCTTAGGGGAAAAAATTGGGGTACAACACTACCCATCATCATGGAACTTGTTGCAGATACAGATGTACCCCATACCATTCTCCATCCTGACATGCCAACAACTCTCGAGGAGTTGCAACGGTCTTGGGTTCAACTTAAAGAGGAACGAGATACCTTTGAAGCCCAGTTCTATGCAAGCGAGAAAAGGTTTTGGAGCTTACAAGACAACTGCATGAAGAACCAAGTTTGAATGCCTATATTGCACCAAAGAGGATGCGCTCATGGGAAGCTTGAGTCCTGTTTGATTTAGGAGTTTTGTTTATCTTCGATTGTAATCCCAAGAGGAATCATTGTAATCATTTAAATTTATAAATTCAATTAATGTTTGTTATTCTCTTTGACTAAGGAAATTTAAGATCTTAAAATTCCTTGAAAACATTACATAAACATTATCATGCATTTCATTTCATAAGCAGGTATTTCAAGACAGGTTTCTTATCTTTTCGCTGTTTATTTCAGCAAAAGAAATGGCTCTTGAATAAACAGTGAAGAATCTCCAAGCTCAAAATGCTCAGTTTCAATAAATGTTCCTGGCTTTGGCTAAGGGGAAAGAAGACCTGAAAGCTCTGATCATCAAGGAGAAGACCAATAAGCCAAAGAAACTAGATGGTGTCTTGAATTTGGGTAGAAGGTTCAAAGGACCGACCAAGAAAGCTCTAGATTTCACAACCGTGTCAAATGAGGGGGATAATCAAGAGGAGAAACCAACGGAAGAAAACAACAATCCAAGGTTTGAGTAAGATGAAGTTGACTATTATGAGGAGAAGTATCCTCCTGCTGATGATAAATACAAACAACTGGAGGATCGACTCAATGCTATGGAGATCCAGAGGATGCCCGGGCTGGATTTTGAAGAGCTAGGACTGATCTCAGGGGTAGTCATCCCGCAGAAATTCAAGGTCCCTACATTTGCAAAGTACGACGGTGTCTCCTGCCCTAAGCTGCACTTAAGGTCATATGTCAAGAAAATTCAACCCCACACTACTGATAGGAATCTGTGGGTACATTTCTTCTAAGAAAGTTTGGTAGGGACTCAGCTGGAATGGTTCTATCAACTGGAAAGGACCAACATTCGTAATTGGGAAGATCTGGTTGCTGCTTTCTACAAGCAGTACCAATATAATGCTGACCTCGCCCCAACTCGTACACAGTTGCAAAGTATGTCTATGGGTTCCGGCGAAGGTTTTAAAGATTATTCCCAAAAGTGGAGAGACCTTGCGAGAAGATTCCAGCCTCCTTTGTCAGACAGAGAGCTGGTGGACATGTTCTTGGGCACGTTATCTGGTCCATTGTTTAACCATCTGATTGGAAGCTCGTCTGCTGGGTTTACTGAATTGATCTTGACTGGTGAACGGGTATAAGCTGGCATCAAAAGTGATAAAATACATATAGATGTATCCTCTAGCACAAGAAAGAAACCTTTCAGTGGAAAGAAGGAAGTCAGTGCTGCTTATGACCAAAGAAATCACAACAAAACTGAATGTCTTCCGATGGTAGGGGCTGTTATAATTTCCAATCCTGCCTCAAACCAACAACGAAAAAATCAGCATAGGCCGAATATGCCAAGAAGACAGTTCACCTGGATCAACATGACCTTAGCCCCGGTTTTGCCACACCTGCTGAAGTCCAATCTGGTGACCCTAAAGGAGGCCCCGAAGAATCCTAACACTGCCTCTCCCCGCAACAACCCAAATGCTCGATGTGCCTACCATTATGAAACTCTGGGGCATGACACAAATTATTGTTAGGCTTTAAAGAATAAGGTATATGATCTCATTGAGGCGAAGGAGATTGAGTTTAACCTTCCAGAGACACCTAATGTAATAATTGTACCAATGCCCAAACATGGCCAAGGTGTCAATGCTGTTGATGATGATCAGTTTATTTCCTCTGTGGATGAATTAACCATTCCTCTTCTGACTGTTAAAGAGAATCTATTTGTGATCCGGTTTATTTCCTGGATGTGGTGAAGGTTGCCACTTATATATGTCTCTACCAGATGGCTGTTTGTTGTTTAAAAATGTGCGTCCAACCCCTAATGGTTAACAAAGAAATTATGTTCGAAAAGTTCCCCTTACAAGAAGTTATTCTGAAGATGTCTCGATAATTACCATTTCCGATAATCCTCCTAGGGTATCCACCAAAAGACCCGTCATGATCACATATGTTCCCAAGTTTGCTCCCTTGATCATCACCCTCCCTAGGCCAATACCATATTCCTCAGATAGAGTTGTTCCCTGGAATTATGGGGATGATGTCTATTACCTTGGCGTCAAGCAAGATCTATTGGCTATTGAAGACAAAGTTGCTGAAGGTACTGATCCTGACATCGACAATATCATCAGTACCAGTAAAATTACGAGAAGTGGAAGAGTTTTCTCTCCTGAGATTACCCCAAAGACTATTGCTACTCCTGTGATTATTCATGCTGCTACTCCTGCTAGTACTCCCATTTCTATTCTAATTGTTATCCCTGTTGCTGGGTCGACCAAGACTCGGGGCAAAGAGGTATTGGTTGAGCTTGTCCAGGCGAAGGCGCACAAAGAACTCATCCCCGAGGTTTCTAAAAAGGAAATGGAAGAGATATTAAAGATAATCAAGAAAAGTGATTATAATGTCGTGGAGCAATTGGGGCATACCCCTTCAAAAATATCAATGCTGGCCTTAATTTTGTGCTCTGAAGCCCATGCTAAGGCTTTAGTAAAATTCCTAAAGTCTGCCCATGTGCCTCAAGAGACCTCCGCTGATCAATTCGAGAATTGCGTGGCTAGTTTGATAGCTAACAATGGCCTGGGATTCTCTGATGCAGATTTAACTCCCAAGGGAAGGAAACACAATGATGCCATGCATGTATCTATTGAGTGTAGGGGCACTACATTAGCCCATGTCCTGGTGGATACAGGTTCGTCGTTGAATGTCTTACCCAAGAATTCTATGGACAGGTTAGATTGCGAAGGACTCACACTAAAGCCCAGTAACATTGTGGTGATGGCCTTCGATGGTTCCAAAAGAATGGTGCACGGGGAGGTGGACATCCCTATCAAAGTTGGTACTCAAACCTTTAATTCCACCTTCTATGTGATGGAAATATGCCCGTCTTTTTCCTGTTTATTGGGTCGACCCTGGATCCATGGGGCTGGTGCTGTTACTTCTACCCTGCATCAGATGCTGAAGTACCCAGTCAATGGGAAATTATCATAGTCCATGGGGAGGAGGAATACATGGTGAGACACCTGAACTCTTTCAGGTATGTTGAAATGGACAGTGAGTTCATCGAAACCCCTTGTCAGAACTTTGAGGAGGTGCCACAAATAATAGTTGCGACCAAGACTACTGCCAGTGCTCCAAAGACTACCATACCTCCGCTAAAGACGGCTTATCTAAGGGATTCCAAAGCAGTAGTTGAAGAAGGTGGGTGTACCATTTGGGGCCAACCTCCAAACATTACCTACAAATTTGACAAATTTGGTTTGGGGTTTACTTCAGGGGCCCTAAAAGCTGTTCGTCATGCTCGCGCCGGGGGACCACCATTACAGATCAGCAACCATGGAGTTAATCCTCTAGAAGACAGTGATAGTGATTATGACCTGGACAAGTGGATCTTCCCAACCATCAGCGATGGAATCAGCAATTGGGAGGCCAAAGATTTTGTGCCTATTACTTCTGTTCAAGAGTAATTGTTTTTTTTTGGATATGTAATATTCGAACAATTGAAACTTTAAAGCCTTTTGTCTTAACCGAGGCACAATGGTCTATTTTGTGAGGTTTATTGCTTTATTTTCATATGTCATCAATAAAACATTGGACGTTTTGCATGCAAATTTTACGCTCTCTATTTTTCTTTTTCTGCTTTTTACTTTATCAAAACAGCTATGCTCTTACACACACCCACATATCAAACTACAGATCCACATCCACTCTGGATCCCATTGATAACAGTTTTGCTATTTCCCATTATGACTTTGAAAATTTGATCTACCAAGCCGAGGAAGAAGGTGAGGAAGATTGTGAAGTACCAGGAGAACTTGCCTGACTGTTACAACAAGAAGAAAGGGCAATACAGCCTCGTGAAGAGCCGTTTGAGACAGTAAACTTGGGTATTGAAGAGGACAAGAAAGAAGTCAAGATAGGTTCCGATCTGGAGCATAGTGTCAAGGAGGGGTTAATACAGATGCTACATGACTATGTTGAGGTTTTTGCCGGGTCATATAAGGACATGCCGGGACTTGACACTGATATTGTGGTTCATCGCCTACCGACAAAAGAGGACTACCCTCCAGTGAAACAGAAGGTTCATCACATGCGGCCCGAGATGTCATAAAATATCAAAGCCGAAGTCATGAAACAGTTTAATGCCAGTTTCTTAGCTGTCACCTCTTATCTATAATGGGTTTCCAATGTTGTTCCAGTACCTAAGAATGACGGTAAGGTACGTATGTGTGTGGATTATAGAGACCTGAATAGGGAAAGCCCCAAGGATGACTTTCCGCTTCCCCATATCGATGTTCTAGTTGACAACACCGCACAACATAAGGTATTCTCCTTCATGGATGGTTTCTCTGGGTACAATCAGATCAAAATGGCACCTGAGGACATGGAGAAAACGAACTTCATCACATAGTGGGGCACTTTCTGTTACAAAGTTATGCCATTTGGGCTAAAGAATGCAGGGGAAACCTATCGTCGTGCTATGGTAGCTTTGTTTCATGATATGATCCATCACGAGATAGAGGTCTATGTTGATGATATGATAGCCAGATCTCAGACTGAAGAGGAACACCTTGATCATCTACAGAAACTGTTTGAAAGGCTGAAAAAGTACAAACTGAGGTTGAACCCGACTAAGTGTACCTTTGGAGTTAGATCCGATAAACTCTTAGGCTTCATCATCAGTGGCAAAGGCATCGAAGTGGACCCCACAAAGGTCAAAGCTATACAAGAAATGCCAACTCCTTGCACTGAGAAGGATGTTAGGGGATTTTTGGGACGTCTAAATTACATTGCCAAGTTTATTTCCCATCTGACTGCTACTTATGAGCCAATCTTTAAGTTACTGAAGAAACATCAAGCAGTGAGGTGGAATGACGATTGCCAGAATTCCTTTGACAAAATCAAGGAATATCTTCAAGAGCCTCCAATCTTTATTTTGCCAGTTGAAGGAAGACCTCTGATCATGTACTTAACAATATTAGAGAACTCATTGGGGTGTGTGCTGGGGAAGCATGACGAGTCTGGTCGAAAAGAGCAGGCAATATAATACCTTAGCAAAAAGTTTACCGACTGTGAAACAACATACTCACTGCTCGAGAAAACTTTCTGCGCTTTGGCATGGGCTTCTCGCCGACTAAGATAGTATATGTTGACTCACACTACTTTGTTGATATCTAAAATGGGTCCTATCAAGTACATCTTTGAGAAGTCTGCTCTGTCCGAAAGAATAACAAGATGGAAAATGATCCTGACCGAATATGACATTCAATATACAACCCAAAAAGTAATTAAGCGAAGTGTATTAGCTGATCATTTAGCTCATCAGGCCATGGATGACTACCAATCCATGAATTTTGAGTTCCCGGACGAGAACATCATGTTAGTAACTGATTATGAAGAACCTGGACTGGATGAGGGACCTGAAAAAGGATCTCGATGGACTATGGTTTTTAACGGAGCTTCCAACTCTCTTGGAAATGGAATCGACGTTGTGATCATATCTCTTGAAGGTTGTCATACTCCTTTCACTACCAGGCTATGTTTCAATTGTACCAACAATATGGTTGAATATGAAGCATGCATTATGGGTCTCAAAGCTGCTATCGACTTGAGGGTAAAATACTTGAGTGTATTTGGAGACTAGGCCTTAGTAATCAGTCAAATCAAAGGAGAATGGGACACGAAGCATCCTAATCTTATCCCTTACAAATAACATGTGTTCACATTGATTCCATACTTTGAAGAAATTACCTTTTAGCATTTTCCACGAGAGGAAAATCAACTAGCGGAGGCGCTAGCTATGATGTCATCCATGTTCAAAGTCAGGTGGGATAATGAAGCTCCTCAGATCACTATTGGGAGAATGGATGAACCATCATACTATCACAAGATTGGTACTGAAGAAGTAGTGGACAAGCCTTGGTTCCATGAAGTCAAAGGATATCTTGAAATCCAAGAGTATCCTGAGGGAGCTTCGGTCAATGATAAGAAGTTCCTAAGAAGGTTCTCTGCCAAGTTCTTTCTCAGTAAAAAAATCATCTACAAGCGCAACCACGACTCTACCTTGCTTTGGTGTGTAGACAAGGGTGAGGCAGAAAAGGTTATGGCTGATTTGCACGAAGGTACTTTCGGCACCCATTCTAGTGGGCACACAATGGCTAAAAAGATCCTACGGGTAGGATACTATTGGTCCACTATAGAAGCAGACTATTATCAGTGTTCACGAACTTGTCACAGGTGCCAGATCTATGTTGATAAAGTGCATGTGCCTCCGGTTCCTCTAAACGTCTTGACTACTCCTTGGCCGTTCGCAATATGGGGAATCGACATGATCAGATATATTAGACCTACAGCTTCTAATGGGCACCGCTTCATCCTGGTTGCCATTGATTACTTCACGAAGTCGGTCGAGGCAGCTTCATTTGCTTCGGTTACCAAGAACGTCGTAGCCCGATTCATCATACATAACCTTATCTGTCAGTATGGTATCCCAGAAAGAATCATTACAGATAATGGTACCAATCTCAATAACACTATGATCACCGAGCTCTGCACGCAATTCAAGATCCAACATCATAACTCTTCTCCTTATTGGCCGAATATGAATGGCACTGTTGAAGCTGCTAATAAAAACATCAAGAAAATCATACAGAAGATGACAGTGCCATACAAATAATGGAATGAGATGTTGCCATTTTCTCTTCATGGTTACCGTGCCACAATGGGCACCTCAACAGGGGAAACTCCTTTCTCTCTGGTGTACGGTATAGAAGTTGTCCTACCCATTGAGGTCCATATCCCTTCCTTGAGGATCATGAAGGATGCAAATTTGAATGAAGATGAGTGGATTCAGACTCGACTTGACCAATTAAACCTGATTGACGAGAAGAGGCTCGCGGTTGTCTGCCATGGTCAGATGTAACAAAAGCATATTGTTGTACCCCAAAATTTGCCCTCCCATATTCTTCAAGATTTGCCAAGTCAAAGCTTCAAAGTCTCCTCAAGGGTTGCACAGTTCAAGGGCCTCCTAACAGTCAAAAACTAGGGTTTTGGTTCTGACAAAGAAAATGAAGTTTCCAAGGGTCCAATCAAGTCCCACATGCCTACAAACATGGTCAAGCATCCTCATACCAATTTTCAAGACTTACAGCACAAAATTGCATAATCAAAAACCCTAATTGCACTACAGTCAACTATAGGGGCAAAATGGTCATTTGACAGTCAAAAGTTCAAATTTTTGGTCAACATCTCATTTTGAAGCCAAAAACATCATTTGATCAATGCTTGATCATGATTCTCAAAGCTTGGCTCAAAAAGTCTCAAGATGCAAAAGTTTCCATATTTGGACAGTTGAAAAAGTCAACTGTAACTTGACCAAGGCATAACTTCCACATGGAGTATCATAAAAATTCCATCCAAAGCTCATTTTGAAGAGAAAGACATTTCCTACAACTCCTCTTCACACTTCAAGTCCAAGAAATGCTCTCACAAAAAGTTATCAATTTCAACATTATAGGTCATTTTCAAAAGTCAACAAAAAGGGACTTTAAGTCAAAGGCCATAACTTGAGATTGGTAAATCAAAATGACATGGGACCAAAGGCATTGGTTAGAGGACTTCAAGACCTTTCCAAAATGTCCAAGAACATGATCAAAGCTTAAAAACTGAGCAAGATATGCCTTGTGGAAGTTGGGAAATTTTTGGATATTTTGAAAAGTCAACTTTGCTTCAAATGTCTTAAAAATGCTAATGGGCCTCTTTTTCTTCCAAGATTCATCATCCAAGGCATGTGCACGACCATTTGGTCCAAAGGGAAGTTTTTCATCATTTTTATTTATTTATTTGAATTTTTAATTGCTAATAATTCATTTAATTAATTAAAATATATGAAAAATACCAAACCTAAGTTTTTAAATCTTTTTATGCATGAAATACACTCAATATTTCGTGCATGATCAGATTTGGAAAGAATCAAGGTAATTGAACATGATTTGTATCAAATTTACATGAAAAAAGATTGAAAAATTATGGCATGAAAATCAAATATTGATTCCATCATTGCAAAGATTCTTTGGACCAAAAACTCAACCCTAATCATTCACACATATATACTCATGCAAACCCTAGTGTTCATACTCTCTGAGCTGCGCAAGAACCCCATAATCAAGTTGGCATTTTTTCAAGAAAACTCAAATACTGAAAACCACCTTCCAGTGCGATTCAAGGCCAAATAATCATTCTATTGTGTTCCTGAAGCTTCAAGGAAGGGGTCTGAATCAAAATCATAAGCTCTAACACCAAGAAACGGTAGAAGCATGTCCCACTTTTCAGAAATATATTCATAATCGCATATTGAATTACATGCATTTTTCATGTGTTTTCTTTACTGATTTACACTAATCTAAGCATTCTAAAGCTAACCAGATGATTTAATTGAGTTTTTATGCATCGTATGAAGAATCACCATGGAAGGTGGTTAGGGTTCTTCAAGTTTGGAATTAGGCGTTTATGAATGCTGTAAAATTAGAACACCTCGATACCATGGTCAAAATCAAGACATTCAGACGAACTCAATGATGGGGTCGCGCCCAATTTATGAAGCAAGATGGCCTAATCGCTATTCTTGAAAAAGGCCTATTTTGGGGGGGTTTAAAACCCCCCGCTAACTCCTTTTATATTTCAGGAAAATACAAACGAGGAAGAAGACGGTGATGTGTAAGGCAATGATTGGAGTATTTGAATTGCGCGCTAAAATTTCCCACTAACTCTTGTTTTATGATATATTAATTATTGGTCATATAACATACAAAGTGCATCAACAGCGCAGCTGGCAAGGAACGTGAATTGGTGACCTCTGGGACTGGGTTCGAGCCCCAGGTCCCCCTTCTTATTCCATGTTATTTTTCTAACCATGCTTCTGTGTAGTTTCAATACAAGCCCCTATCATATGCCCCTAACCCAGGTGTGCCACATGGCCACTGAAGACAATCTGAAGGCCCAGATCTGAAGAACATAATAGGCCTCAGTCAATGCACTCACACGCTAGCATGAAAAGTCAACAAGGCCAAAGATCAATGGGCCAAAAATGCTGGACTTTACCTCCAATTTGGGGGCAGAACCCCCCATGGTTTGCTTTCTTATTCTTTTTCCATATTTTTTCTATTTTATTTATTTTGTTTAATTTTTATTTAAATCTTTAAATTAATTTATTTTCATAAAATATAAAAACAATACAAAAATCAGAAAAAGACAAAAATCAAAATATATTTTATTTAACTAATATTTTTGTAAATAAATCTCATTAATTTAATTTAGCTTTTTAAATTTAGGCTTAATTCAAATATTTTTCATGATAAATTAAAAAAGTGTAGAATTAGGGTTTCAAACATTTTTCATTCTTTTCCTTTTTCTCTCACCATAATTAATTATTTAATATTATTTTTTATAAATCAAATTGCATTAATTAATTAGGTTTAATTTTAGGTAATTTTCATATTTTCTTAATAAATTAAAAAATAGCTAGAATTAGGTTTAAATTTCATTTAATTCACATAAAAAACCATAAATACAAAAAACCCTCAAAAATCTTTTCTTTTTTCTTTAATTTAATTTAATAATATAATTTGATTTCATTAAAAAGGGTCCAACGCCCTCGCTTTCAATTTTAATTCAATTCGCGCATTTATTTCTTTTCTTTATAATTATTAATGTAATTCTCCCAAGGCCATGTAAATTAAGTATTTATCTTTCGTACTTTATTTCTTTATTTTTTGTCAAATCGGGTCCTGGATTTTAATCTGGCGATGTGGACCCGCGCCTTTGTAATAGTTTAGGAACTTTACGTTTCTCGCACTTTTTTAACTGTTAATTAAATCGCATGCAAGAATGAATGTCTAAAATAAAAACGAACGCGTAGATCACCCATAACATGACAAGACGAAAATAACTGAACATGACACACAAATCACACACCACCCCTAGGGTACGCCTCACTGTTGCCTTGCCTCTCGAAAGGTGATCGTCGAGTAGAGGATGTCTTAGTAAGTCCTCATGATCTGGGAACCTGGCATGAGGGTAGCTACTAAGGTATCTTCCCATTGCTCTGGTGATCACCATGTCCCGAACCTTCGAATTGACCCGGACAACTCCAACGGTGGTGCTACCTACCTCTCAATGGTGGGATGGCACTACTTTAAAGGACATCTACACAGACGAATTCCTTAGGGTAGGTAGACGACTCTAGATACTTGCTCTAACTTCAAAACAAATCAAAATACTTTTCACACCGACACCTTTTCAAAAAGCTTTCGAAAGCAACTTTTTAAACACTCTTGAGGACCGATACAAGAGTCGAACTGGAATTTTCAAAGAAATCTTTTTTTAAAACCCACAATTGAAAAGCAAACAAACCTTTTGAAAACACAAATGAGCAAGTATCTAAGAGCCCATGGATAACCATGGATTGAAAGGGTGCTAACACCTTCCCTTTCTATAACCAACCTCCCGAACCGAGAGCAATCTCTTTAAGGAATTTTTCTGTGCTTTTGTCCTTTCCATTTGGAGAAAATAAAAGACGGTGGCGACTCTTGCTTCCGCGACATTTCGCGAACCAGCGTTAAACAGTCAGTTCCAGATCCACCGATCATACATATGATCAAAGCTTTTAACAAGAAAGTCAGACGTCGGGTATATCAAGCTGGTGACCTGGTGTTGTACCCCAAAATTTGTCCTCTCAATTTTTCAAGAAATTCCTCACAAGATTTCTACTGGGACAAAACTGCACAAGGCTTGATCAGCTTAAGTTGTCATGGATCATATTGGATTTCCAAGCGTTAGGTCAAATAGGAAACTATTGAAAGAGCAAGGAAGATAAATATGACTTTTCTGACAAAATTGAAGAAAAATAAGCTTGCTTCGATTCATGCTTAGTTTCGACTGAACTTTCTCCTCCATGTTAGCTTCGACTGGGTTTGGTTTCCCTTTGAAACAGTCTCCTTCGATTCAAAAGGAAATGACCTTTTACTAGCTTCCTTCGATTCAGAAGGAAATGACCTTCTGAAAGCTTCCTTCGATGCAGAAGGCAATGGACTTTTGAAGGTTTGTTGTACCCCAAAATTTCCCCTCTCATTTATCAAGTATATTCCCACAAGATCTCCTTGGGTTCAATATTGCACAAGGATTGATCAGCTCAGGACACCTCCTTAAGCACTGATGACTAAAATTAGGGTTTGAGATTGCACAAGGATAATTGAACTTGCAATGCCTTATATGACGTTCATGCATCATTATGGACCCCCAAGATTACTCGTGTCAAGTTTAAAGCTTTGAATCACATTTTTGCTCAGTCAATGGTTCAGATGACTAAAAATCAACTGCAAAAGTCGACCTTTTAAGTATCAAGTTCAAACGATTGGAACTTCTTCATTATTCGTTATTTTTTAGCGTTTCTTTTTGCGTATGGATCTCCTTGACATCATCCCCAATTTCTCTTCACAAGTCAATAGCTGGTTACATGCGAAAGATCATCAGAAAATTCGAATACTTTAGAGGTCACTTTGCAAATTTTGACCTAATCACAAGAAATTCTTGTCCAATTTTCGAGGTTCATAACTTCTTCAATATTCAATGTTCTGAAGCGATTCCTTTTCCGGAGCATCACAAATAGCATTGTCTACGATATTTCTTCAAGGATCAATAGCCAAATGCGCTCAGAAGGCCATGAAATCTCTTGAAACATTATAGGTCATTTTCTCGAGTTAGAATGTTCTTAACTTCTAACTTCAAGTCATGCCATAATTATTTTCTTGAGACATTGACTCTTATGTTAACAGCGTTCGTGGTACAAGATGTCGAGTTCAAGAATTCTTTGAATGTCTGTTGCTTCTTCAAGTTACTTATGTCTGAGCATGTGGTGATTGGTGGACGAAAGTGGATTTTGGGCCAAAATTCTTAAGGTGTCATCATTCTATCAAGTACCATTGGATCAAATTGCAAGTTACCGTGAATTAAAGACTTGAATTGAGGTCTAGTCAGAAATGATTTGGAGATTCACTCGAGAAATAACATTAGGTTTAAATTGATTCAAGTTTTCAAATATGTTCATCATTTCTCAAGATTCATTCAAAGAGTTTCTTTTGATTCAAATAAATCAAAATGTTTATAGCTTGTGAAATTGAAAGAGACATGTATTTGGCTTGCCCGAGATTGAAGTTACAAGACATTTGTGGGGCATGTTCATCCATTTACCATCAAAACCCATTCATGATAATTGTTTCAAATTCAATTCAAGGTATCCATCAACTTCATTCATCTTCATTAAAAATTCCAATTTTTCTTTCAAATCAATTACAAGTGCAACATCAATTTCAAACCCAAGTTTGAGACATCCATTTCAAGTTTTCAAGAATTCAATATTTACAACAAAGTCATCATTTTTATTTAAAAGTGAATTTGAATATATTCTACAAGACACCAAATCTTAAAATTCAAATCACAAATCACAATGTTACAAAAAGTCGCAATAATACAAAAATTCCTAAAGAATATAATTTTCTTCATCTTCAATTCTTCATCAAGTACTTCAAGCCGCTCTTCATCATTCTTCTCCATCGTCAATTTTCTCGTACATGTAACAAAGGAAAAAGATATGGTTAGCAAACAATTCATGTTTGAAACAAGAAACATGAATTTTCAAAGATTTTTTTCTTCTCATCATTAGAGATTGGTAAGAAGAATCAGAAATAAAGGGGGAATGTTTCGTCCATTGCAAATCAATTTTTAATTGGTTCACAAAGGATAATATGAGAAGAATTAAAAATTCAGAATTCATCATGTTGCACACAAAATAAAACAGTTTGTATCACAAGTAAAAGAGGACAAATACAAGAGGCCAAAGTGCTGTCAAAAACATACTGCATTGCTGTCCAAAATCTGTCCAAAGTAGCTGCAATATACAACCAAAAATTGCACAGAAATAGACCAAGTCAAAGCTGCATAATAAAGACAGTAAAACATCATATCCGAATTGTTCAAAACCTCTCACCCCCCCCCCCCATTTTCTCATTCTTATTCAACATAAGAGAGACAAAGGGGCAGAGGGGTGGGGATCGGTTTTTGCAGAGCCAAAAAGAAAAAATATAATAGCATCATCCATAAAGAAAAAAGAGAGTAGTATTATTATAAAACAGAGACAACATCATCACAAGAAAGAAAAAGGGTCCCCATTTTCTCATCATTTTTCCTCTTCCAACCCTTCAGAAATTAAAGAGAATGAATACAGAAAGAAGACAGAAGCCAACCTCCCTGTCAAACGAAAAGCCAACAACAAGAAGAAATAAAGTAGAAAGAAGTTACCAGGGAGGACCTTCACCTCCGAGAACATTCAGAGTAGGTATTGCTTCTGAACTCTTCAACTCTACTTGTTTTCATATGCATATATATGTTCAATCTTGTTGTTAGCATCAGTGATTTCACTTCAAACCATATGTTGTTTTGTGTATTTTCGTTTGCCTTGTTAAAAAAACTGGACATGGTAGGAGGAGAGGCCAAGCAAAATACAAACCATAGCCGACAAACCAAGAGTCAGAAAACCAAAAAAAGATAGCAGAACAAGCGAAAAAAACCACTATACCATTACCCTGTAACTCAAACTCACAGCCCCTTTTAACTAAACCCCAGCCAAACACCTTCTCTTTATAACCATCACCGGTCACGCTACGACAACCTAATCTCTTGTTCCTACATCTCCTTCATCGTCTCAAGTACCGCAGCCTAACGATCTAGACCACCACTGAAGACTGCACTAAAACCCTAAATCATATTGTATACATGTCAGTGATATAATGGAAGAACTTGAAAACAATGAAGCAGTTCAGAAGGGATCTGTTGCTATGGGTGAATCTTAGCTCAATAATTCAACTTCTATTTCTCGGCATCAAAGATTGGAGAATGGCTCTGCCTCTGAGATATGCACCGAGATAAAAGAGAGTGTTATGAGAGGGGAGACTGAAGGTGAGTTTAGGTTGTTGGTTCAGAGAGAAGGGAATCGATTTGATATAGGCTAATGGGTTTGGAAGATGATGTTCAGTAGAGAGAGGAAGAGGATCACTCTTTTTTTGTTTCAATATTCTTTTCTTCTATTTTGTTTTACTGGAAACACCAATAATAATTAAATTAGAAAATTTCCTTTCCCAATACTCCCTCCAGCGGCGCATGTTATTCGTTTAGGGTTCCCAAATTTTTCCTTCTTTTCCTCTTCCCAATCGAGCCAGCCCATTGGGCTGCTGGCCCAATTTCCATTACCATTTTCCATTTTATACTAATTAATTCATAATAATAACGAATGAGCGATCCAATACAGTTGGCAAAGCACACCAATAATAATCAAGAGGACCCAAGTTCGACCCCTGCTAAGACCTTTTTTCTATTTTTCTTGATTTCATTATTTGATAGCAAAGCTAGTTTAAGTTTTAATTATTGAAAGTTCAAATAAAAATATATATATTTATTTAGTTTATGCTTTGTGAATAATTAACCTTTTATTAACATTTTTGAATTTTTTTTATTTTTTTCATAATAAACTAAAATTCCAAAAAAATATAGAATAGGATTTTATTTTCTTTTTATATTTTCTCACAAACATAAAATACCAAAAATATTACCGTGTTATTTATTTTGCTAATTAATTTTATTTTATAGATTTGCTTTAGTTTAAATATTTGTTCATTTCTAATTCGATTGGGTTGTATTGCTTTCCTATTTAGACTTTTAATCGCATTGTCGATTCGATCCATCCCCATTTGTAAATTTGTACTCCCTATTCCCGTAAGCTCTGTAATAGAGTAGAATTTTAATTTCTGCAATTTATTGTTTTCCATATAATGTATAGTAAATTGGCGTGCATGACAAGATTCAAAATCAATCACTAGATAACCTAATCAAAGAGCAACTTAACTTGAATCAAACACACTTTTCACACGCGCACCTCTAGGGTAACCTCGCTCGTTGCCTCGGAAACACAGTCATGTCCCTCGAATATGGGACGCTTTAGCAAAGACCCTTCGATAAAAAAGATTGTAGTCCCTCGATGTTGCCTTCGATAAAACGATCTAGTCCCTTACGAAAAATTGCGAAAGCGTCCCATAAGTTGCCTTCTATGACTGTACAAACGTCCAGTGCATGTCCCTTCACATCCAACGATAGGGATTCTTACCAAATCAATGGTAAGATAGAAATATCTAAAGGAGGAGGAAAAGAACATTTAATACCTTTTGAGTAGGTATATTCGCTCCTAGTTGCTCGCTTGCTCACAATCAAACATTTTACACCAACATTTTCACATTAAAACCTTTTTTTTCAAAAGACAAAAGCTTTTTGTATTCGTTCTTATAGAGACGAGAACCATTACAAAAACATCTTTTCAAGAACACTTTCAAAAAACACATTCCACAAACACCTCTTTGAACTATCTTTGAAATAACACTTCGTACGCGTTCTTATAGAAACGAGAACCATTGCAACGACATTTTCAAAATATTTTCAAACCCACAAACACAAAGCATATTTTCAAACAAAGTAAGTGATCTAGCAAGCAACTAAGAGCCCATGGAAAACCATGGATGAAAAGGGTGCTAATACCTTCCATTTTCATAATCTACCCCCCGAACTCAAGAAAACATCTCTAAAGGTATTTCCTGTTCTTTTCAGCCTTTCCTTATTGGATAAAATAAAATTCGATGGCGACTCTTGCTATCTGCACAATTGCGATCAAACGCAAAACAACCAGGTCAGTTCTCCCACCGTGTTACAGAACTGGTGACTATGCTGGGGAAAATACTTAAAAATGGGGTTACCTTAGGGCTAGATCACATTTACTTGCATTCTTTGTTTGACTTGCATGCTTTACATTATGGTTTCTTATTTGGGTTTACTTTGATCCCACACCCGGATTTGGGGCACCTTTTTTAGGTAAGTAGCAATAAACTGTGAGGGAACTGTGCAGGGTATACCGACACGGTTGAAACAGTAGCTACGTTGATGCAATACTTTGGTGTGTACCGGTAGCCTTTGAGTAATCAAGGAGAATACGGGGCTGCTGCATGGTATCATAAAGCGTCAACTGACCTTAGCACCTTAATTTACCAACTTGGCTTTTAGGACATAGTGAGATAGTCGTATTTAGCGTAAACCCAAAGTCGGTTGATACTCGATACTACACTCATTGAGGTTCAACCCTTGAATTTTGTTTGGTGGCAAGTCAATTGTATATTGGAATGAGATTTGGGGGAAAGACCGGTGATATTGAGATCCCTTAGAACCCGGTTACTATATTTAGGACAGGTTGAACCAACCCAACTTCAAGAGGGTATCACCTTAAAATCCATGCAAGCCTTAAACCTGTTTTTTGGGAGACTTGCTTGTGCTTGCTATATCTGCTATATCTGAGCATAATCATGACATCATAACATAGCATGTCATACTAACCATTTCAAGGATTCTTAGAGTTTATTTTTGTCTTGTTTTGTAGGACATGGCTCTCGCCTGCAGATTCACAATCCAAATTAGTCTTGTAAAAGTGCCTCCTCAACTTAAGGATTTGGCATCAAGGATACCCGAATGCTCTTCATTCACAGAAAGACATGGTAGGCTTCTCAACTTGGTCATTTCAAGCCCTGATGAATAAATGTTAAAAGTGCTCTTTCAGTTCTTTGACCCTCTACATCACTGCTTCACATTTCCGGATTACCAGTTAGTGCCTACTATGGAGGAATTTTCTCTGCTGTTAGGGGTGCCTATCCTTAATGAGGTACCTTTCAATGGTGTGGAAAGAGACCCTAAACCTGAAGAGATTGCTAAAGCTTTGTCCTTACAACGGTCTAACATAGTAGCCAATTGAGAAACTAGGAGAGGTGTCAAGGGTTTTTTGGCTAAGTTCTTGTTCGATAAAGCTCATCATTTTTGGGATACCTTGGACTTACAAGCTTTTGAAGAGGTGTTAGCTCTTCTCATCTATGGGTTAATACTGTTTCCTAATCTAGACCAGCTCATAGACGTGAATGCGGTTAAGATTTTCCTATCGCGCATTCCAGTACCTACTCTACTTGGAGATATCCTACATTTGTTGCATACTCACACTATGAAGAGGAGAGGAACCCTTATATGCTGCACACCTCTTTTGGCTAGGTGGTTTACTTCGCACCTACCCCGATTCGTCTTGAAGAATGAACAGGGATTGAAATGGTCCCAAAGGCTAATGGCTCTTACACATTTAGGCATCCATTGGTGTCCCCGGTCCTCGGAGAATGTTACCATCATTGACCGATACGGAGAATTCCCTAATGTTCCCCTCTTGGGCATTAGGGAAGGAATCACTTGCAATCCTTGTTTGGCACTATGACAGTTTGGATATGCGATAAGGGATGGTCCTCACGATGCACTTATTCAAGGAATCGTCTTCGACTACGAGAATGATGCTCAAGATTCGTAAATGGTTCATGCGAGCTTGGGGCATGGTACATAGAGTTGATAGCAAGACACTGGGGCACAAGAATTTCATCCCTCTTGAGCCTTATATCAAACGGGTACGAGCTCGTGCTCAAAGTCTTATGATGCCTTATCCCTCTATTCTCCCAGTTATCGTAGAGCTTATGGTAGAAGGAGATGTCCCATACATTATCCTTCATACCGACATGCCCACCTCTCTCGAAGACTTGTAAAGGGATTGGATACAGCTTAAGGGGGAGCAACACACTTTTAAGGTCCAATTCTACGCCAGCAAGAAGAAGGTTTTGGAACTCACCAAGCAGCTTCATGAGGAGTTTGAACGCCTACGTCGCACCAAAGAGGATGCGCTCAACTTTTTTGTCTTAGTTGTTTGTATTTTCATTTCTCATTGTAAGCCCAAAGAGGCATGTTGTACTCAAACTTTAATTTATTAATATAACGTGTGTTCTTTTTTGGTCTAAAGAAAATTTAAATCTTTAATTTCCTTGAAATCATTACATATGCATCTTCATTCATCATAACATAAGCAGGTTTCTTACCACATGTCTCCTTACCTTTCTACTGTTTATTTTAGTAAGATGGATCTTGAGAAGACAATGAAAGACCTCCAGGCGCAAAATGCAAAGTTTCAACAAATGTTCTTGACTCTGGCGAAAGGACAAGATCAGTTGAAAACCCTGTTGATCAAAGAAAAGAAGAAGAAAGAGAAGAAATCAATCAGTGTTTTGAATATGGGAAGAAGGTTCAAGGGACAAGCCATACGGACTCTAGACTTCGCAACATCATCAGGTGAAAAGGATAATCAGGAAGGGGAAAACAAAGAAGTGACTGACCATCCAGAATATGAGGAAGAAGAGGATTACTCTGAAGAACAGTATCCTATGGCCAATGAAAAATACAAACATTTGGAAGAACGTCTAAATGCAATGGAGATTCAGAAAGTTCTCGATATGGACTTTGAAGAGTTGGGTTTGGTGTATGGGATTGTTATTCCACAAAAATTCAAGGCACCAATATTTTCTAAGTACGACGGGATTTCGTGTCCCAAGATGTACCTCCAATCTTATGTGAGTAGGATACAGCCTCATACTGGCGACAGAGATTTGTGGGTCCAGTTCTTTTAGGATAGTCTATCCGGGACTCAGCTAGATTGGTTCTATCAATTAGAAAGGTCCAATATCCATAATTGGGAAGACCTTGCCACTGATTTTTATAAACAGTATCAATACAACACAAACCTTGCTCCCACACGTACTCAACTCCAAAGTCTGGCTATGGGTTTGAGCGAAGGTTTTAAAGACTACGCTAAGAAATGGAGGGACTTAGCAGGAAGAGTCTAGCCTCCCCTGTCTGAAAGAGAGCTAGTAGACATGTTTCTAGGTACCTTGTCTGGTCCTTTCTCTAATCATCTAATTGGAAGCTCCTCAATGGGCTTCACTAAATTAATCTTGATCGGAGAAAGGGTGGAAGCTGGGATTAAGAGTGGGAAGATCCAAAAAGACGCATCCTCCAGTGCCATGAGAAAACCATTCATTAGGAAGAAAGAGGTTGGTGTCGTGTACCCTCAAAGGAATCAAGACAGAACTGAATGCCGCCCAGTGTTAGGGGCTGTCATGATCCCTAAGCCTGCACCTACTCAACAAAGGAACAACCAGCCTAGAACAGAGAGACCGGTAAGATAATTTACCCGGATTAATATGACGCTATCTCAAGTCTTGCCACATTTGTTGAGATCTAATTTGGTAACTTTGAAGGAAGCCCCGAAGAATCCCAACATCGCCTCTCCTCATTACAACCCTAATGCTCGATGTGCTTACCATTCAGAAAGTCCAGGCCATGATACCAATAACTGTTGGGCTTTGAAAAACAAGGTGCAAGAACTTCTCGAAGCAAAATAAATTGAATTTGATTCTCCTGAGATACCAAATGTTATCACCGCTCCCATGCCCAAACATGGCCGTGATGTTAATGTTGTTGAAGATGATATGTTTGTTACTGTTGTTGATGAACTTGTTACTCCTCTCCTGACTGTCAAGAAGAACCTGTTGAAAGCCGGTTTATTTCTGGGATATGACGAAATTTGCCACCTCTGTTTATCCCTACCAGTTAGTTGTCATTTATTGAAAGCACGTGTCCAGCGCCTTTTGGATGACAAAGAAATTTTGTTTGAAAAGACTCCCGTTCCAACCATTGTTTACAAGGATGTTTTAATAGTAACCATTTTCGCCAATTCTTCCAGGGTCTCCACCAAAATACCCGTTAGAATTACATCAGTTCTGAAGGTGACTCCACTAATAATTACTATGCCAGGGTCGATCCCGTATTCATCAGATAAAACTGTCCCATGGAACTATGGGGGCGACGTCTACTATCACGGTGTCAAACAGGATTGGCTGGCTGATAAAGACTCGATTTTTGAGAAGGCTGACCCCGACATCGGTAACATTGCGGGAACCAGAAAGATAAACCTAAGTGGAAGAGTACTATCCCCAGAGATTTCTCCTTCGAAGGCTGTTACTGGTCCTGTAATCATCCCTGCTTTTGTTCCTGTTGACACTACTACTACAATTCATGTGGTTATCCCTACTGACACCCCTACCATCGAGTCGACCAAGACTCGGGGCAAAGGCATTATGGTTGAGCCTGTCCGGATGAAGGTGCAGTCAGTATCTATCCCGGAAGCCTCCCAAAAAGAGATGGAAGAAATTCTGAAAATTATAAAGAGAAGTGACTACAATGTGGTCGAACAGCTAGGGCAGACTCCGTCAAAAATTTCCTTGCTGGATTTATTATTGTGCTCCGAGGCTCATGCGAAGGCCTTGGTGAAATTTCTTAAAACTGCCCACGTGCCACAAGAAACCTCTGCTGATAAGTTCCAAGATTGTGTGGCAAGTTTCACCACTGATAATGGTTTAGGCTTTTCTGATGCTGACCTGACACCTAAAGGGAGGAAGCACAATGAGGCATTGCATGTCTCTGTCGAATGCCGGGGCACAACTTTGGCCCATGTCTTGGTTGATATCGGTTCATCTTTGAATGTACTGCCTAAGAAGGCTCTTGATAGAATCGACCGTGAAGGTTTGACCTTAAAACCCAGCAACATAGTGGTAAGGGCCTTCGACGGTTCAAAGAGAATGGTGCATGGGGAGGTGGACATCCCCATAAAAGTTGGAACCCAAACCTTTGATTCAACTTTTTACGTGATGGACATTCACCCTTCCTATTCTTGCTTATTGGGCCGACCATGGATTCACAACGCTGGTGTCGTCACCTCTACATTACATCAGATGCTGAAATACCCAACCAAAGGGAAAATAATTATTGTCCATGGAGAAGAGGAATATATGGCCACTCACTTGAACTCCTTCAAATACGTGGAAATGGATGGTGAAATTCATCGAAACTCTGTTTCAGTATTTCGAGGAAGTCTCACAAACAGTGGCAGCAACCAAGGATGTTTTCCAAGTCCCGAAGATTACAAGACCTCCGCTAATGATGTCTTCATTAAAAGATTCTAGAGCATTGGTTGAAGAAGGGGGATGCACTATCTGGGGTCAGCTTCTGGATATCCCTTACAAATCTGATAAATTTGGTTTGAGTTTCACTTCAGGAGCCCAGAAAGCTGTGCGTCGTGCTCGTGCCGGGGGACCACCTTTGAAGATTAGCAACCACGGAGTCAATACAGGGGAGGATGATGATGATGACAGTTCTGACCTAGAAGATTGGATTTTTCCAACCATCAATGGAGGACTCAGCAACTGGGAAGCTAAAGATTTTGTCCCAATTACT
The DNA here is from genome assembly GCA_948472305.1 of Vicia faba. Taxonomy (NCBI): domain Eukaryota; kingdom Viridiplantae; phylum Streptophyta; class Magnoliopsida; order Fabales; family Fabaceae; genus Vicia; species Vicia faba. Next base: position 1,131,430,068 of record OX451741.1, on the reverse strand, counting down.
TTCATCCAACAGTAATTGTCTTTAAATTTTTGTCGGACCTGTAATAATTAAACAATTCAGACTTTTAAAACCTTGTGTCTTACCCGAGGCACAATGGTCCATTTGTAAGGGTTTGTTACCTCATTTTCATATGTCATCAATGAATCATGGACGTTTTTGCATACAAACTTTGTGCTCTTTCTCTTTCTTTTTCTACATTTTTATTTCTTTCAAAGATAGCTATACTCTTACACACACTCACATTCAAAATGCAGATCTACATCCATTCGGGATCCCATGGGTAACAATTATGCTATGGCCTTTTGTGACTCTGAAAATCTAATCTACCAAGCTGAAGACGAAGGTGAGGAAGATTGTGAAGTGCCAGGGGAACTAGCCAGGTTACTACAACAAGAAAAAAGGACCATACAGCCCCACGAAGAACCAATGGACACAATTAACCTAGGTACCGAAGAGTACAAGAAAGAAGTCAAGGTGCGTGCCAATATGGAACCCAGTGTCAAGAAGTGTCTAACTCAGTTGCTACATGATTATGTTGAGGTCTTTGCCTGGTCGTACAAAGACATGCCAGGAATTGATGTTGATATCGTGGTCCATCGCCTACTGACAAAAGAAGACTTCCCTCCGGTAAAACAGAAATTCCGTCGCATGCGGCCAAACATGTCAGAGAAGATCAAGGCCGAAATCATGAAACAATTCAACGCCAGATTCTTAGCCGTTACCTCTTATCCTCAATGTGTCACCAATGTTGTTCCAGTGCCTAAAAAGGACGGAAAAGTGCGAATGTGTGTAGATTACCGAGATTTAAATAGGGTAAGCCCTAAGGATGATTTCTCACTTCCCCATATCGAAATTTTGGTTGACAACACCACACAACATAAAGTGTTCTCATTCATGGATGGTTTCTCAAGCTACAATCTAATCAAAATGGCACATGAGGAAATGGAAAAAACGACCTTCGTCACACAGTGGGGCACATTCTGTTACAAAGTTATGCCATTCGGGTTGAAGAACGTTGGGGAAACTTATCAGCGTGTCATGGTAGCTCTATTTCATGACATGATCCATCACGAAATAGAGGTCTATGTGGACGACATGATATCCAGATCTCAAACTGAAGAGGAACATCTTGACCATTTGCAAAAGTTGTTTGAAAGATTGAAGAAATACAAGCTGAGGTTGAACCTGAATAAATGCACATTTGGGGTAAGGTCTGGTAAACTCCTAGGCTTCGTCATCAGCGATTAAGGTATCAAAGTGGATCCATCCAAGGTGAAAGCAATACAAGAAATGCCTGCTCCTCGCACCGAGAAGGAAGTCAGAGGATTCTTGGGACGGTTAAACTACATTTCCAGGTTCATTTCTCACTTGACCGCTACTTGTGAACCAATCTTCAAATTACTGAAGAAAGATCAAGTAGTCAGATGGAATGATGAATTCCAAGTTTCCTTCGACAAGATCAAAGATTACCTGCAAGAGCCTCCAGTTTTGATGCCTCCAGTCGAGGGAAGACCTCTGATCATGTATCTAACTGTTTTGGAAAATTCAATGGGGTGTGTGCTGGGGCAGTATGACGAGACTGGCCGAAAAGAGCATGCTATTTATTACCTGAGCAAAAAGTTTACTGACTGTGAAACAAGATATTCACTTCTAGAGAAAACTTGTTGCGCTTTGGCATGGTCTGCTCACTCTCTAAGACAATATATGTTGACCCAAACTACCTTATTGATATCCAAGATGGACCCAATAAAATACATATTCGAGAAGCCTGCCCTCTCTGGGAGAATAGCAAGATGGCAGATGATCCTAACTAAATATGACATTCAGTACACTACCCAAAAAGCAATAAAGGTGAGTGTGCTAGCCGATCATCTTGCTCATCAGGCTATGGATGACTACCAGTCCATGAAATTCAAATTCCCAGATGAAGACAGCATGATAGTGAACAATTGAAAAACTCAGACCATATGACGAACCTGAACGAGGATCCCGATGGACCTTGGTTTTTGATGGAGCGTCTAACGCACTCGGCAATGGAATAGTTGCTGTAATCATATCCTCGGAAGGATGTCATACTCCCTTCACCGCAAGACTTTACTTCAACTGTACAAATAACATGGCAGAATACGAAGCGTGTATTTTTGGTCTCAAAGCTTCCATAGATTTGGGAATCGAGTTTTTAAGTGTATTTGGAGATTCAGCCTTCGTCATCAGTCAGATCAAAGGAGAATGGGATACAAAGCACCCTAATCTCATCCCCTATAAAGAACATGTGTTGACATTAATCCCGCATTTTGAGGAGATCACCTTTGAACATTTCCTACGAGAGGAAAATAACCTAGCAGACGCGCTAGCCACCATGTCATCCATGTTTAAGATCAATTGGGATAACGAGGCTCCCCAGATTACTATTGAGCGGATGGATAAACCAGCTTACTGTCACGGGATCGATACCGAAGAAGTAGTGGCCCAGCCTTGGTTCCATGAAGTTAAGAGGTATCTCGAGGCCCAAGAATATCCGGAGGGAGCTTCAGTCAATGATAATAAGTTCTTGAGGAGATTCTCTGATAAGTTCTTCCTTAGTAATGGCATTCTATACAAGCGCAACCACGACTCTATTTTGCTTCGTTGCGTAGACAAGGTTGAGGTAGAAAAGATCATGGCTGATCTACATGAAGGAACTTTCGGCACCCATTCTAGTGGGCATATGATGGCTAAAAAGATCCTACGGGAAGGGTATTGTAAGTGTTTGGTTATTGGCATGTATTTTTGGTAAAACCAGGTGTGTGAATGTCATGACTGATGTTATAACATTCTGGGTTACTAAGTACTTTCTGCAGAAAAAGAATGGCATACAGTAGCTGCTCATTATGAGTGTGTAGCTGATCATTATGCAATGATCACATTTATTACATTATACCATAATTAGTAAACAGGATTCTTGTTGTCATAACCAATGTTAAGACATCCTGTACTGATCTAACAGTTATGAAGTTGTGTTAATTCTGAGATTTTTCAGGAATATGGTTCATACATTCCAGAACAGAATCTCACGTGGACTTTAGGTTAACTTGGATGAACCCTAAATTGGTTGATAAAGTCTTGTGCCAAGTCTTGAGGTTAACCCTAATTAACCCTAGCTATTTTCATGGAAGCCCTAACTGAAGAACAGCTGCCTATATATTCAACAGGAAGGCTGTTGGTGAAAAATACTTTTAGACAGAAGATCATCTAGGAGCTGTATAGTTTTAACTACTGTAATCCAAGCAAGTATCATTTTGATAAGTGACTTGGAGTAGGTTTTGATTGTAAGGGTTGTGTATCACTCAAAGCTTTGAAGCAAGAGTGTTTGTGTCACTTGATTAAAGCTTTGAAGCAAGGTCAAGTTAGGTTTATGTATCACTCAAAGCTTTGAAGCACGAGTGTTTGTGTTACTTGATTAAAAGCTGTGAAGCATAATCAAGTGTATGTTCTGAAGAGTGTCTTCATAATTTCATTAGTCAATTGTTTAGTATCACTGCTGTGATTGAGGGGGAGTGAGTAGGAACTCAGGTTTAAGTTGAACTTAGATTGAAGTTGCATTGGGTAGGTCTTAAGTGAAGGAGATAAACTGGTCGGTTTATTCCTGAATTAATATCTCTTATAGTGAATTTCCTCCCTGGCTTGGTAGCCCCCAGAGTAGGTGTTGTTTCACACTGAACTGGGTAAACAATTGACTGTGTTCTTTACTGCTTTTTGATTTACTGTCTTATAGAAAGTCAGATACGGTGTCATAACATTCACTGTGACATTGAGTATCTGCTGCCAGAATTTCAATTGGCATCAGAGCTGGCACCCTGCCTGTCTTACTGGGTGAGATCTAGGGATATCACTTTCTGGCGCTATGGACAAAGAAGGAGTTTTTGGAAACAGACTTCCCATTCTGGATGGATCAAATTATGACTACTGGAAACCTCGTATAATTGCCTTCTTAAAATCACTGGACAAAAAGGCTTGGAGAGCTGCTGACAAAGGATGGAACCATCCCACCATAACTGAGAAAGATGGGACAATCAGTCTGAAACCTGAGGAAGAATGGAGCAAAGAAGAAGATGAGTTAGCCCTGGGTAATTCCAAAGCATTAAATTCCTTGTTCAATGGAATTGATAGAAACATATTCAGACTAGTACATCAATGTGAACTGGCCAAGGAAGTTTGGGACACTCTCAAAACTACCCATGAGGGCACATCCAAAGTAAAAATGTCAAGACTTCAGATGCTGACTACCAAATTTGAGAACCTAAGGATGATGGAAGATGAAACCATTCATAAGTTTCACATGAACATCTTGGAGATTGCCAACACCTCAGGAGCATTGGGAGAAAAGATGTCAGAAGAAAAACTGGTGAGAAAGATTATCAGATCATTGCCTAAAAGATTTGCAATGAAGGTAACTGCTATAGAGGAAGCCCAGGATATCAGCAATTTGAAGGTGGATGACCTCATTGGTTCTCTTCAGACCTTTGAGATGGGGATCAGTGACAATGTCGACAATAAAAACAAGAGCATAGCACTTGTATCTAATACTGAAGATGAAAACAAGGAGGATGAAGAAGAAAATATTTCAGAAGCTATAGCCATGCTTGGAAGACAATTCAACAAACTCATCAAGAGAATGGATCCAAAGTCAAGGTCAAATGTTAAGAACATTCCTTCTGACATTAACAGATCTTATGACTCTAGCAGAAGACCAAAGTCTGAAGAGAAGGGAAATCAAAGCAGAGGAATCCAATGCCATAGATGTGAAGGATATGGGCACATTCGAGTTGAATGTCCTACCTTTCTTAAGAAACAAAAGAAAGGAATGTCTGTTACTTGGTCTGACTGTGATTCAGAAAGTAACTCTGAAGAAGAATCTGCCAAACTAGTTACTGCACTAACTGGTATTTGTAACTCTGATAGTGACTCTAATGATAAGGAAGTGACATTTGAAGAACTGGTTGATTCCTACAAGAAATTATGTATCAGAAGTGCTGAAGTCTGTCAGCAAAATGAGAGACAAACAAAACTCATAATAAAGTTGGAGGCTGAGAAAAAGGCACACATTGATACTATAAGTCATCTAGAAGGGGAAGTTCAAATGCTAAACTCAAAACTGGACCAGATGACCAAATCTGTCAAGATGCTGACAAATGGAACTGACAAATTGGAAGAAATCCTTCAGGTTGGACAAAATGTGGGAAACAAGTCTGGTCTAGGATTTGTGGCAGCAAAGAAATCTGGTATAGATAAGAAGATCAAGACTGATAAACAAATGTCAAAGCAGATGTCACAATATAGCACTCAACATCGAGAACAGAGAAATATGAAGAATAAGTATCAAAGATGGAGATGTCATCATTGTGGGAGGTTTGGTCACATAAAGCCATTTTGCTTCAGATTATATGGATATCCTAATAAGAACCCAGGTGTCAAACCTAAGTCTAACAAGGTACCATATACTCCACTGTGGAAGAAAAAGGCTACTGCCCTGATAGCTCACACTTCCCTTAGAGTCTTTGCAAAGGAAGACTGGTACTTTGACAGTGGATGTTCTAAGCACATGACTGGAATCAAGAATCTTCTCAACAATGTTAAACCTCACACCACTAGTTATGTGACCTTTGGAGATGGTGCTAGAGGAGAAATCAAAGGAGTTGGAAACTTGGACTTCCCTGGAGTTCCAAATCTAAATGAAGTATTGTTGGTAAAAGGCTTGACTGCTAATCTCATAAGTATCAGCCAATTATGTGACCTAGGATTCAAGGTCAACTTCTCCAAATCTGAATGTCTTGTAACTAATGAGAAACAAGAAGTTGTAATGAAAGGAGTCAGATCTAAAGACAACTGCTACTTGTGGAAGCCTGAGAACACTAATTACTCTACTGTATGTTCTATTTCCAAAGAAGAAAAAGAAGTGAAACTGTGGCACCAAAAACCTGGTCATCTACATCTAAGAGGAATGAAAAGGATTATATCCATGGAGGCAGTCAGAGGGATTCCAAGACTGCAAATTGATGAAGGGAGAGTCTGTGGTGAATGTCAGGTTGGTAAGCAGACTAGGATGTCACATCCAAAGTCAAGACATCTGACCACCTCTAAGGTTCTAGAACTTCTACATATGGATCTGATGGGACCAATGCAGGTGGAAAGTCTTGGTGGAAAAATATATGCCTATGTTGTTGTGGATGATTTTTCTAGATTCACCTGGATTAACTTCATTAAGGAAAAATCTGATGTATTTGAAGTTTTTAAAGAACTGCGCAAAAGAATTCAAAGAGAAAAAGAAGGGTGCATGGTCAGAATCAGAAGTGATCATGGAAAGGAATTTGAAAACAGTAAGTTTAATGAGTTCTGTTCCTCAGAAGGAATTAATCATGAATTCTCTTCACCTATAACTCCTCAACAAAATGGAGTTGTAGAAAGGAAAAACAGGACCATACAGGAATCTGCCAGAGCAATGATACATGCCAAAAGACTTCCTATTCATTTTTGGGCTGAAGCTATGAATACAGCCTGTTATGTCCATAACAGGGTCACCTTGAGAAAAGGAACCTCATCCACCATTTATGAACTCTGGAAAGGAAGAAAGCCAACAGTGAAGTACTTCCATGTATTTGGTAGCAAATGCTATATTATGGCAGATCGTGAACAAAGGAGAAAGCTAGACCCTAAAAGTGATGAAGGAATATTTCTAGGATACTCCACCAACAGCAGAGCTTATAGGGTATTCAATTCCAGGACCAAAGTCATGATGGAATCAATAAATGTCATAGTTGATGATTATAATGAGGAAACAGATGTCCCTTGTAATGTTGAGACATTCTTTGAGACTTCAACTCAACAGAATGATCTACCTAACACTACTGCACCAGACTCTGAATCAAAGGAAGCTAACAAAAACCCTTCCATCAGGATTCAGAAAGATCATCCTAAAGAACTTATCATAGGAGATCCTAACAGTGGAGTCATTACAAGATCTAGAGAAATCATCTCAAACTCTTGCTTTGTGTCTAAAATTGAACCAAGAAATGTTAAGGAGGCTTTAACTGATGAATACTGGATTGGAGCAATGCAAGATGAATTGAACCAATTCAAGCAACATGAAGTATGGGAGTTAGTTCCTAGACCAGAAGGAACAAACATCATTGGCACAAAATGGATCTACAAGAACAAATCAGATGCTGAAGGAGTTGTCACCAGGAATAAGGCAAGACTTGTTGCTCAAGGATACACTCAAGTTGAAGGGGTTGATTTTGATGAGACCTTTTCCCCTGTAGCCAGACTGGAATCAATCAGACTCCTATTGGGAATTGCTTGTCTCCTGAAGTTCAAGTTATTTCAGATGGATGTAAAAAGTGCCTTCCTAAATGGGTACTTAAATGAGGAAGTTTATGTGGAACAACCTAAAGGATTTGTGGATCCAAACTACCCTGATCATGTCTACAAATTGAGGAAAGCTTTATATGGCCTGAAACAAGCTCCTAGAGCATGGTATGACAGGTTGACAAAATTTCTCTCTGACAAAGGATACAGAAAAGGAGGCTTGGATAAAACCCTTTTTGTCAAAAATGAAGGAGGAAAGATAATGGTAGCTCAAATCTATGTTGATGACATAGTGTTTGGGGGAATGTCAGATAAAATGGTTAAACATTTTGCTGACCAGATGCAGGCTGAATTCGAAATGAGCCTCATGGGAGAATTGACCTACTTTCTTGGACTGCAAGTCACACAGATGGAAGACTCAATTTTTCTGTCTCAAAGCAAGTATGCAAAGAACATTGTCAAGAAGTTTGGAATGGAGAATGTCAGTCACAAAAGGACTCCTGCACCTACTCATTTAAAGTTATCCAAAGATTCAAGTGGGGTTAAGGTGGACCAAAGCCTGTACAGAAGCATGATAGGAAGTCTGATGTACTTAACAGCCAGCAAACCTGACATTGCTTTTGCAGTTGGAGTATGTGCTAGATGCCAAGATGATCCCAAAGTCAGTCATATCAACCATGTGAAGAGGATTTTGAAGTATGTAAGTGGAACTTACAACTATGGCTTGCTGTACTCTCATGGTTGTGAACCAACTCTGACTGGTTACTGTGATGCTGATTGGGATGGAAGTGCTGATGATAGAAAGAGAACCTCTGGAGGATGTTTCTTCTTAGGAAATAATTTAGTCTCCTGGTTCAGCAAGAAACAGAACTGTGTGTCTCTCTCTACCGCTGAAGCTGAATACATAGCAGCTGGTAGTAGCTGTTCTCAAATGATCTGGATGAAACAGATGCTTACTGAGTATAATGTCACACAAGATGTTATGACATTGAACTGTGACAATCTGAGTACAATCAACATTTCCAAGAATCCTATTCAGCATAGCAGGACCAAGCATATTGACATTAGACATCACTTTATCAGAGATCTTGTAGAGGAGAAGACGATTAAACTGGAACATGTTGCCACTGAACTACAGCTGGATGACATTTTTACCAAGGCACTTGATGCAAATCAATTTGAAAATTTGAGGGGCAAGTTGGGTATTTGCCAACATGAGGAAATGTAGCAATTAATTTTTCTTAAAACAAGGGATGAAGGAGTTTTTTGTGTTAAGTCTATTTTTATTGGGTTAATCATATGTTTCCCTATTTCTTTCAAAATTATTAAGAAGTTGAATAGACACTCATTTACCTCCTTCCTCTCTCGGCTCTGCAACAATCTCCATTCTCTCAATCAAAGATTTCACTCTCGTTGTTACTGGTTTTCTAAGACTCTCAAAATGTCTCAACTATCCATGACATCATCCTCTTCAAAGACGACTATTTCTTCCTCATCCTCTGATTGAGAACCTAGGGCAATCACAACCTGCATGGATTCTGATGTTCTGGAGATTACTCCTCTTAGAGAACTGGCAGCTAACCCTTCTAAGGTTAAAAAGCTGAGAACAAGGCATGCAGGAAGGTCTCAAGCTTCTTCATCTGGTAATCCCTCTCAACCATCATCTTCTGTTCCCTCAGAAATAGAAAATAGGGAAGGCTCAGCCTATGTTCATCAAACAATAACTAGACTTGTTACAAGAATTCTGAATGAGAACCACTCGGTACCTGGCATTTCTGTTCCTTTAAATCAAGAATCTGCTAGTCCAAATGTTGAAATGAATCCAGATGTCACTAAGAATGTTGAGACACCGGATGACAACATTCGGAAATCATCTGAAAATCTTGATGATCTCCAGAACCCTTCAGAGAAGGATGTTGAACCCCCGGTTATTGATGTGGATGAAGAATACTCTGACAATGACCTAATTGCAAATATCAACCCTAGCATAGCTAGAAGGATGATGAACAGAAAAGGAAAGCAGGATGCTGCAAAATGTCTGACCAAAGAGAAGACTGCTGATGTTGGTCATAAGAAAACCAGGTCTGAAGACAAGACTGGTGTAGAAACTGTGAAGACTGGATTGTCCAAAGGGAAGGTGAAAACCCGAGTACCTGCTGGCAGTCTCTCAAAGCATGTGAGACAACCAATAGCAAAGAAAAGAAAGAGCCTGAACCTTCTGATTCTGATGAGGAATTAGAATTTGAAGTTGATGCTGAAGACATTCCTCTCAGAAGGAAACTCCCATCAAGCAAAATGGCTAAAGTTCCTGAAGTCCCCACTAACAACATTTCTTTTCACCACCCTGAAAATGCTAACAAATGGAAGTATGTTTGTTTGAAAAGAATAGCTTTGGAAAGAGAAATGAACAATGGTGCCATGGAATGTAAGGAGATCATGGACCTAATCAAAACTGCTGGTCTAATGAATATTGTGGTAAAGTTTACCAACTGCTATGAAAATCTTGTCAAAGAATTCATAGTGAATTTATCTGATGGATGTGCTGATGGAAGGTCAGCTGACTTTAAGTGTGTCTATGTGAGAGGAAGAAAGGTAAATTTATCTCCCTCTGAAATAAACAAATTCCTTGGAAGATCAGATGAGGCTTGCCCTGAACTAGAGGTTACTGACAACCAAGTATGCCAAACCATCACTGCAAATCAAGTTAAGAGCTGGCCCTTAAAAGGCAAGCCGAATGCAAGCAAGCTAAGCATGAAATTTGCCAGCCTGCACAAGATTGGTGCAGCCAACTGGGTTCCCACCAACCATAAATCAACCATCTCCACAGGATTGGGAAGATTCGTTTATGTTGTTGGAACCAGGACAGAATTTGACTATGGCAGGTATATCTTTGATCAGACTTTAAAACATGCTGGAAGCTATGCTGTTAAAGGCCCTATTGCCTTTCCCTCCCTCCTATGTGGTATTGTCCTAGCTCAGTATCCTGACATTCTAGTGGAAAGAGATATTGTATGCAAAAGAGCCCCTGCTCTTGGGTTGCACTATAAGCTATTTTAGGGAACTCATGTTCCTGACATTGTCATGACATCAGCTGAGACATCAACTGTCAAAACTCAGTCCAAGAAATCTGATGTTATAGCTGTGCTGAAGGAAACTTGCAAAGAGCTGGAGACAAGGAAAAGGACTCTTGAGAACCTAATTGCTAGACTAGAACAGGAGGAGACTGAAGGACAAATAAGGGAAGAGGATGTTGCTGAAGATCAGCTTAATGCTGAAGATAGTGCCTCCTCTGAAGATGACAGTGCTTGAAGATCAGTGGGGTTGTCAAGCTTGCTGCTGGTACCTGTTGCTGCAAGTGATTTCAGACTTTTTGTTTTTATTATTCTTTTTGGATGATTGTATAACCTAAAAGTACATGTATCTTTGGCCTATTTATGGCTAAAGAGGGGGAGAAGATTTTGTGTTAATTATACTTGGTAGACATTATTTTTCTGCAGACATATTATTTCTGTTGTTCTCTATTCTCTGATTGTTTAGGGGTTTTAGCCAAAAATTTGCAAAAGGGGGAGTTTGTAAGTGTTTGGTTATTGGCATGTATTTTTGGTAAAACCATGTGTGTGAATGTCATGACTGATGTCATAACATTCTGGGTTACTAAGTACTTTCTGCAAAAAAAGAATGGCATACAGTAGCTGCTCATTATGAGTGTGTAGCTGATCATTATGCAATGATCACATTTATTACATTCTACCAAAATCAGTAAACAGGATTCTTGTTGTCATAACCAATATTAAGACATCTTGTACTGATCTAACAGTTATGCAGTTGTGTTAATTCTGAGATTTTTCAGGAATATGGTTCATACATTCTAGAACAGAATCTCACGTGGACTTTAGGTTAACTTGGCTGAACCCTAAACGTGTTGATAAAGTCTTGTGACCAAGTCTTGAGGTTAACCCTAATTAACCCTAGCTATTTTCGTGGAAGCCCTAACTGAAGAACAGCTGCCTATATATTCAACAGGAAGGTTGTTGGTGAAAAATACTTTTAGACAGAAGATCATCTAGGAGCTGTATAGTTTTAACTACTGTAATCCAAGCAAGTATCATTGTGATAAGTGACTTGGAGTAGGTTTTGATTGTAAGGGTTGTGTATCACTCAAAGCTTTGAAGCAAGAGTGTTTGTGTCACTTGATTAAAGCTTTGAAGCAAGGTCAAGTTGGGTTTATGTATCACTCAAAGCTTTGAAGCACGAGTGTTTGTGTTACTTGATTAAAAGCTGTGAAGCATAATCAAGTGTATGTTCTGAAGAGTGTCTTCATAATTTCATTAGTCAATTGTTTAGTATCACTGCTGTGATTGAGGGGGAGTGAGTAGGAACTCAGGTTTAAGTTGAACTTAGATTGAAGTTGCATTGGGTAGGTCTTAAGTGAAGGAGATAAACTGGTTGGTTTATTCCTGAATTAATATCTCTTATAGTGAATTTCCTCCCTGGCTTGGTAGCCCCCAGAGTAGGTGTTATTTCACACTGAACTGGGTAAACAATTGACTGTGTTCTTTACTGCTTTTTGATTTACTGTCTTATAGAAAGTCAAATACGGTGTCATAACATTCACCATGACATTGAGTATCTGCTGCCAGAATTTCAGGTACTACTGGTCTACCATGGAAGCAGATTGCTATCAGCATTCACGAACCTGTCATAAGTGTCAAATCTACGGTGACAAAGTGCATATGCCTCCAGTTCCTTTAAATGTCCTGACTGCTCCTTGGTCATTCGTGATGTGGGGCATCAATATGATTGGAGAAATAAAACCTACAGCTTCTAATGGACATCGCTTCATCTTGGTGGCCATTGACTATTTCATGAAGTGGGTTGAGACAACTCCTTTCGCTTCTGTTACCAAAAATGTTGTGGCTCGTTTCATCAAACAGAATCTCATATATCGGTACGGGATCCTAGAGAGAATCATCACAGATAATGGTACGAATCTCAACAACACTATGATCACCGCACTATGCGCGTAATTCAAAATCCAGCACCATAATTCATTTTCTTACCGGTCAAAGATGAATGGTGTTGTCGAAGTCGTAAATAAGAACATCAAAAAGATCATACAAAAGATGACAGTAACCTACAAGGACTGGCATGAGATGCTACCATTCGCTCTCCACGGTTATCGTACCACGGCGCGCACATCAACAGGGGAAACTCCCTTCTCCTTGGTATACGACATGGAAGTTGTTCTACAAATCGAAGTACAAATACCTTCTCTAAGAATCATAAAGGATGCAGGGCTAAGTGAAGACGATTGGATCCAAACTCGAATTGATCAACTGAACTTGATTGATGAGAAAAGTCTTACTGTTGTCTATCATAGTCAAATGTATCAAAAACAGATGATCACAGCTTTCAACAAAAAGGTCAGACGCCAAGTGTATCAAGTCGGGGATCTAGTGGTCAAGCGCATCATATTACCGCAAGGTGATCCCAGGGGAAAATGGACTCCTACATACGAAGGACCGTTTGTGATCAAAAGCATATTCTCTAGTGGAGCAATGATCTTAACCACTATAGATGGTGACGATCTCCCACACCCTGTGAACGCAGACATAGTCAAAATATACTACGCATAAGAGACCCTCTAGGTTGACACACCTAGGCAAAACAAGGGCATCCCGACGAACCAAAGGGTTCAGGAAAAATTAGGGATAAAACAAAAAAATCTGTACACCCGGCAAATTGAAAACCCGAAAGGGCGGCTTGGGCAAAAAAGGGTATCCCGGTGGACTGAAAACCTGAAAGGGCGGTCCAGGAAAAAGTTAGGGAATCGAAGCGTATCACTATGTCTCGTTGGGTCACCTTACAAGACAACCTTTAGCATCTACTAACAAGCTCGACGGTTCTGATCAATCCCATCAACTTCGGATGAGGCAGCAAGTGGACAAGACGCTCAGAGACACAAAGGTTATAGCAGAATGGGAACCCCATGAGATTATTTCACATAGCTATCTGTTGTACCCCAAAATTTGCCCTCCCATTTTTCATACAAGATACAATCCTAGGGTTTTCTCGGATATTCAAGTTGGCTCAGAAATCGATCAGACAGATTCTCTTCCGAGGCAGTAAAATGAAATTAGGGTTTTGCATTTCTCAAAAGAAAATGACTTTTCAAAGTTTCAAATGGTCTTTATGGTCCTTCATGTGTTATCAAAGATGTTTGTGCCAAGTTTCAAACCTCGCATCGTGAGTTTGCTCAGTCAGTGGTTCAGACGACTGAAAATGACTCCATTAACCCGAAAGATAACCTTTTGCGACATCAAGCTCAAGTGACTATAACTTCTTCGTTATTCGATATTTTTGGGCGTTTCTTTTGAGTATAACTCTCCTTGACATCATCTCCAATTTCTCTTCACAAGTCAACATTTGATTATATGCGAAAGGTCATCAGAAAATTCGAATAATTTAAAGGTCATTTTGCAAATTTGACCTAATCACAAGAAACTCTTGTCCAATTTTCGAGGCTCAAAACTTCTTCAATTTTCAATATCATGAAGTGATTCTTTTTTCAAAGTATCACAAATAGCATTGTCTATGAGATTACTTCAATGATCAAAGTCAAAATGCGCTTGGAAGACCATGAAATTTATTGAAATTTTATAGGAATTTCTTGACTGTAGAATGTTATTTCTAGATGGTGATCATTACGTTGAGATAATTCATTGAAACGAAAGTTTGAGTTTGAAAGTCCATGGGTATTTTGTTATTCGTACTTCAAATTGTTTGCGTCTGGACGATAATGATTATTGGATCAAAATAGGATTTTTATCAAAATTCTTACAGGATATTCAAAAGGATCAGTATGCTTATGGCGCAATTTTGATATACTTGAAAAAGAATTCATTCATGTGAACTATTTTGAATTTAAAGAATTCATCAAACTTCATTCATCTTCATCTTCATTCAAGTCTTCAATCTTTCTTTCAAATCAATTGCAAGTGCAACACCAATTCCATTTCCAAATTCGAGACATCCATTTCAAGTTTGCAAGAATTCATGATTCAATTCTAAAATAAATTACAAAGCATTATTCAAGGAATGTTTCAAAGATTCAAGTATCGTTCTTTTCTCAAGAGGCATTTTAAAAGAAGAATCCAAATTATGCTCATGATTTAAATTGTATCAAAAGGGAATATTCAAGCTTTGTAGAAACAAATTCAAGATGAATCAAGTATACAAGATTGCACCAAAATTCCATTGTATAAATTTACAAGTGAATTGGAATTCATTGTTTAAAATTACAAGGGAATTGATATACACTTTACAAGTTTCTAAATCTTAAAACTCAAATCACAAATTCACAATGTTACAAATTCCTAACAATGCACTAAACTACAAAAGGAATTTCTTCATCATCAAGCTTTCTTCAAGCGCTTCAAGTCACACTTCGTCAATTCTCCTTATCGTCCAATGTGCTCGTACATGTAAACAAAAGGAGAGCATTAGTTAGCAAAACTCATGTCGGAATAAGAATAAGAAATTTTCAAAGAATCTCTACATTTTCATCATTAGGGATTGGTAAGAAGAATCAGAAATAAGGGGGCAACATTTCGTCCGTGTTTGCCCCATTGCAAATCGCAATCTATTAATTGGTTCACAGAGGACAAAATGAGGAGAAATACAAGTCAAAATCAATAGTTCATCATGGTTTCAAATGCTGCAAAAATAGTTTACATCACAAAAAAAAGGGAACAATCATAAGAGGCCAAAATGCTGTCAAAATGGACTGCATTACAGCCCTCTATAGGCTGTCCACAAGAGGCCAAAATGCTGTCAAAATGGACTGCATTGCAGCCCTCCATAGGTTGTTCATAAGAGGCCAAAAGCTGTCAAAAATAGCTGCAAACATACAGCCCAAAATTGCACATATATAGGCCAAGTCAGAACTGTAACAAAAAGGAGCAAAAGTAGCATAACAAATATGTTCAAACCCAATTGCCTTTTCCCCCCAAAAGTTTGTTATAACAAGAGGCATTTCGGGACAGAAGGGAGAGAGAACAATTTCATCATTCAAAAAGAACCAGCAGCAAGAAGAGATATAACAAAGCATACAAAAACCCAAAGAATCTCATCATCATTTTCTTAATACCACCCTTCAGAAAGGAAGAGAGTACAAAAAAAGGATAGAAACCAACTTCCCTATCAAGCAAAAGCCAGCAACAAGGTAAGTTTCCATCACTTCTCTGTATTTACAATAAAATTTGTCATCTGCATACATTTCTGTTTTTTTTTTTGTTAAATAATCATATCAAAAAAACCAGCAACAGAGCAGAACAAACCAACAAACCCCCAAATCTGAAAAAACAGTATAAACCAGCCAAAGAACCAAAGCCGACCACCACCCTTTTTGTCTAAATTTTACAAAGAGAACCAACAAAATAAATCACCATCCAAAAAACCAGCAAAACAAATCACCATCCAAAAAACCAGCAAAATAAATCATCATCCATGAAAACCAGCAAAAAAAATCACCATCCAAAAAAAAACCAAAAAATATAATCATCGTTCAAAGCCAACAAACCCGTCGCCTTCCTTTTCCGTCAACCTTGTATAAACTGCAATACAATGAGCCCCTAACACAATAATAAAAAATAGAACAGTAGCTTGCTTTGAAATCGATCAACCTTAAGCACTGGCCATCAAATCAAAACAGAGTAAAACCCAAGAACGATTAGAAACGAACAACTTAAGCACTTACCATCCTTATCAACATCCTTCAATGAACACCATCAAAAAACCCAGTGCTCTAGTCACTCGCAACTCCCTCCAAACAGCTTCCACATTTCCCTCTGTCCATCATCATCGTAGCCGGTAACATGCAGAAAATAAAAGAGTGGAAAATCGCAGTAGGATAGATCTGTTTTCAGACAGTGTTCCCTCTGTCAATCAGAGAGCAGTCGTTTGGTTCGCGGCCGAGTTCAGTGAGGGTTGATGCGACCAAGTTCGGAGAGAGAGGAGAACGATGGGTTAGAGTGAGGAGAGAGATGAAGAATCGTGTTTCAAACTCTGTTGAGAGAGAGAAAAAGAAATCATTGAAAACTGAGTTAGAGATGAAAATGGAGGTTCAGAGAGAACACGTTTACAGTAAGGAAGAGAAAGAAACGCGTGCTAAAGGGAGAGAGAATAATGTCACTTTAATTGTTTGTTCAAAATTTTGGAATAAAAAAAACACTAATTGGGTTCATGTTTTCCCTTTTCCCTATGCTGAACGCTGGCGGCGCCCTTCTTGTTCTACTTTAGGGTTGTTTCTTTTCCTTAATTACTTCCCAACCCGGTCAGGCCTTTTCGGCCTTTTGGCCCAATCATGCCACCGCGTTATTGTTATTTACCAATTAAGTTATTTTAATTATGAATAAGTAGTACAGTTCAGTTGGCAAAGTGCATCCTTGATAACCCAAGTGGCCTGAGTTTGATTCCTCTTGTGGACATTTTTGTTTTTGCTTAATTCTTTCAACCTTATATTCTCTAATTTTTTATTTATATTTTAGTTTTAATAAAATAATTCAACCTAACTTAAAACATACATTCTTTTTTATACATAATTAATTTGATCTAGACTTTGTGATTAATTTTTTATCAACTTCTTTTTTTAAATAAACTTTGGTTTAGGTAAAATTATTAATTAATTTACATATAGTAAAACACCAAAAAATAGTAGAATTTAGTTTTATCCTTCTTTAGATTTTACTTAAATAAATAAAAATACAAAAATAATACATATGATTTAGTTTCTTTTAGTCAATTATTTTATTTTTAGAATAGGTTTTATTTTCTTCTTTTCAAATTTTTTTCCACAAACAAAATACCAAGTTCTTATACTTTGTCAATTAATCGCATTCTTTAGATTGTTATAACTTTAATTAATTTCTCAAATTCAATTTGGTTGTATTGTTTTCTATTTGGACCTTCTTATCGCATTTGACTCATCCCCATTTGTAAAAATTGTACCCCCGTTCCCGAACACTTTGTAATAGCGTAGAATTTCAATTCCCGCAATTTACGGTTTTCCTTATACTGTATAGTAATTAGGCGTGTATGGCAAGATTCAAAAAAATCAATCGCTAGATAACCTAATCAAAGAACAAAATAACTTGAAATAAACACACTTTTTCACACGCGCATCTCTAGGGTAACCTCGCTCGTTGCCTCGGAAATACAGTCATGTCCCTCGAATATGGGACACCTTAGCAACGACCCTTCGATAAAAAGATCGTAGTCCCTCGATGACTCTCGACGTTTCCTTCCATAAAACGATCTCATCCCTTACTAAAATGGGTAAAGTGTCTCATAAGTTGCTTTCGATGACTGTAAAATTGACCCGCGCCTGTCCCTTCACATCCAACGATGGGGCTTCTTACCAAATTAATGGTAAGATAGCAACATTAAAAGGAGGAAGAAAAGAACAATTGAAACCCTTTCGAGTAGATAGATTCGCTCCTAGTTACTCGCTTGCTCACGATAAAAACATTTTTACACCTAAACTTTCATTTCAAAACATTTTCAAAAGACGAAAATTTTGTATACGTTCTTATAGAGACGAGAACCATTGCAAAAAATCTTTTCAAAACACTTTCCGAAACACAATCCACAAACACATCTTTGAACCACTTTTCGAAACAAAACTTTGTACGCGTTCTTATAGAAACGAGAACCATTACAAAGAGATTTTTCAAAACACTTTCAAAGCTCACACCACAAGCACACTGTCAAATAAAAGCAAGTGATCTAAACGAGTAACTAAGAGCCCATGGAAAACCATGGATGAAAAGGATGCTAATACCTTCCCTTTTCATAATCTACCCCCCGAACCCGAGAAATAATCTCGAAAGGTCTTTCCTGTGCTTTTTTACCTTTCCTTTTGGATAAAAGAAAAGTCGGTGGAGACTCTTGCTATCCGCATAAATGCGATCAAAACGCAAAACAATCAAGTCAGTTCTCCCACCGTATCACAGAATTGGCGACTCTGCTGAGGAAATAATAAAAAAAGTGGGGTTACCTTAGGGTTAGATCACCTTTACTCGCTTTCATTATTTGATTTCTGTGCTTTATATTTAGTTCTTTGTATTGGGCTTGCTTTGATCCTCCACCTGGATCTGGGGCACCTTTTTAGGTAAAGAGCAATAGATTGTGGAGACTGTACGGCGTAGACCGATATGGTTGAGACAATGGCTATGTTAGTGTGACGCATTTGTGGTTACCAGTATCCCTCGTGGTGAATCGAGGAGAATACGGGGCCACTGAGTGGCATCGTGAAGCACTAATTGACCTTAGAACCCTAATTGAACAAACTTGGCTGTTAGGATATAGTGAGGTAGCCGGTTTCGGTGTAAAGCTGAAAATTGGTTGACACTCGATACTACACTCATTGAGGCTAGAATTTTGGGATATCTCGGCCGCAAGAAAAGAATGTTGTGCTGAGAGAATGCCTAAAAGAAAGGTCGTGATATTGAGATCCTTTATAACCCGATCATTATTTCTAAGACAGGTTGAGCCAACTAGACTTCAAGAGGGTACTTACCTACAAAACTCATGCAAGCCTAAAACATAGGGTTTTGTTTGTTGTGTATATATTTTCTTGTACATAAACATCATAAACATCATCAACATCATATGCATGCTCACTAACCATTTCAAGGATTTAGAAATTTATCTTTTTTTTTGTTTTGTAGGACATGAATTCTCTCCGAAGAAACACCATCTGAATCAGCTTCGTAAAAACACATCCTCAACTTCAAGAGCTAGCTTCAAGAGTGCCCGGGGATTCTCCTTTTACCAAGAAGTATGGTCGACTCCTCATTTTGGCTACATCCAACTTCCAAGAAGAGATGATGTGTGTACTATTCCAATTCTTCGATCCCATACATCATTGTTTCACTTTTCTGGACTATCAGTTGGTACCTACACTAGAAGAGTTCTCTCTACTCTTAGGGGTGCCCGTGCTTAATCAGATACCGTTCACCGGTCTAGAAGGGATTCCAAAACCTGAAGTCATCGCCGAAGCTTTACATGTGAAGAGGGCCGACGTCATAGCCAATTGGGAGATGAGAAGTGGGGTTAAAGGTTTTTTAGCTAAGTTTCTATTGGAAAAATCCCGTTCATTCTGGGATGACATGGATTTCCAAGATTTCGAAGACGTGCTAGCTCTCCTCACTTATGGTTTGGTCCTGTTTCCCAATTCGGACCAATTCATAGACGTTAATGCCATCAAAGTCTTTCTCTCTCGCAATCCTATATCCACCTTACTAGGAGACATATTGCATTGCCTTCATAACCGCACCATGAAGAAAAGAGGTACCCTTTTGTGTTGTATACCCCTACTCGCTAAGTGGTTCACTTCACACCTGCCTCAATCAGCATTGAAGAACGAGAAAAAATTGACTTGGTCTCAAAGGATGATGTCTCTCACCCACTCTGATATTCGTTGGTGATTGAGATCCTTGGAAGATATTTCTATCATTGACCGCTGTGGGGAATTCCCTAATGTACCTCTGCTAGGTATTAGGGGAGGTATCACCTATAACCCATGCTTAGCACTTCGGAAGTTCGGGTATGCCCGAAGGGACGGCCCTCATGAGATGCTCATCCAGGGTTTGGTGTTCGACTACGACAAAGAAGACCAAGGTTACCGCCAGAGGTTTACACGTCCTTGGGGAATGGTGAACAAGGTGGACAGTATGACTTTGGGACATAAAAACTCTATCCCTCTCGAGCCTTACCTTAAGTGGGTACAGGCTCGTGCCCAGAGTATCTTGATGCCTTACCCTTCCATCCTTCCTGTCATCATTGAGCCGGTTATTGAAGGAGACGTCCCATACATTGTTCTTCATCCTAACATGCCTACTTCTCTCGAAGACCTGCAGAAAGCTTGGATTCAGTTGAAGGAAGAACGAGACACCTTTGAAACCCAGTACTACGCCAGTGAGAAGAAGGTTCTGGAGCTCACCAAACTGCTTCATGAAGAGAAAAATCTGAATACCTACATTGCTCCAAAGAGGATGCGTTCGGTCTTTTTGTCTTAGGAGTTTTGCTGTATTTTGTTTCTTTCCTTGTAAGCCCAAGGAGGCATGATGTATTCAAACTTGGTTTTATATGACGTATGTTCTTTTTTGGTTTGGACAAGTTTAAATCTCTAAATTTCCTTGAAATCATTTGCATATTTCATCTCCATTCATCATAACATCATACAAGTTTCTCATAAAAGGTCGCCTTATCCTTCTAATGTTTATTTCAGTGAGATAGATGTTGAACAGACTGTGAAAGATCTTCAGGCGCAGAATGCCCAGTTTCAACAAATGCTCATGGCTCTGACAAAAGGACAAGAGGAGTTGAAGACTCTGCTAGCCAAAGAGAAGAAGAAGAAAACGAAGAAACCAACTGATTTTGTAATCATGGGAAAAAGGTTTAAAGGACAAACCAGGAGAACTTTAGACTTTGCAACATCATCGGGTGAAGGAGATAATCAAGGAGCCGAGACCCAGGAAGTGAACGACGACCCAGTATCCGAAGGAGAGGAAGAGCCTGATTACTTTGAGGAACAATATCCTCCTGCAGATGATAAATACAAACAGCTAGAGGATCGTTTGAATGCCATGGAGATTCAGAGGGTACCCGGTTTGGACTTTGAAGAGTTAGGACTCGTCTCAGGGGTTGTCATCCCACAAAAATTCAAGGTCCCAACTTTTGCCAAGTACGATGGTGTCTCTTGCCCGAAGCTACATCTGAGGTCATATGCCAGAAAGATTCAACCCCACACGGCTGACAAGAATCTGTGGGTGCATTTCTTCCAGGAGATTTTATCTGGGATGCAGTTGGATTGGTTCTACCAATTGGAAGGGACCAATGTTCGCAACTGGGAAGAGTTGGTCGCCGCTTTCTATAAACAATATCAGTATAATGCTGATTTGTCTCCGACTAGGACACAGTTACAAAGTATGTCTATGGGAACAGATGAGGGTTTCAAAACCTATGCTCAAAAATGGAGGGATCTCGCAGGCAGGTTCCAGCCCCCTTTATCCGACAGAGAATTAGTGGATATGTTCCTAGGCACCTTGTCAGGACCATTTTTCAATCACCTGATTGGGAGTTCTTCATCTGGGTTTACCGAATTAATCATGACTAGTGAGCGGGTCAAAGCCGGTATAAAAAGTGGAAAAATTCAAAGAGATGCATCCTCAAGTATGGTGAAGAAACCCTTTGTTGGAAATAAGGAGTTCAGTGCTGCATATGACCTTAGGAATCAAAACAAAACTGACCGTCGTCCGGCAGTAGGGGCTGTCATGATTTCTAATCCTGCACCAAATCAGCAACGAAATTATCAGTGCAAACTAGAAGCTCCCATGAGACGATTTACCCGAATTAACATGACCATGTCTCAGGTTTTGCCACACCTTCTCAAGACCAATCTGGAAACATTAAAGGAAGCTCCCAAGAATCCCAATACTGCTTCTCCTCGCTACCACCCGAACGCCCGATGTGCCTATCATTCTGAAAGCCCGGGGCACGATACAAATGACTATTGGGCCTTAAATAATAAGGTGCAAGACCTTATCGATGCGAAAGAGATTGAATTTGAGTCCCCATAAACGCCTAATGTAATAACGGAACCAATGCCCAAACATGGCCAAGGTATCAACGCCATTGATGATGATCATTTTGTTTCCTCCGTGAATGACTTGGTTACTCCTCAGTTGACCATTAAACAAAATCTACTGCAAGTCGGCATGTTCCCAGGTTGCGATGAAAATTACCACTTATGCAAGTCTCTGTCGAACGATTGTTTGTTACTAAAGATAGGCGTCCAGCGCCTGATGACCAGCAAAGAAATCCTATTTGAAAAGCTACCTCTTATCAAAAGCTTTTATCAAGATGTTTCGATAATCACCATTTCCGACAATCCTCCCAGGGTCTCCACCAAAAGACCCGTCAGGATTACATCCGCTCCCAGATATGCACCCTTAATCATCACTATGCCAAAACCAATACCATACTCCTCGTATAAAGTTGTTCCCTGGAGTTATGAGGCTGACGTTTATTACTATGGCGTCAAGCAAGATCAGTTGGCTGTCAAGAATGAAGTTGCGAGAGATATTGATCCCGATATCGGTAACATCACTGGAACCAGCAAAATAACAAGAAGTGGAAGAGTCTTCTCACCTGAGATTTCTCCAAAGACCGTTGCTACTCTTGTAATCACTACTACTGCCACTCCTACCGACACCCCCAGTGATACTCCTACTGTTATCCCTACTACCGATACAAGGGGCAAATAGGCTTTGATTGAGCCCGCCCAAGCAAGAGAACGTCCTGAAGTCATCCTTGAAGCTTCTAGAAAAGAAACAGAAGAAATCCTGAAGGTAATCAAGAAAAGTGACTACAACATTGTAGAACAATTGGGGCAGACCCCCTCGAAGATATCGTTGTTGTCCTTACTTTTGTGTTCTGAAAATCACGCCAAAGCCTTGGTAAAGTTTCTTAAGACCGCTCACGTGCCCCAAGAAACCTCCATCGACCAATTTGAAGACTGTGTGGCCAGTTTGACTGCTGATAAAGGATTGGGCTTTTCTGATGTTGATTTAACCTCTAAGGGAAGGAAGCACAACGATGCCTTACATATTTCCATTGAATGCAGGGGCACCACACTTGCCCATGTTTTGGTGGATACCGGTTCATCATTGAATGTCTTGCCCAAAAATGCTCTCGACCGACTGGATTGAGAGGGGCTCATTTTGAAACCTAGAAACATCATAGTGAGGGCCTTTGATGGTTCCAAGAGGACAGTGCACGGAGAAGTTAGTATCCCCATAAAAATTGGGACTCAGACTTTTGACTCAATTTTTTATGTGATGGACATCCGCCCTTCATACTCTTGTCTGTTGGGTCGATCCTGGATCCATGGTGTTGGTGCCGTCACTTCTACCCTACACCAAATGCTAAAATACCCGATCAGAGGAAAGATTGTCACAGTTCACGGAGAAGAGGAATACATGGTTAGCCATTTGAACTCTTTCGGGTATGTTGAAATGGATGGTGAATTCATAGAGACTCCCTGTCAGAACTTTGAGGAGGTTCCAGCAACGGTCGTAGCAACCAAGTCTACTCCAAAGGTCCCGAAGATTACCAGACCTCCACTGAAGATGGCCTCTTCGAAAGATGCTCGAGCAGTAGTTGAAGAAGGAGGATGTACTATCTGGGGTTAGCTTCCAGATATTCCCTATAAGTCCGACAAATTTGGGTTGGGGTTCTCTTCGGAGGCTTAGAAAGCTGTTCGACGTTCTCGCGCTGGGGGACCACCTCTGCATATCAACAATCAAGGAGTCAATGCAATAGAAGACAGTGATGGTAGTTGTGGCATGGACGAATGGACTTTTCCAACCATCGGCGGAGGGCTCAACAATTGGGAGGCCAAAGATTTCATTCCTATTACTTTTATTCAAGAGTAATTGTCTTTTAATATTTTCAGGCTTGTAATATTTAAACAATTCAGACTTTTTTAAAACCTTGTGTCTTACCCGAGGCACAATGGTCCATTTGTAAGGGTTGTCACTTAATTCTCATATGTCATTAATGAATCATGGACGTTTTTGCATCAAATTTTGTTTTCTTCGTCTTTTATTTCTTACATTTTATTTCTTTCAAAGGTAGCTATGCTCTTACACACACTCACATATTAAAAATACAGATCTACATCCACTCAGGATCTCATGGGTAACAATTCTGCTATGGCCAATTGTGACTTTGAAAATCAGATCTACCAAGTCGACGACGAAGGTGAGGAAGATTATGAAGTGCCAGGAGAGTTGGCCAGGTTGTTGCAACAGGAAGAAAGGACCATTCAGCCACACGAGGAGCCGGTCGAAATAATTAACTTGGGAACTGAGGAAGATAAGAAAGAGGTCAAGGTGGGTGCCAACTTGGAACCTAATGTCAAGGAGCGTCTGATTCAGTTATTGCACGATTATGTTGAGATCTTTGCCTAGTTGTACGAAGACATGTCGGGATTGGATGCAGACATTATGGTACAACGTCTTCCTACAAAGGAAGATTGTCCCCCAATA
The DNA here is from genome assembly GCA_948472305.1 of Vicia faba. Classification (NCBI taxonomy): domain Eukaryota; kingdom Viridiplantae; phylum Streptophyta; class Magnoliopsida; order Fabales; family Fabaceae; genus Vicia; species Vicia faba. Next base: position 1,131,405,610 of record OX451741.1, on the reverse strand, counting down.
AAGCAAAAGGTTCGTCGCATGAGGCCCGATATGTCTGAAAAGATCAAAGCAGAAGTCATGAAGCAATTCAATACTAGATTTTTGGTTGTCACCTCTTATCCCCAATGGGTGGCCAATGTTGTTCCTGTACCTAAGAAAGACGATAAAGTGAGGATGTGTGTGGACTACAGAGATTTGAATAGGGCAAACCCCAAAGATGATTTCCCACTCCCCCACATCGACATCTTAGTTGACAATACGGTGCAACACAAAGTGTTTTCCTTCATGGATGGCTTCTCGGGCTACAACCAAATCAAAATGGCGCCTGAGGATATGGAGAAAACGACCTTTGTTACACAGTGAGGTACTTTCTGCTATAAGGTCATGCCATTCGGACTGAAGAATGTTGGGGCAACCTATCAACGCGCCATGGTTGCTTTATTTAATGACATGATACATCATGAGATAGAGGTCTACATAGACGATATGATAGCCAGATCGCATACGGAAGAAGAGCACCTTGATCACTTACAGAAGTTGTTTGAAAGGCTGAAGAAGTACAAGTTGAGATTGAATCCAAACAAGTGCACATTCGGAGTAAGGTTTGGTAAACTCTTAGGCTTTGTCTTCAGCAACAAGGGTATCGAAGTTGATCCTGCCAAGGTTAAAGCGATACAAGAAATGTCGTCTCCTCGAACGGAGAAAGAAGTCAGAGGATTCTTGGGACGTCTGAATTACATATCCAGGTTTATTTCTCACCTGACAGCTACTTGTGAGCCAATCTTCAAACTCTTGAAGAAAGATCAAGTAGTCAGATAGAACGACGAATGCCAAGTTGCTTTTGAAAAAATCAAAGAATACCTGCAAGAACCTCCTGTGTTGTTGCCACCTGTCAAGGGAAGGCCATTGATCTTATATCTAACTATTTTAGAAAACTCAATGGGGTGTGTGCTGGGGCAGCATGACGAGTCTGGCCGAAAAGAGCATGATATTTATTACTTGAGCAAAAAGTTTACCGACTGTGAAATAAGATATTCACTGCTCGAGAAAACTTGCTGCGCTCTGGCATGGGCTGCTCGCCGGCTGAGATAGTATATGCTGACCCACACTACTTTGTTGATATCTAAAATGGATCTGATAAAGTACATCTTTGAGAAGCCTGCTCTTTCTGGGAGAATAGCGAGATGGCAGATGATCCTGACAGAATATGACATACAGTATACTACCCAGAAAGCTATAAAGGGTAGTGTATTGGTTGATCACCTTGCTCACCAAGCTGTAGAAGACTATCAGTCCATGAAGTTTGAATTCCCGGACGAAGACATCATGACATTAGACAATTGTGAAGAAATCAGGCCATATGATGAACCTGAACAAGGATCCTGATGGACCCTGTTCTTTGATGGGGAATCCAACGCACTTGGCAATGGTATCGGTGCCATACTCATATCTCCAGAAGGATGTCATACTCCCTTCACTGCCAGACTTTGCTTCAACTGTACAAGCAACATGGCATAATACGAAGCGTGCATCTTCGGTCTCAAAGCTGCTATAGACTTGGGGATCAAACACTTGGATGTATTTGGAGATTCAACTTTGGTCATCAGTCAAGTCAAAGGGGAATGGGACACCAAGCACCCCAATCTTATCCCTTATAAAGAACATGTGTTGACATTGTTGCCGCATTTCGAGAAGATTACCTTCGAGCATTTCCCGCGAGAAGAAAATCAGCTAGCAGACACATTAGCTACAATGTCATCTATGTTTAAACTCAATTGGAATAACGAGGCTCCTCAAATCACCATTGAGCGGATGGACGAACCAGCTTATTGTCACAAGATTGGTACTGAAGAAGTAGTGGATCGACCTTGGTTCCACGAAGTTAAAAGGTATCTCGAGTCTCAGGAATATCCATAAGGAGCTTCGGTGAATGACAAGAAGTTCCTAAGAAGGTTCTCGGCTAAATTCTTCCTTAGTAACGACATTCTGTACAAACTCAGTCATGACTCTGTATTGCTTCGGTGCATAGATAAGGCTGAGGCTGAAAGGATCATGGTTGAATTGCACGAAGGCACTTTTGGTACCCATCCCAGTGGGCATACAATGGCAAAAAAAATCCTACGGGCAGGCTATTATTGGTCTACCATGGAGGCAGATTGCTACCAATACTCTCGGACTTGCCATAAGTGTTAGATTTATACGGATAAAGTGCACGTACCTCTGGTTCCTCTAAACGTCTTGACGGCTCCTTGGCCCTTTGCTATGTGGGGAATCGATATGATTGGGGAAATCAAGCCAACGGCCTCCAATGGACACCGTTTTATCTTAGTGGCCATCGACTATTTTACAAAGTGGGTTGAGGAAACTTCCTTCGCTTCTTTTACTAAGAACGTGGTCGCTCGGTTCATCAAACATAACCTCATATGTCGATACGGTATCCCAGAGAGAATCCTCACTAATAATGGTACGAATCTAAACAACACTATGATCACCGCCTTGTGTGAGCAATTCAAGATTCAGCATCACAATTCTTCCCCTTATCGGCTAAAGATGAATGGTGTTGTAGAAGCTGCTAACAAAAACATTAAAAAGATCATACAGAAAATGACAGTCACATACAAAGACTGGCATGAGATGCTACCGTTTGCTCTCCATGGGTATCGTACCACAACTCGCACATCAACTGGGGTAACACCTTTTTCTCTCGTATACAGCATGGAAGTTGTCTTGCCTATTGAGGTCCAGATCCCCTCTCTAAGAATCATGAAGGATGCTGGTTTGAATGAAGAAGATTGGATCCAGACTCGGTTTGACCAACTAAACTTGATTGATGAGAAGAGGCTTACAGCTATCTGTCATGGTCAGATGTACCAAAAACGCATGATCAAAGCTTTTAATAAAAAGCTCAAACGTCAGGTATATTGGGTCAGTGACTTGGTAATCAAGCGTATCATTTTGCCACAAGGTGATCCCAGGGGAAAATGGACCCCTACATATGAAGGGTCGTTTGTAATCAAAAGCATCTTCTCTGGTGGAGCAATGATCTTGACTACTATGGATGGCGACGACCTCCCGCACCCTGTAAATACGGGCATAGTTAAAAGATACTACGCATGATCAAAGACCCGCTAAGTTGACTGTCCTAGGCTAAAATAAGGGCTTTCTGGCGAACCAAAAGGGTTCGAGCAAAAATAAGGGATGAAAATAAAGAAATTTGTACACCCGGCAAGTCGAAAACCCGAAAGGGTGGCTTGGGCAAAAAGGGGTATCCCGGTTGACTGAAAACTCGAGAGGGCGGTCCAGGCAAAAGTTAGGGATTGAAGCGTATGACTATGTCCCGTTAAATCATCTGGCAGACAATCTTCAGCGTCAACCAATCAACTCAATTGGCTCTAAATCAATCCAATTGACTTCGCCAAGGCGACAAGCGGATAAGACATTCAGAGACATGAAGACTACAGCAGAATGGGAACCCCATGGGATTATTTCACATAGCTATCTTTTCTCTGTATCAATTTTCATTTTTTACGACGACATTCTCTCGCTAGAATGCTCGTCTCATTGTACAAAAAATACTTATTCAAGTTAATACAAAGATATCCCTTTTGAAAGTACAAAACCATCTGTTTTTCTGTGTTTCTGTTTACAAAAATGTCCAATGATTTATTTTTGAGCATATGCATTTGAACGTGATTACTGTTACAAGTAAATAAAAGAAAAACGGAAGGACAATTACTAATGACTTTAAGAAATAGAATAATATCTGCAAGCCATTCCATAAAACCCCCGCAGGTACTTTCTCCAGCCAGAGCAAAATTTTCCAACCACCGGTCCAGAATATCCCTAGTAAGTTTCCTAACTTCTCAGATTTCCCCAGTAGGATATCACGAAGACTACAAGCAATGTCTGGCTTTTCCCTTCTGCAACAGAGTTTATACTTAGAAACTCACCCATCAGTGCTTCAAAAGGGATTTATTTTCCCCGCTTCCAGCAACGCTACGACACAAACAATCTTTAAATTCCATACATTTGCATCCATACGTCATAACATTTACAACTCAAGTACATACAGTTCAATCTCTTTTTTTTAGAGGCAAACATCACACCATGCATCGCATACATCATAGCATTGCATACAATTAACTCTTCACCTTTTTACAGGAAAGAGCCATTGGACAGTTATTATCAACAAACTTCCGACAGACACAAATTTTCAACAAGTCAAATACAGATCAGTTTCCGAGAAAAGGCTGGTTCTTGTTGTTTCTGATAAATCTCTCAATGGTTTATTCTGATTTGTTTCCAGATTTTACTGTTTCAGATAAATCTCTCCACGGTTTATTCTAATTCATCTCCATATTTTCACTAGTTCAGAAAAATCTCTCAACGGTTTATTCTGATTCTTCTCCAGATTATTTCACTGGTTCAGATAAATCTCTCAATGATTTATTCTAATTCGTCTCCAGATTATTTCACTGGTTCAGATAAATCTCTCAATGATTTATTCTGATTCGTCTCCAGATTATTTCACTGGTTCAGATAAATCTCTCAACAGTTTATCCTGATTTGTTTCCAGATTTTTACTATTTCAGATAAATCTCTCAACGGTTTATTCTGATTCGTCTCCAGATTTTCACTGGTTCAGATAAATCTCTCAACGGTTTATTCTGATTCGTCTCCAGATTATTTCACTGGTTCAGATAAATCTCTCAATGATTTATTCTGATTCATCTCCAGATTATTTCACTGGTTTAGATAAATCTCTCAACGGTTTATTCTGATTCGTCTCTAGATTATTTCACTGGTTCAAATAAATCTCTCAACAGTTTATTATGATTCGTCTCCAGATTATTTCACTGGTTCAGATAAATCTCTCAATGGTTTATTTTGATTCGTCTCCAGATTATTTCACTTGTTTAGATAAATCTCTCAACGGTTTATCCTGATTCGTTTCCAGATTTTCACTGGTTCAGATAAATCTCTCAACGGTTTATTCTGATTCGTCTCCAGATTATTTCACTAGTTCAGATAAATCTCTCAACGGTTTATCCTGATTCGTTTCCAGATTTTTACTGTTTCAGATAACTCTCTCAACAGTTTATCCTGATTCGTTTCCAGATTTTTTACTGTTTTAGATAAATATCTCATGGTTTATTCTGATTCATTTTCTGTTAAAAAAAAAGAAGAAGATCAAGTTAAAACTTTCCGTCAATAGTCACCTTTGGATGGCATCTATAACCCATCTCCGACAATTCTCCTTTGTTTCTCCAAATGGCATCTTTAAGCCCATTTCTGTACACAATCAATCAGCGCGTCATCAAGTGCAAATTTCTGGGCACTCTAGTGTTCAATCACCTTCTACTTTCAAGCCACGAACGACAAACACGTCGATCTCGCTTTTCAAGTTTAAGAAGATTGAACAGGGGCAGTTGTTGTACCCCAAAATTTGCCCTCCCATTTTTCATACAAGATACAATCCTAGGGTTTTCTCGGATATTCAAGTTGGCTCAGAAATCAATCAGACATATTCTCTTTCGAGGCAGTAAAATCAGCAATTAGGGTTTTGCATTTCTAAAAAAAATGAGTTTTCAAAGTTTCAAATGGTCTTTATGGTCCTTCATGTGTTATCAAAGATGTTTGTGCCAAGTTCCAAACCTTGCATCGTGAGTTTGCTCAGTCAGTGGTTCAGACGACTGAAAATGACTCCATTAACCCAAAATATGACCTTTTGCAACATCAAGTTCAAGTGACTGTAACTTCTTCGTTATTCGATATTTTTGGGCGTTTCTTTTGCGTATGACTCTCCTTGACGTCATCTCCAATTTCTCTTCACAAGTCAAGATTTGATTATGTGTGAAAGGTCATCAGAAAATTCGAATGCTTTAAAGGTCATTTTGCAAATTTGACCTAATCACGAGAAACTCTTGTCCAATTTTCGAGGCTCATAACTTCTTCAATTTTCAATATCATGAAGTGATTCTTTTTGCAAAGTATCACAAATAGCATTGTCTATGATATTACTTCAACGATCAAAGTCAAAATGCGCTTGGAAGACCATGAAATTTATTGAAATTTTATAGGAATTTCTTGACTGTAGAATGTTATTTCTAGATGTTGATCATTATGTTGAGATAATTCATTGAAACAAGAGTTTGAGTTTAAAAGTCCATGGGTAGTTTGTTATTCGTACTTCAAATCGTTTGCGTCTGGACGATAATGATTATTGGATCGAAATAGGATTTTTATCAAAATTCTTACAGGATATTCAAAAGGATCAGTATGCTTATGGCACAATTTTGATATACTTGAAAAAGAATTCATTCATGTGAACTATTTTGAATTCAAAGAATTCATCAAACTTCATTCATCTTCATCTTCATTCAAGTCTTCAATCTTTCTTTCAAATCAATTGCAAGTGCAGCACCAATTCCATTTCCAAATTCGAGACATCCATTTCAAGTTTGCAAGAATTCATGATTCAATTCTAAAATAAATTACAAAGCATTATTCAAGGCATGTTTCAAAGATTCAGGTATCGTTATTTTCTCAAGAGGCATTTTAAAAGAAGAATCCAAATTATGCTCATGATTTAAAGTGTATCAAAAGGGAATGTTCAAGCTTTGTAGAAACAAATTCAAGATGAATCAAGTATACAAGATTGCACCAAAATTCCATTGTATAAATTTACAAGTGAATTGGAATTCATTGTTTAAAATTACAAGGGAATTGATATACACTTTACAAGTTTCTAAATCTTAAAACTCAAATCACAAATTCACAATGTTACAAATTCCTAACAATGCACTAAACTACAAAAGGAATTTCTTCATCATCAAGCTTTCTTCAAGCGCTTCAAGTCACTCTTCGTCAATTCTCCCTATCGTCCAATGTGCTCGTACATGTAAACAAAAGGAGAGAATTAGTTAGCAAAACTCATGTCGGAATAAGAATAAGAAATTTTCAAAGAATCTCTACATTTTCATCATTAGGGATTGGTAAGAAGAATCAGAAATAAGGGGGCAACATTTCGTCCGTGTTTGGCCCATTGCAAATCACAATCTATTAATTGGTTCACAGAGGACAAAATGAGGAGAAATACAAGTCAAAATCAATAGTTCATCATGGTTTCAAATGCTGCAAAAATAGTTTACATCACAAAAAAAAGGGAACAATCATAAGAGGCCAAAATGCTGTCAAAATGGACTGCATTGCAGCCCTCCATAGGCTGTCCACAAGAGACCAAAATGCTGTCAAAATGGACTGCATTGCAGCCCTCCATAGGCTGTTCATAAGAGACCAAAATCTGTCAAAAATAGCTGCAAACATACAGCCCAAAATTGCACATATATAGGGCAAGTCAGAACTGTAACAAAAAGGAGCAAAAGCAGCATAACAAATATGTTGAAACCCAATTGCCTTTTCCCCCCAAAAGTTTGTTATAACAAGAGGCATTTCGGGACAGAAGGGAGAGAGAACAATTTCATTATTCAAAAAGAACCAGCATTAAGAAAAGATATAACAAAGCATACAAAACCACAAAGAATTTCATCATCATTTTCTTAATACCACCCTTCATAAAGGAAGAGAGTACAAAAAAAAGAGGATAGAAACCAACTTCCCTGTCAAGCAAAAGCTAGCAACAAGGTAAGTTTCCATCACTTCTCTGTATTTACCATAAAATCTGTCATCTGCATACATTTCTGTTTTTTTTTTGTTAAATAATCATATCAAAAAAACCATCAACAGAGCAGAACAAACCAACAAACCCCCAAATCTGAAAAAACATTATAAACCAGCCACAAAACCAAAGCCGACCACCACCCTTTTTGTCTAAATATCACAAAGAGAACCAACAAAACAAATCACCATCCAAAAAACCAGTAAAACGAATCACCATCCAAAAAACCAGCATAATAAATCATCATCTAGGAAAACCAGCAAAACAAATCACCATCCAAAAAAAAAACCAAAAAATATAATCATCATTCAAAGCCAACAAACCCGTCACCTTCCTTTTTCATCAACCTTGTATAAACTGCAATACAATGAGCCCCTAACACAATAGTAAAAAATAGAATAGTAGCTAGCTTTGAAATCGATCAACCTTAAGCACTGGCCATCAAATCAAAATTGAGTAAAACCCAAGAACGATTAGAAACGAACAGCTTAAGCACTTACCATCCTCATCAACATCCTTTAATGAACACCATCAAAAAAACCCAGTGCATTAGTCGCTCGCAACTCCCTCCAAACAGCTTCCACATTTCCCTCTGTCCATCATCACCGTAGCCGGTAACATGCAGAAAAGAAAAGAGTGGAAAACCGCGGTAGGATAGATCTGTTTTCAGACAGTGTTCCCTCTGTCAATCGGAGAGCGGTCATTTGGTTCGCGGACGAGTTCAGTGAGGGGTGATGCGGCCAAATTCGGAGAGAGAGAGGAGAACGATGGGTTAGAGTGAGGAGAGAGATGAAGAATTGTGTTTCAGACTCTGTTGAGAGAGAGAAAAAGAAATCATTGAAAACTGAGTTAGAGATAAAAATGGAGGTTCAGAGAGAAACTTTTACAGTAAGGAAGAGAAAGAAACGCGTGTTAAAGGCAGAGAGAATAATGTCACTTTAATTGTTTGTTCAAAATTTTGGAATAAAAAAACACTAATTGGGTTAATGTTTTCCCTTTTCCCTATGCTGAACGCTGGTGGCGCCCTTCTTGTTCTACTTTAGGGTTGTTTCTTTTCCTTAATTACTTCCCAACCGGGTCAGGCCTTTTCGGCCTTTTGGCCCAATCATGCCACCGCGTTCTTGTTATTTACCAATTAAGCTGTTTTAATTATGAATAAGTAATACAGTTCAGTTGGCAAAGTGCATCCTTGATAACCCAAGTGGCCTGAGTTTGATTCCTCTTGTGGGCATTTTTGTTTTTGCTTAATTCTTTCAACCTTATCTTCTCTAATTTTTTATTTATATTTTAGTTTTAATAAAATAATTCAACCTAACTTAAAACATACATTCTTTTTTATACATAATTAATTTGATCTAGACTTTGTGATTAATTTTTTATCAACTTCTTTTTTTAAAATAAACTTTGTTTTAGGTAAAATTATTAATTAATTTACATATAGTAAAACACCAAAAAATAGTAGAATTTAGTTTTATCCTTCTTTAGATTTTACTTAAATAAATAAAAATACAAAAATAATACATATGATTTAGTTTCTTTTAGTCAATTATTTTATTTTTAGAATAGGTTTTATTTTCTTCTTTTCAAATTTTTTTTCACAAACAAAATACCAAGTTCTTATACTTTGTCAATTAATCACATTCTTTAGACTGTTATAGCTTTAATTAATTGCTCAAATTCAATTTGGTTGTATTGTTTGCTATTTGGACCTTCTTATCGCATTTGACTCATCCCCATTTGTAAAAATTGTACCCCCATTCCCGAACACTTTGTAATAGCGTAGAATTTCAATTCCCGCAATTTATTGTTTTCCTTATACTGTATAGTAATTAGGCGTGTATGGCAAGATTCAAAAAAATCAATCGCTAGATAACCTAATCAAAGAACAAAATAACTTGAAACAAACACACTTTTTCACACGCGCATCTCTAGGGTAACCTCGCCCGTTGCCTCGGAAATACAGTCATGTCCCTCGAATATGGGATGCCTTAGCAACGACCCTTCGATAAAAAGATCGTAGTCCCTCGATGACCCTCGACGTTGCCTTTGATAAAACGATCTCGTCCCTTACGAAAATTGCTAAAGTGTCTCATAAGTTGCTTTCGATAACTGTAAAATTGACCCGCGCATGTCCCTTTACATCCAACGATGAGGCTTCTTACCAAATTAATGGTAAGAGAGAAACATTAAAGGGAGGAAGAAAAGAACAATTGAAACCCTTTAGAGTAGATAGATTCGCTCCTAGTTACTCGCTTGCTCACGATAAAAACATTTTTACACCTACACTTTCATTTCAAAACATTTTCAAAAGACGAAAATTTTGTATACGTTCTTATAGAGACGAGAACCATTGCAAAACATCTTTTCAAAACACTTTCCGAAACACAATCCACAAACACATCTTTGAACCACTTTTCGAAACAAAACTTTGTACGCGTTCTTATAGAAACGAGAACCATTACAAAGAGATTTTTCAAAACACTTTCAAAGCCCACACCACAAGTACACTGTCAAATAAAAGCAAGTGATCTAAACGAGTAACTAAGAGCCCATGGAAAACCATGGATGAAAAGGGTGCTAATACCTTCCCTTTTCATAATCTACCCCCCGAACCCGAGAAATAATCTCGAAAGGTCTTTCCTGTGCTTTTTTACCTTTCCTTTTGGATAAAAGAAAAGTTGGTGGCGACTCTTGCTATCCGCACAAATGCGATCGAAATGCAAAACAATCAAGTCAGTTCTCCCACCGTATCACACTATCTTTTCTGTGTATCAAGTTTTCATTTTTACGACGACATTCTCTTACTAGTATGTCCGCCTCATTTGTACAAAATATTTATTAAAATTAATACAAATATATTCCTTTGAAAGTGAAAAATATCTGTTTTTCTCTATTTTTGTGTTTTGTTTACAAAAACGTCCAATGATTTATTTTTGAACATATGCATTTGAACATGACTACTGTTTACAAATGGACAAAAAAAGGAGAACAAAAAATAGAAAGACAATCACTAGTTGCTTTAAGAAACAAGATAATATCTTTAGATTATTCCATGAAGCCCCTCGCAGATACTTTCCCAGTAAGAGCAGAAAAATGGGACATCCCACTACAGGATCACTAACGTATTTCCCGTATGCAGTTTAATGATATCAAGTTCTCTCACATCCCCTAAGGAACAAAAATTCCATTTACCACTCCGAAGATTCCCCAGTGAAGGTCGTCCAGTTTCTCAGGATTCCCCAGCAGGTTTTCACGAAGTCGACGAGCAATGCACGGTGTTTCTCTTCCACAACAGGGTTTATTTTTCTAAGAAAATGGAGACTCATCCATCAACACTTTGACTTCAAAATATGAAGACTTACCCTCCTCATTCCCAGCGGTACTCGGGGATTTATTTTCCCCAAATTCCAGTAACACTGTGGCATAACAATGAATGTGTCCATACATTACATCCATACGTCATAGCATTGACAACACATATGCATGCATTGCGATCTCATTTATTTTGAGAAACAACATTATACCATGCATTTCATACATCATGACATTGCATACAACTTACCTTTCATCTTTTCAGGAAAGATCAATCAACAGAAAATTATCGTCAAATTTTCAACAAGTCAATTACAGATCAATTCCCGAGAAAGGATTGGTCAACCATCTACATAGAGGATGCTTTTTCTTGTTCAGATAAATCTCTCAACAATTTGTTCTGAATCTTCTCCAGATCCCTACCGTTTCGGTTTAAATCTCTCAATGGTTTATCCTGATTCTTTCTCGTAGACATCTTTCTCTAGTTCAGTTAAATCGCTCAAATATTTACTCTGATTCTCTCCAGTTAAAGAATATTCAAGACCTCTATTGGTCCAGTTTAAATATCTCAATGATTTATCCTGATTCTTTCCATTATATATCTTCTCTGGTTCTGATAAATCTCTCAACGATTTGTTCTGATTCTTCTCCAGGTCCCTGTCGGTTCAGTTTAAATCTCTCAACGGTTTATTTTGATTCTTTCTTGTAGACACTTTCTCTGGTTCAGATAAATCGTTCAAAGATCTATTCTGATTATCTCAAGTTAAATCATATTCAAGACCTCTTTTGGTTCGATTTAAATCTCTCAACGGTTTATCCTGATACTTTCCAAAGGAACATTTTCGGTTCAGATAAACTGCTCCAAGATTTATTCTAACTTTTTCCAGTCAAACAACATGTAAGACTTCTGCTAGTTTCAATTTAAATCGACCAAAGGTTTATTCTGATTCCTTTCCAGTTGAAGTCAAGTTCAGACTTAGTCCAATTTCTATCAATGATCACATTTGGAAGGCATCTATAAGCCCGTCTCCGACAACTCTCCATCGTTTCTCTAAATGGCATCTTTAAGCCCATTCCCTACACAATTAGCCATCACATCCTCAAGTGAAAATTTCTTGGCACTCTAGTGTCCAATCATCTTCCACCTTCAAGTCACGAATGGAAAATCCTACAATCTAACTCTTCGGGTGTAAGAAGATTTAACAGGGGCAGCTGTTGTACCCCAAAATTTGCCCTATCATTTATAAAGTATATTCCCACAAGATCTCCATGGGTTCAAGACTTCACAAGGATTACTAAAATTAGGGTTTGAGATTGCACAAGGATAATTGAACTTTCAATGCCTCATATGACGTTCATGGATCATTATAGACCCCCAAGATTACTCGTGTCAAGTTTCAAGCTTTGAATCACATTTTTTCTCAGTCAATGGCTCAGATGACTAAAAATCAACTGCAAAAGTCGACCTTTTCAGTATCAAGTTCAAACGATTGTAACTTCTTCATTATTTGATATTTTTTAGTGTTTCTTTTTGCGTATGGCTCTCCTTGACATCATATCCAATTTCTCTTCACAAGTCAATAGTTGGTTATGTGCGAAAGATCATCAGAAAATTCGAATACATTAGAGGTCATTTTGCAAATTTTGACCTAATCACGAGAAATTCTTGTCCAACTTTCGAGGTTCATAACTTCTTCAATATCCAATGTTATGAAGCGATTCCTTTTGTGGAGCATCACAAATAGCATTATCTACGAGATTGCTTCAAGGATCAATAGCCAAATGCGCTCAGAAGGCCATGAAATCTCTTGAAACATTATAGGTTATTTTCTCGAGTTAGAATGTTCTTAACTTCTAACTTCAAGTCATGCCATAATTATTTTCTTGAGACATTGACTCTTATGTTAACATCGTTCGTGGTACAACATATCGAGTTCGAGAATTCTTTGAATGTTTGTTGCTTCTTCAAGTTACTTATGTCTGAGCATGTGGTGATTAGTGGACGAAAGTCGATTTTGGGCCAAAATTCTTAAGGTGTCATCATTCTATCAAGTACCATTGGATCAAATTTCAATTTACCGTGAATTAAAGACTTGAATTGAGGTCTAGTCAGAAATGGTTTGGAGATTCACTCCAAAAATAACATTAGGTTCAAATTGATTCAAGGTTTCAAATACGTTCATCATTTATCAAGATTCATTCAAAGAGTTTCTTTTGATTCAAATAAATTAAAATGTTTATAGCTTGTGAAATTGAAAGAGACGTGTATTTGGTTTACTCGGGATTGAAGTTACAAGACATTTGTGGGGCATGTTCATCCATTTACCATCAAAATTCATTCATGAGAATTGTTTTGAATTCAATTCAAGGTATCCATCAACTTCATTCATCTTCATTCAAAATTCCAATTTTTCTTTCAAATCAATTACAAGTGCAACATCAATTTCAAACCCAAGTTTGATACATCCATTTCATGTTTTCAAGAATTCAAGATTTACAACAAAGTCATCATTGTTATTTAAAAGTGAATTTGAATATATTCTACAAGACTCCAAATCTTAAAATTCAAATCACAAATCGCAATGTTACAAAAAGTCGCAATAATACAAAAATTCCTAAAGAATGTAATTTTATTCATCTTCAATTCTTCATCAAGTACTTCAAGCCGCTCTTCATCATTCTTCTCCATCGTCAATTTGCTCGTACATGTAACAAAGGAAAAATATATGGTTAGCAAACAATTCATGTTTGAAACAAAAAACAAGAATTTTCAAAGATTTTTTTTTCTCATCATTAGAGATTGGTAAGAAGAATCAGAAATAAAGGGGGAATGTTTCGTCCGCGTTTTGTCCATTGCAAATCACAGTTTTTAATTGGTTCATAAAGGACAATATGAGAAGAATTAAAAATTAAAAATTCATCATGTTGCACACAAAAAAAAAACAGTTTGTATCACAAGTAAAAGAGGACAAATACAGGAGGCCAAAGTGCTGTAAAAAACATACTGCATTGCTGTCCAAAATCTGTCCAAAGTAGCTACAATATACAGCCAAAAATTGCACACAACTAGACCAAGTCAAAAAAGCTGCATAATAAAGACAGTAAAATAGCATATCCGAATTATTCAAAACCTCTCATCCCCCCCCCCCATTTTCTCATTCTTATTCAACATAAGAGAGACAAAGGGGCAGAGGGGTGGGGATCGGATTTTGCAGAGCCAGGAAGAAACAATATAACAACATCATCCATAAAGAAAAAAGAGAGCAGTATTATTATAAAACAGAGATAGCAGTATCACAAGAAAGAAAAAGGATCCCCATTTTCTCATCATTTTTCCTCTTCCAACCCTTCAGAAATTAAAGAGAATAAATACAGAAAGAAGACAAAAGCCAACCTCCCTGTCAAACGAAAAGCCAACAACAAGCAGAAGTAAAGTAGAAAGAAGTTACCAGGGAGGACCTTCACCTCTGAGAACATTCAGAGTAGGTATTGCTTCTGAACTCTTCAACTCTACTTGTTTTCATATGCATATATATGTTCAATCTTGTTGTTAGCATCAGTGATTTCACTTCAAACCATCTGCTGTTTTGTATATTTTTGTTTCCCTTGGTAAAAAAACTAGATATAGTAGGAGGAGAGGCCAAGCAAAATATAAACCATAGCCAACAAACCAAGAGTCAGAAAACCCAAAAAATATGGCAGAACCAGCGAAAAAACCCACTATACCATTACCATGTAACTCAAACTCACATCCCCTTTTAACTAAACCCCAGCCAAACACCTTCTCTTTATAATTGTCACTGGTCACGCTACGGCAACCTAATCTCTCGTTCTGACATCTCCTTCATCATCTCCAGTACCGCAACCTAACCATCTAGACCACCACCGAAGACTGCACTAAAACCCTAAATCAGATCGTATACATGTCAGTGATATAATGGAAGAACCTGGAAACAGTGAAGTAGTTCATAAGGGATCTGTTGCTATGGGTGAATCTTGGCTCAATAATTTAACTTCTTTTTCTCGGCATCGAAGCTTGGAGAATGGCTCTGCCTCCGAGATATGCACCGAGATAAAAGAGAGTGTTATGAGAGGGGAGACTGAAGGTGAGTTTAGGTTGTTGGGTCGGAGAGAAGGGAATCGATTTGATATAGGCTAATGGGTTTGGAGGATGACATTTAGCAGAGAGAGGAAGAGGATCACTCTTTTTTTTGTTTCAATATTCTTTTCTTCTATTTTTTTTACTGGAAACACCAATAATAATTAAATCAGAAAATCTCCTTTCCCAATACTCCCTCCAGCGGTGCATGTTGTTCGTTTAGGGTTCCCAAACTTTTCCTTCTTTTCCTCTTCCCAACCGGGTCAGCCCATTGGACTGCTGGCCTAATTTCCATTACCAACATTTTCACATTAAAACCTTTTTTTTCAAAAGACAAAAGCTTTTTGTATACGTTCTTATAGAGACGAGAACCATTACAAAAACATATTTTTAAGAACACTTTCAAAAAACACATTCCACAAACACCTCTTTGAACTATCTTCGAAACAACACTTCATACGCGTTCTTATAGAAACGAGAACCATTGCAAAGACATTTTCAAAATATTTTCAAACCCACAACACAAAGCATATTTTCAAACAAAGCAAGTGATCTAGCAAGCAACTAAGAGCCCATGGAAAACCATGGATGAAAAGGGTGCTAATACCTTTCCTTTTCGTAATCTACCCCCCGAACTCAAGAAAACATCTCTAAAGATCTTTCCTGTTCTTTTCAGCCTTTCCTTATTGGATAAAAGAAAAGTCGGTAGCGACTCTTGCTATCCGCACAATTGCAATCAAACGCAAAACAACCAAGTCAGTTCTCCCACCGTGTTACAAGGTTTCTTTCGATTCACCAAGTAGGGACTTCCTACATGCAAGCCTCGTTTGGGCATTTAGGTTCCTTGCATACATCCTTCGATTGCACCATTGGCCTTACATATTTGCTTGATTCACAAAGTAATGGATATCTGCATGCAGCCTTTTATTGAGCAATGGCCTCTTTCTTGCATGCTTCGATTCACAAAGCAAGGGGTCTCCGAACATGCTAGCGTGCACAAGGAAAAAGCTTCCCTGTAGCTAGGATTCACCAGATTCATATTAACACCCAGTGGGCATGAGCTATATTCATGCTAGCTATGACTGGGAAAAGTCTCCCTTTGAAACAACTTGTTGCAAGCTTCAACAGGGGAAACGCCTATGCTAGCACCCACAAAGCATTAACTATTTTCGCACTAGCTTCGACTGGTCAGTATCTCCCTTGGAAAGTTTGTTTCGACACGCATAGTTTCTAAACTATGGTGGCACAGTCGAAGGACATGCAAGCCATACCTGGATGTCTCATTCGAAGGACATATTTTGGTGGCCCATTCAAGGGGCATACATTTGGCCCCTTCGAAGAATGCACAAAAAGGGCCCATTCGAAAGACACATACTATTTGGAAATAAATATTATTGTCTAAAGAGAGGACCTGGTTGAAGGTTGGACTTATGAAGTCAAAACGAAAGGTTGAAATGTCAAAAGATGTTTGCTGGTGAGAGTCCTATGTGCTTCCAAGTACAAGCCTGCTGCACTGGCCACAACACTCCAAAATTGCTACAAAGCAGTCCTGCCACGCTGCTCCCATACTTGCACCAAATTGGCATATAAAAACTACACCTCGAAGACTACAAGAACAACATACCCAATTTGTTCAAATTTCTTTTGTTTTCCCTCCCAAACCTCAGCCAAACACATCTATAAATAAGAGCTTCCATCACACATCTTAGGGGCCTTTGGTAGCTGAAAAAACTCTTGTTGTGAGAAAATTATCAAATTCTCAAAACTCTCAAACACTCTCAAACATTCTCAAACATTCATACTCTAAAACTCTCAGATCCTTCCATGCATTAGTGAATCCTTCGATTCATTCCCTAACTTCCAGATAACTAACCTTATATTCATTCCCTAACTATAACATAATAGTCTTTTGATTCACTCCCTAGACTGTTATATAATAACCTTCGATTCACTCACCACTATCACACACCCTCCTTCGATTCAGTGACTGCCCAAACAAAGTAGCAACTGAACTAGCTTCAGGAAGGTTCCAGCAAAGCTCCATCCACCACCAAGGAAGTCACCTACATCTCCTTCAATTAACACTTCAAGAGGTAAGTTTCCTCTAAACTTGGAAATTTTTCCATTTAAATATCATTTGTACATATAAATAAAAGGAAAATGTAGATATCCCATCTAGAAAGTTGACCATGCCCTAATTTTCGATCCTCACTGCCTATATGTTGAAAATCTCAACCCTGACTAGTTAGACTTTGGATTTTGGTGCCCAATGATCTTGTGCTAACCCCTGGCATGTAGCTTTCGAAAGTTACACTTGCTAGTTTCATTTTCAAGTTTTAGACAGGTTTTATGTATCCTTCGATTGGCTAAACATTGAAACCTTTTGAATCTCAACTTGGGAACTTTGCATTTCTACAATCGAATGAGGGAGCTGGGCACTTCAAGCATTCAAAATAAGTTCATCTTGTGTCCAAACGAAGGAAGCAAAAAGGCATAATCGAAGAGTGCCTCCCACACTAACTTCTAGGCCCCAATCGAAAGAAGGACAAAGGGTGTAATCGAAGGGTGATCACACTGACTTCCGGGCCCCAATTGAAAAAAGCCCAAGAAGGGTGAATCGAAGGAGCCTGCTGCCTGGATCGAAGGACTCACTTTTTCTCTCTTTTTATGTTATTTTTGCTTTTATTTATATTTTCTTGTTATTCAATATGGTTGTAATAGGGTAGGATATTTATTTTCTTCATTTTTATTGCTTTATACAAATGTTAGTAATTAGGATGTATAGTAAGATAAAACCAACAAATGGACAATTCTAATCAAAGACTAAATGCATGCAATCAAATACACTTGGCACATATGCACCTCTAGGGTAATCTCACTTGTTGCCTCAGAAAATAGTCATGTTCCTTGAATATGGGCATTTTAGTAAAGACCCTCGATGAAAGATCGTAGTCCCTCGATATCCCTCGATGTTGCCTTCGGTAAACGATCTAGTCTCTAACAAAATTTCTAAAATGTCTCATAGGTTGCCTTCTATGACTATACAAACGACCCACGCTCTTCCCTTCACATCCAACGATGGGACTTCTTACCAAATCAATGGTAAGATAACAATATCTAAAGGAAGAGGAAAAGAATATTAGACCTTTTGAGTAGGTATAACGCTTGTAGTTGCTTGCTTGCTCACAACTAAAAAACCCTTTTTACACCTACATATTCAATTGAAACATTTTCAAATGTCAAAACACTTTATACGCATTCTTATTGAGACGAGAATCATTACAAAGGCACTTTTCAAAATCCCTTTCAAAAACCTCTTTAAACTATTTTCAAAACCAACACTTTGCATGCATTCTTATAGAGACGAGAATCATTACAAAGACGTTTTCAAAATATTTTCAAACCCACACCGCAAAGCACATTTTTAAACAAAAGCAAGTGATCTAGCAAGTAACTAAGATCCCGTAGATAACTACGGATGAAAAGGGTGTTAATACCTTCCCTTTTCATAACCTACCCCCCTAAACTCAAGAAATAATCTCAAAGGTCTTTCTTGTTCTTTTCACCCTTTCCTATTTAGATAAAAGAAAAGTTAGCGGCGACTCTTGCTATCCACAACAATTGCGATCAAACGCAAAACAACCAAGTCAATTCTCCCACCGTATTACAGAACTGGCGAATTTGCTGGGGAGTACTTAAAAGTGGGGTTACCTTAGGGATATATCACTTTTACTTGTTTTATTTGTTTGACTTGTTTTCTTTACATTATAGTTCTTTGTTTAGGTTTGTTTTGATCCTCTACCTGGATCTGGGGCACCTTTTAGGTAAGTAGCAATAGATTGTGGAAACTGTGCGGGGTATACCGACATGGTCGAAGTAATATCTATGTTAGGTGACACATTTGTTGGTACCGGTAGCCCTTGAGTAGTCAAGGAGAATACAGGGCCGCTGTGTGGTGTCGTGAAGCACTAACTGGCCTTAGAACCTTAATTGAATAACTTGGCCATTATGAAGTAGTGAGATATTTGGCTTTGGTGCGGTCCGAAGTTGGTTGATACTGGATACTACGCTCATTGAGATCAGACTTTAGGGATATTTCGGTCGCCAATAAAGAGGCTTGCGCTGAAACAATGCCCGATAAAGAAATATTAGTGATATTGAGATCCCCTAGAACTCGTTTACTTTCTAAGACAGGTTGAATCAACTAAACTTCAAGAGGGTACTTACCTAGGAACCTCATGGAAGCCTAAACCTAAGGACTTATTTGATTTTCTTGTGTATATACTTGTACATAACATCATGACATCATACCATAGAATTTTACACTAACCATTTCAAGGATTTCGAGATTCATCTTTGTTTCTGTTTTGTAGGACATGACTCCCACTTGCAGGAATACGATCCAAGTCAACCTCGTACGTGTACGTTATCAACTCAAAGAATTAGCATCAAAGATTCCTGAGAATTCTCTTTTCACCAAAAGACATGGACGGCTTCTCAATCTGGTTACCTCAAACTTTGATGAAGACATGATGAAATTGCTTTTCCAATTCTTCGACCCTTTACACCATTACTTTACCTTCCTTGATTACCAACTTGTGTCTACTATGGAAGAATTCTCTCAACTCTTGGGAATTCCTATTCTCGATCAATTACCTTTCAACGGTATTGAAAGAGACCCGAGCCCTGAGGAGATCACTCGAGATTTAAATTTGCAACGATCTGACGTTATGGCTAACTGGGAAACAAGAAGTGGCGTCAAAGGGTTTCTATCCAAGTTCTTATTGGAAAAGGCTCAAGACTGTTGGGATAGTTTGGATTTACAATCCTTTGAATAAGTTTTGGCTCTTCTCTTTTATGGGATGGTACTATTTCCTAATCCTGACCAACTTATAGATGTGAACGCAGTCAAAAATTTTATGTCTCGCAATCCGGTGCCTACTTTGTTGGGAGACATCTTGCATTCTCTTCACTCTCGCACCATGAAGAGAAGGGGGACCCTCATGTGTTGCACTCCTTTGTTGGCTAGGTGGTTTGTTTCACACCTACCCTGATCTGTTATGAAGAACAGGCAAGGCTTGAGATGGTCCAATAGGTTGATGTCACTCAGACATTCAGATATTCACTGGTGTTCTCGATCCTTGGAGGATATTACTATCATCGACCGTTGTGGGGAATTCCCTAATGTTCCTCTGCTTGGCATTAGGGGAGGTATTAATTACAACCCTTGCTTAGCTTTGCAACATTTTGGGTATGCACGAAGATATGGCCCCCATGGTGCACTCATCCAAGGCGTGGTATTCGACTACGAGAGAGATGACCAGAGCCATCGTCAAAGGTTCATACGAGCTTGGAGAATGGTAAACAAAGTGGATAGTAAAACATTGGGATACAAAAATTATATTCCCCTTGAGCCTTACCTTAAGTGGGTACGAACTCGTGCTCAGAGTCTCGTAATGCCTTACCCCTCCATCCTACCCATCATCATAGAGCCTGTTGCTGAAGGAGATGTCACGTATACTGTCCTTTATCCTGATATGCATACTTCTCTTGAAGATTTGAAAAGAGATTGGATTCAGATGAAAGAAGAGCGAGACACCTATGAAGACCAGTGCTACGCAAGCGAGAAGAGGGTTCTGGAGCTCATGAGATAACTCCACGAGGAACAAAGTTTGAACGCCTACATTGCGCCAAAAAGGATGCGCTCGACCTTTTTGTATTAGGAGTTTATTTTGTGTTTATTTCCTCCATTATAACTCCAAAGAAGAATGATGTAATCAACTTGGATTTATTAATACAATGTGTGTTTCATTTTTGTCTAAACAAATTTAAATCTCCTACTTTCCTTGATATCATTTGCATATGCATTTTCATTCATCATAACACAAACAGGTCTTTCATAACAGGTTTCCTTATCTTTCTACTGTTTATTTCAGTGAGATGGATATTGAATAGACGGTAAAGGATCTTTAAGCACAGGACGCTCAATTCAAACAAATGTTCTGGGCTCTGGCTAAAGGACAAGAGGACCTAAAGGCCCTCATGTTCAAACACAAGAATAAGAAGACGGATAAAACGGTGGGTGTCCTAAGCATGGGAAGGAGGTTCAGAGAACCAGCAAAGCGAGCTCTAGAATTTGCAACTCCGTCAAATGAGGGAGGCAATCAAGAGGAGAAGGCAAAGGAAGGAGACCATAATCTGGGGTATGATGAAGAGGAGACTGATTACGCTGAAGAACAATATCCTCCTGTTAATGACAAATTTAAACAGCTGGAGGATCGTCTCAACACCATGAAAATTCAGAGAGTAACTAGTCTGGATTTTGAAGAACAAGGTTTGGTTCTTGGGGTGGTCATTCCACCAAAGTTCAAAGTTCATACATTTGCTAAATATGACGGTGTCTCCTGTCCTAAGCTGCACTTAAGGTCTTACTTCAAGAAGATTCAACCCCATACTGCTAATAGAAACCTATGGGTACATTTCTTCCAAGAAAGTTTATCAAAGACGCAATTGGATTGGTTCTATCAGTTGGAAGGAACCAACGTTCACAATTGGGAAGATCTGGCTACTGCATTTTACAAGCAATACCAGTACAACGCTAACCTTGCTCCAACTCGTGCACAACTACAAAGTATGTCTATGATTTCTAGCGAAGGTTTCAAAAATTATGCCTAGAAATGGAGGGATCTTGCGGGAAGAGTCCAACCCCCTCTACCCGATAGAGAGCTGGTGGATATGTTCTTGGGCACGTTGTCTGGTCCATTCTTCAACCATCTGATTGGAAGCTCTTTAGCTGGGTTTACTGAACTAATCTTAACTGGTGAGCGGGTTGAAGGTGGTATTGAGAGTGGAAAGATTCAGAGGGATACATCCTCAAGTACGATGAAGAAACCCTTTGTTGGAAAGAAGGAGGTCAGTGCTGCTTATGGCCAGAGAAATCAAAATAAAATTGAACGTCGTCCAACGGTAGGTGCTGTTATGATCTCCAATCCTGTATCAAATAAAAAACAAAACAATCAGCACAGGCCGGATGCGCCCATAAGATGATTCACCCGGATCAACATGACCTTGTCCCAGGTTTTGCCACACCTATTAAAGTCCAATATGGTGACACTTAAGGAAGCTCCCAAGAATCCTAATACTGCTTCTCCCCGCTACAACCCGAACGCTCGATGTGCCTATCATTCCAAGAGTCTGGGGCATGATACAAACGATTGTTGAGCTCTAAAAAATAAGGTGCAAGATCTTATCGAGGCGAAAGAGATTGAGTTTGACCTTCCAGAGACACCTAAAGTAATAATTGCGCCAATGCCCAAACATGGCCAGGGTGTCAATACCATTTAAGATGACCTGTTTGTTTCCTATGTGGATGAATTAGCCACTCCTCTTCGGATCGTTAAGGAAAATCTGTTTTGAGTCGGTTTATTTC
This sequence comes from Vicia faba, assembly GCA_948472305.1. Lineage (NCBI taxonomy): Eukaryota > Viridiplantae > Streptophyta > Magnoliopsida > Fabales > Fabaceae > Vicia > Vicia faba. Next base: position 1,131,383,113 of record OX451741.1, on the reverse strand, counting down.
TGGACTGTGGTGAAGGTTGCCATTTATGTATGTCTCTACTAGATGGATGTTTGTCGTTAAAAATGGGTGTCCAATGCTTGATGATTAATAAAGAAATTATGTTTGAGAAAGTTCCTCTTACAAGAAATTTGTGTGAAGATATCTCAATAATTACCATTTTCGACAATCCTCCTAGGGTCTCCACCAAAAGACCCGTCAGGATTACACCCGTTCCCAAGTTTTCTCCTCTAATTACCACTCTTCTCGGGCCAATACCATATTCCTCTTATAAAGTTGTTCCCTGGAATTATGGGGCCGACGTCTACTACCATGGAGTCAAGCAAGACCTGTTGGCTGTTGAAGATAAAGCTTTCAAAGATATTGTTCCTAACATTGACAACATCGTCGGGACCAGTAAAATTACGAGAAGCAGAAGGGTTTTTTCTCCCGAAATCTCTCCAAAGACCGTTTCTATTCCTTTGGTTATTCCTGCTGCTACTCCTGTTAGTACTCCCGTTGCTACTCCAACTGTTATCCCTACTTTTATCCCCGATGTTGTCTCTGCTACTGAGTCAACCAAGACTCGGGGAAAAGAGGTATTGGTTGAGCCTGTCCAGACGAAGGCACACAAAGAAGTCATTCCCGAGGCTTCTAAAAAGGAAATGGAAGAAATACTAAAGATCATAAGGAAAAGTGATTACAACATTGTGGAGCAGTTGGGGCAGACCCCTTCAAAAATCTCAATGTTGGCCTTACTCTTATGCTCCAAAGCCCATGCTAAGGCTTTGGTAAAATTCCTGAAATCTTCCCATGTGCCTCAAGAGACCTCCGCTGATCAATTCGAGAATCGCATGGCCAGTCTGACTGCCGATAATGGACTGGGATTTTCCCATGCTGACCTAACTCCCAAGGGAAGGAAACACAATGATGCCCTGCATGTCTCTATTTAGTGAAGGGGAACTACCCTAGCTCATGTTCTAGTGGATACAGGTTCATCATTGAATGTATTACCCAAGAATGCTCTGGACATGTTAGATTGTGAAGGACTCACGTTAAAGCCCAGTAACATTATAGTGAGGGCCTTCGATGGTTACAAAATAATGGTGCACGGGGAGGTAGGCATCCCTATTAAAGTTGGTACTCATACTTTTGACTCAACTTTCTATGTGATGGACATCTGCCCGTCTTATTCCTGTTTTTTGGGTCGACCCTGGGTCCATGGGGCTGGTGCTGTTACTTCTACCCTACATCAGATGTTGAAAGTATCCAGTCAAGGGAAAGATTATCACAGTCCATGGTGAGGAGGAATACATGGTGAGCCACCTGAACTCTTTCAGGTATGTTAAAATGGACGGAGAGTTCATAGAGACCCCCTGTCAGAACTTTGAGGAGGTTCAACAGACAGTTGATGTAACCAAGACTTCTACTAAGGTTCCGAAGACTACTAGACCTATGTTGAAGATGACTTCTCTGAAGGAGGCTAAATCAGTAGTTGAAGAAGGTGGGTGTACCATTTGGGGCCAACTTCGGATATTCCCTACAAATATGACAAGTTTGATTTGGGTTTTACTTCAGAGGCCCAAGTGATGTTTGTCGTGCTCGCGCTAGGAGACTGCCACTATGCATCAGCAACCATGGAGTCAACACATTGGAGGGCAGTGATATCGACTGTTACATGGACAAGTGGGTCTTCCCAACTATCAGTGATGGAATCAACAATTGGGAGGCCAAAGATTTTGTTCCTATTACTTTTATTCAAGAGTAATTGTCTTTTGATTTTTGGATATGTAATATTTAAAAAATTGAAACTCTGAAACCTTGTGTCTTACCCGAGGCACAATGGTCTATCTGTGAGGGTTATTACTTCATCTTCATATGTCATTAATAAATCATTGGATGTTTTGCATGCAAATTTTACGCTCTTTGTTTTTCTTTTATATTTTTTACTTTATCAAAAATAGCTATGCTCTTACACACACTCACATATCAAAATGTAGATCCACATCCACTCTGGATCCCCTTGGTAATGGTTATGCTATTGCCAATTATAACTTTGAAAATCCGATCTACCAAGCCAAGGACGAAGGTAAGGAAGATTGTGAGGTACCAGGGGAACTTTTGAGACTGTTACAACAAGAAGAAAGGGCAATACAGCCCCACGAAGAGCCAGTTGAGACAATAGACTTGGGTACTGAAGAGGACAAGAAGGAAGTCAAGATAGGTGCCAATATGGAGCATAGTGTTAAGGAACGTTTAATTCATATTCTACATGACTATGTTAAAGTCTTTTCCTGGTCATACAAAGACATGCCAGGACTTGACACTGATATCGTGGTCCATCGTCTGCCAACGAAAGAAGACTTCCCTCCAGTGAAACAGAAGGTTCGTCGTATGCAGCCAGAGATGTCAGAAAAGATCAAGGCTGAATTCATGAAGCAGTTCAACACCGGTTTCTTAGATGTTACCTCCTATCTACAATGGGTTACTAATGTTGTTCTGGTACCTAATAAGGACGGTAAGGTACGTATGTGTGTGGATTACAGAGACCTGAATAGGGAGAGCCCCAAGTATGACTTTCCGCTTCCCCATATTGATGTTCTGGGTGACAACACTGCACAACACAAGGTATTCTCCTTCATGGATGGTTTCTCCGGGTACAATAAGATCAAAATGGCACCTGAGGACATGGAGAAGACTACCTTCATCACGCAGTGGGGCACTTTCTGCTACAAAGTTATGCCATTTGGGTTAAAGAACGCCGGGGCAACCTATCAGTGTGCCATGGTAGCTTTGTTTCACGATATGATCCATCACGAAATAGAGGTCTACGTGGATGATATGATAGCCAAATCTCAAACTAAAGAGGAACACCTTGACCACCTACATAAGCTATTTTAAAGACTGAAGAAATACAAACTAAGGTTGAACCCGTATAAATGCACCTTTGGAGTAAGATCCGATAAGCCCTTAGGCTTCGTGGTCAGCGAAAAAGGTATTGAAGTAGACCCTGCAAAGGTAAAAGCCATATAAGAAATACCAACTCCTCACACTGAGAAGGAGGTTAGGGGATTCTTGGGACGTCTGAACTATATTTCTAGATTCACTTCCCATTTAACCGCTACTTGTGAGCCAATCTTCAAATTACTGAAGAAAGATCAAGCAATGAAATGGAATGACGATTTCCAGACCGCATTTGACAAAATCAAAGAATATCTTCAAGAGCCTCCAATTTTGATGTTTCCGTTTGAAGGGAGGCCTCTGATCATGTAATTAACGGTATTAGAGAATTCAATGGGATGTGTGTTGGGGCAGCATGACGAGTCTGGTCGAAAAGAGCATGCAATATACTACCTGAGCAAAAAGTTTACCGACTGTGAAACCAGATATTCACTGCTCGAGAAAACTTGCTACGCTCTAGCATGGGCTGCTCATCGACTAAGACAATTTATGCTGACTCACACTACCTTATTGATATCTAAAATGGATCCTATCAAATACATATTCGAGAAGCCCGCTCTCTCTGGATGAATAGCAAGATAGAAAATGGTCCTGAACGAATACGATATTCAATACACTACCCAAAAATCAATAAAAGGAAGTGTACAGCTGACCATTTGGCTCATCAGGCTGTTGATGACTATCAATCCATGAATTTTGGATTCCCGAATGAGGACATCATGTTAGTGAATGATTATGAAGAACTTAGACCGTATGAAGGACCTGAACAAGGATCCCGATGGACTATGGTTTTTGACGGAGCTTCTAACGCACTCATAAATGACATCGATTGTGATCATCTTGCCCGAAGTCTATCATACTCCCTTCATTGCCAGGTTGTGTTTCAATTGTACCAACAATATGGCTGAATATGAAGCATGCATTATGGGTCTCAAAGCCGCTATAGATTTGAGAATCAAGTCCTTGAGTGTATTTGGAGACTCGACCTTAGTAATCAGTTAAATCAAACGAGAATGGGACATGAAGCATCCTAATCTAATCCCTTACAAAGAGCATGTGTTGACACTGATCCCATATTTTGAAGAAATTACCTTTGAGCATTTTCCACGAGAGGAAAATCAACTAGCGGACGCGCTAGCTACTATGTCATCCATGTTCAAAATCAGGTGGGATAATGAGGCTCCTCATATCACTATTGAGAGGATGGACGAACCAGCATACTGTCATGAGATTGATACTAAAAAAGTAGTGGACAAACCTTGGTTCCATGAAGTTAAGAGATATCTTGAAGCCCAAGAATATCCTGAGGAAGCTTCAGTCAATGATAAGAAGTTTCTAAGAAGGTTTTATGCCAAGTTCTTTCTCAGTAATGGAATCCTCTACAAGCGCAACCATGACTCTACCTTGCTTTGGTGTGTAGACAAAGGTGAGGTAGAAAAGATTATGGATGATTTGCACGAAGGTACCTTGGGCACCCATTCTAGTGGGCACACCATGGCTAAAAATATCTTACGGGCAGGATACTATTGGTTCACTATGGAAGAAGACTGTTATCAACATTTGCGAACTTGTCACGAATGTCAGATCTATGTTGATAAAGTACACGTGCCTCCGGTTCCTCTAAACGTCTTCACTGCTCCCTGGACATTCGCAATGTGGGGCATCGATATGATTGGGGAGATTAGACCTACAGCTTCTAATGGACACTGTTTCATCCTCGTCGCCATCGATTACTTCACAAAATGGGTCGATGCAGCTTCATTTGCCTCTGTTACCAAGAATGTTGTGGTCCAATTCGTCAGACATAACCTTATCTGGGGTATGGTATTCCAGAAAGAATCATTACACATAATGATACCAATCTCAATAATAATATGATCATTGGACTATGCATGCAATTCAAAAATTAGCATTATAATTCTTCTCCTTACCGGCTGAAGATGAATGGAACTGTGGAGGCCGCTAATAAAAACATCAAAAAGATCATACAGAAGATGACAGTGACCTACAAGGACTGGTATAAGATTTTACCATTCGCTCTTCACAGTTACTGTACCACAGTGCGCACGTCAACAGGGGCAACTCCTTTCTCTTTGGTATACGGTATGGAAGTTGTCCTACATATTGAAGTCCAGATACCTTCATTGAGAATCATGAAAGATGCAGGTTTGAATAAAGACGAATGGATTCAGACTCGACTTGACCAACTGAACTTGATTAATGAGAAGAAACTCGCAGTTGTCTGCCATGGTCAGGTGTACCAAAAATGTATGATTAAAGCTTTTGATAAGAAGGTCAGACGTCAGGTATATCAGGCTGGTGACCTAGTAATCAAGTGTATCATACTGCCGCAAAGTGATCCCAGGCGAAAATGGACTCCTACATACGATGGAACATTTATAATCAAGAACATATTTTCTGGTGGAGCCATGATCTTAACCACTATGGACGGCGACGACCTTCCGCACCCTGTAAACACGGACATAGTTATAAGATACTACGCATGAACAAAGACCCGCTAGGTTAACTAGCCTAGGCAAAAATAAGGGCACCTTGGTGAACCAAAAGGGTTCGGGCAAAAATTAGGGATATACATATGAAAAATCTGTACACCCGGCAAGTCGAAAACCTGAAAAGGTGACTTGGGCAAAAAAAGGGTATCCCGGTGGACTGCAAACCTAGAAGGAAGGTCCATGAAAAAGTTAGGGATTGAAAGCGTATAACTATGTCACTTTGGATCACCTTACATCCAATCTTTGATAACAACTATCAAGCTCAAATGGTACTAATTAACCCAGTCATATTCAGACAAGCAGCAAAGAGACGAAATGCCTGAAGACATAAAGGCAATAGCGGAATGGAAAACCAAAAGGATTATTTCACATATTCGTTTTTATTTGTATATCATTTTGTATAGTTTTCATTCTTACGATGACATTATCTTAATAGGATGTCTGTCTTCTTGTATAAAAAATGCTTATTCAAATTAATATAAAATTATCTCTTGGAAAGTACAAAACTATTTGTTTTTATTCTTTCTGTTTTGTTTGCAAAAACGTCCAGTGATTCATTTTTGAACATATTCACTTGAGTGTGATTACCATTTATGAAAACATGCATAAAAAATAGAAAGACAGTTACTAATGGAGTTAAGAAATAGGAAAATGTCTAAAGGCCATCAACAAAGTCCTCGGCAGGACTTCATAAAAATCCCCAAGCAAGTTCATGAAGTTTACCTTCCTCAACAGAGTCCATTTCTCTAAACAACGGAAATTCGTCTCTCAGCACTTCAAACTTCAACAAAATATGAAGACTTACGCTCCTCATCCCCAGCAGTAGTCAGGGATTTATTTTCCCCAGTCCAGCAACACCGCAGCAGAACAACTAATATGTTCATACATTGCATTCATACATCATTTTACAAACATCATAGCATCGACAACACAAATGCATATATCGCAATCTCATTTATTTTGAGAACATCAGTACTCGATACATCTCATGCATCATGAAACTTCACACAAGTGACTCATTACCTTTTTCAGGAAAGTTAGCCAGCAAACAAATATCATTACCAATTTTCATTAATTCCAGATTAATACCTGACACATGACAAGAAAACTATCTGTGAACAAATTGATTGTAGACCAATTCCCGAAACAGGACGAGATGACTATCTACATGACAAATAGATTATTCAAGACCTCTGATGGTTCGATTTAAATTGATCAATGGTTTATCCTGATTCAGTTCCGGTGGACACTTTCTCTGGTTCAAATAAATCGTTCCAAAGATTTATTCTGATTCTTTTCCAGTTAAAGATTATTCAAGACCTCTACTGGTTCGGTTAAAATTGATCAATGGTTTATCTTGATTCTGTTCCGGTGGATACTTTCTCTGGTTCAAATAAATTGCTCCAAAGATTTATTCTGGTTCTTTTTCAGTTAAATATTATTTAATACCTCAGCTGGTTCGGTTTAAATCGATCAATGGTTTATCCTGATTCCGTTCCGGTAGATACTTTCTCTGGTTTAAATAAATCGCTCCAAAGATTTATTCTGATTCTTTTCCAGTTAAAAATTATTCAAGACCTCTGCTGGTTTGGTTTAAATCGATCAATGGTTTATCCTGATTCCGTTCCGGTGGACACTTTCTCTAGTTCAAATAAATCGCTCCAAATATTTATTCTGATTCTTTTCCAGTTAAATATTATTCAAGACCTCGGCTGGTTCATTTTAAATTGATCAATGGCTTATCCTGATTCTGTTCCGGTGGACACTTTCTCTAGTTCAAATAAATCACTCCAAATATTTATTCTGATTCTTTTCCAGTTAAAGATTATTCAAGACCTCTGCTGGTTCAGTTTAAATCGATCAATGGTTTATCCTGATTCCGTTTTGGTAGACACTTTCTCCAGTTCAAATAAATCGCTCCAAAGATTTATTCTGATTCTTTTCCAGTTAAAGATTATTCAAGACCTCTGTTGGTTTAGTTTAAATTGATCAATGGTTTATCCTGATTCCATTATGGTGGGCACTTTCTCTGGTTCAAATAAATCGCTCCAAAGATTTATTATGATTCTTTTCCAGTTGAGGTCAAGCTTAGACTTGGTCTAATTTTTGTCAACAATCACTTTTGGTTGGCATCTATAAGCCCACCTCTGACAACTCTCCATCATCTTTCCAAATGTCATCTTTAAGTCTATTCCCTACACAATCAACCACCACATCATCGAGTGAAAATTTCTGGCCACTCTAGTGTTCAATCATCTTCCACCTTCAAGTCACGAATGGCGGACTCAACAATCTAACTCTTCAGGTTTAAGAAGATTGAACTGGGGCAGCTGTTGTACCCCAAAATTTTCCCTCTCAATTTTTCAAGAAATTCTTCACAAGATTTCTACTGGGACAAAACTGTACAAGGCTTGATCAGCTCAAGTTGCCATGGATCATATTGGATTTCCAAGCATCAGGTCAAAGTGGAAACTATTGAAAGAGCAAGGAAGATAAATTTGACTTTTCTGACAAAATTGAAGAAAAATAAGCTTGCTTCGACTCATGCTTAGTTTCGACTAAACTTTCTCCTCCATGTTAGCTTTGACTGAGTTTAGTTTCCCTTCGAAACAATTTCCTTCGATTCAAAAGGAAATGACCTTTTACTAGCTTCCTTCGATTCATAAGGAAATGACCTTCTGAAAGCTTCCTTCGATGCAGAAGGCAATGGCCTTCTGAAGGTTTCTTCTGATTCACCAAGTAGGGACTTCCTGCATGCAAGCCTCGTTTAGGCATTTAGGTTCCTTGCATACGTCCTTCAATTGCACCATTGGCCTTACATGTTTTCTTGATTCACAAAGTAATGGCTATCTGCATGCAACCTTCGATTGAGAAATGGCCTCTTTCTTGCATGCTTCAATTCACAAAGCAAGGGGGATTCCACCATGCTAGCGTGCACAAGGCAAAAGATTCACTATGGCTAGCATTCACTGGATTCATATTAACACCCACAAGGCATTGCCTATATTCATGCTATCTTTGACTGGGCAAAGTCTCCCTTTGAAACAACTTGTTGCAAGCTTCAACAGGGGCAACGCCTATGCTAGCGCCCATAAAGCATTAACTATTTTCACGCTAGCTTCGACTGGGTAGTATCTCCCTTGGAAAGTTTGTTTCGACACACATAGTTTCTACACTATGGTGGCACATTCGAAGGACATGCAAGACATACCTGGATGTCCCATTTGAAGGACATATTTTGGTGGCCCATTCAAGGGGCATACATTTGGCCCCTTCGAAGGATGCACAAAAATGGCCCGTTCAAAAGACACATACTTTTTGGAAACAAATATTGTTGTCTAAAGAGAGGACCTGGTCAAAGGTTGGACTTATGAAGTCAAAACAAAAGGTTGAAATATCCAAAGATGCTTGCTGGCCAGAGTCCTATGTGCTGCCAAGTACAAGCCTACTGCACTGGCCATAACACTCCAAAACTGCTACAAAGCAGTCCCGCCACGATGCTCCCATACATGCACCAAATTGGCATATAAAAACTGCACCTCGAAGACTACAAGAATATCATACCCAATTTTTTCAAATTTATTTTGTTTTCCCTCCCAAACCTCAGCCAAACTCATCTATAAATAAGATCTTCCATCATACATCTTAGGGGTCTTTGGTAGCTGAAAAAACTCTTATTATGAGAAAATTATCAAATTCTCAAAACTCTCAAACCCTCTCAAACATTCTCAAACATTCAATCTCTAAAACCCTCAGATTCTTCCATGCATTAGTGAATCCTTTGATTCATTCCCCAACTGCCAGATAACTAACCTTCGATTCATTACCTAACTAAAACATAATAGTCTTTTGATTCACTCCCTAGATTGTTATATAATAACCTTTGATTCTCTCACAACTATCACACACCCTCCTTCGATTCAGTGACTTCCCAAACAAGGCAGCAATTAAACTAGCTTTAGGAAGGTTCCAACAAAGCTCCATCCACCACCAAGGAAGTCACCTACAGCTCCTTCGATTAGCACTTCAAGAGGTAAGTTTCTTCTAAACTTTGAACTTTTTCCATTTAAATATAATTTGTACATATAAATAAAAGGAAAATGTATATATCCCACCTAGAAAGTTTACCATGCCCTAACTTTCGATCTTCACTGCCTATACATTGAAAATCTCAACCCTGACTAGTTAGACTTTGGATTTTGGTGCCCAATGATCTTGTGCTAATCCCTGGTTTGTAGCTTTCAAAAGTTACACTTGTTAGTTTCATTTTCAAGTTTTAGACGGGTTTTTTGTATCCTTCGATTGGCTAAACATTGAAGCCTTTCGAACCTCAACTTGGGAAATTTGCTTTCCTGCAATTGAAGGAGGGAGCTGGGCACTTCAAGCATTCAGAAACAAGTTCATCTTGAGTCCAAACAAAGGAAGCAAAAAAGGCAGAATCGAAGAGTGCATCCCCACACTAAATTCTAGGCCTCAATCAAAAGAAGGACAAAGGGTGTAATCGAAGGGTGATCACACTGACTTCCGGACCCCAACCGAAAGAATCCAAAGAAGGGTGAATCGAAGGAGCCTGCTGCCTAGATCGAAGGACTCACTTTTTCTCTCTTTTTATGTTATTTATGCTTTTCTTTATATTTTCTTGTTATTCAATATGGTTGTAATAGGGTAGGATATTTATTTTCTACATTTTTATTTCTTTATACAAATGTTAGTAATTTGGATGTATGGCAAGATAAAACCAACAAATAGACAATTCTAATCAAAGACTAAATGCATGCAATCAAACACACTTGGCACACATGCACCTCTAGGGTAATCTCACTTGTTGCCTCAGAATATAGTCATATCCCTCGAATATGGGCATTTTAGCAAAGACCCTCGATAAAAGATCATAGTTCCTCGATGTTCCTTGATGTTGCCTTCGGTAAACGATCTAGTCCCTAACGAAATTGCTAAAACGTCTCATAGGTTGCCTTCTATGACTATACAAACGACTCACGCCAGTCCCTTAACATCCAACGATGGGGCTTCTTACCAAATCAATGGTAAGATAGAAACATCTAAAGGAAGAGTAAAAGAACATTGGACCTTTTGAGTAGGTAGGACGCTCGTAGTTGCTTGCTTGATCACAACTAAAAAACCATTTTTACACCTACACATTTAATTGAAACATTTTCAAAAGTCAAAAAACTTTGTACACATTCTTATAGAGACGAGAATCATTACAAAGGCGCTTTTCAAAATCCCTTTCAAAAACATCTTCCACAAACACATCTTTGAACTATTTTCAAAACCAAAACTTTGTACGCATTCTTATAGGGGCGAGAATCATCACAAAGACGTTTTCAAAATATTTTCAAACTCACACCACAAATCACATTTTCAAACAAAAGCAAGTGATCTAGCAAGCAACTAAGAGCCCGTAGATAACTACGGATGAAAAGGGTGCTAATACCTTCCCTTTTCATAACCTACCCCCCCCCCCCCCCCGAACTCAAGAAATAATCTCAAAGGTCTTCCCTGTTCTTTTCACCCTTTCCTATTTGGATAAAATAAATGTCAGTGGTGACCCTTGCTATCTGCAACAATTGCGATCAAATGCAAAAAAACCAAGTTAGTTCTCCCACCGTATTACACCTGGTAATCAAGCGCATCATACTGCCACAAGATGATCCCAGGGGCAAATGGACTCCTACATACAAAGGACCATTTACGATCAAGAACATATTTTCTGGTGGAGCCATGATTTTAACCATTATGGACGGTGACGACCTTTCGCACCCTGTAAACGCGAACATAGTTAAAAGATATTACGCATGAACAAAGACCCGCTAGATCGACTGGCCTAGGAAAAAATAAGGGCATCCCGGCAAACCAAAAGGGTCTGGGAAAAAATTAGGGATATACATATGAAAAAATATGTACACCTGGCAAGTCGAAAACCTGAAAAGGCGGCTTGGACAAAAAAGAGTATCCCGGTGGACCGGAAACCCGAAAGGGTGATCCAAGCAAAAGTTAGGGATTTAAAGTGTATAACAATGTCCCGTTGGATCACCTTACAGCCAATCTTTAGTATCAACTATCAAGCTTAAACAGTACTAATCAATCCCGTTAGCTTCGAACAAGCAGCGAAAGTGATGAGACGCTCGAAGACATAAAGGCAATAGCAGAATGGGAACCTAATGGGATTATTGCACATAGCTGTTTTTCTTTGTTGCTATTTTGTAAAGCTTCATTCTTATAACGGCATTCTCTTACTAGGGTGTTCGTCTCCTTGTACAAAAACGCTTATTCAAGTTAATACAAAGTTATTCCTTTGAAAGTACGAAACTGTTTGTTTTTATTTTTATGTTTTGTTTGCGAAAACGTCCAGTGATTACTTTTTAACATATACATTTGAATGTGATTACTGTTTACAAATATTCGCATAAAAAACAGAAAGACAGTTGCTAATGGCTTTAAGAAAAGGGACAATATCTAAGGGCCCTCCACAAAAATCCTCGCAGATAGTTCCTCCAGCAGATACCTTCTCCAGCATATACCTTCTCCAGCTGGTACAGAGGTAGAGATATCCTACTACAAGGTCACTGCCATATTCTCAGCATGCAACCTAATGGTGTCAGGTTCTCATACCCCAGCAGAGCAAAATCTCCAAATTACTTCTCCAACAAAAGATTCCCCAGTGAAGTCGCCAAACTTCTCAGGATTCCCCAGCAGGATGCCAACAAAGTCCACAAGAAGCGCACGGAATTTCCCTTCCCCAATAGAGTTTATTTCTCTAATAGCGGAAATCTGTCTCCCAGCATGTCAACTTCAAGCAAAATCTGAAGACATACATTCTTCATCTCCAACTGCAATCAGTGATTTATTTTCCCTAGATCAACAACACTGCAATAGAACAACTGATACGTTCACACATTGCACTCATGCATCATTTTACAAACATCGTAGCATATGCAACACAAATGCATATATCATAATCTCATTTATTTTAAGAGCGTCATGTAATTTGTAACACCCCAATTCTACCCAGCAATTATATATACAAATCAGAGTCATAAAATTCATGCAACTGAATCAGGATGCCACAAATTCAAATTTAAAAACACAATGCATTCAGCGTGGATACATAACACTTTAAAACTTCGGATGAACTATCAGCATAATAATTTAATCTCTTAATTCAACAACTTGAACATCTACGCAGGGGAATCATAATAACAGCTTTGTCCAACAATTACAACAAATTCAAAATAATGCATACTTAGAAACAAACAAATTAAAGTTCAATGACTGAAATAATCAATAATTAAAAGCAACAAGCATTCATCGCCCCAAGTGTTACGTATCAGAGCAATGACACTGACTCGAACTACTGAAGGTATACTTCCTTCACTCTGGATTACCTGCACATTACCAACATAAGGGTAACATTCAAACAAAAGGGTTGAGATATCTAACAATATAATAAAACGTATGATAAATAATATATTAAATTAGATCACATAACATCACCACTTCTCATCGCATAAACAACAATAATCGCAACAGAATACCAACAATATACACATTTACCGCATCAGTACACAACTTCTTTATGCAATCATATAATTCGACTCAATAATATGCAAATGCATGTGGTACTATTGGAGCAGAACTCCCATCTCAAAATAATTGCCAACAAATAGAGGCATCAACAAGGCATAAGCCTTCATCTTAATATTCACCAATATAGGCCATCTTAACGAGCATTAACTCCATCTTGAAATGCAATGTATACGACACAATCATGAATGTAATAACAACAACCATAATTAACAACATCTCAACACAACATCATCATTGGCCAGGAGCCTACATCTTAATAGCTTCCAATTATTAGAGGCATCTCAACATCATTCATCAACTTCATTCATCAACATCATTCATCAACATCATTTATCAACATAATTCATCAACATAATTTACCAACATAATTCATCAACATAACTTATCAACATAATTCATCAACATTATCTATCAACATAATTCACAGCAACTCAGCCATAACAACAATACAATGGAAGATCGACAATCCTTCAACGTTGGCCATAGGCCTACAACATGATAATGCATATAATTAATTAATCATCTAAGGCTTACCTATAAATTACAAAACCTATACCTATTACTATTCTGTAATACTACATCATTATCATCATTAATCTTACTGTTATGAACCAAACAATAATCTATAATCATCTTATCCTCATCATACTTCACAAAATCATCATAGCGATTAATGTGGGAAGCTAACTCTAATCCTAATTTTGGTTACTAGGATTATTCTTCTTATCCTTCATTTTAATCATTAAGAATGTAGTTCATCGCGTTAGCTATCCAACACTTCAAACGGCGCCTCAAACGGAGTCCGGAAACTCAAGTTACAGCCTTCGAAAACAAATCTGCCAAAAATCAGACTGCATGAGTCGATGCATAACATTTTGAGTCGACGCGTACTGGGTTAAAATTCCTGCATGAGTCAACGCGTAATCCCTTTGTATCGACTCATAATGAGTCAGCAACACTGTATGTATTGACGCATGCTCCTTCGTATCGACTCATCCTGAGTCTAAAAACCTGTATGTATCGACGCATAGATTTTGAGGTCGACCCATAAATGTTCTGTCATGAATATTTTCTGCGATTTCACTGTGTTTTCACTATGGTTTCCATGCCTTAGGCCCTAAAAACATCCTATAATCATAGGAAATCATCAATTATAATTATCTTATATTTCTACAACGATTATACAACATTAGGGCATCATTACTCATCTCTAAATCATTGATCTTCATCATACAACAACATATACATTCAAATCATAAACAAGACAACTTTTCACATCTAATCTCACATACTACTCATCATAAACCCTATTATAGAGTCAGAACCCCAACCTTACCTTGGATTCTAGATTGCTCTATAAATTTTCCGACTGAATTTCGTTCTGTCTCTTTTCCTTCTTTTCTGCAACTTTCACGTTCTCTTTCTCTTCTTCCAACCCTTATTTCCTCCCCTTCTTACTGCTTCTTCTTTTTCCTTATTATTTCTAAAAACTAATATAATAACCTTGAAATTCTTATTATGCCTTAATGGGCTTAAAACTCCTACATCCCCCTTCTACTACTTCTATTCTTTAAAACAAGCCCACATCAAATAATATTATCATTATAATATTATTTCACAACTTAATAGAATAAATAAATCCAATAACAATAACACACCAACTATCATCATAACACAACTTCACAAATATTCCAAAAAAATAATTTAATTAAATAATTAATTAAATTACGGGCATTACAACTCTTCCCCGCTTAGAATATTTTCGTCCTCAAAAAGTTACCTTAATCAAACAACTCAGGATAGGAGTCTCGCATCTTGCTCTCCAACTCCCAAGTCATGCTCTCTCCGGCAGCTCCTATCCAAACCACTTTAACCAAAGAAATCTCTTTGCCCCTCAGGGTCTTTATTTCACGATCCGAGATCCGTACATGCATCGTCTCCACTGTAAAGTTATCTCGTACTTGCACATCATCCATATGAATCACATGAGATGGATCTGAAATATACTTCCGGAGTTGCGACACATGAAACACATCATGTAAATTCGAAAGATTAGGCGGTAAAGCCACTCTATAAGCAACGTTCCCAACTCTCTCCGAAATCTGATATGGTCCAATAAAATGAGAAGTGAGCTTCTAAGACTTCAATGCTTGCCCAACACCAGTCACAGGTGTAACTCTCAAAAACACATGGTCACCCGCTTGAAATTCTAAATATTTCCTTCGCTTGTCATGATAACTCTTCTGTCTACTTTGGGAAGCTTTCATCTTTTCTTGAATCAACTTTACCTTCTCAGTATTCTCACGAACAAATTCAGGTCCAAGTACTACACTTTCACCAGATTCATGCCAACATAAAGGAGTTCTACATCTTCGACCATACAACGCTTCAAAAGGTGTTATCCTAATACTAGAATGGTAATTGTTATTATAGGTGAACTCTATCAACGGAAGATAAGTATCCCATGAACCTCCTTGCTCAAGAACACATGCCCTCAGCAAGTCTTACAATGATTGAATAGTCCGTTCAGTCTGACCATCTGTCTGAGGATGATACGCTGAACTCAACCTCAACTTAGAACCCAACGCTCCTTGTAAACTCTTCCAAAAATCAGAAGTAAATCTTGGATCTCTTTCTGACACAATTCACAAAGGAACACCATGAAACTTTACAATCACACTAATGTAAATCTCATCCAACTTCGAAACTAGAAAACTGATGTTAATAGGAATAAAATGAGCCGACTTTGTAAGCCTATCAACAATCACCCAAATTGAATCATGTCCTATTATAGTATTAGGTAATCCTATCACAAAGTCCATTGAAATTCTATCCCATTTCCATTCTAGAACTTCTAACGGTTGCATCAACCTTGCAGGCTTCTGATGTTCAACTTTCGACTTCTGACAAGTTAAACATGCATACACAAACCGAGCCACATCACTCTTCATCCCAGGCCACCAAAACAAACCTTTCAAATCTTGATACATCTTTGTAGGTCCTGGATGAATACTCAGCTTACTTCTATGACTCTCTTCAAGTATCACTTTCTTCATCTCAGCATCATCAGGAATACAAATCCAGTTACGAAATCTCAACACACCTTGTGCATCTAGCTTAAAATCATTATTCACAGACTGATCGATCTCAACCATCGAATCTACCAGTTTCACATCCAACTTCTGAGCGTCTCTGATACAGTCTAGAAATTCATTATTAATCTTCAACATACCCAACATTACACTCTGCTGCGTAACCTCGCAAACTAAGCTCATATCTCTGAACTGTTCAATTAATTCCAACTCTTTATCCATCATTGCCGACATATGTAGAGTCTTTCGACTCAATGCATCGGCTACCATATTTGTTTTCCCGGGATGATAATTCAAATCGAAACCATAATCCTTTAACAATTCCAACCATCTCGGTTGCCTCATATTCAGCTCCTTCTGATTGAATAAATACTTTAAGCTCTTATGGTCACTAAACACTTCAAATCTAGAACCATAAAGATAATGCCTCCAAATCTTCAACACAAAGAAAACTGCAGCAAGCTCTAAATCATGCATAGGATAGTTCTTCTCATGAGTCCTCAACTGCCTTGACGCATAAGCAACTACCTTATCACTCTACATAAGCACACCTCCTAAACCCATCTTAGAAGCATCACAATATACGACAAAAGGCTCTCCTGGATTAGGCAATGTCAAAATCGAAGCCGACGTCAATCTCTTCTTCAATTCTGTAAAACTTTCTTCGCACTGAACATCCCATACAAAAGCTCTACCTTTACAAGTCAACTTAGTCAACGAAAGTTCCAACTTAGAAAAACCTTTGATAAACCTTCTATAATAACCAGCTAATCCCAAAAATCTTCTAATCTCAATAGTTGACCTCGGAGTTTCCCATTGCAACACCGCATCAACCTTCGATGGATCTATAGAAATGCCACTACCTGAGATCACATGACCAAGAAAACTAACCTGCTTTAACCAGAATTCACACTTGGATAGCTTTGCATACAACTTCTTCTCTTTAAAAACTTGCAATACTACTCTTAGGTGTTCTGCATGCTCTTCTTCTGACTTAGAATAAATCAAAATATCATCAATAAACACCACCACAAACCGATCTAAATGAGTATGAAAGATACGATTCATGTATTCCATAAATAATCCCGGCGCGTTGGTAATACCGAAAGGCATCACCGAATACTCATAATCCCCATAACGCTTCCTGAAATCCGTCTTCTGGATATCTTCATCCTTCACCTTAATCTGATGGTAACCCGACCTTAAATCAATCTTACTGAACACACGAGCATCCACCAATTAATCCATTAAGTCATCTATTCTTGGAAGCGGATACTTATTCTTAATCATCACTTTATTCAACTTTCTATAATCAACACAGAGCCTCATACTTCCATCTTTCTTCTTTACTAACAACACTGGAGCTCCCCACAGCGATACACTTGGTCTTACAAACTTCTTTTCAAGTAACTCTTCCAATTGCTTCTTTAACTCTGACAATTCGGATGCAGACATCCTGTATGTTGCCATAGACACAGTTCTGGTACCAGGTACAAGATCAATTGCAAATTTAACTTTGCTCTCCGGAGGTACGTCAGGAATCTCATCAGGGGAAACTTCAGGAAATTCACACACCACCTGCAATTCCTCAATTATAGCTTGAGTTTCTACAGATAGCGCCGCCATCAATGAGAACATTTGTGCTTCTTCTTGCATCAACTTCCTCAACTATCTAGCAGACAACAGACTATCATCCTCTTCCTCAGGAGTAGAAAACCTCACAGACTTGTCATAACAGTTAATATGAACACAGTTATGCTCTAACCAGTTCATACCCAAAATCACATCCAAACCTCTTAACGATAAACAAACCAAATCAACAGCAAAGTCTCTGTCGAAGATCGACAAGGGACACTTTAAACACACAAAAGAAGTAGTCATCGACCCCTTGGCTGGAGTTTTGATGACCATTTCTCCATTCATAGATGACAACATAAGACCCAATCTTTCAACACAATCAGCAGCAATAAAGCAATGAGTAGCACCGGTATCAGTAATAGTAATTAAAGGAGTACTATTAATGAAAAATGTACCTCTGATAAGTCTTTCCTCAGCAGCTGCCTGATCCTCAACCAAAGCAAACACCTTGCCACTTGTCTGCGCCCTCTTTGGTTTCTGACACTGACTACCAATGTGCCCTTCTTCGCTAAAATTGAAATAAATCACATCCTTATGTTTGCACTAAGATACAATATGTCCAATATTACCATAACAGAAACACCTCTTTACCTCAGCAGTACACATATTACTCTTATGCCCAGGTTTCCCACATTTAAAACAAACCACACCAGTAGGAGCATCTCCCCCACTAGTCCTCTGACCCTGAGCAGCTTTTTGTTTACCTTTACCAGCTGGGGTATCATAAGGCTTACCATTATTTTGTTGGTACTTACCCCTCTTCTCACTAATAATATTGTAATGAGCATTATTATCCTCCTCATAAATCCTGCAACTATCAATCAAATTGGCAAAGACACGGATCTTATGGTATCCAACTGCCTTCTTGATCTCTGGGCGCATCCCATTCTCAAACTTGATGCACTTCGAAAACTCAGCATCCGCCTCACTGTAGTGCGAATAAAACTTAGCCAACTCACCAAACTTTGCAGCATACTCAACAACCAACATATTCCCTTGCTTCAACTCAAGGAAATCAATTTCCTTCTTACCACGGATGTCTTCAGGAAAATACTTCCTCAAAAATTCCCTACGGAACACAACCCAAGTGACATTTTCACCCGCAGCTTCCAATCTCTGACAAGTCTCTAGCCACCAGTCATCAGCTTCGACTGCTAGCATATGCGTACCATATCGAACCTTCTACGCTGGAGTACAGTCCATCACACAAAAGATTGTCCCAATCTCTTTCAACCATTCCAGTGCTCCGTCAGGATAATACTTTCCCTTGAACGTAGGTGGATTCTCTCTCTGGAAAGTCGCCAAACTACGAGATCCAGCATTCTCGTCAGCATTCGGCTGATTCTCCGTCGCGTGTGTTATTGCTTCTAAAGCAGAAACAAGTGCGGCATCATTCCTTCCAGCCATCTCAACTTATCACTATAACATAAACAACGGTTAGAACTCAAATTAGCAATAATCGATTGTTAGACAACTACGACTCAACAACTTGGTCAGACGTACCAACCTTTACTCTGATACCAACTTTGTAACACCCCAATTCTACCCGACAATTATATATACAAATCAGAGTCATAAAATTCATGCAACTGAATCAGGATGCCACAAATTCAACTTTAAAAACACATTGCATTCAACGTGGATACATAACACGTTAAAACTTCGGATGAACTATCAACATAATAATTTAATCTCTTAATTCAACAACTTGAACATCTACGCATCGGAAACATAATAACATCTTTGTCCAACAATTACAACAACTTCAAAATAATGCATACTTAGCAACAAACAAATTAAAGTTCAACAACTGAAATAATCAATAATTAAAAGCAACAAGCGTTCATCCCCCCGAGTCTTATGTATCAGAGCAATGACACCGACTCGAACTACCAAAGGTATACTTCCTTCACTCTGGATTACCTTCACGTTACCAACATAAGGGTAACATTCAAACAGAATGGGTGAGATATCTAATAATATAATAAAACGTATGATAAATAAAATATTAAATTAGATCACATAACATCACCACTTCTCATCGTATAAACAACAATAATCGCAACAGAATACCAACAATATACACATTTACCGCATCAGTACACAACTTCTTTATGCAATCATATAATGCGACTCAATACTATGCAAATTCATGTGGTACTATTGGAGCAAAACTCCCATCTCAAAATAATTGCCAATAAATAGAGGCATCAATAAGGCATAAGCCTTCATCTTAATATTCGCCAATACAGGCCATCTTAACGAGCATCGGTTCCATCTTGAAATGAAATGCATGCGACATAATCATGAATGTAATAACAACAACCATAATTAACAACATCTCAACACAACATCATCGTTGGCCAGAAGCCTACATCTTAATAGTTGCTAGTTATTAGAGGCATCTCAACATCATTCATCAACATCATTCATCAACATCTCTCATCAACATCACTTATAAACATAATTCCTCAACATAATTTACCAACATAATTCATCAACATAACTTTTCAACATAATTCATTAACATCATTTATCAACATAATTCACATCAACTCATCCATAACAACAATACAATGGTAGATCGACAATCCTTCAACGTTGGCCATAGGCCTACAATATAATAATGCCTATAATTAATTAATCATCTAAGGCTTACCTCTAAATTACAAAACCTCTACCTATTACTATTCTGTAATGCTACATCATTATCATCATTAATCTTACTGCTATGAACCAAACAATAATCTATAATCGTCTTATCCTCATCATACTTCACAAAATCATCATAGCGATTAATGCGAGAAGTTAACTCTAATCCTAATTTGGGTTACTAGGATTATTCTTCTTATCCTTCATTTTAATCCTTAAGAATGTAGTTCATCATGTTACCTATCCAACACTTCAAACGACGCCTCAAACGAAGTCCAGAAACTCAAGTTACAGCCTTCGGAAACAAATCTGCCAAAAATCAGACTACATGAGTCGACGCATAACATTTTGAGTCGACGCGTACTGGGTTAAAATTCCTGCATGAGTCGACGCATAATCCCTTTGTATCGACTCATATTGAGTCTGCAACACTGCATGTATCAATGCATGCTCCTTCGTATCGACTCATCCTGAGTCTAAAAACCTATATGTATCGACACATGGCTTTTGAGGTCAACGCATATTGTTCTGTCATGAATATTTTATGCGATTTCATTGTGTTTTCATTACGGTTTCCCTGCATTAGGCCCTAAAAACATCCTCTAATCATAGGTAGTCATCAATTATAATTATCCTATATTTCTACAGCAATTATACAGCATTAGGGCATCATTACTCATCTCTAAATCATTGATCTTCATCATACAACAACATATACATTCAAATCATAAACAAGACAACTTTTCATATCTAATCCCACATACTACTCATCATAAATCCTATTATAGAGTTAGAACCCCACCCTTACCTTGGATTGAAGGTTGCTCTATAACTTTTTCGACTGAATTTCATTCTGCCTCTTTTCCTTCTTTTCTGCAACTTTCACGTTCTCTTTCTCTTCTTCCAACCCTTATTTCCTTCTCTTCTTACCGCTTCTTATTTTTCCTTATTACTTTCTAAAAACTAATATAATAACCCTAAAATTCTTATTATGCCTTAATGGGCTTAAAACTCCTACACCCACTTTTACTACTTCTATTCTTTAAAATAAGCCTGCATCAAATGATATTATCATTCTAATATTATTCCACAACTTAATAGAATAAATAAATCCAATAACAATAACACATCAACTATCATCATAACACAACTTCACAAATATTCCAAAAAAATAATTTAATTAAATTACGGGCGTTACACAATTCATATATCATGACATCGCATGAAATTGATTTTACCTTTTCAGGTTAAATTAACAGATAGACAAACATTATCAACTTATGCAGCAGGTCAAAGATTAATGCCCGAAACTAGACAGGGAAACTATCTACACGACCAAGTGGTATGAACTCCCGAAGCAAGACGAGTTTACCAATAAATACAACATGCCATAGATTAATGCCAAAAACCAGATGGGGAACTATCTATGTGACCAATGTTGCCAAGTTCCAGATTAATACCTGTAACAAGCCATGACAACTATCTGTGGACGACCGACTGTAGATTAATACTTGTAACAAGCCAGGAAAACTCTCTACATGAGGAGATTGAAGATTAATATCTGTAACAAGCCAGGAAAACTATCTTTCTTTCTCAGGTCAGAGATTAATACCTGAAACCAGCCAGGACAACTATCTCAACAACCAATAAAAGCAAGTTTTAGATTAATATTTGTAACAAGCTAGGACAACTATTTATGGACGATCGACTATAGATTAACACCTGTAACAAGCCAGGAAAACTATCTACATGAGGAGATTGAAGATTAATACCTGTAACAAGTCAGGAAAACTATATTTCTTTCTCGGGTCAGAGATTAATACTTGAAACCAGCCAGGATAACTATCTCAACGACCGACAATTTTCAAGTTCCAGATTAATGCCTGAAACCAGACAGGACAACTAGTTGTGAACAGCTGATTTGTATATTAACACCTGAAACCAGACATGAAAACTATCTACATGACCAGATGAAGCAATCTTACACGGGTTTCTTCTCATGATCTCCATATGCAGTCTAATACAGACTCGTCCTAAAGCAATCTTACACGGGTTCCTTCTCATCATCCAAATGCAGTTTAACATAGACTTATCCTGAAGCAGCCCCACACAGGCTCCTTCTCATATATCTCTGGATGTATACTAACACAGACTCATCCTGAAGCAGCCCTACACAGGCTCTTTCTAATACATTTTCAGGTAACGGTTAATTTTATTATCCCCAGCAAGTTATTGTGAAGCCTGAATTTCAACCAGAAAGTAGCAAACTCTCATCTCTCCATTATAGAGATAACTCCTCAGTAGAGTCTTGAACAATTGAAGCTCTTAGACTTTATTCCCCACAGGTTTTCCTCAAGCGGGGGAACAACAGAAACCCATATTCCCCAGCGGAGTCCTCCTCAGACAGCAGGAGCAATAATTCCCCACAAAGGGACCATTTATGAAATCAGCATCTACTTTGGATATGTAAGCCCAAATGGCATATGTAAGCCCATTCCCGATGTCATCAATCATCAGTGTTACTTCATGCGAGTGCAAATTTCTAGGCACTCTAGTGTTCAATCATCTTCCACCTTCAGATCACGAAAGGCAGACAAGCCAATCTAAATCCTCAGGTTTAAGAAGATTGAACAGGGGCAGCTGTTGTACCCTAAAATTTTCCCTCCCATTTTACTCAAGACGTGCTCATTGAGGTTCCCAATTGCTCAAGGATGACCAAGAATTGACCAGACAAATTCTCCTCCTAAGCAATGAACCTCTAACTAGGGTTTCCCTTTTCACCAAGATGTGTGAACTCCAAAGGTCTCAAATTTTTTCCATGGTCCTAATATTTCTTCAATATTTTCCATGACAAATTTCATTCCTTACACTACAAGTTTGCTCAGTCAATTGCTCAAATGTTTGAAAATCAATTGTACAAGGTCAAAAGTCAACTGTGACCAATGTGTAGTCAAACTTCAAGATATTTGGTCAACATCAACATTTTGAAGTGATATCCATCATTTGATCAAGGGTTGGTCATGATTCCTCAATAAATGCTCCTAATCTATCAAAAGTCAAGAATTGCTAAATTAGGGTTTTTATAGGAAAAGTCAACTAAACTTTGACCAGGCATAACTTTCACATACTTCATCCATTTTCCCACAACTAAAGCTCATTTTAAAGAGAATCCAATTCCCTACAACTTCTCTTTTTCCCTCAAGTCCAAGAAATGCACCATTTGAAAGATACAAGCTCATACGTTACAGGTCATTTTCAGAAAGTCAACAAAAGATACTTTTTGTCAAGACCATTTACATCAAGATAAAATCTTCAAATACAAAATTGATCAAAATAGAGATTGAAGTAGACATCTTGGGATTTCCAAAAAGTCCAAGATCATCATTATGAGATAAAAATTAAGCTAGTTATGGCTTGTCCAAATTGGGAAAATTTGAGAAGTTTCAAGAAATGTGCATTGGACAAACTTGGACTTTTAGGTCAATGCCTAACTTCTTGGACTTCAAGAATCTTATTGGCCTTATGGAAGACCTATAAACTCATTCTTACCTTGTCTTGCATTTTTTATCTATTTTATTCATATTTATTTTGTTTTTATTTAAATAAATGCAAGATAAATTGTATAAAATAGTGAGTGATGGATCATGGCACTTGGGTTGTTCGTTTGGATTGATTTTAGGCCCATAAATTCATGCAAAGCTATCCAGGTTCATCCCCCAAACAAAATGGGCAAGAATGGTCATTTTTGGAAATATTTCAAATTTGATATCTTGAGATTTAAGCCATGCCATTACACTATGATTTCCTCCCATCTTTGCTTATCTCATTCCTCTAGAAATACAGAGTGGTATTGCAAGCCAAAGGGACGCATGGACATTGCCTAAAGAACTCTACAAAATTTGTAAAAAAATTCAAAATTGTCAAAAGTGGCATTTTCATTTCCAGCCATCATCAGTCCAAACCAAAGGCGTAAACCATTCCCTGAGAGTCCAATGAGTCACGTCCAACCCTCATACGAGTCAGAAACGAGTCAGAATGCCATATCTCTATCTCACCGATTGGTAAAACCTTTCTAAATCGAACCCTTAAATTTATGCATTGTTAACTCATTTTATTTGCATAGATCATGTAGTATAATTGTTTAGAACGTATTTGACATATTGCTTTTGAGATTTGACGCATGGATGGCAAAGTACAATTGTTAGGGTTCCAAAACAATTGAGTTCCAAACTGAGTGATACCATGGATTTTAGGACAAACAAATGGTGTCATTGAACTCGCAGCCCCCTAATTAGGGGGGCTATGACCTTTTTTTCTTTTAATTCATCGTGTTTTTCAGGTTATGATTTTGGTTGGCCAGAGAAGAAGGAGGTCAACCACCGTGTATGGTGGTTTGACCTTCCCCTATGCTGGCGTGTCTGAACCTCGCGTTGTGATTCTCCCATTTAAAATGGTAGGGCCCACTCAGCGCGCGTGTCTTGATTTAAATATTTTTCTGATTGGTTTTCACGTATAATATTATTGGTTCAGTTATAATAACGAATGAACAGGTGGTTGAGTGGTCAGGCGAGTGAGTGTGCAAGGAGGAAACCTTGGTTCGATACCCAGATGATGTATTTTGTTTTTTCTAACAAGTTTTTTGCAGATCCAGTGTGTTGTGTCACCAAACACCTACTGTATGCCTTCACATCTGGGCTAGCAAATATCAATCGGATACAGATCCAGCGCCTTTGGGGTACTAGCCCATCATGCACCCTCAGGGCCAGCAGCACTGGATCCCAAAGCAGATATGGGCTTCTCTTTATTTGGGCCAAATGAATTTCAACATACACCCCCTTTATTTACTAATCAGCACCTGGCCCAGTTTTATCTTTTTATTTTTTTGTCTTTTAGCTTTTTTTATTTGTTTTATATTTCACTTTTAAAACCTTTTTTTATCAAATCATAAAAATAAAATAAAAAATAATAATAATAATTAGACTTAGGATTTTTCTAAAATTAATTTTAATTTTGTAAATAATTAACTTAATTATTTTGACTTGTTTTAATTAATTTAAAATCAATTAGAAATAGGTTATTTAATTCAAATATTTTCTAAATAAAAATACAAAAACATTAGAATTAGGTTTAAATTCATTTAATATTCATTTTTTATTTAAATTTAGATTTAAGGTAGTTAATAAAAAATAAACAAAAAAAAAAGATTTCTTTATTCATCTAGAACTTTTTAGGTTTTTAGACGTTTCTTTCCATTTCGCACGTGTTGTTTATTTTCGCACCTTTATTGTGCTAATGTATCTGCTGATGGAATGTAATAGAATTAACTAGGGCTTTACCACTTTCTTTATTTCCCCCCATTTTTTTGGACATGTAAACCCCCTCCCCGAAGCATTGTAATAGCGTAGATTTAATTTTCCGCACTTTAAAATTTCTATACATATTAACTGTCTAGATGCATGATAATAGGATTGTATGGCAAGAATAAAAACAAAACGCTAAAAAACCTAATACAAAGACAAAATAACTGAATATAACACACTTGCACATGCGCACCTCTAGGGTATCCCCATTTCGGTTTCCTTCGGATTAAAACAGTCATAACTCTCAAAATGTGAGAGACTTTAGTGGCTACCCTCCGGTTTAAAGATCAAAAATGATCCTTTCGATGTTGCCTCGGTATGATCTTAAAACCCTAGGGTAGTTACTAAGGTATCTTGCCCAGTTTCCTTTGTGACTGTAACGACGTCCCATCGATTGTCCCTCAAAATATCCAACGACTAGGGCTACCTACTCACTAATAGTAGGATAGTGTTGTCTAAAGGAAAAGAGGAAAAGAACAATCCTTTTGAGTATAGTAGATAGTTCTTAGATGATTGCTCAAAACAAAACAAACTTTTACACATACACAAAACTCTTTCAAAAATATTTTTCAAAACACTTTGTATAGGTTCTCTACCAATCCGAGAAACATTACAAAGTTCGTTGTACTAAGGCGCTTTCTTCCAAAATACTTTTCAAACACACAAAGCACAAGGTATTTTTTCAAATGAGCTAGCATCTAAGAGCCCATAGATAACTACGGATGGAAAGGGTGCTAACACCTTCCCTTTCCATAATCTACCCCCCTTACTCAGAAAATTCTCGAAAAGGTCTTTTTCTGTTCTTTTCACCCTTTTCTTTGTTGGATAAAAGAAAAGTCGGTGGCGACTCTTGCTTACCGCAACATTTGCGAACATAAACACAAAACCAATATAAACATTCGGCTCTGCCACCATATCACAGTGTGAAGTAGTCGCCCAAGTGATTCCTCCAATGGAAGAAAAATAGATAAAGAAGATTTTTCTAAAGACTCTGAGTGCTTTCTATTATGAAAGAATGGTGGAAAGTGTGCCAAGTGATTTTACCAAAATGGTAAGCATGGGAGTTCGTTTGGAAGAAGCTGTAAGAGAGGGTCGCTTGACAAGAAGTAAAAGTTTCGGTAGTGTAAAAAAACCATCATACGGGTTGGATAAAAAGAAAGAGGGAGATAAAAATGTTGTTATTCGAGAGAGAAGGGTTAATCCTCCTAGAAGAAATCACCAGTGCCACCAACAGTTTGCTCTGGTAACTCCAGTTGTCAATACGGTTCCGACCCTAGTTACTTATCAAAGACCATCCCCTCATGGATATCAAGGGAATAATCAGAGGAGAGAGCCTTTTGACTTTATTCCCATAAGATATGCTGAGTTACTCCCATCATTGATTTAGAAAAAGTTAGTTCAGACCAGGCCACCCCCTGCTATACCATCACCTTTGCCTTGGTATTATAAGGCAAATAAAATGTGTGCTTTTCATCAGGGAGCACCAGGGCATAATGTGGAAAATTGTTATCCTCTGAAATCGGAAGTACAAAAGATGGTGAGATCTGGTATGTTGTCCTTTAAAGGTGTTGGCCCTATCGTAAAAGATAATCCTTTACCAAAACATGGAAGAGCAAATGTTGTCAACATGGTTGTTGGTTGTCCATGGGACTTCTGGATCTTTGATATAAACTTAGTTAGAGGATATTTGGTAAAGATGCATGCTGACCTTTGTGAGTTTAGTTACTATACACATGACCATGCTGGTTGTGGTATTTGCAGTATGGATATATAAGGGTGTGATAAGATAAAGGTTGATCTACAGGAAATCATGGACGAAGGCCTCATTCATATAATCAGGCCTAAGGCATGATATGAGGAAGATGTGAACATGGTCTTTGGATGTCCCGTAGAATTCCAGATCTTTTACGTGAACCATATGAATGATGATTTGGTGCAATTGTACGCCACCTTCTGCCACATAAATGGTCAAGTAGAACACCATTATGGATCTTGTCGGATCTACTGCAGATATTCTCATGGTTGTTCCATTGTGAGAAGGGGTATTCAGTTGTTATTGGATAATGGTACTATCAAAGTTTCAGGCTATAGATATGATTACAATCTGAATAATGTGATATAAGATTGATTGGCTGAGACTGTGTCAAATGATGAATATGCTTCTGCAGATGAATTCTTTTCCTCAGATGAAGATATGTTCTCCAGCAATGATTATGTAATGCCCAAATATTCTGAAGAAGGGGTGAATATTATTGTACTGTGTTTCAATATTCCTGCCACTATAGAGATTGAGTACTGTAGCAAGCCAGTTGTCGCTCCAGTGGTGATTTGCTTACCGTGTCATGTTCCTTACGAATCAGACGAAGTCGTACCATAGAAATACAATGCTATAATTCTATAGGATGGTGTGGAAGTTCCCATCCAACCTTTGTCTGATGTCAATAATATTGCTGAGGCCAGTAGAGTGACCCGTAGTGGTCGTGTTTTAGCACTTATCATTCAAGGGAATGATAACATTGATAAGAAGGTTGTTGAAAGTGTTGAAACTAAGAAAGCAGTGAGGGAATCCAGCGGTGCTACTTTGGAAAAAGACATGGATGATATATTGAAAATTATCAAGATGAGCGACTACAGGATCGTAGATCAATTATTGTAGACACCGTCAAAGATATCTATTCTAGCCTTGTTGATGAACTCTTCTGCCCACGAGGAATCTTTGATGAGAGTGTTGGATCAAGCCTTCATGGAAAGTGATATGCCTTTGGACCAATTCAACAGTGTGGTAGGGAATATTACATCCTGTAATAACCTAAGTTTATGTGATGAAGAAATTCCTGACGAAGGAAGGAACCATAATTTGGCTCTCCATATATCCATGAACTGTAAGAACGATTCATTGTCAAATGTGTTGATTGATAATGGGTCCTCCTTAAATGTCATACCGAGGAGTACACTTATGAAGTTGAAGTACCGAGGAGCTCTCATGCGCCCAAGTGGCATAATTGTAAAATATTTTGATGGATCAAGGAAGTTTGATATTGGGGAAGTGTGTTGTACACAAAAATTTTCCCTCTCACTTATCAATTATTTTCTCACAAAAGATCTCTCTTGGTTCAAGATTGCATTAGGGCTGATCAACTCAAGACACCTCCTTAAGCACTGATGACCAAAATTAGGGTTTGAGATTTCACAAGGATAATTGAACTTTTAATGCCTCATATGACTTTCATGGATCATTATGGACCCCCAAGATTACTCATGTCAAGTTTCAAGCCTTGGATCACATTTTTGCTCAGTTAATTGAGCAGTTGACCTAAAAATCAGTTGTATTAGGGAAAAAGTTAATTATGGCCAATTTACTGTCAAACTTCATAATTTTTTATCCATAGAAACATTATAAACTCATGTATATCATTTGATCAAGTTTGGACCACAATTCCTCAAGAAATTTGATCAAATCATCAAAAGGGCAAAATGGTCAAAATTAGGGTTTTGACTGAGGAAAGGCAATTTCTGATTTTTGACCTAGCAAATGGTTAAGTGGTTTGAGGCATGATCTCAATAATTCAATTGCATCATTTTGACCTAATGTAATGACCCAAAACATTTCTCAAGATCAATTGGATTGATAGTGAATTTTCAGTCAACTGATCAAAAGTCAATTGTACATTGAAAAGTCAAACTTTGACTTTTTGGTCAAAATCCAATGTCAAAGATCACAATTCATCAAAACATGTCAAAATATGAAACTTATTCATCAAGAAATCAAAAAGTCAAGATTCCATTTTGAAAATTCAAAGTTTTCTAACTTAGAAATTTTTGTGTTTAAAACTTCATGTTTTTTCACAACTTTGAGCAAATATTTCACCATGATGCAAGATGATTCAGAAGAAACTTTCAACATGAAAGTTGTAGATCTCCATGATTTCTACAACATTTCTTTACACAACTTATTCTAAAAGTGCTTATATCTCAAGTTATTAATTAATAAAGTCTTGGTCTTGAAATTAAACACTTAGTGAAAATTTGCCCTAGTTTTGGTCAGGATTTTGACCTAACTTCTGACCAAAGTTTCACCTAGTTCTAAGGGGAATTTTCAAAAGTGATTCAAATCGGGTTTGTAGAGCACATTACAAGATTTCCAAAATTTCCAAGAACTCATTGAGATCATTTTTGAGAAAGGTGAATCGAAGGTCAGAAGTTGGGGTTTCAAGTTGTTTTGCAAGGAAAAATTTGTGATGCACAATGAACCAAATCCATAGCCATGCTGCATAATCTTCTCTTTTCAGACCTCAAACTTGAAATTAACTCCTTAATTAAATGTTTACACAACATATGGAGCCATTTTCCAAGCATTTGAATCATTATCCAAGTTGCATTTCCATTTTTGAAAGAAAGGCACCATTGTTATTCTTGAAAAGTGACTTTAATCACAAAGTCAACTTGTATGGAGCTTTCCACTTGTTCTTTCTGCACAAGCATACTCTATAAACTCAGAACAAACATGTTTAAAGTTGCTATCCACCCTACAAGACATGTACCTTGCATTGAAACCATGTTTGTCAAGATAACTTCAAAAACAAGTCAAGAACTCATAACATGTGATTCTTTGTTTCCGATCATTTCAAATCTCAAAACCTTTCCTCTATAAATAAAGATACTATTTGCAATAGAATCCATGAATACACAAGCTCCATAACTTCCCAAACTCAGAACTACATCACAAACCACCATTGTTGCATATTCTGACCAAGAACTTTAAACTTCCATTTCACTCGTGCGTTTCTTGGCCTTTTTCTTCGAAAAGCTTCCAAACATCATACATAAGTCATTCGTATCCCTGTTACACGACTGTAACACCATCTTCATCCATTTCCAAGTTCAAAAACAGAGCATCACAGTTGGACTTCTCTAGACCATTCCATCCACCTTCAGCTCAAGCCAGCCATTACATTAGCTTCCTAGAGGTCCAAGGAAGCTAACCTGATCATCACCATCACTTGAAACAAGCTCAAACTCATTTCACGATTTCTAGTTTGGACATGTTTTTCTTGAACTTCTCTCTCATTATTTAGGAATTGTTAGGTTTGCATTTGTGAAGATAGAATGTAGATATCATTGCCCTGAAACTATACATGTCCATAGATTTCATTTATGTTGCTTGAGCACGGTGAATTTTGAGTTTAAACTTGCTGAAACATTTAGGTCAGAATTTGGTACTTTCAAAAATTCTCATTCATCTTTGATTTATATCTTATGATATTTATATGTTTGGATTCGTGTGAAAAAATGGAGCAATTTTCATGTTTACATTTTTGCAAATGGTTGAGAAATGAGCAAGTTACAGATCCTTTGGCTGGAGGTTGAAGATAAAGTACAGTCAGGGCACGTTTTAGGTTATATATTTATCATTTCATACCAGTTAATGGATGTATCACCTCCTCAGTGGTTAAAGCGCGTGCATGTCACTATGAGGTCCTGGGTTCAAGCCCCAGTGTGACCTTTTTTTCCATTTTTCCACTTTTTTTTGACATTTTTGAGTTTTTGCAGCGCTGGGCCTCCCCTTCTTTGGGCTTTGTTGTTTTTACTAACTTCTGACCCCATGTTTCATTAATCCACCTCTCTAACTTATTTTGATTTATTTTATTTTTTACTTTTTCATCTTTTATTTGTTTATTATTATTATTATTATTATTATTATTATTATTATTATTATTATTATTATTATTATTATTATTATTATTATTATTTTCATTAATCATAAAAAATAAAAAAATATTTTATTTATTATTTACACTTATTCATTTTATTTTCTTATGAAACAAAAATATTAAAAACATTTTTTTAAGAAATTAATTTCTCTTTTAAATAATTAAATATTTAGACTTAGTTTTAATAATTATTTTATTAATTAAAATTAATTTAGAATTTAAGTTTCTTTTAATTATTTAATTTTTATTTTTATTTTTATTTAACTTAAAACCCTTCTTCTTCATAAAAACCCTAAAAATGTATTTTAATTTAATTTCTTTTCTCAATTAGTTTAAGTTAATTTTATTTTTATTTTAACAAATAATTTTTCTTAATTAGGTTTAGGTTAAACCCTTTTATGAAAATCAAACAAAAATCATCTCTCTTTTTATATTCTTGTATTTATATATTACCATTTATTTAATTATTTGTATATGTTCAATATGGTTGTAATAGATAATTAGATTTAAATTCTTGCAATATTCCCCATTTGTAATTTGTATACCCCCTTCCCTAAATGATGTAATAGCTTAGAAATTTTAAATTTCGCAATTTATCGCTTTATATACAAATGCTAGTTATTAGGGTTTTGTATGGAAAGACTAAAGCCAACAAATAGCAAACCCTAATCAAGACAAAAACAAAGCATGAAAACCAATACACTTGCACACAAAAACACCCCTAGGGTAAATCCATTTGGTTTCCTTACAAAATGGCCATATTACGCATGTTAGTTGATAGTACAACAAAATTCAAAGTATTCTCGTTCATGGACAGATTTTATGGATATAATTAAATAAGAATGGCTCCTGAGGACATGGAAAAACCAACGTTTATCACACCCTGGGGAACATTCTGTTACAGAGTGATGCCCTTTGGGCTGAAGAACGATGGTGCAACGTACCAGAGGGCTATGAAAACCCTATTCCATGATCTGATTCATAAGGAAATTGAGGTATATGTTAATGATATGATTTCCAAATCCCAGACTGAAGAAGGGCATATAGAAGATTTGTTGAAATTATTTCAGCGTTTGAGGAAGTATCGTCTCCGCTTGAATCCAAATAAATGCACCTTCGGTGTCCGATCAAGGAAGTTATTAGGTTTCATTGTCAGCCAAAAAGGAATTGAAGTTGATCCTGATAAAGTCAAAGCAATTCAAGAAATGCCTGCACCAAGGACTGAAAACAAGTTAGAGGCTTCCTTGGGCGGTTGAATTACATTTCCAGATTTATCTCCCATATGACTGCAACATGTGAACCGATCTTTGAGTTGTTAAAAAAGGATCAAGATTGTGTGTGGACAGATGATTGCCAAAGGGCATTTTAAAGTATTAAAGAGTATCTGCTTGAACCTCATATCTTGCTCCCTCACGTTAAAGGAATACCATTGATCATATATTTGATAGTGTTAGATAATTTTCTAGGCTGTATTTTGGGATAACAAGATGAAACAGGAAAGAAGGAATATGCCATTTATTATCTCAGCAAGAAGTTTACTGACTGTGAGTCACGGTATTCTATGTTGGAAAAGACATGTTATGCTCTGGCTTGAGAGGCAAAGCGGTTGCGGCAATATATATTGAATCATACTAGTTGGCATGGAGCATGGAAGCAAAGGCAACCTCGTTCTCCCTTGTGTATGGCATGGAAGCAGTACTCCCCGTTGAGGTTGAGATTCCCTCTTTACGCGTGATAATGGAAACTAAGTTGTTAGAGGATGAATGGGTCCAGAACAAGTTTGACCAGTTGAATTTGATTGGAGAGAAGAGAATGACGGCCTTGTGTCATGGTCAGTTATACCAGAAGAGAATGAAGAAAGATTTTGGTAAGAAGTTTAAGCCTCGTGAATTCAGAGAAGGCAACCTCGTGCTCAGGAAGATCATGTCTTTTAACGCTGATTCCAGGGGCAAGTGGACTCCCAATTTTGAAGGCCCATATGTTGTCAAGAAATCCTTCTCTAGCGGTGCATTAATTCTTGAAACTGTGCATGGCGAGGAGTTCCGACGTCCCTGAATGCTGATGAAGTCAAGAAATACTCCGCCTAAAGAAATAAAAGAACAACTCGCTAAGTGAAAAACCTGAAAGGACGGCTTAGGCAAAAAGAAGTGTCTTGATAGGCCGAAAACTTGAGAGGGAGGTATAGGTAAAATTAGAAACATAAACAGAATAAATTATCCCTCTAGGTTGAAAACCCGCAAGGGAAACTTAGGCAAAAGTTAGGGATTTCTTGGAAATTAACTGTGTCAGACAAGACTTGGCCATTGAAACAACAATCTTCTTGGATCCTCACTACTCTTCAACCGAAGTCTCTACTCAGGAATTCAGAGTTGTTAGGGAGAATAGTGGTCATTGTATTTCAATGTATCTTTTCCAATACATTACCATTTTCCAAACTTTGTAACCATTTATGGAGTCTCGCCATTTGCAGACTACCATTCTATTAATAAAGTTTGAGCTTTTATCCAATTCTTTGCAATTCTTATTTTATTCAGCTTACAAAGATTTCATTTATTATTGATAGTAATTTTCAAAGCAAAAAGATTAAATAACAAAAATTATTATTTGGGTTAAATATAAAAACACCCCCTGCAATATTAGCAAATTCAGGTTTTAGCCCCTTGTAAAAAAAATTTAATTCCCCCCTTGTGTTATGTAGATTCCCTCAAATCACCCCCCACTGGCCAGATTTCATGGAATCTTTAGTGACATGTAGATTTATTTGCCACGTCCTATTTCTAATGTAGCCACATGGCATTCTTATTCAATCATCTCCTTGCCTAGTTGTTAATTGTGTTTTATATTCATTATACCCCCTATAATGTTAGGGTTTATGTGAGAAGTTTGTGTTGCATAGATGATTAGTCGTTAGGGTTCATTTTCCTTTGAAGCAATTAGGGTTTTGTCTGTTGTTGATAGCAATTCCTTTGAAGCTTCTGTCGTCTATAGGCGTCCGATTGTCATGGGTGGAAGCAAGTGTTCTTCAACAAGTAAGGGTTTGCCAAGATGTGGATGTAACGAAACCATGAAGTTATGGATTTCTAACATCACCGAAAATCCAAGCAGAAAATTCTGGAAATGCAGAAATTCCATGGTGAGATGTTTATAAGGTTGTAATTCCTCTTATATGAACCTTCTCATTTTTTTTATGTTTTAATATTGGGAAAAATGCATAATGGTTGCGGATTGTTTCTCTGGGACGACATGGTTAGCGAGGCTGAAGTGAATTCATCTAGATGTTGCGAATGTGACATGAGCAGGGGTTATTTGTGATAATTTGCGAAGGAGATCGTTGAGGAGAGATCAAACAAGGTGGAAAAACTGAAGAGAAAGGTTGCATTGGAGAATACAAAGAATTTCTAGATGATGACTGCAATTGTTCTGTCTTGGATGTTTTTTACATTTGTGTATTTAAAGTAGTTGATATGGTTTGTAATTGGATCTTGGTCTGTCATGGTTTATAAGACACACAAGTTTGTGTTGAATTAAACTCTAATTTTTGGTGTCCATTGAAAGACAAACTAGGTTTTGTTGAATGAAATTTTAAGTTTTGTGTAATTTAGTTAAAGTTACATTTGTTGATAGTGAATATCTATGGCACCAAAGTTACATTCATTGAAAGTTTAAGTTTTGTTGAGTAAAATTTTGACAGCGTAGTTGAAATAACTTGGTGGAAAGTTACAAAATTTTGGCAGTATAGTTGAATAAAATTTTTACAGCAAAGTTACAAAAGCACACTTGGTGCATATGTCTATTACAATATTACCTAAAGGCACACTTGGTGCATATGTCTATTACAGCATTACCAAAAGGCATACTTGGTGCATATGTCTATTACAGCATTACCAAAAGGTACACTTGGTGCATATGTCTATTACAACATTACCAAAAGGCACACTTGGTGCATATGTCAAACACAATAATAATACAAGCAAATAAAAGGCACACTTGGTGCATATTTCAAACCCTTAGGTCTATTAAATATAACATAAAACTTAGTCTCTAATTTTTTGGTCCCCCGTGTCTTCATAAACCTTGTTTTCACTCCTAGTTTGGAGTCTTTTGAACCTGACTTCTCTCTAACTTTTGTTATGGTGATTGGCTGCTCACTAGATCTTGGGCCTGTAATTGGTTTCTTAAACCAACTCAACTTGATCCTTTCAATTTACCTTCTTTTGGTAACTGGCTTCTTTCCTTTCTGTTTCTTTGAGTTAGCCACAACAAATACAATCTGAGAATCATTTGGAACATCAGTTGGAACAGACTTCTCCCTAGCACTCTGATCTGCATTTTGTACATCAGTTGGAACAAACTTCTTCCCATCAGTTGGATCTGCATTTTGTACATTAGTTGGAACATATTTCTCCCTAGCATTTTGATCTGCACTTTGAGCATTATTTGGAACTGTACTCTCAGCTTCACTAGAATTTTTAACTTTCCTCTGCATAATTAATAATATGTTAGATTAGTCATAAAAAAGTTTGTACAACAGAATGAATTTTGAGAAATAGTTATACCTTTATTTTAAGAGCATTGGGATCTTGTGTCAATGACTTGCAAGTCAATGCATTATGACCAAACTTGTCACATTTTGTGCACTTATATGCAACCCCATGTCTTCTTATTCTTGCACCTTCCTCTCCAACTTCTCTTTTCCTTACCTTTCTAGGCCTTCCTGGACCTCTCTTGTATGATGGTGGTAAAACTTATTCCATTTCTACTTATGGCCACATATCCTACCCATTGATAGGGCTTATTGAAAATCCATAACAAAGTGCAAATTTTTCACTGGTGCAACACTCATCAACAAAGTCATCAGGATTTTGCTTCCTATAACTCAAAGTTGCCACAACATGCCTATAAAGTATTCCCACTAACTCCCAGAAGTTGAAACTAGATGACCTTTTAGCTATGTCAACTATAAACTTTTGGTGGTTGTAAGTATGGTGACTTGGAATTGCTCAACTATGGACCATGTTGGCAGCCAATGTCCACTGTTGTATACTTCATTATCTAACCTTCTCCTGGGTATAGGCATCACTTTATGTTACCATTTTTCTAGTTTGGTGGCATATATAGACAACCTATTCATAAGGTATTTCCTTATCCACTCATACATAGTCAGTATGGGTTTAACCCTAGTAGCTAGTATTGTAGAGGTGAAGGATTCAGATATGTTATTCATCAAAACATCGCATTTAGGGTAAAAAAGTGAAGGCATGGTTACACTAACTCTTAGTAGGGACTGCCATCAACCAAGTCCAAGCATTTTGATCCATTTTCTTCAAAGCATTCATCATCTAGGACCATGCTTGCTGGTATGTAGCTTTACTAGCCCCCATCATCAAATCCCTTATGACAGATACATCACCAATTTTTTTTTGAAATTCGCATATGAATGTCTGAGACACAGTCTGTGTTTTATCCTGTCGAACATCTCCTTGAAGAAAGCAACTAGTCCCTAAAGCAGAAACATTTGCACATTCAATACAGAACCAACAAGTTAATAACAGTTAATCAATACACTACTAGCAGTTAAGGATACGCATACCTTCTGTTGATCAGAGATGAATACATATTGTGATACGGTGGGAGAACTGACTTGAAGGTTTTGCGTTTGTGTTCGCAAATGTTATGGTTTAGCAAGAGTCGCCACCGACTTTTCTTTTATCCAAAAGGAAAGGTGAAAAAGCACAGGAAAGACCTTTTAGATGTTTTCTTGAGTTCGGGGGTAGATTATAAAAAGGGAAGGTATTAGCATCCTTTTTATCTATGGTTTTCCATGGGCTCTTAGTTACTTGCTGTGATCGGTGGATCTGGAACTGACTGTTTAATGCTAGTTCGCGAAATGTCGCGGAAGCAAGAGTCGCCACCGTCTTTTATTTTCTCCAACATGGACAGGACAAAAGCACAGCAAAATTCCTTATGAGATAGTTTCTCGGTTCGGGAGGTAGATTTATAGAAAGGGAAGGTGTTAGCACCCTTTCTATCCATGGTTATCCATGGGCTCTTAGATACTTGCTCATTGTGTTTTCAAAAGTGTTTGCTTTTTAATTGTGAGTGAGTTTGAAAAAGTTTCGTTTAAAGATTTCAGATCGACTCTTGTATCAGTCCTCAAGAGTGTTTGAAAAATCGTTTTGAAAGCTTTTTGAAAAGTGTCGGTGTGAAAAGGTTTTTGATTTGTTTTTGAATAGAGCAAGTATCTACGAGTCATCTACCTACCCTAAGGAATCAGGCTGTGTAAATATCCTTAAGGTAGTGCCATCCCACCATTGAGAGGTAGGTAGCACCACCGTTAGAGGTGTTCGGGTCAATTCGTTTGTAGGGACAGTGTGGTCACCAGAGCAACAGTAGGACACCTTAGAAGCTACCCTTATGCCATTGATCCTTTTTTTATTCCGAGGCAACCGTTTCGAGGTAACTGGATCATGTCATAGACATAAGGACTTACTAAAACGTCCTATACTCGACGACCACGTTTCGAAGGTAAGGAAACAGTGAGGCGTACCCTAAGAGTGGTGTGTGAATTTGTGTGTTGTTTTCATGTTCATATTTTATCTTGTACATGTATCATGGTGATCTACGCATTGTTTTTAATTTGGCCATACATTCTTTCATGCAATTAGAAATTAAAAGTGCGGAAATTTAAATGCGGAAAGTAAAATCCTACGCTATTACAAGGCGCGGGTCTATACATCGTCAAATTAACAAAGACCCGTTTTAATAAAAAGGCGGAAAGTAAAAGACCTAATTACTATTACATCCGGAAAGCAGTTACATAATAATTGATAAAGAAAATAATGCGCGAAAAGAATAAATTGGAACGTCCGAGGGCGTTGGACCCTTTTGAAATTAAATTGAATTAAAAGTTAATTAAGTATTAAATTAAAGAAAAGAAATATTTTTTTTGTTTTTTGTATTTAATGAAATAAGAAAAGAATTTAAAATTAGAAGGAAACCCTAGTTCTAAATATTTTTAATTATTAAAGAAAAGGTTAAAGTTTAAAACCTAATTTATGCTAATTAATTATTTACATATTTATTTACAAAATATTTAGTAATTAATAATAATATTAATGATGAGAAAATTATTTGTAAAAAAAAAATGAAAAGGTTAAAAAACCCTAATTTCTACATATTTTATTAATTTAAGAAAATATTAAAGTTTTAAAACCTAAATTAACTAAGTTAATTGTTAGAGTTTATTTACAAAATAAATTAATTTAAATATTAATTAAACATATTTTAGTTTCTGATTTTTTTATTTATGAAAATTAATTTATGAAATTAAAGAAAACAATTAAAATAATTAATAGAATTAAGAAAGAAAAACAAATTAAAAATTAAAAATTGATGCAAACCATGGGGGGTATCAGGCCCATTTAGGAGATTTTTTGGAAGTAATTTGGCCCATTAGACAAAAAGCCTTGTTTGACTTTCTGGCATCACGTGCGTGTTCATTGACTCCTGAGTACCGTGGTCTGCATTCTTTGGCCATTGGATTGGGTTTCATGCATAAGTTGTTCTACTTTGGCCATTTGGCTTTTGGCTTTTGGCTTTTGGCCATTTGTGTTCTGGCCTCAATGTTTCTTAATCTTCTCAGGATGTCTGTCTCGCCATGTATTGGTGTCATGCATAAGTTGTTCTTTTGGCCATTTGGCTTTTGGTTTTTGGCCATTTGTGTTTTGGCCTCAACGTTCCTTAATGAACCTGCATGGGATCCTGTCTAAATCTGGAGTGTTGACTCTCATGAACACATTAAATAAAATCATAAAATGCAAATAAAGCCAATATATGAAGAAATTTAATGTTTAGGCACAATATGGCATGTATGAATGATTATACCCTTTTGATCATGGAGATCAAATCAATCATACCCTTACTGGAAAATTAGTGACCTGAATGCTTTTATGCCCTTTGGATCATGGAGATCAAGCCAGCCTTATCCTTACTGAAGAAGTAGTGAGGTGTTGGTTTGTAACTGTGATGGCTTGTTTGTAGTGAGAGAGGGATTTGTAATAAGGATTTCAAGGTTTTAGGGTTCTTGAAAGAATTTGATATTCTAACAGTGTTGTGGCAAGGTTTTTTTCTCTCTTTTCCTCCTCTCTGGTTTGTGTGAAAAAAAGGTGATTATATAATGGAAATTAGGGTAAAGAAAATGGGCTTTGAATGTGCAATTGGGCCTCCAATGTTCACTTGAGTTCGTCACTTTCCAGGCTAAATCGCAGGGACTTAAGTACAATTTTTGAAGTTGAAATGTGAAAACAAAATGTAGCAGACATCGATAACTAACTCCTGTCCGATAATCGGCTCAATCGGATAAACGGTGAATTAGTTATGAATTTTTGAAGTTTCAGCTCAGACAAACTTATTTTGGGCTCCAGTGTCGACTCTGACACGTTCTTCAATAAAAAACTGGTATTGATCGGAGCATAATCCGGTCTCGACTTTTGAAGCAAAGTTGTAGATCTATGAGTCAGGGACCTTGTGTAAAAATATGAGCCCAATCCGATAAAAATTGACCGAGTTATGAATTTTCGAAGTTTCGGCCCAGATGAAATAATATTCAGCATTCAGGATTTTCGGCGTGTCACACACTCTGAGCAAAAAATGAAGGCCTTTTGAACACCGTTCGAACTCGATACCTCCTGTGAAAATGTAGCCAACTCAATTTGTGAAATTTTGGCGCCGGAACCAGCTCGATACGATGAAAATCGACCAAGTTATGATTTTCTGAACATGACGCAAATAAACTTCTGTCACAAATTTTCTGTATGAAAATACTTGATAAATCCACATTTTTGAAGACCTTCTGATCGAAATTGGCTTCCAGACGTGAGAGATGAAAACGTAGATAATGTCAAGACGGAATTTTGGCCGCCGGAACGGGTTCAAAAGGAGTCACGATCTTCAAGTTATGAATTTTTTAGCGCGTAAAAACTGCACTTTCAGCACACTTTTTCACCATATTTCTTCGAGAAAACTCACACATTCGGATACCTTCTTTAAAGAATTGACTCTTGAGCCGAACCTGAATTTGAGAATACGTTATCAGAGATATCTTGGCGAAAGAATACCTGAATATGACGCGCCGGGTTGGACTTGTAAATTTTTCTTGAAATATTTTGAGACATATGGGAGGGCAAATTTTGGGGTACAACAGTTGTCCCTGTTCAATCTTCTTAGACCTGAGGATGTAGATTGGCTGGCGTGCCTTTCGTAATCTGAAGGTGGAAGATGATTGAACACTAGAGTGCCCAGAAATTTGCACTCACATAGTAGAATGTCAGCAGTGTGATGCAGGGAATGGGCTTACAGATGCCATTTGGAGACTGTAGGTATGTGGAGATGGGCTTATAGATGCCATCTGGAAGTATGATAGTACCTTGTCGGGAATGGGCTTATAGACGCCACCTAGGTGTCGATCGCGTAAGAGATTCCTTAGCGAGAACTTGCGTACCTGAGAAAGAAAAATAATTACCTGGCCTGTTACAGGAGTTGATCTTCAAACTCTTTACGTAGATGTGCCCTGGCTGGATACAGGAATCGAATCTTTAAACTCTTCAGACGTGCCCTGGCAGGATACAGGAATCGAGTCCGGAGAATATTAGTCGTCAACAGATACACCCTGGCAAGATACAGGAATCGGATCTTCGAACTCTTCAGACGTGCCCTGGCAGGATACAGGAATCGAGTCTGTTAATGTTAGTCGTCAACAGATACACCCTGGCGAGATACAGGAATCGGATCTTCGAACTCTTCAGACGTGCCCTGCCCGGATACAGGAATCGAGTCTGGAATTCAGAAAGGTTGGTGAGTTGTCTCTACTGACAGGTTATTTCCATGGACGGGTGGTCTTTATCGACGGGTGTCTATAACGACGAGTGTCTATAACGACGAGTGTCTATAATGACGAGTGTCTATAACGACGAGTGTCTATGACGACGAGTGTCTATGACGACGAGTGTCTATAACGACGGGTGTCTATAACGACGAGTGTCTATAACGACGGGTGTCTATAACGACGAGTGTCTATGACGACGAGTGTCTATAACGACGAGTGTCTATGACGACGAGTGTCTATAACGACGAGTGTCTATAACGACGAGTGTCTATAACGACGGGTGTCTATAACGACGGGTGTCTATGACGACGGGTGTCTATGACGACGGGTGTCTATGACGACGAGTGTCTATAACGACGAGTGTCTATAACGACGAGTGTCTATGACAACGAGTGTCTATGACGACGAGTGTCTATGACGACGAGTGTCTATAATGACGGGTGTCTATAACGACGAGTGTCTATAACGACGAGTGTCTATAACGACGAGTGTCTATAACGACGAGTGTCTATAGCGACGAGTGTCTATAGCGACGAGTGTCTTATAACGACGAGTTGGATCAGAGAAATCTTTCGGCATTGATTTAACTGGATTTGTATTCTTTGACTGGGTTGGTCTCTTTTGACTGTATTCGTCTACATAGCTGATCTTTTAACTGTATCCTTCCTGAAAGGTAAAGGTCAGTCATGTGCAATGCATGATATGGATCAAACAATAATATTTTTCAACACATGAGATTGTATGATATGATACGTATATGCATGTATCATGATGTATAACAATGTGATGTTTATGAATGTATCTGCGTCTAGGAAAATAGATCCTTGACGGATGCCGGGAAGTCAAATCCTGGGCTGATGTTGAAGAGTGAGATTCTTCGTTTCCGTTGGGGATGATGATTGCAAGAATACCGGTCGGAGAAGATAACTCCGTTGGGGAATAAACTTGG
This sequence comes from Vicia faba, assembly GCA_948472305.1. Taxonomy (NCBI): domain Eukaryota; kingdom Viridiplantae; phylum Streptophyta; class Magnoliopsida; order Fabales; family Fabaceae; genus Vicia; species Vicia faba. The sequence continues at coordinate 1,131,340,770 of OX451741.1, read as the reverse complement.
CGAAGAGATTACTCTGCGGGGAATTACTCTGTGGGAAGAGATACTTCGCTGAGATTTGATGATAACTCCGCTGGGGATTTCGTTGTTGTGCTCTGTTGGAAATGAAGGTATCTTGGTCGCATTCTTCAACTGAACTTACCTTGGCACTTCGGTGGACAGGGCAACCGGATCATTTAGACAACTCATTATTGCCCCAGTTTCTGTTGGAGAAGAAGGTACCTATGAAGGTGTTTGATGACTGCCAATTGACAAATCTTCTTCTGGTAGGCAAGTGACGAGATGACATGACATAGTCGTATGCTTTGATCCCTAACTTTTGCCTGGACCGCCCTTTCGGGTTTTCAGTCCACCGGGATACCCATTTTTGCCCAAGCCGCCTTTTCAGGTTTTCGACTTGCCGGGTATACAGATTTTTTTCATTTCATCCCTCATTTTTTCCCGAACCCTTTTGGTTCGCTGGGAAGCCCTTATTTTTGCCTAGGTGTGTCAACCTAGCGGGTCTTTGATTACGCGTAGTATTTTTTCCGACTATGTCCATGCTCTCAGGATGTAGGGAGGTGCCCCTGTTATTGTGTTGCCACGCTACCAGAAGATGTTTGGTCATGCAAGATTTGTTGCTGGGAATTCATGTCCAATTCCCCAAGTGGCTCAGGCGGAGGTTTGCCCCTGGCTGTTTGGCATCTTGAGGGATTCCTTGAATCTTGACTGGACTGCCCCAGATGATGGACAATGATCAGGCCATGCCTCTTGATTGGAGGTGCTTTTGTTCATTAGGCATTCGTCGTGCGAATTTCTATGCTGTTCAAACAAAAAGTCATATGCAAACAAAGTTATGTTAAAAATGCAAAGCTTATGTCTGTCTTGAAGTTTTTGAAAAATGCATTTTTCAGTAAAACCAGCAAATTTTGTAAAATGTGATGTCAACTCAATATTTTATAGCAAGCCTTAAGGAGTCAGGATACCTTTGGTAACAGTATGCTTTCGAACTAACCCATGCTTCAGCTAGGACTTTTAAGGGTTGTAGCGTGGCCTGGTTCACGGTTTAAGAAACAAAGGATAAAGGCTCAAATTTTATTTATACCCACCCGCTCTTCGTGATGTTCTTCAAACCTAAACTCAGCTGATCGTGCGTCAGACTTTGTTTGAGTCTTTGCTTTGATATTCCGGTGATGGTTCGGATATTGACAATTTATTTTGAGTAGGCAGTCATTTCCTTTTTTTGTCGAGGGTTTGTAGGACCTCTTTCTTTTGATTGCGTTATCCCTGTTTTTTGCCTGAACTGTTTCTTTTGTGGTTACAGTCAGCGGGATGCCCCAGTTTTCGTAAGTCTCCTTCATAGGTTTTGACTTTATTGAGCTTTTATTTCTGAGAGATAATGATTGTCTGTCTTTATGATTATTCGGAACCATCACTGTCTTTCTTTGTTTTGTAAGGACCTCTTTGGTGCCATTTGTTATGCACTTGGATCAACTGAGAGAACTACCCTGCCCCAGGTTATGATTAAGGGTTTTAAATTTCGAAAATAAAAACTCCTACTTCTTTGGCTCAGAGGGGTGGACGAGGGATTATCTTCCTTATAACTCCAGTGTTTAGGATTTGAAACAATGCATGTACCTCATCAGCGGGGTCTGTTCAAAAGCATACTGTAGATTGTGGTATCGTTTTCGTCATCCTCCCTCAAGAGGCTTAGAATTGTTATTGAGAGTTGACATCAAAAAAAAAATGAAAGCAGCTTTAAGCATAGTAAACATAATTACTTCAAAACAGACACGTGTAATGCATTAATGAAATAACCAAGTTTGACATGAAACAAAATGTTTGAACAATCAAAGAAAAATTCCAATTTGAACATTCGAATGAACAAAAAATTTCCAATCCTAGCCATGTTTTGGCAAGGGAGCAGTGGTCACATTCAGAATCTCTGGAGAGTCGAACTGGACTTCCTTCGCGTCGATCAGATCCTGAACCCTGTTTCTCAAAGTCCAACAGTCATCTGTAGCATGCCCCGGGCTGTCAGAATGATAGGCGCATCGAACATTGGGGTTGTACCTTGAGGGTGTCCTGTTAGGATTCTTTGGAGGGTCCATGAGAGTTACCAACTTGGTTTCCAGCAACTGTGGCAATATCTGTGACAAGGTCATGCCGAGGGGAGTGAATTTCCTTTTGGGTCTCTCTTCCCTTTGCTGATTGTGACGCTGAGGGGCGCCGGCCGGTTCTGCAATAAGCACCGCGTTGACATCTTGGCGGTGTTCGGACCTATTCTGCCCTCTTGAGCCATAGACAGCACTAGATTCTCTCTTGGATGGTTTCTTCTCAGTGTTCGAGGAGTCACCATTCTGTATTTTCCCTGACTTGATGCCAGCTTCTATTCTTTCCCCGGTCAAGACCAAATCTGTAAACCCAGCAGCAGAATTCCCAATCAGGTGGTTGAAGAATGGACCAGACAGGGTCCCCAAGAACATGGCGACGAGCTCGCGGTCAGTTAGAGGTGGTTGTACCTTTCCAGCAAGGTCCCTCCATTTTTGAGCATATTCTTTGAAGCCTTCTCCTGTACCCATAGACATCCCCTGAAGCTGAGTACGCGCGGGAGCAAGGTCGGCATTATACTGGTATTGCTTGTAAAATGCAGTGGCTAAGTCTTCCCAGGTACGGATGTTGGCTCCATTCAGTTGATAGAACCACTCGAGATGAGTCCCTGAAAGAGTCTCCTGGAAGAAATGGATCCATAAGTTCTTGTCAGCCGTGTAGGGCTGGATCCTCCTCATGTATGACCTGAGATGCAGCTTAGGACAGGATGCCCCGTCGTACTTTGCAAAGGCAGGTGCCTTGAATTTGTGCGGGATCACTACCCCAGAAGACAGACCTAGATCCTCGAAGTCCAGGCCGGGCACTTTTTGTATCTCCATGGCACTTAGCCGGTCTTCCAACTGTTTATACATGTCTTCAGCTGGAGGGTACTGCTCATCATTGTGATCGGTCTCGTTGTCGGAGACCACTGGACTAGGAACCTCCCGTTCTTGGGGACTGTCTTTCCCAACAGATGGGGTAGTCTGCTCAACTTCATTTTGTGATCCATTCCCAGCTTTGCGTCTAGGGTTGAACAACACCGTCCTCTTCTTCTTCTTTTTCAAAAGCAGGGTCTTCAAATCCTGTTGGCCCTGGGCTAGACTTTTAATCAACTCCTGGAATTGGGCATTCTGGGCCTGGAGGGCCTGGATGGATTGCTCAGAAGATGATTCAGGATTCATGACGATCGGCTGAAATAAACAGCGAAGAAGGTAAGCAACCTGTAAAAAGGGATACCTGTAATGCAATGATATGTATATGCATGCAATGTTTTCAAGGATCTCGCAGGGTAGACAAGAAAATTGTTAGAGTTGGGATCCAGTAGCTTGATTGAAGGAACTTCATGTTTGTTGAGAGTCCTTCTTCAAGAGTCAAGGCTCACCATATCGAGTGGGTCATAGCCCCTGACAACCTTGGCTAGAGGAAAATAAATCCCCTTTTCCCCTTGCTGGATAATGGATTCAGCACGACCTGCATCACAAGCCCTTGAGATCCTTGAAATGGATTAGTCCTTATGCGGGATGCATGCAATGGTATGATGTTATGCTATGCATGGGGTAATGTAGGTAAACCCTGTTATGAGTCCCAATTAAGGACTATAAACAAAACCTGCAAGAAACTCAAGTGTCAGATAACAAGCATGCAAGTAGTCAAGTATGAAAGCACACAAGTCACACCACAACCCTTAGAGTTTAGGCCAACATGGGGTCTGGGTATTACCCTCTTGAAGTTGGTGGGCTCAAACCTGTCCTATCAAAGTAACTGGGTTCTAAGGGTCCCAATATCATTGGATTGCTTTCATTGTTTATCGTTTCGATTTAGCCACTGAACTGGCGATCGAAATATTCCAAGAAAACAACCCTCAACTGAGTGTAGTATCAAGTATCAACCAACCTCGGACTGCACCAAAGTCAGTTATCTCACTACCCTAAAGAGGCCAAGATGGTTCAATTAAGGTTCCTAAGGTCAGTTGATGCTTCACGATACCACGCGGCGGCCCCGTACTCTCCTTGACTGAACTCAAGGGTTACCGGTACACACCAAAGTGCCACATCAACGTAGCAGACTGCTTCAACCATGTCGGTATACCCCGCACAGTTCCCTCACAGCCTTGTTGCTACTTTCTAAGAAGGTATCCCCAGATCCGGGTTAGGATCTATAGAACTCCCAAGACAGTCCCACAATAATAAATCAAGCAATTCAGACAATTGAAAACACAAGTGATCTTAGTCCTAAGGTACACCTCACTTTTAAAGTATCCCCAGCAGAGTCGCCAGTTCTGTGATCGGTGGATCTAGAACTGACTGTTTAAAGCTGGTTCGTGAAATGTCGCGGAAGCAAGAGTCGCCACCGTCTTTTATTTTCTCCAACAAGGATAGGACAAAAGCACAACAAAATTCCTTATGAGATAGTTTCTCGGTTCGGGAGGTAGATTTATAGAAAGGGAAGGTGTTAGCACCCTTTCTATCCATGGTTATCCATGGGCTCTTAGATACTTGCTCATTGTGTTTTCAAAATGTTTGTTTGCTTTTCAATTGTGAGTGGGTTTGAAAAAGTTTCGTTTAAAGATTTCTGAATAACTCTTGTATCAGTCCTCAAGAGTGTTTGAAAAATCGTTTTGAAAGCTTTTTGAAAAGTGTCGGTGTGAAAAGGTTTTTGATTTGTTTTTGAATAGAGCAAGTATCTACGAGTCATCTACCTACCCTAAGGAATCAGGCTGTGTAAATGTCCTTAAGGTAGTGCCATCCTACCATTGAGAGGTAGGTAGCACCACCGTTGGAGGTGTTCGGGTCAATTCGTTTGTAGGGACAGTGTGGTCACCAGAGCAACAGTAGGACACCTTAGAAGCTACCCTTATGCCATTGATCCTTTTTTTATTCCGAGGCAACTGTTTCGAGGCAACTGGATCATGTCATGGACATAAGGACTTACTAAAATGTCCTATACTCGACGACCACGTTTCGAAGGTAAGGCAACAGTGAGGCGTACCCTAAGAGTGGTGTGTGAATTTGTGTGTTGTTTTCATGTTCATATTTTATCTTGTACATGTATCATGGTGATCTACGCATTGTTTTTAATTTGGCCATACATTCTTTCATGCAATTAGAAATTAAAAGTGCGGAAATTTAAATGCGGAAAGTAAAATCCTACGCTATTACAAGGCGCGGGTCTATACATCGCCAAATTAACAAAGACCCGTTTTAATAAAAAGGCGGAAAGTAAAAGACCTAATTACTATTACATCCGGAAAGCAGTTACATAATAATTGATAAAGAAAATAATGCGCGAAAAGAATAAATTGGAACGTCCGAGGGCGTTGGACCCTTTTGAAATTAAATTGAATTAAAAGTTAATTAAGTATTAAATTAAAGAAAAGAAATGTTTTTTTTGTTTTTTGTATTTAATGAAATAAGAAAAAAAATTTAAAATTAGAAGGAAACCCTAGTTCTAAATATTTTTAATTATTAAAGAAAAGGTTAAAGTTTAAAACCTAATTTATGCTAATTAATTATTTACATATTTATTTACAAAATATTTAGTAATTAATAATAATAATAATAATAATGATGAGAAAATTATTTGTAAAAAAAAATGAAAAGGTTAAAAAACCCTAATTTCTACATATTTTATTAATTTAAGAAAATATTAAAGTTTTAAAACCTAAATTAACTAAGTTAATTGTTAGAGTTTATTTATAAAATAAATTAATTTAAATATTAATTAAACATATTTTAGTTTCTGATTTTTTTATTTATGAAAATTAATTTATGAAATTAAAGAAAACAATTAAAATAATTAATAGAATTAAGAAAGAAAAACAAATTAAAAATTAAAAATTGATGCAAACCATGGGGGGTATCAGGCCCATTTAGGAGGTTTTTTGGAAGTAATTTGGCCCATTAGACAAAAAGCCTTGTTTGACTTTCTGGCATCACGTGCGTGTTCATTGACTCCTGAGTACCGTGGTCTGCATTCTTTGGCCATTGGATTGGGTTTCATGCATAAGTTGTTCTACTTTGGCCATTTGGCTTTTGGCTTTTGGCTTTTGGCCATTTGTGTTCTGGCCTCAATGTTCCTTAATCTTCTCAGAATGTCTGTCTCGCCATGTATTGGTGTCATGCATAAGTTGTTCTTTTGGCCATTTGGCTTTTGGCTTTTGGCCATTTGTGTTTTGGACTCAACGTTCCTTAATGAACCTGCATGGGATCCTGTCTAAATCTGCAATGTTGACTCTCATGAACACATTAAATAAAATCATAAAATACAAATAAAGCCAATATATGAAGAAATTTAATGTTTAGGCACAATATGGCATGTATGAATGATTATACCCTTTTGATCATGGAGATCAAATCAATCTTACCCTTACTGGAAAATTAGTGACCTGAATGCTTTTATGCCCTTTGGATCATGGAGATCAAGCCAGCCTTATTCTTACTGAAGAAGTAGTGAGGTGTTGGTTTGTAATTGTGATGGCTTGTTTGTAGTGAGAGAGAGATTTGTAATAAGGATTTCAAGGTTTTAGGGTTCTTGAAAGAATTTGATATTCTAACAGTGTTGTGGCAAGGTTTTTTCTCTCTTTTCCTCCTCTCTGGTTTGTGTGAAAAGAAGGTGATTATATAATGGAAATTAGGGTAAAGAAAATGAGCTTTGAATGTGCAATTGGACCTCCAATGTTCACTTGAGTTCGTCACTTTCCAGGCTAAATCGCAGGGACTTAAGTGCAATTTTTGAAGTTGAAATGTGAAAACAAAATGTAGCCGACATCGATAACTAACTCCTGTCCAAAAATTGGCTCAATCGGATAAACGGTGAATTAGTTATGAATTTTTGAAGTTTCAGCTCAGACAAACTTATTTTGGGCTCCAGTGTCCACTCTGACACGTTCTTCAATAAAAAACTGGTATTGATCGGAGCATAATCCGGTCTCGACTTTTGAAGCAAAGTTGTAGATCTATGAGTCAGGGACCTTGTGTAAAAATATGAGCCCAATCAGATAAAAATTGACCGAGTTATGAATTTTTGAAGTTTCGGCCCAGATGAAATAATATTCAGCATTCAGGATTTTCGGCATGTCACACACTCTGAGCAAAAAATGAAGGCCTTTTGAACACCGTTCGAACTCGATACCTCCTGTGAAAATGTAGCCAACTCAATTTGTGAAATTTTGGCGCCGGAACCAGCTCGATGCGATGAAAATCGACCAAGTTATGATTTTCTGAACATGACGCAAATAAACTTCTGTCACAAATTTTCTGTATAAAAATACTTGATAAATCCACATTTTTGAAGACCTTCTGATCGAAATTGGCTTCCAGCCGTGAGAGATGAAAACGTAGATAATGTCAAGACGGAATTTTGGCCGCCGGAATGGGTTCAAAACGAGCCACGATCTTCAAGTTATGAATTTTTTAGCGCGTAAAAACTGCACTTTCAGCACACTTTTTCACCATATTTCTTCGAGAAAACTCACACATTCGGATACCTTCTTTAAAGAATTGACTCTTGAGCCGAACCTGAATTTGAGAATACGTTATCAGAGATATCTTGGCGAAAGAATACCTGAATATGACGCGCCGGGTTGGACTTGTGAATTTTTCTTGAAATATTTTGAGACATATGGGAGGGCAAATTTTGGGGTACAACACTTGCTTTTGTTGTTTGAAAATGTGTTTGGTGTGGTTTTGAAAGTATTTTGTAAAAGAGGCCATTCGTTTAGGCAATCTTTGTAATGATTCTCGTTCGTAAGAATGTATACAAAGATGTTTGTCATTTTGAAAATGTTTTCAATGTTTGTAAGTTGTTTGAAAATGTGTGTGTTTGTTTTGAAAATAGCAAGGATATTTGTTTGAAATGGAGCAAGTAACTAAAAGTAATCTAACTACTCAAATGTCTTTCTTGTACTTTTTCTATTCCTTTGACATTGTTGTCTTACCATTGATTTGGTAAGCAACCCTATCTTTGGATGTTAACGGGACAGGCGTGGGTCATCATATAACCATGATTAGCAATGTTGCAAAGTATCTTAGTATTTTCGTGGGACTAAGATCATAAGGTAACTTTTTAGCGTCATCGAGGGACTATGATCTTTTGATTTTGTTTTACCAAGATACTTTGCATGCGTAACATGGCTATTTTTGTATAAGGAAACCGAGCGGAGGAACCCTAACGGTGTTTGTGTGCAAGTGTGTTTTATTGCATGCATGATTTTATCTTGAATTAGAATTTTCTATTTCATTTATTTTATCTTGCCATACATATCCTAATTGCTAGCATTTACATTTGAAAGCGATAAAAATGCGGAAATGTAAAGCCCTACGCTATTACAATATTTAGGGGGTGGGGTACACACTTATGAATGGGGAATCCAGCGAGAAAAATAAAGAAAAATAATAAGGGGAAGAAAATAAAAAGAAGGAGGGGGTCAGCGTGCTGCTGAAAGGAAGTCAGAAGTTCTGACCCTGGCCTGTTGCAGAATATCAACCTGTTAATGAAGATGTAAAGGTTAGAACTTCTGACCCTGGTATGCTGCAAAACAGAAACCTGTTAGTGAAAATGTATAGGGTCAGAAGTTCTGACCCTGCTGGGCACACAGTAATTTTCAGAAGTTCTGATATTACTGATGACAAAACAGGCCTCAGAAGTTCTGGCGCTAAAGTCAGAACTTGGTCTCCCTCTATGCTAATCAGAACATCTGCAGTTTGATTATTTTTCCACAAAATAGAAGGCATGCCTAGGACAGTCTCAGCAAGTGTCATAGCGTTCCAGAAGACAGAACCAAAAAGTCACAGGCAAGTTCTGTACTGATTCACTTCCTACTTAAACATACATAGAAGTGAAAATCTCAAAACATGTACACCAGCAGTAGCATGATATCTACATTGTGTTTTTTGAGCATGCAAATATGATGATGTTTAAGCAGTGTGGTGAGAGTCAGCAGGTGCTTACCTTGCCGTTGGAAGAAATTCTGTGAACTGGAGTTAATCTTAACTCTGATAGTATTCTGGACAGGTTTTTTGTATGGGTGGATGGAGAGTATATATGTGGTCAGAAACTGTATGGGCGTTCTTTAGTCAAGAAACAATTTGGGTACAAATGAAGTTTGGAGGCAGGAGATTCAAAGTTGTGTTTAAGGCTATTGAAACACTAGGAATTTTGGCAGAGTTTCAAGGTGTTTTCTTGCTAAAAATTTTTGTTTCTTTTCTAGCAATTTTTCTGATGTTGGACCCCCTCTTTTCAATGGGTAATGGTGCTCTATTTATATGCAAAGCTTTGTGGGTTTTTTAAATGTTAAGTGGCGCCAATACCATGCAATAGATGTTGACTTACTCTTGGAGAAAGTTCATAAAAAGTTGTGATGATTGACAGCTTTTAGCCTAGGTTGGGTTAGTAAGCGAGGATTAAGGAAAAGTGACACTTATGAGCGAAAAGTAGTGCATGAACCCATACCTAAATCTGCACAAGAGCGTTGTTATGCTGCACATGGAGAGACCCTTTGGACAAATGCTCAAAAGTAGTTATGAGCATTAATGAGCATTAAATGGTGATGAGATTGGTCAAGACTAAGAAATCTTGTAATGTGATATTTGCATCATTACTTAAATCTGAGCCAGAAGTTCCTACTTCAGCATACAACGCATTCAAATTCTGATCTTAGTATCCTGCTGCCTCAGCAAATTCTAAGTGTTCTCCAGACTTTCTAGCATGTTCTTTGGATTTGCTTCTGAAAATTCTGGACTTAGAGATTCTGCTTCAGTGTAACACCCAATATTCTGACCCCCCCCCCCCCCCCTTACCTTCTGATTCCAGCATGTTCTAAAGGAGTTTTCAGGCTTCGTTGCTTTCTTTGCATTCCTCTAGCAAACTCTGACTAAACTTGCGTAACTGCTGAAAAAACCATGTTCTGATTGAAGATTACATGCTGAACCACGTTTACAACTTCTAACTGAGTTGGCATAGTTGCTGAAGAGCCATATTCTGACTAAATGTTATGTGTTGAGCCAAGTTTACAACTTCTGACCACTTCTGCTGGGAGGTTGGTTCAGAAGTTCTGAAGTGTCATTTTTTCTTAAATACTTTAGAAAAAATCTAAGTATTTAGAATTTAACTTTTCCAAGATAAAATTTGACTTTTGAGCTTGCAAATGACCACTTTGCCCTTGTAAATGGCTTGCTTGGAAAGAAATGATAATTCAAGGCTTGGATTTGTTTAAGAGAGAACTTTGAGAATCCAGGATGATTTCCTGAAGAATGAGAGGGAAAATTTTGGGGTACAACACATATCTTCTCTCTTGACCAATGTCTTCCATCAATAGTTGTATGAACCACCTCCAGCTCTCCTTAGTTTTTGTCTTAACCACTCCAAATGCCAATGGAAAGTATTGATCATTAGCATCTCTCCCCACAACAACTAGTAGTTGTCCACCATACTTTGTCTTCAAATGACATCCATCAACCCCCACGAATGGTCTGCAATCATTGATAAATCCTTTCTTGCAACCATCAAAACAAAAATAAAAGGATCCAAACCTAGGTTGTATGGAAGAAGTAGGTCTTTCAACATTGATCTTGACAGTGTTACCAGGATTCACTCTTGTTAATTCAGCAGCATACCTCTATATGGATGCATATTTATTATCTGTATCAACTTCAATTATCTTCTTAGCAATTAACTTGGCCTTCTAAGCTTTTGCAACAGTAATCCCTATAGAAATTTTTTGCCTTATATCTTGCATTATGTCTCTTATCCTAATATTATCATAACTTTGTAGCCTCTTTACCACATTCTTAGCCACCCACCTAGAGTTTGCATATTTGTTTTCCAAAACCCTAGCACACGTGTGGGTATCCACAAGTATTTTTATTGCAAAAGTGTGTTTGTGGGCCACTTTGGAGCATAAGACCAAAAAGCCACATTTATCCTTACATTGTACTCTAATTCTATAACTTTCTTTTTAACAAAGGTAATTTCCTTCCCATTGAGGTCTGACCACTCACGAACAGCCTCCCTAAATTCCACAAGTGAATTAAATTCCATAGTCATCTTAAACTTATAGTCCTTGTTGAGGTGATCTTTTCTAAACCTTTAATACTTGGGTCTTTCATCATCACAAGAATCATCCGGGTCATCACTATTCAACTTATCACTAAGGTATTCATACCCATCCATGGTCTTCTTGGGCCAAGCAAAAATCCCACTAAGCTTACATATTCATTCAATGGCAATGTAACATCGATTCCTTCAAATCCATTAAGAAGAGTAGTATCTCTCTCATCTTTATTATCATCTAAACCTTCAACTATCTCCTCTTCCAACCCATCCATTTCATTCACCTCATTGACACAATTAGGTTTTGTATCATCATCATCCAATCCTCCCTGAGAATGTTCCACAAATAAATATCCAATGATATTCATTGCACTAAATGATGATGCAAAATCTTATGCATCATCATCTTTTTTATCAAAATATATCCTTCTTGAATCTCATAAACTTTCGTCCATAAACAAAAAGTCCCCTTCTTATACCCCCACCCACGTACCAACTTCATAATACGATCCATCGTCTAGTTAGTAACTTCAAGGCCATTTACAGTAGAATCACCCCCCCCCCCTCTATAAATAATTGCAGTCATATTAACCCTAATAAATTCACCCCCATGGTGAAAAGTAACAGTAAAAGGTTAGAAATCATGTGAATGTATCAAACTCAGTTATCATAAAATTTCCACTGTATTACACTTTAATTGTATTGATGTTTCAAAATCAACATACCTTAGACATTGCAAGCTTTGTCTTCGTCTTCATCGTCAACGGATTCCTTGTATTGCTTCGTCTTGCTTCATCGCCTACGGAATCATCGTCTTCACAGCTCAGTCTTATTCACATAAACCCTAATTTGGCAAGGGGGTATAACGAATAGGAAAAAAATTACAAACTCGTTTGTCTGATGCTTGAATGAAAATGCCATGTGGCTAAATTGGAAATAGGACGTGGCAAATATTTTAACATTTCAATCAAGATTCCATGACATCTGGCCGGGGAGGGGGTGATATGAGGGAATCTACATAACACAAATGGGGAATTAAAAAAACTTTACGAGGGGCTAAAACCTGAATTCGCTAATATTTCAGGTTTTTTTTTTATATTTAACCCTTATTCTTTTGAAAGGAATTTACAAATCAATTCTTGCTTTAGATTTTGTGACTCAAGGAGAACAAAAATAGTGACTCCAAGGATGGACGAACTCTGAAGTTTTGGAAGTATGTGTTCCCCAGAAATGCTCTCCCAGGTCATTTTTGCTAGTATGCGTTTGATCTTTTTGAGTTCCTCAGATAGTTGGAAATGATGTCGATTGATGTATGACACGGTGTTGGATTTGTGATCACATTTTCCCCAATCACATTTTGGTTCATTTTAATTTCAGGTTTGCATGGTATGAAGTCTCTATCCCAGATTCCTCAGTAAGGTCTTTGCTCCTATGACAAAAGCCCTTTTTCCCTTTATGTGCTAAGATAAAATAATTGGCAAAACATCACCCTTTGCAGTGCTAGCATTTTTGTTTGTTTGTTTCCCAGGCAACCAGATAAGGGTAATATATTTTCTAAGAAGTGTTGAGACAGTTGTCAACTTTTTTGGTTTTCTCCCGCCAAGTGTTGGTTTTAATTTAAAATCCTCATAAATTTGATTTCTTGCTGTATTGTTTGAATTTTTAAATCCTCGAGTAAAACTAAGATAATGTCTCTCCCTGAAAATTGTTATCCCCATGAGGTTTCATAATTTATCCCCAGAGAAGTTGGTGCAATCATCACTCTCAGTATTGAAAAATGTATGTTGGGTTTCTCTAGATGATGTGGTGTTTCCATCCTCAATGAAGTCGGTGCGAGGTCCCTAGTTGATATCTCAACGATGTGGTTGCCATCTACCCTTTTGAAATCATTATTTCAATTCCCCAATAGAAGTACAGACGTTGAAGCATTTGCTTTCCCCATTAAAGCGTGTGTGGTGTTCCTCGGTGAAGTCGGGAGGAGGATGTTACATCCCAGTATCTGTACTGATTTATTGTTATGATTTGATTATTTTCAGATCATGTTCCTTCCCAGTGGAGTTAAGTTGTGAAATGGGAATTTGTTTCCTCAATTGGTGCTTACTTTATTATGAATCTTTATCCTGGATGTGATTTAGACGAGTTTTGACTTTACCCAAGTTGGTTTTGTCTGGTTATTCCCTATGTTGTGTGTTTGTTTTATCGACATGCACATGGTAACATTCATACATTCATACATACATCATTCATAGTTGAATTTAGAAATTCATTACTCATCTGCATTCATTAATTTTTTTTTGGCATATTACCCTATTTTGTAGAGTTATTTTACCTTCTCGCCAATAGAGTGTCAACCTTAAGAAGAAAGTGTATATCCTTTCAATTCCCCCTCTCAGTTATCCCTCGTGGAAGAATTTTGCTTTAGCCTTTCTATTCAGCTCATTGTCTGGATAGAACGTGGTCCCCTTTTGAGTTGATTTCTCATTAGATGTTATTTTGGTTGACTATTTCATCCCGGTTTATTTCTGGTTTGAATTTGTGGTCCCTGGCAACATTATTATTATGTTTTCTGCGGGCTTTGAGCCCTCATTTGAGAATGTGCTTTTATTTTGCACGTGATGACTCTAGTTCCTCAGTAGGAATATATTGGCATCTTCCCTAGGAAGTCCTATTTCTTTCCCAGGAAATCATTATTGCAATTCCTTCTCATAACAACAAGTGACATGCCTCTTTATTTGAGCAATCTGTACTTCCCCGGTAAGTCTGTCAGTTCCCAGAGAAGATTCATATTTTGTTACTCCAATGAATGGTAGCCTTATCATTATAGAAGTTAGTTCATTGTTGAGCTTTGTTACTCCAATGAATGGTAGCCTCGTCATTATGGGAGGTAGTTCATTATTGAGATTTGTTACTCCAATAAATGGTAGCCTTGTCATTATGGAAGGTAGTTTATTGTTGAGGTTTCTTACTTCAATGAATGATAGCCTCATCATTATGGGAGGTAGTTTGTTATTGAGACTTGTTACTCCAATGAATGGTAGCCTCGTCATTAAGGGAGGTAGTTTTTTGTTGAGATTTGTTACTCCAATGAATGGTAGCCTCGTCATTATGGGAGGTAGTTTTTTGTTGAGATTTGTTACTCCAATGAATGGTAGCCTTGTCATTATGGAAGGTAGTTTGATGTTGATATTTGTTACTCCAATGAATGGTATCCTCTTCATTATGGGAGGTAGTTCGTTGTTGATATCTTTTTCCGATGAATGGTAGTCTCGTCATTATGGGAGGTAGTTCGTCGTTGGGATTCACTTTGTTCTGAAGAAGTTTGTTTGTTTCCAGTTGTAGCGATAAAAAATGTAGCGGGGTAAATCGGAGATCAGACTATTAATTAATTCGTCTCACAAAATAAAGAGTCGCCACCGCGCTTTATTATTTCCAAGGGAAAAGGGAAAAGAGCAAAATAAAACCCTAAAATATGCAATGTAAAATAATACTTTAAAAGTAATGAAAATACAAGGCGTTTTTGAAAAGAGGTCTAGAGTTCGGGGGTTGGTTATACAATGGGAAGGTATTAGCACCCAATGTATCTATAGTATTCTATAGGAACCTTTTGAAATATCTGTTTATTAAAATGTTTGTTTGATTAAAAATAAATTGTTTTGGCCAAAAATTGGTATGGACGAGTTTTTGAAGATACGACGACCTAACGTCGAAGTTTTGACTTAAAAGGTGTGAGTTTTGAAAAATTGAATATTTGGGAAAATTATCTTAAGTTTTTAATGAAATAATAAATGGAGGATGAATAAGGGTATTTGCACGATGTTTTTTTGATGAGATGAAGTCGACAAAAATTAAACAATTCCCTTGGATTTTGCAAGCAACATAAAAATTAAAACTAAAAGTATAAACACTCCAAGATTTAAAAGAAAACCAAGAGAGAAGCCATGGAATTAAATCGAAATTATCACAAACTCAACCAACATGTATCATGGGAGGAACATCATAAGGGGCAATAAATTCAAAGAGATAACTTACAAACCTATCAATAAAAGACTAGTTAAAAAAAACTAACAAAATTAACTAAAATGTTGACCAAACTAAAAATGAAATATCAAGATTTAAATAAATTATAAAACTAAACTAATTAATTGGGTTTTATCTAAAACTATGTGATTATTTAATTTTTTAAACCAAAAGAGCTAAGGAAATCAATAAAAGAATAAGAATGTAAATTAGAATATAGGGTAAGCATGAAGTACTGGGCGCTAAAGCCTAATTGAGATGAGACCCAAGGTTTTGTTTTGGTTACAGCCAGCTCCAGATTTACAATTGACAGGATATTTGGGCCAGGGTATCAGTAGCCCACACGAATTCTGGATAATAAGAAAATGTTGATAGTAAAATGTAGGTGGAATGAATCAGAAATGGGTCGGGTCATGTGAGGAGGCCTAAAACGAATCTCAAGCGCTCATCTCCCTCTATCTCAATCAATTTCTTCTCTCTCTTCAATCTCTCTTTCGAACTCTCTTTTTTTTCTCTTTTTCGAACTCTCTCTTCAATCTCTCTTTCGAACTCTCTTTCGAACTCTCTTTTTTCTCTCTTTTGAACTCTCTTTTTTCCTCTCTTTTGAACTCTCTTTCGAACTCTCTCTTCAATCTCTCTTTCGAACTCTCTTTCGAACTCTTTCTCCCTCTAAATCGAAATCGAACACTCTGCTCCCTCTTTCGAACTCTCACTCTTCTAAATCGAAATCGAACACTTACTCTTCTAAATCGAAATCGAACACTCTGCTCCCTCTTTCAAACTCTCTCTCCCTCTAAATCGAAATCGAACACTCTGCTCCTTCTAAATCGAAATCGAACAACCATACTACTTCTGGTTTTTTCAAGCAGTTAAACATCAAATCAACAAGGAGACAAATATTCATGGTAAGAGAAACAACAATAACAAGCTCAGAGGTTCTGGTTTATTGAAACATCAACAACAACAAAATGCAGCAACGATAACTAGTTCACAGCATACATCATTATAACAAGCATAGCAACAGATTTTGTGAAAAAGTAGGGAGACTTACAAGATCAGAGCAAGTCTGATGATTTCGATTTTTGACGATGAAATAATAAAGAAATCCAGAGATGAGGTAATATACTCTTTTAATTCCTTCTGCTTCCAGAAACTGACTCGAAAATGTTGGTGTTGTTGAGGCGATGAGTTCTTGCGGATGGTTGTGCTTGGTTCAAAATGGTGCAGGTTAGATGGTTTGCTTATGAGGTAGTGAATGAAGTTGAATGTTGTATGGAATGAAGGTTTGAGCTTATGGTGTGAGGGCTTTAGTTTATGCAGATTTAT
The DNA here is from genome assembly GCA_948472305.1 of Vicia faba. Taxonomy (NCBI): domain Eukaryota; kingdom Viridiplantae; phylum Streptophyta; class Magnoliopsida; order Fabales; family Fabaceae; genus Vicia; species Vicia faba. The sequence continues at coordinate 1,131,324,312 of OX451741.1, read as the reverse complement.
GCTTCTGCAAGTTCGAAACAGGCTTTGAGTTATGCAGGCTTGTGCTTGCAGTTTGTGTTTTGATTTGGCTATGTTGTTGTGTTTACAAGCAGTTTGCAGGTTTGACAAACTTGCAGGTTTTTGCTTGCAGTTTTACAGTTTGTGGTTCTTTTTCTTTGTGAGCTATCACTTTTTCTCGCTCACCCCCATATTTCGATTGGATATCTTCCTGCTTTATAGTGAAAGAATGAGATTTTGGGAGGGAAAGTTTGGTGAGTTTGAACAAATGTGATGGCCTGATTTATGGCTTTTTGATACAGGTTTTGGTGTGTGTTATTTGATGCAACTTCTGGACTGATGTGCTGGTCTTATAACAAGACAGCAGGGATTATGTGACTGTTTTTCTTGGCCTTATTTGTGCAGATTTTGGCAGGTTTCTCGTTGCAAGTCTTTGGACTGATTTCTGTAGCATATGGTTAAAGTGGACAACAAAGAGGCTTTGGAGTGTAGTATTTGACAGCATATTTATACTTACATAGACATAACATAATAATTATAATATTAATAATAATAGTAATGACAATAATAATAAAATAAACTGTTAGTAAAACTAAACTGAAAAATACAAAAGTGAAAGAAAAGAAATATTAAAATTGGTTCTAAAATCTATTAATAATTCAACTTAAAAATATTTCAAATGGAATTATAATCAGAATTTACACCAAAATCAATCATAAAAATAAATGAAAAATCAAACCATATATTTTCAAATTTTTTTGAATTGCAACTAAAGAAACACAAAATAGACTTACATACTCAAAAAATGTAAAAAGCAAAAGAACTTATATGTATTTTGAATTATTTTTTTGAATTATCAATAAAAATATAAAATTAAATGAAACTAACAAAACTAAACATTTTTTTTATATTTTGGATAAAGTAAAAACTGATATGAACTAAATATATTTTGGGGATTTTCTTTTTATGAAAATAAGAATAAAAGAAAGATGATAAAAAATGAAAAAAAAAATCATGATTTAATAAAGTCAGGCAAAACCAATTAAATTTCACCAAATTCACAACAATTTCTAACGTTTCTATTTTTTGGTGGATTTTCACAGCATAATCATCTCTTGACTTGTAAAGAAAAGTTGTAGTTGTTGCAGAGGAGAATCATATGTAAAAGAACCACTAAAAAATTGTCGAAATTTGAAGAAGTTATGAATTTTTGAAATCTGACTCGAGAATTGGCAAGAAAAAAGGTCAAATCGCTTGTGAACGCTTGCTATGTAATAATGCAGATGGGAGGTGGTATCTTAGGTCAAAATTTGGGGTATGACAGCTGCCCCTATTTAAGTTTCTTCTATCCAGAGATATGAAGATTAAAATCTTCGTCTCGACGAGATTGAAGGTACTTAAATACATAATACGCAATTTTTGCCCTAAGATACCGCCATTATGTTTGTGATATGAATGTAGTATTTAAATTCACAGAGAATGCTATTGTATGAGACAAGATAATGTTGGAGAAACCAAACACCAACAAACCACAGGAACATAGATTATGCACTACTGGGGAAATGAGCCATCGACTTCAAATGATAGACTCTTGACGGCGAATAAAAAAATGAGAGAATACGACCTCTGACCTTAACAAAGAAGGCATCTTGCATAGGCCACAAAAACAGATTATTGACCCAAAATAACAGTGAGTTCACAACTCAAGGTCAAAGATAGACAAAAGATGTACCAAATTTGCTGATAATGGATTACCGACTTCTGAAGTTAAAGATTCATAACAAACTTCTCTGCGAGATTTCAGGAGAGATACCAATTAATGCTGGAATAATAATATGGTTGTAGATACACAAGTTGCTCAAATAAAGAAGCTGCCACTTGCTGTCTTCCAAAAATACTATGACATACAAGCTGCTCAAATAAAGAAGCTGCCACTTGCTGTCTTCCAAAAATACTATGACATACAAGCTGCTCAAATAAAGAAGCTGCCACTTGCTGTCTTCCAAAAATAACCAATAACATATAAGCTGCTCAAATAAAGAAGTCGCCACTTGCTGTATTCTAAAAAAAAAACCAATAACATACAAGCTGCTCAAATAAAGAAGCCGCCACTTGCTGTATTCTAAAAAATAACCAATAACATACAAGCTGCTCAAATAAAGAAGCCGCCACTTGTTGTATTCCAAAAAAAAATAATGTACAAGCTGCTCATGAAGAGACCGCCACTTGCCGTTTTCCGAAGAATAATAACGTACAAGCTGCTCATGAAGAGACCGCCACTTGCCGTTTCCCGAAGAATAATAACGTACAAGCTGCTCATGAAGAGACCGCCACTTACCGTTTTCCGAAGAATAATAACGTACAAGCTGCTCATGAAGAGACCGCCACTTGCCGTTTTCCGAAGAATAATAACGTACAAGCTGCTCATGAAGAGACCGCCACTTGTCGTTTTCCGAAGAATAATAACGTACAAGCTGCTCATGAAGAGACCGCCACTTGCCGTTTTCCGAATAAAAATAACGTACAAGCTGCTCATGAAGAGACCGCCACTTGCCGTTTTCCGAAGAATAATTCAGAAGAAAATTGCGATAACACTGCCAGAGAATAAAATCTTCGTCAAAGGGAACCATGAATAGATCCTTCCCGAGGAGGTCAAATACTTAAATGTGCAAAATAAATGCCCCATTCGTCTAGGTTGCCTAGCTTGGAGAAAATCACGAGATAGCCTATGCAAGATACAACAACTCCCTCCAGGAATAAACCAGAGGGAAAACAGTCAAATAAGACTCCACCCAATGAGAAAATAACTTGACTGGGGATTCATCCTATCCAGAAATGGACAAGGAAGACTAAATCAAAAAATCATCCATGAGGATTAGCTCAGTTGGGGAATTTAGAAAGGAAGCACATTTTCTACTTAAGCTAACATTCTACTTGGAAAGAACATGTACATTGTCTTAATAAACATAAACAAGGTATACGACCCAAAATCAACGACAAATGTGAATATGCATGCGTGATATAAGTGTAAATGAATGAATGAATGTTATGCTGACGAAACAGGCAGACGGAATATCTTGAAGATGATAAGATATCACAAAATAATAGATACTCGGCCAATCTTAAAGAGACGGAAAATAACTGGAACTGGAACTACAAAGCAACGTCAGAGCGTATCACGCTACAAGGCTCAAACCTTATGGGGTGAAAAGTATTCCAATCCAATCTTCTAACACCAATGAACTACCAGCATGAGACAAAAACGTACCACACTTCAGAAATCTGCTCAAATAAAGATAACCAAAACAACGCTTAACTGGAAATGTTGGGGAGTCACCAAACTTAGTACCACTAGAAACAAATGTTTACACAACCAACACCTCATGACGATTTTGAAAGAAAACATGTTCATCATGCAAGGATAAATTACTGTATTCTTTTGCATTTCATGGCTTGACCATCCTCGGAACAACTGTTAATATTCACGACACATTTTTAAAATAAGAATACTTTAAATAACTTTGTTTCAAATATTGCCGTAAAATTAAAATTTTGCCCACAAAAGGTAAATGCTCAAATTTCATTAATAAGATGGTAGTTCTCTAACAACGCGACTCCAACAGTTTACAAAAGTTTGGGAAATAGTACATGAAATAAAGGGTTACACAAAAACAATGAACACTATTCTCCCTAACAACTTCGAATTCCGAAATGTGTTCAAATGCCACAGCCGGTCTGACCAAAAACCTGCCTAAGCCGCCCCTTCAGGTTTTCAACTTAGCAAACCGTCAACTCAAACCTAGGCGAAAAACTTCTTGACTGCATCGGCGTTCATGGAGCGCGAGAGCTCTTCACCATCCATATTTATGAGAATCATGGCACCTCCAGAGAAAACTTTCTTAACGACATACGGTCCTTCATAATTCGGAGCCCACTTGCCCCTAGAATCAGGTTGGAAAGATAATATCTTTTTGAGCACGAGGTCACCTTCTCTGAACTCGCGTGGTCAAACCTTCTTATCAAAAGCCTTCTTCATTCTCTGCTGATATAATTGACCGTGACACAGCGCTGTCAATCTCTTTTCTTCAATTAAATTCAACTGATCATATCTACTTTGACACCATTCAGCCTCAGAAAGTTTATCTTCCATCAACACTCTCATAGACGGAATCTCAACCTCCACAGGGAGTACTGCTTCCATACCATAAACTAGGGAAAATGGGGTTGCACCTGTTGAAGTTCGAACTGAAGTACGGTATCCATGTAAAGCAAATGGAAGCATTTCATGCCAATCTTTATAAGTTACCACCATCTTCTGGACAATCTTTTTAATGTTCTTGTTAGCAGCTTCAACTTCCCCATTCATCTTCAGCCTGTAAGGAGAAGAATTATGATGTTCAATCTTGAACTCTTCACAAAGCTCTTTCATCATCTTGTTATTCAAATTCGAGCCATTATCAGTGATGATCTTGCTCGGGATGCTGTATCGAAAAATGATCTGATTCTTGATAAATCTGACTACCACCTGTCTGGTTACATTAGCATAAGATGCTGCTTCCACCCATTTAGTAAAATAATCGATCGCTACCAAGATGAAACGATAACCATTTGAAGCTTTGGGTTCAATCATTCCAATCATATCAATGCCCCACATAGAGAAAGGCCAAGGTGAAGAGATAACATTGAGGAGGGTCGGTGGCACATGTATCTTGTCCGCATAAATCTGGCATTTATGACATTTCTTCACATATTTGCAGCAATCAGATTCCATTGTCATCCAATAGTAACCAGCTCTCAACATTTTTTAGCCATTGCATGTCCGTTGGCATGAGTACCAAAGGATCCTTCATATACTTCTTGCATCAGCATGTCCGCTTCATGTCTGTCTACGCATCTGAGTAAGACCATGGCGTAATTCCTCTTATACAACACTTCTTCATTGAGGAAGAAACTGCTTGCTAATCTCCTCAACATCTTCCTATCTTTATTGGATGCCCCAGGCGGGTACTCTTGAGTTTGAAGAACACATTTAATGTCATAGAACCATGGTTTGTCGTCGGTGACCTCTTTACTGAGAACACATGATCAGGTCTATCGAGGCGCATAACTCTGATTGTAGGCACATCGTTCCAACTATTCACTTGAAACATTAAAGACAAAGTAGCTAAAGCATCAGCCATTTGGTTTTCATCTCTAGGGATATGATGTAACTCCACTTTGTTGAAGAAGGTTAACAATCTTCTAGCATAACCTCTATAAGGGATCAAACCAGGATGACGAGTCTCCCATCCTCCTTTGATTTGATTAATTACCAATGTCGAGTCTCTGTAAATATCAAGAATCTTAATCCTTAGATCCACTGCTTCTTTGAGACCCATAATACATGCCTCATATTCAGCCATGTTGTTCGTACAGTCGAACTTCAATCTCGCCGTGAACGGGATATGAGTACCTCGGGGTGTGACGATGATTGCCCCAATTCCATTTCCATAAGAATTCACAGCTCCGTCAAATATCAAACCCCAACGGGATTCGGGATCAGGTCCTTCTTCAGGTAACGGCTCTTCACAATCTTTAGCTTTTAAGTACATAACATCTTCATCTGGGAAGTCAAACTTGATGGATTGATAATCTTCAATTGGTTGGTGAGCCAAATGATCGGTCAAATACTCCCTTTGATTGCTTTATGAGTGTGATACTCAATGTCATATTCAGATAACAACATCTGCCAACGGGCTATTCTTCCGGATAAGGCGGGCTTCTCAAAGATATACTTGATCGGATCCATTTTGGAGATCAACCAAGTGGTGTGGTTAATCATATATTGGCGCAGACGGTGAGCAGCCCAAGCTAAAGCACAATAGGTTTTCTCAAGCATTGAGTATCGAGACTCACAGTCTGTGAATTTCTTACTCAGATAATATATGGCATGTTCCTTTTTTCCAGTCTCATCTTGTTGACCAAGCACACATCCCATGGAATCTTCCAATATAGTCAGGTACATAATCAAATGTCTTCCTTCCACCGGAGGAATCAAAATGGGGGGTTCAAGTAAATATTCTTTGATGTTATTGAAAGCTCTCTGACAATCTTCTGTCCACACACATCCTTGGTTCTTTCGGAGAAGCTTGAAAATCGGCCCACAGGTAGCAGTCATATGAGATATAAATCTAGAAATATAGTTTAGTCTCCCAAGGAATCCTCTTACTTGTTTTTCAGTCTTGGGTGCGGGCATTTCCCGAATAGCTTTGACTTTATCAGGATCTACCTCAATACCTTTCTAACTGACAATGAAACCCAGAAGTCTTCCAGAACGAACACCAAAAGTGCACTTGTTGGGATTCAGACGGAGTTTATACTTTCTCAAACGCTGGAATAACTTCAATAAATGTTCCAAATGATCCTCTTCAGTTTGCGATTTGGCAATCATGTCATCTACATACACTTCTATCTCTTTATGCATCATATCATGGAACAAAGCAGTCATGGCCCTTTGGTATGTTGCACCAGCATTCTTCAAACCAAACGGCATTACCCGATAACAAAATGTTCCCCAAGGTGTAATGAAAGTTGTCTTCTCCATATCTTCTGGTGCCTTCTTGATTTGATTGTAACCAGAGAAACCATCCATGAAAGAAAAGACTTTGAACTTTGCGGTACTGTCAACCAATACGTCAATGTGTGGTAATGGGAAGTCATCCTTTGGGCTAGCTCTATTCAGATATCTATAGTCTACACACATCCGAACTTTGCCATCCTTCTTAGCAACAGGCACTATATTGGCTAACCATTGAGGATAGACCGATGTAACAAGGAAACCTGCATTAATTTGCTTTTGAACTTCTTCTTTGATCTTGTCAGCCATATCGGGACGAGTCCTTCTCAACTTCTGCTTAATCGGTGGACATTCAGGTCTCAACGGCAAACGATGCTCCACAATATTGTTGTCCAAACCTGGCATGTCTTGGTAGGACCAAGCAAACACATTAACATACTCTCCGAGAAGCTCCAACATTTTCTCTTTGACCTCTAGGATAAGCAATGCTCCGACCTTAACTTCCTTTTTAACTTCTTCATCACCCAAATTGATCATCTCTATAGGCTCTTCAAACGGCTGAATAGTCTTTTCATCGTGCTCAAGTAAACGGGAAATTTCATCAGGGATCTCTTCACTATCTTCTTCCTCGGCTCCGAACACAGGGAATTCAAAGTTGGGAGGGGGCATAGGATCATTGCTTTCAATGGTTAAGTCATGGATTAATCTGCACATATGATTATGCTTTATTTTAGAAATTGATTAATATGAATGTTGTACAAATGAAACAAAAGATTATTATATTTTCCTATTACTACCAATTAATTTTCATTACTATTTCCCAGAAAAAGTGAAAAATAAAACAGTAGTGGACAAAATAACATTTTTATTCATGATTGGCAATACTTGAAACAAAGAGCCCAGACATTTTCTCTTTTTCCTTGGGCAGAGCAAAAGGATTTATTTCCAACATAGCCCGACACAAATACTCTTCGCCTTGGGCAGAGCGAAATTTTTTTTCAAAAATAAAACAAAACATTACTCAGAAATGTGCATCACAACAGGAACATCAACAACAATCCAGTTCTGGCAAACCACTCCATGTGTTACAAAATCGGGTAAATCCTCTTCAGAATCGTCTCCTATTATAGCATCAACTTCAGGAGGTGTCGGATGGATAGAACCTGCGCTTCAGAAAACCTCTTGTATCGGACGGATAATTGTTTCCTGCTTAACTCTTGTAGACACGGGACGAAAACCAAGACCTTCTCCAGACTTGTTGTCAGGCAAAGTCAACACCTGGCCCCAACCTTCAGCCGAACCACTTTCAACCACTCGTCGCGCATCCTCAAAAGAAGAAATAGATGTCCCTTGCTTCTTCACTTCATTATTAGCAACAGATAGAGCTTGGAATTGGGTTCCAACATCCTCATCAGCATCAATAAAAGAGAAAGATGACAAATGGCTTACCACCATAGCCTGCTCTCCACCAATCATTACCAGCTTTCCATGCCTTACAAACTTCAATCTCTGATGGAGCATGGAAGTGACTGCCCCTGCATCATGGATCCATGGACGACCCAATAGGCAACTGTAGGCGGCACGAATATCCATTACTTAAAAAGTGATCTGAAAAGTATGAGGACCAATCACTATAGGAAGATCCACTTCACCAATGACAGTCTTCCTAGAACCATCAAACGCTTTGACAATTACCCCACTAGGTCTCATGAGAGCACCTTGATATGAGAGTCGAGATAATGTAGTTTTAGGCATTACATTTAACGACGAACCTGTATCTACTAGCACACTTGATAAAGTATCATTTCCACAACTGATTGAGATATGCAAAGCCATATTATGGTTCCTTCCCTCCTCCGGAAGCTCTTCATCACTGAAACTAAGATTGTTACACGAAGTAATATTTCCCACAAAGTTGAACCAAAGGTTGTACGACAGGCTGATACCCTTCTGGCACAAAGTTATAAGGCATTCCCCACGGAAAACCTTTTGGCATCTGATGTTGAAGCGGAGAGTTGATTTGAGTCACAGATGTTGGAACAGTGACAATCTCAGAAACCACAATAGTTGAAGTCTGAATCTCAGCAGCTGCAGTCGATGGATAATTCTGAGCAGCCATCAAACTTTCCACCAGCGCAGTTAGTTTCTCCATGCCGACACGAAGGGTAGCGACCTCCTCACGAAGCTCGTGGTTTTCCTGTTCTAGATCTTCCATCTTCCTCTAACGATTGTCTCGGGTATCGTACCAATGAGACAGCTTGACAATCTACCGGAGTGGAAAAAGAAACAAGGATAAGACTCTAGAAAACATGTGAAGTGGAATGTTGGATGATGCATGATATGCGATACAAATGATCATTTGTTTCGATAGTTTTTCAAGGAACTTCGATAATTTTGCACACATCAATGGTAAAGGAATTTGGAACAACAAAAACTCATTCCATTAATCGAAAGCGGTAAATTACAACTTACAACTTTGGAACAACAAAACAATAAATTACAACTTTGGGACAACAACCCAATAATAAAAGCAGTAAATTACAACTTCAGAACATGAAGCCCATAATAAAAGCAGTAATTACAACTTCGGAACATGAAGCCCTTTTACAGAGTTTTACAAAATAGCATCAGTAAAAATAAAACTAAGAACTGAAGATCATTCAGAATTAACTTCGAGTGTTTCTTCTTCCAAACTCCATAATAATAGGACTTGAGATATCTGCAAAAATCATTCTTAAGTTCCTTGAAAAACAAGTTTTTTTACAAAAAAAAAAAGTTGATGGATGCATGGATGAATAATAATGAAATCAGTTACACACAAGTTCACAAACATGGGGTTCAAAGGTTCAACGTTCGTGCATGGAGTCAAAGGTAAAGCCCACCCCAAGGTATGTACTAACGGTTTAATTACACCTGTAAGACAAGGTTCTAAGAGTTCCCGGAGTCTACATTCCTCCTTCGGATATTACCAACGTCTTGATTACTCAATAATTAGCAATATTCTCAAGAGAAACTCATCTGAGCGTAGCATCGCGTAACAACTACTTTCGAATTACTCCGTTATAATCTCCGCGCTACACCTAAAAGGCCAAGATGGGTTAGGGTTCTACGGTTCTCAGCTTCTCTGGCTCCCAGGTCGAAAATAATAATGTCTTTCTGATTACTCGGTAAACAAATATTACGTTCAAAAGGGCCTTCCACTGAGTGGGGGATTTCATGCCTCCTTCTTCGGGATTACTCCCTCAAAGTTAACATGACTATACCGCCCGTCCTATTCTTATGTGTAACTTAATCCGGGTATAGGATTCGTCCTTTGCAAAAACCCAAAAACCCCAACATAAACACATAATCAAACAAATCAAATAATAATAGAAAAGATAAAACAAACTAGGCTTAACCCACTTAGGGATGGACCAGCAAGAGGTCAATAGTTCCTCAGCAGAGTCGCCAATTCTGTAGCGATAAAAAATGTAGCGGGGTAAATCGGAGATCGAACTATTAATTAATTCGTCTCACAAAAGCAAGAGTCGCCACCGCGCTTTATTATTTCCAAGGGAAAAGGGAAAAGAGCGAAATAAAACCCTAAAATATGCAATGTAAAATAATACTTTAAAAGTAATGGAAATACAAGGCGTTTTTGAAAAGAGGTCTAGAGTTCGAGGGTTGGTTATATAATGGGAAGGTATTAGCACCCAATGTATCTATAGTATTCTATAGGAACCTTTTGAAATATCTGTTTATTAAAATGTTTGTTTGATTAAAAATAAATTGTTTTGGCCAAAAATGGATATGGACGAGTTTTTGAAGATACGACGACCTAACGTCGAAGTTTTGACTTAAAAGGTGTGAGTTTTGAAAAATTGAATATTTGGGAAAATTATCTTAAGTTTTTAACGAAATAATAAACGGAGGATGAATGAGGTTATTCGCACGATGTTTTTTTGATGACATGAAGTCGACAAAAATTAAACAATTCCCTTGGATTTTGCAAGCAACATAAAAATTAAAACTAAAAGTATAAACACTCCAAGATTTAAAAGAAAACCAAGAGAGAAGCCATGGAATTAAATCGAAATTATCCCAAACTCAACCAACATGTATCATGGGAGGAACATCATAAGGGGCAATAAATTCAAAGAGATAACTTACAAACCTATCAATAAAAGACTAGTTAAAAAAAACTAACAAAATTAACTAAAATGTTGACCAAACTAAAAATGAAATATCAAGATTTAAATAAATTATAAAACTAAACTAATTAATTGGGTTTTATCTAAAACTATGTGATTATTTAATTTTTTAAACCAAAAGAGCTAAGGAAATCAATAAAAGAATAAGAATGTAAATTAGAATATAGGGTAAGCATGAAGTACTGGGTGCTAAAGCCTAATTGAGATGAGACCCAAGGTTTTGTTTTGGTTACAGCCAGCTCCAGATTTACAATTGAATGGATATTTGGGCCAGGGTATCAATAGCCCACACGAATTCTGGATAATAAGAAAATGTTGATAGTAAAATGTAGGTGGAATGAATCAGAAATGGGTCGGGTCATGTGAGGAGGCCTAAAACGAATCTCAAGCGCTCATCTCCCTCTATCTCAATCAATTTCTTCTCTCTCTTCAATCTCTCTTTCGAACTCTCTTTTTTTTCTCTCTTTCGAACTCTCTTTCAAACTCTCTCTTCAATCTCTCTTTCGAACTCTCTTTTTTCTCTCTTTCGAACTCTCTTTCGAACTCTCTTTTTTCCTCTCTTTTGAACTCTCTTTCGAACTCTCTCTTCAATCTCTCTTTCGAACTCTCTTTCGAACTCTTTCTCCCTCTAAATCGAAATCGAACACTCTGCTCCCTCTTTCGAACTCTCACTCTTCTAAATCGAAATCGAACACTTACTCTTCTAAATCGAAATCGAACACTTTGCTCCCTCTTTTGAACTCTCTCTCCCTCTAAATCGAAATCGAACACTCTGCTCCTTCTAAATCGAAATCGAACAAGCACATTGCTTCTGGTTTTTTCAAGCAGTTAAACATCAAATCAACAAGGCGACAAATATTCATGGTAAGAGAAACAACAATAACAATCTCAGAGGTTCTGGTTTATTGAAACATCAACAACAACAAAATGCAGCAATGATAACTAGTTCACAGCATACATCATTATAACAAGCATAGCAACAGATTTTGTGAAAAAGTAGGGAGACTTACAAGATTAGAGCAAGTCTGATGATTTCTATTTTTGACGATGAAATAATAAAGAAATCCAGAGATGAGGTAATATACTCTTTTAATTCCTTCTGCTTCCAGAAACTGACTCGAAAATGTTGGTGTTGTTGAGGCGATGAGTTCTTGCGGATGGTTGTGCTTGGTTCAAAATGGTGCAGGTTAGAAGGTTTGCTTCTGAGGTAGTGAATGAAGTTGGATGTTATATGGAATGAAGGTTTGAGCTTGTGGTGTGAGGGCTTTAGTTTATGCAGATTTATGCTTCTGCAAGTTCGAAACAGGCTTTGAGTTATGCAGGCTTGTGCTTGCAGTTTGTGTTTTGATTTGGCTATGTTGTTGTGTTTACGAGCAGTTTGCAGGTTTGACAAACTTGCAGGTTTTTGCTTGCAGTTTTACAGTTTGTGGTTCTTTTTCTTTGTGAGCTATCACTTTTTCTCGCTCACCCCCACATTTCGATTGGATATCTACCTGCTTTATAGTGAAAGAATGAGGTTTTGGGAGGGAAAGTTTGGTGAGTTTGAACAAATGTGATGGCCTGATTTATGGCTTGTTAATACAGGTTTGGATGTGTGTTATTTGATGCAACTTCTGGACTGATGTGTTGGTCTTATAACAGGACAACAGGTATTATGTGACTGTTTTTCTTGGCCTTATTTGTGCAGATTTTGGCAGGTTTCTCGTTGCAAGTCTTTGGACTGATTTCTGCAGCATATGGTTAAAGTGGACAACAAAGAGGCTTTGGAGTGTAGTATTTGACAGCATATTTATACTTACATAGACATAACATAATAATTATAATATTAATAATAATAGTAATGACAATAATAATAAAATAAACTGTTAGTAAAACTAAACTGAAAAATACAAAAGTGAAAGAAAAGAAATATTAAAATTGGTTCTAAAATCTATTAATAATTCAACTTAAAAATATTTCAAATGGAATTATAATCAGAATTTACACCAAAATTAATCATAAAAATAAATGAAAAATCAAACCATATATTTTCAATTTTTTTTTTGAATTGCAACTAAAGAAACACAAAATAGACTTACATACTCAAAAAATGTAAAAAGCAAAAGAACTTATATGTATTTTGAAAAAAATTTTGAATTATCAATAAAAATATAAAATTAAATGAAACTAACAAAACTAAACATTTTTTTTTATATTTTGGATAAAGTAAAAACTGATATGAACTAAATATATTTTGGGGATTTTCTTTTTATGAAAATAAGAATAAAAGAAAGATGATAAAAAATGAAAAAAAAATCATGATTTAATAAAGTCAGGCAAAACCAATTAAATTTCACCAAATTCACAACAATTTCTAACGTTTCTATTTTTTGGTGGATTTTCACAGCATAATCATCTCTTGACTTGTAAAGAAAAGTTGTAGTTGTTGCAAAGGAGAATCATATGTAAAAGAACCACTAAAAAATTGTCGAAATTTGAAGAAGTTATGAATTTTTGAAATCTGACTCGAGAATTGGCAAGAAAAAAGGTCGAATCGCTTGTGAACGCTTGCTATGTAATAATGCGGATGGGAGGTGGTATCTTAGGTCAAAATTTGGGGTATGACACCAGTCATGAGTATTGGTGCTAATCATTTATTACTTACCCTAATATTGGTATTTACTGGTATTATCTTACCACTTCCTTCCCTGATGGGTCGATGTTACTTTTTTGCTATCTCCTCAGTGAGTGGATAGTTCGCAGTCATCTTTCAATCACTTTTATCCCTTACCTTCTCTCCTCAATCTTTGAGTTGGTGATGTCTTATCTCCTCTTTGGGCTTTACCCTGATAGAGTCTAGTCTTTTTTTCATCAGTGAATTATTTTCCTGGTCGGGTTTTTCTTTTGATCCTGGTTATATTTACTACATCCTCAGTGGTATTTGGTGTCACTTTTTGGATTTGTTCATTTGCATTCATAATCATAAGCATTGCATGGCAATCTTAGGGCCAAAAATAGGGCTTGTTTTATATTTAATCATCTTTAATAGCGTCGACACAAAGATTTTAACCTTCGCATCTCCGGATAGAAGACACTTAAATAAGGGCAGCTGTTCTACCCCAATTTTCCCCCTAAGATTCCTCTATCATCTCATACCATCACAATGCAACAAAGATCACACATTAGGGTTCTATGTACTTCTACTACTTCAATCTATCTTTAGGTTTGTCAATGAGGGATCACCAAGCACCTTGATTTGTGTATCTTGTACATATATCCTTTTGACTAACATTAAAATGTATGTATATGTCTCTTTGAATATCATCTTGTAGGTAATGGCACAATTGCATGTATCTTACCATCACCTAGCATAAAGGACCAAAACTAGGGTTTAGAATTTAATCAATAAATCTGAGTTTTGGGGAAATACATGATTCCATATTTCTCTATATGTTCATGGGCATCTATGGTTGGCAATTTGATCATTAAATTGGGTTTTAAATGACTCAATTTGCAAAAGGGGGTAAATTGGTCATTTTGTTAGAAGTCAACCAAAGTCAATTGTTGACCAATGGGACTTTTTGTCAACTATCAATTCAATGTCCCTATTTTCATATTTCATGGTCAATGGTGGCATAAAATCAAGAGGGAATGTGAATTGGAGATAACTTGTCAAGGAAGTTATTTGAAATTTTGGATTTTTTTCTAAGTGTTCATAGTGTTGAACTTTGATTGGTCATAACTTTCTCACTTTTTATTTAAAATGTACAAACTTTACATTCCTAGAAAGAGGAAACAAAATCCTTCAACCTTGTATTAGAGGCCTCAAGTCCAAAAAATAAAAGGATAAAAAGTTATGGAGCTTGGAAGTTTTTGGACACTTAGTGAAATTTCTCAAATATGCACAAAAATTTGATTCCTTCATGATTAATTTTGAATGTCCATTTGAGCTCAAATCAAAAAGTTGTCAATATCAGAGTTAAAGTATTAAGTGTGCTCTTCATTTTTGGTTCAAGGATCATTTCAAATGGTCAAGTGTGGAGAGAGAGATATTGCTTAGGATTTAGGGCCTGGAGATGGCATTTTGCCCAGCCACGGGCGTGCTAAGCCAAGCATTTTATCAAGAAGTTTGTGGGCATGCCTTCACCATCATTTTTCTCCTTGAAATTTTGATTATTTTTAGAAATGTCCTACATCAAATATCAAGCCCTAAATGTGAGGAACAACTTTGCTTCAGAAAGTTTCTCAAAATGACTCCTACATTTTGAGATATAATCATGGGAATGAGGTACCATGCAAACTGAATTTTTTCCCAACACAAGGCATGTCACGCCTGCACGAATTTAGGCACTCCAGCAAACACATGATGTACATACACTCATGGATATTTATCTCATTGATTCAAGCTTTGTTTTGAAAAAAATTTAACATGAAAGTTGAAGTATGTAATTCCCTCTCCATTTTTCATTCAAACTTTGTTGTGTTTCATGCACTATGGAGAGAGATATAATGAGAGGAAGTCATGATCATGATTTTTTGCCAAGACTGCATGGAAGTGCATGTAATTCGTATCAGCCAAGCCATAACCTGTCAGCCCATGTACATATGCATTCCTCACTTACTCAAAATGCACGAATTGCATTATCATTCAAACACAAAATGCAGAATTCACCTCACCACCTCACTCTCACTTTTCATTTTCCCATTTCTACCCTTTTATTCACTCCTCACTATATAAAAGCAAAGCTTGTTTCAATTGAAAGGGAGGACAGGAAAATCAGAAGGCAAGCTATCCATCTCTATTTCACGAAGATCTTCTCTCTTTGCAAGCTCAGTTTTCCTCTTCTATCTTTGCAAGTCCAGAATTATCCATCTCTCTTAGGAATCTCAAGTAAGCTTCCTCCATTTTTAAAGCTTCATTCGCATCTCTCTCAATTGATCTCTCTTTGAACCTTCAAGTCAAGCATCTCTGATTTGCTTGTTCTTTTTTTAAGCTCAAGCACCAATAAATCCATTCACAAGGTAGATGCTCTATAATTTCTCTCTCTCTCTCTCTCTCTCTCTCTCTCTCTCTCTCTCTCTCTCTCTCTCTCTCTCTCTCTCTCTCTCTCTCTCTCTCTCTCTCTCTCTCTCTCTCTCTCTATCTATCTATCTATCTATCTATCTATCTATCTATCTATTTATCTCTCTCTCTCTCTCTTACTGTAGCTTGTGCTTCTTCTTAATTCGTGAGTCTTTCGAAAAATCCACTAGCATATTCATGTTCCTTGCATTTTTATGATGAATTCTGATTTTTGGATCATTTAATTTGGTGGAGAATTGAAGGAGAAATTTGAGTTAGAAATTTGTTTGATAAATTGTCCAAATCAAAACTATGTTCATGTAGCAATATTCACGCGCATTTTTCTCTATTATAAATGCATCATTTCATGAAATTTTTTATTTGATCGTGTTCTACTAATTTCCATCTTGAACTTTGATGTCTGCATTTTTTATTTTCATCAAGAAACACGTGAGATATTTGGATCTGAAAGTTTGGTTTCAAAACTGAAAAAATAGAAAGGATTTGATATTTTGGTAGGGATGACCACGTGGTTGTTTTCTATTGAACATGTTCTTGCTTCATTTTACAGCGCATTTGGATAAAGGCAGGTGTAATAAGCCTTTGTATTTTTAAATTTTCTTTGTTTTCTCAAATTTTCTTTTAATATTTTCCTCATTTCAAAAATTATCACAAAGTTATTTTAAACTATATTTTCCACATATTTTCATACTTTGATTTTTATTAAATTTTTCTTGATTAAATAAATTCATGTAGTTAATTAGGGTTATAATATTATTTTAAGTTTTGAAATTTTATTTTCTTATTTCTATTAAATAGAAAAATCCCTAAAAAATGTTTTTAAGTGTCCTTCGTATTTTCCTATTAAAAAAATTTTTTGTCCAATTTTATAAAATTCTTGGGTTACAAATTAAATCATTTGTTGGACATATCATTTTTTTTCTTTGTCTTTTTTGTTAGCTTGTGTAAATAATTTTCATTTAATTCTTTCTTTAGGGATAAAATTCAAGGAAAATATACTTATTGATCCTTATAATTTTCTTGACATTTAGGTTATCTTACATCAAATTCATTTTAATTCTAAAATAGTTTGACTAATTTTGAACTTAATTTTTTTTTTTAGGGTTTTGTTTGATCATTTACACTAATTGATTAAAATTTCTAACTTCCGATGGCTATAAAATTAGATATGAAGTTGTTTAGAGTGTTTGAACAAGATGAGGTAGTGAAGATCATTTTTATCATATTTTTTACAATTTTTTTTCCAAAACATCTCTAGTTTAAGCCTTTTGCTAGCTAGTTTCAAAGTTTATATATTTAAATAAAATTTCCACCTCAATCCAGGAGCTCTAAATTCTATTTCTGACTTTTATAGAACTTTAGGAAGTTAGGGTTTTAACTTCATAATTTTACAAGTTATTTTCCTATTTTAAATCTAATTTTTTATTTAGGTTTGTACTTAGGGTTTTACTTTTGATCAAGACTTGTAATTGGGAACTTTTGTACATAATTCTTGTGTAAATTTTGATTTGGCATTTGATACTGACTTAAAAGTAATTTTGGGACAAATTCTTCAACATCATTGGATCTTGGGTGTTGATAGGTTGAAAAATCAAATCCATCAATAGGGATGAATGATGTTGATGATATTTGAAACCATTTTTATTTGGTACATCTCCTCCCTTTTCATCTTGTCCAATTCTTACTTGTGCTAAATGTTATTGGAGAATGAGTTACTTATCATTTCTCAAAACATATAGTACATAGATTGCTATTTGACCGGCCTTAAAATAAGTGTGACTTCTATATAAGTCCACTTACAATTGCTTAACATAGCGCTAAGTTTTGTCCCAATTTTGAGAAATGATCACTCGCGGCCCAAAGCCATGTTTATAAGCCCAAGTATGTTAATTTGAATCATTTGATCCAATAACATTGAGATTCATTGTTAGGAGGCTTTGGTCTTATCAATCCTCTAATTAATCTTCATAAACTTTGGTCAAAGTGAATCACTTAAACATCATTGATCATTTATTATTGCCTTGAGAATTTTAAATGAATGATATACTTGACAAAAAGCAAATGAAACTCGTTATTGAGAGGCTTATATTTTATTAATATTCTAATGAGTTTCAAATGCAAGTTTCAAGATGGTCATTCAACTAACCTCTAATTTCTAACAATTGACTTTATTTTGTGCCTTTACTTTATGCTCTTTACTTTAAGCACATTTATTTTAGCATTTACATTTCATGTTATTTTCATATTTGCTCACTTGAGCATTTACTTTGGTGTCATTTTTATTTTGCTCACTTGAGATTTTTTCATTTCTTCTTGAATATACTTAATAATTAACTAGAACCATACAAAACTTTAATGTTACTTGGACTACTTGTTTACTATCCTTGGCATTGCGGAAAGAAGAAACATAACCATATTAGATATGGCGAGATGCATGATGAAGCAAAAGAATTTGCCAAAGTCTTTATGGGGAGAAGTTGTTTTGACTGCATTTTATATTTTGAATAGGTGTCCTACCAAGATATTGAAGAACAAAGTTCCTGAAGAAGTATGGAGTGAAAAATAACCATCAGTGAGTCATTTGAAGGTGTTTGGCTCTATGTGTTACAAGCATGTTCCTGATGCAAGAAGAAGGAAGTTTGATGACAAAAGTGAACCTATGATTCTGGTAGATATCATAAAACTGGTGCATATAGACTATTTAATCCAGTTAATGAGAAGATTGTGTTGAGTCGAGATATTGTGATTAATGAAAATTCTGCCTGGGATTGGAATTCTAGCAATTCAATTAACAAGCCATTGATGAGTTCTCATGTCAATGAATAAATTGATGAAGTAAAGGTCGAAGGAATTATTGATAATCCATTCGAAGTCGAAGAAGAAGTTGCTAACATTTTCAACACAGTCGAAGACAAAGAGGTTGTGGCTGAAACAAGCCAAAGACCACAAAGAAATAGAGTTCTTCCAACAAAACTTCATGGTTATAAAGTGGTGGGTGATGATGAAGTCACACCAGATGGATTATTAGTTCATTTTGCTTTACTTGCAGGTGCTGAACCAATTAACTATAGCAAAGCTTTGAAGACTAAACAATGTAAGTTAGCTATGGTCGAAGAGTTACCGTCAATTGAAAGAAACAACACATGGGAGTTAGTCGAACTACTAGCATATACAAAAGTTATCAAAGTAAAGTGGGTATTCAAGTTGAAATATAATGTTGATGGCTCGATAGAAAGACATAAAGCAAGATTAGTAGCTTGAGGGTGTTGTACCCCAAAGTTTACCCTCTTACTTATAAAAAAAATAGATTATGCTTCATTATCATATTCATCATTTGAATTGCATTAACTCAATGACATGGGAGTAAGGGTTTTGGCTGGGTGAGTATACACTACTCAAGAAAAGAAGCTTTACCTACAAGGATTGAATATCTGAAGTCCCATCATCATAAGCATTCTCCTTATGCATGAGACTCGCTGGTTCAAGAGATTTGTCAAGATACCTCATTTGAATTAAGCTTTAGAGCTCTGATCAATTTCTTGCATATTACGGCTGCTAACCAGGGTTTTTGATCACTAGCATGTTGTGACTGAATCTTTGAGCTTAAAATGGTTCAACGGTCTTCTATTGGTCTTCAAGCATCTGTATATGGTCTATTGATCTCCACATGTTATCAGAAAAATCAGGATTGATCGAATAAGGGACTGGGTGTGTATAAGCAAAAGTCAACAGAAAGTCAAAGGTTAACCAAATGGGGTTTTGGTCAAAATTATTGTCAAAAGTCAAAATGAGAGAAAATGTGATAAGCTATTGAGAAAATTTTAAAGAATCAGCCAAATTTGAAGTGTCTTGCATTTTAAGTAATTTGGACACTGAGAAATTTTTCTAAATTTTAAGAGTTTTTGTGTTCATATAGCCATCTTTGCAGTTCAATATCTCATTCATGTGTGGTCAGGAAGTTGTAAATTTATGCTCATTGAAAATAAGAAGTTTCATACTCCATTTTTGTCCTTAAGGACTTATCTCCAAAAAGCGCTTAGATTTTGAGTTATAAGGCATGGAAGATGAATGTTCAGAATTCTTGAATATTTATACTTAGTGAAATTTTGAATGTTTTCAAAATGGCTAGGTAGCTATCTTTGAGCTTAATTTTCATGTGGCCGCAGGCATTATATCAAGGTGTAGTTAACTACAAAGTTGTTGTATCATTTTCTCTCTCTCTCTCTCTAATGACATGAAGTTTGCCTCACTTGAATCATTATTGAGAAAAATATGAGGTTTTGAAATCACAACAATGGAGTTGATGATTGGATTTTTAGCATAGTGAAGTTTCAGCTACTATAGCCAGCTTTGACATCACGACTTTGTGATTGTTTTTGAGCATGTTTCAGGCATTATTTCAATAAACTTCTAACACGAAAGTTGTTCAGAGGAATTCTCTCTTCAACCTTGATCTTGGGACCTCGTCCTAAAGAGTTATATATTTTAAGTTATTAAACCATGAAGTGTAGGATATGATGTTGATGGATAATTGACGGTGTTAACAAAATTATCGGTACCTCTATCAGTTACGATCCCCTGACTTCATGGCCATTTTAAAGCATGCTACAAGCGCAGTTTTGACTCAAGTACAACACGAAAGTTGCTCTACAATCTTCAATCTTTCTATCGACACCAAGATCAGATCAAATGGAACACTTATGCTCTAGATACAAGGGAAAGAAGTGAGCTACTTGGCCATAAATGTTGCTCGGGACTTGGTCAGGAATCCTCATATCATGAAGCATTGCCATAAGATTGACATTATTAGCTTGCTGTAAGGGTGTTATGTGCATCATCATCATTTCATTACTCCTTGGAGCCGTGCAAAATCTGAGGTGCGTGCATCATGGATAGATACGGCTCAAATGGTAATTGATTAAGGGGTGTGGTGCACCATACACTATCTTGTTCTCTCCTTCACTTGATCGCAAGCAACATGCTTTGCATACAACTTTGTCACCATCATTGAGTGAGAGTTAGTTACGAGTCAATTACAAAAACCGTAACAGTAACAACCTCTCTCTCCTAAACTATAACAAACTCTCGCTTTCTCTCTCAAAGGAGCTCAATAAACCTGACTCTCTCATGTTTATCTCCAACAAACCTCACACTCTCTCATGTATATCTCCAACAACCTCACTCTCTCTCACTTCCAGTTTTCTAACAACCTCTCTCTCTCTCTCTCTCTCTCTCTCTCTCTCTCTCTCTCTTGGACTCATCACCATTCTTTCTCCTCTTCACCTATAACTCTCTGCTATAACAGAAACCCTTATTCTTCATCATTCATCCATCACCACCCCCAACTAACTTCAATCTCTCTTTTACATATCCATCATCGTTCAGTTAGAGAAGGAAAAGCAATTACAGAGTTGGAGGTGCAAGCACAAGCTCTGATTACTCGCCATCTTTCTCTTCAAGATTCAAACATTCTCAGAGTTTATTTCTCAAAGATTTGAAGAGTTATCTTGAGCTTCAAATCATCAACGTCAAGATTCAAGTAGAGGCTGTAGAGTTTTCTTCCATGATATTAACGAATCTTCAAACACGTAAGTCTTTGAAAAACCTTTCTCAGCATGTTTGATTCAAAAAACTGAACGCACAGTTATGCATATGAAGCTTGAAGTGATGTTTAGATCTAATTTTCATGTTACGTTTTCTCGATGATTTTGAGTGAATAAATGAGAACGGGTCTTAGATTCGTAACCTACATGGTGATATGAGCAGAATGGCACTAGTTCCATGAGTTTTGGTTAAGATTCGGCCAGCTCCAGCAAAGAAATCGCCAGAGAAGACAACCAGAAACCTCATCACCGGTAATGGTCTTGCAAAGCCCTAGGCGTGTCGTTTTGTCAATGGTACGTGTCATTTATGTTTAGCCAATCAGAATGCACCTTCTTAATTTCTAGAATTGTTCATTTTTTTGGGAATAATTATAATATGGTTTATCTGTTGGTTAATAATGACTCAATGTAAGAGTGGCAAGTTGTTGAATATTATAAATAAAAAAACATGACATATTAATAAGTCAAGAAAAAAATATGGAAGCATGTCTTTGTTGAGGAGAATGGGCTTAGAGGGGATTTTAGAATTGGGCTTAGTGAATCCTTATTGCCACCCCCTCTAAATGGGCCTGAATGTCAGCAAAGATGGAATTAGTTTAATTACCGAATTCAGTAATACACCCCCAGCTTCCATGTTTCATAATCTTGAGGCTTACTCAATTATGATCGTGATTTCGATTCTTTTTACTTGTAAAAAAATCTAAAAAATATACTTCTGACTCTTTAGTGTCTTAGAAATTTTTAGATATTTTTTGTAGATTTTTATTAATTGATTTTCATTCTCATTTAAATTCTTTTTGCTAATGTGTTCAAAAGGCGATGTGTATGCATTCACTTGTACAGTTTGATCCAAATTTTGATCGTTTCTGAGCAAATAAAATTCACAAAAATACTTTTCTGATTCTATATTATGTTAGGGATTTTTAGAATATTTTTCCTTATTTTTTCAAGTTGATTTTCATTTTATTTTGAATCTTTTTTTTGTAAAGTTTTTCTAATTGGCCATCGCTCAATCGAAGTTTGTGTTTAATAATTATCGAACACTATTTTGAGCCGATCTTTGGATCGTGATCAGAGAATGATTTGTACTTAATGTGTGTTTTGATTTAATAATTTTTGGATTTAGAATTGAAGAATTTTCCCAATCATCTTTGTTAGCCTTGATTCTTATCTGCTTATTGTGGACTATTGTTGACAAGTTTGGTAGCTTTTAATGCAACTTTTGCTCACTTTCATGTGTTGATAACATTGCTGCCCGAGTTTTAAAGTTGTTGTTCCGAGGATTATTAGGATTGCTTTTCTTCACGATTATACTTTAATTTGAGTTGTGATTTTATTATGTAACTTTGGTTACATTTACCTTGTCATCACTAACTTTGTTGATAAGTTATGCAAGGTACTTTGATAAAGCTTTCAATTGTGATTTGATTGATTCGTGTTCCACTTTATTTGTGGGACGCGAATTCGCTTCCTATGCGATTTTTCTTGTATTTTGGTTGCTTTGTGTTCCACTTTATTTGTGGGATATGAGTTCGCTTCTGATACAATTTATATAGACTCTCATTCTATGATATGTATACATGCACTATTGCATGTTTTACCTGGCTTATATTTTCTTGCAGGATGATTATGTGATTGTGTCTGATACACACCACTTGTGACTTTGTTTCACGTCGATGCTTTGAGACTTATGTTGGTTATCCGATCTCTGACTTACTTTGTTTTTTGATGTTAGATTGCATGGAGTCTTCCAGGTTTCTTGCTCATATTTGCTTAGTCACGAACCGCTCTTTGTTTTGGTAGTATTTCTTTCAGATTTATCTTTATTTCTGCACTCTATTGTTTTCTAGAGATCATGAGAAGTAGGAATTTTACCGCTTTATGATACCATGAGAAGTAAGGCTAGAGATGTATGACGGGGGTCTCCATTGTTGATCATGTCAGGAACCCTTCTGGTTTATTTAAAGACATGTTTAGGGAAACTCTGCATTATGTGTATTGTGTGCTAATTGTGTTTGTTTAAAATCCTACCTTTGAAGTAGGTATTCCACACATGTGTTTATATTTGTGCTTGTATAGCGGAATGATGGTTTTAGGTCCTATTATGGCAACCATCCCTAAGTCCTCATTAGAAGGCAAGTGGAAAGGGGTTAGTAATCAACCCCCGCCATTTTTCCATTAGTGTCGTTCCTATGCTCACTTTTTGCAAGTTCCGAGCTCTGAACGTGTTCCCAAGATCATGTGTATCGATTCTTCAAGTGGAAAAGGGTTTCGCAATCAAACCCCCACACTTTGTCAGGAGTTCGCATTGGCCGATGCTGATACTCCGTGATTGTTCATATTCCCTTCTGTCACCTACCTCGATCTTTTATATCTTGGCTAGGTGTTCAATCGCTTTGGACATCACATTTTTGTTTTACATCTGTCTCTCGCTTGTTTTGCTTCAGGTGATCCGCTCCCCTTAGCTAAAGCATTTCTCTTGTTTCCCACTGTAGCGATAAAAAATGTAGCGGGGTAAATCGGAGATCGAATTATTGATTAACTCGTCTCACAAAAGCAAGAGTCGCCACCGCGCTTTATTGTTTCCAAAGGAAAAGGGAAAAGAGCGAAATAAAACCCTAAATATGCAATGTAAATAATAATAGAAATACAAAGCGTTTTCAAAAAGAGATCTTATGGTTCGGGGGTTGGTTATACAATGGGAAGGTATTAGCACCCAATGCATCTATAGTACTCTATAGGAACCTTTTGAAATATCTGTTTATTTAAAATTTGATTGCTTGATAAAAATAAATCGTTTTGGCCGAAAAGGGATACGGATAAGTTTTTGAAGATACGACGACCTAACGTCGAAGTTTTTGTTTAAAGGGGCATAAATTTTGAAAAGATTGAATACTTGAAGGCAAATTATCCTAAGTTTTAATGAAAAATGCAAATACTCGTGCGATTAGATTTGAGGACATGAAGTCAACAAATTTATCGTTTTTCCTTTGGATTGGCGCAAACAGAGTAATCAAATAAAAGATGAAATATTTAAACAGAAAATTATGAGAGATAAATGATATATGACAAATTTAATAAGAGACTAAGTATGTGAACGTGCATTTTTAGATTTTTATCTAATATTAAAGCGAGGGAATATATTAAGGGAAATAAAATATTTTTTAAGTTTTCCTATGTTTTATATGTTTTTTTTTAATATTAATAAAAAGGTATTTATTTTAAGAGTTTATTAAATAATTAAACTATATTAAAGCTTAAAGTCATTAATTTAAATCTAATTAGAAATAAAGAAGACTAAGATTATTAAAATAAACCTAAACTCAAACTAAAGAAGGTTGGGTAAAATATTAAAAATTATTTGATTAAATTACATCCTTTATTTTTATTAGGTTCACTAATTAATTAAACTAATAACATTCTAAAAAAAAAAAGCTAATAGAATTAAAGGGTAGATAAACAAAGTATTGTATGGGCTAAAAGGTGTCAAAGAGGCCCAATCAATAACTGAAGCAGGGGGGGTGTAAAAGCAATTTCGTTTGGGCTTTAAGGCAGGAAAACAAGTTTTGGTCCAAAACATGATAATTGGTTTTAGGGTTAAACATGTGCTTAGCTGAATGGGATTAGGGTTTTGGTCTTGGCCGAAACGGCGCTCACACACTCTCGCTTCATCTTCTTCGTCTTTGCGCGTTTATCTTCTTCGCTTGAGTTCTGAACTCTCTTGAGCGTCCCTTGCCCAAAGGCCACCAGCAACCCAATCTTCCTCTTCCCTCCAACGCGAGCTAAGGCAAACGACGGATTTACGGTACGATTTGTTTTCTATTTCGTTAAGTGTTTTGCTACTGCATGTTTGTGATTCTTATACTCATTGACTCTGATTTCGTTTTATTATGTTATTATTGAGATACTTGAAAGAAAGGAAAGGGTGAAACTACCTGGAGAAGGAGGAAGGAAGGTGGGATGAGCTTAGGAGGCCGGGACGGCGAGGAGAACGTTGACGGCGCGAGCTTGCTTCGGTTGCCTGGTATCCTGATTTTCTCTCCTCTTACTAGCTTGCTGTACGTTTCTTAGTGTTGGCCTGTGATGATAACTTCTGAGGTTTTGGGCGTATATGATTCTTTTCCTCTTTCTTCTAAATTGTTGCTTTGAACATTATGTCCCCTTGAATTCTTCCTATTGATGCTTCCTATTGTTGCCTCTGAATGCTTCCTTTGCTACTGTTGAAATGCTTACTTTTGACTAGCGTGATGCTGTTGACGCTTTTCTTCTTCTTTTCTGATTTCTATACGCTTCGTGGAATTTGCCTATGATGGACTCTGAGGCCTTCGTATGCTTGACCCTGCCTTCATTTGGATGTTTGAATTTGGTTGCATCGCTTGAGTTTAGGCCATTACAGGTTTTATGCTTTTAAGCCATAATGTTTATGACTTGGTTATATGGTTTGATGGTTTATGCAGTAGATTTGGAAACGGTTCGATGCAGTAAATGTTTTGAAATGGTGTAGAGGTTTGATGGTTCAGACAGTAGGAAGTGTTTTATGTGATATTGGTTTAAGTATTGCAGTAGGTTCTTGCAGGTTTGGCCGTGTTTGCTGGTTTGTTCTCCAGTAGGCTAATGGTTTATGACAGGTTATGTGGTTTAGCAGTATGCAGGTTTTGGCATTTTTGTTTTTTTACAGTAGGAACTGTTTTGATTTGGTTCTACTGGTTTTATGTGTTAGGAGGGTTTGACAGTTTTTTTTTTTGTGTGGAAAGCTTGGAGATTGATTGATATATGTTTGAAGTGATTCCAATATGTTATATCCACTTCTTCCTTTGTTTTCGTTACAGGCTGAAGATTTTTACAATCTTCTTGGCCTTCTGCATCACACTGTTACAGCAGTTTTGTTTGTATTCTACTCTTGTGTTTCTCCTTTTACTGTAATATTGCAGTAGCTTTGTCTTATAATTCTTTCTGCCTAAACCAAAACCTGCAAAACCAATTTCTTGCTCTCTTCTCTCTCATGGGTACATTTGATATATAAAAATGATATAATGTACTACTGTTCTGAAAAGGCATAGGCTGAAATATGATGAATGAGGAAGTATATGTTACTTGCACATTGTTTTGAAACTGCATAATCCTCTTTTTGTCTTGCATGGGAGCCTATGTTATTTGGCTTCTTCTTAAGTTGCATAGGTTTACGTTGCATTACTTATGGGAAATGGCATATGCTGTATTTGTATACTGTGTATAATTTGAAATATACATTGTGACAAAGAAATTATGCATATTTAGTTTTGAAAAATCGAAATGAATTTGTGCATATTTCAAAATTGTGCATTCATTTATGAAATAAAATTCCTCCCCTTTTTTGTGAACCGGGAGAAATCCCGTGATTTGCAAAAAAGGGTAAACTGATTCCAGCCGTTTGCCTTTAATGATGAACATTAAATTTATTTTCTGCTTTTAATTATTTATTCAAATCTGACTTTTCTTTTAATTGTTTTTGTAGGTAAAATTAAATGAGCAGACAAAAAGGCATTGGATAGAAGATGAAGATTTAGAATTTAGGAAAATAGTTTTTTATTTTACTTTTAGCATTTATGTAATTGCCATTATAAATATTTTGTAATAACACAATATTTAAATGATAATTGTAATAAATAGAATAAAGTGAATAAAATTCTATTATTTCCCAATTAATGCTTTTTCTTTCCAATTATTTATTTATTGTTTATAATTCTTTAAATTATATAATAACTGAAAATCAAATCCAATCATTTAAATTCAGAATGATAAACAAATAAATAAACATCATTGGCCAATTAACAATTTTAATTATCTAATTCATTATTCATAATATTCTAAATTATAATAATTAAAAAATAGAATTTTAATTATTTAACCTAGAATGATAAAGAATTAAATAATCATTGTTGACCAATTAATAAACTCATTCTCAAAATGTTTATTTCATTATTCATAAGTCTTTAAATTATATAATAATTGAAAATAGATTTCAATTATTTAAATTTAAGATAATAAATAATTAATAAACGTCATTTAAGTCTTGATCAGTTGATAAATTTAGCGCTCAACAAATAAATAGCTCTCGACTCGAAGCAGTTATGAATTTTTAAGCTCAATAGATCAAAACACTTGTAATGTAATGATGCAGATGGGAGATGGTATCTTAGGTCAAAATTTGGGGTACAACAGCTGCCCCTATTTAAGTTCCTTCTATCCGGAGATATGAAGATCAAAATCTTCGTTTCGACGAGGTTGAAGGTACTTAAATACATAATTACGCAAATTTTGTCCTAAGATGCCATCATCATGCAGTGATATGAATGTAATGCTTGAATTCACAGAGAAAGATATTGTACGAAACAAGACAATGCTGGAGGAATCGAACACCAACAAAACACAGAGACATGAATTATACGCTACTGGGGAAACGAGCTATCGACTTCAAACGACAGACTCCTGACAGCGAATAAAATTGAGGGGATACGACCTCTGACCCTAACAAAGAAGGCGTCTTGCATAGGCCGTAAAAGACTATTGACCCAAAATAGTGAGTTCACAACCCAAGGTCGAAGATAGACAAAAAGTATCGAATTTGCTGATGACGGGTTACCGACTTCTGAAGGTAAAATTCATAACAAACTTTCTCCGCGAGATTTTTGGAGAGATACCAATTAATGCTGAAGTAATAAGATTGTAGATACGCAGGTTGTTCAAATAAAGAAGCTGCCGCTTGCTGTCGTCCAAAGAAAATACCGATAACATACAAGCTGCTCAAATAAAGAGGCTGCCACTTGCTGTCGTCCAAAGAAAATACCGATAACATACAAGCTGCTCAAATAAAGAGACTACCACTTGTTGTATTCCAGAAAAGTAATAACGTACAAGTTGCTCAAGTAAAGAGACCGCCGCTTGCCATTTTCCAAAGAATAATAACGTACTGGTAGCTCGTGAGGAGCTGCTGCTTGTCGCTTTCAAAAACGTAAATGACGCACTAGTAGCTCGTGAAGAGCTGCTGCTCGGCGCTTTCAAAAAAGTAAATGACGCACTAGTAGCTCGTGAAGAACTGCTGCTCGGCGCTTTCAAAAAAGTAAATGATGCACTAGTAGCTCGTGAAGAACTGCTGCTCGGCGCTTTCAAAAAAGTAAATGACGCACTAGTAGCTCGTGAAGAACTGCTGCTCGGCGCTTTCAAAAAAGTAAATGACGCACTAGTAGCTCGTGAAGAACTGCTGCTTGGCGCTTTCAAGAAGTAACGTACAAGTTGCTCATGAAGAGCTGCCGCTTGTCGCTTTCCAACAGTGTCTATAACGTACAAGTTGCTCATGAAGAGCTTCCGCTTGTCGTTTTCCAAAGAATAACTCAGAAGGAAATTGCGATGATATTGGCAGAGAATAAAATCTTCATCAAAGAGAACTCTGAATCAATCCTTCCCGAGGAGATCATATACTTAAATGTGCAAAATAAATGCACCAACCGCCTAGGTCGCAATTTCACTGGGAAAAATCAATGAGATAGCCTATGCAAGAGGCGACCACTTCATCCAGGAATAAACCAGAGAAAAGACAGTCAAACAAGACTCTACCCAATGAGAAAGTAATTCAACTGGGGATTCATCCTATCCAGAAATGGACAAGGTAAGCTGAATCAAAAATCATCCACGAGAATTAGCTCAGTTGGAGAATTTAGAAAGGAAGCACATTTTCTGCCTAAGCTAACCCTCTACTTGGAAGGACAAAAATGTACGTTGTTCGAATAAACAAAGTACGACCCAAAATCAACGGCAAACGTGGTATGCATGCTGATATGAGTGTAAATGAGTAAATGAATGTTATGCTGACAAAACAGACAGATGGAATATCTTGAAGATAATATGCTATCACAGCAAAATAGATACTCGGCCAATCTTGAGAAGACAGAATATACCCGGAACTGGAAACACAGAGCAATGTCGGAGCGTAACGCTACAAAGCTCGAGTCTTCTGAGGAGAAAAACATCCAAATCCAGACTTACAATACCAATAAACCATTGGCATGAGACGAAGTGTACCGCACTTCAGGATCTCCCAAACAAAGGTAGCCAAAACAACGCTTAACCGGAACGCCCGGGGAGTCACCAACTTAGCACCACTATAACCAAGCGTGCACACAGCCAACACTTCATGACGATTCGAAAGAAAACAGGTTCATCACGCGAGTATAAATTACTGCACTATTTTGCATTTCATGGCTTGACCATCTTCGGAACGACTGTTAATATTCCTTTCGTTGTTCACGACACTTTTTCTAGAAAATAAGAATATTTTAAATACTTTGTTTCAAATATTGCCGTAAAAAATTAAAATTTTGCCCACAGAAGGTAAATGCTCAAATTTCATTAATAAGATGGTAGTTCGCTAACAACGCGACTCCAACGATTTACAAAAATGTGGGAAATAGTACATGAAATAAAAGGTTATACAAAAACAATGATCACTGTTCTCCCTAACAACTTTGAATTCCAGGATGTGCTCAGATGCCAAGACTAATTTGACCAGAAGTTTGCCTAAGCGAAATACTTCTTGACTGCATCGGCGTTCATGGGACGCGGAAGATCTTCACCGTCCATATTGGTGAGAATCATGGCACCTCCAGAGAAAACTTTCTTAACAACATACGGTCCTTCATAATTCGGATCCCACTTTCCCCTAGAATCAGGTTGGAAAGATAATATCTTCTTAAGCACAAGGTCACCTTCTCTGAACTCGCGTGGTCGAACCTTCTTATCAAAAGCCTTCTTCATTCTCTGCTGATACAATTGACCGTGACATAATGCTGTCAATCTCTTCTCTTCGATTAGATTCAACTGATCATACCTACTTTGACACCATTCAGCCTCAGAAAGTTTGGCTTCCATCAACACTCTCAGAGACGGAATCTCAACCTCCACGGGGAGTACAGCTTCCATACCATAAACTAGGGAAAATGGGGTCGCACCTGTTGAGGTTCGAACTGAAGTACGGTACCCGTGCAGGGCAAACGGAAGCATTTCATGCCAATCCTTATAAGTTACCACCATCTTCTGGACAATCTTCTTGATATTCTTGTTAGCAGCTTCAACAGCCCCATTCATCTTCGGTCTGTAAGGAGAAGAATTATGATGTTCGATCTTGAACTCTTCACAAAGCTCTCTCATCATCTTGTTATTCAAATTCGAACCATTATCAGTGATGATCTTGCTCGGGATACCGTATCGACAAATGATCTGATTCTTGATAAATCTGACTACCACCTGTCTGGTTACATTAACATAAGATGCTGATTCCATCCATTTAGTAAAATAATCAATCGCTACCAAGATGAAACGATGACCATTTGAAGCTTTGGGTTCAATCATTCCAATCATATCAATGCCCCACATAGAGAAAGGCCAAGGTGAAGATATAACATTGAGGAGGGTCGGCGGCACGTGCATCCTGTCCGCATAAATCTGGCATTTATGACACTTCTTCACATATTTGCAGCAGTCGGATTCCATGGTCATCCAATAGTAACCAGCTCTTAACATCTTTTTAGCCATTACATGTCCGTTGGCATGAGTGCCAAAGGATCCTTCATGCACTTCTTGCATCAGCATGTCTGCCTCACGTCTGTCTACACATCTGAGCAAGACCATGTCATAATTCCTCTTATACAAAACTTCTTCATTGAGGAAGAAACTGCTTGCTAATCTCCTCAACGTCTTCCTATCTTTACTGGATGCCCCAGGCGGGTACTCTTGAGTTTGAAGAACACGTTTAATGTCGTAGAACCACGGTTTGTCGTCGGTAACCTCTTCTACTGAGAACACATGAGCAGGTCTGTCAAGGCGCATAACTCAGATTGTAAGCACGTCGTTCCAATCATTCACTTGAAACATTGAAGACAAAGTAGCTAAAGCATCAGCCATTTGATTCTCATCTCTAGGGATGTGATGTAATTCCACCTTGTTGAAGAAAGTTAACAACCTTCTAGCATAGTCTCTGTAAGGGATCAAACCAGGGTGACGAGTCTCCCATTCTCCTTTGATTTGATTAATCACCAGTGCCGAATCTCCGTAAATATCAATAATCTTAATCCTTAGGTCCACTGCTTCTTCGAGACCCATAATACATGCCTCATACTCCGCCATGTTGTTCGTGCAGTCAAATTTCAATCTTGCCGTGAACGGGATATGAGTACCTCGGGGAGTGACGATGATTGCCCCAATTCCATTTCCATAGGAATTCACAGCTCCGTCAAAAATCAAACCCCAATGCGATTCGGGATCAGGTCCTTCTTCAGGTAACAGCTCTTCACAATATTTAGCTTTCAAGTACATAACATCTTCATCTGGGAAATCAAACTTGATGGATTGATAATCGTCAATTGGTTGGTGAGCCAAATGATCGGCTAAAATACTCCCTTTGATCGCTTTCTGAGTGTGGTACTCAATGTCATACTCAGATAACAACATCTGCCAACGGGCTATCCTTCCAGATAAGGCGGGCTTCTCAAAGATATACTTGATCGGGTCCATTTTGGAGATCAACCAAGTGGTGTGGTTAATCATATACTGGCGCAGACGACGAGCAGCCCAAGCCAAAGCACAACAGGTTTTCTCAAGCAATGAGTATCGAGACTCACAGTCTGTGAATTTCTTACTCAAATAATATACAGCATGTTCTTTCCTGCCAGTCTCATCTTGCTGACCAAGCACACATCCCATGGAGTCTTCCAATATAGTCAGGTACATAATCAAAGGTCTTCCTTCCACCGGAGGAATCAAAATGGGAGGTTCAAGCAAATATTCTTTGATGCTGTCAAAAGCTCTCTGACAATCTTCTGTCCACTCACATCCTTGGTTCTTTCGGAGAAGCTTTAAAATCGGCCCACAGGTAGCAGTCATATGAGATATAAATCTAGAAATGTAGTTCAGTCTCCCAAGGAATCCTCTTACTTGTTTTTCCGTCTTGGGTGCGGGCATTTCCCGAATAGCTTTGACTTTATCAGGATCTACTTCAATACCTTTCTGACTGACAATGAAACCCAGAAGTCTTCCAGAACAAACGCCAAAAGTGCACTTGTTGGGATTCAGACGGAGTTTGTACTTCCTCAAACGCTGGAACAACTTCAACAAATGTTCCAAATGATCTTCCTCAGTTTGTAATTTGGCAATCATGTCATCCACATACACTTCGATCTCTTTATGCATCATGTCATAGAACAAAGCAGTCATGGCCCTTTGGTATGTTGCGCCGGCATTCCTCAAACCAAACGGCATAACCCGATAACAGAAAGTTCCCCAAGGTGTAATGAAAGCGGTCTTCTCCATATCTTCCGGTGCCATCTTGATTTGATTGTAACCAGAGAAACCGTCCATGAAAGAAAAGACTTTGAACTTGGCTGTACTGTCGACCAATACGTCAATATGAGGTAATGGGAAGTCATCCTTCGGACTAGCTCTATTCAGATCTCTGTAGTCTACACACATCCGAACTTTACCATCTTTCTTTGCAACAGGCACTATATTGGCTAACCATTGAGGATAGACCGATGTAACAAGGAAACCTGCATTGATCTGCTTCTGAACCTCCTATTTGATCTTGTCAGCCATGTCGGGACAAGTCCTTCTCAACTTTTTCTTGATCGGCGGACACTCAGGTCTCAACGGTAAATGATGCTCCACAATGTCATTGTCCAAACCTGGCATATCTTGGTAGGACCAAGCAAACACATCAACATACTCTTTGAGAAGCTCCAACATTTTCTCTTTAACCTCCGGGATAAGCAATGCTCCGACTTTGACTTCCTTTCTACCTTCTTCATCACCCAAGTTGACCAACTCTAAAGGTTCTTCAAATGGTTGAATAACCTTCTCATCATGCTCAAGCAAACGGGAAATCTCAACAGGAATCTCTTCATCATCCTCTTCTTCGGCTCTGAACACAGGGAATTCAAAGTTGGGAGAGGGCACAGGATCATTGTTTTCGATGGCTAAGTCATGGATTAATCTGCACATATGATTATGCTTTATTTTAGAAATCGATTTGTGCAAATAAAACAAAAGGTTATTAATTAATTTCATTACTATTTCCCAAAAAGGGAAAAAGAAAACAGCAGTGGACAAAAGAACGTTTTTATTCATTAAAGGGAAATATTTGAAACAAAGAGCCCAGACATTTCTCTTTTGCCTTGGGCAGAGCAAAAGGAATTATTTTCCATAGCCCGACACAAAATACGTTTCGCCTTGGGCAGAGCGAATTTTTTTTCAAAGGAAAATAAACAAAACATTACTCGGAAATGTGCATCACAACAGGAACATCAACAGCAATCCAGTTCTGGCAAGCCACTCCATGCGTTAAAAAATCCAGTTTTAGAAAACATGTGAAGTGTTGGATGATGCATGATATGCAACAGAGAGTTTTTATTTGACTTTCACGGAACTCAAGATATTAAGTTGTAAACATCAAAGTGTGAAGATAGAAGAGGAATTTTGAATTGGATCAAAGCGTCGATCAAGTTATCATCAAGATCAATCATCCATTTTGGTGGATTAGGGTTTTCACCCTATCAACACCCAAGATCCATTGAGCTTGACGAAACTTGTGATGTTTATAAAGAAAGACCTCCAAATTCCTTGAAAGTCAAGGGAAAAGGGTTTTATGGATGCATGAATGCATGGCTATGCAACAACCACAAGCAAGGTCACAAACATGGGGTTTAAAGGTTTAACGTTTCAGCATGGAGTCGAGGGTAAAGCCCACCCAAAGGTATGTACTAATGGTTCAATCACACCTGTAAGACATGGTTCTAAGAGTTCCCAGAGTCCACATTCCTCCTTCGGATATTACCAACGTCTTGATTACTCAATAATTAGCAATATTCTCAAGAGAAACTCGTCTGAGCGTAGCATCGCGTAACAACTACTTCCGAATTACTCCGTTATAGTCTCCGCGCTACACCTAAAAAGGCCAAGATGGGTTAGGGTTCTACGGTCCTCAAATTCTCGGGCTCCCAGGTCGAAAATAATAATGTCTTCCCGATTACTCGGTAAATAAATATTAAGTTCAAGAGGGCCTTCCATTGAGTGGGGGATCTCATGCCTCCTTCTTCGGGATTACTCCCTCAAAGTTAACATGACTATACCGCCCGTCCTATTCCTTAAGTGTTACTTAATCCGGGTATAGGATTCGTCCTTTGCAAAAAACCCAAACAACCCCAATTTAAACACATAATCAAACAAAACAGATAATAGTAAACAGATAAGACAAATTAGGCTTAACCCACTTAGGGATGGACCAGCAAGAGGTCAATCTTTCCCCAGCAGAGTCGCCAATTCTGTAGCGATAAAAAATGTAGCGGGGTAAATCGGAGATCGAATTATTGATTAATTCGTCTCACAAAAGCAAGAGTCGCCACCGCGCTTTATTGTTTCCAAAGGAAAAGGGAAAAGAGCGAAATAAAACCCTAAATATGCAATGTAAATAATAATAGAAATACAAAGCGTTTTCGAAAAGAGATCTTATGGTTCGGGGGTTGGTTATACAATGGGAAGGTATTAGCACCCAATGCATCTATAGTACTCTTTAGGAACCTTTTGAAATATCTGTTTATTTAAAATTTGATTGCTTGATAAAAATAAATCGTTTTGGCCGAAAAGGGATACAGATAAGTTTTTGAAGATACGACGACCTAACGTCGAAGTTTTTGTTTAAAGGGGCATAAATTTTGAAAAGATTGAATACTTGAAGGCAAATTATCCTAAGTTTTAATGAAAAATGCAAATACTCGTGCGATTAGATTTGAGGACATGAAGTCAACAAATTTATCGTTTTTCCTTTGGATTGGCGCAAACAGAGTAATCAAATAAAAGATGAAATATTTAAACAGAAAATTATGAGAGATAAATGATATATGACAAATTTAATAAGAGACTAAGTATGTGAACGTGCATTTTTAGATTTTTATCTAATATTAAAGCGAGGGAATTAATTAAGGGAAATAAAATATTTTTTAAGTTTTCCTATGTTTTATATGTTTTTTTTTAATATTAATAATAAGGTATTTATTTTAAGAGTTTATTAAATAATTAAACTATATTAAAGCTTAAAGTCATTAATTTAAATCTAATTAGAAATAAAGAAGACTAAGATTATTAAAATAAACCTAAACTCAAACTAAAGAAGGTTGGGTAAAATATTAAAATTTGTTTGATTAAATTACATCCTTTATTTTTATTAGGTTCACTAATTAATTAAACTAATAACATTCTAAAAAAAAAAAGCTAATAGAATTAAAGGGTAGATAAACAAAGTATTGTATGGGCTAAAAGGTGTCAAAGAGGCCCAATCAATAACTGAAGCAGGGGGGGTGTAAAAGCAATTTCGTTTGGGCTTTAAGGCAGGAAAACAAGTTTTGGTCCAAAACATGATAATTGGTTTTAGGGTTAAACATGTGCTTAGCTGAATGGGATTAGGGTTTTTGTCTTGGCCGAAACGGCGCTCACACACTCTCGCTTCATCTTCTTCGTCTTCGCGCGTTTATCTTCTTCGCTTGAGTTCTGAACCCTCTTGAGCGTCCCTTGCCCAAAGGCCACCAGCAACCCAATCTTCCTCTTCCCTCCAACGCGAGCTAAGGCAAACGACGGATTTACGGTACGATTTGTTTTCTATTTCGTTAAGGGTTTTGCTACTGTATGTTTGTGATTCTTATACTCATTGACTCTGATTTCGTTTTATTATGTTATTATTGAGATACTTGAAAGAAAGGAAAGGGTGAAACTACCTGGAGAAGGAGGAAGGAAGGTGGGATGAGCTTAGGAGGCCGGGACGGCGAGGAGAACGTTGACGGCGCGAGCTTGCTTCGGTTGCCTAGTATCCTGATTTTCTCTCCTCTTACTAGCTTGCTGTACGTTTCTTAGTGTTGGCCTGTGATGATAACTTCTGAGGTTTTGGGCGTATATGATTCTTTTCCTCTTTCTTCTAAACTGTTGCTTTGAACATTATGTCGCCTTGAATGCTTCCTATTGATGCTTCCTATTGTTGCCTCTGAATGCTTCCTTTGCTACTGTTGAAATGC
This sequence comes from Vicia faba, assembly GCA_948472305.1. Lineage (NCBI taxonomy): Eukaryota > Viridiplantae > Streptophyta > Magnoliopsida > Fabales > Fabaceae > Vicia > Vicia faba. The sequence goes on along the minus strand of OX451741.1, from coordinate 1,131,287,818 downwards.
TTACTTTTGACTAGCGTGATGCTGTTGACGCTTTTCTTCTTCTTTTCTGATTTCTGTACGCTTCGTGGAATTTGCCTATGATGGACTCTGAGGCCTTCGTATGCTTGACCCTGCCTTCATTTGGATGTTTGAATTTGGTTGCATCGCTTGAGTTTAGGCCATTACAGGTTTTATGCTTTTAAGCCATAATGTTTATGACTTGGTTATATGGTTTGATGGTTTATGCAGTAGATTTGGAAACGGTTCGATGCAGTAAATGTTTTGAAATGGTGTAGAGGTTTGATGGTTCAGACAGTAGGAAGTGTTTTATGTGATATTGGTTTAAGTATTGCAGTAGGTTCTTGCAGGTTTGGCCGTGTTTGCTGGTTTGTTCTCCAGTAGGCTAATGGTTTATGACAGGTTATGTGGTTTAGCAGTATGCAGGTTTTGGCATTTTGGTTTTTTTACAGTAGGAACTGTTTTGATTTGGTTCTACTGGTTTTATGTGTTAGGAGGGTTTGACAGTTTTTTTTTTGTGTGGAAAGCTTGGAGATTGATTGATATATGTTTGAAGTGATTCCAATATGTTATATCCACTTCTTCCTTTGTTTTCGTTACAGGCTGAAGATTTTTACAATCTTCTTGGCCTTCTGCATCACACTGTTACAGCAGTTTTGTTTGTATTCTACTCTTGTGTTTCTCCTTTTACTGTAATATTGCAGTAGCTTTGTCTTATAATTCTTTCTGCCTAAACCAAAACCTGCAAAACCAATTTCTTGCTCTCTTCTCTCTCATGGGTACATTTGATATATAAAAATGATATAATGTACTACTGTTCTGAAAAGGCATAGGCTGAAATATGATGAATGAGGAAGTATATGTTGCTTGCACATTGTTTTGAAACTGCATAATCCTCTTTTTGTCTTGCATGGGAGCCTATGTTATTTGGCTTCTTCTTAAGTTGCATAGGTTTACGTTGCATTACTTGTGGGAAATGGCATATGCTGTATTTGTATGCTGTGTATAATTTGAAATATACATTGTGACAAAGAAATTATGCATATTTAGTTTTGAAAAATCGAAATGAATTTGTGCATATTTCAAAATTGTGCATTCATTTATGAAATAAAATTCCTCCCCTTTTTTGTGAACCGGGAGAAATCCCGTGATTTGCAAAAAAGGGTAAACTGATTCCAGCCGTTTGCCTTTAATGATGAACATTAAATTTATTTTCTGCTTTTAATTATTTATTCAAATCTGACTTTTCTTTTAATTGTTTTTGCAGGTAAAATTAAATGAGCATACAAAAAGGCATTGGATAGAAGATGAAGATTTAGAATTTAGGAAAATAGTTTTTTATTTTACTTTAAGCATTTATGTAATTGCCATTATAAATATTTTGTAATAACACAATATTTAAATGATAATTGTAATAAATAGAATAAAGTGAATAAAATTCTATTATTTCCCAATTAATGCTTTTTCTTTCCAATTATTTAATTATTGTTTATAATTCTTTAAATTATATAATAACTGAAAATCAAATCCAATCATTTAAATTCAGAATGATAAACAAATAAATAAACATCATTGGCCAATTAACAATTTTAATTATCTAATTCATTATTCATAATATTCTAAATTATAATAATTAAAAAATAGAATTTTAATTATTTAACCTAGAATGATAAAGAATTAAATAATCATTGTTGACCAATTAATAAACCCATTCTCAAAATGTTTATATCATTATTCATAAGTCTTTAAATTATATAATAATTGAAAATAGATTTCAATTATTTAAATTTAAGATAATAAATAATTAATAAACGTCATTTAAGTCTTGATCAGTTGATAAATTTAGCGTTCAACAAATAAATAGCTCTCGACTCGAAGCAGTTATGAATTTTTAAGATCAATAGATCAAAACACTTGTAATGTAATGATGCAGATGGGAGATGGTATCTTAGGTCAAAATTTGGGATACAACACCCACATCCCTTTGAGTCAGTATGTGTGTAGCGGTGAAAATCGAAGATCAAGCTATTAATTAACTTGACTCGCAAAATCAAGAGTCTCCACCACGCTTTATTGTTTCCAAGGGAAAAGGAAAAGAGCGAAATAAAACCCTTAAATATGCAATGTAAAGTAATACTTAAAAGTAATGAAAATACAATGTGTTTTTTTGAAAGAGATCGAAACTTCGGAGGTTGGTTATACAAATGGAAGGTACTATCACCCAATACATCTATGGTACTCCGCATGAACCTTTTGAAATATTTGTTTTTTGGTTAAGTTTGTTTGTTTGCTAAATGAATGTGGGGATGAGATTTTAAAATGCGACGTTCTAATGTCGAAGTTTTGACTTAAGAGAGGGTAAGTTTAAAAATTGATTTTTTTAGGAGATTCAACTTAAGTTTAATAAAATCTAAAATGTATGAAAGGGTTTCGCACAATTGTATTAGATCCTCGACGACATGAAGGCAACAAATTTAACTCTTTCCCTTAGAGTAATTCGAGCGAGCAAAATAAAATGGACATCAAAATATAAGCATTCGAAAATTCACAAGAAAATAAATCTGAATAGACAAATAATGTCAAAGAGGCAATGAGAAATTTAATTTAAAATGACAAATACAACAATCAAATACAAATGAAAGAGAATGTAATTAAATAATTAACTAAAAATATTTTATTAATCTAAATTAAAATTCTAAGGTTACTAAATTAATTCTAAACATAAATCACAATTCTAAAAGGTACTAAATTAATTCTAAATTTAAACTAATAATTTATCTAATTAATTATAACATGATCGTTTGGTTTCCCTCTAGAAAAAAATTAAACTAAGGAATTAAGATAATGAAGTTAAGAAAATTATGAAACTAAACTAATAAAAATGTGGGGTGTCAAGCAAAAAAATGGGGTGGTAGAGTTGAAATCCATTGGTGGGTTGTAGATTGAGGTGAGGCCCAACACTCTCTTATTCATTTGCTGAAATAAAATAAAAAAAAGACAATGGGTATAAGGAGAACAACAGATTGGGCCAGTTATTGGGGTGAGGCCCAAATGAAGTTTAAGGGAAAGAAAACCCTAGGAGCCTCTTGAAACAGCCGCTGAAGCAATTGGGATTTGGTCCAAATTATTTGCAAAAAAAACAAATCTAAATAAATTACCACCATAAAATGTGAAAGAGTAATTCCAGAAAAAATATCTCTCTGCCACGATATCTCTCTATTTCTCTCACGTCTCAAAATCAACGTCATCCTCTCTCCTCTCTCAATCGATCTCCTCGTCATATTTCAACAATAACAATTTCAACATGAACTCAACTTTCCAGTTCTCGTTTTACTATAAAGCAAACAACAACCTTGCTCAAATTCGGGACTTCTCTCTACCCGAAACAACAACACATCAATCTCAGTTTTTGTTCGTGATTCACGCTCTATTTGCGCTATCTCGGTCCTCATCGAATCAACAAATAAGCAACAAAAAACAACAATATTACAATAAACAGTTCAGAGAAACAAACATGGGTGCAAAAATTATAGGAGAAAAATACCTATCGGACTCCCTCCTATGGGATTCAAGAAGAGGTGTTTCTGCGATGATGGTAATTTCGGTGTTTGGATTGAACGTTGGTGATACGTTTCTATTTGCTTCTGATGTTGTTGTTGCGTTTCTTATTTGTAGGCTCATTGTTATCGGTGTTGTATGAATCGATGATGAGGATGCAGTTGGAGGGGCAGTTGCAGTGGTAGTACTCGTGAATGACGGTAATTATCGGTCTTCTGTTCAGCTTTTCTTCTCTTCGTCTATTGCTTATGATGTAAAAAAATTTGGCTGGAAATTGATGTATGTATGCAGGTTTTATACTGTCATTGTGAGGCAGGTTATGTATGCAGGTTTTGATAGTGTTTCTGAATGATTCTTGGTGTGTATATCCATGTGTTCTTATGTGTTTCTATGTGTGAAGTTGGAGCATTTTTGTATGAGGTTTTTGTTCTTGTTCTCTCCTCTGCGTATTGAATCGATTTTGAGACCTCCTTTCTCTGTTATGTTTTTTCTGTTTTCTCTATCAGTAATTTTTTTCTGTTACTAAGCCCTGCACTTATAGGAGAGAGAGATGAAATTGGCATCAAAAGTGTGGGAGATTTTGAGGGGGGAATGGATGGGATTTAAACACAATTAGTTAACTGTTTTTTAGCTTTCTCATGTAGCTTTTTCTTTGTTAATTATGTGCAATTTTGACAAGTTTTTTAGATTGTTTATGGTTTGGTTTTAGTACAAGGTGGCAGGGCTATGGTTTGGCATTATTATGCAAGTTTTTGGCAAGTTTGTGGACAGTTTTAACAGGAGCTTTTGGCATTATTATGCAGGTTTTGACAGATTTATATAGTTGACAACAGAGTGATTTTTTGTTGTTTTGGTGGCTGTAAGTTTGTATGTTTTATGCAAATGGACAGCAACGACACAACAGTAGTTGCAGTTTTTCCAGATCCGTTAGCGCGGGGCAGCAACTTCTTTGGAGGTTTGCAGCAGCAACATCATTTTGTTTGGAATTGGGACAATTTGGTGTAAAAGAGAGTTTGAGAAAATGACATGAAGACTTGTACCAAGATTGTAATAAGACTTAAGATTTCTTTTGTAATTCTTTAAATTTCTTTTGTAACTGTATGGATGAATTTGATTTGAACGATGTAATGAAATTGTAATTTAATGGACTTGATAGAAATTACAATGAATCTTTTCTTCTTCTTTTTGGAATTTTCCTTTGGATGTCACATATGCATGAAACTTTGGATGAAACTTGAGACTTGAATAGGTCATGAATGATGATGGTTGAATCTTTGAATGAATTTGAAGTCTTTTGAATGATTCTTGAATACAACTCACTTTTTATCAAAAATATTGTTAACTTTGAATCATGAGTGAAAATATTTATCTTTTGTGTGCTTGTATGAATCTTGAATGATATTGGAATGGAGTTTTTATCCATTCTTGAATAAACTTGAAATAACGCACCAAATTGAACCTTGCATTTGGATGAATGGTGTTGTACCCCAAAATTTGCCCTCTCATTTCATCAACATTTTTCACCACAAGACTCTTGGAACTCAAGATCAAGCTAGGGTTTCCTCTACTCAAGACACCTCCTTGCACTGTTGACCTAAATTAGGGTTTGAGTTTGCACAGTGATGTTTTGACCTACAATGCCCAAAGTGACTTTCATACTTCATATTGGACTCACAATTTTGTCCATACCAAGTTTCAAGCCTTGATCCAAATTTTTGCCCAGTCAATTGGACAGTTGACCTAGAAATCAGCTGTATTGGGGAAAAAGTCAATTGTGGCCAATTGACAGTCAAACCTCATGAAATATGATTCACGTCAACATTATGAACTTATATGAACCATTTGATCAAGTTTGGATCACAATTCCACAAGAAATTTGATCAGATCACCAAAAGGGTAAAATGGTCATTTTTAGGGTTTTGACTGTACAAAGGCAATTTTTGACTGTTTGACCTAGCCAATGGCAAATCAAGCTCAACCATGGACTCAAGGACTCAATGACATTGTCTTGACCCATTCAACAAGTTCAAAAGATCTCGAATGCCTAGGATGGACAGATGAATTTTTCAGTCAACTGATCAAAATTTGACTGTATACTGAAAAGTCAAACTTTGACTTTTTGGTCAAAATCAAATGCCAAAGGTCATTTTTCATCAAGACATGTCAAATTATGAAACTTGTTCATCAAGAAACCCAAAAATGCAAATTAGGGTTTAAAATGGAAAAATTTCATAACTTAGAATTTTTCTAAGTTATGAAATTTTCTTATTTTTTCTTAACTTTGTCCTATTTTTTCACCAAGATGCAAATGGATTCAAACAAAACTTGAAACATGAAAGTTGTAGTATATCACAAAGTCTTCAACCTTGATTCACAAAGTTTTCTCAAAAGAAGCATGTATCTCAAGTTATGATTTTTTGGAACAAGGGTACCTAAAACTTTTAACTTAGAAAAATTTTGCCCTAGTTTAGGCAGGATTTTGACCCATCTTCTTGGCCATTTTCCACATAGTTCCACTTGGAGTTTCAAGTTGAATTTCAAAGATGGATTGTAGTACATGTTGCAAGATTTCCAAATTGTCCAAGAACTCCTTAAACACCTTTGTGGTTAGGGAGAATCGAATGCTTGAAGTTGGCAAAAACTCACTTTGATCCATGGCCAATACATGTTCATACCACTTGCCAAATCTGATCTAGCTAGCTTGGTTCACAATTACAGGCCTTTAAACCAGTTTGTACTCCATAATTTAATGAATATCCATTGAGCTAAGGCATTGTCTTGGTCATTAGGGTATTGTACATTAGATTAAGCCTTAAATGGTAAAAGTAACAATGTCATTTTTGCTTGAACTTTGCTTTATGTCAAAACAATATCATAGAGCATTGAACTAGATCTCAGGCTGCAAACAAAATCCATTAATTAGAGTGGCCAAAAGGGTTGTATGCATAGTGATAGGATGGCTTGTACAAGTCTATAACCTCACTTCCTCTCTTTTGCTTCATGAAGGAAAAAACTTACAAAACACAAGGCATCTCACACATCTGATAAAACCAACAAAAACAAAGTTGTCAAACAAGTTTCATACATCCTCACAAGTCAGAAGCACGATCCTTTCACCCCTAAAGCATCCTCATACCCCAAAACCCCATTTTCTTGCAAAACAGGGCCAGTTCTGCATTTTGCAAGCTACTATCAAATTCCATCGTGCGTTTTGTCCAAAGATACTTCAAACACCTTCCAACCAACTCACCTGAACTATGCCAGGCCTCCATTGCTAGTTGTAACACCATTAACACACATTGCCATTTTTGTTTCAAAACTTTGAAGGTTGAGTTCTGTAGCACGATTCAGGCTACTTCAAAACAAGCCAAGCATTGGAAAAGCTTCATTGGACCTCAGGTAAGCTCAAAAGAACCTCAAGCACCCTTGGAAGTTGCTACATTGCCCTACTCGAATCCAACTGAAACAGGTTTTTCTTCACTTTCTATCTCTCTATTTAGGAACATTTAGCCTTAGGTTTGTGAATGAAAAATGTAGTATTCATTGCTAGGAAGCCATACATATGCTCAGCTTCCATTTATATTAAGTGTGAAAAAAGCTAGGTCAGATTTTAGGGCCAGAGAAATTCTCTTTGGTCTTTGAGAGTTAGGATCAATGCTTTATATGGTTAGAATCGTATTAAAATTCTCTACAAGTTTGATGTTGTGAGTTTTGGCAAAAGATCACTGAAACAGGATGTCCAAGTTTGAACCAGGCGCGCGCGCGTTTGACAAATGCTGGAGGTTGAATATGATGGCTTGGGCTGGGCCTGGCCAGTTTTGCTTCTAACACCCCTTTTTTCAGTTTCACACCCCCTGGCCCAATTTCTTATATTTTTTCATTTTTGAATTTTTTTTTACTTTGTTATTTTATTTCCAAATATAATAAATTCCCAAAAAATATTTTTATAATTTTTTACATTTATTTGGTATTTTATTTTGATTTTTTTTAATATAAAAACATTTTGAATACTTTCCTAATTTATTTGAAAACTTGAAAAAATATTTACATTTTATACTTTTATTTTGTTATTTATTTTTATTCATATTAAAAATATTTTCTTGAATATATTTTATTTTTGTACATATTTTATTTTATTTTGTACACATTTAATTTGATTAATATACACATAATAAACATATATACTTTTATTTTATTAAATACTTAGAATAAAAATACAAAAATATCACATTTTATTTTTTTATTATTATTTATACTAAAAAATACCTTTTTTAAGTATATTTCATTTTTACACATATTAATACATTTTTGCATATAAATAATACATAATATTTATTTTTTAAGAGAAATTAGGGTTTCCCCCTTTAAGCAAATAAAATTAATTTTTCTTTATTTATTTCTTTATAATTTTTCACATTAAAAATACCTTTGCATACATAAACAAACAAAAACTTCTTTTTGCATAATACATATTATTTGATATTTATTTATCTTGATTATTTAAATATTGTACATTTAAATATTGATGCATTTGATATTCAATTTGGATGTAATAGTAAACTAGGGTTTATGTTTCTTGTCAAATACCCCCAATTCAAATTTGTACCCCCCTCCCTATATCATGTTGTAATAGTGTAGAATTTAAATTCTCGCACTTTTAAATGCTTTCAATCATGCCATGATTAGACATAGGGTTTGTATGCAAAGTAAAATCAACAATTAGCTTGACCTAATCCAAAGATAAACAATGCATGAAAAACAAACACAATGCACACTTGCACCCCTAGGGTTATAATCCACTTGTTGCCTTCAAAAATGGGTCATGGTTGCATGTCAAGTACATTGGCAAAATAAAAATAAAACAAAAGATCATAGTCCCTCGATGACGCTATCTGAGTTGCCTAAACAAAATGATCAAGTCCCTCAAGAAAAATTTCCAAAAATACTTGACACTATTGCTATCATGGTCTATACGATGACCCGCGCCTGTCCCGTTAACATCCTAACACAAGGTTATTCACCAAATAAAATGGTGAAACAACACTATTAAAAGGGTTAAAAACATAAGAAATATCTTTGAGTAAAATAGGGTAGATAACTCTTAGTTACTTGATCAAAATCTTGCAAAAACATCCTTGCTATTTTCAAACACACTTACCAACACAATTTCAAAACCCTACTTTCAAATTTGAAAACTTTTCAAAAGACAAAAAACACCTTTGTATACATTCAAACAAGAATCATTACAAAGGTTGCCACAATGATAGCCTCTTTTCAAAACATCTTTCAAAACCACACACAAAGCACCATTTCAAACAATTGAAAAGCAAAGGCAAGTGATCTAAGCAAGTAACTAAGAGCCCATGGATAACCATAGATAAAAAGGATGCTAATACCTTCCCTTTCTATAATCTACTCCCCGAACCCAAGAAAACATCTCAAAGGTCTTTTCTGTGCTTTTTGACCTTTCCTTAGGATAAAATAAAAAGTCGATGGCGACTCTTGCTAAACCGAAACATTTGCAAACACAAACGCAAAATCCCAAGTCAGTTCTCCCACCGTATCACAGAACTGGCGACTCTGCTGGGGAGAATTTTAAAAGTGGAGTAACCTTAGGGCTTAGATCACCCTTTGCATGATTATTGTTTGCTTTGATTGCTTTACATTTGGTTCTCTTGTTTGGGCTTGAAATCCTCTACCCGGATTTTGGAAACATTCATAGGTAAATAGCAATACATTGTGGAAACTGTGCGGGGTATACCGACATGGTTGAAGCAATAGCTATATTAGTGCGACATATTTGTGAGTACCGGTAGCCTTTGAGTCAATCAAAGAGAATACGGGGCCGCTGAGTGATGTCATAAAGCACTAATGAACTCTTAGAACCTTACTTGACCATCTTGGCCTTTTATTAGGGATAGTGAGATGAACGGCTTTGGTGCAGTCCGAAGTTAGTAGATACTCGATACTACACTCATTGAGGGTTGTTTTCTTGGAATGTTTTGGTCTCTAGTTAAGTGGCTAAACCAAAACAATGAACAAAGAAAACAACCCCGTGATATTGAGCTCCTTATAACCCGGTTACTATTTATAGGACAGGTTTGAGCCAACTAAACTCAATAGGGTATTTACCTATGAAACCTCATGCAAGCCTGAAACTAGGGCTTTGTGTGACTTGCTTGTACATGTGTTTGTGCATACATCATGAACATCATAAAGCATCATATGCATCCACTAACCATTTCAAGGGTTTGGATCTTCATCTTTGTTCTTGTTTTGTAGGTTATAGAATCTCTTCGCAGGAAAACAATTCAAGTCAACCTTGTGAGAATCCCTCCTCAACTCAAAGAGCTTACTTCTAGGATTCCAGAGAATTCTCTCTTCAGCGAAAGACATGGTAGACTCCTCAACTTGGTCAACACCAACATTGAAGAAGACATGGTGAAAGTTCTCTTCCAGTTCTTTGACCCCCTACACCACTGTTTCACATTCCCTGATTACTAGTTAGTACCCACTTTGGAGGAATTTTCTCAACTCCTGAGAATTCTTATTCTTCATCAACTACCCTACAACGGTACGGAAAAAGAACCAAAGCCTGAAGATGTTGCTCAAGCATTACACTTGCAACCATCTGACATCAAGGGACATTGGGAAACCAGAAGTGGTGTCAAGGTTTTCTTGGTAAAATTTCTGTTTGAGAAGGCACAAGACTGCTGGAATTCTCTTGATCTACAAGCCTTTGAAGAGATTGTGGCACTCCTTATCTATGGGTTGGTCTTATTCCCAAACCCCGACCAACTTATAGATGTGAATTCTGTCAAGATTTTCATATCCAGGAACCCCATACCCACATTGCTTGTGGACATCCTACACTCATTTTACACACGAACAATGAGGAAAAGAGGTGTTCTCATGTGTTGTACTCCTCTCCTAGCATGGTGGTTTATTTCTCACCTTCCACAATCAATTTTGAAGAATGAGCAGGGACTAAGGTGGTCACAACGATTGATGACCCTCACACATTCTGATGTATATTGGTGTTCTTGGTCCAGAGAAAATGTCATCATCATTGATTGTTGTGGGGAATTTCCTAATGTCCCACTACTTGGCATTAGGGGAGGCATCACCTATAACCCCTGTCTAGCTTTGAGACAGTTTGGATATGCTCGGAGGGATGGCCCTCATGACATGCTGATTCCTGACCTAGTTTTTGACTTCGACAACGATGCGCAAGGACTTCGACAAAGATTCATCAGAGCTTGGAGGATGCCCAACAAGGTAGATAGTAAGACACTGGGGCACAAAAATTCCATCCCCCTTGAGCCTTACCTCAAGTGGGTATGAACCCGCGCCCAGAATCTTATGATGCCATACCCTTACATTCTCCCCTTAATCAAAGAGCCTGTTATGGAAGGAGAGGTTCCATACACCATCCTACATCCTGACATGCCAACATCATGGGAAGAAATGCAAAAGAGTTGGATCCAACTCAAGGAAGAACGAAATACTTTTGAAGTCAGCTTCTATGCCAGTGAGAAGAAGGTTTTGGAGCTTACCCGCCGACTTCATGAGGAGGAAACTCTCAACACTTACATCGCACCAAAGAGGATGCACAATGTCTTTTTAAATTAAGAATTTTCTAATATTTTGCCCATGGGGCACTTATGTACTAACAATTTCTTCTTAATATGATGTGTGTTCCTTTTTGTTTGCAACAAATTTGAATTTCCGAATCCTTGAATGCATTACATGAATAACATACCATTCATCATATGCATAAACAGGTCTTCACACCAGGTGTCCTTATCTTTATGCTGTTTATTTCAGCAAGATGGATTTGGAGCAAATGGTAAAGGATCTGCAGGCACAGAATTGACAATTCCAGCAACTCCTCATGACCTTGGCAAAGGGTCAAGAGGACCTCAAAGCTCTGTTGGAGAAGAATAAAGAGAAAAAGAAAAAAAGACTTGGAGTAGCCACTTTTGGAAGAAGGTTTGAAAGCAATGCTAGGAAGGTTCTTGAGTTCCCCTCAACGTCTGACGAAGGGGCCGGTAAAGGGAAAGGGACTGTTGTACCTTCTGAATCTGAGGTTGAAGAGGAGGAAGAGGAAGAAGACGAAGACTACTACGAACAATAGTATCCACCAGCGGATGATAAATATAAGAATCTTGAGGATAGACTGGCGGCCATGGAGTTGCAGAGGGTGCCCAGTTTGGATTTTGAAGAACTAGGGCTGGTAGCTGGGATTTTTATCCCTCCCAAGTTCAAGGTGCCAACATTTGCCAAGTACGACGGTCTGTCGTGCCCAAAGATGCACCTGAGATCGTATGTCAGAAAGATCCAACCCCATTCATCTGATAAAGATCTCTGGGTACACTTTTTCCAAGACAGTTTGTCTGGCACGCAGTTGGACTGGTTTTATCAGCTCGAGAGATCAGAGGTTCACAATTGGGAAGACTTAGCAGCTGCTTTTTATCGTCAATATCAATACAATGTTGATTTGGCGCCCACTTGTACTCAGTTACAAAGTATGGGGATGGCTTCCAATGAAGGGTTTAAAGAGTACGCACATAAGTGGCGTGATCTGGCTGGAAGGGTGCAGCCACCATTGTCAGATAGGGAGTTAGTTGACATGTTTCTGGGGACCCTGTCTGGCCCCTTCTTCAATCATCTAATCGGGAGTTCTTCCGCGGGATTTACTGAGCTAATTTTGACCAGCGAAAGGGTTGAGGCCTGGATTAAAAGTGGAAAGATTCAAAAGGATGCTTCCGCATCCACAGCTGTTAAGAAACCTTTCCCAGCTAAGAAGGAAGCATCTGCTGTGTATTCTCAGAAGATTCAGGGAAGAACCGAGCGCTGGCCGACTATAGGGGCTGTAATGATTCAAAATTCTTCAAATGATCAACCTCGTAACAATCAGTCAAGACCAAATCAACAACGGGTAGAAAGGCCACAACGGCAGTTCACCTGCATCAACATGATGCCAGCTCAAGTACTTCCCCATTTGTTGAAGTTAAATCTTGTCAGTTTGAAGGAAGCGCCTAAGAATCCTAACACCTCCTCTCCATCCTACCACCCTAATGCAAAGTGTGCTTACCACTCCGACAGTATTGGGCACAATACCAATAGTTGTTGGGCGCTTAAGTTCAAAATCCAGGACCTGATTGACGCTAAGGAAATAGAATTTGATGCTCCTGAGAAGCCTAATGTGATTTCTGCTTCGATGCCCAAACACAGTAATAATGTTCATGTTGTTATAGAGGACCTTCATGTTACTGATGTTGTTGACCTGATGACGCTGTTACTTGTGATTAAAGAGAATTTGATGAGAGCCGGGATCTTTCCTGGTTGTGGTGAAGACTGCTACTTTTGTTTGAACATACGAGGTTATTGCCTAATGTTGAAGTCAGGTGTCCAACGCCTGATGGATACCCAAGAGATACTTTTCCAGAAAACCCCTGTTGATACCTTCAATCCTGTTACTCCTAATACATTTGCTACTTCAACCAACGATATTGCAATCATAACCATTTCCGATAATCCTCCCAAGGCTTACAAAAGGCCTGTCAGGATTACACCCAACTCTGAATGTGTACCTTTAAATATCACCATGCCGGGACCTGTCCCGTACCAATCAAGCAAAACAATACCATGGAACTATGGAGGAGAAATCTTCTATCATGGTATCAAACAAATTGAGGCAATCCAAGAGATTTCTGAAGAAGAAAACCCTGATATAGGGAACACTGCAGGTACAAGCAAGATAACCCGCAGCGGCCGGATCTTTTCTCCGGAGATTGCTCCCCCTCGAGCAGTTTTCGGACCCTTGAAAGCTTATGTACCTGTTGAACCATTTGTGCAAGGCCCAATGATTGAAGAATTGGATACTCCTGAAGTAAGACCATCTGCTGATACTACCAATAAGGGTAAAGGAATACTAGAAGTGCCTGTCAGGACGAAGGCTCATGCTGTGGTTATCCCTGAAACCACTCAGAAAGAAATGGATGAAATCTTGAAAATAATCAGAAAAAGTGACTACGACATTATGGAACAGTTAGGGAAGGCCCCTTCTAAAATTTCAATGTTGGCTCTTCTGCTCTATTCTGAGGCCCATGTTAAGGCCCTAATCAAGTTTTTGAAGGCGGCACATGTACCCCAGGAGACTTCTGCTGACCAATTTCAGGAATGTGTGTCCAGTCTTACTGCTGATAATGGCCTTGGCTTTTCTGATGCTGACTTGACTCCCAAAGGAAGAAAACACAACGACACGTTACATGTCTCAGTTTAATGCAGGGGAACCACCCTCGCCCATGTCTTAGTTGATACTGGTTCTTCCTTGAATGTGTTGCCGAAGAAATCCTTAGACCGTTTGGACTGCGAAGGATTGACCTTCAAACCTAGCAACATCGTTGTTAGGTCTTTTGATGGTTCCAAAAGAATGGTTCATGGAGAGGTTTATATTCCTATCAAAGTAGGCACAGAGGTTTTCAATTCCATATTTTACGTGATGGACATCCGTCCGTCATATTCGTGTTTGTTAGGAAGACCGTGGATCCATTATGCTGGGGCAGTTACCTCATCTTTGCACCAAATGCTGAAATATCCTGTTAAGGGTAAGATTATAACAGTGCACGGCGAGGAAGAGTACATGATAAGTCATATCAATTCCTTCGGCTATGTGGAGTTGGATGGCGAGTTCATCGAAACGCCTTTCCAACATTTTGAGGAAGTTTCCCTTGAGGTAGCAGTTGCGAAGATAATGGTTGAGGTGCCTGTCGTTCCCAAGCATGTATCTAGAATGGCATCTCTCAAGGATGCAGAGGCTGTGGTTAAAGAAGGAAAGAGTACAATATGGGGGCAATTGCCTGATTTTCCCCATAAGACGGACAAGTTTGGGTTAGGGTTCACTGCTGCAAGACAAAAGGCTATGCGTCGCTCCAAGGTTGGAGGACCACCCGTCAGGATCTCACACCATGGAATCAATGTTGTATAAGATGAAGATGAAGAGAGCCTCTTTGAAGATTGGATCTTTCCGACCGTCGAAGGGGGTTTGAGCAACTGGGAAGCAAAGGACTTTGTTCCCATCACCTTTATCAACCAGTAATTTTATCTTTGAACAATTTCCTATTTATGGTCTGTAATAACTAAAATAATTCGCACACTATTTTCACCTCATGCCTTGCCCAGGGCATGTAGGTCCATTTGTAAGGGTTTGATTTTCTTCATTATCATATGCCATGTTTTAATGAATCATTGGACGTTTTTCATCTATAAACTGTTGTGTCCATTTTCTTTCCTTTTGCATTTTGTTTGTTTAAGGATGGCTATACCTCACACACACCCACACTCACCAATGCAGGTACCCATCCACTCCGGATTCCATGGGTGACTATTCTGCTTTAGCCTTCGATAACTCTAAAGATTTGGTCAATCATGCTGAGTACGAAGTTGACAAAGACTGTGAAGTGCCAGAAGAGTTAGCCAGACTGCTACAACAAGAAGAGAGGGCTATTCTGCCTCATGAAGAGTTGCTAGAAACCATCAACTTGGGGACAGAGGAAGACATGAAAGAAGTAAAAGTGGGTGCCAACCTGGAACCAAGTGTCAAGGAGCGCTTAGTACAATTGTTGAACGAATATGTTGACATCTTCTCCTGGTCTTATGAAGACATTTTGGGACTAGACACAGATATAGTGGTTCACCGTCTCCCTACAAGAGAGGATTGTCCACCGGTCAAGAAAAAGGTTCACCGAATGACGCCTGACATGTCTGAGAAGACTAAGGCTGAGGTAATGAAGCAATTCAACGCTGGCTTTCTGGCTGTTACTTCATATCCACAATGGGTTGCTAACATTGTGCCCGTGCCTAAGAAGGATGGAAAAGTCAAAATGTGTGTGGACTATCGGGATTTAAATAGGGCTAGCCCTAAAGACGATTTTCCGCTACCACATATTGACATCTTGGTTGACAACATAGCTCAACACAAGGTTTTTTCCTTCATGGATGGATTCTCGGGATATAACCAGATCAAAATGGCCCCCGAGGACATGGAGAAAACTACTTTTGTCACGCAATGGGGTACCTTCTGCTACAAAGTGATGCCATTCGGACTGAAGAATGCAGGGGCAACCTATCAACGCGCCATGGTAGCTTTATTTCATGATATGATACATCATGAGATCGAAGTTTACGTAGACGACATGATAGCTCGATCACAGACAGAAGAAGAGATCCTTGATCATTTGCAGAAGCTGTTTGCCAGGTTGAAGGAGTATAAGCTTAGATTAAACCCAAGCAAGTGCACTTTTGGGGTTAGGTCTGGTAAACTTTTGGGATTTATTGTCAGCAACAAAGGCATTGAGGTTGATCCAGCTAAAGTAAAGGCTATACAAGAAATGCCTGCCCCCCGTACTGAAAAGGAGGTTAGAGGATTCTTGGGACGCTTGAACTATATTGAGAGGTTCATCTCTCACCTGACATCTACCTGTGAGCCAATTTTCAAAATGTTGAAGAAGGATCAGGTAGTTGAATGGAGCAATGATTGTCAAGTTTCTTTTGATAAGATCAAGGAGTATTTGCTAGAACCTCATATTCTGATGCCACCCATTGAAGGAAGGCCGTTAATCATGTATCTGACTGTTTTGGATAACTCAATAGGGTGCGTGTTGAGCCAACATGATGAGTCCGGCCGAAAAGAGCATGCCATTTATTACCTTAGAAAAAAGTTTACCGACTGTGAGACTCGCTACTCACTGCTCGAGAAAACTTGTTGCACTTTGGTATGGGCTGCTCGCCGGCTAAGACAGTATATGTTGACTCATACCACTTTGCTGATTTCCAAAATGGACCCGATCAAGTATATCTTTGAGAAGCCTGCTTTATCTGGAAGAATCGCTAGATGGCAAATGATCCTGATAGAGTATGATATCCAGTATACTACCCAAAAAGCTATAAAGGGGAGTGTACTAGCTGACCATCTAATATTCGACGATTGCTACCTCAATAGATAATGAAGGAATCTTTGACAATTGCTACCTCAACAGATAATGAAGGAATATTTAATAATTGCTACCTCAACAGATAATGAAGGAATCTTTAATGGTTTCTACCTCAACAGATAATGAAGGAATCTTGGACGATTGCTACCTCAATAGATAATAAAGGAATCTTTAATGATTGCTACCTCAACAAATAATGAAGGAATCTTTAACGATTGCTACCTCAACAGATAATGAAGGAATCTTTGATGATTTCTACCTCAATAGATAATGAAGGAATATTTAACGATTGCTATCTCAATAGATAATGAAGGAATATTGGACGATTGCTACCTCGACAAATAATGAAGGAATCTTTGACGATTGCTACTTCAATAGATAATGAAGGAATCTTGGACAATTGCTACCTCAACAGATAATGAAGGAATCTTTAATGTTTGCTACCTCAACAGATAATGAAGGAATCTTGGACGATTGCTACCTCAACAGATAATGAAGGAATCTTTAACGATTTCTACCTCAACAGATAATGAAGGAATCTTTGACGATTGCTACCTCAACAGATGATGAAGGAATCTTTAACGATTGCTACCTCAACAGATAATGAAGGAATATTGGACGATTTCTACCTCAATAGATAATGAAGGAATCTTTGATGATTGCTACCTCAATAGATAATAAACAAATCTTTGATGATTGCTACCTCAATAGATAATGAAGGAATCTTTAGCGATTTCTACCTCAACAGATAATGAAGGAATCTTGGACGATTGCTACCTTAATAGATAATTAAGGAATCTTTGGTGATTGTTACCTCAACAGATAATGAAGGAATCTTGGACAATTTCTACTTCAACAAATAATGAAGGAATCTTTAACGATTACTACCTCAACAGAGTACCAAAAATTCGTCTGGTCATATGAAAATTCATCTGTGTATAGAGTTTACCTGAAAAGGTAAAGGTTTAGTTGCATGAAATGTCATGATGCATGAAGTGATAATGATGTTCTAAAAAACGAGATTGTGATATATGCATTTGTGCTGTGTATGCTATGATGTTTGTAAAATGATGTATGAATGCAATGTATGAATGTGTCAGTCGTTCTATTACGGTATTGTTGAACTAGGGAAAATAAATCCCTAATTGCTGTTGGGGATGAAGAAATATAGGTCTTCAAATTTTGTTGAAGTTGAGATGCTGAGAGACGGATTTCCGTTGTTAGGGAAATAAACTTTGTTGGGGAAGGAAACTCCATAATCCGCTTGGGGATCTTTATGGAATCTTGTTGGGGAAACCAAAAAGTTTGACGACTTCATTGGGGAATTTTCTAGATATCAGAGCATTAGTTTTGAGATTCTTGCTCTGTTGGGGATATGAGAACCCGACACCATTAGGCTGTTGTGATCGGTGGGAACGAGAATTGACTGTTTTGGAATGCTGGTTTGCGTTTGCGTTTGTTTTCGCAAAATGTCGCGGTTAAGCAAGAGTCGCCACCATCTTTTATTTTATCCAACAAGGAAAGGACAAAAGCACAGAAAAATTCCTTTTCGAGATTTTTCTCGGGTTCGGGAGGTAGATTATAGAAAGGGAAGGTGTTAGCATCCTTTCTATCCGTGGTTATCCACGGGCTCTTAGGTACTTGCTCATTGTGTTTTCAAAAGTTTGCTTTTCTTTGTGATTGTGGGTTTTGAAAATAGTTTTGTTTTTGAAGAGAGTGTAAGTGCGAAAAGTTTTGTTTTTGTTTTAAAAGGAGCAAGTACTTAAGAACATCTACCTACTCAAAAAGGAATTAAACTGTGCAACGGTCCTTTAGACAGTGCTATCCCACTATTGAGGAGTAGGTAGCACCGTCGTTGGAGTTTTTCAGGTCAATTCGATTTTAAGGACGTGTGGTCACTAAAGCAACATTAGGACGCTTTAGTGGTAATCCTAATGTCTTAGATCATTTTTATCGAGGCAACCATTTCGAGGCAACTTATGATCTTGGGACAAAAGGACGACCTCTAAAACATCCTATACTTAATGACCACGTTTGAGGCAACCAAGTGAGGCGTACCTTAAGAGTGGCATGTGCAAGTGTGTCAATTTTCAGTTTATATTATCTTTGTACATGTTATGGTGAGCTACTGTTGATTTTAAGTTTAAGAGTTAATCTTGTCATACAATCCTAGTTAGCATACATCTAAGCAGTTAATATATGTACAGGAAATTAAAGTGCAGGAATTGTAAATCCTACGCTATTACAAAGCTTCGGGGAGGGGGATTATGTACATGTCCAAAATTGGGGAAATAAAGCAGTAAAGCGTAAAAGTCTTAGTTAAGCTATTACAAATCAGTAGACAGGTATTATAAAATAAATGCGCGTGAATCTGAAAATAACCTCTAAAAATTCTAAGAATAAAATCTTTTTGTTGTTTTATTTTATTTTGGGAAAATGATCTAAACCTATTTAATTTTAGTTTTGAGAAAATGTTAAGGTAATTAAGAGATTAATTAACAAAGTTAATTTTAATAGAAAAAAACTAGCCTAATGTTTTTTGTGGTTTTTTTGATTTTAATGTTAATTAAAAAGATAAAAAGATGTCAATGAAAATAAAAATAAAATACAAGGGGGATCTTTCGATCCAGGGAAAAAAAAGGGAGTTTCGACCCAGGGAGGGAATGGCAGCTTCGATCCAGACAGGGTCATGGTTCTTTCGATTGGGCCAGGAAGTGGGCATGAACAGCCTTCGATCCAGGGAAGAGGATTGTCTTTTGATCATGGAAGCCATGGCTTTCGATCCAGGAATGAGATGCCTCCTTCGATCCAGCATGCTAATGGGTTCGATCCAGAGAAGGTGTCTCCTTCGATCTGGGATGTTATACCTGCAAAAGTATGTTAGCGAAATAAAACACAGGGCCTGGGTATTGAACCCCAGGCCCTTCGATCATGCGCTTGTTGGGTCTCTTCTGGCTATGTCTGCAGCAAATATTAGCAAATGATGGACATGGTCTGGGTGCTAAACCCAGGCCTCTTGATCCTGTCTAGGATAGAAAATCGAAGGTAACAACCAGTATGGATGTATTATGCAAATATGAGGTTGGATAGTTTACCCTTTCTTACCAGCAGATTGGACTTTTAATTTGGGCACTTCCTAGATGCAGGAACCTTCGATTTGGGCACTTCCTGGATGTAGGCACTTTTGATTTGGGGCTTATGGGCGTTGTGATCTTTTGTTGAAGGGTTGCTTTGGCCTGGATCACCTCTGAAAATGTTGACAACTTTTGGCAGCGTAACTCCAATGTTTTTTGTTCTCCTGTTGTGTGTTTTTTCGTGCAGAGTTTTTTGTGTGTTGGATATGTATGTTGGCCTCTGTATTTATAGGGGTGTGAGGGTGCAGTAATGGCAAGAGACAACCATTAAACAGGCCATTAAATGCCATGAGACAAGAAACAGACACATTAAAAGTTTTCCTTTTTTGAAATATTCCTGTCTCTTGAATGAACCTGGACACTTTTGATTTGAGTGCCCTCTTCATGACCTCCTTCGAATGGCCCTTGTCCAAAGATCAATCGAAGGGTGCTAATTAAAATTCCAATCGAAAGGCTTTACTAACAGGTCAATCAAAAGGTGTTGTTTCATGCTAATCGCAGGACATGGCTAACATGTCTGTTGAAGCTGCCTTGACACAATGCTAAATTGAAGGATCCCTTGGCATGCCAATCGAAGGCCTGGCCTAGGGTGCCAATCGAAAGGCTCATTCAGAATCCCAATCGAAGAGTCTTTCAGAATGCAAATCGAAGTGCTTGTCCATGCCAGTTGAAATGCTCCTTCAGAATGCCAATCGAAGGGTCTTTCAGAATGCCAATCGAAGGCCTTGACCATAATGCCAATCGAAGTGCTTGTCCAGAATGCCAATCGAAAGAGCTTGACAGAATTCCAATCGAAAGGCTCCTTCAGAACACCAATCGAAGGGTCTTTCAGAATGCCAATCGAAAGAGCTTGACAGAATACCAATCGAAAGGCTCCTTCAGAACACCAATCGAAGGGTCTTTCAGAATGCCAATCGAAATGTACTTGAAGCAACACTAAAAAATTTTCCTTTTCCTTAGGCAAGATTTTATGATCAACCATGTAAGGGGAAGACTTTGGGAAACATGAGAGGGCAAATTTTGGGGTACAACAGCTGCATACTAAAAACATGGCAGCGACCTTGTAGTAGGATATCTCTGCCTCTGTACCTGTTAGAGAAAATATCTGCCAGGAATTTTGTAGACAGTTTGACTATTATCCCAATATCTGGAGTCCTTGGTGAATGTTAATCAGGGTAATAAACCTTCTTCTGATAGACAAGTGACGAGATGACGGGACGTAGTCGTACACTTTAATCCCTAACTTTTGCCTGGACTGTCCTTTTAGATTTTCAGTCCATCGGGATACCCTTTTTTGACTAAGCCGCCATTTTAGGTTTTCGACTTGTCGGGTGTACAGATTTTTCATATGTATATCCCTAATTTTTGCCCGAACCCTTTTGGTTCGCCGGGATGCCATTATTTTTGCCTAGGCTAGTCAACCTAGCGGGTCTTTGTTCATGCGTAGTATTTTCCGACTATGTCCATGTTCACCGGGTACGGAGAATTGTCACTGTCCATAGTAGTAAGTGTTTCCCCACTGCCAGAAGATGGTTGTTTGATCGTACAAGATTCATTGCTCGAATTCATGTCTAATGCCCCAAGTGATTCAGATGGAGATCTGCCCCTGGCTATTTGGCATTTTTGAGAGATTCCTTGAAGCTTGACTTGACTGTCCCATATCAACTGGACACCATGATATTCCCCTTGATTATGAAAGGCCTATCACTTGAATTTCTTTCCATCTTAGGTGATTCTGTCCACCGAGAGGATTTTTGTTCATCGAATATTCGTCGTGCGAATTTCTCTGTTGTTGAACAAATAGTCATATGCAAACAATGGTATTTTAAGAATGCAAAGCTTATGTCTGTCTTGAAGTTTGAAAATTAATTTTTAGTAAAGCAAACAAATTTTGTAAAAGTGTGATATCAGCTTAGGATTTATATTGAACCTTACAGGAGTCAGGATACCTTTTGTAACAGTATGCTTTCGAACTAACCCATGCTTCAGCTAGGACTTTTAAGGGTTATAACGTGGCCTGGTTCACGGTTTAAGAAACAAAAGATAAAGGCCAAATTTTATTTGTACCCAACTCGCTCTTTGTGATGTTCTTCAGTCCTATGCTCAGTTAATTGTGCACTTAAATCCAGATTGAGTCTGCCATCTTATCCTTGATGTTCTGGTGAGGGTTCGGATACTGAAAGTTTATTTTGAAGAGGCAGTCATTTTTGTAATCTTCTTTTTGTCGAGGATTTGTAGTAACCTCCTTTTTTTGTTTTTATTATCCCTAATTTTTTCCTGAACTATTTCTTTTGTGATTACAGTCAACGGGATGCCCCAGTTTTTCTTAAGTCTCCTTCATAGGTTTTTTACTTAACGGCCTTTTCTCTCGAGAGATAATGAATGTCTGTCTTGACGATTATGTGGAACCATCACCATCTTTTGGAAGGCATCTTCTACATTATTTGTCGTGTATGAAGGATGAGCTTGCGACTGAATGCACCTCTGAATTAACTGAGAAAGTTACCCTACCCCGGGATATGATTAAGGGTTTTAATTTGTGTGAAAAGAAAAAACTCCTACTTCTTAGGCTCAAAGGGGTTAACTAGGGATTATCTTCCTTATAACTCCACTGTTTAGGATTTGAAACAATGCATGTACATCGTCATCAAGGTCTGTTCAAAAGCATACTATACGAGATTGTGATATCGTTTTCGTCATCCTCCCTCTAAAAGCTTAGAGCTTTTAATCAAGAGTTGAATATCACAGTAAGAAAGCAGTTTAAATATAATGAACATGAAATAATTCAAGATCAACATATGGAATGCATTAATGGGAAAACCAAAGTTTGACATTACAGTAATTGTTCGAACAAGCAAAGGAAATTATAATTGAAAAATCACAAATGAATTGGACACTCTCAATGGTTTGTCCTAGGAGCAGTGATCACGTGGTGAGTCTGTAGAGGGTCGAATTAGATCTCCTTGGCATCAATCATATACTGAATTTTGTTCTTCAGAGCCCAACAGCCATTCGTATCATGTCCAGGGCTATCAGAATGGTATGCACACCTTTCATTAGGGTGGTGTTGTACCCTAAAATTTGCCCTCCCATATTCTTCAAAATTTGGCAAGATCAATCTCCAGATGATTCAAAATCTCTCAAGGGTTGCACAGTCCAACTGCCTCCTCGCACAGTCAAAATTAGGGTTTTGGTTCTTGCAAAGAAATTGAGGTTTTCAAGGGTCCAATCAAGTCCCATATGCCTATATACATTGTCAAGCATCCATATGTCAAGTTTCAAGGCTCACAGCATCAAGTTGCACAGTCAAAAACCCTAATTGCTTCACAGTCAACTGCAGGGGTAAAATGGTCATTTGACAGTCAAAAGTCAAAATTTGTGGTCAACATCTTATTTTGAAGCCACAATCATCATTTGATCAATTATTGATCATGATTCCTCAAGCATGGCTCGAAAAGTCTCAAGATGCAAAAGTTACTATTTTAGGACAGTTGAAAAGTCAACTGCAAATTGACCAAGGCATAACTTTTTCATGGTTCATCAGAAAAATCCCATCCAATGCTCATTTTGAAGGGGATGACATTTCCTACAACTCATATTCACATTCCAAGTCCAATAAATGCTCTCACAAAAAGTTATCAATTTCAACATTATAGGTCATTTTCAAAAGTCAACAAAAAGGCACTTTAAGTCAAAGACCATAACTTGAGATTGGTGAATCAAAATGACATGGGACCAAAGGCATTGGTTAGAGGACTTCAAGACCTTTCCAAAATGTCCAAGAACATGTTCATAGCTTCAAAATTGAGCAAGATATGCATTGGAGAAGTTGGGAAATTTTTGGGAACTTTCAAAAGTCAACTTTGCCTAAAACACTTCATTTTTGCTAATGGGCCTCAAATTCTTTCTTGAATATTTACCCAAAGCCTATGCACGACCCATTGAACTTAAAATGATTTATTTTCTTATTTTTAATTGATTAATTGAATTTATATTAATATTAATTCATTTAATTGGTTTTAATTGTAGGAAAATTCAAAGTTATGCTTTTTTAGATCTTTTTGTGAGACAAATAAGGCTAGGGAAAGCTGGCAACTCGTGTGCATCTCAAAGGCATCAAAATATCCATGATTGGCAAGGTTTCATGAAAGAAAAGATTGAAAAAAGATATGATTGGCAATCACACATTCAATTCATAATGCCATGGACTTTTGGGCTTATTTTAAACCTAATTCCATTCACATATATGTGCTGAAGCAAACCCTAAAGCTAGACACGAAAAAACTGCCATAGAAAACCATAACCACTTTGCAAAAATTCAAGAAAAACTTGAAAACTGAAATCAATATTGCAGGTGAATTCAAGGCCTAAAATTGTTTCCAATACATTGCTGACATTTCCAGGAAGCCATTGCAATCAAGAATGAAGCTTAACACGCAAAGAATCGTTCATCACAAGTGACACGGTTTGCTTTATTTTCCAAATTTGCATATCACGATTCATGTGTTTTTGACCATTTTTTTGGATTGATTTATGTTAATAGGGACCTTCTGAAGCTGTTGGTACAAACCAATTTGGTTATAGCCCTCTGAATCAAAATCCACCATGGATAAAATGTAGGGTTTAGAAGCTTGAAAATTAGGACTTTCTTATTGAGGAAAAATCAGGCCTTGAGACATATACCATTAAACTCAGAAGCTCAAGACGAATTGAATGGACATATCGCGCCCTTTTTATATTATCCCTAACGCTAATCGCTATTATTCGTGGTTGTGTCTTGTGGGGGTTTAAAACCCCCGCTATCTTGATGAGTTTTTACAGGAAACGAAGAAGAAGACGTGCGTGGCTCAACGTGATTGGAGGGTTCAAATCCAGCGCGCGTTATTTTGTTTGATTGCCATAATGATTGTTTTTTTTATATAATATTTGTTGTTCATTTATATTACAAAAGCGCTGGATAGCTCAGTTGGCAAAGGACGTGGCTTGCAAGTACTGGGACCTGGGTTCGATTCCCAGGTCCCCCATATAATTGTTCTTATTTTGCTTAAAGCTTTCCAATGCAGCAATCATTCAGAGTTCCACCATGCACGCTCAACATAAGCTTGCCAAGTGGCCATGATGCCCAATCCAATGGCCACAGAGTGAAGACCATGATACTCCGAGTCAAACAGCATACACGTGATCAGTGAAAAGTCAAACAGGCTTGGTCTTTCTTGGGCCAGAATTACTGCAATCTCACCTCCACATGGGCCATCTAACCCCCTTGGTTTGCATAGTTTTATTTATTTTATCTTCTTTTTTTAATTCTTTTAATTGTTTAATAAGTATCATTAATTCACAACAAATTAACTTTTCATCATAAAAAATCAGGAAATCAAAAATTGTAAATTATTTTAATTAATTAATAATTTCACCATTAACTTATTTTTGTAAATAAATTCTAAATAATTGAATTAGTTTAATTTAGGTTTAACTTCAATTTTTTCTTAATAAATAAAAATTATATAGAATTAGGATTTGACATTTTCATTCATATTTTCTTTAATTAATTATTATTATTATTTATTAATTACTATTACTTTTGTAAATAACATGTAAATTAAATAATTTAGTTAATTAGCCTAATTTTGACCTTTTTTATCAATAAGTAAAATAAACTTAGAACTAGGGTTTCACTAACTTTAATTTTAATTCTTTTTTTCTTTATTTCCATAATAAATACAAAAAACATAAAAAAAAACACTTTCTTTTCTTTAATTAAATAATTAGGTTTTAATTTAATTTAATTTCTCAAAAGGGCCAAAACCCTAGGACGTCTTGATTTTAATTCTTTCGCACGTTATTTTTATTTTATTGGATTATTATGTAACTGCTTCCAAGGATGTAATAGTAATTAGGTTTATTGTTTTTTTACTTTCCGCATCTTTATCAAAAACGGGTCTTTGTTTTTTGGTGATGTATAGACCCGCGCCTTGTAATAGCGTAGCTTTTACCTTTCCGTCTTTATTTTCCGCACTCTTAACTGTTAATTATGCTTGCAAGACTGTATGCCAAATAAAATTAATCCGTAGCTCACAGATGCATGATCAAAGATAAACATTAACTGAAAAACAACACACATGCACATGCCACTCCTAGGGTACGCCTCACTCGTTGCCTCGAAAGTGGTCGTCAAGAATAGGGTGTTTTAGCGGTCGCCCTTATGTCTAAGATCCAGTTGCCTCGAAATGGTTGCCTCGGATTAAAAAGGATCTAGGACATTAGAGTTACTTCTAAGGTGTCCTACTATTGCTTCGGTGACCACACTGTCCCTACAATCGAATTGACCCGAACACCTCCAACGGTGGTGCTACCTACCTCTCAATGGTGGGATGGCACTACCTTAAGGACTTTTACACAGCCTAATTCCTTAGGGTAGGTAGATGACTCATGGGTACTTGCTCTCTTCAAAAACAAATCAAAAATCTTTTCACACTGACACTTTCAAAAGCTTTCAAAACAAATTTTTCAAACACTCTTGAGGACAGATACAAGAGTCATTCTGAAATCTTTCAAAACGAAACTTTTTCAAAATCCACTCACATTTGAAAAGCAAACATATTTTGAAAACATAAGAGCAAGTACCTAAGAGCCCGTGGATAACTACGGATAGAAAGGGTGCTAACACCTTCCCTTTCTATAAATCTACCTCCCGAACCGAGAGACATTCTCAATAAGGAATTTTGCTGTGCTTTTGTCCTTTCCATGTTGGAGAATATAAAAGACGGTGGCGACTCTTGCTTACCGCGACATACGCGATCCAGCTAAAAACAGTCAGTTCTATTTCCACCGATCACAGAACTGGCGACTCTGCTGGGGATACTTTAAAGTGAGGTGTACCTTAGGATAGATCATACTTATGTTTTCAATTGAATGTTTTGTTTGCTTTATTATTGTGGGCATTGTCTTGGAGTTTCATAGATCCTAACCCGGATCTGGG
This sequence comes from Vicia faba, assembly GCA_948472305.1. Taxonomy (NCBI): domain Eukaryota; kingdom Viridiplantae; phylum Streptophyta; class Magnoliopsida; order Fabales; family Fabaceae; genus Vicia; species Vicia faba. Next base: position 1,131,261,152 of record OX451741.1, on the reverse strand, counting down.
GATACCCCTTTTAGGTAGCATAAGCTGTGAGGGACCTGTCCGGCATAGACCGACACGGGTGAAGCAGTGGCTACGTTGGTGTGGCACCTTGGTCTGTACCGATATCCCTTGTGTTGCAACGAGGAGAATATGGGTCTTCTGAGGAGTCATTAAGCACCAACCGACCTTAGAACCCTAATTTGACCCAACTTGGCCATAGAACAGTAGCAGTATGCTACACCCATTGAGGCTAAACTCTCGCGATGGTTCTGGCCGCAAGAAAAGATTGCGACGCTAGAGTTATGACCGATTGAGGGTAGTCAGTGATATTGGGATCCTCTAGAACCCGATTACTTTTGATAGGACAGGTCTTAACCAACAAACTGAAAGAGGGTAGTACCTGAACTTCATGCTGGCCTAAACTCTAAGGGTTGTGGTGTGACTTGTGTGCCTTACCATGTTTGCCTTTGTGAATATTTGTGGTGCGCTTTATCATAACATCATGCCATCATACCATTGCATGCATCCTGCATAAGGACTGACCCATTTCAAAGACAAGAGGGTTTCATCTTTGCTCTGTTTTGTAGGATATCATGATGCCTGTGCGAAGGAACACTATCCGGTTTAACTTTGTTCACCCACCTGAGTTGCTTGAAGAATTGGTTAGCAGAATTCCAAACACCACTTCCTTCATCCAGAGGCATGGTTCTCTTCTCGGTTTAGTCACTACAAAGTGGGACCAACAACTGATGAGCGTCTTGACCCAGTTTTATGATCCCTTGTATAATTGCTTCACCTTTAAAGACTTCCAGCTGGTCCCTACCCTGGAAGAATTCTCTGATTTGCTTGGTATCCCTATCTTGGATCAGATTCCCTTCACTGGTTGGGAAAAGACTCTTAGGCTTGAGGAGATTGCTGCAGCCCTTCCCTTGACCCACAAGGAGGTAATGGACAATTGGGTGACTAGAAGCAGAGTTAAGGGCTTCTTGGCCAAGTTTCTGATTGGTAAAGCTAACAGTTTCTAGAATGACTTAGACTTCAGGGTGTACGAAGACATTTTGGCTCTCTTAATCTATGGTCTAGTCTTGTTTCCTAATCCTGATAACTTTGTCAATGTCAATGCCATTAGGATCTTCATGTCTCGGAACCCTGTGCCCACTCTCTTGGGTGATATCCTGCAACAACTATATGCTCGTACTGCCCGAAGACGAGGAACTCTGTGGTGTTGTACTCCTTTGTTAGCGAGGTGGTTTATTTCTCACCTCCCCAAGTTCGTGCTGAAGAACAAAGAAGGAAGAGGTTGGGCTCATAGGTTAATGTCTCTCACTGATAATGACGTCATTTGGACTCTCAGAGGTTTGGATGAGGTAGCTGTTATTGATCGTTATGGGGAATATCCTAATGTTCCTTTGATTGGTACCCAAGGAGGAATCTCTTATAATCCATGTCTAGCTCTCCGTCAGTTTGGAAGAGCCAGAAGAGCAGGGCCTCATGAGATGTTGGTGCCTCACATCAGTTTTGAGTTTCAGGTAGATAGTGACGAGCTGCGTCGTAGGTTCATCAAGGCTTGGGACAGAATTCACAAAGTTGACCCACATGAGTTGGGACCGAAGACTTCTCTACCTATGGAATCCTACTACAGATGGGTCCGCATCCGTGCTCAGAAGTTAGGTATGCCATACAAAGCTGTCAGACCCATCATCCTTGAATATCCTGATAGAGACGGGGTTCCTCCAACTGTTCTCCCTCCTCAGATACCTACTGATGTTGATACACTAAAGAGGTCTTGGGCGCAACTACAAGAAGAACAGGATTCTTATCGGGAAAATTTCAACGAGCAGGAATTGAAGATCCAAAAGCTGACAAAGCAGTTGGAGAATGAGCGGGCCCTGAATGACTACATCCGTACTGAGAAAAAGAGACCCTGGGATCACTGATGAGCTTTGGATGTTCTTTTACAGTTTTTATTTCCCTTTTCAGTATTTCCATGTTATGTAACGCCTAAGGGTAATTTCTTAAACAATTCAAAGTTGAATCTAATAAAGTGCGCTTCCTTTTTGTTTACAAAGTTGAATCCCGATTATCTTTGAAAACATAAATCATACGCATTCCATTCATCATGTGCATCACATGTACTCTTCCTTTCAGGTTGCTTAATGTTCTTCGCTGTTTATTTCAGCAGCCATCATGAATCCTGAATCATCTACTGAGCAATCCATCAAGGCCCTCCAGGCTCAGAACGCCCAGTTCCAAGAGTTGATCATGAGTTTAGCCCAAGGTCAAGAGGAATTGAATGCTCTGCTGGTAAAGAAGAAGAAGAAGAGAACTGTACTATTCAACACTGGACGGAGGTTTGGTAATACACTGCATAATGAGGCTGATCAAGCTGGTTCTTCTGTAGGGAAAGGCAGTCCCCAAGGGGGAAGGGTTCCTAGTCCTGTGGTCTCTGACAACGAGACTGATTTCAATGATGAGAAGTACCCTCCCGCTGAAGACAGGTACAAGCAGTTAGAGGATCGTCTGAGTGCCATGGAAATTCAACAGGTGCCTGGGTTGGATTTTGGAGATCTGGGTTTATCTTCTGGGGTGGTAATCCCACATAAGTTCAAGGCACCATCTTTTGCGAAGTATGACGGGGTTTCCTGCCCTAAGCTATATCTCAGATCTTATGTGCGTAAGATCCAACCATATACAGGGACAAGAACTTATGGATCCATTTCTTCCAGGAGAGTCTTTCAGGGACTAATCTCGAATGGTTCTATCAGCTGGATGGAGCCAATATTCGTAACTGGGAGGACTTGGCTACCGCTTTTTATAAGCAGTATCAGTACAATGCCGACCTCGCTCCTACATGTACCCAACTCCAGGGTATGTCGCTAGGATCGGGAGAAGGTTTTAAAGAGTACGCGCATAAGTGGAGGGACCTGGTTGGCAGGGTGCAGCCACCGTTAACTGACCGTGAACTCGTGGACATGTTCTTGGGGACCCTGTCTGGGCCATTCTTCAACCACCTGATTGGTAATTCTTCTGCAGGGTTCACAGACCTCATTCTGATGGGAGAGAGGATAGAAGCTGGTATGAAATCGGGGAAGATACAGAAGGGTGCATCCTCAAGTTCTGAAAAGAAGCCTTTCAAGAAGGAAGCCAGTGTTGTGTATGGTCCCAGGAGACAAAACAAACCAGAACGCCGCCAAGCTGTCAATGCGGTGGTGATTTCAAAGCCTGCTGCCGCTCCTCGGCAACCTAACCAACCAAGGGGTGAGAGACCCAGAAGAGAATACACTCGGCTTAGTATGACCTTGTCTCAGATCTTGCCGCAACTGCTATCAACCAACTTGGTAACTGTCAGAGAAGCTCCGAAGGTGGTAAACACAACCTCTCCGAAGTACAATCCCAACGCCCGCTGTGCTTATCACTCTGATAGCCCGGGGCATTCTACTGATGATTGCCGGGCCCTGAGGAATAAGGTCCAGGACCTTATCGATGCCAAGGAAATACAGTTTGAGGCGCCCGAAAGGCCCAACGTTGTGACTGCTCCTATGCCCCAGCATGGAGTAAATGCTATTGAGGAAGACCCGTATGTAACTTCTGTGGATGATATTGTGACTCCGTTGTTGTCCGTAAAAAGGAACCTGTTGCTAGCCGGTTTATTTTCGGGTTGTAGCAAGGGTTGCCTCCTATGTGCTGTTTCACCTACTGGTTGTCCGTTGCTGAAGTCAGGCGTCCAAAACCTGATGGATAGAAAAGAGATCTTGTTCAAGAAGACCGTTGTTCCTATTGTTCCCACTGAAGAAGTATCCGTTGTCACCATTTTCAACAATCCTACCAAGGCTCCCCCGAGGAAGCCCGTCAAAATCATGTATATTGCACCTATTATCATTACTGTTCAGGGGCCCCTCCCCTATAAATCTGACAAGGCTGTCCCATGGCACTATGGGGCAGATGTGTATATGCTCGGAGTAAAACAAGAGTTCAATACTAGTATCGGCATCAGTAACATCACCGGTCCTGCTAAAGTTACTCGCAGTGGCAGGCTCTTCTCGCCTGATATTGCACCTCCTGCTATTCAGAGGCCCCTTGTTATCACACCTGCCAGTGTGCATGTTTCCCCTCCTGATCAAGTTTCTACCCCTGCTGCCGAGTCATCTGACACTCGGGGCAAAGGGATTACTGATGTGCCTGCCCAGATGGAGGTACCGAACACTGTTAATGTTGAAGCTTCACAGCAAGAGATGGAAGAAATCCTTAAGATTATCAAGAAGAGTGATTTCAACGTCGTTGAGCAGCTGGGGCACACCCCCTCTAAAATCTCCATGCTATCACTGTTGTTGTGCTCAGAGGCCCATGCCAAGGCCCTGATTTCATTCCTGAAGACGGCTGACGTGCCACAAGAAACATCTGCCGATCAATTTACTGATTGTGTGGCCGACTTGACCGCTGACAATGGGCTGGGTTTCTCTGATGCTGATCTGACCGCTAAGGGAAAGAACCATAATGATGCCCTGCATGTCTCCATTGAATGCAGGGGCACTACTCTCGCCCACGTGTTGGTAGACACCGGTTCTTCACTGAATGTATTGCCCAAGAAGGCCTTAGACGGGTTGGATTGTGAGGATTTGGAGTTGAAGCCTAGTAACATCGTTGTCCGAGCCTTTGACGGGTCGAAGAGGATGGTACATGGTGAAGTAGATATTCCGATCCGGGTTGGTTCCCAAGTCTTTGATTCAATGTTCTATGTGATGGACATTCGTCCATCCTATTCTTGTTTGCTGGGTCGTCCTTGGATCCACAAGGCTGGGGCTGTGACCTCCACTCTACACCAAAAGCTTAAATACCCTGTCAGAGGGAAGATGGTTACAGTGCAAGGGGAGGAGGAATATATGGTCAGCCACCTTAATTCGTTCCGGTACATAGAGATGGATGGGGAGTTCATTGAGACCCCCTTTCAACATTTTGAAGAGGTGCCTCAGACATTGGCATCAGCCGAGACTCTGACTGAAGATAGTTCTCCTTTGAAGATGGCTTCCTTGAAGGATGCCCGGGCTGTGGTTGAAAAGGGTGAGTGTGCAAACTGGGGCAGACTTCCTGATTTTACTCCAAAGACTGACAAGTTTGGGCTGGGTTTTACTGCAGAGGATCAGAGGGCTGTACGTAAAGCAAGGATTGGAAGACCCCCCGTATTCATCACCAACCCGGGAGTGAATGCTGTTGAAGGCGATGCGGAGGAATCTGAATTTGACAGTTGGACCTACCCGACAACCGGCGGTGGACTGAACAATTGGACTGCAAAAGACTACATACTTGTTACTTTTGTTACTAAGTAATGAACTCCTTTGTTTTAAAATTTGTAACGAACAATAATTTGGAACTTTATGGCCCGGTGTCTTACCCGGGGCACCGTGGCTTCATTTGTGAGGGCTTATTACTTGTCATTTCCATATATCATGAATAAAAACATTGGACGTTTTTCGCATTTCAAATCTTGTGCTCCCTTTCTTTCTTTATATATTGCTAAACAGCTATATTTACACACACTCACTTATACAGGTTTCAATCCACCCTGGATCTCACTGGTAACGACTCTGCTGCTGCCAGTTATGACTTCGAAAATCCGATCAACTTAGCCGAAGACGAAGGTGAAGATGATTGCGAAGTGCCTGGTGAACTTGCAAGACTGTTACTCCAGGAAGAGAGGGTCATTCAGCCACATGAAGAGCCAGTGGAAGCGGTAAATCTGGGTACTGAGACAGAGAGAAAGGAAGTCAAGATTGGTGCCAATCTAGAGCTCAGCGTAAAACAGCGGTTGATTCAGATGTTGCATGATTATGTGGAAATCTTTGCCTGGTCCTACGAAGACATGCCTGGGTTGGATACCGACATTGTGGTTCATCACTTGCCTACCAAGGAAGACTGCCCTCCGGTAAAACAGAAGGTCCGCCGAATGCGTCCAGAGATGTCCGAGAAGATCAAAGCTGAGGTTATGAAACAATTTGATGTCGGGTTTCTAGCAGTGACTTCTTACCCTCAGTGGGTTACCAATGTGGTTCCAGTGCCGAAGAAAGATGGTAAGGTCAGAATGTGTGTTGACTACAGGGATTTGAACAGGGCGAGCCCCAAGGATGACTTCCCTCTGCCTCATATCAACGTTCTGGTTGACAATACTGCTCAGCATAAGGTGTTCTCCTTCATGGATGGCTTCTTCGGTTATAATCAGATTAAAATGGCTCTTGAAGATATGGAAAAGACTACCTTTGTTACTCAGTGGGACACCTTTTTTTACAAGGTCATGCCGTTCGGGTTGAAAAATGCTGGGGAAACCTACCAACGTGCCATGGTTGCTTTATTTCATGACATGATCCATCATGAGATAGAAGTATATGTCGATGATATGATTACAAGGTCTCAAACTGAGGAGGAGCACCTTGACCATTTACAGAAGCTGTTTGACCGGCTGAAGTTGTACAAGCTGAGGTTGAACCCAAACAAGTGCACCTTCGGGGTGAGGTCTGGAAAGTTGTTGGGCTTCGTCGTGAGTGACAAAGGTATTCAAGTGGACCCTGCCAAAGTTAAGGCCATACAAGAGATGCCAGTTCCTAAGACAGAGAAAGAAGTCAGAGGTTTTCTAGGACGTCTGAATTACATTGCCCGATTTATCTCGCACCTAATTGCTACCTGTGAACCAATCTTCAAGCTGCTGAAGAAAGATCAAGCAGTACGTTGGAATGATGAATGTCAGGCCGCTTTCGACAGAATCAAAGAGTATCTCCAAGAACCACCCATTCTTATGCCACCGGTTGAAGGGAGACCTTTGATACTATACCTGACAGTACTTGACAGCTCAATGGGGTGTGTGTTGGGGCAGCATGACGAGTCTGGCCGAAAAGAGCATGCCATTTATTACCTTAGCAAAAAGTTTACCGATTGTGAGACCCGATACTCACTGCTCGAGAAAACTTGCTGCGCTTTGGTATGGGCTGCTCACCGGCTGAGACAGTATATGCTGACTCACACTACTCTGTTGATTTCAAAAATGGATCTAATAAAGTACATATTCGAAAAGCCTGCTCTGTCTGGAAGAATAGCAAGATGGCAGATGATCTTGACAGAATATGACATCCAGTACACGACTCAGAAAGCAATCAAAGGAAGTGTATTGGCAGACCATTTGGCACACCAGGCAGTGGACGACTACCAGTCAATGAACTTTGAATTTCCCGACGAGAACATCATGGTAGTGACTGATTGTGAAGTACCTGAACCGGATGAAGGACCTGAGGAAGGATCCTGATGGTCTATGCACTTTGACGGAGCCTCCAACACTTTGGGTAACGGTGTCGGCGCTGTGATCATATCTCCAAAAGGAACTCATACTCCATTTACTGTCCGGCTGTGTTTCAACTGCACCAACAACATGGCAGAGTATGAGGCATGCATCATGGGTCTTCAAGCTGCAATTGACTTAAAGATCAAGTTTCTGAGTGTCTTCGTAGATTCCGCTCTCGTGATCAATCAGATTAAAGGCGAGTGGGATACGAAACATCCAAACCTTATTCCTTACAAAGAATGTGTGTTGACGTTGATCCCCCATTTCACAGAGATAACTTTTGAACACTTCCCAAGAGAGGAGAATCAGTTGGCGGACGCGCTGGCTACAATGTCTTCTACGTTCAAAGTCAAATGGGACAACGAGGCCCCCTAGATCATTATCTGGAAACTGGATGAACCTGCATATTGCTGTGATCTCGAGGCTGAAGAGGTAACTGAAAAACCCTGGTATCATGAGGTGAAGAGGTACCTGGAAGCTCAAGAATACCCCGAAGGTGCATCTATCAATGACAAGAAGTTTCTGAGAAGGTTCGTAGCAAAGTTCTTCCTCAGCAATGGCATTCTCTACAAGCGAAACCATGATTCAACCTTACTGCGTTGTGTGGATAAGACTGAAGCTGAAAGGATCATGGCAGAGCTGCATGAAGGTACCTTCGGAATGCATTCCAGTGGACACACCATGGCGAAGAAAATCCTTCGGGCAGGATATTTCTGGTCCACAATCGAAGCCGACTGTTACCAACATTCTCGGACGTGTCATAAGTGCCAGATTTATGCTGATAAGGTATATGTCCCTCCAGTCCCTCTGAATGTCTTGACAGCGCCTTGGCCTTTTGCAATGTGGGGCATTGATATGATCGGCGAGATCAAACCTACGGCATCCAACGGGCATCGCTTCATCCTGGTGGCGATCGATTACTTCACAAAGTGGGTTGAAGCAGCTTCCTACGCTACTGTAACCAAGAACGTCGTGGCACGGTTTATTCGGCACAACCTGATCTGTCGATACGGCGTCCCGGAAAGGATCATTACGGACAACGGTACCAATCTCAATAACAAGATGATCACTGAGCTCTGCGGGCAATTCAAGATACAGCAACACAACTCTTCTCCCTACTGGCCGAAGATGAATGGGGCTGTAGAAGCGGCTAATAAGAACATTAAGAAGATTGTGCAGAAGATGACAGTAACCTACAAAGATTGGAACGAAATGTTACCGTTTGCTCTTCACGGATACCGTACCTCAGCAAGAACGTCAACCGGGGCAACTCCCTTTTCCTTGGTCTATGGCATGGAGGCAGTCTTGCCGATTGAAGTCCAGATACCCTCTCTCCGGATAATGAAGGATGCAGGCTTGAGCGAAGATGACTGGATCCAGACTCGACTTGATCAATTAAACCTAATTGACGAAAAGAGACTCACTGCTATTTGTCATGGTCAAACGTATCAAAAACGGATGATCAGGGCATTTAACAAGAAAGTCATACCACAAGAGTATCAAGTTGGGGACCTGGTAATCAAGCGCATCATTCTTCCTCAAAGTGATCCCAGGGGAAAATGGACCCCTACGTACGAAGGGCCATTTATGGTTAAACATATCTTCTCAGGAGGAGCTATGATCCTAACCACCATGGATGGTGACGACCTCCCTCACCCCGCCAATGCAGAAATAGTAAAAAGATACTACGCATGAACAAAAGACCCGCTAGGTTGACACACCTAGGCAAAAATAAGGGCTTCCCGGCGAACCAAAAGGGTTCGGGCAAAAATAAGGGATGAAAAATGAAAAAAATCTGTACACCCGGCAAGTCGAAAACCTGAAAAGGCGGCTTGGGAAAAAATGGGTATCCCGGTGGACGGAAAACCCGAACGGGAAGTCCAGGAAAAAGTTAGGGATTAAAGCGTAATACTATGTCTTATTGAATCACCTTGCATCCAGAATCTGGTATCAACCATCAGGTTCAGACGGCATCGATCAATCAGATTCATCTTCAACTGAGCAGCCAAGTGATGAGACGCTTGAAGACATAAAGGCGATAGCAGAGTTGGAACCCAGTGGGATTATTCTTTTCACATAGCTGTTTTGTCTTCCTTTTTCACAAAATTGTATAAACGCTGTTTGTTCGGCGGCGTTCTCTTACTAGGACGCCAGCCTCTTGTACATAAACGCCTATTTACAGGCAAATTCCAAAATCAATACAAATTCACTATTCAGATAAATTGCCAATTATTTTCCTTTTTTTGTTTTGTTTTGAAAAGAACGTCCAATGTTCATTTTTGATATATGCATTTGACACTAATTGCTAACTCATAAATATTTGCATACGAAACAAAGGACTAATTACAGGTGACATCAGAAACAGGGGCAATAATGAGTCGTCTAAGCGATCTAGTTGCTCTGTCCATCAAGGTACCAAGGTAAGTTCGGCTGAAGAATGTAATCAGGATACCTTCACTCCCTACAGAGTAAGACAAGACTCAACAATACTCTCCCAAGCAGTTGGTCTCTCATCAGCCTTAAAAGGCACAGTATTCTCCAGCAAGTCAGCAACACTCTCCCCAAGCAGAGTTAGTTTACTGTCAGCCTTAAGGAAGTTGGATTATCCCCCAGAAGATCTCAATATTCCCCAGCGGAGTATATAGATGTTCCTAAGCAAGCATCCCCGGCAATCTTGATCTGAGATTGTTCCCCGACGGAATACCGGACACCCCGGTGGAGCCAGTTCCCCAGTACAGTCCAAAAGTCTCCCCAGGAAAGTTGAATTAATCTCCCCAGTAGGAAGCTTATCCCCAGTAGATTCTGGAAGCTTATCATCTGCAGAGTACGAACGCGTCTCCCCGGCTTTATTCAAAGGTTATTCCCCACCAGGGTATAACTGGGTTATCCTTAGCCTATTACAGTAGAAAGATCGTCCCCGACGAAGTCCTTCCTATCCCCCAGCGGAGTTCATCAAGTTCCCCAACATAACTTATCAACGGTACCCCCAGCGGAGTTCTCATTCAAACCTCAGCGAAGTATCTCTTCCCATAGAGTAATTCCCCGCAGAGTAACCTCTCCAACAAGTTTATTCCCTGCAGGTCAATCGAAAGGTGTTGTTTCATGCTAATCGCAGGACATGGCTAACATGCCTGTCGAAGCTGCCTTGACACAATGCTAAATTGAAGGATCCCTTGGCATGCCAATCGAAGGCCTGGCCTAGGGTGACAATCGAAAGGCTCATTCAGAATCCCAATCGAAGAGTCTTTCAGAATGCAAATCGAAGTGCTTGTCCATGCCAGTCGAAATGCTCCTTCAGAATGCCAATCAAAGGGTCTTTCAGAATGCCAATCGAAGGCCTTGACCATAATGCCAATCGAAGTGCTTGTCCAGAATGCCAATCGAAAGAGCTTGACAGAATTCCAATCGAAAGGCTCCTTTAGAACACCAATCGAAGGGTCTTTCAGAATTCCAATCGGAAGAGCTTGACAGAATACCAATCGAAAGGCTCCTTCAAAACACCAATCGAAGGGTCTTTCAGAATGCCAATCGAAATGTACTTGAAGCAACACTCAAAAATTTTCCTTTTCCTTAGGCAAGATTTTGTGATCAACCATGTAGGGGGAAGACTTTGGGAAACATGAGAGGGCAAATTTTGGGGTACAACAGCTGCATATTAAGAACATGGCAGTGACCTTGTAGTAGGATATCTCTGCCTCTGTACCTGTTGGAGAAAATATCTGCCAGGAATTTTGTAGACAGTTTGACAATTATCCCAACATCTAGAGTCCTTGGTGAATGTTGATCAGGGTAATAAACCTTCTTCTGATAGACAAGTGACGAGATGACGGGATGTAGTCGTACACTTTAATCCCTAACTTTTGCCTGGACTGTCCTTTTAGATTTTCATTCCATCGGGATACCCTTTTTTAACTAAGCTGCCTTTTTAGGTTTTCGACTTGTCGGGTGTACAGATTTTTCATATGTATATCCCTAATTTTTTCCCGAACCCTTTTGGTTCGCCGGGATGCCCTTATTTTTGCCTAGGCTAGTCAACCTAGCGGGTCTTTGTTCATGCGTAGTATTTTCCGACTATGTCCATGTTCACCGGGTACGGAGAATTGTCACTGTCCATAGTAGTAAGTGTTTCCCCACTTCCAGAAGATGTTTGTTTGATCGTACAAGATTCATTGCTCGAATTCATGTCTAATGCCCCAAGTGATTCAGATGGAGATCTGCCCCTGGCTATTTGGCATTTTTGAGAGATTCCTTGAAGCTTGACTTGACTGTCCCATATCAACTGGACACCATGCTATTCCCCTTGATTATGAAAGGCCTATCACTGGAATTTCTTTCCATCTTAGGTGATTATGTCCACTGAGAGGATTTTTGTTCATCGAATATTCGTCGTGCGAATTTCTCTGTTGTTGAACAAATAGTCATATGCAAACAATGGTATTTTAAGAATGCAAAGATTATGTCTGTCTTGAAGTTTGAAAATTAATTTTTAGTAAAGCAAACAAATTTTGTAAAAGTGTGATATCAGCTTAGGATTTATAGTGAACCTTACAGGAGTCAGGATACCTTTTGTAACAGTATGCTTTCGAACTAACCCATGCTTCAGCTAGGACTTTTAAGGGTTATAACGTGGCCTGATTCACGGTTTAAGAAACAAAAGATAAAGGCCAAATTTTATTTGTACCCAACTCGCTCTTTGTGATGTTCTTCAGTCCTATGCTCAGTTAATTGTGCACTTAAATCCAGATTGAGTCTGCCATCTTGTCCTTGATGTTCTGGTGAGGGTTTGGATACTGAAAGTTTATTTTGAAGAGGCAGTCATTTTTGTAATCTTCTTTTTGTCGAGGATTTGTAGTAACCTCCTTTTTTTGTTTTTATTATCCCTAATTTTTTCCTGAACTATTTCTTTTGTGATTACAGTCAACGGGATGCCCCAGTTTTTCTTAAGTCTCCTTCATAGGTTTTTGACTTAACGGGCTTTTCTCTCGAGAGATAATGAATGTCTGTCTTGACGATTATGTGGAACCATCACCATCTTTTGGAAGGCATCTTCTACATTATTTGTCGTGTATGAAGGATAAGCTTGCGACTGAATGCACCTCTGAATTAACTAAGAAAGTTACCCTGCCCCGGGTTATGATTAAGGGTTTTAATTTGTGTGAAAAGAAAAAACTCCTACTTCTTAGGCTCAAAGGGGTTAACTAGGGATTATCTTCCTTATAACTCCACTGTTTAGGATTTGAAACAATGCATGTACATCGTCATCAAGGTCTGTTCAAAAGCATACTATACGAGATTGTGATATCGTTTTCGTCATCCTCCCTCTAAAAGCTTTGAGCTTTTAAGCAAGAGTTGAATATCACAGTGAGAAAGCAGTTTTAAATATAATGAACATGAAATAATTCAAGATCAACATATGGAATGCATTAATGGGAAAACCAAAGTTTGACATTACAGTAATTGTTCGAACAAGCAAAGGAAATTATAATTGAAAAATCACAAATGAATTGGACACTCTCAATGGTTTGTCCTAGGAGCAGTGATCACGTGGTGAGTCTCTAGAGGGTCGAATTAGATCTCCTTGGCATCAATCATATACTGAATTTTGTTCTTCAGAGCCCAACAACCATTCGTATCATGTCCAGGGCTATCAGAATGGTATGCACACCTTTCATTAGAGTGGTGTTGTACCCCAAAATTTGCCCTCCCATATTCTTCAATATTTGGCAAGATCAATCTCCAGATGATTCAAAATCTCTCAAGGGTTGCACAGTCCAACTGCCTCCTAGCACAGTCAAAATTAGGGTTTTGGTTCTTGCAAAGAAATTGAGGTTTTCAAGGGTCCAATCAAGTCCCATATGCCTATATACATTGTCAAGCATCCATATGTCAAGTTTCAAGGCTCACAGCATCAAGTTGCACAGTCAAAAACCCTAATTGCTTCACAGTCAACTGCAGGGGTAAAATGGTCATTTGACAGTCAAAAGTCAAAAAATTTGGTCAACATCTTATTTTCAAGCCACAATCATAATTTGATCAATTCTTGATCATGATTCCTCAAGCATGGCTCAAAAAGTCTCAAGATGCAAAAGTTACTATTTTAGGATAGTTGAAAAGTCAACTGCAAATTGACCAAGGCATAACTTTTTCATGGTTCATCATAAAAATCCCATCCAATGCTCATTTTGAAGGGGATGACATTTCCTACAACTCATCTTCACATTCCAAGTCCAAGAAATGCTCTCACAAAAAGTTATCAATTTCAACATTATAGGTCATTTTCAAAAGTCAACAAAAAGGCACTTTAAGTCAAAGACCATAACTTGAGATTGGTGAATCAAAATGACATGGGACCAAAGGCATTGGTTAGAGGACTTCAAGACCTTTCCAAAATGTCCAAGAACATGTTCATAGCTTCAAAATTAAGCAAGATATGCATTGGAGAAGTTGGGAAATTTTTGGGAACTTTCAAAAGTCAACTTTGCCTAAAACACTTCATTTTTGCTAATGGGCCTCAAACTCTTTCTTGAATATTTACCCAAAGCCTATGCACGACCCATTGAACTTAAAATGATTTATTTTCTTATTTTTAATTGATTAATTGAATTTATATTAATATTAATTCATTTAATTGGTTTTAATTGTAGGAAAATTCAAAGATATGCTTTTTTAGATCTTTTTGTGAGACAAATAAGGCTAGGGCAAGCTGGCAACTCGTGTGCATCTCAAAGGCATCAAAATATCCATGATTGGCAAGGTTTCATGAAAGAAAAGATTGAAAAAAGATATGATTGGCAATCACACATTCAAGTCATAATGCCATGGACTTTTGGGCTTATTTTTAACCTAATTCCATTCACATATATGTGCTGAAGCAAACCCTAAAGCTAGACACGAAAAAACTGCCATAGAAAGCCATAACCACTCTGCAAAAATTCAAGAAAAACTTGAAAACTGAAATCAATATTGCAGGTGAATTCAAGGCCTAAAATTATTTCCAATACATTGCTGACATTGCCAGGAAGCCATTGCAATCAAGAACGAAGCTTAACACGCAAAGAATCGTTCATCACAAGTGACACGATTTGCTTTATTTTCCAAATTTGCATATCACGATTCATGTGTTTTTGACCATTTTTTTGGATTGATTTATGTTAATAGGGACCTTCTGAAGCTGTTGGTACAAACCAATTTGGTTATAGCCCTCTGAATCAAAATCCACCATGGATAAAATCTAGGGTTTAGAAGCTTGAAAATTAGGACTTTCTTATTGAGGAAAAATCAGGCCTTGAGACATATACCATTAAACTCAGAAGCTCAAGACGAATTGAATGGACATATCGCACCCTTTTTATATTATCCCTAACGCTAATCGCTATTATTCGTGGTTGTGTCTTGTGGGGGTTTAAAACCCCCGCTATCTTGTTGTGTTTTTACAGGAAACGAAGGAGAAGACGTGTGTGGCTCAACGTGATTGGAGGGTTCAAATCCAGCGCGCATTATTTTGTTTGATTGCCATAATGATTGTTTTTTTTATATAATATTTGTTATTCATTTATATTACAAAAGCGCTGGATAGCTCAGTTGGCAAAGGACGTGCTTGCAAGTACTGGGACCTGGGTTCGATTCCCAGGTCCCCCATATAATTGTTCTTATTTTGCTTAAAGCTTTCCAATGCAGCAATCATTCAGAGTTCCACCATGCACGCTCAGCATAAGCTTGCCAAGTGGCCATGATGCCCAATCCAATGGCCACAGAGTGAAGACCATGATACTCCCAGTCAAACAGCATGCACGTGATCAGTGAAAAGTCAAACAGGCTTGGTCTTTCTTGGGCCAGAATTACTGCAATCTCACCTCCACATGGGCCATCTAACCCCCTTGGTTTGCATAGTTTTATTTATTTTCTCTTCTTTTTTTAATTCTTTTAATTGTTTAATAATTATCATTAATTCACAACAAATTAACTTTTCATCATAAAAAATCAGGAAATCAAAAATTGTAAATTATTTTAATTAATTAATAATTTCACCATTAACTTATTTTTGTAAATAAATTCTAAATAATTGAATTAGTTTAATTTAGGTTTAACTTCAATTTTTTCTTAATAAATAAAAATTATATAGAATTAGGATTTGACATTTTCATTCATATTTTCTTTAATTAATTATTATTATTATTTATTAATTACTATTACTTTTGTAAATAACATGTAAATTAAATAATTTAGTTAATTAGCCTGATTTTGACCTTTTTTATCAATAAGTAAAATAAACTTAGAACTAGGGTTTCACTAACTTTAATTTTAATTCTTTTTTTCTTTATTTCCATAATAAATACAAAAAACATAAAAAAAACACTTTCTTTTCTTTAATTAAATAATTAGGTTTTAATTTAATTTAATTTCTCAAAAGGGCCAAAACCCTAGGACGTCTTGATTTTAATTCTTTCGCACGTTATTTTTATTTTATTGGATTATTATGTAACTGCTTCCAAGGATGTAATAGTAATTAGGTTTATTGTTTTTTTTACTTTCCGCATCTTTATCAAAAACGGGTCTTTGTTTTTTGGCGATGTATAGACCTGCGCCTTGTAATAGCTTAGCTTTTACCTTTCCGTCTTTATTTTCCGCACTCTTAACTGTTAATTATGCTTGCAAGACTATATGCCAAATAAAATTAATTCGTAGCTCACAAATGCATGATCAAAGATAAACATTAACTGAAAAACAACACACATGCACATGCCACTCCTAGGGTACGCCTCACTCGTTGCCTCGAAAGTGGTCGTCAAGTATAGGGTGTTTTAGCGGTCGCCCTTATGTCTAAGATCCAGTTGCCTCGAAATGGTTGCCTCGGATTAAAAAGGATCTAGGACATTAGAGTTACTTCTAAGGTGTCCTACCATTGCTTCGGTGACCACACTGTCCCTACAATCGAATTGACCCGAACACCTCCAATGGTGGTGCTACCTACCTCTCAATGGTGGGATGGAACTACCTTAAGGACTTTTACACAGCCTAATTCCTTAGGGTAGGTAGATGACTCATGGGTACTTGCTCTCTTCAAAAACAAATCAAAAATCTTTTCACACTGACACTTTCAAAAGCTTTCAAAACAAATTTTTCAAACACTCTTGAGGACAGATACAAGAGTCATTCTGAAATCTTTCAAAACGAAACTTTTTCAAAACCCACTCACATTTGAAAAGCAAACATCTTTTGAAAACATAAGATCAAGTACCTAAGAGCCCGTGGATAACTACAGATAGAAAGGGTGATAACACCTTCCCTTTCTATAAATCTACCTCCCGAACCGAGAGACATTCTCAATAAGGAATTTTGCTGTGCTTTTGTCCTTTCCATGTTGGAGAATATAAAAGACGGTGGCGACTCTTGCTTACCGCGACATACGCGATCCAGCTAAAAACAGTCAGTTCTATTTCCACCGATCACAGGTGGTAACTGGGAGCAGAAGTATTGGGGTTCTGTAGAGGAGCCTTTAACGTAATCAACCCTACCTTCAACATGTGTTGTAACGCTTGAGCTAGTGACATATTGATCTTGGTGAATTGTCTTTTAGGTGCGACCTTATTACGTTGATTCCCCTGTTGATGTATCTTGCTGATGAGAAACCTCAACACTTCCTGTCCCTGAGCTAAATTTTGGATAAGAGCCATTTGATTACTCATCTGGATTCTCATCCTTTCCATCTCAACTTGCAATTTCTCCACATGGTCGTCCTTGTTGTTGTCAGGATGTTTCTTGGTTAAGTTCCCGTTGAGGAATGCTTTCAATTCTTCCTTCCCCTTGGATAGGTTGAGGAACATTTCCATGAACTAGGCCTCTTGAGTTTGAAGATCTCTGTCGTTATGTTCGAGAGCCATTTTATTTGCTGAAATAAACAGCGAATGGATAAGAAGCATGTCCGGAGAATACCTGTTATGCAATGACATGTATGATATGTAAATGTTTTAAAGGATCTCTGGGGGTAAACACAAGAAAATGTCAGAAGTTGAATTTTGACTGCAACTTTGACGGAAGAACTTCGTATCTTTGAATGTCCTTCTATGAGAGTCAAGCTCACCATGTCGAGTGGGTCATTTCCCATGACTTAAGTTGTTATGTTATGGTTTTTTTGACGGCATTGGCTAGAGGAAAATAAATCCCCTTGCCCCCTGCTAGATGTCTGGTTCATTATAACCTGCATCACATGCCCTTGAGATCCTTGAAATGGTTAAGGAAATGCTATGGTATGGTAATATGATATGTATGTTATGCATCAAGAAAAAGTGTAAGATGATGAAGACAAGTGAGTCTTGCAAGAAGTTCAGGTTAATGACTATAAATAACCCCTGCAAAGAGTTCAAGTTGTTAGATGATGAAAGCAAGAAAGTCACATAAATAGCCTTAGGTTCAGGCTAGCATGAGTTCCATAGGTAAGTACCCTCTTGAAGTTTAGTGGGATCAACCTGTCCTATTAATAGTAACCGGGTTCTAGGGAATCTCAATATCACTGATTTTTCCTACATGTTTCATTTCGATCGTCAACTGACTTGCCACCAAACAAAACTTGGGAGTCAAATCTCAATGAGTGTAGTATCGAGTATAAATCGACTTATTACTACACCAAATACGGCTATCTCACTAATTCCTAATGGCCAAGATGTTCAATTAAATATTCTAAGGTCAGTTGATGCTTCACAACACCACGCAGCGACCACGTATTCTCCTTGACTACTCAAGGGCTACCGGTACCAACCAAAGTGTCACATCAACATAGCTATCGCTTCAATCGTGTAGATATACCCTGCACATCCCCCACGATCTATTGCTACTTACCTAAAACGTGCCCCAGATCCGAGTGTAGGATCTTTAACAAATAACCCCAATAAGCCCTCAAAAGTAAAGCAGACAAAGCATACAAGGTAAAGAAATTTAAAATGAACTAGACTCTAAGGTAACCCCACTTTTTATAATTTTCCCCAGCAGAGTCGCCAGTTCTGTGATATGGTGGAAGTACCGACTGTTGTATTGGTTTTACCTTTGTGTTCGCAAATGTTATGGTAAGCCAGAGTCGCCACTGACTTTTCTTTTATCCAACAAAGGAAAGGGTGAAAAGAACAAAAAAGACCTTTTTTGAGAATTTTTTTAGTAAGGGGGGTAGATTATGGAAAGGGAAGGTGTTAGCACCCTTTCCATCCGTAGTTTTCTACGGGCTCTTAGATGCTAGCTCATTTTAAAAGTACCTTGTGCTTTGTGTGTTTTGAAAAATGTTTTGAAATGCCTTAGTGCGGCGATTCGCTTTGTGATAACTCTTGTATCAGTCCTCAAGAGTGTTGATAAAGCAAAATGTTTTTGAAAGGTGTAAGTGTCAAAAGTTTGTTTTGAGAATAACATCTAAGAACTATCTACTTATACTCGAAAAGGTTGTTCTTTTCCTCTTATCCTTTAGACAATGATATCCTATTATTAGTGAGTAGGTAGCCCTATCGTTGGATGTACAAGGGACATTCGAAAGGACGATTTATAGTCATAAAGGCAACTGGGCAAGAAGCTTTAGTAACTACCCTAAGTGTTATACCCCAAAATTTGCCCTCTCATTTCTCAAGGCATTTCTCACAAGGATTCTCAAGATTCAAGCTTGCACAAGTACAATTGGATTTTCCAATATTAAGTTAAAAAGGAAAACTATTAAAAAAGGGGAAAATAGGTTAAAAAAATAATATTTTTGACAAATTGGAGAAAAACAACTCTTCTTCGATTCACCTCTTTCGATTGGCCTCTTGGCCTCTTTTGATGCAAGCTTGGCTTGCATCCTTCGACTGGGCATTGGCCTCTGGCATGATGGCTTTGATTCATAAGGTAGGAGCTTCTTGCATGCCACCTTCAATTGCATCTTTGGCCTCACAGGATTCACAATGCAATGGCTTCCTATCTGCCTGCTTCGATTGGATGTTTGATGCTTGCATGCCTGTGTTGACTAGACAAATATCCCCCCCATGCTTGCTTTGATTCACAAGTTAATAACTAGCTGCATACAAGCCTCCGATTGAGCCATAACTTATTTCTTGCGTGCAAGAGGCTCCCACCATGCTAGCATGCACAAGGCACAAAGCCTCGTGTATCCTCCTTCAATTCCAAGGAAAAAAGCCTCATTTTGGCATCCTTAGATTGCTCAATTTGCTTCCTGCATGCTTTCTTCGTTTGGGCATGTGACTTTCTTCAAGACAAGCTTGGGTTTACATTCTTCATTTGGGCTTGTGGTTTCCTTCAAATGCAAGTTCTTTTGGCCACATGGACCTTTGGTAGGCAAATTTTCGTTTGAGCAAAGGCCTCTTACATGTTTTGTTTGAAGTCACAAAGCAAGGGCCTCCTGCAATTCCCCTTAGAATCAGAAGCCTTTGGTTTTACATAGCCAAACTCTCAAGGAATAATTTCTCCTTTGTGCTAGCGCCCCAAAGGAGAGCCCTCCTGCATGCACCCTTTCGTTTGTCCATGTAACCTCTAGTAGGCAAACCTTCGACTGGATAAAAACCACCTTCACACAAGGCTTCGATTGAAACTTTGATTCCCTTCAAATCATCATCTTTCGAACCCATCTTTGGACCCTTCGAAGCAAGTTTGAGAAAATCTCATAGTCTTACCCTACTTGTCAAGCTATGTTTCTTAGAAATCTTTATATGATTAGAGGCTTATACAAAGGTTTAAAGCTTTGTCTACTGGATAATACCATTCTTAGTTAAAATAGCAAAAGGCTACGTACCCTTTTTTTTCATAAAGAGTACTTTTATCACAAAATCAGCTCCCAACCTGATTTGTGTCTGAATGAAAAGTAGTGCCAAAGGCATATGTCAAATATCCTGCCAGCAGGCCCCGGCTTATACTTGAAACGTGGGAACAACGAAAAGGGACAAGACTTGTTTCATTTTCAACCAAACCATGGTTTGTTATCATACAAACCTGATTACTTACATTCATTCTTTTCTCTATAAATAGAGAAGCATTTGCAAGCTCAAGGGGAGGACTTTTTGGCTAGGGGAACGAATCTTCAAAATTCTCAAACACTCTCAAAATCACCAAACTCTCAAACACTTAAACACTCATCAAACACAAACCCAGAATCTAAACACTTGCCTCTTTCAAATCTGAAAAGTCCCCACACTTTATTTTCCTTCGAATCCAGCCTTAGAAATATCACCTCTATTTCATCCCTTCGAATCCAGGAGTATTAGGGGCAGCAGCTAAAGGTCTAGCTCACACACCCCAGCTTCAAGCAAGGTAAGTCACTCTTAACCTTGAACCTTTCGTTTCTAGCATAACATGCGAATAAACCTTCTTTTCGTTTCAAACATGTACATAACATTTTTCTTCTTTTCGTTTCCACCCTTTTAACTTGCTTTCATTAATAACCTTATTGGTTTTGCTTCTTATTTATTTAAACATGCTTTAAGAACTAACCTGGCCATAAGGTAATGCTAGCATGGCCTTGAGCCATGTTGCTATTTAAAATCTCAAACGAAATAAATAGGGGGAAGGAAGCATGAAATGAAGCTTTAGGCTTCCACACTAACTTCCAGGTCCAAACGAAAGAGGCAGCCAGAGGCACGCCCACACTGACTTCTAAGCCCCAATCGAAGGAGGCAGCAAAGGACTTAAACTGAAGAAGGAACTCCATGCTGAACGAAAGAAGCAGCCAGAAGGGTGGCCATGGTGATTCTAGGCCCCAGTCGAAAGGCACGCTCACACTGACTTCCAGGCCCAAGTCGAAGGAGGCAGAAAGGCAGACTGCATCTCATACTGATCCCAGGCCCAATCGAAAGGCACGCCTTCACTACTTCCAGGCCGAATCAAAGGAAGCCAAGAGGTGCAGAATCGAAGAGTGTGGCTGCCTGAATCGAAAGAGCCCATTTTCCCTTCTTCGTTTTATTTTCTCTTTATATTTTCTTTCTATTCAATATGGTTGTAATAGTGTAGAATTTACTTTTCTGTATTTTTATTGCTTTTATACAAATGTTAGTAATTAGGATGTATGGCAAGATAAAAAAACAATAAGTAGATAACCTAAAAATTCAAATAGAAAATGCATGTAATCAAGCACACTATTCACACATGTACCCTTAGGGTAATCTCACTTGTTGCCTCAGAAAAATAGTCATGTCCCTCGAATATGGGTGTTTTAGCAAAGACCCTTGATAAAATATCGTAGTCCCTCGTTGACCCTCAATGTTGCCTTCGGTAAATGATCTAGTCCTTAAACGACATTGCTAAAATGTCTCATAAGTTGCCTTCTATGACTATACAAACGTCCCACGCACGTCCCTTCACATCCAATGATGGGGCTTCTTACCAAATCAACGGTAAGATAGTAACATCTAAAGGAGGAGGAAAAGAACATTAAGACCTTTTGAGTAGGTAGGATGCTCCTAGTTGCTCGCTTGCTCACAACAAAAATATTTTATACATCAACACTTTCATTTTGAAACATTTTTAAAAGACAAAGATTTGTGTACGCGTTCTTATAGAAACGAGAGCCATTACAAACACACTTTTAAAAATCAATTTCAAAAATAAATTCCACAAACACCTCTTTGAGTTATTTTTAAAACCAACACTATGTACGCGTTCTTATAGAAACGAGAACCATTACAAAGACGTTTTCAAAATACTTTCAAAACTCACACCACAAGCACATTTTCAAACAAAAGCAAGTGATCTAGTAAGAAACTAAGAGCCCGTAGATAACTACGGATGAAAAGGGTGTTAATACCTTCCTGTGATACGGTGGGAGAACTGACTAGATGTTTCACGTTTCGTTCACACTTGTGCGGTTAGCAAGAGTCGCCACCGACTTTTCTTTTATCCAAAAGGAAAGGTAAAAAAGCACAGGAAAGACCTTTCGAGAATTTTCTCGTGTTCGGGGGGTAGATTATGAAAAGGGAAGGTATTATAACCCTTTCCATCCATGGTTTTCCATGGGCTCTTAGTTATTCGTTCTAGATCACTTGCTTTTGTTTGATTGTATGCTTGTGGTGTGGGTTTTGAAAGTATTTTGGAAAATCTCTTTGTAATGGTTCTCGTCTCTATAAGAACGTATACAAAGTTTTGTTTCGAAAAATGGTTCAAAGATGTGTTTGTGAATCGTGTTTCGAAAAGTGTTTTGAAAAGAGGTTTTGCAATGGTTCTCGTCTCTATAAGAACGTATACAAAATGTTTTGTCTTTTAAAAGTGTTTTGAAATGGAGGTGTAGGTGTAAAAGTTTTTTGTCGTGAGCAAGCGAGTAACTAAGAGCGAATCTATCTACTCGAAAGGTCTTAAGTTGTTTTTTTTCTTCCTTTTAATGGTGTTATCTTACCATTGATTTGGTAAGAAGCCCCACCATTGGATGTGATGGGACAGGCGCGGGTCAATTTTACAATCATTGAAGGCAACTTGTGAGACGCTCTAGCAATTTTTTGTAAGGGACGAGATCGTTTTAATCGAAGGCAACATTAAGGGTCATCGAGGGACTACGATCTTTGTTTATCGAGGGGTCATTGCTAGAGTGTCTCATATTCGAGGGACATGATTGTATTTCCGATGCAACGAGCGAGGTTACCCTAGCGGTGCGCGTGTGAAAAAGTGTATTGGTTTCAAGTTATTTATTCTTTGATTAGGTCATCTAGCGATTGATTTTTTTGAATCTTGCCATACATGCCTAGTTACTATACAATATATGAAAAGCAATAAATTACGGGACTTGAAATTCTATGCTATTACAAAGGTATTCGGGAATGGGGGTACAATTGTTACAAATGGGGATGAATCCAAATATCAAGCAATACAACCAAATCGAATTGTTGCGCGATTTAATATAAAGCTATGACAATTTATAAAATCAACAAAGTATGAAATGTATGTATTTACTTGAAAAAGAAAAATAAAACCTATTCTACAAAAGAAATTGATTTGAATTATAATCTTTGTTATTATTTTTGTATTTTTATTAATTATAGACAAACTTAAAGAAAGAAAATAAGCTAAGTGAATTTTTTATGATATTTTATTAAATGTAGAAAATTAATAAAAATAAAAATTTTATATAAAAATTAAAAGACTAAAATCTAAATTAATTTAATAAAAGGTTTTAAGTTATGTTAATAATATTGTATAATAAAAATAAGAAAAAATAAGAAGAAGAACAAATTATAAAAAGGAAATGGGCTTAAGGGATTGTAATGGATGCTAGGCCCAAAGAAGTGTTGTTATCTTTGTTGTTGACAAAACGGATCAAAATGGGGGGTATGCTAGCAAGCGCATGTGGGCCTTAGGGAAAATGTATCAGAACAAAGCCCAATGCTCTCTTAAATTTATTTAACGCTGGATTAAGGGATGCAAAACGAAATTAGGGTTTGACCCCTTTGTACAGAGCAGCGCTCTCGTCTCCTTCGTCCCTCTCTTCCCATTTCATTCATCCCTGATCTCTGTTACTCACCTCTTCCTAATTTCATGAACAAATCTCTCTCTTAACAGCCTAATTTCTCATCATCTCACCGCGACTCGCGTTTTCTATGAAAAACCCTAGGGTCGGATTTATGCTCGAAGGGTTCCATCTGATCTTCCCCTCTCAAATTTCCATTGCCGGAGCGCCCCTCATCCTCACTTCCTAACCAAGTGCTAAAGATTTCTTTCGTGAAAAGGTGATGTTCTGTTTTTGCTAAACTTGAATGATTTTTTTTGTTGTCTTGGATTTTGTTCATGTTTTTTATGTTAATCAGGCTTATTGTACCTTGAGATGCAGAAAATGATTTATGAGAAATGTGAAGAAATCATACCTTTGGAATTTTCTGTGAGGTGGACGAGGATAGTGAGACTGAGATGATGATACTCCTTGGTGACTGGAAACGAAGGGGGGAGAAATGATGATTGGAGGAATGCGCGCTTCTGGTAACCTTTTGTTTTTCTATCTTCTATGTTGAATGATGATGACGATGATGCTGGGACTTTGTGATTGTTCTATTTTTGAAACTTTGTTGGTTTTCTCTTTTGATTTGTTGGGTATCTGAGCTTTTGATTATTGGATGTTGGTTTTGGTTTTGGACTTTGGATGTTTGGTTTGAACTGGTTTTTGTTACAGTTTGGTTTGAATTGGTTTTTGAGGTTAACTGGTTTTTGTTACAGTTTTGGAACTTAACAGTTTTGGAGGTTTTGGGTTTGGAAATGTTTTTGAGAATGGTTGGTGATTTGCAAGTTAGATACTGTTACTTTTTATCAGTTTCGGGTTTTTGAGGTTTGGGATGGTTGGACAGTTTGAATATTTGCTATGTTGTTGTTGGTTTGGCCCTGTTTTTGAGTTTGTTGTTTTTGGGTTGATACTTTTGGAAGTCTTGACAGGTTTTTTGTTGCCTTTGGTTATGATTTTAGTTTAACAGGTTTGAAAACTGGTTTGGGACTTTCTTTTGACAGTGCAGGCCTTGTGAGTTTTTTTGATTTTGTTGATGGTTTAATTGACAGTTTGAAAGTTCTTTTTTTTTTGTTATGAACTATTGAAATGGTTTTGTTGATAGTGATTTTGTTACTCGTTTTGAAGGTTTGTTTATGGATTTTTGGTTTGAAATGGTTTTTGCAGTTTGCAGGTTTTTTGGTTATGCAGTTTTGAAGTTTGGTTTGGGGTATTTGTTAACAGTATTTTTGAAAGTTATGTTTTGTTGGCTTGGTGGGTGATGGGAGTTTTTTTATTTGAGGATGGTTTGGAATTTTGTATGCTTGAAAATGGTTTGTAACAGTTTTGTTTGAGGTTGGGAAGCTTGAAGGTTTTTTGGAACTTTTACAGTTTTGAAAAATTGGTTCTTTTTAGCTTTTCTCAAGTTTGATATCTTTTTTGTTGTCTCTCTTCTCTTGAGCCTTCTCTACTGTTATATTCATGTGGTTTCTTGTTTGACAGTTTATTCAAAATGGTGGGAAAACCACCAAATTTTGAATACTTTGGGCATGTTCCCCTTATGCTCTTTTCCTTGCAGTTTTGTTTTCTAGCAATTCTGGTGCAATTGTGACAGTAGGGCAGCATCCCTAGGTGACTTCTTTCCTCTCTCTCTCTCTCAATGACCCTAAGCCAAATGCTTTTTTCTGGAAAGTTTGCAATTTATTTGGAAAATGATGATTATGGCTTATTGAACAAGCCTCTTGCTTGTTGACTTAGTTTACCATATGTTATATTTTCTTCTTGCTGATGTATGCTCGTTTGCTACTGCTATGCTGCTGTTGCTTGTACTTTGTTTGCATTTTGTTTTTACTGATGTGTTGTTGTTTGCACATGATGCGTTGATGTCTAGTTTGGCTTTGTTTTGCCATGCTACTTGCATTTCTTGTTTGGGTAGCCTTGTTGCATTTGGACAAATTGCTTGCATTCTTTATTTGGACAGCTTTGCTTGCATTTTTTTTATTTTTCTTTTTGTGAACCAAGAAGAATAATCTTCCCGTGATTTGCAAATAGAAAAATAAAAACGTGATGAATTTAAAAATAGCCTTCTGATTCCAAATTGCAAACTTTAATGATGAACACTTTTTTTTCTTTTGAAAATTATTACTCATGTCCAATTAACTGTACTAACTATTTTTCTGTCTTTTGTTTTCATGTGAGCGCAAACTGGATGGTGGCAAAGCAGAGGAAGCAAGAGACTCTGTGGCAAGCATGGAAGCAATGGAAGCTCAGTCAACCTTAGGCATAGATTCACTTTCTTTGTAATTTAGAGAGAAACATTCAATCAATTGTATTAATTTATTTTTCAAATACGATAAGTAGTAAAACCCAAAGCATTTAAATAATAAATTGTTTTTGTAACAACTTTTGAAATAAATGAAGAAAGTCTTATGAGATAATCTGATGTCCATTTAAAATCCATTTACTGTTAATAACTTGTAATTATCTCTTTGCATCTTCACTGATTCTTAAAGATTCCCGATCAAGATAATTGAAACTGCATTCCAATAATTCCAATCAAGATAACTTAAATTCCAATAATCAAGTAATCTAATAATTCTGTAATCTTGCAACTGCGTTCCAAACAGAACACGCACTGTCTATTCCATAAACAAGCAAATATTTATTCCATTAACAAGCAAATGTCTTAACAGACACAAATTATATGGTTAACCTGGATCAAACAAAACATGAATGTCCCAAATGACAGTCTTAGATCCCATCTCTTGTCCCAAATGAATATGCCTTGAGAACAAATAGTAACCTTTCAGTAAACTTGAAAAAGCATGAAAACATGTGAAAGCCAATTAGATCTTTGAGAATTCAATTCTTTTGAGAATTGCAAGAAAAAACCCTAATTGCTGGTTTATTGCCACAGGAGAAAATCTGTCTGATCGATTCCTGAGCCAATCTTGAATATCTGAGAAACCCTAGGGTTATAATTTCTGTGAAAAATGGGAGGGTAAATTTTGGGGTACAACAGCTGCCCCTGTTCAATCTTCTTGAACCTGAAGAGTTAGATCGGCGAGTTTTACCGTTCGTGACTCGAAGGTAAAAGATGATTGGACACTAGAGTGCCCATAAATTTGCGCTCGACAAAAGTGTAATTGAGGGAATGGGCTTAAAGATGCCATTCGGAGAGATATTAGAATCTTGTCGGGGATGGGCTTGTAGATGCCATCCAAGAATGTTTGGTTGTAAATCGATAGAATAAGCATCAGAATGGTGTCTGTATTTGGAACATATCTGAATTGTATTTGTACTTGAATCTAAATAAGCGACAGAATGACTTCCGTGTCTGGAGTGTATTTGTACTGTATCTGTAGGATGAAACTAAATAAGTGATAGAATGGTTTCCGTGTATGGAGCATATCTGAACTATATCTGAATGAGAAATATAATGGATTCCGTGTCTGGAGCGTATCTAATCTGTATCTGAATTTGAAATCCGAATGAGTAACAGAATGACTTCCGTGTCTGGAGTGTATTTGCACTGTATCTTGAGATTAAGTCTGAATGAGTAACAGAATGACTTCCGTGTCTGGAGTGTATCTGGACTGTATCAGAACTTGGAATTTGATTAAGTATCAGAATGACTTCCGTGTCTGGAGTGTATCTGTACTGTATCTGAATGAGAAATAGAATGGCTATCAGAATGACTTCCGTGTCTGGAGTGTATCTGGACTCTATCAGTATTAAGTTTGAATGAGTAACAGAATGACTTCCGTGTCTGGAGTGTATCCGTACTGTATTAGTAATCTTTGAATATTTGTTAAAGATAGTTGTTAATCTTATCCTGAAAAGGGTATAATGTTAGTTGAAACCCAAAGTTATGTTGCATGAAATGTATGATGCAATAAATGTGTTTTATTCATGTTTGTGATATATGAATGTAATGTATGCGCATGTAAGCTGATTTGCTGTATTGCTGAGGAAAATAAATCTTTGACTGTTACCAGAGAAAATAAATCCTGGACTGTTGAGGATTCCATTGTGAGAGTAATGCCATATACTTCTTGAGGAATCTGCTTGGGGAATCCAGAGAATTTTAATGACTTCTACTGAGGATTATTGACGGGAGTCTTTGTTCTGTCGAGAAGCAATAAAAACTTTGTGGGAAAAAGTTTATCCTGTAATGAAAACTCTGTGGGGAAAGCTTATTCTGCTGAGGAGTTCAGGAGTTTGGGTTGTCTGCCACTTTACTGGGGAGTTACCCTAGGTTGGGGAGAAACAGAAGTTAACTGTTAACTGGTTGATTTTTAGGCTTCAAGACAACTTGCTGGGGAAACCTGGAGAAACTGGATAATTTCCGTTGTGGGTTGGAAGTTTCAGCACCGCTGGGGATTGGTAGTTGGTAGTCTCATCTCCGTTGGGGATCTGTAGTCCAAAGTTTTGGCTCCGCTGGGGGATCTTAATGACGTGCTATAGAGATTGCTCATGGAATAGCCTAAAGACGTTTTCCTAATATTTCTACCTGTCAGTAATTATTCTTTTTCATCATGTTTATCTGTAAACAGTAATTATGTTCAAATGCATATGTTCATTAATGAATCATTGGACGTTTTTGCAAATAAAACACAAGTGTAAAGAAAAAGGAAAATAGTTTTCTGTACTTTGAAAGAGATATCTTTGTATTTACTTTGAATAAGTGTTTTGTACAAAGGAGACAGACATCCTAGTAAGAGGATGGTGTCATAAAAATGAGAAAATTTTATACAAATAAAGATAGGTATGTGTGGAAAAAAATCCATGGGGTTCCCATTTTACTATAGCCTCCGTAACTCTGAATATCTTGTCCATTTGTTGCTTCGTCTGAAGATGATTGAATTGATCAGAAGCTCCAGGTTTATTTGTGAAGGGACTGTCCTTAAGGTGATCCGATGAGACATAGTTATACGCTTTAATTCCCTAACTTTTTCCTGGACCGCCCTTTTGGGTTTTCAGTCCACCGGGAAACCCTTTTTTGCCCAAGTCGTCTTTTCAGGTTTTCAACTTTCCGGGTGTACAGATTTTTTTGTTTTATCCCTAATTTTTTTCCTGAACCGCCCTTTCGGGTTTTCGATTCACCGGGATGCCCTTGTTTTGCCTAGGTGTATCAACCTAGCGGGTCTCTTATGCGTAGTATCTTTTGACTATGTCTGCGTTCGCAGGGTGTGGCAGATCGTCGTCGTCCATGGTGGTTAAAATCATTACCCCACTAGAAAAGATGTTCTTGATCACAAACGGTCCTTCATAGGTAGGAGTCCATTTGCCCCTGGGATCATTTTGTGGCAAGATGATGCACTTGATCACAAGATCTCCAACTTTATACACTTGGCGCCTGACTTTCTTGTTAAAAGTTTGATCATCCGTTTTTGATACGTCTGACCGTGGCAAACAGCAGTAAGTCTCTTCTCGTCAATTAGGTTTAATTGATCAAGCCGGGTTTGGATCCAATCATCTTCACTCAAATCAGCATCTTTCATGATTCTCAAGGAGGGAATCTGAACCTCGATAGGTAAAACAGCTTCCATGCCATATACCAAGGAATAGGTTGTTGCCCCAGTTGAAGTGCGAGTCGTGGTACGGTACCCGTGGAGAGAAAACGGTAGCATCTCATGCCAGTCTTTGTAGGTGACTGTCATTTTTTGTATGATCTTTTTGATATTTTTGTTCGCAGCTTCGACAACACCATTCATCTTTGGCCGGTAGGGAGATGAATTGTGATGTTGAATCTTGAACTGCTCGCATAAGGCGGTGATCATAGTATTGTTAAGGTTTGTACCGTTATCAGTGATGATCCTTTTGGGGATACCGTACCGACAAATGAGATTCTGCTTGATGAAGCGGGCAACAACATTCTTTGTAACGGATACGAAGGAAGCTGCTTTGACCCATTTTGTGAAGTAATCAATGGCCACCAAAATGAAACGGTGTCCATTGGATGTTGTAGGCTTGATCTCTCCAATCATGTCGATTCCCCACATAGCGAATGGCCAAGGAGCTGTTAAGACGTTGAGAGGAACCGGAGGTATATGTACCTTGTCCGCATAGATCTGACATTTGTGACAAGTTCGGGAGTGATGATAGCAGTCTGCTTCCATGGTAGACCAGTAATAGCCTGCCCTTAGAATCTTCTTAGCCATCGTATGCCCGCTAGAGTGAGTGCCAAAGGTACCATTGTGCAGTTCAGCCATGATCTGTTCAGCTTCAATCTTGTCCACACAACGGAGCAGAATGCAATCATGATTGCGCTTGTATAGGATACCATTGCTCAGGAAGAACTTAGCTGAGAATCTCCTTAAAAACCTTTTGTCGTTGACTGAAGCTCCTTCAGGATATTCTTGAGCCTCGAGATACCTTTTGACTTCGTGAAACCAAGGTCGGTCCACTACTTCTTCGGTATTAATCTCGTGACAGGGTGCGGGTTCGTCCATCTGTTCAATGGTGATTTGGGGAGCCCCGTTGTCCCAATTAAGTTTAAAAATGGATGACATTGTAGCTAGAGCATCTGCTAGCTGGTTTTCTTCTCGCGGGAAGTGCTTAAAGGTAATCTGCTCGAAATGTGATAACAACGTCAAGACATTTTCTTTGTAAGGGATGAGGTTGGGATATTTAGTGTCCCACTCTCCTTTGATTTGACTGGTAACCAAAGCTGAGTCCCCAAATACAATCAAAGATTTGATTCCCAAGTCTATGGCAGCCTTGAGTCCAAAGATGCAAGCTTCATACTCTGCCATGTTGTTGGTGCAGTTGAAGCAAATTTTGGCGGTGAAAGGAGTATGGCAACCTTCTGGAGATATGAGCACAGCACCGATACCGTTTCCAAGTGCATTGGAGGCACCATCAAAGTACAGGGTCCATCGGGATCCTTGTTCAGGTCCGCCATATGGTCTGATATCTTCAATATTGTCCAATGTCATGATGTCTTCGTCAGGGAAGTCGAACTTCATGGATTGGTAATCTTCGACAGCTTGATGAGCCAGATGATCAGCTAGCACACTCCCCTTTATAGCTTTTTGGGTCGTGTACTGTATATCATACTCGGTCAGGATCATTTGCCATCTAGATATTCTTCCAGATAAAGCAGGCTTCTCAAAGATGTATTTGATCGGATCCATCTTAGATATCAGCAAAGTGGTATGAGTCAACATGTACTGCCTTAGCCGGCGAGCAGCCCATACCAGAGTGCAACAAGTTTTCTCGAGCAGTGAATATCTTGTTTCACAGTCGGTAAACTTTTTGCTAAGGTAATAAATGGCATGCTCTTTTCGGCCAGACTCGTCATGCTGCCCCAGTACGCACCCCATTGAATTCTCTAGGACGATCAGATACATGATTAGCGGTCTTCCTTCGACGGGTGGCATCAAGATAGGAAGTTCTAGCAAATACTCCTTGATTTTATCGAAAGCAACTTGACATTCATCATTCCATTTAACTACCTGGTCTTTCTTCAACAACTTGAAGATTGGTTCACAAGTAGATGTTAGGTGAGAAATGAACCTAGCAATGTAGTTTAGGCGTCCCAAGAAACCTCTGACCTCCTTCTCAGTGCGAGGAGCAGGCATTTCTTGTATAGCTTTGACTTTGGCAGGATCAACCTCGATGCCTTTGTTGCTGACAATGAAACCCAAGAGTTTACCGGACCTGACTCCGAAGGTACACTTGTTAGGGTTCAATCTGAGTTTGTACTCCTTCAACCTGACAAACAACTTTTGCAAGTGATCGAGGTGTTCTTCTTTCGTTTGTGAACGGGCTATCATGTCATCTACGTAGACCTCTATCTCATGATGTATCATATCATGAAACAAAGCTACCATGGCGTGTTGATAGGTTGCCCCGGCATTCTTCAGTCTTAATGGCATCACTTTGTAGCATAACGTACCCCACTGTGTAACAAAAGTAGTTTTCTCCATGTCTTCAAGTGCCATTTTGATCTGGTTGTAACCTGAAAATTTGTCCATGAAAGAAAATACTTTGTGCTGAGCTGTGTTGTCAACTAAGATGTCAATGTGCGGTAGTGGAAAATCATCTTTAGGGCTGGCCCTGTTTAAATCTCTGTAATCCATGCACATTCTCACTTTGTCGTCCTTTTTAGGCACGGGAACAATGTTAGCAACCCATTGTGGATAGGAAGTAATAGCAAGGAATCCAGCATTGAACTGTTTCATAACTTCGACTTTGATCTTTTCAGACATGTCAGGTCTCATGCGGCAGACCTTTTGCTTAACTGGTGGACAATCTTCTCTTGTGGGTAGACGGTGTACCATAATGTCTGTATCAAGTCCCGGCATGTCTTCGTATGACCAGGCAAAGATCTCAACATATTCATGTAACAGCTGAATTAGGCGCTCTTTGACACTCGACTCTAGATTGGCACCCACTCTGATTTCCTTTTTGTCTTCCTCAGTTCCCAAGTTAATTGTATCCAACTGCTCTTCATGAGGCAGAATAGCCCTTTCCTCTTGTTGTAGAAGTCTAGCCAATTCCCCTGGCACCTCACAATCTTCCTCACCTTCGTATTCGGCTTGGTAGACCAAATCTTCAGAGTCACTGAAAGTTATAGCAGTATCGTTATCCATGGGATCCGGAATGGAAGAGTACCTTCATTTGTGAGTGTGGGTGTGTGTAAGGGCATAGCCATCTTAAAATAAATAAAATGCAAAAAGAAAGACAATGAACACAAAAGTTTGTATGAAAAACGTCCATGATTCATTAAATGGCATATGAAGATGAAAAATAAGAACCCTTACAAATGGACCTTTGTGTCTCAGGTAAGACACAAGGTTAAAAAAGTACGAATTGTTTGAGAATTATTACAGGCCAATAGAAATGTTTGAAAGATAAATTACTGCGGTATGAAAGTAATCAGAACGAAGTCTTTTGCTTCCCAATTGCATAATCCTCCGCCAACGGTAGGGAAAATCCAGTCTTCTAAGCTGCCTTGTTCTTCACTGTCTTCCAGAGCATTAATCCCTTGATGAATGATCTTCACAAGTGGCCCTCCAGCACGGGCGCGGCGCATGGCTTTCTGACCAGTTGAGGTGAACCCCAAGCCGAATTTGTCTGATTTATGGGGAAAGTCGGGAAGTTGTCCCCAGATTGTAGATCCTCCTTCTTCAATCACAGCCTTTGCATCTTTGAGAGATGACATCCGAGGTGGAGGTCTGGTAATCATGGGCACAGAAGCCACTGTTTTGGTTGCCGCAATCTCCTGAGCTACCTCTTCAAAATTCTGGAAGGGGGTTTCGATGAATTCACCATCCAATTCTACATAGCGGAAAGAATTTAGATGGCTTATCATATATTCCTCTTCGCCATGAACAGTTATGATTTTCCCATGGACAGGGTACTTGAGCATTTGATGCAGAGTAGAAGTGACGGCTCCAGCATTGTGAATCTAGGGTCTTCCCAACAAGCAAGAATAGGAAGGACAGACGTCCATCACGTAGAATATGGAGTTGAAGGTTTCAGTTCCCACCTTAATTGGGATGTCCACCTCCCCGTGGACCATCCTTTTAGAACCGTCAAAGGCTCTGACAATGATATTGCTGGGTTTCAGGGTTAGGCCTTCACAATCCAACCTATCCAAGGCCTTCTTTGGCAAGACATTTAGAGATGAACCAGTGTCTACCAATACGTGTGCTAGGGTAGTCCCTCTGCATTCCACCGAGACATGCAAAGTGTCATTATGTTTTCTCCCTTTTGATGTTAAATCGGCATCGAAGAATCCTAGACCATTGTCAGCTGTTAAGCTAGCTACACATTCCTGGAACTGATCCGCGGAGGTTTCTTGTGGCACGTGGGCCGTCTTCAAAAATATTATCATAGCCTTAGCATGAGCTTCGGAACAAAGCAACAGGGCCAACATAGAGATCTTTTAGGGGGTTTTCCCCAGTTGTTCCACAACATCATAATCGCTTTTCTTGATTATTTTCAAAATCTCCTCCATTTCTTTTTGAGAGGTTTCAAGGATGATCAACGGCTGAGCCCTCGTCCTGACGGGATCTTCTTGGATCCCTTTCCCTCGAACATTAGTAGCAGCAGAGGGGTTAACCACGGGGGTTGCAACTTCTTTAATAATTGGAGTTCTCGCAGATATGTTGACCGGTGCAGGAGTAACTTTAGGAACAGCTGAGGGTCCAAAGTTTACCTTTAGAGGGGAAATCTCTGGAGAGAAAATTCTTCCACTGCTGGTGATTTTGCTCGTTCCGGCAATGTTTCCAATGTCGAAAGTCTCTTCATCAGAACTCTCTTCGGTTGATTCAATTTGCTTAATACCGTGGTAGTATATTTCTCCACCATAGTTCCACAATATTGATTTGTCGGACTTCTACGGGACGGGCCCGGGCATGGTTATCTTCAAAGGTACAGTCTTTGGAGCGGATGTAATCTTAACAGGTCTTTTGGAGACCTTGGAAAGATTGGTGGATATGGTTATTATTGAAACATCATTGACAGGAGTCGGTGTAACAGGAGTCTTCTCAAAAAGGATTTCTTGGTTATCCATTAGGCGTTGGATGCCTAACTTCAACAATGGACTGTCGGTTGGTAAGGATGAACAAAGGCAGCAATCTTCTTCACAACCTGGGAAAATCCCACCCTTCAGTAAATTCAACTTGATTATCGGTAGCGGAGTTATCAAATCATTAAGAGTAGCAACAAAAAGATCCTCTTCAACAACATGGGCATTGTGGCCATGCCTTGGCATTGGAGCAGAGATTACATTCAGCTTTTCAGGGGCGTCGAATTCCACTTCTTTAGCGGCTATCAAATCCTGAATCTTATTCTTCAGGGCCCAACAATTGTTGGTGTCGTGCCCTATACTCCCTGAATGATAAGCACACTTGGCATTCGAATGGTAGTAAGGAGAAGTTGTATCCGAATTCTTCGGGGCCTCTTTAAGACTGGCAAGGTTTAACTTCAAGAGATGGGGTAGAACTTGAGCAGGAGTCATGTTTATCTGGGTGAATTGTCGTACAGGCCTTTCCACCCTTGCTTGGTTGGTTTTGGGTTGATTGTTTCTGGGCTGATCAGCTGCAGACTTCTGAATCATTACGGCCCCCACCGTTGGCCGGCGCTCAATCCTTCCTTGACCTCTTTGAGAGTAGACAGCTGATACTTCTTTCTTTACTGGAAAAGGCTTTTTGATGGCAGCGGAGGGAGATGCATCTTTTTGAATTTTCCCGCTCTTGATTCCGGCTTTAACTCTCTCACCAGTTAGAATCAACTCAGTGAACCCCGCAGAAGAGCTTCCTATCAGGTGATTAAAGAAAGGCCCTGACAGAGTTCCTAAGAACATATCTACTAGCTCCCTCTCAGATAGAGGTGGTTGTACTCGTCCTGCAAAGTCTCTCCATTTCTGGGCATACTCTTTGAAACCTTCATTGGAGACCATGCCCATACTCTGTAATTGAGTATGGGTTGGTGCTAAGTCTGTATTGTATTGATAATGCTTGTAAAAGGCAGCTGCCAAATCCTCCTAATTGTGCACATCAGACCTCTCTAACTGGTAGAACCAATCCAACTGCGTCCCCGACAAACTGTCCTGGAAAAAGTGGACCCACAGGTCTTTGTCAGAAGAATATGGTTGGATTTTCCTAACATAAGATCACAGGTGCATCTTTGGGCAAGACACCTCATCGTACTTAGAAAACAGAGGTACTTTAAACTTCGGAGGGATAACTATTCCAGACACCAACCCTAAATCTTCAAAGTCC
This sequence comes from Vicia faba, assembly GCA_948472305.1. Classification (NCBI taxonomy): domain Eukaryota; kingdom Viridiplantae; phylum Streptophyta; class Magnoliopsida; order Fabales; family Fabaceae; genus Vicia; species Vicia faba. Next base: position 1,131,225,697 of record OX451741.1, on the reverse strand, counting down.
AGCCCAGGCACTCTCTGTATCTCCATAGCTGCCAGACGTTCTTCCATATTTTTGTATTTGTCATCGGCTGGAGGGTACTACTGTTCAGAATAGTCCTCATCCTCTTCTTCCTCTTCTTCCTCAGAATCAGATGGCACTGCAGTTTCTTTTCCCTTTCTTACCCCTTCATCAGATGTTGAGGGGAAATTCAAAGTCCGTCTGGCTTGTCCTTCAAATCTTCTGCCTAAGATAGCCACGCCAGCTTCTTCTTCTTCTTTTTCTCTTTTTCCTTCTCTAGCAAAGTCTTGAGCTCCTCCTGCCCCTTGGCCAAGGTCAAGAATAGCTGCTGAAATTATGCATTCTGAGCTTGTAAGTCTTTAACCATTTGTTCAAGATCCATGTTGCTGAAATAAACAACAGAGGGATGAGGAAACTTGGTGTGAAGACCTGCTTATGCATATGATGAATGAATATGCGATATACAAATGATTCCAAGGAAATTTAGAAGATTTAAATTTTCCCAAACCAAAAAGAACGCACGTCATACTAAATAAAACCAAGTTTGAATATATCATGCCTCCTCGGGCTTACAAAGAAAGAAACTAAAATACAGCAAAATTCTCAAGACAAAAAGACTGAACGCATCCTCTTTAGAGCAATGTAAGTATTCAGATTCTTCTCTTCATGAAGCAGCTTGGTGAGCTCCAGAACCTTCTTCTCACTGGCGTAGTACTGGGTTTCAAAGGTGCCTCGCTCTTCCTTCAACTGAATCCAGGCTTTCTGCAGGTCTTCGAGAGAGGTAGGCATGTCTGGATGAAGAACGGTGTACGGGACGTCTCCTTCAATAACAGGCTCAATGATGACAAGAAGGATGGAAGGGTAAGGCATTAAGAGACTCTGGGCACGAGCCCGTACCCACTTAAGGTAAGGCTCGAGAGGGATAGAATTTTTATGTCCCAAAGTCCTACTGTCCACTTTGTTCATCATTCCCCAAGCACGTGTAAACCTCTGGCGGTAACCTTGGTCTTCTTTGTCGTAGTCAAAAACTAGACCTCGGACGAGCATCTCATGAGGGTCGTCCCTTCGGGCATACCCAAACTGCCGAAGAGCTAAACACGGGTTATAGGTGATACCTCCCCTAATACCTAGTAGAGGTACATTAGGGAACTCATCACAGCGGCCGATGATAGAGATATCTTCCAAGGATCTTGAGCACCAACAGATATCAGAGTGGGTGAGAGACACCATCCTTTGAGACCAAGTCAATCTTTGCTCGTTCTTTAATGCTGACTGAGGCAAGTGTGAAGTGAACCAATTGGCGAGTAGAGGTATACAACACAAAAGGGTACCTCTTTTCTTCATGGTACGGGTATGAAGACAATGCAAGATATCTCCTAGCAAGGTGGGTATAGGATTGTGAGAGAGAAAGACTTTGATGGCATTAACGTCTATGAATTGGTCCGAGTTAGGAAACAGAACCAAACCATAAATGAGGAGAGCTAGCACTTCTTCGAAAGCTTGGAAATCCATGTCATCCCAGAATGAACGAGCTTTTTCCAATAGAAACTTAGCTAAAAATCCTTTAACCACACTTCTTGTCTCCCAATTGGCTGTGACGTCGGCCCTCTTCATGTGTAAAGCTTCGGCGATGAATTCAGGTTTTGGAATCCCTTCTAGACCAGTGAACGGTATCTGATTAAGCACGGGAACCCCTAAGAGTAGAGAGAACTCTTCCAATGTTAGTACCAACTGATAGTCCGGGAAAGTGAAACAATGATGTACGGGATCAAAGAACGGGAACAGTACACACATCATCTCTTCTTGGAAGTTGGATTTAGCCAAACTGAGAAGTCGACCATACTTCTTGGTAAAAGGAGAATCCCCGGGCACTCTTGAGGCTAGCTCTTGAAGTTGAGGATGTGCTTTTACAAAGCTGATTCGGATGGTGTTTCTTCGGAGAGGATTCATTTCCTACAAAACAAAAACAAAGATAAATTTCTAAATCCTTAAAATGGTTAGTGAGCATGCATATGATGTTGATGATGTTTATGATGTTTATGTACAAGCAAACATATATACACACAACAAACAGATCCCTATGTTTCAGGCTTGCATGAGTTTGTAGGTAAGTACCCTCTTGAAGTTTTAGTGGGCTCAACCTGTCCTAGAAATAAAGATCGGGTTCTAAAGGATCTCAATATCACTGACCTTTCTTTTAGGCATTGTCTCAGCACAATCAATCTTTTCTTGCGGCCGAGATATCCCAAAAGTCTAGCCTTAATGAGTGTAGTATCGAGTGTCAACCAATTTTCAGCTTTACACAGAAACCGGTTACCTCACTACGTCTTAATGGCCAAGTTGGTTCAATTAAGGTTCTAAGTTTAATTAGTGCTTCGCGACGCCACTCAGCGGCCCCGTATTCTCCTCGATTCACCATGATGGATACCGGTACCCACAAATGCATCACACTAACATAGCTATTGTTTCAACCATATCGGTCTACACCGTACAATCTCCATAATCTATTGCTATTTACCTAAAAAGGTGCCCCAAATCCGGGTAGAGGATTCAAACCCAAACAATAGAACCAAAATATAAAGCATACAAGTCAAGCAAGATAAGCATGTAAAGGTGATCTAAAATCCTAAGGTAACCCCACTTTTTATTTTCTCCCCAGCAGAGTCGCCAGTTCTGTGATATGGTGGGAGAAATGACTAGATGTTTCGCGTTTCGTTCGCACTTGTGCGGTTAGCAAGAGTCGCCACCAACTTTTCTTTTATCCAAAAGGAAAGGTAAAAAAGCACAGGAAAGACCTTTCGAGAATTTTCTCGGGTTCGGGGGGTAGATTATGAAAAGGGAAGGTATTAGCACCCTTTTCATCCATGGTTTTCCATGGGCTCTTAGTTATTCGTTCTAGATCACTTACTTTTGTTTGATTGTGTGCTTGTGGTGTGGGTTTTGAAAGTATTTTGGAAAATCTCTTTGTAATGGTTCTCGTCTCTATAAGAACGTATACAAAGTTTTGTTTCGAAAAATGGTTCAAAGATGTGTTTGTGAATCGTGTTTCGAATAGTGTTTTGAAAAGAGGTTTTGCAATGGTTCTCATCTCTATAAGAACGTATACAAATCATTTTATCTTTTAAAAGTGTTTTGAAATGGAGGTGTAGGTGTAAAAGTTTTTTGCCGTGAGCAAGCGAGTAACTAAGAGCGAATCTATCTACTCGAAAGGTCTTAAGTTGTTTTTTTTCTTCCTTTTAATGGTGCTATCTTACCATTGATTTGGTAAGAAGCCCCACCATTGGATGTAACAGGACAGGCGCGGGTCAATTTTATAATCATTGAAGGTAACTTGTGAGACGCTCTAGGAATTTTTTGTAAGGGACGATATCGTTTTAAAAGAAGGCAACATCGAGGGTCATCGAGGGACTACGATCTTTGTTTATCGAGGGGTCATTGCTAGAGTGTCTCATATTCGAGGGACATGATTGTATTTCCGAGGCAACGAGCGAGGTTACCCTAGAGGTGCGCGTGTGAAAAAGTGTATTGGTTTCAAGTTATTTATTCTTTGATTAGGTCATCTAGCGATTGGTTATTTTGAATCTTGCCATACATGCCTAGTTACTATACAGTATATGAAAAGCAATAAATTGCGGGACTTGAAATTCTACGCTATTACAAAGGTATTCGGGAATGGGGGTACAATTGTTACAAATGGGGATGAATCCAAATATCAAGCAATACAACCAAATCGAATTGTTGCGCGATTTAATATAAAGCTATGACAATTTATAAAATCAACAAAGTATGAAATGTATGTATTTACTTGAAAAAGAAAAATAAAACCTATTCTACAAAAGAAATTGATTTGAATTATAATCTTTGTTATTATTTTTGTATTTTTATTAATTATAAACAAACTTAAAGAAAGAAAATAAGCTAAGTGAATTTTTGATGATATTTTATTAAATGTAGAAAATTAATAAAAATAAAAATTTTATATAAAAATTAAAAGACTAAAATCTAAATTAATTTAATAAAATGTTTTAAGTTATGTTAATAACATTGTATAATAAAAAGAAAAAAATAAGAAGAAGAACAAATTATAAAAAGGAAATGGGCTTAAGGGATTGTAATGGATGCTAGGCCCAAAGAAGTGTTGATATCTTTGCTGTTGACAAAACAGATCAGAATGGGGGGTATGCTAGCAAGTGCATGTGGGCCTTAGGGCAAATGTATCAGAACAAAGCCCAATGCTCTCTTAAATTTGTTTAACGCTGGATTAAGGGATGCAAAACGAAATTAGGGTTTGACCCCTTTGTACAGAGCGACGCTCTCATCTCCTTCGTCCCTCTCTTCCCATTTCGTTCATCCCTGATCTCTGTTACTCACCTCTTCCTAACTTCATGAACAAATCTCTCTCTTAATAGCCTAATTTCTCATCATCTCACTGCGACTCGCGTTTTCTATGAAAAACCCTAGGGTCGGATTTATGCTCGAAGGGTTCCATCTGATCTTACCCTCTCAAATTTCCATTGCCTGAGCGCCCCTCGTCCTCACTTCCTAACCAAGTGCTAAAGATTTCTTTCGTGAAAAGGTGATGTTCTGTTTTTGCTAAACTTGAACGATTTTTTTTGTTGTCTTGGATTTTGTTCATGTTTTTTATGTTAATCAAGCTTATTGTACCTTGAGATGCAGGATATGATTTATGAGAAATGTGAAGAAATCATACCTTTGGAATTTTCTGTCAGGTGGACGAGGATAGTGAGACTGAGATGATGATACTCCTTGGTGACTGGAAACTAAGGGGGGGGGGGGGGGGGGGGAGAAATGATGATTGGAGGAATACGCGTTTCTGGTAACCTTTTGTTTTTCTATCTTCTATGTTGAATGATGATGATGATGATGATGGGACTTTGTGATTGTTCTGTTTTTGAAACTTTGTTGGTTTTATCTTTTGATTTGTTGGGTATCTGAGCTTTTGATTGTTGGATATTGGTTTTGGTTTTGGACTTCGGAAGTTTGGTTTAAACTGGTTTTTGTTACAGTTTGGTTTGAATTGGTTTTTGAGGTTTACTGGTTTTAGTTACAGTTTTGGAACTTAACAGTTTTGGAGGTTTTGGGTTTGGAAATGTTTTTGAGAATGGTTGGTGATTTGCAAGTTGGATACTGTTACTTTTTATCAGTTTCAGGTTTTTGAGGTTTGGGATGGTTGGACAGTTTGAATATTTGCTATGTTGTTATTGGTTTGGCCCTGTTTCTGAGTTTGTTGTTTTTTAGTTGATACTTTTGGAAGTCTTGACAGGTTTTTGGTTGCCTTTGGTTATGATTTTGGTTTAACAGGTTTGAAAACTGGTTTGGGACTTTCTTTTGACAGTGCAGGCCTTGTGAGTTTTTTTTATTTTGTTGATGGTTTGTTTGACAGTTTGAAAGTTCTTTTTTTTTTGTTATGAAATGTTGAAATGGTTTTGTTGATGGTGATTCTGTTACTGATTTTGAAGGTTTGTTTGTGGATTTTTGGTTTGAAATGGTTTTTGCAGTTTGCAGGTTTTTTGGTTATGCAATTTTGATGTTTGGTTTGGGGTATTTGTTAACAGTATTTTTTAAGGTTATGTTTTATTGGCTTGGTGGGTGATGGGAGTTTTGTGATTTGAGGATGGTTTGGAATTTTGTATGCTTGAAAATGGTTTGTAACAATTTTGTTTGAGGTTGGGTAGCTTGAAGGTTTTTTGGAACTTTTACAGTTTTGAAAACTTGGTTCTTTTTAGCTTTTCTCAAGTTTGATATCTTTTTTGTTGTCTCTCTTCTCTTGAGCCTTCTCTACTGTTATATTCATGTGGTTTATTGTTTGACAGTTTATTCAAAATGGTGGGAAAACCACCAAATTTTGAATACTTTGGGCATGTTCTCCTTATGCTCTTTTCCTTTCAGTTTTGTTTTCTAGCAATTCTTGTGCAATTGTGACAGCAAGGCAGCATCCCTAGGTGACTTCTTTCCTCTCTCTCTCTCTCAATGACCCTAAGCCAAATGCTTTTTTCTGAAAGGTTTGCAATTTATTTGGAAAATGATGATTATGGCTTATTGAACAAGCCTCTGGCTTGTTGACTTAGTTTACCATATGTTATATTTTCTTCTTGCTGATGTCTGCTCGTTTGCTACTGATATGCTGCTGTTGCTTGTACTTTGTTTGCATTTTGTTTTTGCTGATGTGCTGTTGTTTGCACATGATGCGCTGCTGTCTAGTTTGGCTTTGTTTGGCCATGCTGCTTGCATTTCTTGTTTGGGTAGCCTTGTTGCATTTGGACAAATTGCTTGCATTCTTTATTTGGACAGCTTTGCTTGCATTTTTTTATTTTTCTTTTTGTGAACCAAGAAGAATAATCTTCTTGTGATTTGCAAATAGAAAAATAAAAACATGATGAATTTAAAAATAGTCTTCTGATTCCAAATTGCAAACTTTAATGATGAACACTTTTTTTTTCTTTTGAAAATTCTTACTCATGTCCAATTAACTGTACTAACTATTTTTCTGTCTTTTGTTTTCATGTGAGCGCAAACTGGATGGTGGCAAAGCAGAGGAAGCAAGAGACTCTGTGGCAAGCATGGAAGTAATGGAAGTTCAGTCAACCTTAGGCATAGATTCACTTTCTTTGTAATTTAGAGAGAAACATTCAATCAATTGTATTAATTTATTTTTCAAATACGATAAGTTGTAAAACCCAAAGCATTTAAATAATAAATTGTTTTTGTAACAACTTTTGAAATAAATGAAGAAAGTCTTATGAGATAATCTGATGTCCATTTAAAATCCATTTACTGTTAATAACTTGTAATTATCTCTTTGCATCTTCACTGATTCTTAAAGATTCCCGATCAAGATAATTGAAACTGCATTCCAATAATTCCAATCAAGATAACCTAAATTCCAATAATCAAGTAATCTAATAATTCTATAATCTTGCAATTGCGTTCCAAACAGAACACGCACTGTCTATTCCATAAACAAGCAAATATTTATTCCATTAACAAGCAAATATCTTAACAGACGCAAATTATCCGGTTAACCTGGATCAAACAAAACATGAATGTCCCAAATGACAGTCTTAGATCCCATCTCTTATCCCAAATGAATATGCCTTGAGAACAAATAGTAACCTTTCAGTAAACTTGAAAAAGCATGAAAACATGTGAAAGCCAATTAGATCTTTGAGAATTCAATTCTTTTGAGAATTGCAAGAAAAAACCCTAATTGCTGGTTTATTGCCACAGGAGAAAATTTGTCTGATCGATTCCTGAGCCAATCTTGAATATCTGAGAAACCCTAGGGTTGTGATTTCTGTGAAAAATGGGAGGGAAAATTTTGGGGTACAACACTTCCCTTTTCATAACCTACCCCCCGAACTCAAGAAATAATCTCAAAAGGTCTTTCCTGTTCTTTTCAATCTTTCCTTATTGGATAAAAGAAAAGTCGATGGCGACTCTTGCTATCCGCAACAATTGCGATCAAACGCAAAACACCCAAGTCAGTTCTCCCACCGCGTTACACTAAGGTTCTAAGATCATATTTTTACCGAGGCAACATCGAGAGGGTCGTCGAGGGACTTATGATCTTTTTGAACCAGAGGGTAACCACTAAAACCTCTCACATTTCGAGAGTTGTGACTATTTCAAAAGGCAACCGAAGTGGGAGTACCCTAGAGGTGTATATGTGCAATGTGTGTTATGTTCAGTTATTTTAGTCTTTTTGTTAGGTTTGCTAGCGTTTTGATTTTAATCTTTGCCATATAATCCTATTAGTCATACATCTAGTAGTTAATATGAAAAGCAATAAAAATTGCAGAAAATAAGGGTTCTACACTATTACAACCAAATCGAAAGGCAAGACAAATGTAAAAACAAAGAAAAAAATAAATAGTGGAAATGAATCCTTCAATCGAGGCAGTAGACTCCTTCTATTCACCCTTCTTTTGCTTTCTTTCGATTGAGCTTGGGAGTTGGCGTGATTAACCTTCGACTGCACCCTTCTCTGCTTCTTTCGATTGAGGTTGATAGCTGGTGTGATCAACCTTTGATTGCACCCTTCTCTGCTTCTTTCGATCGAGGTTGAGAGCTAGCGTGATCAACCTTCGATTGCACCCTTTCTTGCTTCTTTCGATTGAGGTGTGAGCAACCTTCGATTGTAACCTTCTCTGCTTCTTTCGATTAAACTATGAAGCAATATGGATCTGCAAAGCAGCATGAGTGTATATCCTTCGTTCACACCCTTTTTCTCTCTCATTTGAGTCTGTACAGGTTAGTTCCAACATATATTTGGACAAAAAAAGCAAACAAATGGAAGGCATAGCAACAAAGAATATAACTAGAAGGTTGTTTACATATTATGCTGAAACGAAAGATGCAAGGTCAAGGGGACTTACCTTTCTTGAAACTGGAACTTGTGTGGGGACTGGAGTTGTTAGATGCTCTTGGATTCTAAAGGAGAGAGGCAAGTGTGGTGTGATCTTGTTGAGTTTTGAGAATTTTTGGTGTGCTTCTCTTAGGTTGTGTATGCGTGTAAGGAAATATATGTGTATGTTTCCTGGGCTTATGACTCCAGTGTGTGTGCGTATGTATGTGGTATTCCCCTTTTTTCCGTGTCCTCTACAATGTGTCCTAGGCCTTATATTTATTGGAGTGTGGTGCGCATGGAAATGGCAAGAGACAGTCATTAACCAACTTTAAAAGCAATGAGACCAAAATCAGACATATTAAAAGATTTTCTTTTTGAAATATTCATGCCCCTTTTGAAATCTTGGATGAACCTGGACACCTTTGACTTTCGAATGCCTTCAGGCCATGCCCTTCGATTGGCCTTAAGTTGCCTCCTTCGAATGGACCTCTTGTGTACCCTTCGAATGGACCTTATGAATGCTTCTTCGAATGGACCTTTTGTTACTTCCTTCTAATGAAACACATGTACATCCTTCGAATGGAACACATGTACATCCTTCGAATGGAACACTTGTACATCCTTCTAATGGAACACTTGTGCATCCTTCGAATGACCCTTTTATGTGTCTTTTGAATAGCACGCGTGTATGCCTCATGCATTCTTCAAATGGTTCACCAATGTGGCCTCATAATGTGGCAATCATATGCTGAAAGGTTCAGAGATATAGTTGACGCAAGCAGTTTCGAAGGGAACCATTGCCCAGACAAATCTAGAACAAAGGAAGCCAATTCCTTGTGGATGTTAGCATGAAGAGGTCATTACTCTGTGAATCGAAGGCCAGTTGAAAGGGTTTTGGCCTTGTTCATTGAAAGCAAGCATAGGGGAAGCCTTTGCCCTTGTGAATCGAAACAAACTTGTAGGGGGTTCTTGCCTTGCACAGTCGAAGCCTTGTGAACTTAACTTGATCAAAGGAAGCCCAACACCCAATCGAAGACCTTGTGAACTTATCTTGATCAAAGGAGGCCCAGTGCCCAGTCAAAGACTTGCATACCAAAGCCTGATCAAAGGATTTTAGATGCCCAATTGAATCTCCTTATCTAGATGACAATCGAAAAAACAAACTGCTCAGGGGCTAATCGAAAACACCCTGTCTCAAAGCCAATCAAAGACACCTTGTTTATCTTTAAAAAAATTATTTTTCTTTAATCAAGTGTTTGTGACCACCCATATAAGAAAAAACCTTGGAAAACATGCGAGGGCAAATTTTGGGGTACAACAGCTACCCTAGGATTCTAAGATCATATTTTTACCGAGGCAACGTCGAGAGGGTCATCGAGGCACTTATGATGTTTTTGAACCAGAGGGTAGCCACTAAAATCTCTCACGCTTCGAGAGTTGTGACTACTTTCCGAAGGCAACCGAAGTGGGAGTACACTATCGAAGTCCCTCCTATGGGATTTGAGAAGAGGTGTTTCTGCGATGATGGTAATTTCGGTGTTTGGATTGAATGTTGGCGATGCATTGTTGTTTGCTTCTAATGTTATTGTTGCGTTTATGATCTGCAGGCTCATTGTTATCGGTGTTGTGTGAATCAACAGTGAGGATGCGGTTAGAGGGGATACAGGGATTCGTAGGAAGATCCATCCAAGCTCCGACGTGGTAGTACTCACGAATGACAGTAATTATCGGTCTTCAATTCAGTTGTTCTTCTCTTCATCTATTGCTTCTGATTTAAAAATTTACAGGCTGGAAATTGATGTATGTATGCAGGTTTTGTACTGTCATTGTGAGGTAGGTTATGTATGCAGGTTTTTTATAATGTTTCTGAATGATTCTTAGTGTGTACATCCATGTGATTCTTATGTGTTTCTATGTATGAAGTTGGAGCATTTTTGTATGAGGTTTTTTTTTTTATGTTCTCTCCCCTGCGTATTGAATCGATTTTGAGACCTCCTTTATGTTATATTTTTTTTGTTTTCTCTATCAGTAAAAAAAAAATTTGTTACTAAGCCCTGTAATTATAGGTGAGAGAGATGAAATTGGCATCAAATGTGTGGGAGATTTTGAGGGGGAAAATGGAGGGGATTTAAACACAATTAGTTGATTGTTTTTTAGCTTTCTCATGTAGCTTTTTGTTTTCTAATTTTGTGCAATTTTGGCAGGTTTTTTAGACTGTTTATGGCCTGGTTTTAGTACAGGGCAGTAGGGCTATGGTTTGGCATTATTATGCAAGCTTTTGGAAAGTTTTTGGACAAATTTTGGACAGTTTTAACAGGAGCTTTCGGCATTATTATACAGGTTTTTGCAGATTTATATAGTTGACAGCAGAGTGATTTTTTGTTATTTTGGTGGCTGCAAGTTTGTATGTTTTATGCAGGTGGACAACAACAACACAGAAGCAACTGCAGTTTTTCTAGACCGGTTAGCACAGGGTTGCAGCTTCTTTGGAGGTTTGGAGCAGCACCATCATTTTGTTTGGAATTGGGACAATTCGGTGTAAAAGAGAGTTTGAGCAAATGAAATGAAGACTTAAGATTTCTTTTGTAATTCTTTATATTTCTTTTGTAACTGTATGGATGAATTTGATTTGAATGATGTAATGAAATTGTAATTTAATGGACTTGATAGAAATTGCAATGAATCTTTTCTTCTTCTTTTTGAAATTTTCCTTTGGATGTCACATATGCATGAAACTTTGAACGAAACTTGAGACTTGAATAGGTCATGAATGATGATGGTTGAATCTTTGAATGAATTTGAAGTCTTTTGAATGATTCTTGAATATAACTCACTTTTGATCAAAAATGTTGTTAACTTTGAATCATGAGTGAAAATATTTATCTTTTGTGTGCTTGTATGAATCTTGAATTATATTGGAATGGAGTCTTGATCCATTCTTGAATAAACTTGAAATAACGCACCAAATTGAACCTTGCATTTGTATGAATGGGTTATGGCACATGCCTTGCAATCTTAAATCAATTATGATACATGTCTCAAACTTATCCCCATGAATGAAGTTTCGGATTTAAAATTGACAATTGAATCATGAATAAAAAGGATGAGTGACTTTGAAACCTTGAATTAAATTGAATTTAATGGCATCCCGTGAGTGAATCTCCAAATCATTTCCAATGAGACCCTAATTCAAATCTTCGATTCATGGTAATTTGCAATACAAGCCAATAGTATTTAATTAAACAAATGGAGCTTTAAGAACTTTGGTCAAATATTCCCCTTTAATACAATAATCACCAATGCTCAAACACAAGCGACAACCAATCAAAGAATCCCCGAACAATCTCAACATAAGAATCAAAATCTTGAGAAAACCATCACGAGCATGAATTGAAATTAGAAGTTAGGAACATTTTAAGTCAAAAAATGACCTACAATGATTCAATAATTTTCATGATATTTCATGCACAATTAACTTTCGATCTTTGAAGAGAACTTGTTGACGACATCACTCATGACAATGTGCAAAAAGAATCGCCTCAAAATGTTGAGAATCGAATAATTTATGATCCTTGGAAGTTAGGCACGAATATTTTGAGATTAGGTCAAGTTCCACAGAATGGCCTCTAAAGTACTCTAACTTTTGACGATCCTTGGCACATAATCAGATCTTGACTGGTAAAGAGGAGTTAGAGATGATGATGACGTCAAGGAGAATCATTCGCTCGAAGAATCACTCAAAAATGTTGAATATTGAAGAATTTATGACCTTCCAAACTTTATCTTGAAAATGTTAACTTCTTGGTCGAAGTTCTTTGAATTGTCTCACATAGCCTGATCTTTTCTTGTGTTCTAAGGCACATTAATGCACATGTGAACCAGTGATGATGAAATCTTGTCTGTGCTTTGAGGAAGTTTCGGAGAAGCTTGAGACCACTTGTCGAACAAGGCATGGAAATAAACACACGATCCTCTAAAGTTCCAAAAGACATCTTTGATCAAAATGAGATTGAACGATGCTTGAGACTCTATGCTCTGAGATTAGAGGTTGTGCCTTGATGAATTCGTCTTTGAGAATCCACAATCAATCGTACTTCTGGCTTGGGAGACTCAAAACAATAATTGAGGTGTGACGCTTAATGCTCTTGATTCAGACCTGTCTCTGCACATGAAACCAAAGAAAACACGAACATACACCTTTGTATGCGATTATAAGTTAGTGATACATAGGCTAAAAATGTTCAAAACACTTGACAATATATGCATAGGAAATGCTCGAAGGTGAGAGGTTAAAACTGACCATATTTCATGACCTTGATTTTTAAATAAAAATGCAAATGAAGATGGGATCTTAGGTCAAAAATTGGGGTATGACAATGTGTTACTCATTTTTGTGTGCTTTTGCCAAAGCACTTGTTTGCTTATTTGTTTGCTATACCATACTTCCCTTAGGATCACTTAATTAGAGTAGCTTTCGAGCTAGACATTAGGATAGGTATCCATGTATTCTAACATAGGGTATAGATTTCCATTTTTATCCTCGATCTTAGGATCAATCATTGTATGATAACATTAGGGATTAGATTCTAGCTAGCCTCCCTTAGTTGTTTTGCTTTCTTTTGCATCCTTGCATTAAGATTAAAAATTTTCCTTGGAAAATCATAAAACATCTAACAATTTTTAAATCCTTCTTCGAGGTAAAAATATTAACCAATACAAACTTTTTCCGCCTCCAGGCCTTTCTCTCAAACTTTTTCAAAAGAACATGTTAATTCTCTTATGTGCTGATGCGTGAGTCTCTAAAGGCCGAGCTGCGGTAGAAGGAAAAATTAATATTGTTCATTAAAAGGTACAAACCAATATAAACTTTTGAGTCGAACTACGACTGCTCTGATTCCTTAAAAGGGATACGTAGGCATTGGGGTAGGACCCGAACAAGCACAACTTTATTTTACCTACATTATCTTCTATTTTCTTTTGCATGCGTTCCCTCTTTGCATTTTTCATTTATCTCTTAAGCTTAGATTTGAACACACCCATTAGATTAGAATAACAAGAGTGGATACCATAGAGTACTATGGGCGTGTGGGGTGCTAATACCTTCCCCTCGTGTAACAGACTCTCTTACCCGATCTCTCGGTTGTTTAATCGTAATTTAACCCTTTTCATGTTTAATTGATGTTTATCTTTCCCTTCTTATGGGATAAAATACATTAAATGGTGACTTCATTGATTTCATCTTGATGATTTGTTCAGTCGGTTGTTTCAGCTGGTGATTTCACTGGGGACAGGTCGACCAAATGCTGGTTTATCCCAGAGTCGCTCCTAGCTCTTGTTTTCTTTTCTTTGAGTGCTTATTTTTATGCTTTTAGTTTATTTATTTGTACATGTTTATATGAGCATATGTTTGCATTGCATTTTATTGCTTTCCATATATTTGTGATATTGCTGCATTGGATTTGTTTTCATGATTAGGTGGGTGTTACTATGAGGTAAAAGGCCCAATACCCATACCAAGTGACAACCATAGGAACATTAGGAATATAGTGGAACATGTCGGCTAGTTGACTTAGGTTTCACTATTTCTGTCATGTCGTCCATGCTCAAATGAGGTACAAATGAGGGGCTATCGTTTTCACATAGGTGATACGGCGATAGTTTTTCAGGAGTACCCTCGATTCTGGGTTACCCAACCTTAAATTGACCTAGTTTTCACCCGTGAGTAGGGAGGGACTTGATTATCACAGGTACAAATGGTGACTATGTTTTGATGGTGACTGTATTATTTTGTTGGTGACTATGGTTCTTTGGTTATGTTCTGGACCTTTGATCCAGGTATATTCAGTTTATTCAGTAGATTTATACATCAGTTATCCAGAGGATTGTACAGTTGTTATGCTGAACTTTTGAACCTATGTTATTGCACCTTGCATTATAGCATATTTATTTTACGCAAAAAAAGAAATATGAAAAATTGTATGCATGAAAAAAGTTAACACACATGTTCTTTCCATTTCCAAGGAATCATGCTGGTGAACATTATGTTGTGTTTTTCCATCTTTTATTGGATCAAAATTAGAAGCATGCGGATTCCTTGGAAATGTTTGAACATGGCATTGTATCCACTCATTCACCTCATGCAACTTCATGCATCCATAGTAGGTACTCAGAATGGGGAATCCTTATTCAGACTCGGTATTTTCTTTTCAAAACTACAAATCTTGACTTCTCGTCGCTCCGTGATCAGATTTAAGATATGGAACAGCTTCATGGGGAATTGGAGGAAATGAAAGAGCATATGGGGTTTTTAATGCTAGACATACAGGATTTGGTCTGTAGGCAAGAACTCCTGAGAGAGGAGAACACTCAGTTGAAGGCTCTGTTGAGTTTGGTTATAGAAATTTCGGGGACAGTGTTGAAGAAAGAATATGGTTTTATACTTGTTGCAATAGGAGTTACCATTCCTCCCCATAATCTGGGGACTCTTTCAAGTCAAGGAGTATCTCCTCCACAGCCTTACGTTCCAGGATCTTCCCATCTGCAACTAGTTGTCGTTTCCTAAGAGGACCCAAAGGGTAAAGTCCGTCAGCAGAGGCCAAAACAGCCTGAATGACAATTTGATCTTATTCCAATGTTGTATGCACAATTGCTTCCTCTCCTACTAGGATTTCATTTGGTTAAACTTTGAATCTTCACTACACATGAAAGGCTCCGCATGGCTTTAACAACAGTGCTAGGTGTGAATTCCATTCTAGGGCACCTGGTCATAATACTGAAGATTGCATAGCTTTAAAGCACCAAGTCCAGGATTTTCTTGATGCAGGGACAATTCTCTTCACTTCCGAAGGTATGAGCGTGCAAATCAATCCTGTGCCAATTGCCACAGAGAATAGGGTTACGCCTTCTCCTTTTCAAAGTCCAATCTCACAACCTGAGTCACATCCCCACAACCTATACCCCCAAATCAGGATGACGAAGAAACTAGTGCAGTCTCCAAAGACAAAGAAGCTCTTACTTATCCTCCATTTTAGAGGCTTTGGTTTTATCAATCCTCTAATGAGTTTCAAATGCAAGTTTCAAGATGGTCATTCAACTAACATCTAATTTCTAACAATTGTCTTTATTTTATGCCTTTACTTTATGCTCTTTAAATTAAGCACATTTACTTTAGCATTTACATTTCATGCTATTTTCATCTTTACTCACTTGAGCATCTATCTTTATGTCACTTTTTTTTGCTCACTTGAGCTTTTCATTTCCTTTTTGAAGATACTTAATAATTAACTTGAACCATAAAAAACTTTAATATTACTTGGACTACTTCGTTACTATCCTTGGCATTATGGAGATTGTGGACTTATTGGACTTAGGATTAGAGACCTTGACCTACATTGGGACCTTGTGACCTCAACTTTTATTTCGTCTGGAGTTCTTGGGGTTTATCCCAAGACATTGGGTTGTTTGTTTTCTTTGTTTGTAGGTTATTGTGATTACATGCTTTGTCTGTGATCAGGAATTCATTTGTATACAGCTGTTACTCTGCCCAATTTTTGTGAAGACTTAATGCAATTGAAGCTTGGTTTTCTTAAGAGGTTTATTATCTTTGCTTGTTTGGGTTTCAATCCAAAGATGGGAATTCTACATTGACTCATTGTGTCAAGTGTTTGCTTCTTGTTGGTTAGACGGTTCTTTTCCCTAGCTTTTACCTTATGCTTTAGGATAGTGCCTCCATCTCCTCCCACCTTCTTTAATTTCAAAAATCTTCTCCCTCCTTTTGAAAACTCTTCTTGTTTTAAAACTTGAACCGCTTTCACAGTAAACTTGGACTTAGGTCCATACATTTTCAAAAATCATTTTCTTAATAAAACTTTAACCAATTTAATAATAATTTGACATTTTTTTGAGAAGACTAAAAGCTAATCAATCTCATTCAAATCATTCTATCACTTTGGCTTTTATTTTTAAAAACTTTTCTCAAAAATTAGACTCTTGTCAATCTTTGTAGTGATGTGAGCTACTATACTTCTACGATATATAGTGAAGTGAGATATTTTCCACTTGGGTGTTGAGTGAAGCCTTGTTGATTTTAAAATCCAGGTTATATCCTCCATTTTGAGATGACTCAAATTCTCCTTTCTCATAATTGTGGGTAGTAAGTATGTTCTTCCACTCGGATAAGACGATGATGTCTCATCTCTTAAAATTAACCAACACACGTGTGTTTTAAAATTTTTAAAGGTGAACTATGAGTACCCTGATCCCCTATTGCACGAAAGGTGGTACGTAGGCACTAAAGGTTCACAACCGTGGCGGTTGCAAAAATTATAAAAAATATTTATTTTCTCATCCCCACAATCTATTTTTATATACAACATTTATAGCCAAAATACACAGATTTTCAAAGAGGTTCCTGCGGAGTACCGTAGATGTTTAGAGTGCTAATACCTTCCCTTTGCATAACCAACCCCCGAACTTAGATTCTCTCCCCTTCTTTTTTGGGTTATTTGCTCTTTTCCCATTCCTCTGGAAACAATAAACCACGGTAGAGATTTTTATTTTGATTTGTGTGAGTCAAGTCAATCTAATGGCTTAGTATAAACGTTTCTGCCGCTACAGAAAAATGGCGAATCTGTTGGGGACAAATCGACCTATTTCTGGTCCATCCCTAAGTAGGTTGATCCTATCTTTGGTTATCTGTATATGTGTTATTATCTATTGTATATTTTGTTATGTATATAAGTTTTTCTAGATTTTCCTGGTTTTCAGGATGCTTGGTGATTTCTTATGAGTCCTATACCCGGACTTGGAAAAACTTAAGATAGGATGGGTGGTATATTCATGTTAACTATGAGGGAGTAATCCCAAAAAAGGAGACATGAGATCCTCCACTCGGTGGAGGCCCCTTTGACTATAGTATTGTTTACCGAGTAATTAGGAAGATGTGCTGCTTTTGACCTGGGAGCCTTCTGAAACTGAGGACCGTAGAACCTTTAACCCATATTGGCCTTTTAGGTGTAGTGAGGAAGCTATGACGGAGTAATCCATAAATGGTTGTCACGCGATACTATGCTTGAATGAGTTTTTATTAAGAATGTTGCTAATTACCGAGTCAATCGGGACGTTGGTAATATCCGAAGGAAAGATGTAGACTCTGGGAACCTCTTAGAACCTTGTTCGGCAGGTGATAAACTTTTAAAACATACCTTGTGGGTAGTACCTTTAACCTCATGCTCGGGACGTCAAACCTATGAATCCTATGTTTGTGATCTTGTGTGTGATTGTTGCATCATGCATTCATGCACACATGAGCATCCTTTAAAACATCTTGTTTTAAGGGACTTAAAAGTTGACTATTTGTTAATATCTCAGGTAATTTTTTACTATCGACTCTAAAAAAAATGACTAAGAAGTACATTTTCAAAGATCCCAAGATATATGAGTTGATGAGTCTGATTCCTGAAATCGAGAGTTCTACATATTTTGGGAGGAAGTATGGATCCATCATTTCTCTTATGAAGCTCAGGATGAAGGAGGGTATTCTCTCAACTTTGGTCCAGTTTTATGATCCGATGTATCAATGCTTTACTTTCCATGATTATCATTTGATGCCTACATTAGAGGAGTATTCTTATTTATTGGGTTTACTTATTACTGATCGTGTTCCTTTTACTGGTTTGGAGGGGGAGCCAAAATCTCACGAGATTGCTGCTTTGATCCATTTGGGGAAGTCTGAGGTTGAAGCCCACATGACTACCAAAGTAGGGATTAAAGGATTACCTGCTCAGTTCTTATTGGAGAAAGCTCGCTACTTTGCTAGAATGTATAATATGGTTGCTTTTGAGGCCATCTTTTCTCTGCTTGCTTATGGGTTATTCTTATTTCCCAATGTCGATAAATTTATGGATATCAATGCCATTATGATCTTTATGATTGGGAGTCCAGTCCCTACATTATTAGGTGATACTTATTATTCTATTCATCTTCGGGATTCTTACCATGGAGGGATGATCATATGATATACACCATTGTTGTATCAGTGGTTTATTTCTCACTTTCCTAGATCTGATGTTTTCTGGGATGTCAAGAAAGAACCTCGTTAGACCCCAAAGATTATGGCCCTCACTCATTCAGATATTATTTGGTATCATCATGTTTACTATGATGTGGAGATTATCGATAGTTATGGTAGTTTCCCCAATGTACCTCTTCTTGGTACAAAGGGAGGAATTAACTACAATCATATTCTTGCACGACGACAACTTGGATATCCGGTGAAGGATAAGCCAAATAGTATTCATCTGAGTAGTTTCTTTCTTAAAGATGGAGTGGTTCATAAGGAAGCTAAATAGGATATTGCAAAGACTTGGCGTCATATTCACAGGAAGAGTAGGAAGGACTTGGGACCTAGAGGGGATGTTTCTTTGGAGCCTTATCTTCAGTGGGTACAAGTGAGAGCCATCCAGTTGAAGATGCCATATTCCCATGAAGCACCTATGCCTGGTATGTTTTTGAATACCACTCCTCCCCTATTAGATGATGTGGAAGAGCTTCAGCTTTCCCTAGTTAGGATGCAGCAGGAGAAGGAGGCTTGGAAGAATAAGTGTCAGAATTTAGAGGTTTCCTATCGAGTAGACCTGGAGGAGAAAGATGACCTGATCGAGATTCTAGAGAATCGTGTTATAGAGATGATGGAGAGGCAAGAGGATTTATTTTTCTCTAAAGCTCAGCCAGGACCTAGTTGCTCACTTCCTGACTCTGGCGATTAGAAAGAGGTCGCCGATAGGTATGCAGAAGAGAACAAGCACTTGAAGTCTCAGATAGCAAGATTGACAAGGAAGTGTCAGTGTGTGGAGTGATCTTCATCAGCTTTGCTTTTTTAGGATCTTAGGTTTTTATCTTACTTGTACTTGGGATTATTGAAACTTGTACTAAAAAGTTGTAATCTGTTTTGAAGTTATTATAATGAGATTTGTTGTATTTCAAATATGTTAGTACTTTAATATTTGCAAATTGTCTATAAATCTTTGAGTTCCTTGAAATATTAATAATAAAAATAAATCATGTGCATTGCATATCATGCATCATATTGTACATACTTCTTGCATTTTTGTTTACACCCAGGTGTCTTATTGTGCTTCTTTACTTCATTCAGCAAGATGTCTCACCAGTACAATATTCGGGCTAATTCCAGAAGGAAGATGGAGAATCTAGAACAAGAGAATCGCGAGTTGCGCGAAGAAGTTGTTGCTCTGAAGTCCGGTATGGCCAATCTCACTGCTTTGATGGAATCGTTGGTGGCTGCTCAGAATCATCCACCACTTGCTCAGCCTCAACAGACAACGATTACTTCCAAAGCTCCAACAATTCCTATTACTGTTACTCCAATTACTGTTGTTCAGAATTGTATGCCTCAGGGTTATCCGTGGGGAATGCCAGATAATTTCATGCTATAAGCTTATAATCTTGATACTCAAGTTGCTCGTTTGCTCAAACTACTGTTGTTTCTGCACCTCCTGTGGTGCATGTCACTCTTATGGCTAAAAAAGAGATCCACTATACTGCACCTCCTTCGGTGAATTCTATGTCATTTGTGAATGATGAAGTTTATCGTCCTGCTCCTCCTTCGAGTGAAAGCATGGGTTTCTATGACAGTTTGGATTACTTTCAATACTAGTTCAATGAGATGCAGAAGGAAATGAAGGCCCTTCGCGAAAAAGAATTATTTGGGAATAATCTGAATGATCTGTGTTTGGTTCCAAATGTGAAAATACATGCGAAGTTCAAAGTACCGGAATTCGAGAAGTACAAGGGAAATACTTGTCCTCGTGTTCACCTAGTGATGTATGTGAGAAGGATGTCTACTCACACTGATGATCAACGCATATTAATTCACTTTTTTCAAGACAGTTTGACTGGTGCAGCATTGAAATGGTACATAAGCTTGGATAATGCCAATATTCATACTTTCAATAACTTGGGTGAAGCATTTATTAGACAGTACAAATATAATATGGACATGTCACCTAACTGTGATTAACTCAAGGCAATGGTCCAGAAGGACAAGGAGTCATTTAAGGAATATGTACAAATAAGGCGTGAGGTAGCCGCCCAGGTGATTCTTCCAATGGAAGAAAAAGAGATGGCGGGGATTTTTCTAAAGACTCTAGGTGCTTTCTATTATGAAAGAATGGTGGTGAGTACGCCAAGTGATTTTATAGAAATGGTGAGCATGGGCGTTCGTTTGGAAGAAGCTGTAAGAGAGGGTCGCTTGACAAGAAGTGAAAATTCCGACAGTACGAAGAAACCATCATACGGGTTTGCTAAGAAAGAATGAGATACAAATTCTGTTATTCTAGAGAGAAGGATTAATCCTCCTATAAGAAATCATCAGTGCCACCAACAGGTTGCTTCGATAACTCTAGTTGTCAATACAGCTCCGACCAAATGTACTTATCAAAGACCATCCCCTTAGGGAAATCAAGAGCAGAATCAGAGGAGAGATGCTTTTGACTCTATCCCCATGAGCTATGCAAAGTTACTCCCAGCATTTATTCAGAAAAAGTTAGTTCAGACCAGGCTGCCCCCCGTTATATCGTCACCTTTGTCTTGGTATTATAAGGCAGATCAGTCATGCGCTTTCCATCAGGGAGCACCAGGGCACAATGTGGAAAATTGTTATCCTCTGAAATCTGAGGTACAAAAGATGGTGAGATATGGCCTTCTATCCTTTAAATATGTCGGCCCTAACATAAAAGATAATCATTTGCCAAAACATGGAGGAACAAATGTTGTCCACATAGTTGTTGGTTGTTCAGGGGACTTCCGAATTTTTGATATCAACATGGTTAGAGGATATTTAGTAAAAATACATGATGACCTCTGTGAGTTTAGTTACTATACACATGACCATGTTAGTTGTGGTATTTGCAGTACAAATATACAAGGGTGTGATAAGATAAAGGCTGGTCTTCAGGAAATGATGGGTGAAGGCCTCATTCATATAATTAGGCCTAGGACAAAATACGATGAAGATGTGAACATGGTCTTTGGATGTCCTAGAGAATTCCAGATCTTTAACGTGAACCATATGAATGATGATTTGGTGCAGTTGCACGCTACCTTCTGCCACATGGATGGTCAAGTAGAACACTAATATGGGTCTTGTCGTATCTGTTGCAGAGATTCTCGAGGTTGTTCCATTGTGAGAAGGGGTATTCATTTGTTATTGGATAATGGTACCATCAAAGTCTCGGGCCATAGAGATAATTACCATGGGATTAATGTGATTGAAGATTGCTTGCCTGAGACTGTGTCGGATGATGAATATGCTTATGCATACGAATTCTTTTCCTCAGACGAGGATATGTTATCCAGCAATGATTCTGTAATGCCCAAATATTATGAAGAATGAGTGAACGTTATTGTGTCATGTTTCTGTAGCAAGCCAGTTGTTGCTCCAGTGGTAACTTGCTTAGCGGGCGATGTTCCTTACGAATCAGACAAAGTCGTATCGTACAAATACAATGCTATAATTTTAGAGGATGGTGTGGAAATTCCCATCCAACCTTTATCTGATGTCAAGAATATTGCTGAAGCCAGTAGAGTGACCCGCAATGGCCGTGTTTTTGCGCCTGTCATTCGAGGGAATGTTAATGCTGACAAAAAGGTTGTTGAAAGTGTTGAACCTAGGAAGGCAGTAGGGGAATCTAGTGGTACTACTCTAGAAAAATATGTGGATGATATATTAAAGATTATCAATATGAGCGACTATAGGATCGTAGATCAGTTTTTGCAGACACCTTCAAAGATATCTATTATAGCCTTGTTGATGAACTCTTCTGCCTACACGGAATCTTTAATGAGAGTATTGGATCAAGCTTTTGTGGAAAGTGATATGTCGTTGGATTAATTTAGCAGTGTGGTAGGGAATATTACATCCTGTAATAACCTAAGTTTTTGTGATGACGAATTGCGTGATGAAGGAAGGAATCATAATTTGGCTCTTCATATCTCCATGAACTGTAAGAATGATTCGTTTTCAAATGTGATAATTAATAATGGGTCCGCTCTAAATGTCATGCCGAGGAGCACGCTCATGAAGCTGAAGTATCAAGGAGCTCCGATGCGCTTAAGTGGCATAACTGTAAAAGCTTTCGATGGATCAAGGAAGTATGTTATTGGGAAGGTGGATCTGCCTATTCACATAGGCCTGCACTTATTTCAGATTACTTTCCAAGTTATGGATATTGTGCCCGCTTACAAGTATTTACTAGGACGACCATAGATACACGAGGCAGAGGCTGTTACTTCAACTTTGCACCAGAAGTTGAAGTTAGTGCGTGAAAGAAAAGTGGTCATCATAAATGGAGAGAAAACATTGTTAATATTTCATCTGTCCTCTTTCAATGTTGTGGAAGTAGATGAAGTTGTTGTTGGAACTCAGTTCCAAGCTTTATCAATTGATAATATAAGAGGAAATGATAATTCTATAGCTTTATTCAAATATGCTCAACAGGTTGTGCGTAATGGTCCTAGTAAGGTATGGGGGCAGATTGTTGACCCAACAGTGAACAAGAATAGAGCTGGTTTGGGATTTTCTGCGAAGAATGATAAAGGTGAGAATATGAAGTTGAAGTCTGCTTTGGGAAAATATCAGGATATCTTTCACAGCGGAGGTTATCTTCATCCAACTATTTCTAGGATCAATGCTATTGTGGAGGATGAAGAAGAGCAGGAGATGCTTAACTACGTGACACATGGAATCAGAGTCCAGAACTGGGTCACTATTGATGTTCCCTCTTGCATTCATATCTCAAAGTAATTTTCTTTTGTTAATCTTTTCAAAAAGCTTTCACTCTGCCCAAGGTGAAAGTTGATATTGTACGGGCTTATCTGTTACTTTGATCTTTAAAATTAATAATAAAGTTGTCTTTGATTCCCAAATTGTGTTTTTATTTTCTATTTTTTCTTGGAAAATTGTAATCAGAAAAAAACCTTTCAGAATAAATAATAATTCTAATCTGCATAATCACTTGCTATGTGTGTCAGTTTCTAAAAGCAATCATAAATCATATGTGCAAATTAATTAAAAAACATGTTGAATACAATGACCCTGCACCCTCTCCCAACTTTGAATATCCCGTGTATTGGACCGAAGAAGAAGAATATGATGAAATTCCATAAGAGGTTTCATGGTTGCTTGAGCCGAGGAAAGTGCCATTCAGCCGTATAGAGAGCTGTTGGAGACAATCAATTTGGATTCAGAGGAAGATCCAAGAGAAGTCAAGATTGGAGCATTGCTACATCCCGATGTGAAGAGCGGGTTGATTGAACTTTTGAAAGAGTATGTGCACATATTTGCTTGGTCATACCAAGACATGCCTGGTTTGGATAATGATATTGTGGAACATCATTTGCCGCTAAATCCAGAGTGCCCGCCACTCAAACAGAAATTGCAAAGAACTCACCTTGATATGGCAGTAAAAATTAAAGAAGAAGTTTTAAAGCAGATTAATGTCGGTTTTCTTGTGACATCACTGTACCCTCAATGGATTGCCAATATTGCCCCAGTACCAAAGAAAGACAGAAAAGTTCGCATGTGCATTGATTATAGATACTTAAACAAAGCAAGTCCAAAAGATGATTTTCCATTGCCACATATTGATATGTTGGTTGATAGTACAACAAAGTTCAAAGTATTTTCGTTCATGGATGGATTTTCCGGATATAATCAAATTAGAATGGCTCCTGAGGACATGGAAAAAACAATGTTTATCACACCCTGGGGAACATTCTGTTACAAAGTGGTGCCCTTTAGGTTGAAGAACATTGGTGCAACATACCAGAGAGCTATGATGACTCTATTCCATGATCTGATGCACAAGTAAATTAAGGTGTATGTTGATGATATGATTGTTAAGTCCTAGACTGAAGAAGGGCATGTAGAAGATTTGTTGAAATTGTTTCAGTGTTTGAGGGTGCTAGCACCTTCCCTTTTCATAATCTACCCCTCGAACCCAAGAAAACATCTCAAAGGTCTTTCCTGTGCTTTTTGACCTTTCCTTTGGATAAAATAAAAAGTCGGTGGCGACTCTTGCTAAACCGAAACATTTGCGAACACAAACGCAAAACCTCAAGTCAGTTCTCCCACCGTATTATAGAACTGGCGACTCTGCTGAGGATTTAATCTAAAAGTGGGGTTACCTTAGGGTTTAGATCACCTTTACATGCTTATCTTGTTTGACTTGTATGCTTTACACTTTGGTTCTGTTGTTTGGGTTTGAAATCCTCTACCGGATTTGGGAAATATTCATAGGTAAATAGCAATATGTTGTGGAAACTGTGCAGGGTATACCGACATGGTTGGAGCAATAGCTATATTAGTGCGATATATTTGTGGGTACCGGTAGCCTTTGAGTCAATCAAAGAGAATACGGGGCCGCTGAGTGATGTCATGAAGCACTAATGGACTTTTAGAACCTTTACTTGACCATCTTGGCCTTTTTAGGGGTAATGAGATGACCGGCTTTGGTGCAGTCCGAAGTTGGTAGATACTCGATACTACACTCATTGAGGGTTGTTTTCTTGGAATATTTCGGTCGCCAGTAAAGTGGCTAAACTGAAACAATGAACATAGAAAATAATCCAGTGATATTGAGCTCCTTAGAACCCGATTACTATTTATAGGATAGGTTGAGCCAACTAAACTTCAAGAGGGTACTTACCTATGAAACCCCATGCAAGCCTAAACTAGGAACTTGTGTGATTTGTTTGTACATATATACTTGTGCATAACATAATGGACATCATGAAGCATCATATGCATCCACTAACAATTTCAAGGATTTTAGATCTTCATCTTTGTTCCTGTTTTGTAGGTAATGGATTCACTTCGCAGGAAAACTATCCAAGTCAACCTTGTGAGAATTCCTCTTCAACTCAAGGAGCTAGCTTCAAGGATTCCTGAGAACTCTCAATTCACCGAGAGGCATGGTCGTCATCTCAACTTAGTCAACACCAACACTAAGGAAGACATGGTGAAAGTTATCTTCCAGTTCTTCGACCCCCTACACCACTGCTTCACATTTCCTGATTACCAGCTAGTACCTACTTTGGAGGAATTTTCTCAACTCCTGAGAATTCCTATTCTCCATCAACTACCCTACAAAGGTACGGAAAGAGATCCAAAGCCTGAAGATGTTGCTCAAGCCCTACACTTGCAACCATATAATATCATAGGTCATTGGGAAACCATAAGTGGTGTCAAGGGTTTCTTGGCAAAGTTCCTGTTTGAGAAAGCTCAAGAATGTTGGAATTCATTGGACTTACAAGACTTTGAGGAGATTGTAGTCCTTCTAATCTATGGATTGGTCTTGTTCCCAAACCCTGACCAGCTTATAGATGTCAATGCTGTCAAAATCTTTATGGCTCGTAACCTGGTGCCTACATTGCTTGGGGATATCCTCCACTCTTTTCACACTCGAACAATGAGGAAAAGAGGTGCTCTCATGTGTTGCACTCCTCTACTGGCAAGATGGTTTATTTCTCATCTTCCCCAATCAGTCTTGAAGAATGAGCAAGGCTTGAGGTCGTCACAACGGTTGATGACCCTTACATATTCAGATGTTCATTGGTGTTCTCGATCCAGAGAAAATGTTATCATCATTGACCGTTATGGGGAATTTCCTAATGTCCCTCTACTTGGCATTAGGGGAGGCATCACCTACAACCCCTTCTTGGCTCTGAGACAGTTTGGGTACGCTCGAAGGGATGGACCACATGACATGCTGATTCCAGACTTGGTTTTTGACTTCGACAACGACGATCAAGGACTTCGACAAAGGTTCATCCGAGCTTGGAGAATGCCCAACAAGGTGGACAGTAAGACCTTGGGACACAAGAATTCCATCCCTCTTGAGCCTTACCTCAAGTGGGTACGAACCCGAGCCCAAAGTCTTATGATTCCTTACCCCTACATGCTTCTTGTGATTATAGAGCCTGTTATGGAAGGAGAGGTTCCATACACCCTCCTACATCCTGACATGCCAACATCACTAGAAGATTTACAAAGGAGTTGGATACAGCTCAAGGGAGAACACGATAGTTTTGAAGCTCAATTCTACGCCAGCGAGAAGAAGGTTTTAGAACTCACTCTTCAAATTCATGAAGAGAAGACTCTCAACACCTACATTGAACCAAAAAGGATGCGCAACGTCTTTTTACCTTAGAATTTTGTATTATTTTGCCCATGGGGCATTGATGTACTAACAAATTCTATTTTATTAATATGACGTGTGTTCCTTTTTGTTTAAAACAAATTTGAATTTCTGAATCCTTGAATGCATTACATGAATACATATCATTCATCATATGTATAAACAGGTCTTCACACCAAGTTTCCTCATCTCTCTGCTGTTTATTTCAGCAAGATGGATATTGAGCAGACGGTCAAAGACTTACAAGCGCAGAATTCACAGTTCCAACAGCTACTCATGACCTTGGCTAAGGGTCAGGAGGAGCTCAAGACCTTGCTAGAAAAGGAAAAAGAGAAAAAGAAAAAGAAGAGAGTTGGTGTGGCTACTTTGGGCAGTAGATTTGAAGGTCAAGCTAGAAGGGTCCTGGAGTTCCCCTCAACATCTGATGAAGGGGTAGGAAAAGGAAAGGGAGCTGCAGTACCATCTGAGTCTGAGGAAGAAGAAGAAGAAGAGGAGGATGAAGACTATTCTGAACAGCAGTACCCTCTTGCAGATGACAAATACAAGAACTTGGAAGAACGTCTGGCAGCCATGGAGGTACAGAGAGTGCTTGGGCTGGATTTTGAGGAACTAGGGTTGGTTTCTGGAATTGTCATTCCCCCTAAGTTTAAGGTGCCTCTTTTTGCTAAATATGATGGGTTGTCTTGTCCCAAGATGCACCTACGATCTTATGTCAGGAAAATCCAACCACATTCTTCTGACAAAAACCTGTGGGTACATTTCTTCCAGGACAGTCTATCGGGGACGCAGCTGGATTGGTTTTACCAGTTAGAGAGGTCTGATGTGCATAATTGGGAAGATTTGGCGGCCGCCTTCTATAGAATATATCAATATAATGCAGACTTAGCACCAACCCATACTCAATTACAGAGTATGGGCATGGTATCAAATGAAGGCTTCAAGGAGTATACCCAAAAATGGAGGGATTTGGCTGGAAGGGTGCAACCACCTTTATCTGAAAGAGAGCTTGTTGATATGTTCTTGGGGACTTTGTCAGGTCTTTTCTTTAATCACCTGATAGGAAGTTCATCTGTGGGGTTCACTGAGTTGATTCTAACTGGTGAGAGAATTGAAGTCGGCATCAAAAGCGGGAAAATTCAAAAAGATACATTTGCTTCCGCTGCCATCAAAAAGACTTTTCCAGCAAATAAAGAAGTATCAGGTGTCTAATCTCAAAGAGGTCAAGGAAGAGTTGAGTGCCGGCCAGCGGTAGGGGCCGTAATGATTCAGAAGTCTACAGCTGATCAGCCCAGAAACAATCAACCCAGAACCAACCAAACAAGGGTGGAAAGGCCTGCACGGCAATACACCCGGATAAACATGACTATTGATCAGGTTTTACCCCATCTCTTGAAGTTAAACCTTGCCAGTTTGAAAGAGGCCCCGAAGAATCCGAATACCACTTCTCCGTTCTACCATGTGAACGCCAAGTGTGCTTATCATTCAGACAGCCTGGGGCACGACACCAACAGTTGTTGGGCCCTCAAGAATAAGATTCAGGATTTAATAGATGCTAAAGAAGTTGAATTCGACACCCCTGAAAAGCCGAATGTAATCTCTGCTCCAATGCCAAAGCATGGCCACAATGCCCATTCTGTTGAAGAGGACCTTTTTGTTGCTACTATTGATGATTTGATGACTCCGTTACCGATAATCAAGTTGAATTTGCTGAAGGCTGGGATTTTCCTAGGTTGTGAAGAAGATTGATGCCTTTGTTCATCCTTACCGACCGACTGTCCATTGTTGAAGTTAGGCATCCAACGCCTAATGGATAACCAAGAAATCCTTTTTGAAAAGACTCATGTTACACTGACTCCTGTCAATGATGTTTCGATAATTACCATATCCGCCAATCTTTCCAAGGTCTCCAAAAGACCTGTTAAGATTACATTCGATCCGAAGATTGCACCTTTGAAGATAACCATGTCGGGGCCCATCCCGTACGAGTCCAACAAATCAATACCGTGGAACTATGGGGGAGATATCTTCTACCACGGTATTAAACAAATTGAATCAACTGAAGAGAGTTATGATGAAGAGACTTCTGACATTGGAAACATTGCTGGAACGAGTAAAATCACCCGCAGTGGAAGAATTTTTTCTCCAGAGATTTCCCCTTCAAAGGCAATCTTCGGACCCTCATTTGCTCCTAAGGTTACCCCTGCACCGGTAAACATATCTGCGAGAACTCTGATTATTGAAGAATTTGTAACTCTTGTGGTTGTCCCCTCTGCTATTGCTGATGATAGAGGCAAAGGAATCCAAGAAGAGCCCGTCAGGACGAGGGCTCAGCCGTTGATCATCCCTGAGACCTCTCAAAAAGAAATGGAAGAGATTTTGAAAATAATCAAGAAAAGTGATTATGATGTTGTGGAGCAATTGGGGAAAACCCCCTCAAAAATCTCTATGTTAGCCCTATTTCTTTGTTCAGAAGCTCATGCTAAAGCTTTGATCGGATTCTTGAAGACGGCCCATATGCCACAGGAAACCTCCGCAGATCAGTTCCATGAATGTGTAGCTAGCCTAACAGTTGACAATGGTCTAGGATTCTCCAATTCCGATTTAACATCAAAAGGGAGAAAACATAATGACGCTTTGCATGTCTCGGTGGAATACAGGGGGACTACTATAGCACACGTACTGGTAGACATTGGTTCTTCGCTGAATGTCTTGCCGAAGAAAGCCTTGGATAGGATGGATTGTGAAGGCTTAACCCTGAAACCCAGCAACATCATTGTCAAAGCCTTTGATGGTTCCAAAAGAATGGTCCACGGGGAGGTGGACATCCCGATTAAAGTGGGAACTGAAACCTTTAACTCCACATTCTATGTAATGGACATCCGTCCTTCCTATTATTACTTGTTGGGAAGACCCTGGATTCACCATGCTGGAGCCGTCACTTCTACTCTGCATCAAAAACTCAAGTACCATGTCCAAGGAAAAATTGTAATTGTTCACGGCGAAGAGGAATACATGATAAGCCATCTTAATTCTTTCCGCTATGTGGAATTAGATGGTGAATTCATAGAAACCCCTTTCCAACACTTCGAGGAAGTTTCTGAAGAGATTGCAGCAACCAAGACAGTGGCTTTTGTACCCATGATTACCAAACCTGTGCCTCGGATGTCATCCCTCAAAGATGCAAAGGTTGTGATTGAAGAAGGAGGATCCATATTCTGGGGGCAGCTTCCCAACTTTCCTTATAAATCTGATAAATTTGGCTTGGGTTTCACTACTTCTGCTCAAAAGTCTGTACGCTGCTCCCGTGCTGGAGGGCCACCAGTGAAGATCACCCATCATGGAGTCAATGCTTTGGAGGATAGTGAAGAGGAAAGCAACTTGGAAGACTGGATTTTCCCTACTGTTGACGGAGGACTGTGTAATTGGGAGGCAAAAGACTTTGTTCCCATTACTTTCATGAATCAGTAATTTATCTTTAAAACATTTCTGTTGGTTTGTAATAATTCTCAGACAATTCGTACACTTTTAACCTTGAGCCTCACCTGAGGCACATAGGTCCATTTGTAAGGGTTTGATTTTTTCATCTTCATATGCCATTTTAATGAATCATGGATGTTTTCACATATAAACTCTTGTGTTCATTGTTTTTCTTTTTACATTTTATTTGTTTAAAGGTGGATATCCCTTACACACACCCACACTCACAAATGCAGGTACCCTTCCATTCCGGATTCCATGGGTAACAATTCTGCTATGGCCTTCAGTGACTCTGAAGATCTGGTCTACCATGCCGAATACGAAGGTGAGGAAGACTGTGAGGTGCCTGGAGAATTGGCTAGACTGCTACAACAGGAGGAAAGGGCTATTCTACCTCATGAGGAGCTGTTAGAGACAATCAACTTGGGTACTGATGAAGACAGAAAAGAAGTCAAAGTGGGTGCCAACCTAGAGCCGAGTGTCAAGGAGCGTCTAGTTCAGCTGTTGAATGAATATGTTGAGATCTTCGCCTGGTCATACGAAGACATGTCGGGACTCGATACAGACATTGTGGTACACGGTCTCCCCACAAGAGAAGACTGTCCACCAGTTAAACAGAAAGTACACCGCATGAGGCCCGACATGTCAGAAAAGATCAAAGCAGAAGTTATGAAGCAGTTCAATGTTGGGTTTCTTGCTGTTACTTCCTATCCATAATGGGTTGCTAACATTGTGCCCGTGCCGAAGAAGGACGGCAAAGTGAGAATGTGTGTGGATTACAGAGACTTAAACAGGGCTAACCCTAAAGATGACTTTCCACTTCCGCACATTGACATCTTGGTTGACAATACAGCTCAGTACAAGGTATTTTCTTTCATGGATGGATTTTCAGGTTACAACCAGATCAAAATGGCACCTGAAGACATGGAGAAAACTACTTTTGTTACACGGTGGGGTACGTTCTGCTATAAAGTGATGCCATTCGGACTGAAGAATGTCGGGGCAACCTATCAGCGCGCCATGGTAGCTTTGTTTCATGATATGATACATCATGAGATAGAGGTCTACGTAGATGACATGATAGCCCGATCACAGACAGAAGAAGAACACCTCGACCATTTGCAAAAGTTGTTTGTCAGGTTGAAGGAGTACAAGCTCAGATTGAACCCTAACAAGTGCACTTTCGGATTCAGGTCCGGTAAACTCTTGGGTTTCATTGTCAGCAACAAAGGCATCGAGGTTGATCCTGCCAAAGTCAAAGCTATACAAGAAATTTCTGCCCCTCGCACTGAGAAGGAGGTCATAGGTTTCTTGGGACGCCTAAACTACATTACAAGGTTCATTTCTCACCTAACATCTACCTGTGAGCCAATCTTCAAGCTGTTGAAGAAAGATCAGGTGGTTAAATGGAATGATGACTGTCAAGTTGCTTTCGATAAAATCAAGGAGTATTTGCTAGAACCTCCTATCTTGATGCCACCCGTCGAAGGAAGACCGCTAATCATGTATCTGACTGTTTTGGATAGCGTACTGGGCCAACATGACGAGTCTGGTCAAAAAGAGGATGCCATTTATTACCTTAGCAAAAAGTTTACCGACTGTGAGACTCGATACTCACTGCTCGAGAAAACTTGCTGCGCTTTGGTATGGGCTGCTCGTCGGCTAAGGCAGTATATGTTGACTCATACCACTTTGCTGATATCTAAGATGGATCTGATCAAGTACATCTTTGAGAAGCCTGCTTTATCTGGAAGAATAGCTAGATGGCAGATGATCCTAACGGAATACGATATATAGTACACGACCCAAAAAGCTATAAAGGGGAGTGTGCTAGTTGATCATCTAGCCCATCAAGCTATCGAAATTACCAATCCATGAGGTTCGACTTCCCCGACGAAGACATTATGACCTTGGACAACATTGAAGATTTCAGACCATATGACGGACCTGAACAAGGATCCCGATGGACCCTGTACTTTGATGGTGCCGCCAATGCACTTGGCAACGGTATCGGTGATGTACTTATCTCTCCAGAAGGTTGCCATACACCTTTCACCGCCAGACTTTGCTTCAACTGCACCAACAACATGGTCGAGTATGAAGCTTGCATCTTTGGACTCAAGGCTGCCATAGACTTGGGAATCAAATCTTTGATCGTGTTTGGGGACTCAGCTTTGGTCATCAGTCAGATCAAAGGAGAGTGGGATACTAAACATCCAAACCTCATCCCTTATAAAGAACATGTCCTGACATTGTTACCACATTTCGAGCAGATTACCTTCGAGCACTTCCCGCGAGAAGAAAATCAGCTAGCAGATGCTCTAGCTACAATGTCATCCATGTTTAAACTTAACTGGGATAATGAGGCTCCCCAAATCACCATTGAACGGATGGACGAACCTGCACATTGTCACGAGATTAATACCGAAGAAGTAGTGGACCGACCTTGGTTTCATGAAATCAAAAGGTATCTCGAGGCTCAAGAATACCCTGAAGGAGCTTCAGTTAACGACAAAAATTTCTTAAGGAGGTTCTCAGCTAAGTTCTTCCTAAGTAATGGTATACTATTGTTTACCTAGGGATTTGGTAAACAACCGCTGATCCTCCAAATGGTTACTTATTTGGTTACTCGCAGGATCGATCAGATTGATCCTATGGACATAGGTTGATTTTGAAGTTTAATTAATGTGGATAAGGCTTTAAGTAAATTGTTTAAAGTAAATTGCATAAAGGAAAAGGCTTGGTAAAATAAACAAGGCTTGAATGTAAAGGTTCGACAGGAATCTTAAAGGGAAAAAGCATGTAAAATACTGGAAAAGTAAATGACTTGAATTGATAAAATTGGTGTTTCACACATACATTTCTCAACAATTCGTTCGCTCACACTGGGTACTTGAATCTAAATGAGTGACTATGTATCTATTGTGAACACACGCGAGAAACTACACGTCTACTCCTATTTATACAAAAACATTCCAAGTAACCGTCGGGCAGTTACACTGCTTCGAGATCA
This sequence comes from Vicia faba, assembly GCA_948472305.1. NCBI lineage: Eukaryota > Viridiplantae > Streptophyta > Magnoliopsida > Fabales > Fabaceae > Vicia > Vicia faba. Next base: position 1,131,192,627 of record OX451741.1, on the reverse strand, counting down.
AGCCACTTGTCACGCTCTCCATGCTCGACGCTCCAGATCCTTGCACGTTCGCACGTAGTAACTGCTGGAAACCGTTTTCCCTCCAAAGCTTTGAATTTCAAACTGCTCCACTCTGGACCATCGAACACGTTCGTCAAGAGACGTCTTCGACGAAAACTCCTTCGACGTCGAAGGCAATCAGCCTTCTTCCTTGGAAGAAATCTTCTAAGTATTTTGCCATCTTTCGACGGTCATTTCGACAGGCTTAGCCAGTCGAAAGCATCTTTCAGCTTTTAATGGCTGCTATCAAGCAAAACAAAGGTGTCGAATTTAGGAGCCAACAAATTGCCCCCCAAGAATGCCTTATTTCGACTCTGAAAGAAAAAGGCATTCTTTGAAAACGCCATTCGACATCTGTGTTTTCACGCTTAGTCACAAGTTAACTTGTGTACTTTTTGTTGCTTTTTACCAACTATTGGCAATCCCAAGAAACCATCATTGATTTGATCCTAGGACGTCACTGTCAGTACGGCGTGCAGAACCAAAACATCACTTCATAATTTGTCATTATGACAAATTCAAAAAACGAGGACGCACGCTGCGTCTCTCTGTTTCTGCAGAAACGGCCAAAACAACAGGATGCTGCCACGCGTCCCACTACTTCCTGCAGCATTAAATGACATTTAATGCCCTCGTTATTGGGAATTTCTCCCACTACTATAAATAGTAGTGAATATCCCATTGTGGGACTTTTCACGCAAACTAGCCTTCAAACTCCCTTGCTTTCTTACAAACTTGTTTCTCTTTGCAGAAAAACTCTTCCTTTTCCAACTTCATCTTCATCTTCAACAATGGCTTCTGCTTCTACTGCCCCCAAAACTAACGCACCAACTGAACAACTTGCTAAGCCCAAGGTCTTTGTTACTGCTCCGGTAGTGAACGCTACAGGGAAACGAAGGGTCCCTGAACCATCTGACATCTCCGTTCGCGATGCTTACTCGCGTCACTTGATGATTCCGGTTGGATACTCCAACCAAATCTTCGCAATGTCTGGACCCATGAACCCCAGCATCTCTGAAGCTCTGAAGATCAAGAGCTACTTCCCCATTGTCGAGAAACTCAAGCCAGTAGCCTGTGCTAAGAAGGATGCAGGAGACAACGAAGACCCTACACACGAGAAGATCGACCTTCGCTTCTTCAACAGAAGTGTTAGAGTCTTTAGGTCTTGCCCTAATCTGACCTCTGACTATGTTGCTTGGCTAGCAAAGTTGGAGAAACATCAAACTCCAGTCTGGAAGGAAATGGGAATCTTTGACCTAGTAATGCTGTCGAAGACAGGTTTAAACTACTCCCCAGAGATGCTTATAGCTTCGATGTTGTTCTGGGATAACTCTCACTTCACCTTTCACCTTCCATGTGGGATGTTAACTCCCACACTCTTCGACGTAGCAGCCATCACTGGCCTTCGACCAACCGGAGATTACTTCGACCCGGAAGAGATGTCGGAGGACCAAATTGGCTTTTCTGAGACGAAGCCAACATTCACTACCTTTATCAACCATTTTCACGACAGGTCGACGGATACAGTGTCGGATGTCGAACACATAGCGTTTCTAGCCTTATGGCTAACTCGCTTTGTGTTTTGTTCGAAGTCTCTGCAAGTGACCAAAAAGATGGTCACTCTGGCCACCCAACTGCATCACCGCCAGAACATCTGTTTGGCAGAACTAATTCTGGCCAGTCTTTATGACTCCATCAGCAATGGGGTTACTCTCTTGAAACATGTCGAAGATAGGAACAGTTTGCTACTCGCTGGGCCTTTCTGGCTACTTCAACTGTGGCTCAATGCCACTTTCGAATCCTTCTTACCCAAGAAGAGTCAGATAAATGAACAAGCCCCAGCGATAGCTAATAGACGTATCGAAGGAATTAGGCTGGCTCTACTGACACCTGTAGAAGATGGGCTAGAGTTCCAACAAACCTTCACTAACTTCGTGCTGATGTTCGCTCGAAGGAAGGAATTCGTTTCAACTATGGCTCCATTTGCTCAACGAAAGGTGGGGCCAGCATGGTTCACAAGGCCACATCCCAAGGAGTCGAGTGGTCCCAACGTTGATGAGCACACCATACTGTGGGAGGCATTCCTTACCCCAAGGATTATGCCTCTTCGATTTAAGAGTTCTAAGACTCATCTGAGTCTGCTTGCCTATCAACCCAATCTGGTGTCTCGCCAGTTTGGTATCATCCAAACCCTGCCTTCTCCCATTTTCCAAAGAGAGAAATCAATGTTGTACTTCTGCAACGATTATACAGAAGAAGCTGCTACCAAGCATATCGGAAGGTATGCTGGTCGAACAATCCTCTCGCTGTTCAACTACCAGCTTAACTTCCTTTGCTCACCATCTTTTGAAGAGTGGTGGAGAAGCTATTACGCTGAGTACTTCTTCGACGAGAAGGACTTCATATCAGAGTTGCAGAAGTCTTTTGTCCTTGTGTTTGACAAAGTAAAGAAATGTAAGTTCATACTCTCACATTACTTTTTATCTTTCTCTTCGACTGTTAGCTTGTTAACTTTCCTTTTCGCTTCCAGTTGTTCGAAAACCCTTGGTCAAGAAGGCTACAGGAGGCCCACAAGGAGGGGTCCCTTCGACAAAACCTCCACCGCCGGCGAAGACTATAGCGCCGGCGAAGACAACAGGCAACCAACAGGGGGAAGGCTCTTCGAGGAGGCCTCCTGCATCGGTAACCAGATTTTCTTCATTTTTCTTCTGGCTTTCGATTTTTTATTTTCGACGTAATTATTCAATCGAATTCCTATTGGTTTTATAGGCCCCTTCGCCCAAGAAAAGGGCAGCCTTGGTGATCGAATCGGGGAGTGATGACGAAAGTGATTCCCCTCCCTCTCCCTTAAAGAGGCGAAGGTTAACGAAGGACGCTTCTGTTCCTACTCCAGCTCCTGAAGGTCGAACCGTCAGAATAAAGGTTGGTGTGAGAAAGCCTAGGCCACCTGCGATGGTCATCGAAGAACCAACTGAGGAGGAACTGAACGCTCTAGTTACCCAGCCTGTCGAAAGTGATAATTCCAGCCCTGGGGCTGAAGTCAATCCACAGGTAATCTATTGGACCCTTCTTATAACTTAGGCATAAATACCAGTATTTGATTATGTCTCTTTCGACATCTGAAGATTTGTCTTCTTCCTCTTTTTCAGGACACTACTGGAAGTTCCCCACCAAGGACTTCAGAAACTCTGGAATCTGCTGACCTTAGCAGGCCTCAGGTGCAAGATTTGGGCAATGACGAAGCCCACACTGAGCATGAGGCCAATGCTGAAACAGTGGAGAAGACAACTGAAGAACCTATGGCGGAGGAAACACAGCCAGAAACGGTTCCTGTGGTGGTCTTGTCGTCAGAAGAGAATCCTGAAGGAAGAGACCAAGGCAATGGCGAAGAGAATCAAGATGCTGTTGACGAAGAGCATGAAGGTGGTACTGGCGAAGAACACCAGGATGACGCCAGCGAAGAACCACAGAATGACGCTGGCGAAGGACCCCAAGGTGAGGTTAACGAAGAACCACGAGTCGACGCTAGTACCGCCTCAGTTCAAGTCGAAGAGCAACCAAACGAGGCACTCAGCATTCAACAGCCCCCAGTTCAAGATAATACTGTGGCAAGGGTCACCTCCTCAAAGCACAGGTCGAAAAAGGACTTGGAAATCTTGAAACAAACTGACCCTGTCAGCTACCTTAATGCAATCGTCGAGAGTAAGAGTTCTTCCGACACCAGTCAGGAAATTCCTACTCTGTCGGGGAAATCTACTGAGACTTCTCCTCTTGATGATGCGTTGGCGAAGGTCAAGGCCCAGTTCTTCAAGAGAGATTTAATGAAGGCTTTAGAGGGGGACCCCACTGCTCCATCTTGCTTAAAAGAGGTTTTGAATGCTGTTGATTTCGATGCTGTAGCCCCAGAAATCTCAGACTTAATCATGGAATTACATTCTATGATTGACCAAGTCTCAGCGGATTACCGGCGCCAACGAACTTTTAACAGTCAGCTCGAAACGCTGCATGGCAAGAGCTTATCTGCGTGGACTGCTGTCTCAAGTTCGACTTCTCGAATTGCCGAGTTGTCGAAACAGAAAGCGTCTGCACAGGAAAGGTTCGATGCTATTGAGCGAGAGAATATCTCCTTCCGAGCACAAATTGCAGAGATAGAGGCGAAGATAAACGCCAACACTGTGCTCCAGGAGGAAATTCTTTCGACCATCCCAGACGCTGAGAGCCAGACTGAGATCAAGCAAGGCCTGGAGTTCGCTGAGAGGGCCCAAAGCCTCGACGCTCAAATTGCCAAACTGGAGCAAGAAAAATCTTGGTGCAAGAAGAGGTTGGATTTGCAGCATGCTAAGTATCTTCGACTCAAGAATTCTCTTTCCTTTTGATTCTCTTTTGTAACCATCTTCTGTAATCGTTTTCGACAACAATTGCCATTTTGGCTGAAAATTAATAAAAATTTCCATTTTGGCATTTTTATGGTTAATTTAGTTTATTATTTTATTTTTATCTCTTGAAGTATAGGCTTATATTTTTTCAAATATTTACCATTTACTCTCAAGAGCCTTTTATCACCACTTATCTCTTCGACTTCATAGGCTCCACCAGAAAAAGTTTGGATAACTCTGAAGGGTCCTTCCCATTTGGGTGACCATTTCCCCATGCTTCGATCCCGTCGATCCATGGGAAGAATTACCTTCCAAACTAAATCTTCAGGCAAAAATACCTTAGGTTTTACCTTTCTATTATAAGAGTCTTCGACTCTTTTCTTCTGAAGCCTGAGTAAGTCGAGAGCGTGTAATCTCTCTTCGTCTAAATCCACCAGTTCATCTAACATCATATTCCAATAAACCTCAGAAGGAATATCATAATGCCTCTGAACTCTTGCAGACTGAAGACAAATTTCTGCTGGCAATACTGCATCATGGCCAAAAGTTAGCCTATATGGTGTTGTACCAGTGGCTTCTTTTAGAGAAGTTCGACAAGCCCATAAAATCTGGTCTAACGTCTTATGCCAATTCTTTGGTTTCTTCCCAACATGCTTCTTTATCAAGCCAATCACCACTTTGTTAGCTGCTTCGACTTGACCATTCGCCTGTGCATAGTAAGGCGTGGATGTTAGGAGTTTGAAACCTGTTTCCTGAGCAAATTCCTGCATCTTTCGACCAGTGAAAACTGAACCTTGATCAGTTGTTATTGTCTCAGGGATTCCATACCTAAATATAATGTTCTTTTGAATAAATTCAATGACATTTTCTTGGTCCACATTGACTAAAGGGACAGCTTCGATCCACTTAGTAAAATAATCAATGCCTACCAATATGTATTTCTGACTCTTAGATGATGCTGGTCGAATCTCTCCAATAAGATCCAACGCCCATCCTCGAAAGGGCCAAGGCTTCACTATCGAGTGAAGTTCGCTTGCTGGTACATGCTGGATGCCTGTATGAACTTGACACTCTTGGCAACCTTTGGCGAACTCAACACAATCTTTCAGCATAGTGGGCCAATATAGTCCTTGTCGAAACAACAACCATTTCATCTTATGGCCTGCTTGGTGAGCCCCACATGCCCCAGCATGCGTAGTCGAAAGGGCTATGTATGCTTCAGTTTCACTTAGACATTTCAGCAACACCCCTTCAGGCGTCTTCTTGAATAACTCATTACCCATGAGTACAAAACTCAACGCCCTGTATTTTGTTTTTCGTTCTGTCGGAGCTCCTGGATTTTGAAGATAGTCCACAATGGGTTTCCTCCAATCCTGGTCTGACAAATTATCAATGAACGAAATCTCGAAGTTTGAGTGATCAGCATATCCTAACCTTGTTGATTCCAAGTCTGTTGGTGATAGACAAGTTGCTCTTATCTTCTCTCGAACTTCGATTGCTCTTTGTAATCTCGTTTTTGAAATTTTATACCCAGATGCAATCTGTGCCAAGTCATTGGCTATTTGATTTTCGACTCTGGGTATGTGTCGAATATTGACACTTTCAAATTGTTTCAATAAACGATTTGCTATCACAAAGTACATAATGAGATTCTCTCTTATGCATTTATACTCCTTTGTGACTTGCTTGATGACTAACTCTGAGTCTCCCATTATTTCGACTCGAGTTGCCCCCAATTCCAACAATATTTCAAGGCCAGTAATTAGAGCTTCATACTCAGCCTCATTGTTCGAACAAGAACCTTCGATTTGGTACTTGAATGTTGTTGGAATTTTATCTGGAGAAATAAGTAAGACTCCTACTCCTGTTCCATTTTTATGGCTGGAACCATCGAAGTAGAATTTCCAAGGTTCTATCTCCACGTAATTAATATCCTCGACTTGAATTGAGTGGTCGACTATGAAGTCTGCAACCACTTGTCCTTTTACTGCCTTAAGAGGCATAAAGGTCAAGGAGTATTCAGTCAATGCTAATGCCCACTTGCCGATTCGACTATGCAAGATAGGTTTCGACAACATATATTTGAAAACATCAAAATGAGACGAAACATAAACATCAACTGGTTTTATATATTGTTTGAGTTTTGTACAAGAGAAATACAGACATAGACACAATTTTTCAACTTCGCTATATCTAGTTTCTGCATCATTCAAAACTCGACTGAGATAATAAATGGGTCTTTCGACTCCATTCTCATCCTCTTGGGCTAACATACTTCCCAGAGTTTTGTCAGATGCAGCTATGTACAATCTCATACTCCTATTGCTACAAGGAGGCACCAAAATAGGTGGCTTAGTGAGGTACCCTTTGATTCTGTCGAAGGCTTCTTGTTGCTCTTGCCCCCATTCGAACCCCTCTTTATTCAGTCGAAGTAAGGGTGAAAAGGCCTGAGCTTTCCCACTTAGGTTAGATATAAACCTTCTCAAGAAATTTATCTTGCCTAAGAGGGATTGCAATTCCTTCTTATTCAATGGCGCTTTCGCTTCCAAAATTGCCTTCGTCTTGTTCTGATTGATTTCGATTCCTTTCTTGTGGACAACGAAACCCAAGAAATCTCCAGCTTTTACACAGAACGCACACTTCAAAGGGTTCATCTTCAGACCATGTTCTCTCATTCTTTCGAATGATTGTCGAAGGTGGTCAATGTGACTCTTCCTGGAAACAGATTTTATAACAATATCATCAATATAAACTTGCATAAACGTGTTAATAAAATCGTGGAAGATAGTATTCATTGCTCGCTGGTACGTTGCCCCAGCGTTCTTTAGGCCAAAAGGCATCACGACCCATTCGTAAGTGCCTAAGGCCCCAGGGCATCGAAAAGCTGTTTTCGACACATCCTCTTCAGCAATGAAAATTTGATTATATCCTGAATAACCATCGAGCATACTCAGGTATTCGTAGCCAGCGGCAGAATCGACTAGCATTTCCGCCACAGGCATAGGATATTCATCTTTGGGGGTGGCAGCATTCAGATCTCTGAAATCTATGCACACCCTTAATGTGCCATTTTTCTTAATTACTGGCACAATATTTGCAATCCATTCGACATACCTTGTAACACGGATGAATTTGCATTTCAGAAGTCTTTCGACCTCCGTTTTGATCTTCGACAAAATTTCTGGAGCGAAGCGTCTCGGATTTTGCTTGATTGGCTTCTTTCCAGGTTTGATTGGCAACTGAAGTTCTACCAATCCTCTGTCGAGACCAGGCATTTCGTCATAATCCCATGCAAAACAGTCTTTAAACTCCTTCAGCAATTGGATTACTTCCAACCTAAGTTCTGGATCAATTTTGGCGCTGATGTAAGTTGGCCTATTCTCTGATCCTTCGCCTAAGTTGATTTCTTCTAAAGGGTCTTGTGCTAACATCTTAATGTTGTTCGCCAAGGGATCCTTTTCGAAGCCCAAAGGCTCATCGTCATAGATCGCGTCGAGCCTCTGTTCTTGCATTTCGTCTGGCATGATATCAGGAGGTCTTGGATCGAAATCCTTTCCTGGGCCAACAGCAGATAATTGTTGATCATTGGCCTGTGTGGCCATGTACTTTACTTCGGCTTCGAGAGCCGTTATCATCTTGGTTTCAGCCACATAGGCCGAAATTCGCTTCAGAGATTGTGACTCAGTCATTATCACTGAATTCACTTCCCCAACCAGTTGGTTGGATACCAGTTAGCCCACTGAATTCTATGTGGGACACGTCCTCTCTGTCCCATTGGAAACCATGCTCAGGATGCAGGTATAGGGAACAAAAGGTGTTTGGCGCTGGCGCCATGTCGAAGTCAGGAGCTGGACATGGCCCTATGTGAGCCAAGTTTTTGTCGAAATCTGTTACACCCAAGTGGTTTACTTCGCCAAGGTAGTAACTCTGATCAGCCTCTATGTTTTCGACCAGCCCATCTGGGCGCCATAGAAGCAGTCTTTGATGCATCGATGAAGGCACAGCACCTACACCATGAATCCACTCACGGCCTAACAAAAGGTTGTAGTTAGGTTTGGCCGAAATGACCATGAACATTGTTGGTCGAAGGATCGACCCAACTTTTATGTCGAGCTGGATCACTCCCATGGTGGTCCCAATGCCTCCCTCATAGTTGGACAGGACCATATTGTGAGGTTTTATTTCTTCATCCCTTTTGCCAATCTTTATTAGCACAGAATGAGGGATAATATTGATAGTGGCCCCACAGTCGACCAATATTTTGTTCACAGTGGTCTCTTCGAGCTTAGCCCTTATGAACAAAGGTTTGAGGTGATTCTTCATCGCCTCTGTGGGTGGCTCGAAGAAGCCATTTTGTTCCTCTGTAGTGCCATTGTCCATGACAAAATAGCACACTGGCCTGTGTCTGGCCATTTCTTGTTCCACCTCCCAGTCACTGGCTTCGACTTCTACTTGTCGATTGAATTCCCTGGGTAGTACTGAAACAATGTTCACCATTATATCCAAAGTATCGTCGGACTCAGCATCATCTTCGTCTTCGACTTCGCTCTGGTTAGGCCAAACTAGCCTGTTGGTAACTGGTTCTCTCTCAAGAGGCTTTCTTTGTTTCCTTTGAGGCACATTCGAACTAGTCTCTGCCTTAGGTTCGTTGGCAGCCTCCCTTTCAGCTTTTCGCCTTCTTTGATATCTCCTCCATTGGGATCTCGACATAGGATTTTTTCCCTTGTAGTTGCTGGACACTTGAGCAACCTTGGGTGCAGCAACTTGAGGATCTTTCTTCTGAATTAAAGAGGAACCTCTTGGCACTTCGAAAGAATGCCATTTCTCTTCACTTGGCCTTTTCCGGCCAGATGTTTTGTACCAAGTGTCTACTGGTACATTTGTTGGAGGCCTAAAAGTCAAAGGCCTCTTGTCTTGATTAGAACCCCTTCTGGGATCATGTCGAAGGTTAGAATTCTCCCTTCTCTTGTTCGCTGCTCTCACTCCTTGTATGTGTTCAGCAGCTTTTTTATCAAAGATAGAACTGCATCTTGGACACAGCATAACCTCTGATTTCTTCTTCTGGCATCTTTGTAAAAAATCTGCCAAGTTTTCGTTTTCCCTAGGGAAAGCCGTTTTATTTGCCTGCTCTTGCCTTATGGCTTCTTCTGAAGTTTTAGGGTCAGAAAGTTCAACCATGTTGATATTCATTGTATCCTTAGTAGCAAGAGTTAGTTGTTTCATTTGTATCTCCAGATTCTCCGTCTGGCCTTGTACAGTGGCCAATTGGGAACTGGGCTTTGGTCCAGTTTTTTGTGCTTCAGCAGTCTTCGACTTTGGGTCTTCGACCGCTTTCTGGACAGCCTCAATTGTCTTCCTGGATAAGTTTCCAGAAAAACTGCCAAAGATTGGCATGTTGATGTGGTCCTTAGAGACTTCGACCATGTTAATGCCTGGCTTCTTCGACTGGATCTTGGTAGCCTCTATCATGTTCACCTCAGAGGGTTCTGCATAGTGGGCTTCAGCCTTCATTGGATTGGAGTCGACAGCCATGGGGGATTTGTCAGCAAACTTTAATCTCCCTTCCTCAATAGCGTCTTGCACAAGATTCCTGAAAAGAAAACATTGAGAAGTTTTATGGCCCAGAAAATTATGATATTTGCAAAAACCTCTCTTCTTTCTTTGATCAAGAGGAGGCACTTTTACCCCAGGGGGTACTATCATTTGGCCATCTTTAACTAGCAAGTCGAATATTTCATCACATTTTGTGATGTCAAAACTATAAGTCTTTTTTGGGAACCTATCGTTGGTCTTGTCTGGACCAATGGGATTTTTCCCATTTGAGGGGACTAATTGTTTACAAGAGTATGGAGGCCCTTGTTTTAGTTCTGCTAAGTCGACTTCTCCTTCTTCGACAGCTAAAGTATCGTCGAAGGATTCTAGATCTTCGTCATCCATCTCAACGTACGCTATTCTTTCTCTCTTGTGAGTTTTTGTTGCCTTAGCTTTTTCAGCTTTAAGGCGTTCGACTTGTCGAACTCTATCGGCCAGTTGGGCCATGTCTCTTAGGTACTGGGTATCTAGCTTCTTCCTAATAGAATAATCTAAACCACCTGCGGCCATTTCGACCAGCTCATGTTCTGGCACTTGTGTAAAACATCTCGCCTTAAGCAACCTAAACCTATTCAGATATTCGTCTATAGGTTCAGTGAAACGTCTCTTCACACTCGCCAGTTCTTTCAGGCTTATCTTGGTTTGCCCCATATAGAATTGTTCATGGAACAACCTTTCCAATTGGGTCCAATGGTGGATCGAATTGGGGGGTAGAGTTGTAAACCAAGTAAAAGCGTTCTTGGTTAAGGAACTTGGGAAGTATTTGATCCTTAGGTTTTCATTATTTGAAATGTCTCCTGCTTCGATCAAATACCTTGCCACATGTTCGACAGTGGATTCTGTCGTGTCCCCAGAGAACTTAGTAAATTTGGGGACTTTGGTTCTAGGGGGTAAGTCAGTTTGTAACACATATTCTGACAAAGGAGAAGTAAAGTTGGGCCTTCGAAAGCCCATGTTCATCCCATTCTGAGTCATGATCCTTTCGATCATGGTTGCCAGATTATTTTCCAAACCCATGTTTTGGTGTTGGATATGCTGAACCACTTCGTCAGCATTTTGGTTTCTGTTAACTAACCTTACCTCTGGGGCTATTACCCTAGGTTCTTCGACAGGTTGTTCTACAGGCTGTTGAGCCTGATTAATGGTGGTTTCTTCCTCTACAAATATCCCCTGATTTCCTCTTATTTGCGCCCTTTGGGGCTGTCGAATAGGTGGGGGTACTCCAAAGAAGTCAGCCAAACGCGTCATTTGCGCTGTAACTTGCTGATTCGACTGAGTAGTATTTTGTATTAGAGGATTTAGCATTGTACTCAAAGTTTGTGCCAACATTTGCACCATATCATGGTTGCTTTCGTCCATCTGTTGCCTCAAGACTGCTGTCGAGGCATTTGTAAGGCCATGGGCTACTTGGGACGTTCCTCCTAAGAGTTGGGTCCTATTTCTATTCGCCATGCCTACTCCAGAGCCTTGGAGTGGCGAAGTGGCACTCACGAAAGGGTCTGAATAAGTGGACGCAGCATTCGTCAGGCTTGCCAATTCAGAAGTTGGCATACCATAGAATGGAATAAATCCTGGGGGAACCACTGGCCTTGGGCCAGTATTTCCCCTTGGAGGGGGGGTTCCCAAAGGCATTCTGGGGCCTGTTAACGAAGTTATTGGCCCCGTAGTTGTGACTGACACTGCTGGCATCGAACCAACATTCGTCGCTTCACTAACGGTCATATTAACCGTTGCTCCCACACTTGGTGGTGGAATTTCATTATTGTTTGGCGGATTCGCCATCTCTTCCCTTCTTCTGGCAGTATTGCTATCGTTGGTGTATATTCTACCACTCCTCAATAACATACAACTCGAAAAGATGAGATTTTTTCAACAATCAACACACAGTCCCACCAGGTGTGCCAATTTGTTTACCTAGGGATTTGGTAAACAACCGCTGATCCTCCAAATGGTTACTTATTTGGTTACTCGCAGGATCGATCAGATTGATCCTATGGACATAGGTTGATTTTGAAGTTTAATTAATGTGGATAAGGCTTTAAGTAAATTGTTTAAAGTAAATTGCATAAAGGAAAAGGCTTGGTAAAATAAACAAGGCTTGAATGTAAAGGTTCGACAGGAATCTTAAAGGGAAAAAGCATGTAAAATACTGGAAAAGTAAATGACTTGAATTGATAAAATTGGTGTTTCACACATACATTTCTCAACAATTCGTTCGCTCACACTGGGTACTTGAATCTAAATGAGTGACTATGTATCTATTGTGAACACACGCGAGAAACTACACGTCTACTCCTATTTATACAAAAACATTCCAAGTAACCGTCGGGCAGTTACACTGCTTCGAGATCAAGCCACTTGTCACGCTCTCCATGCTCGACGCTCCAGATCCTTGCACGTTCGCACGTAGTAACTGCTGGAAACCGTTTTCCCTCCAAAGCTTTGAATTTCAAACTGCTCCACTCTGGACCATCGAACACGTTCGTCAAGAGACGTCTTCGACGAAAACTCCTTCGACGTCGAAGGCAATCAGCCTTCTTCCTTGGAAGAAATCTTCTAAGTATTTTGCCATCTTTCGACGGTCATTTCGACAGGCTTAGCCAGTCGAAAGCATCTTTCAGCTTTTAATGGCTGCTATCAAGCAAAACAAAGGTGTCGAATTTAGGAGCCAACAACTATACAAGCGCAATCATGATTGCATCCTGCTCCGTTGTGTGGACAAGATTGAAGCTGAGAAGATCATGGTTGAACTGCACAATGGTACCCTTGGCACTCACTCTAGCGGGCATACGATGGCTAAGAAGATTCTACGGGCAGGCTATTACTGGTCTACCATGGAAGCTGACTGCCATCAACATTACAGGACTTGTCACAAATGCCAAATCTATGCGGACAAGGTACACATACCTCCAGTTCCTCTCAATGTCTTAACAGCTCCTTGGTCGTTCGCTATGTGGGGAATCGACATGATTGGAGAGATCAAGCCTACAGCTTCCAATGGACACCACTTCATTCTAGTGGCTATTGATTACTTTACTAAATGGGTCGAAGCAGCTTCCTTCGTATCCGTCACAAAGAATGTGGTTGCCCGCTTTATCAAGCAGAACCTCATTTGTCGGTACGGCATCCCCGAAAGGATCATCACTGACAATGGTACAAACCTTAACAATACTATGATCACCGCTTTGTGCGAGCAGTTCCAGATTCAACATCACAATTCATCTCCCTATCGGCCAAAGATGAACGGTGTTGTCAAAGTTGCGAACAAAAATATCAAGAAGATCATATAAAAGATGACAGTCACCTACAAGGACTGGCATGAGATGTTACTGTTTGCTCTCCATGGGTACTGTACCACGGCGCGTACATCAACTGGGGCAACACCATATTCTTTGGTATACGTCATGGAAGTTGTTTTACCTATCGAGGTTCAGATTCCCTCCTTGAGAATCATGAAGGATGCTGGTTTAAGTGAAGACGATTGGATTCAGACCCGGCTTGATCAATTTAACTTGATTGATGAAAAGCAACTTACTGCTGTTTGTCATGGTCAGACGTATCAAAAGCGGATGATTAAGGCATTCAACAAGAAAGTCAGGCGCCAGATATATCAAGTCAGGGATCTTGTAATCAAGCGGATCATCTTGCCGCAAAGTGATCCCAGGGGCAAATGGACTCCTACCTACGAGGGACCATTTGTGATCAAAAACATCTTTTCTGGTGGGGCAATGATATTAACCACCATGGACGGTGATGAATTGTCGCACCCTGCAAACGCAGACATAGTCAAAAGATACTACGCATAAACGACCCGGAAAGTTGAAAACCCGAAAGGGCGACTTGGGCAAAAAGGGTTTCCCGGTGGATCGAAAACCCGAAAGGGCGGTCCAGGCAAAAGTTAAGGAATTAAAGCGTATGACTATGTCTCGTCGAATCACTTTAAGGACAATCTCTTCACGGACAAGCTCCGGGCTTCTGATCAACTCAATCATCTTCGGACGAAGCAACGAATAGACAAGATATCCAGAGCTACGAAGGCTATAGTAGAATGGGAATCCCATGGAATTTTCACACATAGCCATCTTTCTTTGTATAAATGTTTCTCATTTTTATGACAATGTTCTCTTACTAGGATGTCTGTCTCCTTTGTACAAAATACTTACACAAAGTTAATACAAAGATACTTCAAAGTGCATAAAACTATTTGCTTTTTCTTCTTTTTTTACACATGTGTTTTATTTGAAAACGTCCAATGATTTATTTAATGAGCATATGCATTTGAATATAATCACTGTTTACAAATAAACGAAATGGGAAAGAATAATTATTGATAGGTTGAAGGTATAGGAAAACGTCTTCAGGCTATTCCAAGAGAAATCCCCTGCAGTACATCATCTAGGTCCCCAGCGGAGCTAAAACATTGAAATACGTATCCCCAACGGAATTACAATTTCAAATCCCTTAACCCCCATCAGAGTTAAGTCTTCAAACTCCCAATCCCCAGCGGAGCAAAAACCCTGAATTGCAGACCCTCAGCGGAGATGAAACCTTCTTCCCCCAACAGAGTCAAATTTCCAACTATCAATCTACAGCGGAAACCATTCAGTTTTCCCCAGATTCCCCAGCAAGTTGTCTTAAAGTCTGAGAGTCAACCAGATAACAGTTATCTCCAAACTAGGATAATTCCCCAGTAGAGTGGCATACAACCCAAACTCCTGAACTTTTTCCAAACAGGAATAAGCTTTTCCCCCAGAGTCCTGAACTTACTCTTCGGCAGGATAGCTACTCCCCAACAGAATAAAGATTCTCATTCTTGATTCCCCAGTGAAGTTGCCAGAGTCTTCATTACTCCCAGCATGAATTTGTCAGAATTTTTAATCCCCTGCAGATCGAAGATTCTCATTCTTGACTCTCCAGCATGAACTCCCCAAGGATTCAAATTCCCCTAACAGATTGAAGATTCTCATTCTTAATTCCCTGTGGAAGCCATCAGAGTCTTCCTTATTCTCCAGCAGATCAAGGTTTTCCTTTGTCTGATCCCCGGTAGAGATCATCAGAATTTTCCTTGTTCCCCATCCGAGTAAGGATTCCCATTATTTAACCCCCAGTGGAAGTCTTCAAAGTTCTCTGGATTCCCCAAGCAGGTTTCTCAAGCAACACTTGGCATTATTTTCACAGTAGAATTTTTGTCAATTCTCCAACTCCAAAGACTTGAAGGACCCCTATCCCCAGGAAAGTCGTGAAGGATTCTCACATCCCTACAGAAGTCGTCAAAGATTTTGAATCTCCGGCAGCAGTCAAGGATTTCATTATCCCCAGCTATCAATGATTTATTTTCCTCAGCAATATAGCAAATCAGCTTACATGCACATACATTACACTCATATATCATAAACATGGATAAAACACATATATTGCATCATACATTTCATGCAACATAACTTTGTGTTTCAGCTAACATTTTACCCTTTTCAGGATAAGATTAACAAGCTACCAATATACAATCATGATACAGCTTAGAGATGCTCGAGACACGGATGCTATTCTATTGCTTATTCAGATTCAAAGCTCAGATACAGCTTAGAGATGCTCCAGACACGGATGATATTCGATCGCTTATTCAAATACAAGATTCAGATATAGTCCAGATACGCTCCAGACACGGTAGCCATGCTGTCACTTATTCTAACTTTTTCCCCAGCTCAGAGATGCTCCAGACATGGATGCTATTCTGTCGCTTATTCAAATACAAGATTCAGATACAGTTCAGATACGCTCCAGACACGGTAGCCATGCTGTCACTTATTCTTACTTTTTCCCTAGCTCAGAGATGCTCCAGACACGGATACTATTTTGTCGCTTATTCAAATACAATATTCAGATACAGTCCAGATACGCTTCAGACATGGTAGCCATGATGTCACTTATTCTGACTTTTTCCCCAACCTAGAGGTGCTCCAGACACGGATGCCCTTCTATCACCTATTCGGAATTCAGATTCAAATACAGTTACAGCTTGGATATGCTCCAGACGCGGACGCCATTCCTTTGCTCATACAGATTCAGTTTCCAGATACAGTACAGATACGTTCCAGATACGGACACCATTATGACACTCATTCTTCTGACCTGCAACTTACAGTTCAACAAACATTCTTGGATGGCATCTACAATCCCATCTCCGACAAGATTATGTCACATCTCCAAATGGCATCTTTAAGCCCATTCCCTCAACTATACTTTGACGAGTGCAAATTTATGGGCACTCTAGTGTCCAATCATCTTTTACCTTCGAGTCACGAACGAAAAAACTCGCCAATCTCACTCTTCAGGTTCAAGAAGATTGAACTGGGGCAGCTGTTGTACCCCAAAATTTGCCCTCTCATTTTATCAAGATTCTCCTTACAAGACTCCTTGGACTCAAGACCAGATTAGGGTTTGCTCAGCTCAAGACATCTCCTTGCACTAATGACCTGAAATTAGGGTTTGAGTTTGCACAAGGATTTTTGGACTTCCAATGCCTCATGTTACTTTCATACTTCATGTTGGACCTCTAAGGTTTCTCATACCAAGTTTCAAGCCTTGAATCAAATTTTTGCCCAGTCAATTGGATAGTTGACCTAAAAATCAGCTGTATTGGAGAAAAAGTCAACCATGGCCAGTTTATAGTCAAATATCATAATTTTTTATCCACATCAACATTATAGACTCATATGAACCATTTGATCAAGTTTGGACCACAACTCCTCAAGAAATTTGATCAGATCATCAAAAGGGCAAAATGGTCAAAATTAGGGTTTTGACTGTAGAAGGGCAATTTCTGATTTTTCACCTAGCCAATGGAAAATTGGGTTCAAGCATGGTTTCAAGGACTCAATAGCATCATATTGACCTAATCACAAGGTTCAAAAGATCTCAAATGCATTGGATTGACAAATGAATTTTCCAGTCAACTGATCAAAAATCAACTGTACACTGAAAAGTCAAACTTTGACTTTTTGGTCAAAATCAAGTGCCAAGGGTCGTTTTTCATCAAGATGTGTCAAAACATGAAGCTTGTACAACCTTGGCTTTTGTCAACTCACCTTTTGCTTCAAAAACAAGAAAGCTTGCAAAAAGTCCACAACTTGTGCATCTGATAAAACCAAGCTTTGTAACATTTTCAAACAATCTCAGCATATTGTACCAAGCCAGAAAACACGAATTGCCAAGATTCCAAACACCCAAAACACAAAAACACCAACTTCTGCCCAAAACACGGCCATCTCTGCAAATCACAAGCCAAAACATATTTCACTCGTGCTTTTTGTCTTGAACCACTTCAAACACATTCCCTACAACCCACCTGAACTATCCAAGCCATTGTTGAGCAATTGTAACTTCATTTTCAAGCTTCACCATTTTCATTTTGAAGTTTTGCAGGTTGAGTTCTACAAGGAGATTCAGGCCATTTCAAAGCAAGCTAAGCATTGGGAAAGGTTGAGACAACTTCAAGCAAGCTCAAAAGTCCTTCAGGCCTCGTTCAAAGTTGCTGCATTGCCATATTCGAACTTGACTGAACAAGGTAATTTCCAACTTTCTATCTCCTTATTTAGACATCCTTAGGCTTAGGTTTGTGAAGCAAAAATGTAGTCTTTAATGGGCTTGAGCTGTACATATGCATAGTTCTTATTTATATTAACTGTGCTAGGAGAATTTGGATGATGAACTTGCTGAAAATTTTAGGTCAGAAATTAGGGATGACAAAATTCTCTCTGGTCTTTGAGAGTTAGATCAAGTTTTTTATATCATTGAAATCGTGATTTAACAAGCTACAAGTTTCATGTTGCAAGATTTCATTTTTAAGCACGTATGCAAGAGTTACAAGTTTGTACATGGCGCGCGCATTTTTCTGGTTTGAAGGACAGGGACGAAGTGGAAGTGGGCTTGGGCCTGGCTTGTTTGACTTTTGACACCCCCCATTCTGTTATTTGCACCCCCTTGGCCCATTTTCTTTATTTTGTATATTTTCCATTTTCTATTTTTATTTTCTGACTTTAAATATTTTTTCCAAACATTTAAAATCACCAAAAATATTTTCTTTATTTTTTGTATTTTATCATATTTTTTTATTTTATTTTTATATAATAAATAGTTTATTAAGTAATAATATACTTTTATTTTCTTAAATAAACTTGTAAATAATACAAAAATATTAGATATTTTTATTTTTATTATTTATACATTTAAAATAACATTATTTTTTTCTTATATTTTAAGACATAAACAAATCCATTTTTACATACATAAAAATTAACACCAAAAACATTTCTTTGCATATTTACATAATTATTGTATATTTAAATATTTTCTTATTTATTTATTTGTACAAATAAATTCAATATGGTTGTAATAGTGTTAGGACTTTATTTTATGCAAATATCCCCCATTCCAAACTTTGTACCCCCCCCCCCCCCCCCTTCCCATAATAATGTTGTAATAGTCTTAGATTTACTTTACGCATTTATTGCTTTTATATGCATGATAGTAAATTAGAGTTTGTATGCAAAATACCAAAATCAAACAAATAGCATGACTAAACACAAGACAAAAATGCATGAAAAATGACAACACATTACACACAAGCACCCCTAGGGTTTCACCCACTTTGTTGCCTTAAAATGGCCATGGTATACATGCTAGGTATCTTGGCAAAACAAAACAAAACAAAACAAAAAGATCATAGTCCCTCGATGACGCTATCTTGGTTGCCTAAACAAAAATGATCTAGTCCCTCAAAAAACTTGCTAAGATACTTGGCAATATTGTTATCATGGTCATACGATGACCCACGCCCGTCCCGTTTAACATCCAAAGATATGGTTGTTTACCAAATACAATGGTAAAACAACAATGTCAAAGGGTTAAAAATTTACAAGAAAGACTTTTGATTAGGGTAGACAACTCTTAGTTACTTGATCAATTTGCAAACATCCTTGCTATTTTCAAAAGCACACAACACAATTTCAAAACATTTCCCAAAACAAACTTTCAAACATTGAAACATTTTTCAAAAGACAAACACCTTTGTATATATTCAAACAAGAATCATTACAAAGGTTTCCTAGACAAAGGCCTCTTTTCAAAATACTTTCAAAACCACACACACAAAAGCACCATTTCAAACAATTGAAAAGCAAAAGCAAGTGATCTAAACAAGTAACTAAGAGCCCATGGAAAACCATGGATGAAAATAGTGCTAGCACCTTCCCTTTTCATAATCTACCCCCCGAACCCAAGAAAACATCTCAAAGGTCTTTCCTGTGCTTTTTGACCTTTCCTTTGGATAAAATAAAAAGTCAGTGGCGACTCTTGCTAAACCGAAACATTTGGGAACACAAACGCAAAACCTCAAGTCAGTTCTCCCACCATATCACACCTACTATTAGTGAGTAGGTAGCCCTAGTTGTTGGATGTAAGAGGGACATTTGAAGGGATGTTACGGTCACGAAGGCAACTTGGCAAGGATTTTTAGTAACTGTCCTAAAGTTCTAAGATCACTTTTTACTGAGGCAACGTCGAGAGGGTCATCGTAGGACTTGTGATCTTTCAAACTAGAGGACAATCACTAAAACTTCTCACGTTTCGAGAATTGTGACTGTTTTTAGAAGGCAACCAAAGTGGGATACCCTAGAGGTGTGCATGTGCAATTGTGTTTAGTTCAGCTATTTATCTTGCGTTATTAGGTTTGCTAGCCTTAGATTTCAGTCTTTTCATGCAATCCTAGTTACTAGCAGTTAATATGTATAGAAAAATGTAAAATGCGAAAATATAACCCTACGCTATTACATGGCTTCGGGGAGGAGGATATTTACAATGTACAGAGCTTGGGGGAAGAAAAATAAGGAAAGCGGTAAAAAATCCTAATTAGTCTATTACATCCACTATACAGGTACAGTAATATAAAAATACGGAAAATAAATAACGCGTGAAAGGTAAAGACGTCTAAAACTTAATGAAATTCTAAATGAAATAAGAAAATATTTTTTGTTTATTTTAAATTATTTTAAGAAAATAACTAAGTGAAATCAATTCCTAAAATTTAATTAGAAAACAAGGTTAAGTAAAAAAATTAAAATCTAAGTTTTTGTTGTTTTTATTATGAAAAGAAAAAAAATTAAAGCTAAATCAAGTCCTAAGTTCTAATTCATTTTAAATTAAAGAAAATATTTAAAATATTTATTTAATTTATTTACAAAATTAGTTTAATTAAAAAATACTAACTTAATATTTTTTGTGATTTTTATGATTATTTGTTTAATTAATAAATAAAGAAAACAAAAATAAATAAAACTACAACAATACAACAAAAATCCTAGATGGGCCTGATAGCAAAAGAAAAATAGGGGTGTTGTTTGAAATTGCTAGGCCCAATTGAAATTAAGCCCAGACTTTACGCATAATCCAATGTTACTGGCTCTTGAGGATCCATCATGGACATCTGGATCTGGATCGTTTGATTTGGCACTGATGAGATCCAATGACAATGATGATGGAACATATGATACGCACGCTTGGATTTAGTACACAGGATCTGTAAAGTATGTGTTAGAAAAATAAAATTCCCTTACGCCTGGATCGAACCCATGATCTGCAAGGGATATGCCTTTATAACGCGTATTACCATTGGACCATGTTGTTTTTCTGATATCAATCTGAAACAAATAAAACAAAAATAAGAATAAATACTATGGCCAGAGAAGCTTCGGAGCCCTAGCTTTGGTCGTCTTCTCCAGCGACCTGTAATTTGCAAAAATGCACAAATATGATTTTTAAAGCTCTGAAAAGCCATGCCCCCCTAAATTGAGCCCCCTGATTCCAAATCCACCCTTATTTTTGGCTAAAGATGGCTGGGTCATGCGTTTCGAATCAAAGTATACCAAAACAGAGATAAAATGGCTTAGGGAGATATTGCGCTCATGAGGCTATCCTACCGGTTTAGACCTGTTCAGGCAATACTCAGAATCATGTTAGAAACATCAATCACACCTAAAACTAAACAAATTAAAAGAAACAGATCTTTGAAAAAAAACGCAAAAAAAAAGTTTATGATATGCAGTTTTTGTGCGTTTTGGATCACGGAGATTGATCCAAGCTTACTATGTGTTCTTGCTGAGAGTGAATCAAATGGCTTTTTGCAACGAGGAGGCTTGAAAAAGTGGTTTTGAAGTTTGACAACTTTGGAGATTTTTTGCAATTTTTTTGTGTGACTCCTTGAGGTGTTTTTTTAGCCGTCCTTTAAGCTTGCTAGTGTGTTCCTTATATAGAGGGGATGGAGGGGACAAGAGGGAAAGGGATAAACAGCCACTAAGTTGGTGTTTTAAGGCCATGAATATCACTTTGAAACTTTTCCAAAGACATGGTTTCTTGTCCCTTTTATTTTTGAATTTGTTATGGACCTGGACACATTTGACTTTCGAATGCCCTCCTTCGAATGACTCTGATTGCCTCCTTCAAATAGCCTAGAGTCTTGATTCAAAATGTTCAGAAACCTCCTTATTAGAGCTTCTTCGATTGAGTATATCTATTTGCCTTAGCTTCTTGATTCAAACGACTCAAACGAAAACTTCAATATGGCCAATCGAAAACCTCCTTTGTCACCACCTTCGAATGCTAATGCACAAGAGGCCTGGGCCTGGCCACATGTAGGACAAAGACCCATCATAAGACAAGCTTGTATTCAGCAACCATGTGTCCTTCTAATGAACCAATGAATGCTTCTTCGAAGGGACCTCATGAATGCGCCTTCGAAGGGACTAACATGTGTGTTGAAGTATGAAAAACTATTTCAAAAGGGACCATTGCCCAATCGAAGCTGGCACAAAGGCAGCCAATGCCTTGTGGGTCGAAGGAAACCTTTTGCCTGGTGGATTGAAGGAAAATTTGAAGGAGTCTTGGCCTTGTTTGCTGAAGGCAAGCTGAAGAGGGGGTCTTTGCCTTGTGAATCGAAGGCATGTCTGAAGCAGCCCTTTGTCTTGTGAATCAAAGACCAGTGAAATGGGCCTTTTTCCTTGTAGATCAAAGGCAAGCAGATGGGTCTTTGCCTTATGAAACCAAGGCAAGCATGAGGAGGCTTTGTGAATTGAGCTTGATCGAAGGAGATTCAGCGCCCAATCGAAGCTTGTATGCAGGAGTTCATTGTTGGTGAATCGAAGCAAACTTGTAGGGTATTCTTGCTTGTGAAGCTTAGACCAAGGCTTGTTCGAAGGGGAACCAACGCACAATCGAAGCTGATGGGCCAATGCTTGGTCGAAGGGTTTTAGGAGCCC
This sequence comes from Vicia faba, assembly GCA_948472305.1. Classification (NCBI taxonomy): domain Eukaryota; kingdom Viridiplantae; phylum Streptophyta; class Magnoliopsida; order Fabales; family Fabaceae; genus Vicia; species Vicia faba. The sequence goes on along the minus strand of OX451741.1, from coordinate 1,131,170,312 downwards.
AGTCGAAGCTTGTTGTTATGCCAATCGAAGGGCACTGTTTAACTGCCAATCGAAAGACCCTTTGCTAACATTCAAAAATTCCATTTTCTTTAGGCAAGTGTTTGTAACCACCCATATAATAGAAAAAACCTTGGGAAACATGAGAGGGTAAATTTTGGGGTATAACAGTTGCCCCTGTTCAATCTTCTTAAACCTGAGGATTTAGATTGGCTTGTCTGCCTTTCGTGATCTGAAGGTGGAAGATGATTGAACATTATAGTGCCTAGGAATTTGCACTCACATTAAGTAACATTGTTGGTTGATGATGTCGGGAATGAGCTTACAGATTCCATTTAGAGAAGATGACAAAGAGTCGTTGAAGATGGGCTTAAAGATGCCATCCAAAGTAGATGCTGATTTCACATATGGTTCCTTTGGGGATTCCAGTTCCTGCTGTCTGAGGAGGAGCCCGCTGGGAAATGTGGGTTTTTGTTGTTCTTCTGCTTGAGGAAAACTCTGTGGGGAATAGAGTATAGGAACTTCAGTTGTCCAAGGCTCTACTGAGGAGTTATCTTTGTACTGAAGAGATGAGAGTTTGCTTCTTTCTAGTTGGAATCCAGGTTTCACAGTAACTTGCTTGGCATAATGGAATTAACCGTTACCTAAAAATGTCTTAGAAAGAGCCTGTGTAGGAATGTTCCAGGATGAGTCCATGTTAGTCTGCACCCGGAGATATATGAGAAGGAATCCGTGTAAGATTGCTTCAGGATGGTCATGTAGATAGTTTTCATGTCTGGTTTTAGGTATAAATTTATAAATCAAATGTTCGCAGATAGTTGTCCTGTCTGGTTTCAGGTATTAATCTGGAACTTGAAAATTGTCGGTCACTGAGATAGTTGTCCTGACTTGTTACAAGTATTTATCTCTGACCTGAGAAAGAAAGATAGTTTTCCTGGCTTGTTACAGGTATTAATCTTCAATATCTTCATGCGGATAGTTCTCCTGGCTTGCTACAGGTATTAATCCGCAGTCGTTCGTCCATAAATAGTTCTCCTGGCTTGTTACAGGTATTTATTTGGGACTTGTTTTGTTGGTCACATAGATAGTTCCCCCGTCCGGTTTCGGGTGTTAATCCGTGGCCTATTGTATTTGTTGTTAAACTCGTCTTGCTTCGGGAGTTTATACCACTTAGTCGTGTAGATAATTTTTCCGTCTGGTTTTGGGCATTAATCTTTGACCTGTTGTATAAGTTGATAGTGTTTGTCTTTCTGCAAACTCAACCTGGAAAGGTAAAGTCAGTTTCATGTGATGTCATGATGTATGAATTGCATGACGCTCTCAAAATAAATGAGATTGTGATATATGCATTTGTGCTACGTATGCTATGATGTTTGTAGAAATGATGTATGAATGCAATGTATGAATGTGTCAGTTGTTCCATTGATGTATTGTTGAATTAGGGAAAATAAATCCCTGACTATTGTTGGGGGGAAGAATGTGTGTCTTCAAATTTGTTGAAGTTGAAACGCTGGGAGATAAACTTTTGTTGCTAGAGAAATAAACTTTGTTGGGGAAGGTAAACTCTGTGAGCTGTTTGGGGATTTTGTTGAAATCCTGCAGGGGGATCCTATGAAGCTTGGCGACTTCACTGTAGGATCTTTTGCTGAAGCAGTAATTTGAAGATTCTTGCTCTGCCATGGATATGAGAACTTGACACCATTAGGTTGCATACTGAGAATATGGCAGTGACCTTGTAGTAGGATGTCTATGCCTCTGTATCTACTAGAGAAGGTATCTGCTAAAGGAAAAATATGCGTGGATTTTATGGATGGCCCTTAGATGTTGTCCCATTTCTTAAAGTCATTAGCAACTGTCTTTCTGTTTTTATATGCATAATTGTAAGCAGTAATCACATTCAAATGCATATGTTTAAAAATAATCACTGGACGTTTTCGCACACAAAATAGAAAAATAAAAACAGAAGTTTTGCACTTTTAAAGGAATAGTTTTGTATTAACTTGAATAAGTGTTTTTGTACAAGGAGACGGACATCCTGGTAAGAGAATGCCGTCGTAAGAATGAAAAATATACAAAAATAGTATACAAAGAAAAATAGCTATGTGAAATAATCCCATTGGGTTCCCATTATGCTATTGTCTTTATGCCTTTGAGTGTCTCATCTCTTTCGCTGCTTGTCCGAAGCTGACTGGATTGATCAGTACCACTTGAGCTTGATAGTTGATACTGAAGATTGGTTGTAAGGTGATCCAACGGGACATAGTTATACACTTTAAATCCCTAACTTTTGCCTGGAATGCCCTTTCGGGTTTTTAGTCCACCGGGATACCCTTTTTTGCTCAAGCCGCCTTTTCAGGTTTTCGACTTGTCGGGTGTACAGATTTTTTATGTATATCCCTAATTTTTGCCCGAACCCTTTTGGTTCATCGGGATGCCCTAATTTTTGCCTAGGCCAGTCGACCTAGTGGGTCTTTGTTTATGTGTAGTATCTTTTAACTATGTCCGCGTTTACCGGGTGCGGAAGGTCGTCACCGTCTATAGTAGTTAAGATCATGGCCCCACCAGAAAATATGTTCTTGATTACAAATGGCCCTTTGTATGTGGGAGTCCATTTACCCCTGGGATCACCTTGTGGAAGTATAATGCGCTTAATTACCAGGTCACCAGCCTAATATACCTGACGTCTGACCTTCTTGTTAAAAGCTTTGATCATACGTTTTGGTACATCTGACCATGGCAGACAGCCGCGAGCCTCTTCTCATCAACCAGGTTTAATTGGTCAAGTTGAGTCTGAACCCATTCGTCTTCGCTCAAACCTGCACCTTTCATGATCCTTAAGGAAGGGATCTGGACCTCAATGGGCATGACTGAAGGTGTGAAAAACACAGGAAGGGGGGTTGAATTGTAAAACTTAAAACAAATGCTTAGACAACACAGTATTTTTATCCATGTTCGTTTGATCTCAAACTACTCCAGTCCACCCGTCAAGGTGATTTCGCCTCTCTCCAACGAGGTCTTAATCCACTATATTCAAAGGATTACAACAGCTACTTTAACAACTGTTAAAGCCTTCTTGAGTATTACCACAAACCGGTTTATCTCAAGGAAATCTTTTACAAATAATTTGAACAATGATGTGTTAACGTTTTCTAATAAAACAATATATCACAAATGTGATAATTACACAATTTAAGCTTGGAATGAACTGAATTTTCTAAAGCGTTTGAGTAAGCGTGGTTTTGAAAGCTTGGAAAATTATGTGCGTGCATGTGTGCGTCTTTTCTCAAGCAGATTTGTTTATATAGACAAGGCAGAGATACGTTGTCCATAAAGCCATTTTAATGATAATAACGCACTTTCCTTTTTGAGAAGATCTTGTCTGAGGATAGTCGTTAGCATTTAATTCTGTCTTGAATACTTAATAACGCTTCAGAGTCTTCTTTGCTTATGATAACGCTTCAGAGTGTTCTTTGCTTTAACTTATGATAACGCTTCAGAGTGTTCTTTGCTTTAACTTATGATAGTGCTTCAGAGTGCTGATGACTTGGTAAAGATCTTTGATCAGAGTCAGAGTGTATATGTTTATGCGCAGATTCTGGTCATCAAGCTTCAGCGTATGATCTGGTAGCTTCAGCGTGTAGCACATGTTACTGATCTTCTGATGCTTCTGATGTTGATGTTGATTCCATCGGAACTTCTGTATATACAAAACATAATTTTAAGAAGCATATTTGTCTTATATATAAATCTTACAATTTATTTATTCTTTGTATTTTGTTATCATCAAAACTCTAATTAAGGGTTGTAGAATCAAACTATGTTCTAACAATCTCCCCCTTTTTGATGATGACAAAAACCAGATTTTTTCAATTAAAAATAAAGAATAAAAAGTATAGATTTAAGAATAGAAAACTCCCCCTGAGTTGATTACTTCCCTTTAATTCCATGAGTCTTTGAGCATCAAAACTTTACTGTATCTTTCATCAGAGTTTTGTACATGTTCAAGCTTTTCAGAAGAGAAAAATTTAAATAGATCAGAATGTTTGAGACTTATGTCTCAGTAATCCGTTATTGAAAAATATCATTCTTTCTCCCCCTTTTTGTCAGTTATCAAAAAGAACAAATAATCAGAGTCAAAATGCGTTTATATTAAAAACCAGAAGCAAAGATAAGTTCAGAATAACAGTAATGTACGAATATTACAAATAAACATGTTTTAAAAACAAGGAAATTCTAAGAGGGAGGAGGTAGACGCGTGAACAAGGTTTCCAACAAGCTCTTGATCTGGATGTTGGTTTCCTGTTGTTGGGTTAACATGCTCTTGATTTCCTCAATTTTGTCGTCCTGTTTATCCATTCTTTCATTTATCAACATATCATATCTTTCCAGGTCTTCTAGAGTCTGCCTGTCAAGGGAGGAAGCTTGAGGATCTTCAGAAACTGGATGCTTCTCAGAGCTTTCTGCAATATCCTCTTTTTGACCCAGTGCTTCAACAGGAATCATCTGCTCTGGAGTATCAGTCAGAGTGAGATCAGCTGGACGATGTTCAGACCAGGGAGCATTATCTAGAGGGAGAACTTATTCCTTAAGCAACTGGCTTAGAACTGGACCTTCAATTTCTTTCAGCAGATTGCTGAAGTTCTGTTGAGCTTGTCCGTAGCTCTGTTCTTGCAACTTATGAGTTTCAGAAGATACCCATCTTCTGAACCTTGTCCAAAGGTAGTCTGATGCAGCAGGATCAATCAGCTCAAGACTAGCTTGTTTCAGAGAAGTGATCCACTTTTGTACTTCTATTTCAAACATCAATAAGCTGGTACCAATATCTGGATGTTTTGGTTTTGGGATAGCTGTTTTATGAGTTATGGCAGCAAGACGTTCAAAAACTGTTAAGTCAATGACAGTCTTGATGTTGTCTTCTGGATTGTTCTTTGGTGAGGGAGTGGGAGAGTCATGAATTATTATTGGACTGGTTGGGGAGTTTGGTGGAGTTGATTCTAGAGAAGAGGGAATTTGGGGAAAATTCACAATGGTACCAAGGGGCATACGAATGGCCAGAGGTTCTGTGATTCCAGGAATGGGAATGGTATCAAAATCAACAGTTTGGTTTGATTAATCGTTATGAGGTTCTGGTTCACAGGATTCAGAAGGTTGAGCCTCAGAAGTTTGAACTTCTGGGTGAGATAGTTCAGTTTATGGAGAAGGTGTATTAATGTCTGGTTGAGGATATGGAGGTAGTGGTATTTCTGGTAGTGGAGAGAGGGGAATTTCTGGTTGTGGTTCTGTGGTGGTTTCAGGGTTTGGATTTTCTGGCATGGGAGCAGAAGTATGTTGGTCAAAGGTATCTATATCAGATAGAACTTTTGCAAGTTCTTGTTGGGTTGCTTCAATATTTGGATTTGGAGGTTGGGAGCGAGATCTTCTAAGAGTTAAGGTTTCTGAGGGGTCAAGTTCAGTGTCAAAGTCATCAAATGTTTGTGGTGTGGGGTTTTCAGATTGAGTGGGAATTGGTATAGATGTTGATACAGAAATTGAATCTAAAACAGTTACAAAAGAAGGATTACCTCTCTTTTTAGGAGTCTGTTGGGATGATCCTTCTGCTACAACTTTCCTTTTCTTGGTTTTCTTCAGCACAACTTCTGGAGCCTTCTGCTGCAGATCCTGGATGTTCAAATTAGGTGCTGTACCATCCGCCTTGCAAGCATCCAGATATCTGACTATTATATCAGGTTTAGAATCAATCTCTGAGAACAGAGGAAAGTTATCCAGAGGGACTCTTCTGTTGGAGATTGCTGCAAAAGGAGTGACGCTAGGTTCCTTCTTGATGTTCTCAATCAACTTCATTTTCTTCAGATTCTCTGCATTCATCTGTTTGCCAACAGTAGCTTCCAAAGAGCTGATTTCTTGAGCCTCTGTAAGATGATCAATCAACTTATTCTCTGTTAGAATATCTGATATAAGCCTTCCTAGGGGTATCCAGTCCCTTTTTGTGCACTCCTCTTCTTTGGTTTCTTTAACACTTGTCCTTAGATGGTTAAACAGCAGATGATCCAGATTCACCTTAATCTTCTGGGAGATGAAATAGATCAGAAATTGCTGATCAATATTGATGTAATCAGAAGAGCTGGTAGGCTTCCTGTGGTTTATGCATCCCAGAATGATCTTGGCCCATATTCTGTGCTGGTCTTTTAAATCCCTTATCTTGCTGGAGGAAAGCCCCAGAGTGAAGATTTCTCTAGCAATTAGGGCAACATCAGCACATCTTTCAGCCATGTCAATGCAACGTGCACCACCACCACTGTAGCCTATTAATCTTGCAATGTGGTCCTCAGTAATAACTATCTTCTTCTCCATTATGTATGAAGCAACTTGATGGTTGGAAGATGAAGCATGAATCCAAAATTCCTTTACCAGAATTGGGAATGTTGGACCCACCAGACGGTCAAAATATTTGTCCCAGCCTTGAGCCTTAACTTCTTCAGAGAGATTAAACCCATTCTCTTGAAGACTGTTGAAATCCATGATCAATTCTGAAAGAACTTCTAGATTTTTGATGGGTGTTAGAAGAGTTCTGTAGGGTTCTTCCTACTGTTTATAAGAATCTATTTTCTGAGAACTGGAGGTAGGGATGCTTGAGGAAGCCATGTTCACACGAAGGTTTTGAAGAAATTGAAAGGGTTTTGAGAAAGTATGCAAACTGAAATCAGTAAGATTGAGAGAAAATGAAAGTGAAGGTAAAAGCGTGTAAATGGTGAGAAATGTGTTTAAATAGATTTCTAAACAATTTTGAAAACATAAACGGTAAGAGAGAGAAATTAAATATAATGATTATGAGCATTTAATGATAGCTGATTTTGGGGGATTCAGAAAGATATTGGAACGGTTACCCATGATATGTGTCTCAATGCAACCAATCAGCGCTTTTGACCTTTCAGAAACGTGAACGCGTGTTCAGCCTCAGAAGTAGCTGATGACTGGATGACACTTGTTTGCTTGAGTGAACTGCACATTTCTATCCTTGATTGTGATAGATTCTGATATAATATGTACTTCTAAAGATCTGAAGAAAGATTGATCAGTAGTTCACAAAAAAAACAAAGTTCTGAAGGTTAAGATATGGAATCAAAACAGTTTTATTCTGGGCAGAGCTTCATGCTGAGATGTTTTAGAATGAAGTTGAACCTATCTTCAGAAAGAGGTTTTGTAAAGATATCAACCTATTGATGGTCTGTGTTAATAAATTTTAAATTTAGAATCCCTTTCTGAATATAGTCCCTAATAAAATGATGTTTTATTTCTATATGCTTAGCCCTAGAATGCAAAATAGGATTTTTACTGAGACAAATAGCAGAAGTGTTGTCACAGAGGATAGGAATGTTACTCTCAAATATCTGGAAGTCCTCAATTTGACTTTTCATCCAGAGCATTTGGGTACTGCATCCAGCTGCTGCTATGTATTCAGCTTCTGTTGTTGATAGAGCAATTGTGGATTGTCTTTTGCTGGACCATGAGATCAGATTTTCTTCCAAAAACTGGCAGCTTCCAGAAGTGCTTTTACGTTCTACTCTGTCTCCAGCGAAATCAGCATCACAGTATCCTATCAAACTGTAATTACTTGATTTTCTATAAAACAAACCCAGATTAGTAGTACCTTTCAGATACTCGAAAATTCGCTTAACTGCTGTTAAATGAGATTCTCTAGGATCTGATTGGAATCTAGCATAAATGCAAACACTGAATAGAATGTCAAGCCTTGAAGCCGTCAGATAGAGAAGAGAACCAATCATACCTCTGTAGACCTTCTGTTCTACCTTTTTACTTACCTCTTCTCTTTCCAGAATGCACGTGGGATGCATTGGAATCTTTGATGGCTTACATTCTGAGAGATCAAATTTCTTCAGAAGTTCTCTGACATATTTGCTCTGATGAATGTAAGTTCCTTCTGGGGTTTGATTGATCTGAATGCCCAGAAAGAATTTTAGTTCCCCCATTAGGCTCATCTCAAATTCTGCCTGCATACATTTAGCAAACTTTCTTCCCAGAGAAGGTTTAGTGGATCTAAATATGATGTCATCAACATAAATCTGACATACTAAAATGTCATTCTTAACTGTCTTACAGAACAAGGTTGTGTCCACTTTCCCTCTGGTGAATTCCTTTTCTAGCAGGAAGTTACTTAGTCTTTCATACCAAGCTCTGGGAGCTTGTTTCAGACCATAGAGTGACTTCTTTAGTTTGAAAACATATTTTGGATTTTTGGAACTTTCAAAACCAGGGGGTTGGTGCACATATACCTCTTCTTCTATATAGCCATTTAAGAATACACTCTTAACATCCATCTGATACAGAATGATGCCTTTATTAACAGCAAATGAGATTAAGAGTCTGATAGATTCTAACCTGGCGACTGGAGCAAAGGTTTCTGTATAGTCTATCCCCTCTTGCTAACTATAACCTTGTGCTACCAGTCGTGCTTTGTTTCTGATGACTTCACCTTGTTCGTTCAGTTTGTTTCTGAACACCCATTTTGTTCCAATGACGTTGAATCCTTTTGGTTTGGGAACTAGATCCCATACATCATTTCTTGTGAATTGATTTAGCTCCTCTTGCATTGCTAGAATCCAGTCATTGTCCAAAAGTGCTTCATCAATTGTTGTTGGTTCAATTAGAGAAACCAGTCCCATGAGGGATTCTTTAGAGTTTCTGAAGCTAGATCTTGTTCTGATTGGATCTTCCTTTCTTCCTAAGATTGTTTCTTCTGGGTGATCCATGCTGCTTCTGGATGGTCTTTTCTGGAGTTTATCAACATAAGGTGCTAGATTTCTTGCAGTGACTCTTTCTGATGTTGAGGGAGTGTCTATGTTGAGAGCTTCTGATGATTTGTCTTCAGTACCTGTGAGTTCAACTTCCATACCTGCAAGGAATTCATTCTGCTTTGACTTTTGAGAGTCAAGCTTATCATCAAAACGAACACTGATTGACTCCTCCACAATCTGTGTTTCTGTATTGTATACTTTGTACCCTCTTGAGCGTTCAGAATATCCTAACATAATACACTTTTGTACTTTAGAGTCAAACTTGTTCAAATAATTTTTTGTATTCAGGATAAAACAAGTACATCCAAATGGGTGAAAATAGGAAATGTTGGGCTTTCTGTTCTTCCACATTTCATATGGAGTCTTTTCCAGAATAGGTCTTATAGAGATTCTATTCTGAATGTAACACGCTGTGTTTATTGCCTCTGCCCAGAAGATCTTAGCAACGTTAGTCTCGTTGATCATGGTTCTGGCCATTTCTTGCAATTTTCTATTCTTTCGTTCTACAACTCCATTTTGCTGGGGAGTTCTAGGATAAGAGAAATCATGCAGAATGCCTTTATCATTAAAGAATGACTCAAAATCTTTGTTTTCAAATTCTCCACCATGATCACTTCTGACTTTGACGATTCTAAGATCCTTTTCATTCTGAACTTGGTTGCAGAAGGTAACAAACACAGAGTGTGACTCGTCCTTGTGCCTTAAGAACTTTACCCATGTCCATCTGCTATAGTCATCTACGATTACTAACCCATACTTCTTACCACTGACTAAAGCAATTTTAACTGGTCCAAATAAGTCAATGTGCAGAAGTTCTAATGGCTTGGAGGTGGAAACAATGTTTTTGGATTTGAAAGCTGGTTTTGCAAACTTGCCTTTCTGACATGCTTCACACAGAGCATCTGAATTGAACTTCAGGTTAGGAAATCCTCAGACCAGATTGAGTTTGTTAATCTGAGATATTCTTCTCATACTAACATGTCCCAATCTTCTGTGCCAGATCCATTGCTCGTTGTTAACAGACAGTAGACATTTTACATTCTGACTTTTTATTTCATAAAGTTTTATTTTATAAATGTTGTTTTTCCTCTTTCCATTAAATAGGATAGTCCCATCTTTCTGACTAACAGCTTTGCATGAATTTTGATTGAAGATTATATCATAACCGTTATCACTTAATTGACTTATGGATAACAGGTTATGCATTAATCCATCAACTAATAAAACATTACTTATAGAGGGAAGATTTCCATTACCTACTGTTCTAGAGCCAATGATCTTTCCTCTTTGATTGCCTCCAAAACCTACGTGGCCTCCAGGCTTAAGTTCCAGGCTTTGGAACATATGCCTTCTTCCCATCATGTGTCGTGAGTAGCCAGAGTCCAGGTACCATGATTGGTGTTTTTGCTTTGCTGCTAAAGATATTTGCCACATGTATTATTTTATCCTTAGGTACCCACATTTTCTTGGGTCCTGATTTGTTAGTTTTACCAAAACTCTGGTTGAATTTTGGTTTGACAGAGTAATCACTACTTGTATATTTTATGTCATGTGTGTGCCCATATATAAAGTGTGAATCAAGTGGAGTACGTTTTATAACTAAATCCATGGCATTTTTTGGTGTAGGTACCTTACCTTAATATCCTATCCCTTTTCTTCCATTTCTGCTAACTCCATAGATCATTGAAGCCATTTTGCTTCTGTCTATGTTTTTAGCTAGAAACTTCTTAATGTTGTGATCATACTCCTTGATGATCTCATCAGCATTGCTGGGAGTTTCAGGGATTGTTTCCTTCTGAGAGTTTTGCAATTGGTTTTCTAATTTTGAAATTTTATCTTTTAACTCAGAATTCTCCAATTTGAGACTCTCAGTCTTATCAGAGTCAGAAGCAAGATTCCTTTTCAGGTTTCTGAATTTGACTCTGATCTGCTGATATCTTTCCAGTATTTCATTAAGGCTTTCAGCTAGTTCAGCCTTAGTAAAGTTTATAGTAAAGTCAGGGAATACCTCTTATGTATCTGATTCAGATTTTGACTCAGAAGCTTCACTGTCTTCTGTTATGTTTGCCATGAGAGCTATGTTTGCTCTTTCATCATCTGATTCTGAGTCAGCTTAAGATGTGTCAGAGTCATCCCATGTAGCCATGAGACTTTTCTTCTTTTCCTTGCCAAACTTCTTTTTGGGCTTTTCCTTCTGAAGCTTTGGGCAATCACTTTTGTAGTGCCCTTGCTCGTTACATTCATAGCAAATGATGTCTTTGTTGTTAGGCTTTCTGTTTCCTGAAGAACCTTCAGATCTTTTGTGTCCGGGGGAGGATTCTGACCTTCTGTATCTCGAGAAAGATTCATTCTGATTTTCTGATCTTCTTGGATTCCTGAACTTCCTTTTCCTCTGCTTCCACAATTGGTTCACCCTTCTGGAGAGGAGAGACAGTTTATCTTCTTCTGATGAGGACCCATCAGAGGTTTCTTCCACAGCCTGCAAAACTTTGGAGTCAGATTTTCTGTTAGATTTTAAAGCTAATGGCTTACCTTGCTTTTGAGGTTCATCTGCTTCTAGCTCTATCTCGTGACTTCTGATGGAGCTGACAAGTTCCTCCAGAGAGATTTTGTTGAGATCCTTGGATAGCTTAAGCGCTGTGACCATTGGCCTCCATTGTTTTGGCAAGCTTCTGATGATCTTCTTAACGTGATCAGCAGTGGAATACCCATTGTCAAGAACTTTTAGACCAGCAACAAGAATTTGAAATCTTGAAAACATAGTTTCTATTGATTCACTCTCTTCCATCTTGAATGCCTCATACTTCTTAATGAGTGCAAGGGCTTTGGTTTATTTGACTTGAATGTTGCCTTCATGCGTCATTCTTAGAGAGTCAAACATATTCTTTGCAGTGTCTCTGTTTGATATCTTCTCCTATTCTGAATAAGAGATGGAGCTGAGAAGAATTGTTCTGGCCTTGTGATGATTTCTGAACTCGCGCTTTTGCTGATCAGACATCGTTTTCCTATCAATCTTCTGACCACTTCCGTCCACTGGGTGTGTGTATCCATCAGTCACCATGTCCCACAGATCAGCATCATGGGCCAGAAAGAAACTCTCAATTCTGTCTTTCCAGTAGTCAAAGTTCTCTCCATCAAAGACTGGAGGTTTGCCACTGAATCTGTCTCTTTCTTCATTGTTGTCATTGTTGGTGTTTTAATTTGGTCCTGCCATTGTGTTTTTCTGACGCTGGATCTTGTACTGACACGGTTAAGTGTTATAAGCTTAGAACCAGGCGCTCTGATGCCAATTGAAGATGTGAAAAACACAAGAAGGGGGGTTGAATTGTAAAACTTAAAACAAATGCTTAGATAACACAATATTTTTATTCTAGTTCGTTTGATCTCAAACTACTCCAGTCCACCCGTCAAGGTGATTTCGCCTCTCTCCAACGAGGTCTTAATCCACTATATTCAAAGGATTACAACAGCTACTTTAACAACTGTTAAAGCCTTCTTGAGTATAACCACAAACCGGTTTATCTCAAGGAAATCTTTTACAGATAATTTGAACAATGATGTGTTAACGTTTTCTAATAAAACAATATATCACAACTGTGATAATTACACAATTTAATCTTGGAATGAACTGAATTTGCTAAAGCGTTTGAGTAAGCGTGGTTTTGAAAGCTTGGCAAATTATGTGCGTGCATGCGTGCGTCTTTTCTCAAGCAAATTTGTTTATATAGATAAGGCAGAGATATGTTATCCATAAATTCATTTTAATGATAATAACGCACTTTCCTTTTTGAGAAGATCTTGTCTGAGGATATCCGTTAGCATTTAATTCTGTCTTGAATACTTAATAACGCTTCAGAGTCTTCTTTGCTTATGATAACGCTTCAGAGTGTTCTTTGCTTTAACTTTTGATAACGCTTCAGAGTGTTCTTTGCTTTAACTTATGATAGCGCTTCAGAGTGCTGATGACTTGGTAAAGATCTTTGATCAGAGTCAGAGTGTATATGTTTATGTGCAGATTCTGGTCATCAAGCTTCAGCGTATGATCTGGTAGCTTCAGCGTGTAGCACATGTTATTGATCTTCTGATGCTGATGCTGATTCCATCAGAACTTCTGTATATACAAAACATAATTTTAAGAAGCATATTTGTCTTATATATAAATCTTACAATTTATTTATTCTTTGTATTTTGTTATCATCAAAACTCTAATTAAGGGTTGTAGAATCAAACTATGTTCTAACAATGACAGCTTCCATACAGTATACCAAAGAGAAAGGAGTTGCCCATGTTGATGTGCGTATTATGGTACGGTAACCATGAAGAGAAAATGGTAACATCTTGTGCCAGTCTTTATATGTCACTGTCATCTTCTGTACGATTTTCTTGATGTTTTTACTAGCAGCTTTTACAATTTCGTTCATCTTCGGTTGGTAAGGAGAAGAGTTGTGATGTTGGATCTTAAATTACGAGCAGAGCTCAGTGATCATAGTGTTATTGAGATTGGTACCATTATCCTTAATGATTCTTTCTGGAATACCATATAGACAGATAAGGTTATGTCTAATGAATCGGGCCACAACGTTCTTGGTAACAGAAGCAAATAAAGCTGCCTCGACCACTTTGTGAAGTAATCAATGGCAACCAGGATGAAGCAATGTCCATTAAAAGATGTAGGTCTGATTTCCCCAATCATATCGATGCCCCATATTGCGAATGGCTAAGGAGAAGTTAGGACATTTAGAGGAACCGGAGGCACATGCACCATGTCATCATAGATATGGCATTTGTGACAAGTCCGCGAATGCTGATAACAATCTGCTTCCATAGTAAACCAGTAGTATCCTGCCCATAGGATCTTTTTAGCCATCGTATGCCCACTATAAGCGGTGCCAAAGGTAACTTCGTGTAAATCAACCATAATCTTTTCTGCTTCAATCTTGTCTACACACCGAAGCAAGGTAGAGTCGTGGTTGCACTTATAGAGGATCCTGTTACTGAGGAAGAACTTGGCAGAGAACCTTCTTAGGAACTTCTTATCGTTGACTGAAGCTTCTCCAGGGTACTCTTGGGCTTCGAGATATCTTTTGACTTTGTAGAACCAAGGCTTGTCCACTACTTCTTCAGTACCAATCTCGTGACAGTATGTTGGTTCATACATCCTTTAAATAGTGATCTGAGGAGCCTCATTATTCCATCTAACTTTGAACATGAATGACATCGTAGCTAGAGCGTTCGCTAGTTGATTTTCCTCTCGTGGAAAATGATCAAAGGTAACTTCTTCAAAGTGTGGGATTAGTGTTAACACATGCTCTTTGTAAGGGATGAGATTAGGATGCTTCGTGTCCCACTCTCGTTTGATTTGACTGATCACTAAGGTTGAGTCTCCAAATACACTCAAGAATTTGATCCTCAAGTCGATAGCAGCTTTGAGACCCATAATACATGCTTCATACTCAGTCTATTGTTGGTACAATTGAAACATAATCTGGCAGTGAAAGGAGTATGACAACCTTCAGGAGATATGATCATAGCACTGATGTCGTTGCCCAGAGCGTTGGAAGCTCCATCGAAAACCATAGTCCATCGGGATCCCTCTTCAGGTCCTTCATCTGGTCCAGGTTCTTCATAATTAGTTACTAACATGATGTTCTTATCTGGGAACTCAAAATTCATGGGTTGGTAGTCATCCATAGCCTGTTGAGCCAAATGATCAGCTAGTACACTTCCTTTAATTGCTTTCTAGGTTGTATACTGAATGTCGTATTCGGTCAGGATCATTTTCCATCTTTATATTCTTCCGGAGAGAGTGGGCTTCTCAAAGATGTACTTGATAGGATCCATTTTAGATATCAACAAGGTAGTGTGAGTCAACATATACTGTCTTAGTCGGGGAGCAACCCATGCCAAAGCACAGCAAGTTTTCTCGAGAAGTGAGTATCTTGTTTCATAGTCAGTAAACTTTTTGATAAGGTTGTATATTGCATGCTCTTTTCGACCAGACTCGTCATGCTGCCCTAGCACACACCCTATTGAGTTCTCTAATACTGTTAAGTACATGATCAGAGGTCTTTCTTCGACTGGAGGCATCAGGATTGGAGACTCTTGAAGATATTCCTTGATTTTGTCGAAGGCATTCTGGCAATCGTCATTCCACTTCACTGCTTGATCTTTCTTCAGTAATTTGAAGATTGGCTCACAAGTAGCGGTCAGATGTGAAATGAATTTGGCTATGTAGTTCAAACGTCCCAAGAATCTCCTAACTTCCTTC